>JAJKFL010000006.1:282500-1532500 GCA_021186555.1 Reticulitermes speratus | reverse complement strand
ACTGGTTGGATTGTGCAGTGCGCCAAAAGTACTTGAGTGAGCGCCCCATCAGTTGCGTTGGTAATTTGATCCTGTACAGGGCGAAACAAGATGTCAGATGTCAGACGGTGTAGCGACTAGCTGCAGGCTGGACGTTCCGGTTTCCGAATGCACGCAGGCGCAAGCTATATTTCGCTTATTAAAATCGTGCAGACCGGCTCTGGAGCCCACCAGCGTCGTATTCAACGGGTAACGGGGTTCTTTCCGGGGGGGGGGGGGGGGAGGGGCTTAATGTGACCACTCATCACCTCCATCTAGTGCCTAACATAAGAATGTGTAAAGCTATAATTCTGCTCCCTGTATTTGACTTCACGGCGTAGACAGGGACAAGTTTACCTTTCAAAGGACAAAATCAACCAATCAACCAGCTGACAGCTAACTCATAAGGCCTGCACTAAGTCGAGCCATTCCTGTGTGAAGAAAGCACAGTTGGCATGTGCAAAATCTGACGTGACTAACAAGTGTGACTGGCAGGCAGTTTACGTTAGCGGGTCTGATGTGTTTTGTTGACTGAAGGCTTTGACCGTATTGTTGCTGCCAGTGGGGCCGTGGGGTGTCGGTGGCTTTTGTCTTGCGGTTGGTCCTTAGGAGAAGGCTTTGTTTTGATGGACGTCTGGGGACGGAACTCAGAATGTCTGTTGGTTGATGGAAGGAGACTGTGCTCCCCATTTAACTGTAAACTAGCATTTACCTTACATTCGATGAAAGTCGCCGAAGACTTCGCGTTGCCACTTAGTGTTAAGAAAATTATTGCGTCGAGTTTGTCGCCGTGTTACAGACTGAGCTTCCACTGCCGTTGGTTATAAAGGCGTGTTACTTCAGGCACAGGTTGCTGTCAAGTTGCGACAGCAGGTGTTACTTCAGGCACAGGTTGCTGTCAAGTTGCGACAGCAGGTGTTACTTCAGGCACAGGTTGCTGTCAAGTTGCGACATCAGGTGTTACTTCAGGCACAGGTTGCTGTCAAGTTGCGACAGCAGGTGTTACTTCAGGCACAGGTTGCTGTCAAGTTGCGACAGCAGGTGTTACTTCAGGCACAGGTTGCTGTCAAGTTGCGACAGCAGGTGTTACTTCAGGCACAGGTTGCTGTCAAGTTGCGACAGCAGGTGTTACTTCAGGCACAGGTTGCTGTCAAGTTGCGACAGCAGGTGTTACTTCAGGCACAGGTTGCTGCCAAGTTGCGACAGCAGGTGTTACTTCAGGCACAGGTTGCTGTCAAGTTGCGACAGCAGGTGTTACTTCAGGCACAGGTTGCTGTCAAGTTGCGACAGCACGTGTTACTTCAGGCACAGGTTGCTGTCAAGTTGCGACAGCAGGTGTTACTTCAGGCACAGGTTGCTGTCAAGTTGCGACAGCAGGTGTTACCCGCATCGGCGAACTTCGTGACGAATCTCCGGTTCAGGGCTACAATGTGCTCGGCAAAACTGAAACGTCAGTTCCTCTCAAATTTGCACTTGCGAACGTTAAATGCAGGCAGGACACGCTTAGCGCGTCACAGGACCGTCACTTGCCTGTAACGCAGTATACCGACACACAAAGCGAGAAGCTAATACGAATCGTACATAAAAGGTTATGCTTCATAGAAAGTATATATAACAATTATGAATTTAATCCGGCTAATAGACGTTAAGGAAAATGATTGGGCCTATTGTTTATTCTGCGAAACAGTTAGCACGATTTGCAAAATATCGACTGTATTTACGTAATTGGGAACCAAGTGGCCTGCGTCACGGACAACCGTAAGCAGTCCCAGCCGTGGGCATATCCGTTCCAGTTCAAATTTTGGTACAGTGTTTCTGTAAGTTATCTTACAGCTAGCCACGTGGCCAGTCATCGCCCAGGCATGCACGTTGTGCCCACATCCTCTAGGTGACCGTCGTCAGTGTCAACATTATTGTATTCAGTAGTGCTCTGTAGGGCTCCTCTTCATACCTCCTCGTCTATCCTAACAGCCTAAGAACACTTGACTGAACAGACCGATGTCATGCTCGGTGTTCAACTGTTTCTGTCTGTTGATACCTCTCTCCGTCTCTCGAAACGAATTCCGTCATGCCTATATTCTTCACTTCAAAGACGCCACGGCTGGCGCCATTCTTCCCCTCACTAAAGCTTCTGCAGTTGACAGTTCGTAGTTAAACATCGGAAGGATCAACCAGACAGACCTGTACATCGGTAGAGGTGTACAGACGTTCAGAGGAACAGAAAGCTGGTACTGATGAGATTTAGTTGCGCAGTTGACACAATGTGCCGGCAAAGAGGAAGGCATGACAGGCGATGCACTAGTGACGTGCTTCTGACTGCTGACTTAGCCGGTAGGTACATAATTGCGGAACGTGGTGCTTGGGCGGGCTAAGGGACGGTCAGACAGACATGACGAAACTAATAGGCGCTTTTCGCAATTTTGCGAAAAGCGCCTAAAATTCTACGTTCTGCCCACACAGTGTATTTATGTGTTTTGTGTGGATCTCAGAACAAACAGCGATTATTTCACTGTTCAGCATTAACTGACTGGTTTGTATAACTGAGACGGAGTGTGTTTACTGCGCGGTACGGACTGTATTTATGTGTTTTGTGTGGATCTCAGAACAAACAGCGATTATTTCACTGTACAACATTAACTGACTGGTTTGTATAACTGAGACGGAGTGTGTTTACTGCGCGGTACGGACTGTATTTATGTGTTTTGTGTGGATCTCAGAACAAACAGCGATTATTTCACTGTACAACATTAACTGACTGGTTTGTATAACTGAGACGGAGTGTGTTTACTGCGCGGTACGGACTGTATTTATGTGTTTTGTGTGGATCTCAGAACAAACAGCGATTATTTCACTGTACAACATTAACTGACTGGTTTGTATAACTGAGACGGAGTGTGTTTACTGCGCGGTACGGACTGTATTTATGTGTTTTGTGTGGATCTCAGAACAAACAGCGATTATTTCACTGTACAACATTAACTGACTGGTTTGTATAACTGAGACGGAGTGTGTTTACTGCGCGGTACGGACTGTATCTTGATATATACTTGAGGCTAATCTTAGTTCTCAGACGGTCAGACAAACGTCAGCAAAGCACTACGGTGTTGCATTCTGCCCCCATTCCCTACGTCCTTCCATTTTGCCCTCGGAGTTCCTTGTGATGGTCGGAACTTCTTTTCCATTTTTGGAATTTTAGGAAACTCTGTACTTGACTTCCTGGCTCTAACATCCGTGTAATTAGTACACATAAGAGCATCTTTCAGCAGGAAGGAGAGTATGGAGGGCGGTCACTCCTCCAAACAGAAATGTTCCGAGTTTTGTCGGTCCTCACCAAAGTTGTATCATCCGCGGCTCGGTCGGTTTGCTGCATGATGAAACTAGACCGGAACTTTGCGTGTGTTTGCAGTGACGAGCTAGTGTTTCTACAATTTCGATTTTTACATGTCGCACAAATTAACCACACCCAAGCCAAGTTGTTGGCTGTTGCGAAGGTCGCCGATCGCCCTTTTTGTGCCTGCGTTGACTGCCGCTGTGCTATATAAGCACCGACACATGAACACTGCGACATTCACCTGTTTGCAGTCTCCAGGGAAGCTCCACAGCTCAAACATGAAGGTAACGTGTCACGTTGTGTTCACCGTGCATCTTGGTAACTAGTTAAACGTTTTAGACACCAACATATGCACTATATTCTCATAAGTAAGTCAATTGCCGCTACATATGTTTCGGCTTTTAAGAAGCCATCCTCAGGGGGTCAAATTTTTACATATGCTTTACATTTATTAGTTCAATTTTTAAACAACTTTACATCCACATAGGATAACATAAATCTCAATTCGCAATGCATTATGGTATTATTACTTCCAGCCGTCACGACGCAACCAGCCGGTGCAGATCACAACACACGACACGTACCAACATAATACAGCGTTAACTTCAACCTACTCGAGATAACCTGTATACAAAACAAGACTGCCATTAATTTTATAAACAAAAATAAATATGTAATTTTTTAAAGAAACTTTTAACCTTTTAAGGAAGACTAGTATAACACATATCCCCTTGAGTTTACACAATTCGACAGCTGGAAGTAATAATACATAATGCATTGGGAATTAAGGTTTATTTCATTATATGTGGATGTAAAGTTGTTTAAAAATTGAACTAATAGATGTAAAGCATATGTAGAACTTTGACCTCCTGAGGATGGCTTGTTAAAAGCCGAAACATATGTAGGGGCAATTGACTTATTATGAGAATATAGTGCATATGTTGGTGTCTAAACGTTTAATATGAAGGTAACAATTTCAGAGCATAGAGACGTATTGATTTGTGTGCGAGACTCACAGCGGTGTGTTGTGTGTTGCCGATATCTAAGGATCGCAGTGCGCTTTGCTTCAGGGCCAAGCAGGCTGTAACTCTTGTAACTACTCGCCAGCGACACAGCATAGCATCCCAGATGACTGGAAACTTCAGATTTTTGGCGCCTCGCAATTTCCAGAAATTTTTTAGTTTATTTTTCTTTCTTTCATTTTACTTCCTTTCTTTTCTTTTCTTTGGAAAACTCTTAAACTACAATGCAAACATTCAACGGGATATTTTAGTTACGAAATTGAGGCCGTAAGCGCATGCAAACAGTATTTAAAGGTTCGGTCCCTACCTCACAGAGAACACCGCCTTTACACTAGATAAGTCATCCATCAACGTTCAGGGAACTAATCACACTTGAACCTTTGAACATTAAGATTAACCGAATATATTTAAAGTTTCAGCTCGTACGCGCAGAAACACTCCGTCTCAGTATACAACAGTCAGTTAATGTTGTACAGTGAAAAATCGCTTTGTCTGAGATCACACAAAACACAAAATACAGTCCGTACCGCGCAGTAAACACACTCCGTCTCAGTTATACAAACCAGTCAGTTAATGTTGTACAGTGAAATAATCGCTCTTTGTTCTGAGATCCACACAAACACATAAATACAGTCCGTACCGCTAGTAACACACTCGTCTCAGTTATACAAAACCAGTCAGTTAATGTTGTACAGTGAATAATCGCTGTTTGTCGAGATCCACAAAACACATAATACAGTCCGTACCGCGCAGTAAACACACTCCGTCTCAGTTATACAAACCAGTCAGTTAATGCTGTACAGTGAAATAATCGCTGTTTGTTCTGAGATCCACACAAAACACATAAATACAGTCCGTACCGCGCAGTAAACACACTCCGTCTCAGTTATACAAACCAGTCAGTTAATGCTGTACAGTGAAATAATCGCTGTTTGTTCTGAGATCCACACAAAACACATAAATACAGTCCGTACCGCGCAGTAAACACACTCCGTCTCAGTTATACAAACCAGTCAGTTAATGTTGTACAGTGAAATAATCGCTGTTTGTTCTGAGATCCACACAAAACACATAAATACACTGTGTGGGCAGAACGTACAATTTGTGAATGTTAAACTGGTGGTACGTATAGTAACCACTGGACTTTAAAGGGTTCATATTACAGTAGTGACTGTCCTGGATGCGAATACCAGTCCTGCAATACGATCGGTTTATAGGGGAGCTTTCGTAAATTCCTTCTGGTATTCGAACTGTTTTCCTGTTACAGTGCTTGCTGGTTCTCGTCCTCGTCGTCCTGGCAGTCGCCTATGCCCAGGTCATTGTGTCCCCAGGCATCTACGGCGTCCTTCCCGCCGTCCCAGCCGTCGTTCCAGCCCAGCCGGGGTAAGAGCTGTGACACTCATGTGGTTTTATCTCCATGATCCACACTAACCGCCATTCTGAATAACTTTAAGTTAGCCAGTATGTGTTAAGAAGTGTGTTTATAAATTACATCTATCTGTAGAGTATCCTGTTTGTGTATGTATTACAAAATTACTTCATAAAGTTCCTGTCATTTTGCACCACGACCTTTTGTGTGAGTCTTACCAATTGCTCAGACAGGTACACGTTACACATCACAAAATTATCAGTAGCAGGCTTAGTTCTTACTGTACCGAGAGTGCAGACGACACCACTTGTCCAGAATCGTAGTAGTGTAAAGTGACCGTCTGCCTCAGTCACGTACTGAAAGCTGATGGGAAAGCTGAAGCAGAAGAATATGGCTTAGTGCTCTTGACTTTCGTGACATTGCTGCCTAAGACCAGTAATCTTAGTATTACAGAAAAATTTTATTTTGAGCAGGTACGTTAATAGTATTTGGGTGATCAAGTGAAGTATAATAAAATGCGCAGGGCATGTAGCACGCATGGGATATAATAGAAAAGCACTCACAATCTTGGTCGAATAACCGAAATACACGACCACTTTTAAGACCTATGCAGGGTGAAAGAATAATATTGAAGTGCATTAAACAGGATTGGAGGGTTGGACTGGTTTATTTGGTTCAGAAGAGGAACACGTGTCAAGCTGTTGCCCACGTGTTAATAAACATTTGATTTCAATAAAATGCTGCATATTCCATAAGTAGCTTAGCAAGAATTTTACTTGTGAATTTCGTAAATAAGCATATTTTGTCCGAATTCGCTGATTTGAGTAAAAATCATATTAATTAATTACCCCATTAACAGGATATCGTTTGTTGGTCCATTGGTTGAACTGACAGGAATTAGCTGCTGTTTGTTGTATAAAAATGTAAGGCGTACACTGCATTGTTTGAAAGAATGGATGAGACGCACTCACTTGTAAAGTTAATACTGCTATGAAAGTTGGGTACAAAAGATACAAGCCAAAGTGTTGCTCTGTAAGGTGGCACACACACTGAAGAAACTGGTTTCAAGCCGTTAGTTTCATGCAACAATTACCGACAGTTGCATGACGAAAGCTTTCATTCCTGAAGTGAAAGCAGCAAAATGCATACGTTGAATTTGAAGCAAGAAATTGTGGTTGCTTGAAAGTTATTGGTTATGAGTTATGAGTCTGTGAATTGATTCACAACCCTGAGGATGAAGGTGCTAGGTTTCCTCGAAACTGTGGCAACATTTACCGAACCACGCGACACAAGAACCCACAACACCTCGTTCCACAGCAATCACTCGGTGGAAACTTCAAATCACAGTTTTCATATTGTTAAGAATACTGATAACTTTGTGTTAGTTTGATGGCTGATTGATTTTCCATAAAATAATGAAACGATACAAGTTTTCATAATATTTGGACATCCATTACCATGAATACATAACGATATTCTTTTAAAAATTAAAGGAAAATGGAAGTATTTGTCAGCAATAAATGTTGGTACTCAGAATTCTAGCAATATGTCTGTTTTCATAGCATAATGTAGTAAGTGAAAATTTTATATCAGTGAATAGAAGGGCAGTATTTCATTTCAAATGACCAAAATATATCACGTAAGAATTTTAGAGTTTATTTCTCTCTTTTTCAAATAATGATTGTGTGTGAACACACATTTTCGTTGTTGTTGTTGTTGCTGTTTTTAGTATTCTTACCTCGGACCATGCTGGATGATTAAAACTTAATATCTTGGAGAGGAGGGGAAGGGGGGGGTGTAAAAGAAGACATTCTGTACCCTTGTGCTACACGTGACCCGTGGATCAGGAATCACCAGTGGGGCTTCTACAAACTGTGCTGATGAAGGTGGCAGTGGAAATCCTGAACGTACTGACCTCACCGGCCTTCTGAATTTAAGTTTTACAATAATACTGTCAGATTTATTCGGTTATAGATTAAACCACTTTCCATTAACAATATCTAATGACATCATATTTGAAATAACCAGTCAGAACAGCTACTGATTTACTAAATTTGGGTCAGGGAAAGAACACACATGTGGTATAGGGTAAAGCAGATCGCACACATCCTCTTTGTCAATGTCAATAAGGAACGGAAAGCACAAATTGAGGGAGCCTGTAGTCGAAAAGAAAGTCGGAATAGAGGTGGAAGTAGGGGAAAGCACAGAGATGCGAGGCAGGGAGGGAGATACTAAGCAGACAAGTGCTTATGTTTTCTGCAATCCAGCTGCAGTAAAAGTTTTGTGACATTTTTGTTTTTACAGCTATGTGGCTGCAACCCGAGGATCTGTCCATGTGGTACCTGGAAATGTGCCAATTGCCAGCCACCATCTGAATCTGGCACCTGCCCCTGGAACCCTCTAAATGTTAATATGCTATCCAATCCAATTCTATGCACAACACAAATGTCTTGATTTTTGGACCTTATGTACAAAATAACTTTAAATAAACTAAGGCTCTCATTTTCTGTAATATTGTGAACATTTTAAATTTGAAGTGTTCTGAATTCAAAGCAGCTATTCATGCTCTGCAAACTGCTGTGTAATATAAAAACATACATTTCCAGTGTTTCCTGTTCCCTGCCATAAACCTAAAAGAGAACCCTCAAAGATTTGAACCATGGAGTGTAATCTTGCCAATATGCTTGGCAGGCATGGCTGTTGACCGGTATAAACAAATATGGTGGCAGCAGTTTGGATGTGATTCAAGTCCTCATTCCCATTGCTTTACTTAATTACATAAATAAACTGTACTTTCTTAATTTGACTGTAATTTGTTGCTTCAGACTGTAAGATAGAGAGGCAACACTTTCATGCGATTGGTGTGTAGCAATGTAATGTACAGCTACATTGGTGTGTAGCAATGTAATGTACAGCTACATTGGTGTGTAGCAATGTAATGTACAGCTACATTGGTGTGTAGCAATGTAATGTACAGCTACATTGGTGTGTAGCAATGTAATGTACAGCTACATTGGTGTGTAGCAATGTAATGTACAGCTACATTGGTGTGTAGCAATGTAATGTACAGCTACATTGGTGTGTAGCAATGTAATGTACAGCTACATTGGTGTGTAGCAATGTAATGTACAGCTACATTGGTGTGCAGCAATGTAATGTACAGCTACATTGGGTGTGTAGCAATGTAATGTACAGCTACATTGGTGTGCAGCAATGTAATGTACAGCTACATTGGTGTGCAGCAATGTAATGTACAGCTACATTGGTGTGTAGCAATGTAATGTACAGCTACATTGGTGTGCAGCAATGTAATGTACAGCTACATTGGTGTGTGTAGCAATGTAATGTACAGCTACATTGGTGTGCAGCAATGTAATGTACAGCTACATTGGTGTGTAGCAATGTAATGTACAGCTACATTAGTGTGTAGCAATGTAATGTACAGCTACATTGGTGTGTAGCAATGTAATGTACAGCTACATTGGTGTGTAGCAATGTAATGTACAGCTACATTAGTGTGTAGCAATGTAATGTACAGCTACATTGGTGTGTAGCAATGTAATGTACAGCTACATTGGTGTGTAGCAATGTAATGTACAGCTACATTAGTGTGTAGCAATGTAATGTACAGCTACATTGGTGTGCAGCAATGTAATGTACAGCTACATTGGTGTGTAGCAATGTAATGTACAGCTACATTAGTGTGTAGCAATGTAATGTACAGCTACATTGGTGTGTAGCAATGTAATGTACAGCTACATTGGTGTGTAGCAATGTAATGTACAGCTACATTAGTGTGTAGCAATGTAATGTACAGCTACATTGGTGTGCAGCAATGTAATGTACAGCTACATTGGTGTGCAGCAATGTAATGTACAGCTACATTGGTGTGTAGCAATGTAATGTACAGCTACATTGGTGTGCAGCAATGTAATGTACAGCTACATTGGTGTGTAGCAATGTAATGTACAGCTACATTGGTGTGCAGCAATGTAATGTACAGCTACATTGGTGTGTAGCAATGTAATGTACAGCTACATTAGTGTGTAGCAATGTAATGTACAGCTACATTGGTGTGTAGCAATGTAATGTACAGCTACATTGGTGTGTAGCAATGTAATGTACAGCTACATTGGTGTGTAGCAATGTAATGTACAGCTACATTGGTGTGTAGCAATGTAATGTACAGCTACATTAGTGTGTAGCAATGTAATGTACAGCTACATTGGTGTGCAGCAATGTAATGTACAGCTACATTGGTGTGTAGCAATGTAATGTACAGCTACATTAGTGTGTAGCAATGTAATGTACAGCTACATTAGTGTGTAGCAATGTAATGTACAGCTACATTGGTGTGTAGCAATGTAATGTACAGCTACATTGGTGTGTAGCAATGTAATGTACAGCTCCATTGGTCAGCTTGACGTTGCACCGTTTGAACCCCATATTGATTAAGGATGGACCACAGTGCCCACTGGGATGCAGCAGTAATAGAAACAGCCAAGATTTGAACCGTCATCTAAACACTTCACAGTGTTGTGAGCCATTTTATCACCTTCACGCATTTCAATCCACTTGTACAAATTACGTTCTAAAATGTCTAAGTCATGTGCTTAACTGATAGTCAAAACTAAAACACAAAATATTTTTGTCTGCAGGTGATATCTTGTAACAGAAAGTCAATTCATTCTTGACAACTGCAAAGCCTAACCTGTGTTGTCATATGCCTATGATATGACAGTATTCATGGCAGACTTTTTTGTGCTGAAATTCATGGGAAAGTTAATCTGGGATATCACAATCAGTATAGTGACTAGTCTATGGGCTGGGTGGTCTGGGATTTGATTCTCGGCGAGGGAAATGATATTTGTTCTCAAAATATTCAAAGCAGGTCTGGGGTTCCTCTAGCCTCCTGTTGAATGGGCACTGAGTGTTTTTGCCTGGAGTGTGAAGCTGACCAGTCACTCCCCACCCCTCCCCTATCTATTGTGAAGCTTAAGAATGAGTGGAGCTATGCTTCTGATCCTCCTATATGCTTTCATGGCATACACAGCAAGAATTTTGTCTGTTCTAGTCATCCACAGAGATTAAAGTGTGCTTAAATTCTGTGGTTCTTTAATACGGGAATAAGTTAGTCATTCTCGTATTATAAGATCGTATTGCCTGGCCCAGAGAAAATTTGTAATTTGTTTCCCATATCACATTAGAACAACTGTTTCTCCTAAATCCACCACACACCACTTTTTGAAAGGAAATGCATCTGCCATATTCAGTCTTTAAGTCAGTTATTTAGGATTCTTCAGTTGTGTAATGAGCACGTAACTTGTATGCAGTGTCCGAGCCAGCCCTGCATACTGTCAACAGACCAACCGAAGCAACTGAGCACTGGTAACACAGAAACTGTGTATTTGGCAGCCCTTCTTGTAATTATTTTTTACAGAAGTAGTGAAGGAGCCATAATTTAAAAAAAATTTAAGCTGTTCAGAAGATGATGTTAAAAACGTGAATGCTGATTGCGAATGTCAGTTTTAATTTCATTCGCCGTCACAGTTTATTACAAGCGCCACTTTTCAATCTTCTTGACAGCAGGACAAGATATAAAGCCTGTTCCACAGGACCCCTTGTATCGTACACCTCTAGACACAAGCATAACCAACTTCCAGCATGTACTGGTTTTAATATACTGTGACATTGGGAACTAAAATAACATCCATAAAAACTCCAAAGCACCTTTTTTATATAATGGTTCTATCACAGAATATTTTAAGCGTGAGGGGAAGATTTATTATTATTATTATTATTATTTATTTACTGCAATTGGGTTTTCACCCGGTGGCAGTAGTCCTTACACTAGTACACACAATACAAATGTTTTCACCCGGTGGCAGTAGTCCTTACACTAGTACACACAATACAAATGTTTTCACCCAGTGGCAGTAGTCCTTACACTAGTACACACAATACAAATGTTTTCACCCAGTGGCAGTAGTCCTTACACTAGTACACACAATACAAATGTTTTCACCCTGTGGCAGTAGTCCTTACACTAGTACACACAATACAAATGTTTTCACCCGGTGGCAGTAGTCCTTACACTAGTACACACAATACAAATGTTTTCACCCGGTGGCAGTAGTCCTTACACTAGTACACACAATACAAATGGACATATAAATATACATAAAAATAACAATACAAAACAAACTATACACAATTACAAAACAAAATACATACAGTAAATACAAGTACACACATTAGAACACCGTACACACATTACAAAAACATCCACACCTTACAAAAGCATCCACTCCTTACAAAAGCATCCACACCTTACAAAAACATCCATACCTTTCAAATACATCCACACCTTACAAAAACACCCATACACATACAAAACAAAATACATACAGTAAATACAAGTACACATATTAGAACCCCGTTCACATCTTACAAAAACACCCATACACATACAAAACAAAATACATACAGTAAATACAAGTACACACTTTAGAACACCGTACACACATTACAAAAACATCCACACCTTACAAAAGCATCCACTCCTTACAAAAACATCCACACCTTACAAATACATCCACACCTTACAAAAACATCCACACCTTACAAATGCATCCACACCTTACAAAAACACCCATACACATACAAAACAAAATACATACAGTAAACAAAATACATACAGTAAATACAAGTACACATATTAGAACACTGTACACACATTACAAAAACATCCACACCTTACAAATCATCCACACCTTACAAAAGCATCCACACCTTACAAAAACACCCATACACAATACAAAAAAAAAACACACTCACATTACAAAAAAACCCACACATTAATTAATTTCAGTGCGTTAGAATATCCCCAGTATAAATTCAGACCAAAGTACATGATAATTATATCCCCCAAGAACTTAATTCACTTCACTTCACTTCGAAACCAAAGCACTTCACTTCACATCACTTCACACCCCTTCACTTCACATCCCTTATTTTTATTTAATCTCCACTTAAAAATCCTTAGCTTGTAATGACTTTCTTGACCCTTTTTTTAAAAGTGCTTAATTTACAGGGGAAAGTCGCTAGTAAGCTTGGAGGTAATTGGTTCCAGCTTTATGTTGATAACGATTTATTACAAATGTAATTTAGGGGAGAAGAAATAAAAGGAGCACTAATTTTTAAAATTTTTGTTGAGATTTCATCATACCCATGTGAAATTTTTGATTGTAAGGAATTAATAATTCTTTTTATTTCCTGAGTTGATGTATTACTGAATTTTATATTAGGAAATGGTTACTAAATAATTGTAATAAATAGTGTAAGGGAGTTTCTTCATTAATACTACAAATATTGTTATTATTTATCATGTTGTGAGTATTTTTCTCAGCTATTGAGAGGAAATTATTAGTAAAGGAATCAGAAATAACTTTTAATCATGACTTTCATCTCCATCTTTATTGGACCAATAAATATCTAAATAAATAAATAAGTATAGGAATTAAGAAACAGATTAAACAGAGTATCAATGTCCTTATCATTATCACTTATAAAAATATTATCCCATGAATCATAACTTAAATTAATTTGGAATTAAATTATCGAGTTTGTATTTATATTCCTCGTAGTTTTAATATGGCAAGTTTAGTCAAGCAAATTTATTTAATTTATCGTTAGTAGTTGGGCATTGTGATCGGAAAGCCCATTAATCATAGGAGCAATAATGTAGTTCTTGATTTGAAAAGTATCTACACACATTATCAAGCACTCTACTAGATTTGTTCTGAATTCTTGTAGGAAAATGTACCTTGCTATGCAGGTTGTATGAGATTAATGTAGCATCAAGTTGCTCTTTCCTATCATTCTCTGTAAGGTAATTTAGATTTATATCACCACATATAATGAAAGGTAGACCTATTTTATACAGTTTCTTAATGATATTATCTAGACCATCAATAAGCAAGTCAAAACCACCACAAGGTGCTCTACATATGGCTATTATACAAATACTGGAAAGTGAAAATTCTAATTTTATTACACAAGCTTTGATGGTTTGATCTTTACAGAATTCGTTAATGCTAATGTTGGAAAATTTTAAGTTCCTGTGAACGAATATAGTTACTGCACCCTTTTTTAAGTACTGCCTACAGTATGAGGCACCAAGGTTGTAGTTGTCAACGTAGCTTTATTCTGATTTCACCGTGCATTCTTGACGTGAATATCACTTACATCAACTACACAAATATCACTTACACCAACTACATAAATATCACTTACACCAACGAAATGCACTTGTTTATTAAAAAGAACACTAAATAGTTCCTAAAATGTTAGTTAAAACCCCTACATATGTTTCGACCTATCGATAGGTCATCTTCAGGGGGTATGTCACAACTGCTTGTATTAAAAACAGGTACACATATTTTTCATCTATATAAAAGTATAGCCATCGTCATATTTCATTAGGCTTATCACCATTATTATTACGTGGACAAATGCGTTCTTAGAAGCACTTCGTAGTATTTGTACACTTTTAAAGTATATTGTCTACACCCTCACTATTGTAGTGATATTTCTAGCAGTTTTTTGATGTTAGAATGTAGATATATATATATAGCTACGGTTTTCACTTTTTGCTATTATGTCTCCTTTGTCTGTTTAAATTAGCAGTTATAATGTAGAGATGTGGACATCGTGTTGTTTCCGTTGGAGGGTGTGATTGCAATTTTTGAATGCCAGTATGTAGGGGTTTTAACTAACATTTAGGAACTATTTAGTGTTCTTTTTAATAAACAAATGCATTTTGTTGGTGTAAGTGATATTTATGTAGTTGGTGTAAGTGATATTCTTATCAACATAAGTATGCTCTAATTGTGATTTAGGTGGTGTTCAGTGAGACATAGAATATCAGGAAAATTAGGATAAAGAAAAGTTATTAATTCAATAGTTTTATTCCCTAATCCACAAATGTTCTGGTGGTATAGTGTTAATGAATTGTTTTTCTTGCAATTGATGTCTAGAATTAAGTTTTTTTTTCAATTCATACTAGACTTAGAACACCTATCAAGGCTTGGGGAACTATTTACCACAAAAAATCATCCTTTTTGGTTATTGGGGGCTCCTTAATCTTTTAGATAGTCAAATTATTCCTGTATTTGTAGTACTACAGATGTATTCTGTCACTTGCAAATTTACTGACTGTGATTGGGTTTCAGTTATTCTGTTTGCTTGACTTAACAGCATCTAGATGTTCCTGGCTTCTGCTGATCAACTGTGATTTAAAGTTCTCGTGTCAGTGATTACAAATATTATGTTTCGGATGTGACACCATTTACTGTGGTGGAAATTTTTGGCTATTTGGAGGAATATGCTGCCTCACAGAAAACAGTAATCGTCTGCAGTATCAGCCACATCTCTGTGTGGGTGATGACATAGCTCAGGCAGTTACTTAACGTCTCATTGCAGAGACCAAGGTTTTGATCCCACTGCAATGTGTGGATTTCTGGTGGCCAAGTGTGACACTGTAACAGGCATTTCTCAATTATTTTGGGTTTTACTTGTCAATTATTATTCTACGGTGCTGTAGAGCCATATTAATTCATTTACCATCACAGTGTATAGTCGAAGTAACTGATAGCATCAGTAAACAAAATGCGGAAAGAGGAGATCTCTGCAGTATTTGAGAAACCTTTTTGTGACAGACTTAATTGTAACAAATTAGAAAATCATGAGGCTGCTTTTAATGCTATACTAAATGCAAAGAAATTATAATTGATCAAACAACTAGGTATTTAGCACTATACATTGAGGTGTTAAATGTTGGTGGGGCTCAGCCACTCCAGCCTGTATACATGCCCCTGTCTTACACAATGTTTCAGTTTTCATATATGATGGAAGACAATTTTCAGCATATCACAAGTGTGTAAAAGTGTGCAGCATAATTTTGTGTTACAGAACATGATATAAAATGTGTAGGTTTAAAAATGTCCTTTAGGTTTTTGATTTGAAATATGCAGAAGTGTGAAATTAAATTACACTGCTCTTGTCACATAGCCCACCATATTTCATATCCCACTCTTTGCCTGTCTACCTAAAGTTGCACAGTTTTTACTTCTAAATGATGGCAATAGCTACCAGACTACACGGCATCACACCGCTGAAGATGTGTACTTTCTGGTAGTTTTGATGGAAACTGGAAACAGCCATCAGACGGTTCATGACACATTCCAAATCCCAGACCACAATTTTCACATAAACAAATGGTAAACAGAACTTTCATTATGTTTCAATTATGTAAACGTATATGCATTACCAAGAATTATTTGGATTTGATAAGCTGTATAGAAAAGTTAAAGTTGTCCCTGTCCATGCCATGAAGGCATATAGGGGGAGTAAAGGTATAGCACCACTCATTCTTAATGTCGACAACGATGGAGGTAAGTGGTCAACTACACGCCCCAGCTGCTTTAACCCGGGGAACGAAAACTTCGGTAGGCATTGAATAGATGCTGGGTGGACACCTGATTTTTCTGTAACTTTTGGAGAAGAGAAAAATCCATTGCCCCTGCCAGGAATCAAACCCGGATCATCCAGTCTGTGGTCTAATCACTATACCGACTACGCTGTCCCAGCCCATAAAAATTACATATCAATTGTTTCATTTCAGAGATGAAGAAGGGTTAACTTGTGATAGTCACGGATCGTAAACAGTCGTGATACGGTTCACACGACCGTCTACGTAAGATCGAGTAGGCATGACAAGCCTGGATATGTAAGAATATCAAACGCGCTGAATGGCTTAGATATTACGGAAGCACTGGTTAAAATGGAAGGTTGGAGAGTTTGATGTGGGGAAGAACTCGTACACATTGCCGATTAAAAACGTGAATATATACAGCGAACGTATGTTTGAAGATGGATGGAGGTGCTGGTGCTGGGAGTAGGACTACTAGATTTATGATGGAAGGCGTTGGAGCACGTGTGATTCGAGGTCCAGACTGGAAATGGGGAAAGCAGGTTAGATTTGGTCTCGGTGACATTTTAAATTTTTCTGTCTCAGACTGGGTACGTGTGTGCGATATTAACCTGTATTTGTATTTTCAGGATGGAGGCGAAGGTCATGTTGGGACCGTGAGAAATTTCGAATCGCCAGAAGAAGTGGTAGTGGTTTGGGATAATGGTACAGCTGCAAATTATAGATGTTCAGGAGCTTACGACTTACGAATATTGGACAGTGCTCCAACAGGTGTGCATTTATAAATATCTTTGCAGTGTGGGACTACCTGACTTAGAAATGTTAGAATGGTTTGCTGGAGCTGGTAACCTTCAGTAATCTGAAATTCAGTAAAAATTTGTGGAAACTGGACACATTGACCCTTGCAGCCAGACATTTAAGTAAACTGGAATTTAATCTAACACCATTGTTGTAGTAGCTTTGTGAAGAAAATATTAATTTCATGTGAGTTATTGGGTCATGATCCAAAGAAAATGAAATGTCCACTGCTGTACACAGATCATGTGCAGTAGTAATTGCCCAATAATACATTGTTACATCACAGCAGACTTGAATCTCCATGTGCATTACGTTTGAACCCTTCAAATGTATGGATGAAGTATGTGTGGTTGCTGTGAAAGTTGTTCTTAAATTTATTCACCTGTTACCAAAGTATGTAGAAATGTGCTTGTGTTAAACAGTGGAAGGTTATTGGTTTTGTCATCATTTGTTTCAGGTGTAAAACATGATGGTACAATGTGTGACACATGTCATCAGCAGCCAATATTTGGAATTCGTTGGAAATGTGCTGAATGTGGAAATTATGACCTTTGTTCAATTTGCTACCATGGGGATAAACATCATCTCCGTCATCGTTTTTATCGTATTACCACACCTGGTAGTGAAAGGTATATTATTCTTATTTATGCCAGTGATGGTTTATGGGTTATTACACCACACAGAGTTACAGGTTGATGCTGACATTTTGGAAGGATGTCCTGCCTCCATCTTTAGGGTGACAGGATTATATTCTGATGGATATTGAAGTGTTTTTGACGAAGAAATGCATCAGTTATGTAGATGGATTTGCAAGGATCGTGGCCAGTCAGAATCACAGTCTCATAGGGAGCCATTAGGGAGAGTCTGATGTAACAGTGGCCCTTTTCAGAACCCTGGATGTTGAGAAGTGTGAATGAGGTGTGGCATTACATAATTTCGAATGTTCAGATAGGTATCCGTTGTGTCAGTTCACAGGCGGCAACAAAATGGCAATATTGGTAGTGGTTTATTATTTACCTAAGTAGTAGTAGTAATTCTATATGTAAAAGGCACTAAATGACAAGTTTCAAATACTTGTGAAATGACAGGACAAACTGACAGGTTCGGATGCAGCCGCTGCTATAATTTGATATTCATGATCTGTACTATGAATTGATGTAAGTACATAAAATTAGTAGTGGGCTGGGATAGCTCAGTCGGTATAGCGACTCGCTAGGGGCTGGACAGTCCGGGGATTGAATCCCGGCGGTGGCGATTTTTTCCGCACCCATCCAGACCTGCCCTGGGGCCCACCCAGCCTCCTATACAATGGGTACCGGGTCTCTTTCCCAGGGGTAAAGCGGTCGGGGTGTGGAGTTGACCACCCACCCCCATCTAGTGCCAGGGTTAAAGAAAGAGTAGAGCTATACCTCTACTCCCCCTCTGGGCCTTCATGGCCTGTTCTAGTGTGAACTTTACCTTTACATAAAATTAGTAGCCAGAACTGCAGTATGCTGAACTTTGTGGTGTGTTCTTGTGCCTCTGCTTTGCCTCACAGAGAGCGCAGCAGTCATAACCATAGTGATTGGGGCGTGACTCGTGGGATTGTATATAGGCAGATGAATGGTTAACATTATTTGAGGCCACAGAAAGAGATCCCATGGATGAAACCTCTCAGTGTCTCTGTCAGACTTATTGTTCCGTATTCCCCTCCAGCTGTTTAGCCATTCTGTTTGTGATGAACGTTAATACTAGTACCATTTACCAAGACGTGCACTTGTTATTGACACTGGCCACTGGGGCTGAAGAGGAATACAACAGTGGGCAGAAGGGCGGAAGCCTTGAGCGTTGTTATCCACTGTCCACGTGCATTCTGTCAGTGTAAATCAGGAGCGGGTTGCTGTTCTTCCTTCCCACGCAAAGGGCCTGTGATTTGCACGGTTTCAAATAGACTTCAGGTAATTCGAATCTTATAATTTCAGAATGTTACTGGAGCCTCGTCGAAAAAGTAAGAAAGTGGCTATCCGTGGGATCTTTCCTGGAGCACGTGTTGTGCGTGGTGTCGACTGGCAGTGGGAGGACCAAGATGGTAGTAATGGGCGCCGTGGGAAAGTGAACGAAATTCAAGATTGGTCTGCCGCAAGTCCACGTTCAGCTGCTTATGTCGTATGGGATAACGGTGCCAAGAATCTTTACCGCGTCGGATTTGAGGGCATGGTTAGTGTTGCTGTTCATGTGATTGTGAGGTCTGAAAATAGCTGGTGAGGTGTGATTCCTTTTAAACAATTCCTGCTGATCAGAGAACAGTCGTACTTAAAGAAAGTGTTATTGTGTCTCGCTGATCATTCTTTGTACACAATTTGGGGTAGTACAGACGTACATTATTTTAGAATGTCAGTCATAATCCCAAAATGATGTGATTGGTAATGTACAGAAAAGTTGAAAATTCCAGTCTTCTTTGGTGTGACACTCTGTCATTAGGTGGGCAGTTCCTGTATGTTCCTAGTTATAGACGTTTGAAGCTACCTCGCAGTAATACAGTGGCCCATCCTGAAGGGTCATAACACCTTCACAATGTTGGCGACCATTCATCCAGTGACACAATGTCACATCCTGGAAGACCGCAATGCTCAGCAAGACTGCTGTGAGGACTGCAGATCTTACCAAATGTGATGCAGCATTTGTGTTTTATGTTGACGTGTTGTGGTGTTTCTGTGTTTACAGCAGATAAGCCATATATGAAGTCATGAATGTGATAAGATGTAGCTGGCATTGTGTGAATTTGTGCCTTTTGATGAGAATGTTGATGTTTAGGGGGTACATGAGATGTCCAAATGGATTAAATAAGGAATTATCTCTGGATTAGTTGTAATTGTGAATTTTAAATGATTTGACAGGCTGATTTGAAAGTTGTGAACGATGCAAAGGGACAAACAGTGTATCGTGACCACTTGCCGCTGCTGGGTGAACAAGGACCGGGCCGCTCTGGACCACATAGACTGCAAATTGGAGATCAGGTGTGTAGACTTGTATAGACTAGAAAGAGGTGTTCATTATACCAGACAGTTTAGTCAAGAAATCTTATCCCACACCTTGTGAAGTCTCGTTCAACTGATGAGGATGTATGTAACAAGTTTATCTTCAGACGGTAGCAATATGAACGATGAATGTATGCTCCCCTGTTGAATCATATTTTCTGTGCATTAGACAGTTATTAATGAGTCCAACAAAATGCACTTGCTGTCAGTTTGCATACATTGCCATTACATATTGTTATCATTATCATCATCATCATCTCATCATCATCATCACATAATCATCATCATTATCATCATCATCTTCATCGTCATCACATCATCATCATTATCATCATCATCATATCCTACAACTTTCAGAGATGATAATATCATGTAATGGTAGTATATGCAAACTGACTGTAAGTGCATTTTGTTGGACTAATCAATAATGCCCTGCTGAAATTATTGTGGTGTTAACATCAGTATTAAATTTGGATAACAAAATCTACAGACACACATGTGTCTGAGCATGTGTTACATTTTTTATTTATAAAATAAAATTTTTCAAGTACCAAACCTCAGATTCATAAGCAGTTCTATAAAGACGGCTACATTTATAATGAGTCACTAAACTTGATGGAATAACAGTATGCAGTTTTTTAAAACTGTGTAAGTCTGAAAATGTGTGACTTCAAATTGAGTAGGCCAGGGAGTGTCTTAGCAGTTCTGATGACTGCTGACATATGGCAACAGAACGACAAGTGTTAGTCCCATATGTGAAAGATACGTACAAGCAATTGAAACATAAACGCACATGCTTTCAGGTTAATGTGGATTTGGAATTGGAGATTGTGCAGTCGTTACAGCATGGGCACGGAGGCTGGACTGATGGAATGTTTGAGTGCCTGGGCACTACCGGTACGGTAGTGGGCATCGACGAAGATCACGATATTGTCGTGTCATATCCGAGTGGGAACCGCTGGACATTCAACCCTGCGGTGCTTACCAAAGTTGCCGTAGCTGCCCCAGTGGAGGTGCTGGTCCCAGTGAGACACAGCAGCAGTTCACTGTCGGTGACTTGGTTCAGATATGCAGTGATCTCGAACGTATAAAAATTCTGCAACGTGGACATGGTGAATGGGCTGAAGCAATGGCTCCAGTGAGTATTTATTGCTTACTGAATCCTCTCGCAAACCACTGGATTAATATATTTAAATGCTCAGAATATTTTTGTTTCTGCACGAAGGGAGTGAAAGCAGTTTGTTGTTATCTTGTTCAAATGAATGTTTTTGTATAAGTATATTAATATTCCTTTTTAAAGTATATTTTAACCTCCTTTAGTGGTACTCCTGGAAATTTCTAGGATAGACTGGCTGTTCCTACTTAGTTTTTCTTTAGCTTATAATATGTTAAAGTTTCTGTTGCCTTATAGCTGACCCCCACTCGCAATTGATTCCCAATTTTGCAGTCATCCCCCAGTAGCCTAGTCACTTTACTGACTGAGCTACCCAGCTCACCACCTCCTACTACTACCTTACTGTTTGCTTCTATTGAAGCAGCAGTCATGCTCAGATCATGCTCTATGTTGAGGTATTCATTGCAGACTCTTGGGAAAATTGGTCGTGTGCAACAAATTTATCACGACAACGACCTCAAGGTGGAAGTGTGTGGCACGTCTTGGACATACAATCCTGTGGCCGTCACCAAAGTTGCCTCATCAGATGGCACTGTACCAGGCACATCCAGTGGAGGTATGTCTCTTAATAACCAAAACTGACTTTCTGACTTAAGTATGATAAAGTGGCTACTGGTATCGTCTCCATGTTTGTGAACCTCAGTGTCTGGTATTTTGACCTTCTATTATTACCAATTTTCATAACATTTTCTGACTTTTCAATAACAGGTTCCAGAATGAGAGCCTTCATGCCATCATTTAATGTATAGGGTGTTTTTTTCCGTGCTCAACCGATAAGCACTGGCCCAACACTCTGCCAGTGTTGCGTCGTACCCCACATGTCGGGGAGGTTTAGCAGTCAATGACAGGAGCCGGACAAATGATTGCAGTTGATAATGACCTTTAGAAAGTCTAATAAAATCTCAAACAAGTGTTAGGATGGCACTTGACGGTCAGGTAAAAAAAAGAACACCCTATACTTTATGCTCCCAAGACGTGTTCATATTTTATTAAAAATAACAGATTTTTTCATGCCATTTAGGTTACTTTATATATTTATTACTGGTATTTCATGAGTTGTTGCAATCAAATAGACATTTTGTATTGAAAATGGGTTCTCACATTCATAATGGTTTTACTGGCAACAGTTAATCGATAACACTGAGATTCGACTGTATAAATGCATGTTCTAAATTTTTATCGTGAACACACATTTGAACTCAGGGTAATAGCGGTGTTGGTATTGAAAGAATGCAATGCTGCCAGCTGGACCGTTACAGCAGCACAGGCCACAGTCAGTAGTGGTGCTGACAGAAACAGAGAGTTCTTCGTGAGAAGCTGGCAGTTCTTTAGCTGTCTTTAATGGAGCTCATTTCCATGTTCACAAGAACGCATTACTAGACCTTGTTATGAGCCAGATGAATCCAGTTGCCACTCTCAGTATTTCCTCATGATGTTTTGGTATTGTCCAGTTGCTTTCATTCAGAACTGCCGGCAAATACCCAGTGACACAGCGTCACATCTTGAAAGGCTCGAGTTTTCAACAGCACTGTTGTGAGAACTTCATATCTGACAGTTCACATGTGATTGTTATCATGCTGTGATTTGTTCACCTGAGTCTTGGTTGTGAAATAGAGATATGTCTGAGGAGGGGGAGAGAGAGAGAGAGAGAGATTGTGTTTTACTTTGAACCCCTTTTGTTGAAATTTGATCTGTCAGATGCATTCAGATTTGTGTCTTGGGCAGTTGCCTTCCTTATCTACTGATGTTGTGAGTTGTGTTTGTTTTGTGCTTTGTGTTCCAGAGCGCTTAAGTGCACTGCTGAAGAAACTGTTTGAGACGCATGTGTCTGGTGATGTAAATGAGGAACTTGTGAAAACAGCTGCTAATGGTGATGCACAGAGGTGCGAAGAGTCTCTGAAGCGCACAGATGCTGATGTGAATGGAGTGTTTGCTGGACACACAGCGCTGCAGGCGGCCAGTCAGAACGGTCATCTTGAAGTGATCAAGATTCTGCTACGGCACAAAGCTGATGTTGAGATAGAGGTACAAGCTGTTTTACGTAATTCTGCTACGGCACAAAGCTGATGTTGAGATAGAGGTACAAGCTGTTTTACGTAATTCTGCTACGGCACAAAGCTGATGTTGAGATAGAGGTACAAGCTGTTTTACGTAATTCTGCTGCAGCACAAAGCTGATGTTGAGATAGAGGTACAAGCTGTTTTACGTAATTCTGCTACGGCACAAAGCTGATGTTGAGATAGAGGTACAAGCTGTTTTACGTAATTCTGCTGCGGCACAAAGCTGATGTTGAGATAGAGGTACAAGCGGTTTTACGTAATTCTGCTGCGGCACAAAGCTGATGTTGAGATAGAGGTACAAGCGGTTTTACGTAATTCTGCTGCGGCACAAAGCTGATGTTGAGATAGAGGTACAAGCTGTTTTACGTAATTCTGCTACGGCACAAAGCTGATGTTGAGATAGAGGTACAAGCTGTTTTACGAAATTATGCTACGGCACAAAGCTGATGTTGAGATAGAGGTACAAGCGGTTTTATGTAATTCTGCTACGGCACAAAGCTGATGTTGAGATAGAGGTACAAGCGGTTTTACGTAATTCTGCTGCGGCACAAAGCTGATGTTGAGATAGAGGTACAAGCGGTTTTACGTAATTCTGCTGCGGCACAAAGCTGATGTTGAGATAGAGGTACAAACTGTTTTACATAATTCTGCTGCGGCACAAAGCTGATGTTGAGATAGAGGTACAAGCGGTTTTACGTAATTCTGCTGCGGCACAAAGCTGATGTTGAGATAGAGGTACAAACTGTTTTACGTAATTCTGCTGCGGCACAAAGCTGATGTTGAGATAGAGGTACAAACTGTTTTACATAATTCTGCTGCGGCACAAAGCTGATGTTGAGATAGAGGTACGAGCTGTTTTACTTAATTTTGTACTTAACTCAGCCCTTTGCAGTTGTCATTGCCTTCACACAGGGGCACTCTGAGATGAAAAAATGTAATTTGTAGGGAAAACCAGTAACCATCCATTGAACACTACGTATATTGGTTACAGAGAACCAACAGCTATAACAAATATTTGTTGTATTCAAATGATACTTATTGTTTTCTTTTTAAATAATTAACCCAGTGGGTTGGGTCACGTTAAGATATTTGTAGGGAACATTGGATACTTGTTAATAACATGAAAATTTTGTAAGTCTCAGAATTATTAGTTACAGAATTTACAAATCATGGTATATTCTAAGTTCCCTCAAAATGAGATTCCACCTACTTTAAATCTTGCATATATAAGCTCAGAAGTTTATCTTGTGCCAAGTTTGAAATGTACGAGAAAGACAGTAGTGATGCTGTCATTTCCCTAAGCACCATGTTGAAACCAAGGCTAGCAGTGACTGCATTGTTACTCCCTGTGGTGCAGGACAAGGACGGTGATCGTGCGGTGCATCACGCGGCATTTGGTGATGAGCCGGGTGTGATGGAACTGCTGGCACATGCTGGCGCAGATCTGAATGCTCGCAATAAGCGTCGACAGACTGCGCTCCACATTGCTGTCAACAAGGGACATGTTGGTGTTGTGAAAACGCTGCTGGAACTCGGATGTCATCCCAGCCTTCAGGTAGGGTGACCATTCTGTTGGCAAATGACCAGCCACATCACTTCAGAATAGGGGAAGTTGTGTTCTGCAGTGATGAGCTGATCACTCAAAAAGATTCTGTCATTGTTAGTCACCAGAGAAGCTGCTGGACATGGAACTGTGACTTTTATCCACTAGATAATTGGAAATTTTTAAGTGTACATTCTAAAACAAATGTCGTCTCACAGTATGATGAACACTGTATGTCCCTAAAGTTCATGAACTTGAGTAGGAAGACGTGCCATTGCAGGTAATGCTGTATTGTTTATAAATACATATGCTCAGTGTGTCTGCTATGCAGACATTTAAAAACAGAAAGTTTTCCACGCTGGACCACTGTTCGGTTTCATTTGCGTTGAGTACGCTGTAGTTATACGTTCTTTGAATGACTGGGTTATCATGCCTGCTGAAGGAATGTTAACGTGACAAGGCTGCAAAATTTTTATAGGTAAACTCAAGACAGTAACAAGAAAATTAATAAAACTCAAAATACTGACATGAAGGTCATTTGGTTTGGGGGGCTTTTCTGTGCTTGAAAGCTGCACATAAGATAAAATAATTTTGTAACCTTTTGTTAACATGGGCTTAGGTACCTAAAATGGTGATGTGTGACTCACATGAATCAGATCATATCACATAATTCTGTTCTATGCCAGCGCCTTTCTGGTGTATTTATTGTTCATATTTAATGAATTCTGGCGTGAAAGACGGACATAACTCTAATAAACGTGGTCATATGTGTCTGCTGCTCTGCAGCAGTATTGTTGGACTTCAATAAGGGTTTGGTGTGGGTGGCTGTAAGTGTGTGGTGTTTGTGTGGCGCCACGCTGCAATGTGGGGGCTACAGTGAGAGGTGGAATGCCTGTACAGTGAACGTATTGTGTTTAGTGTATTGGCATTTGTTTCTTGGGGAATATGTTACGTACAGTAGAATTCCTTTAATCTGGCACCCACAGGACCAGACAGGTGCCAGATTATCACACTGTACCTAAGTTCTTAAAGTAACTTTTTGTTACTGCCATCAGAGAATGTGTACTGTCAGTTATTTTAATTTCATCATAAAAGGGCTTAGCTTTTTCAAGTATCACAGGCCCAGTCATGGGTTTACGTTTGAACACCATTGCTGTAAACCGCTTATACAACACCTTGTCTACGAGTAATTGCACTAATTTAGGCTGTTCCAATATATTTCACTTGAAGAGGCCCTTCACACTTCATTTGATGACTTAAAAGTTTGCAATTGGTCCATCCTTTGGTCTCTTTAAATCACAGACAGTTGACAGTCCAGTGTTGCTTTAAGCCATAATTTCTCTTTGGCTTTTGCCACTTTCAAGCCTCCTACTTGGTTCAAGTTTCTGAGGCATCGTTAAAATCACGTGTTTCCTCTTCCCAGCAGTACCTTGCTGACTCATCTTTGGATCTTTCGAAGCCATTATAATTGCTGAGTGGGCTGATTGAGTTCGGATAACCCAAGATAAAGTCATGAAATCAGTACACTGACTGGAAGTTATGGACGGTGGAACGTCCGGTCTTGTAACTGCTTTCCTCAAGTACCGAATTATCAGGAGTGGTGGATTGTCAGTTGCTGGATTCAAGGAATTCTGCCGTCCTGCAATATTCATGTTGTGGCTGTCTGTGTTCTACACTCTCAGGTAGCTGTGTGCCAGTGTTTCAGAGGACTATACTGCCTCGGTCTTCAGGGTTTAAATACAAAAGATCTCTGTGTGTATATTCACAACTGTAAAAACCGTATTTTAAGTATATGGTATAGCTATTGCATACACCATACCAAAATGAAACAACTTTCATTTTAGTAGAAGGACCATAAATCCACTTTCTTGTAGGAAGAGCTGCTAGTGTTTGTCTTACTTTTGAGTTGGCAAATGAACCCCATTAGGCATTGGCAGTGTTGTCCATTTTTCCGTTCTGCTTTGTACGAATTGCTGACAGTCTTTTTACATTGGGTGCTTAGTGGTTGTAGGTCTGGTGGGTGGTGGTACATCGTTAATGAAACGGTGGTGGAGCGGAAGTTTTGGTGCTTGAAACATTTAGGACTGATGTCTGAATTATTTGAAATGTCATGATCTGTATCTGATATTCTTGTCTGCCTGCATTCCATCGTGAGAGGTGGTTCTGTTCTGGTATAAACAGTTACCGTCTGCTGTAGCAATTGGCAGGCTCACTGCTGCAAAGCAAAGCACATATGTCTGTCTTGTTTTCATATACGTCTAGCTTAGGATTCACATCTTCTGGGATGTGACACTGTGTCCTTGTGTGAGTGGTTCCTCACATTTTGAAGGATCATAGTGCCATCAGCTTCAGGGTCAAGCAGTGTTCTGGGACTGCGATGACCTCGCTTCTCACAAGTGAAGTTTAGCTAATCTACTTTTGACCAAACTTCAAGGTGCATCACTGTCATCTATTTTTCTCTGCCCAAAACTACTTTCTCTGTAGTTCTGAATGTCAAATAGTGCCACAAACAGAATGTCTTGTGCTGCTCCCTGCGCACGGCAGCTTTGTCACGTAGGAAGTCTGCATGCAGCACGACGTGCTGCTACTGCTGCCATGCTCAGGGATGTGGCAGACGAGATGTCAGTATTTGTGTATAATCATTGTCACAAATTACAGACCTGGAAATATGTTATGTGAACGTGTTTCATAATGATGAGCTTGATGATTTGTAGTGATTGCCAAATATTATTAGGGTGATCAAACCAAAGCGCATTAGATGGGCGAGGAATGTGGCTTGTATGGGGTAGGATAAGTGTGTATGGGTTTTTGATGGGACAAGTTGAAGGAAAGAGAATGCATGGAAGATCTAGACATGGTTGAGGAGATAATATTAAAATGAATCTTAATCAAGAAGGATGGGAGGGTATGTATGAGGACGAGTGGTGGTCTGTTGTAAGGGAGGGTATGTATGAGGACGAGTGGTGGTCTGTTGTAAGGGAGGGTATGTATGAGGACGAGTGGTGGTCTGTTGTAAGGGAGGGTATGTATGAGGACGAGGTGGTGGTCTGTTGTAAGGGAGGGTATGTATGAGGACGAGTGGTGGGTTGTTGTAAGGGAGGGTATGAGATGGAGGTACGATGGTGGTCTGTTGTAAGGGAGGGTATGTATGAGGACGAGTGGTGGGAGGGTATGTATGAGGACGAGTGGTGGGAGGGTATGTATGAGGACGAGTGGTGGTCTGTTGTAAGGGAGGGTATGTATGAGGGACGAGTGGTGGGAGGGTATGTATGAGGACCAGTGGTGGGAGGGTATGTATGAGGACGAGTGGTGGTCTGTTGTAAGGGAGGGTATGTATGAGGACGAGTGGTGGTCTGTTGTAAGGGAGGGTATGTATGAGGACGAGTGGTGGGAGGGTATGTATGAGGACGGAGTGGTGGGAGGGTATTATGAGGACGAGTGGTGGTCTGTTGTAAGGGAGGGTATGTATGAGGACGAGTGGTGGGAGGGTATGTATGAGGACGAGTGGTGGTCTGTTGTAAGGGAGGGTATGTATGAGGACGAGTGGTGGTCTGTTGTAAGGGAGGGTATGTATGAGGACGAGTGGTGGGAGGGTATGTATGAGGACGAGTGGTGGTCTGTTGTAAGGGAGGGTATGTATGAGGACGAGTGGTGGTCTGTTGTAAGGGAGGGTATGTATGAGGACGAGTGGTGGAGGGTATGTATGAGGACGAGTGGTGGGAGGGTATGTATGAGGACGAGTGGTGGTCTGTTGTAAGGGAGGGTATGTATGAGGACGAGTGGTGGGAGGGTATGTATGAGGACGAGTGGTGGGAGGGTATGTATGAGGACGAGTGTGGTCTGTTGTAAGGAGGGTATGTATGAGGACGAGTGGTGGAGGGTATGTAATGAGGACGAGTGGTGGGAGGGTATGTATGAGGACGAGTGGTGGTCTGTTGTAAGGGAGGGTATGTATGAGGACGAGTGGTGGTCTGTTGTAAGGGAGGGTATGTATGAGGACGAGTGGTGGGAGGGTATGTAATGAGGACGAGTGGTGGGAGGGTATGTATGAGGACGAGTGGTGGTCTGTTGTAAGGGAGGGTATGTATGAGGACGAGTGGTGGGAGGGTATGTATGAGGACGAGGTGGGAGGGTATGTATGAGGACGAGTGGTGGTCTGTTGTAAGGGAGGGTATGTAAGAGGACGAGTGGTGGTCTGTTGTAAGGGAGGGTATGTATGAGGACGAGTGGTGGAGGGTATGTATGAGGACGAGTGGTGGTCTGTTGTAAGGGAGGGTATGTATGAGGACGAGTGGTGGTCTGTTGTAAGGGAGGGTATGTATGAGGACGAGTGGTGGGAGGGTATGTATGAGGACGAGTGGTGGGAGGGTGTGTATGAGGACGAGTGGGTCTGTTGTAAGGGAGGGTATGTATGAGGACGAGTGGTGGGAGGGTATGTATGAGGACGAGTGGTGGTCTGTTGTAAGGGAGGGTATGTATGAGGACGAGTGGTGGGAGGGTATGTATGAGGACGAGTGGTGGAGGGTATGTATGAGGACGAGTGGTGGTCTGTTGTAAGGGAGGGTATGTATGAGGACGAGTGGTGGTCTGTTGTAAGGGAGGGTATGTATGAGGACGAGTGGTGGTCTGTTGTAAGGGAGGGTATGTATGAGGACGAGTGGTGGTCTGTTGTAAGGGAGGGTATGTATGAGGACGAGTGGTGGTCTGTTGTAAGGGAGGGTATGTATGAGGACGAGTGGTGGGAGGGTATGTAATGAGGACGAGTGGTGGTCTGTTGTAAGGGAGGGTATGTATGAGGACGAGTGGTGGTCTGTTGTAAGGAGGGTATGTATGAGGACGAGTGGTGGTCTGTTGTAAGGGAGGGTATGTAATGAGGACGAGTGGTGGTCTGTTGTAAGGAGGGTATGTATGAGGACGAGTGGTGGTCTGTTGTAAGGAGGGTATGTATGAGGACGAGTGGTGGTCTGTTGTAAGGGAGGGTATGTATGAGGACGAGTGGTGGTCTGTTGTAAGGGAGGGTATGTATGAGGACGAGTGGTGGGAGGGTATGTATGAGGACGAGTGGTGGTCTGTTGTAAGGGAGGGTATGTATGAGGACGAGTGGTGGTCTGTTGTAAGGGAGGGTATGTATGAGGACGAGTGGTGGTCTGTTGTAAGGGAGGGTATGTATGAGGACGAGTGGTGGTCTGTTGTAAGGGAGGGTATGTATGAGGACGAGTGGTGGGAGGGTATGTATGAGGACGAGTGGTGGTCTGTTGTAAGGGAGGGTATGTATAGGACGAGTGGTGGTCTGTTGTAAGGGAGGGTATGTATGAGGACGAGTGGTGGTCTGTTGTAAGGGAGGGTATTATGAGGACGAGTGGTGGTCTGTTGTAAGGGAGGGTATGTATGAGGACGAGTGGTGGTCTGTTGTAAGGGAGGGTATGTATGAGGACGAGTGGTGGTCTGTTGTAAGGGAGGGTATGTATGAGGACGAGTGGTGGTCTGTTGTAAGGGAGGGTATGTATGAGGACGAGTGGTGGTCTGTTGTAAGGAGGGTATGTATGAGGACGAGTGGTGGTCTGTTGTAAGGGAGGGTATGTATGAGGACGAGTGGTGGTCTGTTGTAAGGAGGGTATGTATGAGGACGAGTGGTGGTCTGTTGTAAGGGAGGGTATGTATGAGGACGAGTGGTGGTCTGTTGTAAGGGAGGGTATGTATGAGGACGAGTGGTGGGAGGGTATGTATGAGGACGAGTGGTGGTCTGTTGTAAGGGAGGGTATGTATGAGGACGAGTGGTGGTCTGTTGTAAGGGAGGGTATGTATGAGGACGAGTGGTGGTCTGTTGTAAGGGAGGGTATGTATGAGGACGAGTGTGGTCTGTTGTAAGGGAGGGTATGTATGAGGACGAGTGGTGGAGGGTATGTATGAGGACGAGTGGTGGTCTGTTGTAATGAACTTTATGTTCCATAAAATATGAGGAACTTCTTGGCTACCTGAACAGCCGTTAGCTTCTCAAGACAGCTCTGCTCCGTGCAGTTAGTCACACAAACTAAGCACTGCACCTAAAACTGATATACATGGCCTCACATTATAGATGTTGAGATCTGCGCTCTTGACCCTTGAAGATGGGACCGATACGTTGTTCTGAAACGTCGGTAAACACCACACGACGCCACGTAATATCGCAGAAGAGCACAGATCTCATCAACATCGCGGCGGGAGCCTGAAATGAAGGTCATTATAGATGTTGTTTATGTGTGTTGCTCAAGGTAAAGGTAAGTAGGTTAAGGTGGCCTTTGTGTGTTATTAAAGTGGAAGGGCATGGAGGTGTAGCTCTACACATTCTTAAACTCGTCACTAGGCCACTTTACCGTCGGGACAAAGAACCCCCCGGTACCCAGTGAGTAGGCTGGGTGGGCTTCAGAGCAGATATAGGCGTTTTTGAAGAGAAAAATATTAATGGAATGAGGCAAAGTGTTGTGAATTCCATGTGACATTGTTCTGTGCTGCACTCTAGATGAGGTAAAGTGGAACTTAGTGATTTATCAGTCAGCATTTTGATTGCTCATATTTAGAATTCTTCAGTGTTTTTTGGTTAGTCATTTTTGGATGTCAGCAATACGTCAGGCAGCATCTTGACTACTGCTGTATTGAATTGGTATTAGGGAAATGTTAAAATGAGTAAGTTTGGCAACTGTGTGTACTTGTGAAGTTTGTGGCTTAGTAAGCAGGCTGTTGCTGTTGGTGCGCAGGATGCTCAGCTAGTGACACAGCCTGAACGAATACAGTGTGACAGCGTAGCTGAGCCAGGATTTCACGTTCTGGCGGGTATGACCGTAGTTGTAGCGCGGCAGGATTAAACTGTATTGCACAAGAGCTAGGGGAGGCTTTTGCCAGAGCGCACTGAAGGATCGTAGCCATCGCACTGACTCACATTGTGACACTGTACTGCAGTGACACTGTACTGCAGTGACACTGTACTGCAGTGACACTGTACTGCAGTGACACTGTACTGCAGTGACACTGTACTGCAGTGACACTGTACTGCAGTGACACTGTACTGCAGTGACACTGTACTGCAGTGACACTGTACTCCAGTGACACTGTACTCCAGTGACACTGTACTCCAGTGACACTGTACTGCAGTGACACTGTACTCCAGTGACACTGTACTGCAGTGACACTGTAATCCAGTGACACTGTACTGCAGTGACACTGTACTCCAGTGACACTGTACTCCAGTGACACTGTACTCCAGTGACACTGTACTGCAGTGACACTGTACTGCAGTGACACTGTACTCCAGTGACACTGTACTCCAGTGACACTGTACTCCAGTGACACTGTACTGCAGTGACACTGTACTGCAGTGACACTGTACTGCAGTGACACTGTACTCCAGTGACACTGTACTCCAGTGACATTAAAACCTTGAAAATATGTTGGGAAGTATTTTACCACAAGGCAGTTACCATGATCACGATAGTCTGAGTGGTGAGGTGTCGTGTCGCAGAAGGTGACATTCTGTGTGCGCAGTGTCGTGTCGCAGAAGGTGACATTCTGTGTGCGCAGTGTCGTGTCGCAGAAGGTGACATTCTGTGTGCGCAGTGTCGTGTCGCAGAAGGTGGCATTCTGTGTGCCCAGTGTCGTGTCGCAGAAGGTGACATTCTGTGTGCGCAGTGTCGTATCGCAGAAGGTGACATTCTGTGTGCGCAGTGTCGTGTCGCAGAAGGTGACATTCTGTGTGCCCAGTGTCGTGTCGCAGAAGGTGACATTCTGTGTGCGCAGTGTCGTGTCGCAGAAGGTGACATTCTGTGTGCCCAGTGTCGTGTCGCAGAAGGTGACATTCTGTGTGCGCAGTGTCGTGTCTTAGAAGGTGACATTCTGTGTGCCCAGTGTCGTGTCGCAGAAGGTGACATTCTGTGTGCGCAGTGTCGTGTCGCAGAAGGTGACATTCTGTGTGCGCAGTGTCGTGTCGCAGAAGGTGACATTCTGTGTGCCCAGTGTCGTGTCGCAGAAGGTGACATTCTGTGTGCGCAGTGTCGTGTCGCAGAAGGTGACATTCTGTGTGCGCAGTGTCGTGTCGCAGAAGGTGACATTCTGTGTGCGCAGTGTCGTGTCGCAGAAGGTGACATTCTGTGTGCGCAGTGTCGTGTCGCAGAAGGTGACATTCTGTGTGCGCAGTGTCGTGTCGCAGAAGGTGACATTCTGTGTGCCCAGTGTCGTGTCGCAGAAGGTGACATTCTGTGTGCGCAGTGTCGTGTCGCAGAAGGTGACATTCTGTGTGCGCAGTGTCGTTTCGCAGAAGGTGACATTCTGTGTGCCCAGTGTCGTGTCTCAGAAGGTGACATTCTGTGTGCGCAGTGTCGTGTCGCAGAAGGTGACATTCTGTGTGCCCAGTGTCGTGTCGCAGAAGGTGACATTCTGTGTGCCCAGTGTCGTGTCGCAGAAGGTGACATTCTGTGTGCCCAGTGTCGTGTCGCAGAAGGTGACATTCTGTGTGCCCAGTGTCGTGTCGCAGAAGGTGACATTCTGTGTGCGCAGTGTCGTGTCGCAGAAGGTGACATTCTGTGTGCGCAGTGTCGTGTCGCAGAAGGTGACATTCTGTGTGCCCAGTGTCGTGTCGCAGAAGGTGACATTCTGTGTGCCCAGTGTCGTGTCGCAGAAGGTGACATTCTGTGTGCGCAGTGTCGTGTCGCAGAAGGTGACATTCTGTGTGCCCAGTGTCGTGTCGCAGAAGGTGACATTCTGTGTGCCCAGTGTCGTGTCGCAGAAGGTGACATTCTGTGTGCCCAGTGTCGTGTCGCAGAAGGTGACATTCTGTGTGCGCAGTGTCGTGTCGCAGAAGGTGACATTCTGTGTGCGCAGTGTCGTGTCGCAGATGGTGGCATTCTGTGTGCGCAGTGTCGTGTCGCAGAAGGTGGCATTCTGTGTGCCCAGTGTCGTGTCGCAGAAGGTGACATTCTGTGTGCCCAGTGTCGTGTCGCAGAAGGTGACATTCTGTGTGCCCAGTGTCGTGTCGCAGAAGGTGACATTCTGTGTGCGCAGTGTCGTGTCGCAGAAGGTGACATTCTGTGTGCCCAGTGTCGTGTCGCAGAAGGTGACATTCTGTGTGCGCAGTGTCGTGTCGCAGAAGGTGACATTCTGTGTGCGCAGTGTCGTGTCGCAGAAGGTGGCATTCTGTGTGCGCAGTGTCGTGTCGCAGAAGGTGACATTCTGTGTGCGCAGTGTCGTGTCGCAGAAGGTGACATTCTGTGTGCGCAGTGTCGTGTCGCAGAAGGTGACATTCTGTGTGCCCAGTGTCATATCCCAGAAGGTGACATTCTATGTGCGCAGTGTCGTGTCGCAGAAGGTGACATTCTGTGTGCACAGTGCTCTCAGAACCTCAAATCTTGTTGTTCAGATCACATCCGTTAAGTTAAGTAACAACATATTCGTGGCATTCTTTCCATCAATTAGTCCGTCTGTAACTGCCGTCAGTATTTTGCCCACTCAGTCAGTTTCTTCAGTTGTACTACCGACAGCTGTCAGTTATAAGCTGGTTTAGCCCTGTAAGACCTGCAACTGTCAGCGTAACTGTAACAGGTTCGTCAGACTGGAGCAACTGTTTGCTTGTGTTCGCAGTGTTGTTAGTATGCAGTATGCAGTATGCAGTACGTTGTATTGACGGTGTTACAGTCGGTATAGTGGCTGGCTGTGGGATTGGTGATGTGGGGTTGCATTACTGCAAGGGGCAGGAGATTTTCCTCTTCCCTGTATCTTCCAGACCCATCCAGCGTCCTAGGCATTGGTTTCCAGGCACTGGTTCACTGGAGGTAAGGTGGCTGGAACATGAGGCTGACCACTCCCCTCCATCTAGTGCTGAGGTTAAAAATGAGTGGAGCTATACCCCTACTCCCCCCTGTGCCTTCAGGGGATGCATAGGGACAACTTTACCGTTACCATTTGTCTAGTTGTCAGAAGTGTGGTGTTTACTGGAATGTACGACGAGGTGTTGAGGGAGTGTTGTGACTGACGGCAGAGTGACAGGAGACAAGGGGGCTTTGTAGTTCTGCCCACATACCCAAATAGTGAGGAGGAAGAGGTGAGCAGGACATGTAGTATGCATGGGACAGATGAGACGTGTACAGACCACTTGGGACATTTAGATGTCGGTGGGAGTGTACCATTTGGAATACAGTTCTAAGAAATTGAGTTCGAGGGTGTGGGTTGGATTAGTCTGGCTGAGGATAGAATCCAGTGTTGGGCTTTAGTGAATGTGATGAGGAACATTTGAGTTCTGTCAAAGGCAGCAAACAGCTGGAGAGTGCAGTGACTGTTAGCTGCCTGCAGCAGCTGTGTTCTTGATGCACGTTTTGTGGCCTTCTGTGCAGATACGTTGATATTGTGAGCACTGAACTGGCGGCACGGTGAGCAGTGCAACAGTTAATACTGTTAAATGGAGCTGAATGCTTGGAGCCCAAACCCCACTTAATGCGGGATGTTAGTTTGCCACAGTTTGTGCTCGCTGTTGGGCTCTGCAGTGTTCAGTCACAACTTAATGTCGCTTTTCTACAGACTTTGCAAGTAGCAGCAAGTGAACGCCCACACTGATAGCCAAACAAGTCGAAGTGGGGATTAACAAACTTGCCACACAAAGCTGCTGTACATACGAGCAGTAGGCCGTTAGTTACGAGTACTAAACCAACAGCAGCAGTAGGCCGTTAGTTACGAGTACTAAACCAACAGCAGCAGTAGGCTGTTAGTTACGAGTACTAAACCAACAGCAGCAGTAGGCCGTTAGTTACGAGTACTAAACCAACAACAGCAGTAGGCCGTTAGTTACGAATACTAAACCAACAGCAGCAGTAGGCCGTTAGTTACGAGCACTAAACCAATAATAGCAGTAGGCCGTTAGTTACGAATACTAAACCAACAGCAGCAGTAGACACAGTAGTTACGAGTACTAAACCAACAGCAGCAGTAGGCCGTTAGTTACGAGTACTAAACCAACAGCAGCAGTAGGCCGTTAGTTACGAGTACTAAACCAACAGCAGCAGTAGGCCGTTAGTTACGAGTACTAAACCAACAGCAGTAGTAGGCCGTTAGTTACGAGTACTAAACCAACAGCAGCAGTAGACACAGTAGTTACGAGTACTAAACCAACAGCAGCAGTAGGCCGTTAGTTACGAGTACTAAACCAACAGCAGCAGTAGACACAGTAGTTACGAGTACTAAACCAACAGCAGCAGTAGACACAGTAGTTACGAGTACTAAACCAACAGCAGCAGTAGGCCGTTAGTTACGAGTACTAAACCAACAGCAGCAGTAGACACAGTAGTTACGAGTACTAAACCAACAGCAGCAGTAGGCCGTTAGTTACGAGTACTAAACCAACAGCAGCAGTAGGCCGTTAGTTACGAGTACTAAACCAGCAGCAGCAGTAGACACAGTAGTTACGACTACTAAACCAACAGCAGCAGTAGGCCGTTAGTTACGAGTACTAAACCAACAGCAGCAGTAGGCCGTTAGTTACGAGTACTAAACCAACAGCAGCAGTAGACACAGTAGTTACGAGTACTAAACCAACAGCAGTAGTAGGCCGTTAGTTACGAGTACTAAACCAACAGCAGCAGTAGACACAGTAGTTACGAGTACTAAACCAACAGCAGCAGTAGGCCGTTAGTTACGAGTACTAAACCAACAGCAGCAGTAGGCCGTTAGTTACGAGTACTAAACCAACAGCAGCAGTAGACACAGTAGTTACGAGTACTAAACCAACAGCAGCAGTAGGCCGTTAGTTACGAGTACTAAACCAACAGCAGCAGTAGGCCGTTAGTTACGAGTACTAAACCAACAGCAGCAGTAGACACAGTAGTTACGAGTACTAAACCAACAGCAGCAGTAGGCCGTTAGTTACGAGTACTAAACCAACAGCAGCAGTAGGCCGTTAGTTACGAGTACTAAACCAACAGCAGCAGTAGACACAGTAGTTACGAGTACTAAACCAACAGCAGCAGTAGGCCGTTAGTTACGAGTACTAAACCAACAGCAGCAGTAGGCCGTTAGTTACGAGTACTAAACCAACAGCAGCAGTAGACACAGTAGTTACGAGTACTAAACCAACAGCAGCAGTAGACACAGTAGTTACGAGTACTAAACCAACAGCAGCAGTAGACACAGTAGTTACGAGTACTAAACCAACAGCAGCAGTAGACACAGTAGTTACGAGTATAATGCGACACATATAATTTTTCCGCGTCCTGCGCGAGGAAAAATGTAGAGAGAGAGGAAGGGGCGGAGCTAAGTGCAAAGGTAGAGGGCTCTGGCACCATGTTTGCCACATAGTCACTCTCTCTCAATTTTCACAGAGGTAACATCGTTTAAACGTATTACTAACGGAGCATATATTGGGAACAGTTTATTTCGACTTGGCAATAGCGCACTGTACCCAGACCTGGGCAATCAACGCAACGCTGCCACGTTGTTATAACGTCAAGACAAATACCTCCCACTCCTATACGCTACTAAATAACCTTCACAGGACGGTGGCTGAAAGGAAAATGACTGATGTAGCAACAACGGTGATGCTAAAGCGACAGAAAGGGAGTAGTGGGGACTGACTGATTTTGGTCTCTGCGTCGCGGAAAAGATATTTGAGTCGAGTTCTACTAAACCAACAGCAGCAGTAGACACAGTAGTTACGAGTACTAAACCAACAGCAGCAGTAGACACAGTAGTTACGAGTACTAAACCAACAGCAGCAGTAGGCCGTTAGTTACGAGTACTAAACCAACAGCAGCAGTAGGCCGTTAGTTACGAGTACTAAACCAACAGCAGCAGTAGGCCGTTAGTTACGAGTACTAAACCAACAGCAGCAGTAGGCCGTTAGTTACGAGTACTAAACCAACAGCAGCAGTAGGCACAGTAGTTACGAGTACTAAACCAACAGCAGCAGTAGGCACAGTAGTTACGAGTACTAAACCAACAGCAGCAGTAGACACAAGCTCTTCTACACATTTAACACACTGCAGACCGAATATTTAGTAACAAGTAGCGTTCTTCAGAATAATTTGTCTTGTGCAAATTTGTGTTCAAGTTATAACAGTCGGATCGCTTCCGTCCCCTGTGCATCCCATGAAGGCATATGGTGAGAATGGTGGTATAGTTCCACTCATTCTGAACCTCGGCATTAGGTGGAGGTGGGTGGTCAGCTTTACTCCATGGAAAGAACCCTAGTATCGTCTGAAGAGGAGAGTGAGTGGTCCTAGAGCCGGTCTGGACGTTTCGGAGAAGAGATAAATGTTTTGCCCCTGCCAGGAATGCAACCGTGTTTGTTCCGTTGTCCAGCCTGTAGCCTAGTCACTGCTGTACCGACTGAGCTAACCCGGCCTCCTTCCCCTCCATCATTTGTTCATTTGACTGCAAAACGCGGTGCGATGTGTGGGAGGCGGGAGGGGGGCTTCACATTGCTCATTAAGACCCACGCAGGTTGCAGTGGCGTTTTGTGGAACCGCGTTAAGACCCACGCAGGTTGCAGTGGCGTTCTGTGGAACCGTGTTAAGACCCACGCAGGTTGCAGTGGCGTTCTGTGGAACCGCGCTGCCCCTGTGAGCACTTCGTTGTTGCTGTGCCGAGAGGTCAAAGGTCTGACTGCCGCTGAACTTGACATGGCTCCTGATGTCGCTGTGTGTCCGTGCTAGGGTGTTCGGTTCTGGACAGGGGACAGGCTTACGTCACGGCCTTGATGCTTAAAATTCGTCTGAACAACATATAAGGCTACCTTCCTACCTCACAGTAAACACTCTGCGTGTCCATTACAAAAGCCAGTCAGTTCGTGCAGTATAGTGAAGCACTCCAGTGCCGATGCTGTCACAGTGGCGCGCTGCAGTGTGTCAGCACGACTCAGCACAGTTCGCTGTGTTCCGTACAGTCTCAGCTGCAGTGTGTGGCCTACTGCCGCTGATAGTTGCACACTGCAACGCACAATCACGTGTGCAAACTGTGTTCTGCTGTATGCAGTTGTACACTGTAGTCCGTGATGTTACTGCTGTAGTCACGTGGCTAGGCTAATGGTCACGTGACAGTCCGCGTCACAGGTACATTTGTTGGGGTAACAACATCGCGTGTTAGTGACAGGAGCAGCATGTGACTGCACAATACTGTCTTATTGCAGGTTGTGACGCCGTGTAGTCTAGCTGATATGTAGTGATGTACAATGCTACTTGTGGCGGGGTAGCGCAGTTGGTGTAGTGACTGGACTGTCCGGGGCTCGATTGTCGTAGTTTGTAGTTGTTGCATTGTCAGTGTCTGTTTGTTGATTTTGAGGTACATTTATAGTTGCCTGCAACTTGTTGTAGTACCCACGTTATCCTGTGTTTTGAGGTACATTTATAGTTGCCTGCAACTTGTTGTAGTACCCACGTATCCTGTGTTTTGAGGTACATTTATAGTTGCCTGCAACTTGTTGTAGTACCCACGTATCCTGTGTTTTGAGGTACATTTAGTTGCCTGCAACTTGTTGTAGTACCCACGTATCCTGTGTTTTGAGGTACATTTATAGTTGCCTGCAACTTGTTGTAGTACCCACGTATCTGTGTTTTGAGGTACATTTATAGTTGCCTGCAACTTGTTGTAGTACCCACGTATCCTGTGTTTTGAGGTACATTTATAGTTGCCTGCAACTTGTTGTAGTACCCACGTATCCTGTGTTTTTGAGGTACATTTATAGTTGCCTGCAACTTGTTGTAGTACCACGTATCCTGTGTGTTGAGGTACATTTATAGTTGCCTGCAACTTGTTGTAGTACCCACGTGTCCTGTGTGTTGAGGTACATTTATAGTTGCCTGCAACTTGTTGTAGTACCCACGTGTCCTGTGTGTTGAGGTACATTTATAGTTGCCTGCAACTTGTTGTAGTACCCACGTGTCCTGTGTTCCCTGAATCATAACTGGCAGTTACACTAGCCGTGTTACCAAACGACACGGACTGAAGCACTGGACCTCCCCGGCGCAGCACTCATTTGTGCAATGCGAAGATCATATTAGTTGTGTGTGTTGATAATGTACTGCAAAATGTAGTTTGTAGCGTCCGTCAAAGTACTAGAAACTGTACAGCGGTTTGTTCGGCGTGGACGAATCCGGTCGAATGGCCTTCTGTACCCTCAAGTCCGGCGGCAGCCCGTTGCAACACTGTGCGCTCGATGGCCTGATGCCTTTTGTTAGTGTCCAGGTGGATTTACTAAAATAGTTTTCTTCAGATCGAAATTATACCTGCTGCACTGAGACGGAACAGAGGACGTAGCCAGTTGCAAGAGACGGCGGTGAATGTCACACCGACCATCCACGTGGTGATGTCCGGAAACGCGGGCTCAAAAACTGTGACTCTCACCTGACATTGCTAATCTCAGTCAGCAAATGAAAATTAGACAGTGTTATGTGGGTGCAGATAACTAATCAGAAGCATTCACCTGCCTACAGTCAAAAACTGCAGCTCTGAAACGCAAACTGGTATTCTACAAATCGTGTCGAGCGACCGGGCGCCAGGTGTCTGCATACTGACACAGCGTTTGGCGCTGTATACTGTGTCATGTGTGGTGTCTGCATACTGACACAGCGTTTGGCGCTGTATACTGTGTCATGTGTGGTGTCTGCATACTGACACAGCGTTTGGCGCTGTATACTGTGTCATGTGTGGTGTCTGCATACTGACACAGCGTTTGGCGCTGTATACTGTGTCATGTGTGGTGTCTGCTTACTGACACAGCGTTTGGCGCTGTATACTGTGTCATGTGTGGTGTCTGCATACTGACACAGCGTTTGGCGCTGTATACTGTGTCATGTGTGGTGTCTGCATACTGACACAGCGTTTGGCGCTGTATACTGTGTCATGTGTGGTGTCTGCATACTGACACAGCGTTTGGCGCTGTATACTGTGTCATGTGTGGTGTCTGCATACTGACACAGCGTTTGGCGCTGTATACTGTGTCATGTGTGGTGTCTGCATACTGACACAGCGTTTGGCGCTGTATACTGTGTCATGTGTGGTGTCTGCATACTGACACAGCGTTTGGCGCTGTATACTGTGTCATGTGTGGTGTCTGCATACTGACACAGCGTTTGGCGCTGTATACTGTGTCATGTGTGGTGTCTGCATACTGACACAGCGTTGGCGCTGTATACTGTGTCATGTGTGGTGTCTGCATACTGACACAGCGTTTGGCGCTGTATACTGTGTCATGTGTGGTGTCTGCATACTGACACAGCGTTTGGCGCTGTATACTGTGTCATGTGTGGTGTCTGCATACTGACACAGCGTTTGGCGCTGTATACTGTGTCATGTGTGGTGTCTGCATACTGACACAGCGTTTGGCGCTGTATACTGTGTCATGTGTGGTGTCTGCATACTGACACAGCGTTTGGCGCTGTATACTGTGTCATGTGTGGTGTCTGCATACTGACACAGCGTTTGGCGCTGTATACTGTGTCATGTGTGGTGTCTGCATACTGACACAGCGTTTGGCGCTGTATACTGTGTCATGTGTGGTGTCTGCATACTGACACAGCGTTTGGCGCTGTATACTGTGTCGTGTGGTGTCTGCATACTGACACAGCGTTTGGCGCTGTATACTGTGTCATGTGTGGTGTCTGCATACTGACACAGCGTTTGGCGCTGTATACTGTGTCATGTGTGGTGTCTGCATACTGACACAGCGTTTGGCGCTGTATACTGTGTCATGTGTGGTGTCTGCATACAGACACAGCGTTTGGCGCTGTATACTGTGTCATGTGTGGTGTCTGCATACTGACACAGCGTTTGGCGCTGTATACTGTGTCATGTGTGGTGTCTGCATACTGACACAGCGTTGGCGCTGTATACTGTGTCATGTGTGGTGTCTGCATACTGACACAGCGTTTGGCGCTGTATACTGTGTCATGTGTGGTGTCTGCATACTGACACAGCGTTTGGCGCTGTATACTGTGTCATGTGTGGTGTCTGCATACTGACACAGCGTTTGGCGCTGTATACTGTGTCATGTGTGGTGTCTGCATACTGACACAGCGTTTGGCGCTGTATACTGTGTCATGTGTGGTGTCTGCATACTGACACAGCGTTTGGCGCTGTATACTGTGTCATGTGTGGTGTCTGCATACTGACACAGCGTTTGGCGCTGTATACTGTGTCATGTGTGGTGTCTGCATACTGACACAGCGTTTGGCGCTGTATACTGTGTCATGTGTGGTGTCTGCATACTGACACAGCGTTTGGCGCTGTATACTGTGTCATGTGTGGTGTCTGCATACTGACACAGCGTTTGGCGCTGTATACCTAGACATGCTGCATTCAGTTTGTTTCAGAAACACGTAAATACAAGCTCACAGCTTAGGCAGTTTCTGCATAAGTCTGTGGTGTGCTTGCTGCGCGACCGCAGTGACTTTATGGCGTCCACCGGTCCGACTCAGTCATTCTGCAGTCTGTCTTACGACGGGTCCGTAGCCTCTTCACTCTGCAGTCTGTCTTACGACAGGTCCGTAGCCTCTTCACTCTGCAGTCTGTCTTACGACAGGTCCGTAGCTTCTTCACTCTGCAGTCTGTCTTACGACAGGTCCGTAGCCTCTTCACTCTGCAGTCTGTCTTACGACAGGTCCGTAGCCTCTTCACTCTGCAGTCTGTCTTACGACAGGTCCGTAGCCTCTTCACTCTGCAGTCTGTCTTACGACAGGTCCGTAGCCTCTTCACTCTGCAGTCTGTCTTACGACAGGTCCGTAGCCTCTTCACTCTGCAGTCTGTCTTACGACAGGTCCGTAGCCTCTTCACTCTGCAGTCTGTCTTACGACAGGTCCGTAGCCTCTTCACTCTGCAGTCTGTCTTACGACAGGTCCGTAGCCTCTTCACTCTGCAGTCTGTCTTACGACAGGTCCGTAGCCTCTTCACTCTGCAGTCTGTCTTACGACAGGTCCGTAGCCTCTTCACTCTGCAGTCTGTCTTACGACAGGTCCGTAGCCTCTTCACTCTGCAGTCTGTCTTACGACAGGTCCGTAGCCTCTTCACTCTGCAGTCTGTCTTATGACAGGTCCGTAGCCTCTTCACTCTGCAGTCTGTCTTACGACAGGTCCGTAGCCTCTTCACTCTGCAGTCTGTCTTACGACAGGTCCGTAGCCTCTTCACTCTGCAGTCTGTCTTACGACAGGTCCGTAGCCTCTTCACTCTGCAGTCTGTCTTACGACAGGTCCGTAGCCTCTTCACTCTGCAGTCTGTCTTACGACAGGTCCGTAGCCTCTTCACTCTGCAGTCTGTCTTACGACAGGTCCGTAGCCTCTTCACTCTGCAGTCTGTCTTACGACAGGTCCGTAGCCTCTTCACTCTGCAGTCTGTCTTACGACAGGTCCGTAGCCTCTTCACTCTGCAGTCTGTCTTACGACAGGTCCGTAGCCTCTTCCAAAGTGAGTTCTGCACAGGGTGCGATCTGGTGCTTCGTCTTTCAATTTCCAGTATTATTATTATTATTATTATTATTTACTGCAATTGGGTTTTCACCCGGTGGCAGTAGTCCTTACACTAGTACACACAATACAAATGGACATATAAATATACAAAAAATTAACAATACAAAACAAACTATACACAATTACAAAACAAAATACATACAGTAAATACAAGTACACACATTATAACACCGTACACACATTATAAAAACATCCACACCTTGCAAAAGCATCCACTCCTTACAAAAGCATCCACACCTTACAAAAACATCCATACCTTATCAAAAACACCCATACACATACAAAACAAAATACATACAGTAAATACAAGTACACATATTTGAAAAACCCCGTTCACACCTTACAAAAACACCCATGCACATACAAAACAAAATACATACAGTAAATACAAGTACTCATATTAGAACACCGTACACACCTTACAAAAACACCCATACACATACAAAATTAAATACATACAGTAAATACAAGTACACACATTAGAACACCGTACACACATTACAAAAAACAAAAGCATCCACTCCTTACAAAAGCATCCACACCTTACAAAAACATCCACACCTTACAAATACATCCATACCTTACAAAAACACCCATACACATACAAAACAAAATACATACAGTAAATACAAATACACATATTAGAAAACCGTACGCACCTTACTAAAACACCCTTACACATACAAAACAAAATACATACAGTAAACAAAATACATACAGTAAATACAAGTACACATATTAGAACACCGTACACACATTACAAAAACATCCACAACTTACAAATCATCCACACCTTACAAAAGCATCCACACCTTACAAAAACACCCATACACAGAAAAAAAAAAAAAAAAAAAAAAAAAAAAAAAAAAAAAAAAAAAAAATAAACAAGCACAATACAAAAAACACCCACACATTAATTAATTTCAGTGCGTTAGAATATCCTCAGTATAAAGTCAGACCAAAGTACATGCTAATTATATCCCCCAAGAACTTAATTCACTTCACTTCACTTCGAAACCAGAGCACTTCACTTCACATCACTTCACACCCCTTCACTTCGCATCCCTTATTTTTATTTAATCTCCACTTAAAAATCCTTAGCTTGTAATGACGTTCTTGACCCTTTTTTTAAAAGAGCTTAATTTACAGGGGAAAGTCGCTAGTACGCTTGGAGGTAATTGGTTCCAGCTTTTTATGGTCCTATTTACAAAGGAATATTTACCTACATCTGTTCTTTGTTTCCTAATCCTAATTTTCCGACTATGATCGTCCCTACCCAGGTAGCATGGTTTTAGCAGTCTATCCCCTATTGTTTTCCAAGCCCGTCCCCCGGTGTATGCTTTGAAAAGGGCGCATATTCGGGCTATCGCTCTACGCTGTGTCAATGTTTCCCAACCCGATTCATTTGTATTATTTGCAAATTTTGCCGCTCTCTTTTGCACGCGATTCAAAGCGCTTACCTGACCTTCTCTGTATGGGTCCCAACACACCGCTCCATACTCAAGTATCGGTCTCACAAGTGCCGTATAAGCTAAACTTTTCGTATTATTATTTGCCCTTTTGAGTATACGCATTACGAAATGAAGAGCCCTCCATGATTTTCTTAGTGTATAATTTACATGATCTGCCCAGCTTAGGTCGCTGCGTATAATTATTCCTAAATACTTAAAGCTATTTGCCTCTGGAATTAGTTGATCCCCAATACAATACCTCAGTTTACCTTTCACCCTAGCTCTATTGAAGCTTACTGCTTTACTCTTACCTGGATTTATCCTCATTTCATTTTCAACCGCCCATTCCCCTAATCTATTTAAGTCTGTCTGCAAATTTTCAATGTCATTGCTATCGAGTATCCTCCTGTATATTATACAATCATCAGCGAAAAGCCGTATATTTGACTCAATGTTTCTCCAAATATCATTAACATAAGCGAGGAACAGCAACGGACCTAATACGCTCCCTTGCGGCACTCCCGACGTTACTCTGACTTCATCAGATAGTTGTCCGTCTACTCTAACTCTTTGCGAACGTCCTAACAGAAATTCCTTTATCCACACCACTACCCTCAAGTCCACACCGGTTTCCGCAATTTTTGAAAGCAGCCTATCATGTGGGACTAAATCAAAAGCCTTTGAAAAATCTATTATAATCGCGTCAGTCCTGACTCCCTCGTCCAATGAATCAGCAATATCTTGACAAACTGTGACTACTTGGCTTTCGCATGAGTACCCTGGTCTAAATCCATGCTGACCCTCATATAACCACTCACTCATTTCCCAGACTTGCCTTACATACCCTGCTATAACGTGCTCCATTTGTTTGCAAACTACTGAGGTTAAACTGACCGGTCTATAGTTTCCCACTACTGATCGATCTCCCCCTTTATAAATAGGAACCACTATAGCTTTTTTCCAGTCCCCTGGGATAGAATTGTTGTTCATCGTTATATCTAGTAATCTCGCGAGGTATGGAATCATGGCTTCCCCACCTAACTTTAAAATTTCCCCAGGAATGCCATCTGGTCCGACGGATTTATTTCTCCCGATTGCTGATAGTCGTTTCCTTAAAATGTTGATACTAATGGTGAATGGTTTTCCTGAATCTGTCGATTGGATTTGCGGGGTGTTTCGTTCGCAACTGAATACAGACGCATAATAAGAGTTTAGGGAGTTGGCCTTTTCTATTGGTTCGGTGATGATATTTCCATTAATGCCCTTGATCGCAGGAATATTTTCTCTATTACCTTTACGTCTTTTAACATACTTATAAAACTCTGCCCAGCATTTACCTTCGTTTTGTAAGACCGAACTTAAGAATGTCTCCTGAGCCTTCTTTTTTGCTATCAGTAACTCTTTGGATAAACGTTTCAGCTCTGCTTGGTAATGCCCACCAAATTTTCGCTTATTGTAAACTTTCCTCACCTTTACCTTAAGTCGTTTTACTTCCTTCGTATAATATTCCGGATCCGGATTTTTACTTAGAATTTTATGTGGTACAAAACGTTCTATACCCTCAAAGACTATTTCCTTGTAGCTTTTCCATATCTCCTCCACGCTACTACCATTTCCAGCCCATAAGCTAAAATTTTCCCGAAGAAATGTTTGCAAACCTAATACATCTGTTTTGTGGTACACCGGGACTATCCTTTCAATTTTTTTCTCCCGACAATTTTCATCCCATTCTACTTCCAATAAAACCCCGCTATGATCGCTGATTCCGTGCACAATGTTACAAGAGTTAAGCGTATTATCAGGTCTGAGGAGGTAGATGTCCAACAGCGCGTCACCTCTCGTCGGGCCACTTACTACCTGAGTATAACCATTTTCCCATACTAATTTGTTTACGAAAGCCTGAAAACCGGTTGTCTTTCCTGCATCCCCATTCCAATTCGCTTGAGGTAAGTTCAAATCTCCTCCTATAATGCATCTCTTCGTTGAGTTTCGCGTAAGTAAGGTACGGGCTGCTAGTCTTTCAATCGCCAACATTTCCTCGTTAGGAGCTCTGTATATACCTATAATTTCCCACGAATATTTTGGATCCATTCCTTTCACTTCCACCGCGATCATCTCAAAATCCTCATCCACCCACAGCTCCGTACAGGCAATGTAATTTTTAACACATATAAAAACCCCACCACCACGGGCTGTCCTATCTCTTCTGAAAATTGTAAAATCTGCCCTAAAAACTTCAGCATTGCTAATGTCTTCTTTAAGCCATGACTCCGTACCTATAACAACATCAGGGTTGTATGTGTCAACTAAATTCCAGAAATCTAAGGCTTTATTATATATACTCCTACAGTTAACCTGTAGCACCACTAGCGACTTACCTTCAACCCTATATGCAGATGTTGTACTTATAGATTCAACCTCTGACCTAGCTTCAGTTTCCCTACTCACCCATTTATTCGTCTCTGTCCCCCTTTCTTCATGTAAAGTCTTCTGTTTTTCAATTGATGGTTGCCGCATTTCCCTGGTTGTCCTCGTTCTGCGAGTTCCATCCACCGAAGTATGTCATTCCTTCCTCCGTGAAGATCCTCCGCCATCAAGTCCACTAACCCTAGCGTACAGTTGTCCCAGTCGTTTCTTTCCTCTTCCGTTCAGATGCAGCCCATCTCCAGCAAAATCCCCATCCTGTATCCAGCTGTTCGGATCAACGAATGTAATTCCGAGGGCGTTTGCTATCCAGTCGAATCTATCATTAAGAGCACCAATACGCCGCCATGATACATCTCTACGTCGCAGCACTCCACTCAGGACAAGTCTGCAGTTCGGACATTTATCCTTAACCTTAGCCATAAGCGTATACACTTCTCCCATTACAAAATCCAGATTTCGCGTTGTTTTCAAGTCATTTGTACCTACGTGAATAATAACAGTTTCTGGACAACCTACATCCCTCTTATCTATCACTCTGCGTAGCTGTTCAGTTTGATCTCCTCTTTTCCTTAAGGTCATCCAGTAGCTGCTTACGTCTTCTGCCTCGTCTTCCCGTCAATTCTATCCTTCCTTCTAACTTTCCTTCAATCACGTGTTTCAGAAGGCAGTTTCTACGCAAGATGTGACCAATCCAGTTAGCCTTTCTTCTTTTTATTGCATGTAGGATGTTCCTCTCCTCCTTGACTCTGCTAGGATACCTTTAATGCATAATGCGATCATTGTGCGGTGCCATGCCGGTAAATAATACTCTACTGTGTCTACACATACACACAGTAGAGTATCGAAGTCCGTGAACCTCGATGTTTGGGATTCCGACTTTTCGTAATGGCCCATTTTAGTACCATTCTACCTTTCGTGACCGGTTTTGAAGAATCGTAATGAGACCACGTGGCTAGCGCGTCGACTTGCACGCTTCTTCTACTGTTGCACACATCACTGTCAGTTCAGTGAAGCTGTGTCTTTCATTAGGTGAGGCTGACTGCTGTTGTGTTTTATCGAATGGTGGTGTCCTTCAGACGTGTACTGTGTTTTATCGAATGTTGGTGTCCTTCAGACGTGTACTGTGTTTTATCGAATGGTGGTGTCCTTCAGACGTGTACTGTGTTTTATCGAATGGTGGTGTCCTTCAGACGTGTACTGTGTTTTATCGAATGGTGGTGTCCTTCAGACGTGTACTGTGTTTTATGCTCACAGTTTTTTTCTATTTTATTAAAATAATCTTGCATGTTTTTATGCTTTTCCATGTTATTCTATTTTTGTGGTGCTGCTATTTTATAAGTTCTTGGACCAGAATAGGCATTTTACTTTGGAAGTGTGTTCGTATTCGTGATTTGGATGTTCGTGACTATTGTATCGGTCGAAACATCTCGAACATCAGGCACTTGAACTACTGCTGTCGTGTGCCTTGTTAAAGTGCTCACACTGTCTTGTTTCACTTGAGACCTTGATTTCGGAAGCACTGTTGTTACCGTGGAAAGAAAGTACAAGTTTGTTCTTTGCCAAAACTTGATATAGTGTCATTTAATAATCTAATGGGCGTTGTGTTTTCCCACAGTTAGCACGGGGCGTTCAAGTGCTGCCTCCGTTATCCATTGCGTGAGTCATGTGTAACTGATCTTGATGAATTATCAACACACAGTGCTCCCATTTTTTGAGCTGCAATGCAGCCACCACCCTATTCATCAGAATTAGGCGTTGTCCGCCAAATAATGCGCTCGGTGCAATTATGTCGCTTGATATCAGCTCCCAACAAAACTCTGTGATATTGATGCTGTGTATTTGACCTGAGATAATTTGTTATGGCAGGCACAAATAGCCCTTCGCTTATCATTCATTTTAGAATTTGTTTTGGATGTTTGGGATTAATGTTTATTGCCTACCATAACAATTCTATCTTTCTCACAAGCTTTGTCATCTGTTAATATTGACATCAAATATGCTACACAGCTGTACACATACACGTGTTAATATTGACGTCAAATAGGCTACACAGCTGTACACATACACGTGTTAATATTGACATCAAATATGCTACACAGCTGTACACATACACGTGTTAATATTGACATCAAATATGCTACACAGCTGTACACATACACGTGTTAATATTGACATCAAATATGCTACACAGCTGTACACATACACGTGTTAATATTGACATCAAATAGGCTACACAGCTGTACACATACACGTGTTAATATTGACATCAAATATGCTACACAGCTGTACACATACACGTGTTAATATTGACATCAAATATGCTACACAGCTGTACACATACACGTGTTAATATCGACATCAAATATGCTACACAGCTGTACACATACACGTGTTAATATTGACATCAAATATGCTACACAGCTGTACACATACACGTGTTAATATTGACATCAAATATGCTACACAGCTGTACACATACACGTGTTAATATCGACATCAAATATGCTACACAGCTGTACACATACACGTGTTAATATCGACATCAAATATGCTACACAGCTGTACACATACACGTGTTAATATTGACATCAAATATGCTACACAGCTGTACACATACACGTGTTAATATTGACATCAAATATGCTACACAGCTGTACACATACACGTGTTAATATTGACATCAAATATGCTACACAGCTGTACACATACACGTGTTAATATCGACATCAAATATGCTACACAGCTGTACACATACACGTGTTAATATCGACATCAAATATGCTACACAGCTGTACACATACACGTGTTAATATTGACATCAAATATGCTACACAGCTGTACACATACACGTGTTAATATTGACATCAAATATGCTACACAGCTGTACACATACACGTGTTAATATTGACATCAAATATGCTACACAGCTGTACACATACACGTGTTAATATTGACATCAAATATGCTACACAGCTGTACACATACACGTGTTAATATTGACATCAAATATGCTACACAGCTGTACACATACACGTGTTAATATTGACATCAAATATGCTACACATCTGTACACATACACGTGTTAATATTGACATCAAATATGCTACACAGCTGTACACATACACGTGTTAATATTGACATCAAATATGCTACACAGCTGTACACATACACGTGTTAATATTGACATCAAATATGCTACACAGCTGTACACATACACGTGTTAATATTGACATCAAATATGCTACACAGCTGTACACATACACGTGTTAATATTGACATCAAATATGCTACACAGCTGTACACATACACGTGTTAATATTGACATCAAATATGCTACACAGCTGTACACATACACGTGTTAATATTGACATCAAATATGCTACACAGCTGTACACATACACGTGTTAATATTGACATCAAATATGCTACACAGCTGTACACATACACGTGTTAATATCGACATCAGATATGCTACACAGCTGTACACATACACGTGTTAATATCGACATCAAATATGCTACACAGCTGTACACATACACGTGTTAATATCGACATCAAATATGCTACACAGCTGTACACATACACGTGTTAATATTGACATCAAATATGCTACACAGCTGTACACATACACGTGTTAATATCGACATCAAATATGCTACACAGCTGTACACATACACGTGTTAATATCGACATCAAATATGCTACACAGCTGTACACATACACGTGTTAATATTGACATCAAATATGCTACACAGCTGTACACATACACGTGTTAATATTGACATCAAATATGCTACACAGCTGTACACATGCACGTGTTAATATTGACATCAATATGCTACACAGCTGTACACATACACGTGTTACCAAGACTGTATTCGAGGAATGAAGTCTTCTACGATGTGACGCAGTCGTTGGATTATTGGTTCCCGACGTTTCGAAGGAGCGTGTTGCCTTCATTCTCAGTGGTCAAGTTGACCACCTTTAATTACAACGCTGTGAAAACGTTAAACACTCGCAGAAACGTCTGACATGTTTCGGACAACCCAGGCCATCCTCAGGAAAGAATTGCGCTCGCAGTGGGACTGCACAGGTGACGGCGGTATACGTGTTACGACTGTCTAGGCAGACGTGCTGCCATGACGCTCGCAGTGGGACTGCACAGGTGACGGCGGTATACGTGTTACGACTGTCTAGGCAGACGTGCTGCCATGACGCTCGCAGTGGGACTGCACAGGTGACGGCGGTATACGTGTTACGACTGTCTAGGCAGACGTGCTGCCATGACGCTCGCAGTGGGACTGCACAGGTGACGGCGGTATACGTGTTACGACTGTCTAGGCAGACGTGCTGCCATGACGCTCGCAGTGGGACTGTACAGGTGACGGCGGTATACGTGTTACGACTGTCTAGGCAGACGTGCTGCCATGACGCTCGCAGTGGGACTGTACAGGTGACGGCGGTATACGTGTTACGACTGTCTAGGCAGACGTGCTGCCATGACGCTCGCAGTGGGACTGTACAGGTGACGGCGGTATACGTGTTACGACTGTCTAGGCAGACGTGCTGCCATGACGCTCGCAGTGGGACTGTACAGGTGACGGCGGTATACGTGTTACGACTGTCTAGGCAGACGTGCTGCCATGACGCTCGCAGTGGGACTGCACAGGTGACGGCGGTATACGTGTTACGACTGTCTAGGCAGACGTGCTGCCATGACGCTCGACACGTCTTCATCTGTCCGTGAAACTTGTCGTGGGCGAGTTTTGGTTGAAGTCGGACAACGGTAGCGAACAGTTCATACGAAGTTGAAGTTGTTCTTGCGCGCCGTGCACAAACGTGCACTGTAATTAGTGACGTCATATCCCCTGCCGGACTTGTGACTGGTTACTGCGATGCGTTGGGAGGTCACGGACAACCCTCCCTGCAGTCCCGATATCGCATCCAGTGATTTACATATCTTCGAACCAGTTAAGAAGCACCTGGCTGGCAGGCGATTAGCAGCAGACGTCGACTTGAAGCAAGCTGTCACGTTTCCCTACAAACACTTGAAACTGATCTCTTTTCCTTTGCCGGGACACAGGCCTTGGTGCCACGGTGCGACAAATGCTTAAATGTCGGTGGTGACCACGTGGCAGTCCGATGTGTACCATCTGCCACACACGTGTCATGGATACAGCGAAGTCAATACAGTCTAGACATCGTAGTGTTCGTTCCCTTATCTTTTGGAACCTACTTGTATTACATGATAAAGTGAAGGAGGATGATATGGACGGTGCGGCTCTGCATTACGAGACTGCTGGCTCTGTCCGGTTCGTCTCCTCACTGCATCCATCTCATAGGGAGTATCGTGCTGTGTGCTGCTTCCCTTCTCTCCATCCAGCCACTAGCGCAGTCGGTCTGTACACACACACACACACACATACACACTGTTCGTGTCACTGCTTCTTCACGTATCCATTCATTTCTCCTTCCTTCTGCCTTTTTATCTGTACCACTCTGCAGTCAGAGTTTCATTTGTACTTTACGACTATTTCTGCCTTCTTTATGTTTGTTTATTCCTATCTTTCTTTTCGCCATCTACATTGCCAAAGTGAGCTGTTCTTTAGTATCTGTAGTCATTCCGTGAGCCGATACTTTAGGGAATGCCAAACAAATAGAACAAACGTCCTTCTTGATGTAAAAAGCAAAGCCATCCCATTACAGGCCAGGACAGGCCCTTAGGGTTCCAGGACGTTGAGGCTCACAGATTTCTAGACAATCGGCACATGAAGGTGGTAAGGTTGTCGGCTCTACGCACCGGCCGCCTTTACCCTCCAGGAAATATTCCTGGTACTCATTTCTATCAGAGGCTGAGTCGACCCCAGGACCATAGTGCGACCGAAAGTATTTTGTCAATGAAAAATTCCAATGACACCATCGTGAATCGAACCCTCGACCTTGCGGCTTGTAGCGCAGTGCCTCAACCAACTGTACCACCATTCGTAATGTGCAATACGTAATTATTACCGGACCTCTTTGTGCAGTGCCTTACGTGTTGGGTCCTTTTATAGCTTTTGATTAATGGCTTACGATGCATAAAAAGCCGATTTATGACCTCAGTTTGTCTTTATTGTGGATCATATGACCTGAATTTAAGTTGTCTTTAGTGTGGATCATATGACCTGAATTTAAGTTGTCTTTAGTGTGGATCATATGATCTCAATTTAAGTTGTCTTTATTGTGGATCATATGACCTGAATTTAAGTTGTCTTTATTGTGGATCATATGACCTGAATTTAAGTTGTCTTTATTGTGGATCATATGATCTCAATTTAAGTTGTCTTTATTGTGGATCATATGACCTCAATTGAAGTTGTCTTTATTGTGGATCATATGACCTGAATTTAAGTTGTCTTTATTGTGGATCATATGACCTGAATTTAAGTTGTCTTTATTGTGGATCATATGATCTCAATTGAAGTTGTCTTTATTGTGGATCATATGACCTGAATTTAAGTTGTCTTTATTGTGGATCATATGACCTGAATTTAAGTTGTCTTTATTGTGGATCATATGATCTCAATTTAAGTTGTCTTTATTGTGGATCATATGACCTCAATTTAAGTTGTCTTTATTGTGGATCATATGACCTCAATTTAAGTTGTCTTTATTGTGGATCATATGACCTGAATTTAAGTTGTCTTTATGTGGATCATATGACCTGAATTTAAGTTGTCTTTATTGTGGATCATATGACCTGAATTTAAGTTGTCTTTATTGTGGATCATATGACCTGAATTTAAGTTGTCTTTATTGTGGATCATATGATCTCAATTTAAGTTGTCTTTATTGTGGATCATATGACCTCAATTGAAGTTGTCTTTATTGTGGATCATATGACCTCAATTTAAGTTGTCTTTAGTGTGGATCATATGACCTGAATTTAAGTTGTCTTTAGTGTGGATCATATGACCTGAATTTAAGTTGTCTTTATTGTGGATCATATGACCTGAATTTAAGTTGTCTTTATTGTGGATCATATGATCTCAATTGAAGTTGTCTTTATTGTGGATCATATGACCTCAATTGAAGTTGTCTTTATTGTGGATCATATGACCTCAATTTAAGTTGTCTTTAGTGTGGATCATATGACCTGAATTTAAGTTGTCTTTAGTGTGGATCATATGACCTGAATTGAAGTTGTCTTTATTGTGGATCATATGACCTCAATTTACGTTGTCTTTATTGTGGATCATATGACCTCAATTTAAGTTGTCTTTATTGTGGATCATATGATCTCAATTTAAGTTGTCTTTATTGTGGATCATATGACCTGAATTTAAGTTGTCTTTATTGTGGATCATATGACCTGAATTTAAGTTGTCTTTATTGTGGATCATATGACCTGAATTTAAGTTGTCTTTATTGTGGATCATATGACCTGAATTTAAGTTGTCTTTATTGTGGATCATATGATCTCAATTTAAGTTGTCTTTATTGTGGATCATATGACCTCAATTGAAGTTGTCTTTATTGTGGATCATATGACCTCAATTTAAGTTGTCTTTAGTGTGGATCATATGACCTGAATTTAAGTTGTCTTTAGTGTGGATCATATGACCTGAATTTAAGTTGTCTTTATTGTGGATCATATGATCTCAATTTAAGTTGTCTTTATTGTGGATCATATGACCTCAATTGAAGTTGTCTTTATTGTGGATCATATGACCTCAATTTAAGTTGTCTTTAGTGTGGATCATATGACCTGAATTTAAGTTGTCTTTAGTGTGGATCATATGACCTGAATTTAAGTTGTCTTTATTGTGGATCATATGACCTCAATTTACGTTGTCTTTAGTGTGGATCATATGACCTCAATTTAAGTTGTCTTTATTGTGGATCATATGATCTCAATTTAAGTTGTCTTTATTGTGGATCATATGACCTCAATTGAAGTTGTCTTTATTGTGGATCATATGACCTGAATTTAAGTTGTCTTTATTGTGGATCATATGACCTGAATTTAAGTTGTCTTTAGTGTGGATCATATGATCTCAATTTAAGTTGTCTTTATTGTGGATCATATGACCTCAATTTAAGTTGTCTTTAGTGTGGATCATATGACCTGAATTTAAGTTGTCTTTAGTGTGGATCATATGATCTCAATTTAAGTTGTCTTTAGTGTGGATCATATGACCTCAATTTAAGTTGTCTTTAGTGTGGATCGTATGACCGAATATCGGAATTGCCCGACGTCTTACGGAATTTAAAAAATTAAAGCATTTATAAAAGAATGTCTAAGTTTCGGCTCTGATGCCAGATGGACGTGACTGCTACATGAGTCGGGCTGTTTTGAAATGCTTGTGAGTCACGTGGTGTTACGTGAGTATTGTGCGGCATTTTTTACTTTTACTTCGTGTCTAAGTCTGTACGGCATGTGACAGTTACAGCTGTATTAATGTGTACATATATATAATGCGCGCCACGCGTTTTCGTACGGCCACACTGTCGTCAGGCGTGCGTGTCGTTTTGGCAACACGGCCAAGAGACTGCATGTTGAAAACTAGAAGGCCGAAATGTGCATACATTTTTTCGGTTCTAATGTTATGTATAGGGTCATTATTTTATCTGACAACTGTCGTTGGTCACATTCCGTCGGCCGTCTTGACTTACAAAACGTCGACGTGCAATGAACCACGTGTTTGTTAGATGTGACACGTGTCTGCTGGCCGAAGTAAACCGTGCTGAGCGCCTTCTTTAAATAAGGCGAGAAGAGTGTAAGGGCAGTACACTGAACTGAAATGGGCCGCGTTAGCTCAGTCGGTATAGCGACTCGCTACGAGCTGGACGGTCCGGGGATCGAATCCCGGTGGGGGCGAGATTTTCAGCACCCGTCCAGACCGGCCCTGGGGCCTACCCATCCTCCTGTACAATGGGTAGCGGTTCATTCCCGGGGGTAAAGTGGCCGGAGCGTGGCGTTGACCACCCACCCCCATCTAGCGCCGAGGTTAAAGAAAGAGCAGAGCTATACCTCTACTCCCCCTCTGGGCCTTCATCGCCTGTTATAGGGAGAACTTTACCTTTACCTTTACCTTTACCTTTACCTTTACCTTTACCTTTACCACACTCAAAAAGGTCTTCTTCCACAAAAGCACAACGATGTACACAAGGATCTCCACGCAGTGCCGTCGAGCCGCTGTGAGCTTTGTGACCGCACTTTGCTGGTGGCGGCAAATGAAATTGCATTCCGCGTGTGGCAAACCGCGCTGTGTTTTGAAGCTAAAGAACGCTCTGGTACAGTCTGTGCGTGTACAGACACACCCAAAACAGTCATACGTATGTACCGTGTTTTTGTTTTGTTTAGCATCACGTTGGCGGGAAATTAAACATGTCTGGAGACTCACAGGGAGACAAATGTATTGCGGGTGGATGGAGAGGGGGTACATTTGTAAATACTTGATTAAACGTGGCGGAACTGTCGTTTGAAAGTCGCGTTAGTTTATTTTGCGTAATTACAAGAACAAGATGCAGAAGGACGACACTGTTCTGAAAGTCATGCATTTAATTTCTCCTGTGTGCGTCTCAGCCACCGAGGTAACGTTTGAGCAGCGACGGTGTGAATATGTTTGACGGCTGAATTAGCCGCAGTGCAGCGCAGCGCAGCCGGCCACAGTCCTGCTGCGTCGCTGTTTAATGCCGAAAATAAAGTGGAGACGTGGAGGTACAACGTGCAGCGGTACGTTGTGCTCTGGGGGAGTGGTGGTCCTTGGTTCGAATTTAATGCTAGACCTGTGTGAATGACGTTCCTTTGGCATTCCTGTCTCCCATGAGTCGGGATAGCTCAGTCCGTACAATCCCGCCTTCCGGTGCCTTCTAATTCGCCCGTGCCGATTCAGGGACCCGCCCACCTTTGTTGCGCCGATTGTTATGAAACTGACGTCACGTGGAGATTGTCTAACGAACAGAACTTCATTCACCCGCTTAAGTGAAGTGTGACTCTGTGCCGAGTTTCACGAAACTCGACTTTTGCAGACAAGTTTTTATAAATAGTTCCTTTACGGAATTTCGTGAAAAGCGGAAAAACGGTTTAGTCGCTGATACTACGTCACAGACGGAAGGATATTGTCTCCACAAATGGCGTCCTCTTTTAGTCTGTAAGCAACGCCTGAAAACTACATATAAGTTGTTAGACGAATGTTGTCATGTTGGGGTTCCCAGGCCCTTGTTACTGTCGGCCTAGGTATCTCGCTTGACGAAGTGCTTCGTCGCAATCTGTCTCCACTCTGTGTTATTGGGTGACATATGTCATGCCAGACTTCAGCGAACCTTCACTGTGTAAGACGGACCGCCCATTTGACACACGCTTTACAGCTGTCTTGCGATGACACAGTGTAAGCTACTTGCATCGTCGCCAAATCAACGACAGACAGACAGACACCCGTACCTGACCAAGGTCTCATCTCCGGCGCTACAGTGCGCCATCACTTTGTCATACCTTGCTGTGTTCCGTAGGCCACTCTTGCGTGCAGGACACACAGCTCTACCTTGCACTGCGTTACCGCTTGCTTGTTGGCGGCAACAGGATTTATGAATGCACAACGGCGTGGCGTCGTGGCTTCTTCTTCTTCCTTCTCGTGTAAATCAGACGCGAGGCGTCGCTCTTCTGTTGTCTTCTCTGTTGCTGCTGCTCTGTTCACGGACGCGGCAGCAGAAACATGAAACTACGGGAAGTGGGGGGAATTTAATTTAATCGTGAAAGTCGGCAGACTGTTTTGAAGTTTTGCTAGTCTGTTAATTGGACCGGGTAGACGGGTTATTGTAATTGACTGATTTAGCGCTAATTGCCGCAGTCACCGGGCTGCCGTTCGCTTGACGTGTAAAGCCGGGATTAGACGGCGCGTGGCTCAGCTCGTTTTACGTCATAACTGACGTCATGACAAAGAATCGTATTCAAACGCGCCGTGTAACCGGCCTGGCGCGGCGCGGAGTGTGATTGGTGGAGCGAGGCTCGTGGATTGCCTCAGAAGCGGTTTTTTCACGATCCTCAAAGGGACTCGGCGCGGGCAGCTGTTGCGGCTACACGGGGCTTGCAGTCTACGCGCCAAGCCAGTCTCGTCCAACCTGTATACACTTAGGTCTGGTCTTTGTTTTCTGCTGTCGGGGTGCGCGAAGAGTGAACGTTTCTGTCCCACAATTGGTATTGGCTAGAATGGAGTGGTCAAACGAGGACATTTGTAAGTTCATAGAACAACACGACTTATTCCACAAGCCGAGCCGAACCTACCCGAGCAAGGCCGCTGGTCCGCCATTTGCCGAGCTGCGCCGCGTCGTGTAGCCAGATTGTCTTTTCTGTTCCGATCTGTTGGCCGAGCAAGTGACGTCACGTCACTGGACGAGCCACGCGCCGTCTAATCCCGGCTTAAGACTGCTGGCTCGTAAAAGGTTCAGCTGCTTAACAACTAAACTGACCGCTAACGGTGGGCGATCGACCTGGGGGTTCCCGGGTCGAATTTAGGCAACCCCACTGTCCTGGCTGAAGATTTCCGTGGTTTTCTTTAGTTCCTCGACGCAGATACTGGTATATTACCATTCGACCCCCTGCAGTTAAGTCTGAATCACTGACGACGTCGAAAAATAACCCATACCTACCTACCTACCTACCTACCTACCTACCTACATACGTACATACTTACATACTTACATGTACGTAAAATAATTGTGTAATTCTCAGCCTTTTAAAGTTAAATAATTGTCCCTGTTCACGCCATGAAGGCATATTGGGGGAGCAGTGGTATACCTCCACTCATTCTTAAACTCGGCACTACATGGAGGTGTCGTCTACTTCTTGTCCCGTCCGTTTTGCCCCGGCAAAGAACCCCGGTACACATTGATTAAGAGGCCGGATGGGCCACAGACTGTCTGGGCGGTTTTGGAGAAAACACAAATCTCTTGCTCCTGCCAGAATTCGAAGCCCGGACCGCTCAGTCCGTAGTTACTCGCTGTACCGACTGCGCTACTTCCACTGCGATTTTCTGCCTTTTATGGAACCCAGAAGTTCGTACACTATTGTCAGAGCACGCTGAAGTTTGCCGCAGTAAATGACACAAGAAACGGTGTGCAGTGTCCACGTGCAAGACACGTATTACAAACATCACAGGTGAACGAACATCGCTGCATTGCCACACGACGGCTTTTGTCGTGACCGTTGCATGTCGTGTAGTGTGCTGCTGTACTTGTACTTGCGGTACAGAGGTCACAAGTTGTCGTGACCGTTGCATGTCGTGTAGTGTGCTGCTGTACTTGTACTTGCGGTACAGAGGTCACAAGTTGTCGTGACCGTTGCATGTCGTGTAGTGTGCTGCTGTACTTGTACTTGCGGTACAGAGGTCACAAGTTGTCGTGACCGTTGCATGTCGTGTAGTGTGCTGCTGTACTTGTACTTGCGGTACAGAGGTCACAAGTTGTCGTGACCGATGCATGTCGTGTAGTGTGCTGCAGTACTTGTACTTGCGGTACAGAGGTCACAAGTTGTCGTGACCGTTGCAGTCGTGTAGTGTGCTGTTGTACTTGTACTTGCGGTACAAGAGGTCACAAGTTGTCGTGACCGTTGCATGTCGTGTAGTGTGCGCTGTACTTGTATTGCGGTACAGAGGTCACAAGTTGTCGTGACCGTTGCATGTCGTGTAGTGTGCTGCTGTACTTGTACTTGCGGTACAGAGGTCACAAGTTGTCGTGACCGTTGCATGTCGTGTAGTGTGCTGCTGTACTTGTACTTGCGGTACAGAGGTCACAAGTTGTCGTGACCGTTGCATGTCGTGTAGTGTGCTGCTGTACTTGTACTTGCGGTACAGAGGTCACAAGTTGTCGTGACCGTTGCATGTCGTGTAGTGTGCTGCTGTACTTGTACTTGCGGTACAGAGGTCACAAGTTGTCGTGACCGTTGCATGTCGTGTAATGTGCTGTTGTACTTGTACTACAGAGGTCACAAGTTATTTTGACGGTTGATTGAAATGGCTTAATTGTTTATCCCTCTCCCGCCCCTACTTGCATTTACTGAATACCAGCTGATGTACCGACATTGCACTGGTTCAGTACACGTTGTAGCAGTCTGTTGTTACAAGGCGACAGATTGCATCCTGAAGTGTCGTGGGGTTAACTAACTAACTAACTAACTAACTCCGTGGAGCAGAGTCCTTCTTAAGAAGCTAAGGGTCCTCAGCTAGTCAAGAAATTCCCCGCGTTTTATGGAACCCGAAGGTTCATTACCGCATTCACAAGAGCCCGCCACCTGTCCCTATCCTGGGCCATATCAATCCAGTCCACGCCCTCCCATCCCAGTTCTTGAAGATCCGTTTTAATATTATCCTCCCATCTACGCCTGGGTCTTCCAAATGGTCTCCTTCCCTCAGGTCTCCGCACCAAAATCCTGTATGCATCTCTCCCCTCCCCCATATGTGCTACATGCCCTGCCCACGTCATTCTTGATTTGATCACGCGAATAATATGTGGTGATGAGTACAGATCATTAAGTTCCTCGTTATGTAGTCTTCTCCAGTTCCCTCTTACCTCGTCCCTCTTAGGCCCAAAAGTGTGGTGCACTTAGCTCATAATTCCCCTTTACCAAAACTGAACACATTTTTGCAACTCCCAGCAGGCAACACCTTGCAAGTGCAGCAGGTGTTGACGTGAAGACCGCGCTAAATGTTTATCGGAGCGAAGCATTGGTTGAACAGAAGTGTACAGACAAGTGAAACACGTGCTGTATGCAGTTCGCTTTTTCTGCAAGTGTTGCAGTAATTGCAAGATGACGGAGCGCACCAGTTCAGTTGTGCACACGTACCGCACGACATTGCCAGTCGACTTACATTTCTTCAGAATGTCATTTCTATTGTCTGAGTGTTACAGCACTTATACTGAGTGCGCACACTTTGTATTCATATGTACACCTGTGCACGTGTCCACTGAACCATCTCGCAAACTGAACACTTTTGGGACATTTGCAGTCCTGCTTGTAACATCCCGTGATGCGAAGTTCTAAGTCACCGTCAACTGTGTTTGTCTTCAGTTCGTACTGCGCCTTAGACGGTACCTTTGCGTTACAACACAAAACACAAAATGTAGAGCTGTCGAATGTTAAACCTGGCGGTACATAAAGTAAGCACTGTGCTTTAAACGGTTCACTGTCACCGCTAGCGTTGGCGTCACAAAACACGAGACGTTTATGTGACGCAGGGGATGAGATTAAATTGTTGCCCATCGTATTGTATGTTCGAGATATGGAGTTTATGGACTTTACGTTACAATACAGACTGTTATTGAAGTATTGAAGGGTGGGTCTGTTGTTAGAGACGTGGTCCTTAGTGGCTGTGGCACGCTGCTAACGGCCTGAGTGGCTTGACCACAACGAAACAAGAGTGCCGTAGACCGTCAAGGCATGGATTGCCACTTTTTAAACAATTTAATAATGAAGTTTTGTAAATATGAACATGCAGCTCCTACTTTGCAGAAAACACAGTGGGTCTGAGTTACAAAAACTGCTGCGTGTGCCACCTGATTGGCTGTCATAGCACCCCACGCTTTGTCCCCATAATGCGTGTATAGGCCCATGCTTATGCTTCGTGTGGTTCTCGCAGCAAACAGCAACAGCTCCTTCAAACAGCCGTGGCCGTTCGGTTTGTGCAGTGAAGACTCGGGGTGTTTGTGTCTTAGGGGATTAAGTACCGTCAGCACAGCCAGTTTTTGTGTGTTTGTGTCGTAGAGGATTAAGTACCGTCAGCACAGCCAGTTGTTTGTGTGTTTGTGTCGTAGAGGATTAAGTACCGTCAGCACAGCTAGTTGTTTGTGTGTTTGTGTCGTAGAGGATTAAGTACCATCAGCACAGCCAGTTGTTTGTGTGTTTGTGTCGTAGAGGATTAAGTACCGTCAGCACAGCCAGTTGTTTGTGTGTTTGTGTCGTAGAGGATTAAGTACCGTCAGCACAGTCAGTTGTTTGTGTGTTTGTGTCGTAGAGGATTAAGTACCGTCAGCACAGCCAGTTGTTTGTGTGTTTGTGTCGTAGAGGATTAAGTACCGTCAGCACAGCCACTTGTTTGTGTGTTTGTGTCGTAGAGGATTAAGTACCATCAGCACAGCCAGTTGTTTGTGTGTTTGTGTCGTAGAGGATTAAGTACCGTCAGCACAGCCAGTTGTTTGTGTGTTTGTGTCGTAGAGGATTAAGTACCGTCAGCACAGTCAGTTGTTTGTGTGTTTGTGTCGTAGAGGATTAAGTACCGTCAGCACAGCCAGTTGTTTGTGTGTTTGTGTCGTAGAGGATTAAGTACCGTCAGCACAGCCACTTGTTTGTGTGTTTGTGTCGTAGAGGATTAAGTACCATCAGCACAGCCAGTTGTTTGTGTGTTTGTGTCGTAGAGGATTAAGTACCGTCAGCACAGCCAGTTGTTTGTGTGTTTGTGTCGTAGAGGATTAGTACCGTCAGCACAGCCAGTTGTTTGTGTGTTTGTGTCGTAGAGGATTAAGTACCGTCAGCACAGCCAGTTGTTTGTGTGTTTGTGTCGTAGAGGATTAAGTACCGTCAGCACAGCCAGTTGTTTTGTGTTTGTGTCGTAAGGATAAGTACGTCAGCACAGCAGTGTTTGTGTGTTGTGTCGTAAGATTAAGTACCGTCAGCACAGCAGTTTTTGTGTGTTTGTGTCGTAGAGATTAAGTACCGCAGCACAGCCAGTTGTTGTGTGTTTGTGTCGTAAGGATTAATACCGTCAGCACAGCCATTGTTTGTGTGTTTGTGTCGTAGAGGATTAAGTACCGTCAGCACAGCCATTGTTTGTGTGTTTGTGTCGTAGAGGATTAAGTACCGTCAGCACAGCCAGTTGTTTGTGTGTTTGTTCGTAGAGGTTAAGTACCGTCAGCACAGCCAGTCTTACTGTCGTTAGTTATTTTAAGGCAGCAAGTTTTCGACCAACCTTAGTCATCTTCAGGCCACTGAAGTCATAAAAGGTGTACTAGCCTGTACTATTGCATTATTCGGTGTTAGTAACTGAGACATCAATGTTACGTTTTATAAAATACGTGTTGCTTTGTCACTGCCACTGGTATGGTGGTGTTAAGATTGTGTTATTAGTATCATTACTGTGTTAAAATTACACAATTGAAGTTCCTGAATCGTTGTATTTCCTTGAGGATTTGTTTTATTGTGCCTTGGAGCACCGGTATCTCGTTGCTGTATTACGGACATTAAACTCTTTGACTGACAAATATTTAGCGTGACCTTGTGTTTTTGTTATCTTGTTTGCATTTTGTATGTTTACGCCAGTTCCAGGTGTGAATGTTAAAAGTGGCTGGTACAGTCAGTTCGTGATCCTGTTGGCGACCAACGTGTAGGCAAAGCCTCTGTAACATTCCGCACACGGCCTGACTCTGGCCCTCTCTGTTCCCTCTCGTGCATTCTTGACGCTGACTGGGTCCCTTGTGACGCTGACTGTCGTGTTCAGCGCGCTCTTCCCACCTTATTCGTGAATGCAGGTTACGTACAAGCTGTCGCTGTCTTTATAAACTCGACTTGAACAACATTATCACAGCATTACCAACATTATCACAGCATTACCAACATTATCACAGCATTACCAACATTATCACAGCATTACCAACATATCACAGCATTACCAACATTATCACAGCACTACCAACATTATCACAGCATTAAATATCACAGATACAACATTATCACAGCATTACCAAAATTATCACAGCATTACCACTGCGGTGTTCATTCGCACCGTTTAGCGCTCAGTGCAACTGATGTACAGTCTGTCACAATCGTGACCTCTGTTTTTGCCTTTCTGTTACGTTCCTTTGATTTGAGGCTTATGAAGGTAATAACAACAGTTCGGTTTGGTCCTTTAAAGAAAAAGTGACAGTGCTTTCTATCCAGTGCTTCCCGATTTCGGAAATAGCAGTGTTTTTTGGAAGGCCCGTTTGCCCTTGTGGTAAGAGAACTTGTAGAGCAAGATCAGTATGGAGCGTGTCATTCAGTTGACGTCTGTGAGCAGTCACGCGTGTCATTCAGTTGACGTCTGTGAGCAGTCACGCGTGTCATTCAGTTTACGTCTGTGAGCAGTCACGCGTGTTAATCAGTTTACGTCTGTGAGCAGTCACGCGTGTCTCTATATGCTTTAGTCGCTTTAAACGACATTTAAACCAGCCGACCGATGTTCGTATGATCCTTGTAACAAACAGCGACTGTTTCCGTAAACAGCATTACCCGGTAGGTCTTTGTTAGTGGAGTGCTGAAGTGTGTCAGTTGAAGACGGTATCAGCTGCTAGCGTTATGTAGCGACGGTGTTAGTAGCGAGCGCACTCTAAGGACACTGCTATCGTTATGTAGCGACGGTGTTAGTAGCGAGCGCACACTAAGGACACTGCTATCGTTATGTAGCGACGGTGTTAGTAGCGAGCGCACACTAAGGGCACTGCTGGCGTTATGTAGCGATGGTGTTAGTAGCGAGCGCACACTAAGGACACTGCTATCGTTATGTAGCGACGGTGTTAGTAGCGAGCGCACACTAAGGACACTGCTAGCTTTATGTAGCGACGGTGTTAGTAGCGAGCGCACTCTAAGGACACGCATCGTTATGTAGCGACGGTGTAGTAGCGAGCGCACACTAAGGACACTGCTATCGTTATGTAGCGACGGGTGTTAGTAGCGAGCGCACACTAAGGCACTGCGGCGTTATGTAGCGAGGTTTAGTAGCGAGCGCACACTAAGGACACTGCTGGCGTTATGTACGATGGTGTTAGTAGCGAGCGCACACTAAGGACACTGCTATCGTTATGTAGCGACGGTGTTAGTAGCGAGCGCACACTAAGGACACTGCTAGCTTTATGTAGCGACGGTGTTAGTAGCGAGCGCACTCTAAGGACACTGCTACGTTATGTAGCGACGGTGTTAGTAGCGAGCGCACACTAAGGACACTGCTATCGTTATGTAGCGACGGATGTTATGTAGCGAGCGCACACTAAGGCACTGCTGGCGTTATGTAGCGATGGTGTTAGTAGCGAGCGCACACTAAGGCACTGCTGCGTTATGTAGCGACTGGTGTTAGTAGCGAGCGCACACTAAGGACACTGCTACGTTATGTAGCGACGGTGTTAGTAGCGAGCGCACACTAAGGACACTGCTACGTTTATGTAGCGACGGTGTTAGTAGCGAGCGCACACTAAGGACACTGCTATCGTTATGTAGCGACGGTGTTAGTAGCGAGCGCACACTAAGGATCCTGTACTGTATCAGTGATGATCGTAGACGACGGTGTTAGTAGCGAGCGCACACTAAGGACACTGCTACGTTATGTAGCGACGGTGTTAGTAGCGAGCGCACACTAAGGCACCTGCTAGTCGTTATGTAGCGACGGTGTTAGTAGCGAGCGCACACTAAGGACACTGCTATCGTTATGTAGCGACGGTGTTAGTAGCGAGCGCACACTAAGGACACTGCTATCGTTATGTAGCGACGGTGTTAGTAGCGAGCGCACACTAAGGACACTGCTCTATTAGCGAGGTTTGTGCGAGCCACCAGGCACTGCTCGTTAGTAGCAGTGTTAGTAGCGAGCGCACACTAAGGACACTGCTAGCTTATGTAGCGACGGTGTTAGTAGCGAGCGCACACTAAGGACACTGCTAGCTTATGTAGCGAGGTGTTAGTAGCGAGCGCACACTAAGGACACTGCTATCGTTATGTAGCGACGGTGTTAGTAGCGAGCGCACACTAAGGACACTGCTAGCGTTATGTAGCGATGGTGTTAGGTGCGAGCGCACACTAAGGACACTGCTGCGTTATGTAGCGATGGTGTTAGTAGCGAGCGCACACTAAGGACACTGCTAGCGTTATGTAGCGACGGTGTTAGTGGCGAGCGCACACTAAGGACACTGCTAGCGTTTATGTAGCGATGGTGTTAGTGCGAGCGCACACTAAGGACACTGCTAGGCGTTATGTAGCGATGGTGTTAGTAGCGAGCGCACACTAAGGACACTGCTAGCGTTATGTAGCGACGGTGTTAGTGGCGAGCGCACACTAAGGACACTGCTAGCGTTTATGTAGCGATGGTGTTGGTGGCGAGCGCACACTAAGGACACTGCTAGCGTTATGTAGCGATGGTGTTGGTGCGAGCGCACACTAAGGACACTGCTAGCGTTATGTAGCGATCGGTGTTGTGGCGAGCGCACACTAAGGACACTGCTAGCGTTATGTAGCGAGGTGTTGGTGGCGAGCGCACACTAAGGACACTGCTAGCGTTATGTAGCGATGGTGTTGGTGTGCGAGCGCACACTAAGGACACTGCTAGCGTTATGTAGCGACGGTGTTAGTGGCGAGCGCACACTAAGGACACTGCTAGCTTTATGTAGCGATGGTGTTGGTGCGAGCGCACACTAAGGACACTGCTAGCGTTATGTAGCGACGGTGTTAGTGCGAGCGCACACTAAGGACACTGCTAGCGTTATGTAGCGAGGTGTTGTGGCGAGCGCACACTAAGGACACTGCTAGCGTTATGTAGCGACGGTGTTGGTGGCGAGCGCACACTAAGGACACTGCTAGCGTTATGTAGCGACGGTGTTGTGGCGAGCGCACACTGAGGACACTGCTAGCGTTATGTAGCGATGGTGTTGGTGGCGAGCGCACACTAAGGACACTGCTAGCTTATGTAGCGACGGTGTTGGTGGCGAGCGCACACTAAGGACACTGCTAGCGTTATGTAGCGACTGGTGTTGGTGGCGAGCGCACACTAAGGACACTGCTAGCGTTATGTAGCGATGTGTTGGTGGCGAGCGCACACTAAGGACACTGCTAGCTTATGTAGCGATGGTGTTGGTGGCGAGCGCACACTAAGGACACTGCTAGCGTTATGTAGCGACGGTGTTAGTGGCGAGGCACACATAAGGACACTGCTAGCGTTATGTAGCGACGGTGTTAGTGGCGAGCGCACACTAAGGACACTGCTAGCTTTATGTAGCGATGGTGTTGGTGGCGAGCGCACACTAAGGACACTGCTAGCGTTATGTAGCGACGGTGTTGGTGGCGAGCGCACACTAGGACACTGCTAGCGTTATGTAGCGATGGTGTTGTGCGAGCGCACACTAAGGACACTGCTAGCGTTATGTAGCGACGGTGTTAGGTGCGAGCGCACACTAAGGACACTGCTAGCGTTATGTAGCGATGGTGTTGGTGGCGAGCGCACACTAAGGACACTGCTAGCGTTATGTAGCGAGGTGTTGGTGGCGAGCGCACACTAAGGACACTGCTAGCTTTATGTAGCGATGGTGTTGGTGGCGAGCGCACACTAAGGACACTGCTAGCGTTATGTAGCGAGGTGTTGTGCGAGGCACACTAAGGACACGCTAGCGTTATGTAGCGACGGTGTTGTGGCGAGCGCACACTAAGGACACTGCTAGCTTAGTAGCGAGTGTTGGGCGAGCGCACACTAAGACACGCTAGCGTTATTGCGAGTGTTGGTGGCGAGCGCACACAAGGACACTGCTAGCGTTATGTAGCGACGGTGTTGTGGCGAGCGCACACTAAGGACACGCTATAGGGTGTTGGTGGCGAGCGCACACTAAGGACACTGCTAGCGTTATGTAGCGAGGTGTTGGTGGCGAGCGCACACTAAGGACACTGCTAGCGTTATGTAGCGACGGTGTTGTGGCGAGCGCACACTAAGGACACTGCTAGCTTTATGTAGCGATGGTGTTGGTGGCGAGCGCACACTAAGGACACTGCTAGCGTTATGTAGCGAGGTGTGGTGGCGACGCACACTAGACACTGCAGCGTTATGTAGGAGTGTGGGCGAGCGCACACTAAGGACACTGCTAGCGTTATGTAGCGATGGTGTTGGTGGCGAGCGCACACTAAGGACACTGCTAGCGTTATGTAGCGATGGTGTTGTGGCGAGCGCACACTAAGGACACTGCTAGCGTTATGTAGCGACGGTGTTGTGGCGAGCGCACACTAAGGACACTGCTAGCTATGTAGCGAGGTGTTGTGGCGAGCGCACACTAAGGACACTGCTAGCGTTTATGTAGCGAGGTGTTGGTGGCGAGCGCACACTAAGGACACTGCTAGCGTTATGTAGCGAGGTGTTGGGCGAGCGCACACTAAGGACACTGCTAGCGTTATGTAGCGACGGTGTTGGTGGCGAGCGCACACTAAGGACACTGCTAGCGTTAGTAGCGATGGTGTTGGTGGCGAGCGCACACAGGACACTGCAGCGTTATGTAGCGAGTTTGTGGCGAGCGCACACTAAGGACACTGCTAGCTTTATGTAGCGTGTGTTGGTGGCGAGCGCACACTAAGGACACTGCTAGCGTTATGTAGCGAGGTGTTAGTGGCGAGGCCACTAAGACACGCTAGCGTTATGTAGCGACGGTGTTAGTGGCGAGCGCACACTAAGGACACTGCTAGCTTTATGTACGATGGTGTTGGTGGCGAGCGCACACTAAGGACACTGCTACGTTATGTAGCGAGGTGTTGGTGGCGAGCGCACACTAAGGACACTGCTAGCGTTATGTAGCGAGTGTTAGTGGCGAGCGCACACTAAGGACACTGCTAGCGTTATGTAGCGATGGTTTTGGTGGCGAGCGCACACTAAGGACACTGCTAGCGTTATGTAACGATGGTGTTAGTGGCGAACGCACACTAAGGACACTGCTAGCGTTATGTAGCGACGGTGTTGGTGGCGAGCGCACACTGAGGACACTGTAAACCGAAACACAAACACAACGCAGTACTCAGAAAGCTGCCACGCAACTGGACAAAGCAGTCTGCTCACTTGCGTTGTACCGTGGACCTAGTGTGTTTTTGTGTGTGTTCGGTATTGTAAATATTATTTACATTTCAGTCGTCAAACGGTTAAAGTGTTGTGCTGTTGTGTTCTGTGCACGCACGTCTTCCAAACACTGCCTGTTGTGCTGTTGTGTTCTGTGCACGCACGTCTTCCAAACACTGCCTGTTGTGCTGTTGTGTTCTGTGCACGCACGTCTTCCAAACACTGCCTGTTGTGCTGTTGTGTTCTGTGCACGCACGTCTTCCAAACACTGCCTGTTGTGCTGCGTTCACTAGACGCTCAATTCTTGTAGTGTTTGTGGCGCACAGGTGTAGTTCTGTTCGGCCCGTTGCCAGATTATTTGTCTGAAAGAAATTTGTCTTCGCTGTACTAGAAGCCAATTTGAACAACCCCCATGGGGCACAGTCGTTCTTGCAAACTAGAAGTCGCTCAGCCAAGAGTATCCCGCCTCTGATCGACGCCGCAGTCATGACCGTATTGACAAGAGCCGTCGCCGGTCCGTGTCCTGAGTCTCTAATGATTTAAGTTAAGACGTTCTACGTGTTTGTGTAGAAGTGTACTAAGGAGCTCTGTAATGACTTCGCATTGTCATTCCAGCTAATTTCATGTTTAATGTGTAAGGCAATTTGCTATGCTTTGGACTTTCCTTCTTTGTATACGCTATTGGACACTGAAGATTTATTACTGTCTTATCAGCTTCACCCATTCTCTCCTTTTCGTCGTCAGTATTCTTTATCTAATATTGAACTTTTCGTAGCCATTGTCTGTCCATCGTTCCTGCGGGCTCCACATTATGTTTAACATCGCGCGGCCAATGTTCTGGTCTCTAGAGCCTTGTTACTCGTATTTGCTGTTGGTGTGGGGTGGCGAAACGAGAGTTCGCGTGTTGGAATGGGCTTCTGTTTGAAAAGGAGAACACAGAATGAAAAGCTACCAGTCTAGAATACATCGTCGTCATAATCATCATCGCCACCATTATCATATCATCATCGTGGCTGTCATCAGCATCCTACCTGCTGAACATAGAATCAGGAGATTCAGTGTCGTAACTGCGAGACCGACAGCTCTGCAGACCCGTCTTCGCTGTGCTGTGGTTTTCCAAGGAACATTTATCACGCAGTTCCACTTAATCTTTTGAGACACAGTGGTAGCTATATGCGCCATGTTGTGACATTTAACAACTACATTTTGAGACACAGTGGTAGCTATATGCGCCATGTTGTGACATTTAACAACTACATTTTGAGACACAGTGGTAGCTATATGCGCCATGTTGTGACATTTAACAACTACATTTTGAGACACAGTGGTAGCTATATGCGCCATGCTGTGACATTTAACAACTACATTTTGAGACACAGTGGTAGCTATATGCGCCATGTTGTGACATTTAACAACTACATTTTGAGACACAGTGGTAGCTATATGCGCCATGCTGTGACATTTAACAACTACATTTTGAGACACAGTGTAGCTATATGCGCCATGTTGTGACATTTAACAACTACATTTTGAGACACAGTGGTAGCTATATGCGCCATGTTGTGACATTTAACAACTACATTTTGAGACACAGTGGTAGCTATATGCGCCATGTTGTGACATTTAACAACTACATTTTGAGACACAGTGGTAGCTATATGCGCCATGTTGTGACATTTAACAACTACATTTTGAGACACAGTGGTAGCTATATGCGCCATGTTGTGACATTAACAACTACATTTTGAGACACAGTGGTAGCTATATGCGCCATGTTGTGACATTTAACAACTACGTTTTGATCACACCATGTGCTTGTGTGTCACAACAAATTACGGACAGTTCGGTAGCTGCAGTGGTGCAACCGACGTTTGCTTCAGAGTGGGATAGTGCTGCATGACACGAGGTCATTCGTGAGAAGCTGATAGTAATATTATTGATTTATTGTTGTCGATTTTGTAACTTTTATGTGAGTAACTCATAAACAATTATGTTTTAAATTAGTACCGAAAAACTGGTATTTTTTTTATCAATTCCGGTATCTGAATACACGAAAAAATGACCGGGATCCCGCTTTTCGGGATTCCGGCGTTGTAAGCCGTAACGTGAGCAGTCGAGCTCCGGTCTGTGAACTGCAGCAACGACTTTTATGACTGACCTATCGCGGAAAAGGCGACGTGTGTGTACATACATGTCTGATGTGCTGTGACTGTACGTGCTGCAGACTGTACGTGCTGTGACTGTACGTGCTGCAGACGAATGGATTTGCTGCGGCGTGCGTGTGTATAGGAGTTGAGATATTCGGAATTTCCACCTTCCGTGATTGGTTCCGACGAATTAGGATGAGGCCACGTGTCTGGCAATCAGCTTCCCTCCCCCACTGCCCTGTTTTGCGCAGATAACTGCCAGCTCAGTCAGGCTTTGTCTTTTTTTAAGTGAGGTTCATTGCTTTCGTGCTTTATGGACAGACACTCCTTCAATCGTTTACTGTATTTTATGATTGAAACAAAGTGTTCGTGTATTATTGAAAATAAACTTGCCTGCCTTTACAGCTTTTGGGGGTTTATTGTTATGCTCATGTTTTATGAGTTGTTGGAACCTAACGAGCATTTTGCATTGAGACTGTCCCTTACTTCGGTATGTTTATGGGCCGCATCTTTGTGAAATGAGGTGCTTGTTACGTGTCTCCATTCAGTCCAGACGTTTACCGCAGTCCTCTCAGGTCACCTCAGGCTGTGCTGTCGTTTGTGTCCCACGTGCTCACAGCCTGACCTGTCTGATTCGTCGCGGCTGAAGTGTCCCGCCTGTAACGAGCTGTGCTGTCGTCCGGCAAACACCGGTGACAGAAGTTGCCGACGGTAACGACGACCGAGTGTGGCTGTGTCCTCAGCACAGTTGATGTTAATGGCGAGATGAAATTCTGCGCCAAAAGTTGAACAGCACAGACTGTCACTGTTGCTGTGTCCTCAGCACAGTTGATGTTAATGGCGAGATGAAATTCTGCGCCAAAAGTTGAACAGCACAGACTGTCACTGTTGCTGTGTCCTCAGCACAGTTGATGTTAATGGCGAGATGAAATTCTGCGCCAAAAGTTGAACAGCACAGACTGCCACTGTTGCTGTGTCCTCAGCACAGTTGATGTTAATGGCGAGATGAAATTCTGCGCCAAAAGTTGAACAGCACAGACTGTCACTGTTGCTGTGTCCTCAGCACAGTTGATGTTAATGGCGAGATGAAATTCTGCGCCAAAAGTTGAACAGCACAGACTGTCACTGTTGCTGTGTCCTCAGCACAGTTGATGTTAATGGCGAGATGAAATTCTGCGCCAAAAGTTGAACAGCACAGACTGTCACTGTTGCTGTGTCCTCAGCACAGTTGATGTTAATGGCGAGATGAAATTCTGCGCCAAAAGTTGAACAGCACAGACTGTCACTGTTGCTGTGTCCTCAGCACAGTTGATGTTAATGGCGAGATGAAATTCTGCGCCAAAAGTTGAACAGCACAGACTGTCACTGTTGCTGTGTCCTCAGCACAGTTGATGTTAATGGCGAGATGAAATTCTGCGCCAAAAGTTGAACAGCACAGACTGTCACTGTTGCTGTGTCCTCAGCACAGTTGATGTTAATGGCGAGATGAAATTCTGCGCCAAAAGTTGAACAGCACAGGCTGTCACTGTTGCTGTGTCCTCAGCACAGTTGATGTTAATGGCGAGATGAAATTCTGCGCCAAAAGTTGAACAGCACAGGCTGTCACTGTTGCTGTGTCCTCAGCACAGTTGATGTTAATGGTGAGATGAAATTCTGCGCCAAAAGTTGAACAGCACAGACTGTCACTGTTGCTGTGTCCTCAGCACAGTTGATGTTAATGGCGAGATGAAATTCTGCGCCAAAAGTTGAACAGCACAGGCTGTCACTGTTGCTGTGTCCTCAGCACAGTTGATGTTAATGGCGAGATGAAATTCTGCGCCAAAAGTTGAACAGCACAGGCTGCCACTTAGCTTGCTATCTGCAAGCATGACATGCTTTATGTGCTTGAACCACGAACCTCTTTGTCACTCAGTAGCTGCGAGGAGCCGGACAGAGGCGGTACTGGTTGGCCATGCGGTCATAGTCTTCACCAGCAGACCTATATATCTCCAACTGTCTCTCCGTTTGGGTATTCTTTTTGGTCCTCTTCATCATAGAGAATAAGGCCACTACCGAAACGTCGAGAACCACAAACATCATCACATCTCAGAAGACCCAATTCCTCAAGAACACTGCTGTTGAAACCCCAGTCTCGCACAGTGCAGATCCAAGTGTGAGCGTGTACAGTGGATATGATCCAATGACGGGCTGTCATGGACACGGTAGCGGTTCTGGACGAACACTAGGAACGTGTTAACCTGCTAAGCGATGTCAGCGTATCAGCGATTGTTTCTTGTGTATCGCCATACGTGTGCGTGCGCGCCTGACTTGCTCATTTCAACTATTGGGTCCGTAACTACGTAAGGAGCGGACGACTCCACATGTGCCCGCACGTCCTGTGCAGTTCTCTAGTCAGAGTGTTGGTTTGTGAGGCGTCGTCGGTCACCTTTCACTTCGCACTGTGTAACGTTACGTGGGACGAGCGCGGTACATTCTGCCACCGTCATGCCTTGCCGTCTTACGAGGTTATGCAGATACAGTTGTGACTGTTTTGTTTAGATATTTTCAGACATTAGGCTTGCGTTGTGTTTAATTTTATTGGAACTTGAAGACGATTGTGTGATCAGTCGGAATTGCGAAGTACTGGGCGATCTGAGGCTGTAGTTCAGACGTATTTGTTACGCAGGGCTGTGCAACTTCATTTTCGGTTTTGTTCGTAGGGCCGTCCGCATGTCTATTTGTCCTGCAGCCAGAATCAGGCTTGCTAACGTCCTGTATATCACAGAGCTGTATAGGGGTGACACAGGCCTGGGGTGCGGGGCTGTTCGTTTCATCCCTACCGGAACTTGGAAGCTGTAGTGAGAGTATATGTGTAGCTATTTTGGGGTCGGGGTGTGGGGCACGCCATATACGACATACTTCTCTCCCGTTGTTGATGTGATTGGAGGCAAATTTTGATCGATATCCGCCAAACACAGCGAAGTATGATACAGCTGTTGTCTTCCTACTGAGCAGCGGCGCCTGTCACAACTCGTGAATGCCTTATGCCGTACACATCGGCGTTCTGTTGGGCCACCTTGCTGTTTGTGTGTGCCTGCTCCCCACATTTTAACTTTTGAACCATATGACGTATCTTTACCAAACTTCTTATGGCATTACCGTTCCAGACCGCCCAGTGTTGTGTGTCAATATCGTAAGTCAGTAATACTAACATAGCGACGTTGGGACCTATGAGTTTAGAGCGGTAATAGCCGCAGTTAAACATAGACTAATGAAATTGTGTGTGGTTTGAGACATTCGAGAAAATGCAAATTAAATTAAGGACGTTGCGAGGCAATGAAATGATGGTTGCATCATGTACCGGTATACTGGCATCATGTACCGGTATACTGGCATCATGTACCGGTATACTGTCAGTACGGTGTGCTGGCTGCAGCCAGTGGATGAAGACTGATTCAGAGTTTTGATTGAAATGGTTGTTCACAGAACAGAACTGCTGAATGTTGCTGGTGGCTTGTGGGAGGTTGAGTTGTCTGTCTGTCTGTCTGTGCATTTGTAGAGGTGCAGCAGGTGCGGTCAGGTGTCAGTGCAAGTGCTCACTGCTGTGTATCTTGTCTTGTCCGTTTGCAGTGTCAAATGTTGGTAATATCCGTGCTGTTGTGTTGTCAACAGACGGACAGGCGTCACTTCTCACGCACAAGGGACACGCGTGCTGAATGGCGTGTTGCGGGATTTGTGCAGGCGATGTATAGTTGGCTGCTTAGTAATTGAGCGTGTTGAGTTGGCACAGCGGTACGTGTCCGCGCGGTGCGCTGCTATCTTCAGGTTATTATTACCGGCAAACAAGACGCCCCACCCTTGTGTTTGTTTTAATCGAGTCAGGTGCCTTAATGAGGCTCGTGTTGTAATTAATTGCATGTGTCGTTTACGTGCAATAGTGGCACAAGTTTGAAAACTGGTTGGCGTGTCTCACACAGCACATACTGATGTCGGCCGACGAGAATAACTTTGGTGTCTGAGGTGCTGGTGCAGGGGGCAGTCCGACATTCAACTGTTTATGACCAGTAACTGACGTATTGCAGCTAAAGGCACGTTGATCTGAAGTGCAGTTGTGTCTTATGCTTGCGAGCTAATTCCGTTTTTATATATTGTGTTCTGTCTGCTTAGAACCGTGCATATGTTTGACTTCAGGTTTGTTATAAGCTGAACACCTAACAAAGGCGACCAGTGGACAGCGATACGAGACTTATGTTTTTGGAAGATAACTGTATATTCTGTCCGCCAGTGTGAGTTCGCAAATACGGGAGCAACCCACGCCGTCAATATCAAAGCTGTTCTCATCAGTCGAGGACAGTACTTTGTTATGTGCAGCGAATTGCACTGTTTGCTGCAGTCAGTACGCAAACCAGACAGTGTTGTGCAAAGTGGCAGTGCAGTTTAGCAGTACTTCTGTCTTGTTGTATGACTTGCAGCTGTTGCGTGTTCGACTGCATTCTGTTCTGCAGGCTCTTATTTGAATAAGTTAGACAGTCTGTGTTTAAGTGTGCTGTGCGACACAGCTTTGTGACAGCAGCACAGTACTGTGTCTCTAGTTACCAATACTACAAACAACATTAACCCCCCGTCCCGTACAGCTGCACGTCATAAAATGAGGCGCTGTGTCGTGTTGGTGTTGTCTGGGAGGTGGCGCTGTGTCGTGTTGGTGTTGTCTGGGAGGTGGCGCTGTGTCGTTGGGTTGGTGTTGTCTGGGAGGTGGCGCTGTGTCGTTGTGTTGGTGGTGTTGTCTGGGAGGTGGCGCTGTGTCGTTGGGTTGGTGTTGTCTGGGAGGTGGCGCTGTGTCGTGTTGGTGTTGTCTGGGAGGTGGCGCTGTGTCGTGTTGGTGTTGTCTGGGAGGTGGCGCTGTGTCGGTTGGTGTTGTCTGGGAGGTGGCGCTGTGTCGTTGTGTTGGTGTTGTCTGGGAGGTGGCGCTGTGTCGTTGTGTTGGTGTTGTCTGGGAGGTGGCGCTGTGTCGTTGTGGTTGGTGTTGTCTGGGAGGTGGCGCGCTGTGTGTCGTTGTGTGTTGGTGTTGTCTGGGAGGTGGCGCTGTGTCGGTTGGGTTGGTGTTTGTCTGGTAGGTGGCGCTGTGTCGTGGGTTTGTGTTGTCTGGGAGGTGGGCTGGTCTGGGTGGTGGCGCTGTGTCGTTGGTTGGTGTTGTCATGGAGGTGGCGCTGTGTCGTGTTGGTGTTGTCTGGGAGGTGGCGCTGTGTCGTTGGGGTTGGTAGGTGCGCTTGACGTTTGAAGGGAACTAGGTGCGCTGTGTCGTTGTATGGTCCAAGCAGCAATAGAGTGGCCTTCGATCTTCAATGGGGATACGCCCATATTTATTCGAAACGTCGGGACATGCACAGCGACGCTGCATCACATCCTCAAATTCCCGTCCCTTTGTTGAACTTCAAAGCTGTCTGTCACTGGTGCCTGTTGTCAGCCACTTAAGTCCAATCCACATGCACCCCATTTTTTTAATCCTTATATTTGCTCTTTATTTCAAGTGCTCTCTTTCTTTCGGTTTTCCCAACCAAAAGTTCGTATGCATTTCGCTATCTTCCATGCATGCTACATGCCCCGCCAGGTTTCGAACATCCAAGTATTAGGTTCTGTTTAAATGCAATTAACACACAGAAACAAGGTAAAGGTGGTCGGAAGTGTAAGTGATACGAGCAGATATTTTAGAACAGTTCTTAAAATTACCAGACAGGCTAAGAACTTGTTCTTATTGACGTGGGGTGGGAGGTGTTCGTGGTACCTGCATGTTCGTGGTACCTGCATGTTCGTGGTACCTGCATGTTCGTGGTACCTGCATGTTCGTGGTACCTACATGTTCGTGGTACCTGCATGTTCGTGGTACCTGCATGTTCGTGGTACCTGCATGTTCGTGGTACCTGCATGTTCGTGGTACCTGCATGTTCGTGGTACCTGCATGTTCGTGGTACCTGCATGTTCGTGGTACCTACATGTTCGTGGTACCTGCATGTTCGTGGTACCTGCATGTTCGTGGTACCTGCATGTTCGTGGTACCTGCATGTTCGTGGTACCTGCATGTTCGTGGTACCTGCATGTTCGTGGTACCTGCATGTTCGTGGTACCTGCATGTTCGTGGTACCTGCATGTTCGTGGTACCTACATGTTCGTGGTACCTGCATGCAGTCTTCAGAAGCAGGAGTCCTGCGACAGTGAGCGTTATTGCGATTGGTTGGCAGTGTTTACAGCGCCAGTGTGGACGGTGGACAAATTAGTTAAATTCGTAACTGTGATAACGTTGTTACTGCGCACCGTCGACAGATGGCCACGTGCTGTTGAGGCTCGGTGATTTGGCGGCTTCCACAGCGCTAGACATCAGTCATTTGCAGTGAAGGATTACCCACTGGCTTGTAATCTCGTTCCCATCCCCTTCGGGCTAACAACACACGCGGTCTGAAGTTTCACCGAGTGTCTTTATGCTTGTACTGTGGCGCCCACAGACAGGTCGAGCAAGGCAGAGAGGTACAAAGCTGGATGCTAAGTGCAGAGCGGCGAGACCACCAGGGTGATACTGCTCATAATGTGAACAGTCGCACAGAGCAATAATGGGCTAACGAACACACGTGTCCTTAATCTGCCATTATCTGCGACCTTCGTGTAGTAAGTTGTAATGATTTGCAGGATGTATTTTAGAGTGCTGTAAGTCCAGTATGATCTTCAGTGTTGATGTCGACTTTATACCTGCTGTGTCTTTGATGTTATTCAAGCTAAGGTTACGCTTTGAACGATTAACTACAATGGGCCGTTGTTTCACTCGTCAGTCTCATTTTAGAGCAGTAGTTACCGTGAAAGGAGTGCGGTATATGATCCATCGGTTAAGAGTGATTTGTGCAGCGTCCAGTGTGCGCTGGCAGCAGTAGTCACGCATGGCGGGACATGATCGCCTTAATCACGAGGGGTTAATACTGAAGAAATGTTAGCTTCTCAGGAATGACCCTCCACCGTGGAGTTTGTTGGTACTGAACACGTGTATAATGGTCGGTGGTGTAAATTTGTTATGACTGCCTGAAAGTCTAAAAGACTCTCATGGCATTGCACTGGAGTCGTCTGTATGCTGGCTGAAGATCTAGAGACGTTGATTCATGGCAGGTCTGTATTTAACGTTCCGTCATTAGGTAAATGCTTGTACTCGAAGTCGGTTACGGGCGCGATGTGCCATGGCACACCGAGACATGTCAGACACTGGCACCTCATGGCAACTGATTCAAAAGGCGTCGTTTGGAAGGTTATCCAAAGGCGTTTCAGTCGCTAATTAGCCTATGCGAGGCTGAACTTGATTATCTGAACTACTCGTATTTAAAGATTCAGTCCGTACCGCGCAGTAAACACACTCCGTCTCAGTTATACAAACCATTCAGTTAATGCTGTACAGTGAAATAATCGCTGTTTGTTCTGAGATCCACACAAAACACATAAATACAGTTCGTACCGCGCAGTAAACACACACCGTCTCAGTTATACAAAGAGTCAGTTAATGTTGTACAGTGAAATAATCGCTGTTTCTTCTGAGATCCACACAAAACACATAAATACAGTCCGTACCGCGCAGTAAACACTCACCGTCTCAGTTATACAAACCAGTCAGTTAATGCTGTACAGTGAAATAATCGCTGTTTGTTCTGAGATCCACACAAAACACATAAATACAGTTCGTACCGCGCAGTAAACACACACCGTCTCAGTTATACAAAGAGTCAGTTAATGTTGTACAGTGAAATAATCGCTGTTTCTTCTGAGATCCACACAAAACACATAAATACAGTCCGTACCGCGCAGTAAACACTCACCGTCTCAGTTATACAAACCAGTCAGTTAATGCTGTACAGTGAAATAATCGCTGTTTGTTCTGAGATCCACACAAAACACATAAATACAGTCCGTCTCAGTTATACAAACCAGTCAGTTAATGTTGTACAGTGAAATAATCGCTGTTTGTTCTGAGATCCACACAAAACACATAAATACAGTCCGTACCGCGCAGTAAACACACTCCGTCTCAGTTATACAAACCAGTCAGTTAATGTTGTACAGTGAAATAATCGCTGTTTGTTCTGAGATCCACACAAAACACATAAATACAGTCCGTACCTCGCAGTAAACACACTCCGTCTCAGTTATACAAACCAGTCAGTTAATGTTGTACAGTGAAATAATCGCTGTTTGTTCTGAGATCCACACAAAACACATAAATACAGTCCGTACCGCGCAGTAAACACACTCCGTCTCAGTTATACAAACCAGTCAGTTAATGTTGTACAGTGAAATAATCGCTGTTTGTTCTCAGATCCACACAAAACACATAAATACAGTCCGTACCGCGCAGTAAACACACTCCGTCTCAGTTATACAAACCAGTCAGTTAATGTTGTACAGTGAAATAATCGCTGTTTGTTCTCAGATCCACACAAAACACATAAATACAGTCCGTACCGCGCAGTAAACACACTCCGTCTCAGTTATACAAACCAGTCAGTTAATGTTGTACAGTGAAATAATCGCTGTTTGTTCTGAGATCCACACAAAACACATAAATACAGTCCGTACCGCGCAGTAAACACACTCCGTCTCAGTTATACAAACCAGTCAGTTAATGTTGTACAGTGAAATAATCGCTGTTTGTTCTGAGATCCACACAAAACACACAAATACACTGTGTGGGCAGAACGTAGAATTGTTGAATGTTAAACCTGGTGGTACATATAGTAACCACTGGGGTTTAGAGGGTTAAACTGTCGGTTGTTTAACCCTTTGAAGCTGTGTGATAACCATACGTAGCTCTCCCACCTGTGTAGAAATTGAAATGTTTTTGCATTTCACCCATACGCCTTGTCTGTATGTTTGTCCTCACCACAACAACAGCACTTACCATTACCATTACCCTATTACCATTAACCGATTGCACTTTGTAATGCATACGAGTTTTTTCTGGCAGGTAGGAACTAACGTTTGCATTTATACAGCTGAAATGAATGCTTCCGGTAGGCCGTGCCATGGCTGAGGCGGTTAGTCGCCGGCTTCTTACCACGTGTGCCCGAGTTCGATCCCGGGTCAGTCAGTGTGAGATTTGTTGTGGACAAAGCGGCACAGGGACAGTACTTCAGTTTCCACTGCCAGTATAATTCCAGTAATACCGCACACTCATTTCCTTAATTGTAGTCTTATCAGAAGGACAAGCGGGTGAAGTCTGGGAACCTTAAAATACATTGCTCTTTCGAATGTTGGTGAACAGTGGATAGAGAAGTACTCAGAGAGTTAGAAAAGGCCTGCGCTGGATTCAGATGCTGCATCACGCACTGTGCCGGTGGGAGCGAGATTATCCGCAGCCGTCCAGACCAGACCGGCCCTGGCGCTCCCTCAGCCTCCTGTACGATGAGTTGGGGGAAAAGGGGCCGGGGCGTGGTCTTGAACTCCCCACCTCCCATCTAGCGCCGAGGTTAAAGAAAGAGCGGAGCTATACCTCTATTCCCTCTGTGGCTGTCATGGCCTGCTGTACTACACGTGTGCCACAGATCAGCTGTCTTCATTGGATCCTAGTCTTTGTCAAGAGTCGCTGAATGATGACGTTGGAACACTTTTGCTGTAAAGTGTTCATTTATGTTGACCTGCTAGCGAGGAGCGTGGGACTAAGTAGGTGTAGAGTTGGGGGGGGGGGGGGGGGCATCTCGCACAAACCTTTTCAAAACGTAATCCACCACACAATTCGTATTGGAATTGGGTTTACTCCTATCTATATTCAGATGTGGGCCATTTGTAACCTCGTGCTGTGTCGCGTCGTGTTTCTGAGACTTCGCAATGGAAAGTAATGGTTCAGGGATTTAACGTGCCAGAAATGTTGCAACAATGCAGGTCATATATAGGCACATGTGCGGACTGTTACGTCGTCAGCGACTGGCTGTTTGAACGGCTGGTTTTGGCGTACAGTATATGGGTATGCCACTAGCAGCGGCACTGGTGTTCGTCTAGTTATGGATGTTGTGCTTGTCGGTGTGACGTTGTATGGCGTGGACAGCGAAACAGGAATGACACTTACATTAGGAAATTGGAGTGCTGTCATGTAACAAGTAAGCAGAGACTGACTGAAAATTGCATGTCAACCAATACTGGCACATCGCTTTGACAGCTGTGGCTACCGTACATATTGGTAACAGTGTGCACTGATATAGTGCTCGCTTGCTGTCAGCTGTCGGTAAGTGCAGTCCGCTGTACATATCGGTCAACTGACGGACTGTCGTTATGTTATTACAGTGATGTTTGTTGGTCTGTTGACTTACGTCGTTTGCTGTTCGGGCTGACAGAAGCTGCCGCACATTGCAATGTTATGCGTGCTTTACGAAGTAACACGGAACTCCTCAAGTCCAGGCTAAGTCCCTCCACCAGTCTTTTCCTCTGTGGCCAAGTATCAACGACTAAACCATTTTCGGACTTCCAAGAAATTCGGTATTGGACTTCTTTTATAAAATGTGTCGACTGAGTGTGAGTATCGTGACGGCCGGCTGTGCAGTGCCAGTGCCAGTGCCAGTCGGCACTTCACTTAACGGCACAGACGTGTCGCTACCGTCCTGCCCATGTTTTGTGCACTAAATCTGTTGAATCGATTTGCGAGTTTCGTGAAAGTCGGCCCACGGAAGACCTACGTTTGTTGTGAGCGTAAATGAATTACGTTTACGCGTGTACCGTGAAACCGTGTGGTATTTCGACAGTGAAGATCGTACTGCGTCACGGAGTGCACCATGTGCAGTTCGCTTTGTGTCAGCACGGTCACGGTCACGGTCACGACTGCGCCGTGCTGACCTGCGACCAAGACGCTGTAGTGAGAGGACTTCGTCTGAGAACCGAACTGTCTAGCGCTCCTGCTGCGTGTTATGGAGGTTGGCCCTGTTACCGGCTGTGCTGTCAGTTGTTCCGTGGTTGTCCTCAGTCCCTCCAGTCGCCCTGTATTACGTCACTCCATTTTATTATTTAAACATCTTGCGCTGTGTGATACGCTCCGCTGACATCCCTAGGTAAACCGTAAGTACCCAAAAAAGCACACAGAGTACGGAAATTAAATTTGACAAGTCGGAAGGGTACCGCGATGGCGTAGGGACTAGGATACGATCTGGTCGATCCGGGGTTCCATTCCCGGCAGGTACGACGTTTGTCTTTCCTTATTGTCCATGCCGACTGTGGGTACCGGGGGTAAAGCGGCCTGGGCGTTAAGTCGACCACTTAGCTGTGTATCTAGTTCCAAGGTTAAGAATAAGTGGAGCTATACCTCTGCTCCCCCACGTTTTTATGGCGTGCACAGGAAGGCTGTAAGAAGCAGGAAGTTGGCTCGTGTCTGCTGGCCAGTGGTAGCTTGTTGCTGCTCGCCGTTCTGCATATGACATACCTACAGTCTGGTTGTTTGACGCTGACGTTTCGGAGTAACATTCTGCCTTCTTCCACGCTAAGTATGGAGGCAGTGCTAGTAACCGCCTGCCATTCTGCACCTTATCACAACACAGAACAATTGCAGTCTACATTGTTATCGCTGTGAACACCCAAAACGTCGTGTGAACCTGAACTGTAGTTTCGTTGCTCTCATCGAGCACAACATTTCCGCTTTGTCAGACTGTACAGCCACTGCAGAGCTGTGCCGTACTGCAGGCAATGAAATCAATAGACAGATAGGCGGCACGACTTGGGGAACTTTGTCAAATTTTGGCTGTGTTGTAGCTGTGCGCCGCGTGACAGAAATCACAGCTTTGGTACTTGTGCGTAAATTATATATATATAATGTGTGTGTGTGTGTGTGTGGGAGTTTCGTCGTCGTATAATTTACTGCCAGGGACGGTGCGTGCAGTCGGCTCTTGTCTTCACACTTCGTATCTTAACTACAAACGGCCTAGTTATGTGAAGGGCGTAACAAAATATTCACGCTGAAATCCACGGCGTCTCTATTTGTGATTTACACAGATAACCCATCAGTTGATCCTTTCGTGTATGTCATAGACCTAGAGGTAATATGACGTCACAGTTTCACTGAATATTCGTGCTATAAATTTGAAAAGTTGTTAAAGAGACAGCTAGGTGATGTTATGGGCGCTGTATGACGGTGCCTTGCCGACCCAGCGTGGGCAGCTACTGACTGCTGATTGTCATTTGCTATGAATTGTGGCGGTCTGAGTTACCACAGTCCGTATCGTAACCATGGTAACTAAGCTAGAAGGTAACTTCACTTTCCCACAAACCAAGCGCATTATATAACGCAGATATGACTACATTCTTCTTCGAGACTGAATTTTAAGAGAGTTCGTTTGGACGTAGCTATCATTTTGTGGACGCGGTAATGAACAGTCGGGTTGGATAAAAGGTGAGGTGTTGTTCAGCAACTGCCTTGTTAAGGACTGTAGTGTCATATCTCCAGTAACGTACACCTCTGGACAGACTGGAACAAGAACCAACCAGAAACTTGGTCGTTCTCTGATTGGCCCCTACCTAACGCCATGTCATGAAAGTGGAGCCAGAATCTGAAAACCTGCTGGCAGTGGCGTCATTGTCGCTGGGTGTGCTTCGCGACGTTTCGAAGGAACTGTGTCGCTGTCATCTTCTGCCGAGGGTCGCACTACGATTCCTAGGACGTCCAGCCTGTAGGCTGGTTACTGTATCGACTGACCCATCCCGGTGTTGTTACATACAGACAGTGAACCTAATACTGCAGTTGTGTGACGTCAGCACTGTGAACCTTGTGTGGCGCTGTGCAGTAGAAGCTGGTGCCTGTGCTGTTCTGGATGCAGAATGTAAGGCGTAAGGCGGTAACCAGCGAGCCAGCACACTGGACACCAGCGTGATAAGGTTCAAGGAAGCCAAACGAATTGCTCACTGCCCCGCTGCTTCGTTTCCTCCTCCAGTTGACTCGCCGAGCTGGAAAATTCAAAAATAGAAAAATCAGCTCGTGATGGCTGGACTGAGCACAGTGTGAGTGCCCGGAATGTATGTGCTGCTGTAAGAGCATGAGCGGGCTGAAGTGTACAGATGTATGTGGCTGCTATAACAGCACGAGCGGGCTGAACTGTACAGATGTATGTGGCTGCTATAACAGCACGAGCGGGCTGAACTGTACAGATGTAGTGTGGCTGCTATAACAGCACGAGCGGGCTGAACTGTACAGATGTAGTGTGGCTGCTATAACAGCACGAGCGGGCTGAACTGTACAGATGTATGTGGCTGCTGTAACAGCACGAGCGGGCTGAACTGTACAGATGTAGTGTGGCTGCTTAACAGCACGAGCGGGCTGAACTGTACAGATGTATGTGGCTGCTATAACAGCACGAGCGGGCTGAACTGTACAGATGTAGTGTGGCTGCTGTAACAGCACGAGCGGGCTGAACTGTACAGATGTATGTGGCTGCTATAACAGCACGAGCGGGCTGAACTGTACAGATGTATGTGGCTGCTGTAACAGCACGAGCGGGCTGAACTGTACAGATGTAGTGTGGCTGCTATAACAGCACGAGCGGGCTGAACTGTACAGATGTATGTGGCTGCTGTAACAGCACGAGCGGGCTGAACTGTACAGATGTATGTGGCTGCTATAACAGCACGAGCGGGCTGAACTGTACAGATGTATGTTGGCTGCTATAACAGCACGAGCGGGCTGAACTGTACAGATGTATGTGGCTGCTTAACAGCACGAGCGGGCTGAACTGTACAGATGTAGTGTGGGCTGCTGTAACAGCACGAGCGGGCTGAACTGTACAGATGTAGTGTGGCTGCTATAACAGCACGAGCGGGCTGAACTGTACAGATGTATGTGGCTGCTTAACAGCACGAGCGGGCTGAACTGTACAGATGTATGTGGCTGCTGTAACAGCACGAGCGGGCTGAACTGTACAGATGTATGTGGCTGCTGTAAACAGCACGAGCGGGCTGAACTGTACAGATGTATGTGGCTGCTGTAACAGCACGAGCGGGCTGAACTGTACAGATGTATGTGGCTGCTATAACAGCACGAGCGGGCTGAACTGTACAGATGTAGTGTGGCTGCTATAACAGCACGAGCGGGCTGAACTGTACAGATGTATGTGGCTGCTATAACAGCACGAGCGGGCTGAACTGTACAGATGTAGTGTGGCTGCTGTAACAGCACGAGCGGGCTGAACTGTACAGATGTAGTGTGGCTGCTGTAACAGCACGAGCGGGCTGAACTGTACAGATGTAGTGTGGCTGCTTAACAGCACGAGCGGGCTGAACTGTACAGATGTAGTGTGGCTGCTGTAACAGCACGAGCGGGCTGAACTGTACAGATGTATGTGGCTGCTGTAACAGCACGAGCGGGCTGAACTGTACAGATGTAGTGTGGCTGCTGTAACAGCACGAGCGGGCTGAACTGTACAGATGTAGTGTGGCTGCTGTAACAGCACGAGCGGGCTGAACTGTACAGATGTAGTGTGGTATAGGGGCTGCTGTACAATATGGGCTACCGAGCGGGCTGAACTGTACAGATGTAGTGTGGCTGCTGTAACAGCACGAGCGGGCTGAACTGTACAGATGTAGTGTGGCTGCTGTAACAGCACGAGCGGGCTGAACTGTACAGATGTAGTGTGGCTGCTGTAACAGCACGAGCGGGCTGAACTGTACAGATGTAGTGTGGCTGCTGTAACAGCAGAGCGGGCTGAACTGTACAGATGTAGTGTGGCTGCTGTAACAGCACGAGCGGGCTGAACTGTACAGATGTAGTGTGGCTGCTTAACAGCACGAGCGGGCTGAACTGTACAGATGTAGTGTGGCTGCTATAACAGCACGAGCGGGCTGAACTGTACAGATGTAGTGTGGCTGCTATAACAGCACGAGCGGGCTGAACTGTACAGATGTAGTGTGGCTGCTATAACAGCACGAGCGGGCTGAACTGTACAGATGTAGTGTGGCTGCTGTAACAGCACGAGCGGGCTGAACTGTAGCAGATGTAGTGTGGCTGCTGTAACAGCACGAGCGGGCTGAACTGTACAGATGTATGTGTGGCTGCTGTAACAGCACGAGCGGGCTGAACTGTACAGATGTATGTGGCTGCTGTAACAGCACGAGCGGGCTGAACTGTACAGATGTAGTGTGGCTGCTATAACAGCACGAGCGGGCTGAACTGTACAGATGTAGTGTGGCTGCTATAACAGCACGAGCGGGCTGAACTGTACAATGTAGTGTGGCTGCTGTAACAGCACGAGCGGGCTGAACTGTACAGATGTAGTGTGGCTGCTGTAACAGCACGAGCGGGCTGAACTGTACACATGTAGTGTGGCTGCTATAACAGCACGAGCGGGCTGAACTGTACAGATGTAGTGTGGCTGCTATAACAGCACGAGCGGGCTGAACTGTACAATGTAGTGTGGCTGCTATAACAGCACGAGCGGGCTGAACTGTACACATGTAGTGTGGCTGCTATAACAGCACGAGCGGGCTGAACTGTACAGATGTAGTGTGGCTGCTATAACAGCACGAGCGGGCTGAACTGTACAGATGTAGTGTGGCTGCTAACAGCACGAGCGGGCTGAACTGTACAATGTAGTGTGGCTGCTATAACAGCACGAGCGGGCTGAACTGTACAGATGTAGTGTGGCTGCTGTAACAGCACGAGCGGGCTGAACTGTACACATGTAGTGTGGCTGCTGTAACAGCACGAGCGGGCTGAACTGTACAATGTAGTGTGGCTGCTGTAACAGCACGAGCGGGCTGAACTGTACAGATGTAGTGTGGCTGCTATAACAGCACGAGCGGGCTGAACTGTACAGATGTAGTGTGGCTGCTATAACAGCACGAGCGGGCTGAACTGTACACATGTAGTGTGGCTGCTGTAACAGCACGAGCGGGCTGAACTGTACAGATGTAGTGTGGCTGCTGTAACAGCACGAGCGGGCTGAACTGTACAGATGTAGTGTGGCTGCTGTAACAGCACGAGCGGGCTGAACTGTACACATGTAGTGTGGCTGCTGTAACAGCACGAGCGGGCTGAACTGTACAGATGTAGTGTGGCTGCTGTAACAGCACGAGCGGGCTGAACTGTACAGATGTAGTGTGGCTGCTTAACAGCACGAGCGGGCTGAACTGTACAGATGTAGTGTGGCTGCTGTAACAGCACGAGCGGGCTGAACTGTACAGATGTAGTGTGGCTGCTGTAACAGCACGAGCGGGCTGAACTGTACAGATGTATGTGTGGCTGCTGTAACAGCACGAGCGGGCTGAACTGTACAGATGTATGTGTGGCTGCTTAACAGCACGAGCGGGCTGAACTGTACAGATGTAGTGTGGCTGCTGTAACAGCACGAGCTGGCTGAACTGTACAGATGTAGTGTGGCTGCTGTAACAGCACGAGCGGGCTGAACTGTACAGATGTAGTGTGGCTGCTATAACAGCACGAGCGGGCTGAAACTGTATCAGCATGGTAGTGTAGTGGCTGCTGTAACAGCACGAGCGGGCTGAACTGTACAGATGTAGTGTGGCTGCTGTAACAGCACGAGCGGGCTGAACTGTACAGATGTAGTGTGGCTGCTATAACAGCACGAGCGGGCTGAACTGTACAGATGTATGTGTGGCTGCTATAACAGCACGAGCGGGCTGAACTGTACAGATGTAGTGTGGCTGCTATAACAGCAGGAGCGGGCTGAACTGTACAGATGTAGTGTGGCTGCTATAACAGCACGAGCGGGCTGAACTGTACAGATGTAGTGCGGCTGCTATAACAGCACGAGCGGGCTGAACTGTACAGATGTATGTGCGGCTGCTATAACAGCACGAGCGGGCTGAACTGTACAGAAGGAATAACAGCGGAATTAAGAAGTTAAAGTTTCAGCATTCAGTGCTTAGTTCTGAAATCTGGACAATTTGAATAGGCCAGAGTGTCATCTGACAGTAAATTGTTTCATGTTACTTTAGTGCTTCCTTATTACACGGAAAGAGTTTTATCAACTAACTATCTAACTAACTCCATGGAGACGAGTATGTCTTCAGAAGATAATAGTTTTTCAGCTATTCAAGAAAATTCCCAGGATTTTATGGAACTCGAAAGTTAATTACGGTTTTCAAAGTTTGTCTGTGTTAATGGCTGTATGATGACGTAACATCTTATCAGTGTCTCCACCTGTCTTAAGACAGTGTCTCAGATCAAGTACATTCCCTCTTCTGACGAATAATTTGAAGATCGTGGACGTCGGTAGGTCGTAATCCTTCTGCCGGACGCTCCTAATGCTGTTACAACGCAGGCTTGGCGACGATCGAAGGGCGTCTTCCAATTACTGTCCCTTTTATGTCTGCTAGCCCGTGCCGGGTCGTCCCCGGCAGCGAGCCTTGTTCTTACAATGCATGTACACAACATTCAGTTCTCCGCGTGAGCTGCGTTCCACGTGAGTGCTTATATGGGAAATTAGGTCGTAACCGCAGCGATGTCCTGTGTTCGTTGCAGCAACACATTGCGTGCTATGTTGCTAGTTCATTCGAACCGCGACAGTTGACTGTACTTGCACCACTTGAACGTGCCTTTATTGCCGCAGTCGACCAGCCTAGTGGACTGTGTCGTTGCAACTTGCGCTATCTCACGTTCAGTCGCAAATGGGCGCACGTGACTGTGTTGTGGAATTGCGTGCTTTGTTCGACAATTTTCAGCGTTCTGGCCAGTGAAGTCGTGTGTGCTTGAAACACTTTGCGTTTGGCTTAAGCAGTACAAGTCTGTTCTTTTAGCGCACAGTGACTGGCGTTGCCACTTGCTCTAAGCTTGCACATTCGTGTACCCAGTCATTTTTTGATACATGAATTGCTTTTTGCAACAAGTTTTCAGTGTCCTTGCGGTGAGTGTGTGTGGTTGTACATAGTGCAATTGCCTTTGTGCGTACGCAGAGCTGTTGCGTTCCACATGACGTGTTATCACAAAGTTCAGTTCGTCGCGTTGAGCTGTGTGCTGTTGCCACATTGACGTGCTTATATTGCACAAGTTCAGTTCGTACCGCGCAGTGAGCTGTGTGTGTTGCAACATTGACGTGCCTTATATTGCACAAGTTCAGTTCGTACCGCCAGTGAGCGTGTCTTGATACCATGAAGTTCTACCAGACTCCTGACGTTTTGATCATGAGCGGTGCTGTTCACATTGACGTGCTTATATGCACAAGTTCAGTTCGTACGCGCAGTGAGCTGTGTGCTGTTGCACACATTGACGTGCCTTATATTGCACAAGTTCAGTTCGTACCGCCAGTGAGCCGTGTGCTGTTGCACACATTGACGTGCCTTATATTGCACAAGTTCAGTTCGTACCGCCAGTGAGCTGTGTGCTGTTGCACACATTGACGTGCCTTATATTGCACAAGTTCAGTTCGTACCGCGCAGTGAGCTGTGTGCTGTTGCACACATTGACGTGCCTTATATTGCACAAGTTCAGTTCGTACCGCGCAGTGAGCTGTGTGCTGTTGCACACATTGACGTGCCTTATATTGCACAAGTTCAGTTCGTACCGCCAGTGAGCTGTGTGCTGTTGCACACATTGACGTGCCTTATATTGCACAAGTTCAGTTCGTACCGCGCAGTGAGCTGTGTGCTGTTGCACACATTGACGTGCCTTATATTGCACAAGTTCAGTTCGTACCGCGCAGTGAGCTGTGTGCTGTTGCACACATTGACGTGCCTTATATTGCACAAGTTCAGTTCGTACCGCGCAGTGAGCTGTGTGCTGTTGCACACATTGACGTGCCTTATATTGCACAAGTTCAGTTCGTACCGCGCAGTGAGCTGTGTGCTGTTGCACACATGACGTGCCTTATATTGCACAAGTTCAGTTCGTACCGCGCAGTGAGCTGTGTGCTGTTGCACACATTGACGTGCCTTATATTGCACAAGTTCAGTTCGTACCGCGCAGTGAGCTGTGTGCTGTTGCACACATTGACGTGCCTTATATTGCACAAGTTCATTCGTACCGCGCAGTGAGCTGTGTGCTGTTGACACATTGACGTGCCTTATATTGCACAAGTTCAGTTCGTACCGCGCAGTGAGCTGTGTGCTGTTGCACACATTGACGTGCCTTATATTGCACAAGTTCAGTTCGTACCGCGCAGTGAGCTGTGTGCTGTTGCACACATTGACGTGCCTTATATTGCACAAGTTCAGTTCGTACCGCGCAGTGAGCTGTGTGCTGTTGCACACATTGACGTGCCTTATATTGCACAAGTTCAGTTCGTACCGCGCAGTGAGCTGTGTGCTGTTGCACACATTGACTGCTTATATTGCACAAGTTCAGTTCGTACCGCCGTGAGCTGTGTGCTGTTGCACACATTGCGTGCCTTATATTGCACAAGTTCAGTTCGTACCGCCAGTGAGCGTGTGCTGTTGCACACATTGACTCCTTATATTGCACAAGTTCAGTTCGTACCGCGCAGTGAGCTGTGTGCTGTTGCACACATTGACGTCCTATATTGCACAATCAGTTCGTACCGCGCAGTGAGCTGTGTGCGTTGCACACATTGACGTGCCTTATATTGCACAAGTCAGTTCGTACCGCGCAGTGACGTGCTGTTGCACACATTGACGTGCCTTATATTGCACAATTCAGTTCGTACGCCAGTGAGCCGTTGCTGTTGCACACATTGACGTGCCTTATATTGCACAAGTTCAGTTCGTACCGCGCAGTGAGCCGTGTGCTGTTGCACACATTGACGTGCCTTATATTGCACAGTTCAGTTCGTACCGCGCAGTGAGCCGTGTGCTGTTGCACACATTGACGTGCCTTATATTGCCAAGTTCAGTTCGTACCGCCAGTGAGCTGTGTGCTGTTGCACACATTGACGTGCCTTATATTGCACAAGTTCAGTTCGTACCGCGCAGTGAGCTGTGTGCTGTTGCACACATTGACGTGCCTTATATGCACAAGTTCATTCGTACCGCCAGTGAGCGTGTGCTGTTGCACACATTGACGTGCCTTATATTGCACAAGTTCAGTTCGTACCGCGCAGTGAGCGTGTGCTGTTGCACACATTGACGTGCCTTATATTGCACAAGTTCAGTTCGTACCGCGCAGTGAGCTGTGTGCTGTTGCACACATTGACGTGCCTTATATTGCACAAGTTCATTCGTACCGCACAGTGAGCTGTGTGCTGTTGCACACATTGACGTGCCTTATATGCACAAGTTCAGTTCGTACCGCACAGTGAGCTGTGTGCTGTTGCACACATTGACGTGCCTTATATTGCACAAGTTCATTCGTACCGCGCAGTGAGCGTGTGCTGTTGCACACATTGACGTGCCTTATATTGCACAAGTTCAGTTCGTACCGCGCAGTGAGCTGTGTGCTGTTGCACACATTGACGTGCTTATATTGCACAATTCAGTTCGTACCGCCAGTGAGCGTGTGCTTTGCACACATTGACGTGCCTTTATTGCACAAGTTCAGTTCGTACCGCGCAGTGAGCTGTGTGCTGTTGCACACATTGACGTGCCTTATATTGCACAGTTCAGTTCGTACCGCCAGTGAGCGTGTGCGTTGCACACATTGACGTGCCTTTATTGCACAAGTTCAGTTCGTACCGCGCAGTGACTGTGTGCTGTTGCACACATTGACGTGCCTTATATTGCACAATTCAGTTCGTACCGCAGTGAGCTGTGTGCGTTGCACACATTGACGTGCCTATATTGCACAAGTTCAGTTCGTACCGCCAGTGAGCTTGTGCTGTTGCACACATTGACGTGCCTTATATTGCACAAGTTCAGTTCGTACCGCCAGTGAGCTGTGTGCTGTTGCACACATTGACGTGCCTTATATTGCACAAGTTCAGTTCGTACCGCCAGTGAGCTGTGTGCTGTTGCACACATTGACGTGCCTTATATTGCACAAGTTCATTCGTACCGCCAGTGAGCTGTGTGCTGTTGCACACATTGACGTGCCTTATATTGCACAAGTTCAGTTCGTACCGCCAGTGAGCTGTGTGCTGTTGCACACATTGACGTGCCTTATATTGCACAAGTTCAGTTCGTACCGCCAGTGAGCGTGTGCTGTTGCACACATTGACGTGCCTTATATTGCACAAGTTCAGTTCGTACCGCGCAGTGAGCTGTGTGCTGTTGCACACATTGACGTGCCTTATATTGCACAAGTTCAGTTCGTACCGCGCAGTGAGCCGTGTGCTGTTGCACACATTGACGTGCCTTATATTGCACAAGTTCAGTTCGTACCGCGCAGTGAGCCGTGTGCTGTTGCACACATTGACGTGCCTTATATTGCACAAGTTCAGTTCGTACCGCGCAGTGAGCTGTGTGCTGTTGCACACATTGACGTGCCTTATATTGCACAAGTTCAGTTCGTACCGCGCAGTGAGCTGTGTGCTGTTGCACACATTGACGTGCCTTATATTGCACAAGTTCAGTTCGTACCGCGCAGTGAGCGTGTGCTGTTGCACACATTGACGTGCCTTATATTGCACAAGTTCAGTTCGTACCGCGCAGTGAGCCGTGTGCTGTTGCACACATTGACGTGCCTTATATTGCACAAGTTCAGTTCGTACCGCGCAGTGAGCTGTGTGCTGTTGCACACATTGACGTGCCTTATATTGCACAAGTTCAGTTCGTACCGCGCAGTGAGCTGTGTGCTGTTGCACACATTGACGTGCCTTATATTGCACAAGTTCAGTTCGTACCGCGCAGTGAGCCGTGTGCTGTTGCACACATTGACGTGCCTTATATTGCACAAGTTCAGTTCGTACCGCGCAGTGAGCCGTGTGCTGTTGCACACATTGACGTGCCTTATATTGCACAAGTTCAGTTCGTACCGCGCAGTGAGCTGTGTGCTGTTGCACACATTGACGTGCCTTATATTGCACAAGTTCAGTTCGTACCGCGCAGTGAGCTGTGTGCTGTTGCACACATTGACGTGCCTTATATTGCACAAGTTCAGTTCGTACCGCGCAGTGAGCCGTGTGCTGTTGCACACATTGACGTGCCTTATATTGCACAAGTTCAGTTCGTACCGCGCAGTGAGCCGTGTGCTGTTGCACCACATTGACGTGCCTTAATATTGCACAAGTTCAGTTCGTACCGCGCAGTGAGCTGTGTGCTGTTGCACACATTGACGTGCCTTATATTGCACAAGTTCAGTTCGTACCGCGCAGTGAGCCGTGTGCTGTTGCACACATTGACGTGCCTTATATTGCACAAGTTCAGTTCGTACCGCGCAGTGAGCTGTGTGCTGTTGCACACATTGACGTGCCTTATATTGCACAAGTTCAGTTCGTACCGCGCAGTGAACGCAGTCCATCTCGACCGTACAGACAGCTCGTTAGTGCTATAAGGAAGTAACTGTGCGTGTTCTGAGAGTGACACCAGGCACAGATATACACGTTGTGGGCAAAACGTGTTTTGAGTGTTAAAGGAGGTGGTACATATGCTTACCATTGCGATTAATGGGGCTGACTTTACTGTATATGTCGCAACCTAACGTAAAATACAAATAGTCATGCTATTGGCACGTAATGTTCGCACTCACTTGTTTCTTTCTTTTTAAAGACATTTCGAACTGCAGTCGTTGTGTAGTGTCACGTTATTGTGAATGATAAACCGGAAGTGACGTTCGTTGTAGCGGTCGTGGCCAGTTTTAAGGCTATGACGCATTAATTACGTGAGAGGAGTTACGAAGGCACAACCAATGTGTGGGTGGCTGAGACACGAACTCTGGATCTCTTGTAACAAGCGGCAGTGCTCAATCGAGTTACCAAACAAGATGGCGGCGAAACAGTTTTGTTCGGGATGTCGGACTGCGTGCTTAAGGCGGCCGCAGCTGGAGCTTGTTGGCTGCTGCACTGACGTTGTACTGCACAAGTTAGGATGCACGTTGTGGCGCGTTCGCGTAGTGTTTATACCTTCTCGCTCTTCTAACAGCATGACAACATTTCACTCGAAGAGAGCGCTCTTATGGCGACTTCGTGTCGCCGGCAACAGTAAACGTACTGACGTCTTACTGTAAAGCTGCCGATATTTGTGCCCGACTTTAACCAGGTTTGGATTTGTCGACAGATTGTCATAGAACGCCCCAATATCATGTTTTATCGAAATTCGTCCAGTGGGAGCTGTGCTGGTACGTGCGGACAGACAGACAGACATGATAAAGGTAGTAGTACGTGTCGTGACTATGCGAACGCCAACGTGCCTAAGAACAGTTCTGGTGCATTCACTTTCGTTTGTTTTCCTCTAAACCCCAGTGGTTACTATATGTACCACCACGTTTAACATTCACAAATTCTACGTTTTGCCCACACAGTGTATTTATGTGTTTTGTGTGGATCTCAGAACAAACAGCGATTATTTCACTGTACAGCATTAACTGACTGGTTTGTATAAGTGAGACGGAGTGTGTTTACTGCGCGGTACGGACTGTATTTATGTGTTTTGTGTGGATCTGAGAACAAACAGCGATTATTTCACTGTACAGCATTAACTGATTGGTTTGTATAACTGAGACGGAGTGTGTTTACTGCGCGGTACGGACTGTATTTATGTGTTTTGTGTGGATCTCAGAACAAACAGCGATTATTTCACTGTACAACATTAACTGACTGGTTTGTATAACTGAGACGGAGTGTGTTTACTGCGCGGTACGGACTGTATTTATGTGTTTTGTGTGGATCTGAGAACAAACAGCCATTATTTAACTGTACAGCATTAACTGACTGGTTTGTATAAGTGAGACGGAGTGTGTTTACTGCGCGGTACGGACTGTGTTTATGTGTTTTGTGTGGATCTGAGAACAAACAGCGATTATTTCACTGTACAGCATTAACTGACTGGTTTGTATAACTGAGACGGAGTGTGTTTACTGCGCGGTACGGACTGTATTTATGTGTTTGGTGTGGATCTCAGAACAAACAGCGATTATTTCACTGTACAACATTAACTGACTGGTTTGTATAACTGAGACGGAGTGTGTTTACTGTGCGGTACGGACTGTATTTATGTGTTTTGTGTGGATCTGAGAACAAACAGCGATTATTTAACTGTACAGCATTAACTGACTGGTTTGTATAACTGAGACGGAGTGTGTTTACTGTGCGGTACGGACTGTATTTATGTGTTTTGTGTGGATCTGAGAACAAACAGCGATTATTTAACTGTACAGCATTAACTGACTGGTTTGTATAACTGAGACGGAGTGTGTTTACTGCGCGGTACGGACTGTATTTATGTGTTCTGTGTGGATCTCAGAACAAACAGCGATTATTTCACTGTACAACATTAACTGACTGGTTTGTATAACTGAGACGGAGTGTGTTTACGTGGCGGTACGGACTGTATTTATGTGTTTTGTGTGGATCTGAGAACAAACAGCGATTATTTAACTGTACAGCATTAACTGACTGGTTTGTATAACTGAGACGGAGTGTGTTTACTGCGCGGTACGGACTGTATTTATGTGTTTTGTGTGGATCTCAGAACAAACAGAGATATTTCACTGTACAACATTAACTGACTGGTTTGTATAACTGAGACGGAGTGTGTTTACTGCGCGGTACGGACTGTATTTATGTGTTTTGTGTGGATCTCAGAACAAAGAGCGATTATTTCACTGTACAACATTAACTGACTGGTTTGTATAACTGAGACGGAGTGTGTTTACTGCGCGGTACGGACTGTATTTATGTGTTTTGTGTGGATCTCAGAACAAACAGCGATTATTTCACTGTACAACATTAACTAACTGGTTTGTATAACTGAGACGGAGTGTGTTTACTGCGCGGTACGGACTGTATTTATGTGTTTTGTGTGGATCTCAGAACAAACAGCGATTATTTCACTGTACAACATTAACTGACTGGCTTTGTATAACTGAGACGGAGTGTGTTTACTGCGCGGTACGGACTGTATTTATGTGTTTTGTGTGGATCTCAGAACAAACAGCGATTATTTCACTGTACAACATTAACTGACTGGTTTGTATAACTGAGACGGAGTGTGTTTACTGCGCGGTACGGACTGTATTTATGTGTTTTGTGTGGATCTCAGAACAAACAGCGATTATTTCACTGTACAACATTAACTGACTGGTTTGTATAACTGAGACGGAGTGTGTTTACTGCGCGGTACGGACTGTATTTATGTGTTTTGTGTGGATCTCAGAACAAACAGCGATTATTTCACTGTACAACATTAACTGACTGGTTTGTATAACTGAGACGGAGTGTGTTTACTGCGCGGTACGGACTGTATTTATGTGTTTTGTGTGGATCTGAGAACAAACAGCGATTATTTCACTGTACAACATTAACTGACTGGTTTGTATAACTGAGATGTAGTGTGTTTACTGCGCGGTACGGACTGTATTTATGTGTTTTGTGTGGATCTCAGAACAAACAGCGATTATTTCACTGTACAACATTAACTGACTGGTTTGTATAACTGAGACGGAGTGTGTTTACTGCGCGGTACGGACTGTATTTATGTGTTTTGTGTGGATCTCAGAACAAACAGCGATTATTTCACTGTACAACATTAACTGACTAGTTTGTATAACTGAGATGTAGTGTGTTTACTGCGCGGTACGAGCTGTATGTTTATAATTCAGGTCAGTCTAAGTTTGTAGAGGATTCATTTAGCTGGGTGCTCGTAAGATCTGAGGAACAATGCATAGTGCATGCGGTGTGTCTGTGTCTTTATCTGTGTCCGTTTTGTCCGAAATGTTTTTCGCTGCAATAAAAGTTACACTGGAGATGCCCGTCGAAACGCAGTCGTTCGCGTGAAGCGCCCGTTCTTCTTCTTATTCGACCAACATTGAGGTAGTTGGACAAATGTTGGTTATACTTTGCAATGTCAAGTTTTATTAAAATTTGTTCAGCCGTTCTTCGTTTCATTTCTTGCATGCAGGCAGACATACTTAATACTTGCTTCACAGGAAATGGCGAAGTATTGAAGCCTTTAAGATAAAAAACTTTCTGTGTGCAACGTTTGTCAGTTCTGCTGCTTCCTCATCTCGCGCTTTCATACATTTTCACATCCATAAATCAAGAGTTTTCCACCAGCAGCACAGCTCGGAACTCATTATAGCGCTTTGTTGTTAATCTGTCTTGTGCCTTTGGAAGGCAAGTGGGAGAAGATAGAATTTAAAAAGTCGCAAACCTTTAGGCCTTTGTAACTCAACCGTTCGTCTGTACGCAGTGTTGCAGTAATCGTAACACGCATATCACACACTTTAAAGTCAGAGCCCCCCCCCCCGGCCCATTTCTTCTGCAGGAACCAACTGATATTACATCTGCATTTCAAATCAATGACGGTATTTGGCACATCATTTTCCTTACAAGTCCGTCCATGCGCGAATTCCTCTTTTCCCCGCCGCATACGGCAACGTGTCTCTCAACCTGTGGGCCGTAGTACAGCCGCGTACCTCTATACTATGCAAATCGTTCCTGAGAAGCTTGTAGTTGCTTACTTGTCGAGAAGTTCCTTGCGTTGTATGGCGTGTTCCGAAGTGGGCCATGTCCTAAGTCAAAAAGCCTACATCCAGTTATTTTAGAGCTGTTTTAACATCAATGCCCCACTTTCACTTATCTCGCATTCCCTAGTAGTTTTCTTATGTTTTATGAGTGTAGTTGTTTCCCCATATATAATGCGTGCTACACGGCCTCTCATTTAGTTTAACTACCCTAACATTTGGTGCCGTGCACAAGCATGGTGCTGAAACTTGGCCACTTCGGCAGATAGATCAGAAATATCTTGAAAGTCTTAAAATATGGCGCTGGAGAAGGATGGGGAAGATCAGTTGGACCGATCGTGTGAAAAATGAGGAAATATTACGAAGAGTGAAGGAGGAGAGGAATATCTTACATACAATAAAAAGAAGAAAGGCTAACTGGATTGGTCACATCTTGCGTAGAAACTGCCTTCCGAAACACGTGATTGAAGGAAAGTTACAGGGAAGGATGGAAATGACGGGAAGACGAGGGAGAAGACGTAAGCAGCTACTGGATGACCTTAAGGAAAAGAGAAGATACTGGAAATTGAAAGAGGAAGCACTAGATCGCACCGTGTGGAGAACTCGCTTTGGAAGAGGCTACGGACCTGTCGTAAGACAGACTGCAGAATGAATGAATGAATGAATGAATAAGTGAATGAATGACATGGTGACTCGCTTCCAACCCCCCCCCCCCACACACACACACACACAATCGTTCACTTCACAGCGATCCTTTTAACGCACGATGTTCTAAGGCCGTGTTATGAAGGCGGTAAGTACGTGTGTACGTGTATTTACATGACGGTTAAGCCGGTCACATAACTGTAGGACATTTTGTTAAAGCCATGGGAGCGAGAAGTTGAGCACCGGCCTTGTCTGCTGCCAAGGTTAACTCTTTAAAGGCTAAGTTTAACGTGGACTGTATTTAAAGATACAGTCCGTACCGCGCAGTAAACACACTCCGTCTCAGTTATACAAACCAGTCAGTTAATGTTGTACAGTGAAATAATCGCTGTTTGTTTTGAGATCCACACAAAACACATAAATACAGTCCGTACCGCGCAGTAAACACACTCCGTCTCAGTTATACAAACCAGTCAGTTAATGTTGTACAGTGAAATAATCGCTGTTTGTTTTGAGATCCACACAAAACACATAAATACAGTCCGTACCGCGCAGTAAACACACTCCGTCTCAGTTATACAAACAGTCAGTTAATGTTGTACAGTGAAATAATCGCTGTTTGTTTTGAGATCCACACAAAACACATAAATACAGTCCGTACCGCGCAGTAAACACACTCCGTCTCAGTTATACAAACCAGTCAGTTAATGTTGTACAGTGAAATAATCGCTGTTTGTTCTGAGATCCACACAAGACACATAAATACAGTCCGTACCGCGCAGTAAACACACTCCGTCTCAGTTATACAAACCAGTCAGTTAATGTTGTACAGTGAAATAATCGCTGTTTGTTCTGAGATCCACACAAAACACATAAATACAGTCCGTACCGCGCAGTAAACACACTCCGTCTCAGTTATACAAACCAGTCAGTTAATGTTGTACAGTGAAGTAATCGCTGTTTGTTCTGAGATCCAAACAAAACACATAAATACAGTCCGTACCGCGCAGTAAACACACTCCGTCTCAGTTATACAAACCAGTCAGTTAATGTTGTACAGTGAAATAATCGCTGTTTGTTCTGAGATCCACACAAAACACATAAATACATACACTGTGTATTCAGTTGGATTCTGCTAACAAATGATAATAACAATACACGGACAATGCGAAATATCAGCGAGTGAACTTTAAAGGGTTAAGTATGCGTGGAGCTGCAACCCCACACCTCATATACAGTTTCAACTTTAACGTTTCAAATGCCGCACTTAAGGCAGGCGTATCTGCAATAAGCAAGCTGCAGTCGACAGAGGGTTTCTGTTCTGTGCAACAGTGAAATAAAGAGAGTAAAGTGGCCTGAACCTGAAGCAGACCACACTTTAGTCTGCTGTGTGCAGCAGACAGCCACAGTGCGTCTGTCTGGCACGGCGACGGACCGCAGTACAAAGAAAATGAAACAGGAATCAATGTTGACTGCAGTGGCAGCGGGGTGGACAATATCGTCAATACTTTGGGGGGGGGGGGGGGCAACGTGAGGATACTTTACTGTCCTGTTGGGCGAAGGCTGCCAGGTGTGGCCCAACATGATACTTTACTGTCCTGTTGGGCGAGGGCTGCCAGGCGTGGCCCAACAGGATGCTTTACTGTCCTGTTGGGCGAGGGCTGCCAGGCGTGGCCCAACAGGATGCTTTACTGTCCTGTTGGGCGAGGGCTGCCAGGCGTGGCCCAACAGGATGCTTTACTGTCCTGTTGGGCGAGGGCTGCCAGGCGTGGCCCAACAGGATGCTTTACTGTCCTGTTGGGCGAGGGCTGCCAGGCGTGGCCCAACAGGATGCTTTACTGTCCTGTTGGGCGAGGGCTGCCAGGCGTGGCCCAACAGGATGCTTTACTGTCCTGTTGGGCGAGGGCTGCCAGGCGTGGCCCAACAGGATGCTTTACTGTCCTGTTGGGCGAAGGCTGCCAGGCGTGGCCCAACAGGATACTTTACTGTCCTGTTGAGCGAAGGCTGCCAGGCGTGGCCCAACAGGATACTTTACTGTCCTGTTGGGCGAAGGCTGCCAGGCGTGGCCCAACAGGATACTTTACTGTCCTGTTGAGCGAAGGCTGCCAGGCGTGGCCCAACAGGATACTTTACTGTCCTGTTGGGCGAAGGCTGCCAGGTGTCGCCCGCCAGTTTGTCCTTCCGAGAAGAGTAATATTAAGTTGACGACGAGTGTGGAGCATTGGTGCACTGACTGACGGCGGAAACAGCTGACAGTGCCACTTTGTTCGTGCACTGACTGACGGCGGAAACAGCTGACAGTGCCACTTTGTTCGTGCACTGACTGACGGCGGAAACAGCTGACAGTGCCACTTTGTTCGTGCACTGACTGACGGCGGAAACAGCTGACAGTGCCACTTTGTTCGTGCACTGACTGACGGCGGAAACAGCTGACAGTGCCACTTTGTCACCACAAATCTGACATGGACTGGCCCGAGTTCGAACCCGAGCCTGTCGCGGTGAAAGGCCAGCGACTGACCGCCTGAATTTAAACCTGAAATTGATATGAATAACATTTATAAATTCAGTTCCTACCTCACAGAGAACACTCACCGTCTCCATCACAAAGATGAAGCTATTAATGTTGTTAAGGAAATTGTTGCTGTTAATCGTGAGAAGCGTAGTACGAAATACAGCATGCGGGCAAAATGCAGAGATTTTAAAGTGTTACAGCGAGTGGTACATATAATTACCACTGTGGTTTATGCGATTCGTTGGTCACCGAAATTGGTGACCAGCGGCCGGATACAACGACCACCAGTGTCTTGACAGACGGAAAGTGAGACAGCCCGACAACATGGCGGGGGCGCGTGGTATGCGTATCGCCGTACCGTCGTACCGTGAGAGTGTGTTGAGTGACGAACGTACATGGTATGCGTACCGTCGTACCGTGAGAGTGTGTTGAGTGACGAACGTACATGGTATGCGTACCGTCGTACCGTGAGAGTGTGTTGAGTGACGAACGTACATGGTATGCGTACCGTCGTACCGTGAGAGAGTGTTTGAGTGACGAACGTACATGGTATGCGTACCGTCGTACCGTGAGAGTGTGTTGAGTGACGAACGTACATGGTATGCGTACCGTCGTACCGTGAGAGTGTGTTGAGTGACGAACGTACATGGTATGCGTACCGTCGTACCGTGAGAGTGTGTTGAGTGACGAACGTACATGGTATGCGTATCGTCGTACCGTGAGAGAGTGTTGAGTGACGAACGTACATGGTATGCGTACCGTCGTACCGTGAGAGTGTGTTGAGTGACGAACGTACATGGTATGCGTATCGTCGTACCGTGAGAGAGTGTTGAGTGACGAACGTACATGGTATGCGTATCGTCGTACCGTGAGAGAGTGTTGAGTGACGAACGTACATGGTATGCGTACCGTCGTACCGTGAGAGAGTGTTGAGTGACGAACGTACATGGTATGCGTACCGTCCCGTCCCCGTGAGAGAGTGTTGAGTGACGAACGTACATGGTATGCGTATCGCGTACCGTCGTACCGTGAGAGTGTTGAGTGACGAACGTACATGGTATGCGTATCGCGTACCGTCGTACCGTGAGAGAGTGTTTGAGTGACGAACGTACATGGTATGCGTACCGTCGTACCGTGAGAGAGTGTTGAGTGACGAACGTACATGGTATGCGTATCGCCGTACCGTCGTACCGTGAGAGTGTGTTGAGTGACGAACGTACATGGTATGCGTATCGTCGTACCGTCGTACCGTGAGAGAGTGTTGAGTGACGAACGTACATGGTATGCGTATCGCCGTACCGTCGTACCGTGAGAGTGTGTTGAGTGACGAACGTACATGGTATGCGTACCGTCGTACCGTGAGAGAGTGTTGAGTGACGAACGTACATGGTATGCGTACCGTCGTACCGTGAGAGAGTGTTGAGTGACGAACGTACATGGTATGCGTACCGTCGTACCGTGAGAGAGTGTTGAGTGACGAACGTACATGGTATGCGTATCGCCGTACCGTCGTACCGTGAGAGTGTGTTGAGTGACGAACGTACATGGTATGCGTATCGTCGTACCGTCGTACCGTGAGAGAGTGTTGAGTGACGAACGTACATGGTATGCGTATCGCCGTACCGTCGTACCGTGAGAGTGTGTTGAGTGACGAACGTACATGGTATGCGTATCGTCGTACCGTGAGAGTGTGTTGAGTGACGAACGTACATGGTATGCGTATCGCCGTACCGTCGTACCGTGAGAGTGTGTTGAGTGACGAACGTACATGGTATGCGTATCGCCGTACCGTCGTACCGTGAGAGTGTGTTGAGTGACGAACGTACATGGTATGCGTATCGCCGTACCGTCGTACCGTGAGAGTGTGTTGAGTGACGAACGTACATGGTATGCGTATCGCCGTACCGTCGTACCGTGAGAGTGTGTTGAGTGACGAACGTACACGTAAACGTCGGACTGTTGGTTGCGTGCAGAGGCCGACCGAACTGTTAGTGCACAGACCGGTACGACAGACAGCCGACCGCTGATCGCGTACTTTGAGTGACGTACTGATGACGGTGGTGCTGGCTGTCTACACACTTCGGGCCAACGGTCTGCGGTACGCATTGGACCGCGGGGCTGTGTGTGGACCCATTGGCGAAGCGAGCAGTTCTGTTCTTGCCACGAGTTCAGCCAGCGGCTAGCCCGGTACCGACTGGACGAGCTGAGTAATTACGCGTATAACGTGAAGCACATGGGGATTTGAGGCTTCAGGGATTGACACGTGTCGCTCGGACAGTGCGTATTGTCACTTGTATCTTCAAGGCTATGAGTCGATGTAGAACTGCGTAGATTGTTCTTCACGGACCGAAGGGGACACTGTCTCCCTAAACGTCGGGAACCACGGCGTCAGATCCGGGAAGACTCAGTCCTCATGAACACCGCTGTGAGCACCTCAGTGAGCCACGTGTCTGCTCTGCCTGTCTTGTTCCCGTGCACTGTGCGACCTCAGACGTTACTCTGTGTCGCAGACTGTGCGTGTTGACGTCGGTTGTTGCTACAACGGAAGTCGGAATGACTAGACGCATACGATGAACTGTAGCAGAACGCTGTTTGTTAAGGACGCTGTCAGTAGCTCACACTGTCGTGTGTTAGCCTCACACATGTAAACACACAACTGCCGATACACAGTGCATGTAGTAAGGACGCTGTCAGTAGCTCACACTGTCGTGTTAGCCTCACACATGTAAACACACAACTGCCGATACACAGTGCATGTAGTAAGGACGCTGTCAGTAGCTCACACTGTCGTGTTAGCCTCACACATGTAAACACACAACTTCCGATACACAGTGCATGTAGTAAGGACGCTGTCAGTAGCTCACACTGTCGTGTTAGCCTCACACATGTAAACACACAACTTCCGATACACAGTGCATGTAGTAAGGACGCTGTCAGTAGCTCACACTGTCGTGTTAGCCTCACACATGTAAGCACACAACTGCCGATACACAGTGCATGCAGTAAGGACGCTGTCAGTAGCTCACACTGTCGTGTTAGCCTCACACATGTAAACACATAACTTCCGATACACAGTGCATGTAGTAAGGACGCTGTCAGTAGCTCACACTGTCGTGTTAGCCTCACACATGTAAACACACAACTTCCGATACACAGTGCATGTAGTAAGGACGCTGTCAGTAGCTCACACTGTCGTGTTAGCCTCACACATGTAAGCACACAACTGCCGATACACAGTGCATGCAGTAAGGACGCTGTCAGTAGCTCACACTGTCGTGTTAGCCTCACACATGTAACCACACAACTGCCGATACACAGTGCATGCAGTAAGGACGCTGTCAGTAGCTCACACTGTCGTGTTAGCCTCACACATGTAAACACACAACTGCCGATACACAGTGCATGTAGTAAGGACGCTGTCAGTAGCTCACACTGTCGTGTTAGCCTCACACATGTAAACACACAACTGCCGATACACAGTGCATGTAGTAAGGACGCTGTCAGTAGCTCACACTGTCGTGTTAGCCTCACACATGTAAACACACAACTGCCGATACACAGTGCATGTAGTAAGGACGCTGTCAGTAGCTCACACTGTCGTGTTAGCCTCACACATGTAAACACACAACTTCCGATACACAGTGCATGTAGTAAGGACGCTGTCAGTAGCTCACACTGTCGTGTTAGCCTCACACATGTAAACGCACAACTTCCGATACACAGTGCATGTAGTAAGGACGCTGTCAGTAGCTCACACTGTCGTGTTAGCCTCACACATGTAAACACACAACTTCCGATACACAGTGCATGTAGTAAGGACGCTGTCAGTAGCTCACACTGTCGTGTTAGCCTCACACATGTAAACGCACAACTTCCGATACACAGAGCATGTAGTAAGGACGCTGTCAGTAGCTCACACTGTCGTGTTAGCCTCACACATGTAAACACACAACTTCCGATACACAGTGCATGTAGTAAGGACGCTGTCAGTAGCTCACACTGTCGTGTTAGCCTCACACATGTAAACACACAACTTCCGATACACAGTGCATGTAGTAAGGACGCTGTCAGTAGCTCACACTGTCGTGTTAGCCTCACACATGTAAGCACACAACTTCCGATACACAGTGCATGTAGTAAGGACGCTGTCAGTAGCTCACACTGTCGTGTTAGCCTCACACATGTAAACACACAACTTCCGATACACAGTGCATGTAGTAAGGACGCTGTCAGTAGCTCACACTGTCGTGTTAGCCTCACACATATAACCACACAACTTCCGATACACAGTGCATGTAGTAAGGACGCTGTCAGTAGCTCACACTGTCGTGTTAGCCTCACACATGTAAACACACAACTTCCGATACACAGTGCATGTAGTAAGGACGCTGTCAGTAGCTCACACTGTCGTGTTAGCCTCACACATGTAAACACACAACTTCCGATACACAGTGCATGTAGTAAGGACGCTGTCAGTAGCTCACACTGTCGTGTTAGCCTCACACATGTAAGCACACAACTTCCGATACACAGTGCATGTAGTAAGGACGCTGTCAGTAGCTCACACTGTCGTGTTAGCCTCACACATGTAAGCACACAACTTCCGATACACAGTGCATGTAGTAAGGACGCTGTCAGTAGCTCACACTGTCGTGTTAGCCTCACACATGTAAACACACAACTGCCGATACACAGTGCATGTAGTAAGGACGCTGTCAGTAGCTCACACTGTCGTGTTAGCCTCACACATGTAAGCACACAACTGCCGATACACAGTGCATGTAGTAAGGACGCTGTCAGTAGCTCACACTGTCGTGTTAGCCTCACACATGTAAGCACACAACTGCCGATACACAGTGCATGTAGTAAGGACGCTGTCAGTAGCTCACACTGTCGTGTTAGCCTCACACATGTAAGCACACAACTTCCGATACACAGTGCATGCAGTAAGGACGCTGTCAGTAGCTCACACTGTCGTGTTAGCCTCACACATGTAAGCACAAAACTTCCGATACACAGTGCATGCAGTAAGGACGCTGTCAGTAGCTCACACTGTCGTGTTAGCCTCACACATGTAAGCACACAACTGCCGATACACAGTGCATGCAGGACCCAACAGATGGCCTACAGCTTTAACCTTTGTACATTTTGTACTATAATATGTTCCTATATTGTAGCCGATCGCAGTGGCCGCGCGGTCTAAGGCGTGGGTCTGCGGCCGCTCGCTTGCTGGGATTGCGGGTTCGAATCCCACCGGGCATGGATGTCTGTCTGTTGTGAGTGATGTGTGTTGTCAGGTAGAGGTCTCTGCGACGGGCTGATCACTCGTCCAGAGGAGTCCTACCGAGTGTGGTTTGTTAAAGTGTGATCGTGAAACCTCGAAAAATGAGGCGGCCTAGGCCCCCAAGGGGCTGTCGAGCCATTGGGAAAAAATCATTTATTGTTAGTTTGTAATGTGTAATTTGTAATTTTAAAATAGTCCCTGATGATGGTCACAACAAGGGATCGAAACATGTCAGACTGTTTCACAGCGACTGTATTGTAAATACAAAACGTATAATAAGAGTGCATCTGTTGGTCACGTGTTGTGTGTTGATAGTGACAGTGCATCTGTTGGTCACGTGTTGTGTGTTGATAGTGACAGTGCATCTGTTGGTCACGTGTTGTGTGTTGATAGTGACAGTGCATCTGTTGGTCACGTGTTGTGTGCTGATAGTGACAGTGCATCTGTTGGTCACGTGTTGTGTGTTGATAGTGACTGCATCTGTTGGTCACGTGTTGTGTGTTGATAGTGACAGTGCATCTGTTGGTCACGTGTTGTGTGTTGATAGTGACAGTTCATCTGTTGGTCACGTGTTGTGTGTTGATAGTGACAGTGCATCTGTTGGTCACGTGTTGTGTGTTGATAGTGACAGTGCATCTGTTGGTCACGTGTTGTGTGTTGATAGTGACAGTGCATCTGTTGGTCACGTGTTGAGTGTTGATAGTGACAGTGCATCTGTTGGTCACGTGTTGAGTGTTGATAGTGACAGTGCATCTGTTGGTCACGTGTTGAGTGTTGATAGTGACAGTGCATCTGTTGGTCACGTGTTGTGTGTTGATAGTGACAGTGCATCTGTTGGTCACGTGTTGTGTGTTGATAGTGACAGTGCATCTGTTGGTCACGTGTTGTGTGTTGATAGTGACAGTGCATCTGTTGGTCACGTGTTGTGTGTTGATAGTGACAGTGCATCTGTTGGTCACGTGTTGAGTGTTGATAGTGACAGTGCATCTGTTGGTCACGTGTTGAGTGTTGATAGTGACAGTGCATCTGTTGGTCACGTGTTGAGTGTTGATAGTGACAGTGCATCTGTTGGTCACGTGTTGAGTGTTGATAGTGACAGTGCATCTGTTGGTCACGTGTTGAGTGTTGATAGTGACAGTGCATCTGTTGGTCACGTGTTGTGTGTTGATAGTGACAGTGCATCTGTTGGTCACGTGTTGTGTGTTGATAGTGACAGTGCATCTGTTGGTCACGTGTTGTGTGTTGATAGTGACAGTGCATCTGTTGGTCACGTGTTGAGTGTTGATAGTGACAGTGCATCTGTTGGTCACGTGTTGAGTGTTGATAGTGACAGTGCATCTGTTGGTCACGTGTTGAGTGTTGATAGTGACAGTGCATCTGTTGGTCACGTGTTGAGTGTTGATAGTGACAGTGCATCTGTTGGTCACGTGTTGAGTGTTGATAGTGACAGTGCATCTGTTGGTCACGTGTTGAGTGTTGATAGTGACAGTGCATCTGTTGGTCACGTGTTGGTGTTGATAGTGACAGTGCATCTGTTGGTCACGTGTTGAGTGTTGATAGTGACAGTGCATCTGTTGGTCACGTGTTGAGTGTTGATAGTGACAGTGCATCTGTTGGTCACGTGTTGTGTGTTGATAGTGACAGTGCATCTGTTGGTCACGTGTTGTGGTTGATAGTGACGTGCATCTGTGGTCACGTGTTGAGTGTTGATAGTGACGTGCATCTGTTGGTCACGTGTTGTGTGTTGATAGTGACAGTGCATCTGTTGGTCACGTGTTGAGTGTTGATAGTGACAGTGCATCTGTTGGTCACGTGTTGAGTGTTGATAGTGACAGTGCATCTGTTGGTCACGTGTTGTTGTGTTGTGATAGTGACAGTGCATCTGTTGGTCACGTGTTGAGTGTTGATAGTGACAGTGCATCTGTTGGTCACGTGTTGAGTGTTGATAGTGACAGTGCATCTGTTGGTCACGTGTTGTGTGTTGATAGTGACCGTGCTTCTGTTGGTCACGTGTTGTGTTGATAGTGACCGTGCACGGTGTGAATGGTACGAAGTGTAGAAAGATGGTTAGGTGAATTGGGAAGGGTGGGGAAGGAAGTGGTCGTGGCCTGCTTGTACGTTCTGTTTCTGGAATTGTGTGGCGGACCGGGGGGAGTCCTAACGACAGTCGTTGTTGGACCGACTGCAAGTCCGCGGGGGTAGGGGGGGGGGGCGTCACGGCTTGGGTGCAGTTCTTGCTACCAGCATGCCACGCGGTAGCACGTAAAGCGTTTCGGCGCCTAATTTGGGTGCAGGTGAATATTAGGATGTTGTTGTAATGAAGTGTTGTTGTAATGAAGTGTTGTTGTAATGAGTGTTGTTGTAATGAAGCTGTGTTGTGCCTGCTGATTGTGAACGTGATGGCGATACAACGGACTGCAGATGAAACCTATAACGAGCCAGTCCGTTTTTACCTGCATTGAATGTAAATTTATTGATAAAGATGTAATTACAAGATCGCTGTCTGTGCTAGCGGCTTGCGGCATGGTGACTGTTTGTACAGTTCGGTTGTTGCGTGCTCACAGCTAGTTCCACGTCTGTAAATACACCAATATTATTATTATTATTATTATTATTATTATTATTTTGTTTCGAGTTACGCAATTTGGTTAGTCAAATTAAAGCATTGCTTTGTGGTTGGTAAACCAATGATACGGAATTTTTGTATGCGAAACTTCTTCGAAACAGGTCATATTATGAGCCGAGATTGAGATCAGAGGACTTCTGATTTTGCTGCGACACATTTCATACGGTGTGTTGCTTAGATAGGTTTCCATAATAGAGCCCTCCTGTATCGCAGTCTGTTTAATATTCACCAACAGACAGTTCACATGCGTTGCGCGCAGCTTATGAACTAGACTGTGACTAAGCCTTCAAATGACGCATTGTAGCCGAAAGCGCTGCGATAAGACGAGTCATATAGTGCCCGATAAACTTGCGGGAGCTCGAGTTTCACTGTCACATGGACATTCTGCGTATCACGCGAGTTTCACTGTCACATGGACATTCTGCGTATCACGTCAGTTTCACTGTCACATGGACATTCTGCGTATCACGTCAGTTTCACTGTCACGTGGACATTCTGCGTATCACGTCAGTTTCACTGTCACGTGGACATTCTGCGTATCACGTCAGTTTCACTGTCACGTGGACATTCTGCGTATCACGCGAGTTTCACTGTCACATGGACATTCTGCGTATCACGCGAGTTTCACTGTCACATGGACATTCTGCGTATCACGTCAGTTTCACTGTCACGTGGACATTCTGCGTATCACGCGAGTTTCACTGTCACATGGACATTCTGCGTATCACGCCAGTTTCACTGTCACATGGACATTCTGCGTATCACGTCAGTTTCACTGTCACATGGACATTCTGCGTATCACGCGAGTTTCACTGTCACATGGACATTCTGCTTATCACGTCAGTTTCACTGTCACATGGACATTCTGCGTATCACGCGAGTTTCACTATCACATGGACATTCTGCGTATCACGCAGTTTCACTGTCACATGGACATTCTGCGTATCACGCATTTCACTGTCACATGGACATTCTGCGTATCACGTCAGTTTCACTGTCACATGGACATTTCGCAGTATCACGCCATTTTCACTGTCACTCATGGACATTCTGCGTATCACGCCAGTTTCACTGTCACATGGACATTCTGCGCATCACGCCAGTTTCACTGTCACATGGACATTCTGCATATCACGCCAGTTTCACTGTCACATGGACATTCTGCATATCACGCCAGTTTCACTGTCACATGGACATTCTGCGTATCACGCCAGTTTCACTGTCACATGGACATTCTGCGCATCACGCCAGTTTCACTGTCACATGGACATTCTGCATATCACGCCAGTTTCACTGTCACATGGACATTCTGCGTATCACGCCAGTTTCACTGTCACATGGACATTCTGCGTATCACGCCAGTTTCACTGTCACATGGACATTCTGCGTATCACGCCAGTTTCACTGTCACATGGACATTCTGCGCATCACGCCAGTTTCACTGTCACATGGACATTCTGCATATCACGCCAGTTTCACTGTCACATGGACATTCTGCGTATCACGCCAGTTTCACTGTCACATGGACATTCTGCGTATCACGCCAGTTTCACTGTCACATGGACATTCTGCGCATCACGCCAGTTTCACTGTCACATGGACATTCTGCGCATCACGCCAGTTTCACTGTCACATGGACATTCTGCATATCACGCCAGTTTCACTGTCACATGGACATTCTGCATATCACGCCAGTTTCACTGTCACATGGACATTCTGCATATCACGCCAGTTTCACTGTCACATGGACATTCTGCAGTATCACGCCAGTTTCACTGTCACATGGACATTCTGCGTATCACGCCAGTTTACACTGTCACATTGACATTCTGCATATCACGCCAGTTTCACTGTCACATGGACATTCTGCATATCACGCCAGTTTCACTGTCACATGGACATTCTGCGCATCACGCCAGTTTCACTGTCACATGGACATTCTGCATATCACGCCAGTTTCACTGTCACATGGACATTCTGCGTATCACGCCAGTTTCACTGTCACATGGACATTCTGCGTATCACGCCAGTTTCACTGTCACTGGACATTCTGCGTATCACGCCAGTTTCACTGTCACATGGACATTCTGCGCATCACGCCAGTTTCACTGTCACATGGACATTCTGCATATCACGCCAGTTTCACTGTCACATGGACATTCTGCGTATCACGCCAGTTTCACTGTCACATGGACATTCTGCGTATCACGCCAGTTTCACTGTCACATGGACATTCTGCGCTATCACGCCAGTTTCACTGTCACATGGACATTCTGCATATCACGCCAGTTTCACTGTCACATGGACATTCTGCATATCACGCCAGTTTCACTGTCACATGGACATTCTGCATATCACGCCAGTTTCACTGTCACATGGACATTCTGCGTATCACGCCAGTTTCACTGTCACATGGACATTCTGCGTATCACGCCAGTTTCACTGTCACATGGACATTCTGCATATCACGCCAGTTTCACTGTCACATGGACATTCTGCATATCACGCCAGTTTCACTGTCACATGGACATTCTGCGTATCACGCCAGTTTCACTGTCACATGGACATTCTGCGTATCACGCCAGTTTCACTGTCACATGGACATTCTGCGTATCACGCCAGTTTCACTGTCACATGGACATTCTGCATATCACGCCAGTTTCACTGTCACATGGACATTCTGCGTATCACAGTTTATCCTCCTTCCTATCGTGTGCTGAAGCAGCCGTAAGCATACAGGTGTTACACTCAGTGGACATTTCGGAAGTTGCATTTCCTTAAAGGTTTGTTTCAGTTCCGGTAACCGTCTAGCACCATTTAGGCTACCAGGGCGCACGGCATCTCAAGACGCTATATCCTCAAATGTGACGTCATTTCGTTATTTTATATTTTGTTGACAGAAGGCAGGGGTCAAGTTGGTAGCACTGGTGCTTAGTTAACTGTACATACAGTGTGCGACCTGTGTGATTGTCCTGAATAGCTGCTGCAGTGGTTATCAGGTGGTCTTGGTTGGCTGTACTTTGTGTATTGTTGTACTGTTGGTTTTGTGTCTCATTGTTGAAAAATAGTAATTTTAACACGTAGCTGTACCTTTGTTGGTGTGACTTACGGGCCTGTAAAGAACTAACACTGTGAGACGTGAAGTTGTCTTGACGGCTGGTGTAAAGACAGGCGGAGACAGTGCCTCCCTGCGAGACGCTGGTACTCGTAAGTAAAACTGTACTGCGACGGATCCTAGATGGTAGACTTAGTCCGTCCTTTTAGAGCCCAGTGGTTACTATATGTACCACCAGTTTAACATTCAACAATTCTACGTTCTGCCCACACAGTGTATTTATGTGTCTTGTGTGGATCTCAGAACAAACAGCGATTATTTCACTGTACAGCATTAACTGACTGGTTTGTATAACTGAGACGGAGTGTGTTTACTGCGCGGTACGGACTGTATTTATGTGTTTTGTGTGGATCTCAGAACAAACAGCGATTATTTCACTGTACAACATTAACTGACTGGTTTGTATAACTGAGACGGAGTGTGTTTACTGCGCGGTACGGACTGTATTTATGTGTTTTGTGTGGATCTCAGAACAAACAGCGATTATTTCACTGTACAACATTAACTGACTGGTTTGTATAACTGAGACGGAGTGTGTTTACTGCGCGGTACGGACTGTATTTATGTGTTTTGTGTGGATCTCAGAACAAACAGCGATTATTTCACTGTACAACATTAACTGACTGGTTTGTATAACTGAGACGGAGTGTGTTTACTGCGCGGTACGGACTGTATTTATGTGTTTTGTGTGGATCTCAGAACAAACAGCGATTATTTCACTGTACAACATTAACTGACTGGTTTGTATAACTGAGACGGAGTGTGTTTACTGCGCGGTACGGACTGTATTTATGTGTTTTGTGTGGATCTCAGAACAAACAGCGATTATTTCACTGTACAACATTAACTGACTGGTTTGTATAACTGAGACGGAGTGTGTTTACTGCGCGGTACGGACTGTATTTATGTGTTTTGTGTGGATCTCAGAACAAACAGCGATTATTTCACTGTACAACATTAACTGACTGGTTTGTATAACTGAGACGGAGTGTGTTTACTGCGCGGTTCGGACTGTATTTATGTGTTTTGTGTGGATCTCAGAACAAACAGCGATTATTTCACTGTACAACATTAACTGACTGGTTTGTATAACTGAGACGGAGTGTGTTTACTGCGCGGTTCGGACTGTATTTATGTGTTTTGTGTGGATCTCAGAACAAACAGCGATTATTTCACTGTACAACATTAACTGACTGGTTTGTATAACTGAGACGGAGTGTGTTTACTGCGCGGTTCGGACTGTATTTATGTGTTTTGTGTGGATCTCAGAACAAACAGCGATTATTTCACTGTACAACATTAACTGACTGGTTTGTATAACTGAGACGGAGTGTGTTTACTGCGCGGTTCGGACTGTATTTATGTGTTTTGTGTGGATCTCAGAACAAACAGCGATTATTTCACTGTACAACATTAACTGACTGGTTTGTATAACTGAGACGGAGTGTGTTTACTGCGCGGTTCGGACTGTATTTATGTGTTTTGTGTGGATCTCAGAACAAACAGCGATTATTTCACTGTACAACATTAACTGACTGGTTTGTATAACTGAGACGGATGTGTGTTTACTGCGCGGTTCGGACTGTATTTATGTGTTTTGTGTGGATCTCAGAACAAACAGCGATTATTTCACTGTACAACATTAACTGACTGTTTGTATAACTGAGACGGAGTGTGTTTACTGCGCGGTACGGACTGTATGTTTAAGTACATACAGTTCAGTTTAATCATAGGTCCTCGTTTCTTAAACTCTTATAATTGCATAAATTTCGATCCTCTACGCGTTGAAAACCAGAGATTCCCGTCTTTTGTTACCTACATGGGACTGAATTTCCATTGAGAAGATTATAGAAATCCACAGGGAGTAAAGTTATGGGATATCGTAATTGTGCCATCCACAACCAATCGGAAATCGATATAAAATTGAGGCTTTTGTTTGAATTTCTTTTATCATGTGTAGTCTTCAGAGAAATCGCGTTCCTACACTAGCAACGAAATGGAGGGCCGCAAATGCAACAGTGGAACACGTTCAGTGCTAAGGTTTAGCAATAAAATGTCAGAAAATAAACAGAAGTAGCTGTCAGCTGAGTTGTAACGGAATATTGTTTGTAACATTACATAAGGATGCAATGAAAGTGGCGCGAACGGCCATTTTTACATTTTTGTTCTGAAAGGAGTCCTTAGAGTCAAACGGTGGAGACACAAATTGATCACCAGACACTTTTTTTACGCTTCTTCCAGCTTCTTTCACCTTTTGTTCCTCCACGTCACTTCTACGCCTATTATTCACCCTGTTGTCATACTTCTTAAAATAATATCTGATTGCTTGCTTCCTGGCTGTCTTAGTCATGCCGGGCGGCTTGCAGCTTTTTGTCAGTGCTGTCCGACAGACAGTTGCTTGCACTGCAGAACTTAGGGCAGTGGTGCGTGCGTGACAAGCCGCACTGCGTACTGCAATGTGCGTCGTTCGTAGTTCGGGCGCAGACGTGCTTTATGTATCATTAGCCTGCATTGTTACCAATATGTACGGTAGCCACAGCTGTCAAAGCGATGTGCCAGTATTGCGGTACAGTTATTGCACGCCGTCAGAAAGATGTAATATTTCTTTATGACGCAGCTGTACTTTTAATTTGTTCTCATTTTCAGTACCACAGTTTGTTTATTTTGTTAAATTTAATTAGCTTTCAGCCGTTCCCTTGTACTTAGTTACTCGGTATTACATAATCATTGCTGCAGACAAGCAGTCGTGACTCACTTGTTTATTATGCTTTATTTATGAGTAAAGAAGAACTCATAATAAGTGTGACGTCACTTCCGCCCGTCTGTGACTAGTGTCAGCGGGTAAACCGTTTGTCAGATTTTTATGAAGTTCGGTATAGGAGTTTTTCACAATTGTGAGTTTCGTGAAACTCGACTCAGTCACAGTCATACTTTAGTTAAGGGGTAAATTAATCTCAACCCCTGTGTTCATATTTCTTGACCGATTTGTGCGAAGTTCGGTGTAAAAGACGTCCACTGAATGCCGTTGACTAATTGTGAATTGTTTGAAAATTTATTTAATTTAAACGATGTCCCAGAAACGGTCGGTCGTACCGAAACATAACAACTGCGTGTGTCCTGTGGCGGTCGTACCGAAACATAACAACTGCGTGTGTCCTGTGGCGGTCGTACCGAAACATAACAACTGCGTGTGTCCTTGGCGGTTCTGTCTCTATTTAGCAATCTTCTGTTAAATTTGCTGAGTCCAGGAAGCTGTGTCCATCTTGAAAAGCTAACAGTTTCTCAGCTAGTGAAGAAATTTCCCGTATTTTGTGGAAGTTGTGTATTCCTGCGTTCACAAAAGCACCCAAATTTTCCCTGTCCTGAGCCATATTAATTTAGTCCACGCTCCTTTTCCTGTTTTTTGAAGATTAATTTTAATATCCTCCCAGCTATGCCTAGATCTTCCAAGTGGTCTCTTTCCCTCAGTTTTTCCCACCAAACCCCTGTAGGCACCTCTCCTCTCCCCATACATGCTGCATGCTCTGCCCATCTCATTCTCGATTTTATCACCCGAATAGTATTTGGTCAGCAGTGCAGATCATGCAGTCCGCTCCGGCCCCCTGTTACCTGGTCCCTCTTACGCCCAAATATTATGCTTCAGCTCTCTCAGCCTTTGGTCCTCCATCTTTGTGTTTATCCTGTTAAATATGCATGACAAAACTGCAATTTAGTTTCGTCACCACAGTTGTGGAACAGGTTGTGATGTATAGTGATAGTGTCACGACTGTGAACTGTACAGGGTATACACAAAAGAATGGTGCGGTTTCAATAGTTTTCACTATTGAAACCGCACCATTCTTTTGTGTACACCCTGTATTGCAGGCACTTCGTGTTGCTTGTTAACACGTCGTAACGTGACTATTGTTTGACTGTCTGATTACCGGAAGTACCGCGCAGCACGTCATAACTGTGTGGTCACTGACAGCTGCCTCGTTTCGACGTTCGGCTGAACCCACCAGATGATGTCTGAAATCGCATTTGAAATGAGGCCATCAAATCAGTTTGTTTTGTCTCCTTTTCTTACACTGTAGGTGTATAGAGAATAACGCAGAAGAGAAAGTTAGAAGCAATCTGAAGCCATGTTCCGAGATGTTATCGTGCTGCCTAGCCGTGCTAGGAATAACACTGCACTGGGATTGCTTTGTGTTGCAAAGTGTGTCGTAGGTCAGGGGTGTCAAAGCAGTAAACAGGTTCAATATTTTGTGTGAAATTGAACACACCTCTGAGAACATACTTTACTTCTAATAAGAAAACCGAAGTGTTACAGTTATTGAAATGCATTGTCATATCTTTACTGACGTATGCTGTAAGTATATGCTGACGTATGCTGTAAGTATATGCTGACGTATGCTGTAAGTATATGCTGACGTATGCTGTAAGTATATGCTGACGTATGCTGTAAGTATATGCTGACGTATGCTGTAAGTATATGCTGACGTATGCTGTAAGTATATGCTGTAAGTGTATGCTGACGTATGCTGTAAGTATATGCTGACGTATGCTGTAAGTATATGCTGACGTATGCTGTAAGTATATGCTGACGTATGCTGTAAGTATATGCTGACGTATGCTGACGTATGCTGTAAGTACCCATTCAGGGACATCAAACCAGTGTGAGCATTTATAGCCTATGATGAAAAATGTCTGCTTCTTAAATTAAAACAATTATTCGACTCTTTGCGAAGCCACATTGTGTAATCAGAATGGAGTCAGCGTGAGGGCCGTATTAAATGAACTGCCGGGTCTCATGCGACCCCTGCGTCGCCTGTTTGACATCCCTGGTATAGTCTGTTCGTTTTGAGTGTTATCTGCAGTTCACTTCCATGTGAGAAGTTACGTTAGGGATACACTTTCTTGAATTAACTGCATTTTGTTGTTTGGCGCTGTTACGTCTGGCCAATGCTGTGTTCTGTACCTTCTGTTGTTTGGCGCTGTTACGTCTGGCCAATGCTGTGTTCTGTACCTTCTGTTGTTTGGCGCTGTTACGTCTGGCCAATGCTGTGTTCTGTACCTTCTGTTGTTTGGCGCTGTTACGTCTGGCCAATGCTGTGTCCTGTACCTTCTGTTGTTTGGCGCTGTTACGTCTGGCCAATGCTGTGTCCTGTACCTTCTGTTGTTTGGCGCTGTTACGTCTGGCCAATGCTGTGTTCTGTACCTTCTGTTGTTTGGCGCTGTTACGTCTGGCCAATGCTGTGTTCTGTACCTTCTGTTGTTTGGCGCTGTTACGTCTGGCCAATGCTGTGTCCTGTACCTTCTGTTGTTTGGCGCTGTTACGTCTGGCCAATGCTGTGTGCTGTACCTTCTGTTGTTTGGCGCTGTTACGTCTGGCCAATGCTGTGTCCTGTACCTTCTGTTGTTTGGCGCTGTTACGTCTGGCCAATGCTGTGTGCTGTACCTTCTGTTGTTTGGCGCTGTTACGTCTGGCCAATGCTGTGTCCTGTACCTTCTGTTGTTTGGCGCTGTTACGTCTGGCCAATGCTGTGTCCTGTACCTTCTGTTGTTTGGCGCTGTTACGTCTGGCCAATGCTGTGTCCTGTACCTTCTGTTGTTTGGCGCTGTTACGTCTGGCCAATGCTGTGTTCTGTACCTTCTGTTGTTTGGCGCTGTTACGTCTGGCCAATGCTGTGTTCTGTACCTTCTGTTGTTTGGCGCTGTTACGTCTGGCCAATGCTGTGTTCTGTACCTTCTGTTGTTTGGCGCTGTTACGTCTGGCCAATGCTGTGTTCTGTACCTTCTGTTGTTTGGCGCTGTTACGTCTGGCCAATGCTGTGTTCTGTACCTTCTGTTGTTTGGCGCTGTTACGTCTGGCCAATGCTGTGTTCTGTACCTTCTGTTGTTTGGCGCTGTTACGTCTGGCCAATGCTGTGTCCTGTACCTTCTGTTGTTTGGCGCTGTTACGTCTGGCCAATGCTGTGTCCTGTACCTTCTGTTGTTTGGCGCTGTTACGTCTGGCCAATGCTGTGTCCTGTACCTTCTGTTGTTTGGCGCTGTTACTCTGGCCAATGCTGTGTCCTGTACCTTCTGTTGTTTGGCGCTGTTACGTCTGGCCCAATGCTGTGTCCTGTACCTTCTGTTGTTTGGCGCTGTTACGTCTGGCCAATGCTGTGTGCTGTACCTTCTGTTGTTTGGCGCTGTTACGTCTGGCCAATGCTGTGTGCTGTACCTTCTGTTGTTTGGCGCTGTTACGTCTGGCCAATGCTGTGTGCTGTACCTTCTGTTGTTTGGCGCTGTTACGTCTGGCCAATGCTGTGTTCTGTACCTTCTGTTGTTTGGCGCTGTTACGTCTGGCCAATGCTGTGTTCTGTACCTTCTGTTGTTTGGCGCTGTTACGTCTGGCCAATGCTGTGTCCTGTACCTTCTGTCCTGTACCCTCTGTCCTGTACCCTCTGTCCTGTACCCCCTGTCCTGTACCCTCTGTCCTGTACCCCTGTCCTGTACCCTCTGTCCTGTACCCCCTGTCCTGTACCCTCTGTCCTGTACCCCTGTCCTGTACCCCCTGTCCTGTACCCCTGTCCTGTACCCTCTGTCCTGTACCCCCTGTCCTGTACCCTCTGTCCTGTACCCTCTGTCCTGTCCGTCACACAGACCGCTGCAGTAGTGCAGTTTGCATAATTAAAGTGTTTAGCAGCTTGACGCATGCTTAAATTTGAGTCGTCGACGTAATTGGTTTAAAAAAGTGGCTTAGCTGACTGCGCTGTAAGTTGCGGGCATTTTGTGTGTGCAGAGTGGAATTGAGATAATGGCGAGAGGCTCTGAAAACTTGTGTAAGTTTAATGACTGTGCTTGCACTTACATTGCACTTACATTAGTGACTGCTCTCCGCCTCTGTCCTTTTTGATACTAATTTTTACCTTTGCATTTTTAATATATTATTCTTTAAATTAGTTTTTGACCCACATTTCTCGTCGTTTTCCTCCTACATGGCTTTATAATGTAAAGTTTCTAAAACGCGAGAGTGAAGATTACCGAAGGGGCGGAGAGAGGCACAAAAAAAACCAATTCTCGTTGTAAGTAATCTCTGTGTTTTCCTCCCCGCGCGCCGCTCAGCTGCCTGCAGCCAACTTATCTGCGTACTTAATGGTCTTGAAGCTGTGCGCTGTGTGCAACACTGGCTTACATCCGTTGTGGCTGAGCGGCACCTGCCGGCTGCTGTCGTCGACTCAGGAGCACTACGTTGACCTTGGCAGTTCTTTCACAGGCGGGAGTAACGCCGTTAGATGCTTATGACGTCACCGATATGTTCCAGTTAAAATTGAAATTTATCTTGAAGAACTGGGATGCGAGTGTATGGCTTGGACTGAGCTGGCTCAAAACGGATACCAGTGTTGTGCACTTGTGAATTTTAGAGTTCTATACGAGCAGAAAGTTGCTGGACTGGCTAAGCGACTGTTAGCTTCTCGAGCACAGTTCTTATTGGAAGTCGTTACAACACATGAATCCTAGACCATTTGTTCCGACAAGGAAACACATTTTGTGACCTAGCACTCTTGTACCCTGCAGGTGGTACTGGCAAGCTCCTGCGAAGCTTCTACAACTGCCAATAAACACGGCGTCATACCGGCTGTCGTTCAAGTCCTGTTTCTCCCAGACACAAAACAAGCTCCTGTTTCTAGCAAACTGAATTGCTGGGATCGTTTTTGGTTTGTAAATGGAACAGATGTGATAATTGTCTGGAGTAACTGAGGAAACTGCGAAAATTAGTAGGATCAGGTTTGTGTGTTGAAACTACACGAAACGGTTTGTTCGTGCTATTTAGTTGCATCGCGCTGTCAACGACTGCGCGACTCTGTTTAACGTTGCTGCTATAACGTAACAAACGCCGCACTGTGTGTGTGTGATCTGGTGTGTCACACTAAGGGCGGAACACAGGCTGCGTGTGTGATCTGGTGTGTCACACTAAGGGCGGAACACAGGCTGCGTGTGTGATCTGGTGTGTCACACTAAGGGCGGAACACAGGCTGGTGTGTGATCTGGTGTGTCACACTAAGGGCGGAACACAGGCTGCGTGTGTGATCTGGTGTGTCACACTAAGGGCGGAACACAGGCTGTGTGTGGATTGGTGTGTCACACTAAGGGCGGAACACAGGCTGCGTGTGGATTGGTGTGTCACACTAAGGGCGGAACACAGGCTGTGTGTGTGATTGGTGTGTCACACTAAGGGCGGAACACAGGCTGCGTGTGGATCTGGTGTGTCACACTAAGGGCGGAACACAGGCTGCGGGTGTGATCTGGTGTGTCACACTAAGGGCGGAACACAGGCTGCGGGTGTGATCTGGTGTGTCACACTAAGGGCGGAACACAGGCTGCGGGTGTGATCTGGTGTGTCACACTAAGGGCGGAACACAGGTGCTGGGTGTGATCTGGTGTGTCACACTAAGGGCGGAACACAGGCTGCGTGTGTGATCTGGTGTGTCACACTAAGGGCGGAACACAGGCTGCGGGTGTGATCTGGTGTGTCACACTAAGGGCGGAACACAGGCTGCGGGTGTGATCTGGTGTGTCACACTAAGGTCGGAACACAGGCTGCGGGTGTGATCTGGTGTGTCACACTAAGGGCGGAACACAGGCTGCGGGTGTGATCTGGTGTGTCACACTAAGGGCGGAACACAGGCTGCGGGTGTGATCTGGTGTGTCACACTAAGGGCGGAACACAGGCTGCGGGTGCTGAGGAAGGCGTTTGGAGCTGAGGGAGGGAGCAGCAGGAGACGGGAGGAGATCGCGCAGTGCGCACCGTCATGATTGGTACTGCTCACTGAACGTTGTTACGATACTCAAATGAGGGATTGTGAGATTGGAGGGGGCGGGGGGGGGGGACAACGTGGACAGCAGGGCGTAAGTTGGAGGATAATGTTAAAATGGATCTTACAGAAGTACGATGGGGCGGGGCGTGAATATGGCTCAGGACAGAGACAAGTGGTGGGCTTTTGTGAACGCGGTAATGAACTTTCGGATTTTATAAAATGCGGATAATATCTTGACTAGCTGAGGAACTGTTAGGTTATCAAGAAGGACTCTGCTGCATGTAGTTAGTTAGTTTAGTGTATTTATGCGTTTCAATTCGTAAGTACTGCGTAAAATGGTTTATCGTCGCACATGTGTTTCAAATGACGTCAGCAATAATATCAGCAATTCGCTTATCACGTTTTTTGCGCGAGGCCCGTGCGGATTGCAGTGAGCTTTTATTGCTGAAACAGAAGAAACTGGGTGGGTCCGGCTTATGATCTGAATGTTGCGGAATGTTACTGTCTGTTCTTTCTTCACACATTTCGCTGCTTCCCTACGCACAGCACGCAGCAGGGAGTTGCGTTCTTAGCACGTCGCTGTGTGTAGTCACATATCACAGCGTGTTCAGGGTCTTTGTGGGAATGCAAGTGGTCTGTTTTATACCGCAGATCTGACAGAGAACACGCACATATATCATCAAATTCTGACCTTATCCTTACCAATACGTACGGTACCCACGGCTGTTAAAGCGATGTACAAGTATTGCAGTAGTTATTGTATGCGATGGAGCTCCTCGTCCGTATTTTTCATTAATTACTTAACAACTTCTAATTTAATTTGAATGTTTTTGTTCTTTAAATTGTTAGCCACCCTATGATTATAGTGCGATATTAAGACAAAGCAACCATATCCCGTAGGCGGACGTTACGACGGATGTGGCACGCATAGATTCCAACCGAGGACACCCACAATACGATGTGTAATAGTACACAAGTGAGCAGAGGAGGTGTAGCTTATACCCCACTAAATACCTCTTAGTGTATATGGAAAGCTCTCATACCAAAGCGGGTTTTAATTTTCGTGGGAATTCAACAGATCGTATGTCCTTTTTGTCTGCCGGGCTGCAGAGACGGATTTCGGAGATGCTGACGTCCGACTGCGAGTGTGCGAATGCAGACACACTCGAGGACTGTGCAAGTAACATACACATGTGTTGTGCTGTCAAAATGCGAGACAAATTACCTCAAAGCAGTCAGTCAGACTATTTGCCTCTGCCGGGATTCGAACCACGTACCGTCCCGCCACAGGCTGGTCACTGTGCCGACTGAGCTACCGATGTTAGCAGTCTGTGGTGTCAGATTGCTGTTGTGTGTGCCTGCAGTGCATCATGACGGCCGCAGCTCCGTGTTCCACACCTCTCTGTCAGCAGGCAACCCACATGAGCCGAGAACTCTAATTCTCCATTAGCAGCCTGCTTTTCCTTTTCTCGGACAGACCCAGATCTGCAATATCAATGCACGAGTGTGCTTGTTCTGGCGACTCTATAACACCGGCTTTGGCTGATGATTAGAGTTTATCTGCGGGCACGTCGACAGTTGTCGTTCGTGATGTCCAGTGCATCAAGGGACCGTGATATACTGAGACTCGGCGACAGTGCGCTGCGGTATCAGTTACTCATGTAGCGACACCAGAGGATTGCCTTTTGTAGGTGCAGCCTGCTGCGTGTGTTGCTTGTGAGACATTGATCATGAAGATGCAGTTTGTTGGTGGACGTCTTGGAAGTTGCAGTTTGTTGGTGGACGTCTTGGAAGTTGCAGTTTGTTGGTGGACGTCTTGGAAGTTGCAGTTTGTTGGTGGACGTCTTGGAAGTTGCAGTTTGTTGGTGGACGTCTTGGAAGTTGCAGTTTGTTGGTGGACGTCTTGGAAGTTGCAGTTTGTTGGTGGACGTCTTCTTGCACTGACGCACATGACTGTCCAAAGTGATGATCTGCAGATGTTTGCCTTGCAGCGCGCCGTAATGCTTTGTTATACAGACGAAGAGTTTAATTTGGTGAAACAAGTTCAGGATGTAATGTCGTGAAACAGAAAGTTGACTGTATGGAAAATAGTGGGGCATTCAAGTTGACTGTATGGAAATAGTGGGGCATTCAAGTTGACTGTATGGAAATAGTGGAGCATTCAAGTTGACTGTATGGAAATAGTGGATTCAAGTTGACTGTATGGAAAAGTGGCATTCAAGTTGACTGTATGGAAATAGTGGGGCATTCAAGTTGACTGTATGGAAATAGTGGGGCATTCAAGTTGACTGTATGGAAATAGTGGAGCATTCAAGTTGACTGTATGGAAATAGTGGGGCATTCAAGTTGACTGTATGGAAATAATGGGGCATTCAAGTTGACTGTATGGAAATAGTGGAGCATTAAAGTTGACTGTATGGAAATAGTGGAGCATTAAAGTTGACTATGGAACATACTGGAGCATTGAAGTTGACTAGGGAACGTACTGGAGCATTCAAGTTGACTATGGAACATACTGGAGCATTGAAGTTGACTATGGAACGTACTGGAGCATTCAAGTTGACTATGGAACATACTGGAGCATTCAAGTTGACTATGGAACATACTGGAGCATTGAAGTTGACTGTGGAACATACTGGAACATTCAAGTTGACTATGGAACATATTGGAGCATTAAAGTTGACTATGGAACATACTGGAGCATTCAGTTAGCGTTCCATAATAATAATAATAATAATAATAATAATATGTTCCAGTCTTTATTCACTTAGTCGTGACTCAAGAGCCCAGAGGTCAGTTACAAAGCCAGCACAAACGTAACAACAGCACAGTGTGGGCAATAGAAAGCACAAAGAACAATGCAGTACAGTTAATTTGATTAAACGTTAAAGATAAAACGCAAGAAAGAAGAAAGGAACATACGTCGTAACTGCCGATAAGGACTGCAGTAGATAATACAGTAACAGTAACGTACGTCGTAACTGCCGATAAGGACTGCAGTAGATAATACAGTAACAGTAACGTACGTCGTAACTGCTGATAAGGACTGCAGTAGATAATACAGTAACTAGTAACGTACGTCGTAACTGCCGATAAGGACTGCAGTAGATAATACAGTAACAGTAACGTACGTTGTAACTGCTGATAAGGACTGCAGTAGATAGTACAGTAACTAGTAACGTACGTCGTAACTGCCGATAAGGACTGCAGTAGATAATACAGTAACAGTAACGTACGTCGTAACTGCCGATAAGGACTGCAGTAGATAATACAGTAACTAGTAACGTACGTCGTAACTGCCGATAAGGACTGCAGTAGATAATACAGTAACTAGTAACGTACGTCGTAACTGCCGATAAGGACTGCAGTAGATAATACAGTAACTAGTAACGTACGTCGTAACTGCCGATAAGGACTGCAGTAGATAATACAGTAACTAGTAACGTACGTCGTAACTGCCGATAAGGACTGCAGTAGATAATACAGTAACTAGTAACGTACGTCGTAACTGCCGATAAGGACTGCAGTAGATAATACAGTAACTAGTAACGTACGTCGTAACTGCTGATAAGGACTGCAGTAGATAATACAGTAACTAGTAACGTACGTCGTAACTGCCGATAAGGACTGCAGTAGATAATACAGTAACTAGTAACGTACGTCGTAACTGCCGATAAGGACTGCAGTAGATAATACAGTAACAGTAACGTACGTCGTAACTGCCGATAAGGACTGCAGTAGATAATACAGTAACTAGTAACGTACGTCGTAACTGCCGATAAGGACTGCAGTAGATAATACAGTAACATAGTAACGTACGTCGTAACTGCTGATAAGGACTGCAGTAGATAATACAGTAACATAGTAACGTACGTCGTAACTGCCGATAAGGACTGCAGTAGATAATACAGTAACTAGTAACGTACGTCGTAACTGCCGATAAGGACTGCAGTAGATAATACAGTAACTAGTAACGTACGTCGTAACTGCCGATAAGGACTGCAGTAGATAATACAGTAACTAGTAACGTACGTCGTAACTGCCGATAAGGACTGCAGTAGATAATACAGTAACTAGTAACGTACGTCGTAACATCAATACAGTACAACAATACAATCCAGTACAACAATACAACATATAAACATGTCCATATTCCGTGCCGTAAGACAGGCCGCAGTGTGTACTGCAAAGCTGCACTGTCATTAGGCACAGTGATATATACATATATGTGGTAGTCCTGCTAGTTTCGGCCTCTTTTGGCCATCTTCAGGGAGGCACTCGACAAAGAAAAATACAACAATGACTAGTTACGTCACAGATGTGCAACGGAACGGAGCTGTTGTGGTGCACGTCACACTGCCTCCATCTTCAGGGTGGCATGACCGCACCGTCAGAGGAACCACCAATGAAGACGCAGCTGTCTTTTTTTGGTGCAGTCTGCGAATGAGGGATTCGCGGATCGATACTCGTCGGAGGAATAGAAATTAAATTAGTGTTACAAACATTAACGAAATTCCTCGGGTTCTGTACGGTCATCATATATATATATATACATTATTTTATAGAACGTTCCCCGTTTCCCCGTCCCTGCGCCGGTTGCTCGGTGATCGTAACCGTGTTTGTAGTGCAGAGCGAGCTGCTAGCTACTGTCCGTTGCTTAGCAACCGCTGTAATGCAGAGGCATTACTTTGCGGCGCCACGGCTGTAAATAACAGAACTGCTGTATTCATAAGATTGCCGTAATAAATAAGCGATTTCAGTATTTCACTACGCTTGATTTTATTAAAAAAGGGCCGAAAGGCTGCAGTGGTAATGACTCGTGCAGGAGGAAGCCACAGCTTGAACAATGCAACATTTCGTTGGTCCCACATTTAATTGCCGCAGTAATGCAAATGAAATTGTTATTGTTGGTCTGCAGTTGCGGTCCGCCGGCCAACTTGAGTCTGCTAGAAGGCAGATGGTGATACCTCGTGGTGGTGAAGACCATTTTAGGTGTCGGATTTATTTTGATACTGTGCTGTAGGTTGTAACAGACGTTTCGGAGATAGCTCTGCCTTCATATTTAACTGTGCTGTAAAGATGGACGCAGTATGTTGAATCGATACATTGGTAATAACGTACCAGACTAGACGGTGTCGTTGCAGCATAATTGTGTGACGTAAGAACACATGTAGCGTGCACTGAGAACTCACAGGCTGTGACGGCACACAAATTGCTGGCGCAGGAGGAAGAGCCGAGGATCACGACGGCCGTGACATAGTCGCTGAGACGATGTGGGGAGATGACGCGGAAAATTGTATAATGCTAATAAAGCAGGAACAGGGCGAGCCGGGGCGGGGTGTATGGAGGGGGTAGGAAGGCAAACTTCAGTCTTTGCAACACCCCCCCCCCCCCCCCCCGTCTTTCGCTTCTTTGCTTGAGCGAAAAACTCCATCAAGTGACCCGACGAAGGAGTTGCAGATGATATTGGTGTGACGTTGCTTACTGCACACGTGTCTGTCTGTCTGTCTGTCTGTCACACAACACCGACATTCGGCCTGTGTACATTCAATTGATACACGCTGTAATGCAAGACATGATCACAGTGGTCGTGCGATCAACGCACGCCGTGTGGATGTTTGCCTGATCCCTCTTCCAGGGAGTCTTTACTAATTGTCTGTAAAGGTAAAGGTGTTCCCTAGAACAGGCCATGAAGGCCCAGAGGGGGAGTAGAGGTATAGCTCTACTCTTTCTTTAACCTCGGCGACTAGATGGGGTGGGTGGTCAACGCCACGCCCCGGCCGCTTTACCCCCGGGAATAAACCCAGTATCCATTGTACAGGAGGCTGGGTAGGCCCCAGGGCCGGTCTGGACGTGTGCTGAAAATCTCCCCCCACCGGGATTCGATTCCCGGACCGTCCAGCTCGTAGCGAGTCGCTATACCGACTGAGCTATCGCGGCCCACACTAATTGTCTGTAGCCTTCATAGTGCATTCTTACCGCCTGTGTCTCGTCACGTGACCCAGCGATAGGGCCGTATTAACTATTAAGTGCTGTCGGTGAAGCTGTTTTATTGTCTCATTGGACGGATATTGCAGTACAGCAAGTCACGTGGTGTGTGACGTTGGTACACGTGCCGGTAGTGTCAGTCAAGTGAGACACAGTCAGTGTATGGCAGAGCTGCGTAGTCTGCTGGCAACGCACACCTTACCTGAACTCGCTGACCGCTAAAGTTCGAGTAATTACAAACAAGAAACGTGCGTAAGCACTAGAAAAAGAAGTTTAGGTCGGTGAAGTAGTTCATTACAGAAACCACGGCATGGCGTTGCTACGAGTGTGCCAATAAAGGTAATGTTAACACGGCAAACACTTCACGTTGTGCTGGCAGTCTGTGCAGGTGAACAGACTTTGTAAAACAGTACAAATATTGAGTGCAGTATTTTTTACCCTCTGACTTATAAGACAAGATAACATTGGCCCACTGATATACAAGGACAGAGTGGTTTGTTTGCGGTCTGCTTGAACAGCTAAATACTGGGCAGTGACGTACCAACATAACTGTCGTACGCGGCGACTGGTATAGCAGTGACTGCAGTACGGGCTGGAACACCGAGCAATCGTGTTTCGATTTCCGGTAGTGGGGAGAGGTTTTTCGGTTTTCCAAAAGACCAGACCGGCTCTGGGGTCGACCCAAACCCCTATTTAATGGCTGCCGAGGGTACAGCGGCCGGTCGTGAAGCTGGACACTGACTTCCATCTAGTGCTGAGGTTAGGAATGCGTGGAGGTGTGCGTGTACTTCCACATATACCTTCACGAGGACAGGTGTACCTTACACTGTACTGTACTAGTGTATTGACCACTGCACAGTGCATGCCAAACAGACTTCTATTCCGATAACTTTTCGGAATGTTCTCAGTTGTCCCTTCTGTTCGCCAATATCTCAGGACTGAGTGTTGGTAACCCTGCTGCTCCGTGACCGTCAGTAGTCACCTACCGCTGCCAGGTTCACCGTCGCCTGTCTGCACGGTGTTGGTGCAAATTGAAGATGGCTGGCTTGCTACGCGATCGGAATGTAAAAGTGACGCTGTGCAATCAAGAATGATTCAATCGCGTGGCGTGAGCTTCGTATATCGCGTTGAACCGCAGTACTGCAGTAGCTGCACCCCGCGATGTCACAATCTCCCCTCCACCAAGAAGCAGTTCAGTTCCACAAGTTCCGTACACAGTGTACACTGTCTATAAGTTGCTAGTCCGATGACGACGGCGGGAGACATCGCGGTTTAGCGCCGAGTGCTGGAACAAAATCCTCAACACAAACGAAAATGACGGACTTTACGTAAACAGCAAGTGTAAGCTGTCTGTGTGTTGTGTACAGTAAATAAGTTAGTTTCATTCTTGTTCGTGGCTCAATAACGCGTATGTTTTGGACAACCCGTGTTTGTCAATTTTCCGTGCAGCTCTGTCCCAACCATTACCCTGGATAATGGAGAGTGCACTGTGCGACGGAAACTGCTGTAAACACTTATGTTATTGTCACCGTACATTTTTATTGTATATAGTCTTATTCCGACAAATGTACACTTTATTATCTCCTATATATTACCTCCTTCATATGTTGGCCAGACAGGACGATTCTAAAACAAAGATATTTAGAACACACCAGGTACATCAGGAATAATGACCCACAATCAGCTTATGCAGCCCACATTCTCAATAACATACATCAATATGCAAGTACAAACAGCAACATGTCGCTACTCAAACAAGTAAATAAAGGACCGCATATGAACTGCTTAGAACAGTTTTACAGTCAACTATATGCACACAACACAAAACTAGTGCCAGAACAAAACCCGGCAGAACACAACCCCATATTCAGTTTTGTTCACAACCTTCACAGTCGTCTCTCTACTGCATGACATTGACCTATATAAACCCCGTTCTGACACCGTAAGATTGGTACACCTTGCACAAGCCAGTAGTGAGCACGAAACAGCACATACAGTATGTACAGGGTGACACTTCAACAGTTGTACTGCCGAATTATATCGTTTTATAATGCTTATTGTTACTTAAGTATTGTAACTTAAAAAATGTTTTAATATTATTTTCAGTGACCATATACCATATACCCAACATAGCTGAAGACATTTTATCTATTTTAATGAGTACCATTTAGCTGGTATAATGATAAAAGAGTCCTGATGATGAACTGATACAGTTCGAAACATGTTGAACTATTTATTGACATAAGCATGTATTAAATAGGACATAATAAATTGTACATTTGTCGGAATAAGACTTTGTACTGCAAACATTGTAGTCTGTTAATTAAGGATATTAATGTTATCTTAATATCAGCTTTAAAAACTTGACTTCGAAATGTAAGATTGACATACCCTGTCCGTATTTTAACCAGCTTTGTCAGCTTTTTATGTTTTCCTTCCATGTGGCTTTGTTACCAGTACCAGATGATGGCTTATTAAAACGTTAAGCCGAAACATGTAACACACTTTACACAATAAAATAATTGCCTAACACAGTTGTTATGATCGACGGTTAGTTGTTCCGCTCAAAAGACAACGGGATGCCCCATCTTAAGGTAACTTTTGGGCTGCACTTATCGTCTTGTCTACCAATTATAAATGGTAGACGCAAAGAAAATTGTAGCTAGCACAAGAAGAAACGTCAGACGTTGTCTGCTCACTAATATGTGATTTCCACCAACGAACTGCAGTTAGGTGCAGAAGTTTCTTTTGGTTCCGAAGTTGCCAGCGGCTCTGTCTTAATGTCTTAATGTGAACGTAATTAAGTGTTTGTTGGAGCGGGAAGGTGCGGTGCGGCGCGGTGGCTGCTGCTGCTGCTGCTGCTGCTAGTGACTGCGCACCAAGAAGGAAAGACGGGGAAAGGGCGAGAGGAAGAGGAATCCGGAGAAAACCTTATTTTGTCCGGGGGAGGGGGGGGAATCACATCCCAATCTTACAAGTTTTAATTGAAGGGTGTTAGAAAAACAAGGACGGTTATTGACTGCCTGTTTTGCTAAGCTGGAATTGGCCGGAGTACAGGATGTTTGTGCTGAAGTGCGATGTCTTAGGTAGGCGGGAGAAGAGAGAAACAGTTCGGCGATGTACCGTGGGTTTCGATAAGTAAGATTCCCTAGGTTATGGAAATAAAGTGAGAGGCCGTTACAACGTTGAGTGTAGCTCATTGCGTACTCCCATCTTAACCCCGAGCACATAATGCATTCGTACCATCTTGGCACACGTTTAAAATTCTGTCGCGCCAGAAATCGGGCTCTTGCATTGTCAGCCATTCGCGAACAACCATTTTCACTTCCTTATTTCCTGGAATGCAGCGCAAAAATCTCACATGTGACTTGTTGGCTGCTGCACAATCAGTTCCTAGACTGGTGCTGCCTCACAGTCGTCCTTGACATGCCGCGCTGAGCGGTGCGATCATCTTGGGTGTCCGTGCGGCTATTTTGGAACTCTGCACCATTTTCTGACGTGGCGCACTCCCATTTCGTCATCACCGTACAGCTTTATCGGGTGGCGGCGAATTTCGATGTCAGAAACACGTTTCGCCACAAAAACCGAATCACATACCAACTGCTTCGCCAGACCCAGTTTACATGTCGTTACAATCACATACAAACTTCTTCACCGGACCCAGTTTACATGTCGTTACAATCACATACAAACTTCTTCACCGGACCCAGTTTACATGTCGTTACAATCACATACAAACTTCTTCGCCGGACCCAGTTTACATGTCGTTACAATACATACAAACTTCTTCGCCGGACCCAGTTTACATGTCGTTACAATTACATACAAACTTCTTCGCCGGACCCAGTTTACATGTCGTTACAATCACATACAAACTTCTTCGCCGGACCCAGTTTACATGTCGTTACAATTCACATACAAACTTCTTCGCCGGACCAAGTTTACATGTCGTTACAACACATACAAACTTCTTCGCCGGACCCAGTTTACATGTCGTTACAATCACATACAAACTTCTTCGCCGGACCAGTTTACATGTCGTTACAATACATACAAACTTCTTCGCCGGACCCAGTTTACATGTCGTTACAATTACATACAAACTTCTTCGCCGGACCCAGTTTACATGTCGTTACAATCACATACAAACTTCTTCGCCGGACCCAGTTTACATGTCGTTACAATCACATACAAACTTCTTCGCCGGACCCAGTTTTACATGTCGTTACAATTACATACAAACTTCTTCTTCGCCGGACCCAGTTTACATGTCGTTACAATCACATACAAACTTCTTCGCCGGACCCAGTTTACATGTCGTTACAATCACATACAAACTTCTTCGCCGGACCCAGTTATTACACATAAATTCTTACCCATCACATCTTACAAACATAACTTTCGCCGGACCCAGTTACATGTCGTTACAATCACATACAAACTTCTTCTCCGGACCCAGTTTACATGTCGTTACAATCACATACAAACTTCTTCGCCGGACCCAGTTTACATGTCGTTACAATCACATACAAACTTCTTCGCCGGACCCAGTTTACATGTCGTTACAATCACATACCAACTTCTTCGCCGGACCCTAGTTTCTGTCGTTACATCACATACACAACTTCTTCGCCGGACCCAGTTTACATGTCGTTACAATCACATACAAACTTCTTCGCCGGACCCAGTTTACATGTCGTTACAATTACATACAAACTTCTTCGCCGGACCCAGTTTACATGTCGTTACAATCACATACCAACTTCTTCGCCGGACCCAGTTTACATGTCGTTACAATCACATCAAACTTCTTCGCCGGACCAGTTCTACATGTCGTTACAATCACATACAAACTTCTTCGCCGGACCAGTTCACATGTCGTTACAATCACATACAAACTTCTTCGCCGGACCCAGTTCACATGTCGTTACAATCACATACAAACTTCTTCGCCGGACCCAGTTCACATGTCGTTACAATCACATACAAACTTCTTCGCCGGACCCAGTTCACATGTCGTTACAATCACATACAAACTTCTTCGCCGGACCCAGTTACATGTCGTTACAATCACATACAAACTTGAGTTTCGCCCCCGCCGGACCCAGTTTACATGTCGTTACAATCACATACAAACTTCTTCGCCGGACCCAGTTTACATGTCGTTACAATCACGTACAAACTTCGCCGGACCCAGTTTACATGTCGTTACAATCACATACAAACTTCTTCTCCGGACCCAGTTCACATGTCGTTACAATCACATACAAACTTCTTCTCCGGACCCAGTTTACATGTCGTTACAATCACATACAAACTTCGCCGGACCCAGTTTACATGTCGTTACAATCACATACAAACTTCTTCGCCGGACCCAGTTTACATGTCGTTACAATTACATACAAACTTCTTCGCCGGACCCAGTTTACATGTCCTTACAATCACATACAAACTTCTTCGCCGGACCCAGTTTACATGTCGTTACAATCACATACAAACTTCTTCGCCGGACCCAGTTTACATGTCGTTACAAACACATACAAACTTCTTCGCCGGACCCAGTTCACATGTCGTTACAATCACATACAAACTTCTTCGCCGGACCCAGTTTACATGTCGTTACAATTACATACAAACTTCTTCGCCGGACCCAGTTTACATGTCGTTACAAACACATACAAACTTCTTCGCCGGACCCAGTTTACATGTCGTTACAATTACATACAAACTTCTTCTCCGGACCCAGTTTACATGTCGTTACAATCGCATACAAACTTCTTCTCCGGACCCAGTTTACATGTCGTTACAATCACATACAAACTTCGCCGGACCCAGTTCACATGTCGTTACAATCACATACAAACTTCGCCGGACCCAGTTCACATGTCGTTACAATCACATACAAACTTCGCCGGACCCAGTTCACATGTCGTTACAATCACATACAAACTTCTTCGCCGGACCCAGTTTACATGTCGTTACAATTACATACAAACTTCTTCTCCGGACCCAGTTTACATGTCGTTACAATCGCATACAAACTTCTTCTCCGGACCCAGTTTACATGTCGTTACAATCACATACAAACTTCGCCGGACCCAGTTCACATGTCGTTACAATCACATACAAACTTCGCCGGACCCAGTTCACATGTCGTTACAGTCACATACAACTTCGCCGGACCCAGTTCACATGTCGTTACAATCACATACAAACTTCGCCGGACCCAGTTCACATGTCGTTACAGTCACATACAACTTCGCCGGACCCAGTTCACATGTCGTTACAATCACATACAAACTTCGCCGGACCCAGTTCACATGTCGTTACAGTCACATACAACTTCGCCGGACCCAGTTCACATGTCGTTACAATCACATACAAACTTCGCCGGACCCAGTTCACATGTCGTTACAGTCACATACAACTTCGCCGGACCCAGTTCACATGTCGTTACAATCACATACAAACTTCGCCGGACCCAGTTCACATGTCGTTACAGTCACATACAACTTCGCCGGACCCAGTTCACATGTCGTTACAGTCACATACAACTTCGCCGGACCCAGTTCACATGTCGTTACCATGCACATCAACTGATCCTCCGAACAGCATGACTGAATGACTTGCGCCATCTGCTGCTTGTTAGCGCTACTACAAGTGCTGCATCCTACCGAAAAGTAAAATGCGCAGCAGTTGTCGCACGTTATCTCGCTGTGTGCAGTTCGCAAACCGCATAAAGTGCGCTCAGTATGAAGCAAGTGTCTTATTGGCTGTAGAACGTTTGTTCGAACCTTTTTCGCTGCGCCCTTTAAAGTCAGAAACGCGTGTAAGTTGTCCGTTATTGTTGTCTGGTTTTAACCACACTTGGAGTGTGCTAACTTATTTAAATGACACTCCGAAATATGCGTTCGGCGATGATCGACTTGCCGCAGACAGGCGTGTCGAAAGGCTGTCAAGTGCTGAATGAATTAACAAGTGTGGTAATGGTGGTCACACCTGTTGGTCTATAGCAGACGCATTAATTTGTTGTGTGGGAAAATTTGGACTGATCTCAGTTAACTGCAAAACTGGGAAAGGGGATCGAACGTGGCAATGTGATTAATTGGGACCGACTGAACCGTCACTGACATCGGGCTGCGAACATCTGTATCCATTTGCACGGTAAAGACCTGTTTGGTTCCAAGAACGTTTGAAATACCAATAATGAAAATATAAAAATAACAGAAATCGTAGAGAACATGAAAGTGAATTTTAATAAAATACAAACACTTTTTGGAAACATAAAATGATTGAAGTAGAGTGTTATGCTATAAAGTACAGCAATTGCTTGAAATAGAGTGTTATGCTCTAAAGTACAGTAATTACTTGAAGTAGAGTGTTATGCTATAAAGTACAGTAATTACTTGAAGTAGAGTGTTATGCTATAAAGTTCAGCAATTGCTTGAAATAGAGTGTTATGCTATAAAGTTCAGCAATTGCTTGAAATAGAGTGTTATGCTCTAAAGTACAGTAATTACTTGAAGTAGAGTGTTATGCTATAAAGTACAGTAATTACTTGAAGTAGAGTGTTATGCTATAAAGTACAGTAATTACTTGAAATAGAGTGTTATGCTCTAAAGTACAGTAATTACTTGAAGTAGAGTGTTATGCTATAAAGTACAGTAATTACTTGAAATAGAGTGTTATGCTCTAAAGTACAGTAATTACTTGAAGTAGAGTGTTATGCTATAAAGTACAGTAATTACTTGAAGTAGAGTGTTATGCTATAAAGTACAGCAATTGCTTGAAATAGAGTGTTATGCTCTAAAGTACAGTAATTACTTGAAGTAGAGTGTTATGCTATAAAGTACAGTAATTACTTGAAGTAGAGTGTTATGCTATAAAGTACAGTAATTACTTGAAGTAGAGTGTTATGCTCTAAAGTACAGTAATTGCTTGAAGTAGAGTGTTATGCTATAAAGTACAGTAATTGCTTGAAGTAGAGTGTTATGCTCTAAAGTACAGTAATTACTTGAAGTAGAGTGTTATGCTATAAAGTACAGTAATTACTTGAAGTAGAGTGTTATGCTATAAAATACAGTAATTGCTTGAAGTAGAGTGTTATGCTATAAAGTACAGTAATTACTTGAAGTAGAGTGTTATGCTCTAAAGTACAGTAATTACTTGAAGTAGAGTGTTATGCTATAAAGTACAGTAATTACTTGAAGTAGAGTGTTATGCTATAAAGTACAGCAATTGCTTGAAATAGAGTGTTATGCTCTAAAGTACAGTAATTACTTGAAGTAGAGTGTTATGCTATAAAGTACAGTAATTACTTGAAGTAGAGTGTTATGCTATAAAGTACAGTAATTGGTTGAAGTAGAGTGTTATGCTCTAAAGTACAGTAATTGCTTGAAGTAGAGTGTTATGCTATAAAGTACAGTAATTGCTTGAAGTAGAGTGTTATGCTCTGAAGTACAGTAATTACTTGAAGTAGAGTGTTATGCTATAAAGTACAGTAATTACTTGAAGTAGAGTGTTATGCTATAAAATACAGTAATTGCTTGAAGTAGAGTGTTATGCTATAAAGTACAGTAATTACTTGAAGTAGAGTGTTATGCTCTAAAGTACAGTAATTACTTGAAGTAGAGTGTTATGCTATAAAGTACAGTAATTACTTGAAGTAGAGTGTTATGCTCTAAAGTACAGTAATTACTTGAAGTAGAGTGTTATGCTATAAAGTACAGTAATTACTTGAAGTAGAGTGTTATGCTCTAAAGTACAGTAATTACTTGAAGTAGAGTGTTATGCTATAAAGTACAGTAATTACTTGAAGTAGAGTGTTATGCTCTAAAGTACAGTAATTACTTGAAGTAGAGTGTTATGCTCTAAAGTACAGTAATTACTTGAAGTAGAGTGTTATGCTATAAAGTACAGTAATTACTTGAAGTAGAGTGTTATGCTATAAAGTACAGTAATTGCTTGAAGTAGAGTGTTATGCTATAAAGTACAGTAATTACTTGAAGTAGAGTGTTATGCTATAAAGTATGAAATCAGCATCCCACAATGAAATACAAACCTTGACTGAGCTAAGAGTGATCTGCTCAATAGCAAGAGAATGTGGGAAGCTGACTTACCCAGATCCTTCGGAATGTCACGAAAAGATGGAATCACGAACATCGAGAGTCTGCTGTATTTAAAAACGTAGGGACTAATTTTGCAGCAATGACAAATGGTTGCTAAGGCCCAGAAGGCAGGATAATGCTGAAACTGATTTTAATGGATATTGTTTAGAGTTGTACACTGTGTTTGTGTAGCTGTGAACATGATTTGTGTCTGTGTTTGTGTAGCTGTGAACATGATTGTGTACTGTTTTGTGTAAGCTGTGAACATGAGTTGTGTACTGTGTTTGTGTAGCTGTGAACATGATGTGTACTGTGTTTGTGTAGCTGTGAACAGAGTTGTGTACTGTGTTTGTGTAGCTGTGAACATGATTTGTGACTGTGTTTGTGTAGCTGTGAACATGAGTTGTGTACTGTGTTTGTGTAGCTGTGAACATGATTTGTGTACTGTGTTTGTGTAGCTGTGAACATGAGTTGTGTACTGTGTTTGTGTAGCTGTGAACATGAGTTGTGTACTGGTTTGTGTGTAGCTGTGAACATGAGTTGTGCATTGTGTTTTGTGTAGCTGTGAACAGAGTTGTGTACTGTTTGTGTAGCTGTGAACATGATTTTGTGTACTGTGTTTGTGTAGCTGTGAACATGAGTTGTGTACTGTGTTTGTGTAGCTGTGAACATGAGTTGTGTACTGTGTTTGTGTAGCTGTGAACATGATTTGTGTACTGTGTTTGTGTAGCTGTGAACATGAGTTGTGTACTGTGTTTGTGTAGCTGTGAACATGATTTGTGTACTGTGTTTGTGTAGCTGTGAACATGAGTTGTGTACTGTGTTTTGTGTAGCTGTGAACATGAGTTGTGCATTGTGTTTGTGTAGCTGTGAACAGAGTTGTGTACTGTTTGTGTAGCTGTGAACATGATTTGTGTACTGTGTTTGTGTAGCTGTGAACATGAGTTGTGTACTGTGTTTGTGTAGCTGTGAACATGAGTTGTGTACTGTGTTTGTGTAGCTGTGAACATGATTGTGTACTGTGTTTGTGTAGCTGTGAACATGAGTTGTGCATTGTGTTTGTGTAGCTGTGAACAGAGTTGTGTACTGTTTGTGTAGCTGTGAACATGATTTGTGTACTGTGTTTGTGTAGCTGTGAACATGAGTTGTGTACTGTGTTTGTGTAGCTGTGAACATGAGTTGTGTACTGTGTTTGTGTAGCTGTGAACATGATTTGTGTACTGTGTTTGTGTAGCTGTGAACATGAGTTGTGTACTGTGTTTGTGTAGCTGTGAACATGATTTGTGTACTGTGTTTTGTGTAGCTGTGAACATGATTGTGTACTGTGTTTGTGTAGCTGTGAACATGAGTTGTGCATTGTGTTTGTGTAGCTGTGAACAGAGTTGTGTACTGTTTGTGTAGCTGTGAACATGATTTGTGTACTGTGTTTGTGTAGCTGTGAACATGAGTTGTGTACTGTGTTTGTGTAGCTGTGAACATGAGTTTGTGCATTGTGTTTGTGTAGCTGTGAACAGAGTTGTGTACTGTTTGTGTAGCTGTGAACATGATTTGTGTACTGTGTTTGTGTAGCTGTGAACATGAGTTGTGTACTGTGTTTGTGTAGCTGTGAACATGAGTTGTGTACTGTGTTTGTGTAGCTGTGAACATGATTTGTGTACTGTGTTTGTGTAGCTGTGAACATGAGTTGTGTACTGTGTTTGTGTAGCTGTGAACATGATTTGTGTACTGTGTTTGTGTAGCTGTGAACATGAGTTGTGTACTGTGTTTGTGTAGCTGTGAACATGAGTTGTGTACTGTGTATGTGTAGCTATGAACATGAGTTGTGTACTGTGTTTGTGTAGCTGTGAACATGAGTTGTGTACTGTGTTTTGTGTAGCTGTGAACATGATTTGTGTACTGTGTTTGTGTAGCTGTGAACATGATTTGTGTACTGTGTTTGTGTAGCTATGAACATGAGTTGTGTACTGTGTATGTGTAGCTATGAACATGAGTTGTGTACTGTGTTTGTGTAGCTGTGAACATGAGTTGTGTACTGTGTTTGTGTAGCTATGAACATGAGTTGTGTACTGTGTATGTGTAGCTATGAACATGAGTTGTGTACTGTGTTTGTGTAGCTGTGAACATGAGTTGTGTACTGTGTATGTGTAGCTATGAACATGAGTTGTGTACTGTGTTTGTGTAGCTGTGAACATGAGTTGTGTACTGTGTTTGTGTAGCTGTGAACATGATTTGTGTACTGTGTATGTGTAGCTATGAACATGAGTTGTGTACTGTGTTTGTGTAGCTGTGAACATGAGTTGTGTACTGTGTTTGTGTAGCTGTGAACATGAATTGTGTACTGTGTTTGTGTAGCTGTGAACATGAGTTGTGTACTGTGTATGTGTAGCTATGAACATGAGTTGTGTACTGTGTTTGTGTAGCTGTGAACATGAGTTGTGTACTGTGTTTGTGTAGCTGTGAACATGAGTTGTGTACTGTGTTTGTGTAGCTGTGAACATGAGTTGTGTACTGTGTTTGTGTAGCTGTGAACATGATTTGTGTACTGTGTTTGTGTAGCTATGAACATGAGTTGTGTACTGTGTTTGTGTAGCTGTGAACATGAGTTGTGTACTGTGTTTGTGTAGCTGTGAACATGAGTTGTGTACTGTGTTTGTGTAGCTGTGAACATGATTTGTGTAAGCGGAGGAACCGTTTTGACTAGCTAAGCAGCAGTAAGCTTTTCGAGAAGGCGTGTGCTCCATGGCGTTAGATACCGTGTGACGTGCCACCGTTAGTGCTCCTTCCACTTTGCGGGTTTGGAACTGCCTGACAGTGGGCTGTGTTGCCGACATTTCGGAGGAACTTGGTCCAGCCTCGGAGACGAAGCGGAATGTTATGTAGGGACGCTGTCTGTGAGACCCGCGCGATGACGGCAAGGCACTGATGCACGTACATTTCTGAACATGGAGGCAGCAGGTTTCCGCGAAACTTTGCAAACGCACGCTCTCTCGAACGTTGCAGATCCCTCAAACAGCACCAGCATTGAGCGTCAATGACCGTGAAAGCTTGGAGGCACTTACGCCTCTGTTGTCTCAGTAACTCGTTATTGTCTGTACATGTGCCACTGTTGCTGAAACCTCTGCAATTTCATGATATTGTTCAACACTTTGAACACTAACATTGGCCTGAATTATATTTAAAGACCCAGCTCGTACCGCGCAGTAAACACTCTTCGTCCCCATTATAAAAAGCAATCAGTTAATGCTGCATAGGGAAATAATCGCTTGATATTATACATACTCCGTGCAGGTGTTTTGCATATACAAGTTTGTTTATACCAACTACTGCACAATTACATATATTCATTCTACATACTCCTACATGTTTCGGCTGACATTCTCAGCCATCATCATGGAGTCATCGTCTATAGACTTACGCAGTACAGAGATATCACGTAGGGAATAACTTCAGATACCACAGCCAGCGGTCTCCACCCCACGAAAGTGCAAGTTGTTACGTCACATATGTTTGGAAACACACATCTACATACATGTTGTGTATCTGACTGTCTTATGTAGCAACACACCGGGTTTTGTTGCACTTTATAACTACGGCTGTAATATATGTATGTATATGTTATGCTGCATGCTGCGTAAGTCTAGACGGTACGATGTTCTGTATGTACGACACATTCGTACTTCCGAAACTGTGACATCCATTTTGTTAACTGTGCACGTCGGAGCGTTAGCACAGTAATATACAAAAACTGTGACGTCCATTTTGTTAACAGTGACACGTCGGAGCGTTAGCACAGTAATATACAAGAACTGTGACGTCCATTTTGTTAACAGTGCACGTCGGAGCGTTAGCACAGTAATATACAAGAACTGTGACGTCCATTTTGTTAACAGTGCACGTCGGAGCGTTAGCACAGTAATATACAAAAACTGTGACGTCCATTTTGTTAACAGTGCACGTCGGAGCGTTAGCACAGTAATATACAAAAACTGTGACGTCCATTTTGTTAACAGTGCACGTCGGAGCGTTAGCACAGTAATATACAAAAACTGTGACGTCCATTTTGTTAACAGTGCACGTCGGAGCGTTAGCACAGTAATATACAAAAACTGTGACGTCCATTTTGTTAACAGTGCACGTCGGAGCGTTAGCACAGTAATATACAAGAACTGTGACGTCCATTTTGTTAACAGTGCACGTCGGAGCGTTAGCACAGTAATATACAAGAACTGTGACGTCCATTTTGTTAACAGTGCACGTCGGAGCGTTAGCACAGTAATATACAAAAACTGTGACGTCCATTTTGTTAACAGTGCACGTCGGAGCGTTAGCACAGTAATATACAAAAACTGTGACGTCCATTTTGTTAACAGTGCACGTCGGAGCGTTAGCACAGTAATATACAAAAACTGTGACGTCCATTTTGTTAACAGTGCACGTCGGAGCGTTAGCACAGTAATATACAAGAACTGTGACGTCCATTTTGTTAACAGTGCACGTCGGAGCGTTAGCACAGTAATATACAAGAACTGTGACGTCCATTTTGTTAACAGTGCACGTCGGAGCGTTAGCACAGTAATATACAAGAACTGTGACGTCCATTTTGTTAACAGTGCACGTCGGAGCGTTAGCACAGTAATATACAAGAACTGTGACGTCCATTTTGTTAACAGTGCACGTCGGAGCGTTAGCACAGTAATATACAAGAACTGTGACGTCCATGTTGTTAACAGTGCACGTCGGAGCGTTAGCACAGTAATATACAAGAACTGTGACGTCCATTCTGTTAACAGTGCACGTCGGAGCGTTAGCACAGTAATATACAAGAACTGTGACGTCCATTTTGTTAACAGTGCACGTCGGAGCGTTAGCACAGTAATATACAAGAACTGTGACGTCCATTCTGTTAACAGTGCACGTCGGAGCGTTAGCACAGTAATATACAAGAACTGTGACGTCCATTCTGTTAACAGTGCACGTCGGAGCGTTAGCACAGTAATATACAAGAACTGTGACGTCCATTTTGTTAACAGTGCACGTCGGAGCGTTAGCACAGTAATATACAAAAACTGTGACGTCCATTTTGTTAACAGTGCACGTCGGAGCGTTAGCACAGTAATATACAAGAACTGTGACGTCCATTTTGTTAACAGTGCACGTCGGAGCGTTAGCACAGTAATATACAAAAACTGTGACGTCCATGTTGTTAACAGTGCACGTCGGAGCGTTAGCACAGTAATATACAAGAACTGTGACGTCCATTCTGTTAACAGTGCACGTCGGAGCGTTAGCACAGTAATATACAAGAACTGTGACGTCCATTTTGTTAACAGTGCACGTCGGAGCGTTAGCACAGTAATATACAAGAACTGTGACGTCCATTCTGTTAACAGTGCACGTCGGAGCGTTAGCACAGTAATATACAAGAACTGTGACGTCCATTTTGTTAACAGTGCACGTCGGAGCGTTAGCACAGTAATATACAAGAACTGTGACGTCCATTCTGTTAACAGTGCACGTCGGAGCGTTAGCACAGTAATATACAAGAACTGTGACGTCCATTTTGTTAACAGTGCACGTCGGAGCGTTAGCACAGTAATATACAAGAACTGTGACGTCCATTCTGTTAACAGTGCACGTCGGAGCGTTAGCACAGTAATATACAAGAACTGTGACGTCCATTCTGTTAACAGTGCACGTCGGAGCGTTAGCACTGTAATATACAAGAACTGTGACGTCCATGTTAACTGTGCACGTCGGAGCGTTAGCACAGTAATATACAAAAACTGTGACGTCCATTTTGTTAACTGTGCACGTCGGAGCGTTAGCACAGTAATATACAAGAACTGTGACGTCCATTTTGTTAACTGTGCACGTCGGAGCGTTAGCACAGTAATATACAAAAACTGTGACGTCCATTTTGTTAACTGTGCACGTCGGAGCGTTAGCACAGTAATATACAAGAACTGTGACGTCCATTTTGTTAACAGTGCACGTCGGAGCGTTAGCACAGTAATATACAAAAACTGTGACATCCATTTTGTTAACAGTGCACGTCGGAGCGTTAGCACAGTAATATACAAAAACTGTGACGTCCATTTTGTTAACAGTGCACGTCGGAGCGTTAGCACAGTAATATACAAAAACTGTGACGTCCATTTTGTTAACAGTGCACGTCGGAGCGTTAGCACAGTAATATACAAAAACTGTGACGTCCATTTTGTTAACAGTGCACGTCGGAGCGTTAGCACAGTAATATACAAAAACTGTGACGTCCATTTTGTTAACAGTGCACGTCGGAGCGTTAGCACAGTAATATACAAAAACTGTGACGTCCATTTTGTTAACAGTGCACGTCGGAGCGTTAGCACAGTAATATACAAAAACTGTGACGTCCATTTTGTTAACAGTGCACGTCGGAGCGTTAGCACAGTAATATACAAGAACTAGCACAAAATGTCAACTGGAAGGAGCTGCTGTTTTACAAACAGTGACTGAATGTCGCGTACAGATTGTATTAAGACAAAAGTTGCTGCACACGTCTGACATCTGTGTGTAACAATGGAGCTGCTTAACAATACTAACCTCAATAATCGTCCGTCGTGGGGTTCTGAACCTGTCACAGTTACAGCCGGGGCCTGTCCTCAGAAACAGGCGTAAATACATCGTGATTATGAGTCATTTATGGGAGTCGAAAGAATCCATATTAAAGCCAGCTCTTCTATTTTGTTTGATGTATAAATAAATGATATTAAATTTTGTGCATTGGTTTGTTTGTGCCGCCTGCCGCCTGGCTTGTGTGAGACCGCAGCTGTTTTGGAGTGCGTAACTGATGGCACGGCCATGGCACGAACTAGGCTGGACCGCTGTGTGCGTTTGTTCTGTGCCATTGCGTTGATAAACACGCCGTTTCGTTACTCCGAGCAGCTCCAGAGGAATACTGACATGTGTGTGCCGACTGCAGACAGCTCCAGCAGTGGCGGTTTAATTGTGTACCATATTGTCGTTACAGGATTCTGAAGGTGATACGCCACTGCACGACGCAATCTCGAAGAAGCGTGACGACATGCTGACGCTGCTCCTGGACCACAATGCTGACATCATGCTGACCAACAACAATGGGTTCAACGCCCTGCACCACGCTGCTCTTCGCGGCAACCCAAGGTAAGTTCAGCTCAGACTGTGCTGACATTGTCGGCCCTGTGTCGTCGTGTGTCACAGAACACGTTCACGAAACGTCCCGAAACGTCCTTGACCCGTGTGACGTCACATTGTGACACTTCACCTTGCACCTCATAACTTTATTGTGTATTTTTCCAGTTGTGTGGCTTTCATGCTTTTTTCCTCAGGAACGCCACAAGCTGTAGCGATTTAAAACCTGCACAGGCCCTTGTAAGGAGCCGCTGTAGCTCAGTCGGTCTAGTAATCAGGCTGTGGGCTGGACAATCGGCAATTCTGTTCCCAGAAGGGGCGACGTTCAGACGGGCCCTACAGCCCGCCCGGTCTCCTAGTCAGTGGATACCGGGGGCGCTGTCCGGCTGTAAAGCGGTCGGAGCGTGAAGCTGCTCTCTCACCGCCATCTAGTGCTGAGGTTAAGAATGAGTGGAGCCGTACCTCTGCTCGACGTATATGCCTTTATTGCTTGGAAGGGACAACCGTGCCTTTAGTAGCTTCTTACATTTTGTTTAAAATTTTGTGTCTGACTGTCAAAAAATCTGGTACAAAATCTTTTGACAAGATATGATTAGAAAATTGTAGCTGTGTATGATACACACACGTGTTTGTTTATCGACGCTGTAAGTGACTCGATGAGTAAAGAAGGACTTCGAGAATGTGGAGTGGAGCAATCGTGGCCTATTTTAAATGGTCCGAACGCTTGGCTTGGTTTGTTGTGAAAGATCACGAAAGCGTCGGTGAGTGCAGCAGGCGTCTGGACCGAGATTCAAACAGGCGACCTGCTGATTACAAGTCACAAGCGAGTGCACTGTGTGGGCAGAGTTTGATGCGATGTGTGTTAAAGCGTATGGTGGACATAATTACGGCGTCTCCACAGACGGTTAATTAAAGGTGTTACACTATTCGTGTGTCACGTGACTTGTGTTTGGCTGGCACCGCCGTTTGTGACGCTGTCTCTATGCAGTGGGACGGCGATGAACGACCGGACGTCCGCCGCTGTAATTTCCTGCCCGACAAACGATAAGTCATATCGACTCTTCGCTCGCTCGCACGAAATGCTTTTGTCCTGCAGCTAACAGCAGTTGACAGTCGCCTGCGTCTGCGTTCATCCATGGCGGGGGTTGAAGTCACGTCCATACGTGCTGCTGCTTCTCGAAATGTATTGTTGAAGTCACGTCCATACGTGCTGCTGCTTCTCGAAATGTATTGTTGAAGTCACGTCCATACGTGCTGCTGCTTCTCGAAATGTATTGTTGAAGTCACGTCCATACGTGCTGCTGCTTCTCGAAATGTATTGTTGAAGTCACGTCCATACGTGCTGCTGCTTCTCGAAATGTATTGTTGAAGTCACGTCCATACGTGCTGCTGCTTCTCGAAATGTATTGTTGAAGTCACGTCCATACGTGCTGCTGCTTCTCGAAATGTATTGTTGAAGTCACGTCCATACGTGCTGCTGCTTCTCGAAATGTATTGTTGAAGTCACGTCCATACGTGCTGCTGCTTCTCGAAATGTATTGTTGAAGTCACGTCCATACGTGCTGCTGCTTCTCGAAATGTATTGTTGAAGTCACGTCCATACATGCTGCTGCTTCTCGAAATGTATTGTTGAAGTCACGTCCATACGTGCTGTGCTTCATCGAAATGTATTGTTGAAGTCACGTCCATACGTGCTGCTGCTTCTCGAAATGTATTGTTGAAGTCACGTCCATACATCTGCTGCTTCTCGAAATGTATTGTGAAGTCACGTCCATACGTGCTGCTGCTTCTCGAAATGTATTGTTGAGTCACGTCATACGTGCGCTGCTTCTCGAATGTATTGTTGAAGTCACGTCCATACGTGCTGCTGCTTCTCGAAATGTATTGTTGAAGTCACGTCCATACGTGCTGCTGCTTCTCGAAATGTATTGTTGAAGTCACGTCCATACGTGCTGCTGCTTCTCGAAATGTATTGTTGAAGTCACGTCCATACGTGCTGCTGCTTCTCGAAATGTATTGTTGAAGTCACGTCCATACGTGCTGCTGCTTCTCGAAATGTATTGTTGAAGTCACGTCCATACGTGCTGCTGCTTCTCGAAATGTATTGTTGAACCCATATCAAATAGTCATTAAAGTAGGTCAGTTCTGGAAACCTAAGACACAGAATGGCTGTAAATGTAGCACGTACAATTAAATGTAGCACGTACAGTAAAATGTAGCACGTACAGTAAAATGTAGCACGTACAATTAAATGTTTAATTTCACAAAAAATAAACAGTGCGTCATGACTGGCATCCCCAAAAAGGGCATCTCGCACTCCCAGGGTTGCCTCCGTCTCAGGTTGAGAACCCCGCTGTACTGCAGTACTGATCTTCATCAAAGAAGCAGTTCATATGCTCTGTTGTCACACGTGTGTCGTAGACACGCACGCACACACACACACACACACACACACACCGCTGATACATACGACAATGTACAGTTACTTTGCAGTCGCTAAGTTTGGTGCTTCCACAAACATATATGCCGGATTGACTGTTCTCACAGCGGCCTAGTTGATTATGTCGCTAGGCGAGTGGCTGCCGACGTTCTTTCGAAACGTCGGCAGCCACTCGCCCAGCGACACAGCGTCACACCCTGAAGACGTGAGTCCTTGCAAAATCTAAGGTAGATGCAAACACTTTTGTGCGACGTAAACAGTGTGTTTGTTGTCAGAAGAGACTGTTTGCGCCACGGTACACTCACGCTCAGATCAAGGCAAGCTCACGGTGCAGACTGACACTGACCGCTCTTGCCTTCTTGAATTTGCTTCGTTGTGAGAAAAAATGAGTGCGTGTTGAGTCTGGGGGCTGGAGATCAACAGAACAGGCGTGATTGGCAGGTACATAGTGCGTGTTGAGTCTGTGGTCTGGAGATCAACAGAACAGGCGTGATTGGCAGGTACATAGTGCGTGTTGAGTCTGTGGTCTGGAGATCAACAGAACAGGCGTGATTGGCAGGTACATAGTGCGTGTTGAGTCTGTGGTCTGGAGATCAACAGAACAGGCGTGATTGGCAGGTACATAGTGCGTGTTGAGTCTGTGGTCTGGAGATCAACAGAACAGGCGTGATTGGCAGGTACATAGTGCGTGTTGAGTCTGTGGTCTGGAGATCAACAGAACAGGCGTATGGCAGGTACATAGGCTGAGTTGAGTCTTGGTCTGGAGATCAACAGAACAGGAGCGTGTTTGGCAGGTACATAGTGCGTGTGAGTCCTGTGGTCTGAGATCAACAGAACAGCGTGATTGGCAGGTACATAGTGCGTGTTGAGTCTGTGGTCTGGAGATCAACAGAACAGGCGTGATTGGCAGGTACATAGTGCGTGTTGAGTCTGTGGTCTGGAGATCAACAGAACAGGCGTGATTGGCAGGTACATAGTGCGTGTTGAGTCTGTGGTCTGGAGATCAACAGAACAGGCGTGATTGGCAGGTACATAGTGCGTGTTGAGTCTGTGGTCTGGAGATCAACAGAACAGGCGTGATTGGCAGGTACATAGTGCGTGTTGAGTCTGTGGTCTGGAGATCAACAGAACAGGCGTGATTGGCAGGTACATAGTGCGTCGTGAAGGAACGAAAACTGATTAGACAGCTGGTCAGTCGATGTAAACTAGCATTAATGCCGGAACATGCTGCACTGCATGCCGCAAGACTCCATGCCCAGCTTGCTAAGGAACGTTTGCGTGTGCTGGGTGGGGCATGTAGCATTGAGGGGAGGTAAGAAGCGGGCACAACATTTGGTGGAGAGACTATTTGGGCGTCTTGCTGAAGGCGTGTGAGGGAGTGGAGGTACAGCTGGACTGTTCTGATGGGCTGACTGGTCAGTTCGCGACGTGTTCGCTTTATTAGGGGGCTGGGTGGGCCCCAGAGCCGATCTTGACACCCTACTGGGGTTCGAACCACGACGGTTTGGTAGTGCGGTGGCCGAGTCACGGTATCCCGAGTGTGTCAGTGTGTGACTGGATTGATCTGGCTCAGGATAGGTCCCGTGTTTAGATGTGAGCACGGTAATGAACATTTGGGTTTAAAAAAAAGACGTGGCATTTCATCAGCTGAGTCACTGTCAGCTTGTCCACGAGTTCGAAACAGGCGCTGCTTGCTGTTTCCAGTGGCGTGACGCTCCATTCATTAACGGTTTTCATTTAATTGCGAAATAATAAGAGCGCTAATTTCCGTACATGGACACCGGACATGCCTCGGCCTGTGTCGTAACTGTCTGCAGTCGTAACACTGATTGCTTTTAAATTGCTTGTTATCGACTGGTGTAAATATTGATTCAGTGTTATGTTAATCCAATTCAAGCAAAATACGACCCGATGTAATTCAGTTTAGTGAATGCCTGCGGGCTGGACGTCCGAGATTCGATTCCGGTTGGTTGCTCACTCCGCAGTCTGTGTGGGACCGCCCAGCTGGCTCGCAGTACGCCTTAGTGAACGAGGTGTGGCACTAAACCGTTCACTGTAAGTGGCACATCGCCGTCGCGTCGTTAAATACAGATGTACGTATGTTGCGATCTGTCAGCAGAACATTATATTCAGTGAGAATAAGGCTACGTGTTTCGGCTAAAAATGATTAGGCGTCATCAGGCCTGATTACAAGAATACAAAACTGGTGTGTTTTACGACTGTACTGTAGCTGTACATGCGCAATATACGGCACACAGTACTGTAGCTGTACATGCTGCAATATACGGCACACAGTACTGTAGCTGTACATGCTGCAATATACGGCACACAGTACTGTAGCTGTACATGCTGCAATATACGGCACACAGTACTGTAGCTGTACATGCTGCAATATACGGCACACAGTACTGTAACTGTACATGTGCATATACGCAAACAGACTGTACTGATACATCTGCATAATAACGTGCACATCAGTATGATAGCTTACATGCTGCAAATACGGCAACACAGTACTGTATGTACAAGTTGCAATATACGGCACACAGTACTGTAGCTGTACATGCTGCATAACGGTACACAGTACTGTAGCTGTACATGCTGCAATATACGGCACACAGTACTGTAAGCTGTCACAGCTGCAATATACGGCACACATTACTGTAGCTGTACATTGCTGCAATAATGGCACACAGTATTTTAGGTACTCTGAATATACGGCACACAGTAACTGTACTGATAATGCTGCAATATACGGCACAACAGTACTGTAGCTGTACATGCGCAATATATGCACACAGTACTTTAGCTGACATGCTGCAATTTAGGCAACCAATTGTTAAGGTAAACGGGCTTCTAAGTGTCTGATTTGAAGTTCAAAACGTAATATTGAATATAATAATTCACAATTTCAAAAACCAACAAATGCACTATATCTATCAAGTATTGTTCAATATCCTCTACATATGTTCGGCTCCAGTTGAACCATCTTCAGGGGGTCAAGGTTACATTCATATTACATCATCAGTTAATCAGACACACCACAACATACAGTCAAGTTACTGTCACAGTAACAAGCTACAGCGCAAGCAATTACGTTGTGTACTGTTTGAACTGCGACATGAATTGTGTCCACTTTTAGAGTTTGAAGTATATATATATATATAATTATATATATGTATTATAAAGTGTCACTTGATAGTACAAGACAACTAACAGGGCTTGGTCAACTCCAGTTAGCATAAAGAAACCACTGCCAGCAATTTTAATGACAATCTTCAATTTTTATGACAATCTTCAATTTTAATGACAATCTTCAATTTTAATGACAATCTACCTGCTGAAGAGTCTGTATTATTTCTGACATTTCATTATTTATACTTCAAACTCTAAAAATGGACACAATTCATGTCGCAGTTCAAACAGTACACAACGTAATTGCATGCACTGTAGCTGTTACTGTGACAGTAACTTGACTGTATGTTGTGGTGTGTCTGATTAACTAATGATGTAATATGAATGTAACCTTGACCCCCTGAAGATGGTTCAACTGGAGCCGAAACATATGTAGGGATATTGAACAATACTTGATAATATAGCGCATTTGTTGGTTTTTTAAAATTGTGAATTATTATCAAATTGCACGGCGGATATAATGTGAAGTTAACTGAATATAATAATATGACAAGGCAAATATGTATAAAATTCAGAGGACCACTGATCCTTGAAGATGAAAGCGACATGTTTCTTCGAAACGTCGGGAACAGTCACACAGCGACGCAGCGTCGCTTCTCAAAAGACCGGGCTCTTAAAGTGCACCGCCATGAGAACTCAGAACTTTGGTTGCAAAAAACGCGTTTAAGTTCTTAGCCAGCCCAGCCGCTGTTGCCGTCTTACCCACGGGGCTGAATTGATTAGTTTTTGCAATGCATCAGCTGTATGAGGTTTGGCGATGTATAATGCACGTGTTACAGAAAGACGACTGAAGTCGTGTCTTGACACAGACCGCAGTGTTCAGTGTTCAGGTTGCTGCGACTGAAGCTGTGTTGCTCCTAGCGCACGCACACGTAGTCAGGAACCGCACGAACAGGCAAGCTGAGTAAGAGAGACGCAGAATTATGTCGGTAGAAATGTGGGCCTGGGCCAGGCGGCGTCAGGCGGGAGGTGCGGCCCGCCTAGGACACTAAACCGAACGTTTATTTAGATAGATTAGAAAGCCCGCAGCGCAACCCCCATTTACTGTGAGTTATGTTAGAGTTTCGAGTTAGCTGGCTAGAAAGAAGCGTGCTGGAGGAAGAACTGCACATCTGCCTTGCCGGAACGAGGAAGCGACCTGCGTACAAACGACGCTCACAGACGGACGGAACTGTTTGAGTATTTGCAAAGGGAGAGTGTGTCTGGAGTCGTGACAGTTGATTGAAATTCCTGTGAGACAAATCCACGCTTCCTCGTCGAGGTTAGTGCAAGTTAGTTTTATTCTTCCTGTGAGTGCTTAGGCCCTTGGGCCTGTCCTGCTTCATTGTCATCTTTCACTTGGTCTACCTAGGTTGCTTCTGCCTGTAGATTGATAATGGAGGGCCACCTTCCGGTACCTGTCCTCCTCCATCCATTCGATACAGTCTGTGCAGCAATGTTTATCATCTCTAATTTCGTCTGGCACTCAGAATGTGTTTAGCTCCTGTTCTATATTTTCGTTTTGTATCAGATCATGCAAGCTGCGTCTCTCGATTCCTGTTAGCAGTTTCATTTCTGTAAGCCGATGTTACTGCAAGTTGAGTCCTGAAAGAGTCGGTACGACAGAAATAGCAAAACACGCAGATGGTCTGTCTTCCAGCGTTCAGCACTGAAGTCGGGTCAAGGAAAGAATGAACACACTGTAAGGGAAAGTGGTCGGTTCGAGCGGGTTGAAACCCCTGAGTTGCCAGGGTCCGTTTAAATGCTGCTACGTTCCAGTTTGTGAAGTCTTGTGGTGTGATGAAGCCGCGCCGTATGCTTGATACAGTGACAGCAGTCGTCAAACGCACGCACGCCTACATACTTTGCAAACTGTACATTGCCGAAGGCAGACAGCGCAATGTACGTGTCTGTTAAAACGCCATTTTTGGCTGTTATTGTTGTTGTTATTATCAGTATTTTGAATTTCTACACCGTGTAGTGATTAAATGTCTCGACGTTTCGGAGGAATGTACTAACCTCCATATTCAGGGCGACTGAATTCGTTTTTGTGGATGCTGAAGTGACTGGAAGAAGAAAGTGTGCCGGTTATGTGTGAAAGTTGGAGGGTACCTGGCAACTCACAGCAGTAACATGTATCGGCCAACTACTGTGAAAGTTGGAGGTACCTGGCAACTCACAGCAGACACATGTATCAGCCAACTACTGTGAAAGTTGGAGGTACCTGGCAACTCACAGCAGTAACATGTATCGGCCAAACTACTGTGAAAGTTGGAGGGTACCTGGCAACTCACAGCAGACACATGTATCAGCCAACTACTGTGAAAGTTGGAGGTACCTGGCAACTCACAGCAGTAACATGTATCGGCCAACTACTGTGAAAGTTGGAGGGTACCTGGCAACTCACAGCAGACACATGTATCAGCCAACTACTGTGAAAGTTGGAGGGTACCTGGCAACTCACAGCAGTAACATGTATCGGCCAACTACTGTGAAAGTTGGAGGGTACCTGGCAACTCACAGCAGACACATGTATCAGCCAACTACTGTGAAAGTTGGAGGGTACCTGGCAACTCACAGCAGTAACATGTATCGGCCAACTACTGTGAAAGTTGGAGGGTACCTGGCAACTCGCAGCAGTAACATATATCGGCCAACTACCCTCCAACCGCCTCTATAGCCGAGTTACTTTCTTCTCACGTTCACTTAAATATCTACTCGAACCAAATTGTCACCACAAGGATGGAGGCAGTAGGTTCCTCCGAAACGTCGAACAAGCCAATTACACTAACGACGACCTAAAAACTCTAAATAGACCCTCATTTGAACAGTTGTCATGCAAACCTAAACATTAATATTGTTATTGTTCTTGTCTATATGTATGGCTGTGTTTATGTCTTTGTCTATATGTTATGGCTGGTTTATGTCTTTGTCTTATGTTATGGCTGTGTTTATGTCTTTGTCTTATGTTATGGCTGTGTTTATGTCTTTGTCTTATGTTATGGCGTGTTTATGTCTTTGTCTTATGTTATGGCTGTGTTTATGTCTTTGTCTTATGTTATGGCTGGTTTATGTCTTTGTCTATATTATGGCTGTGTTTATGTCTTTGTCTTATGTTATGGCTGTGTTTATGTCTTTGTCTATATGTTATGGCTGTGTTTATGTCTTTGTCTTATGTTATGGCTGTGTTATCTTTGTCTATATGTATGCTGTGTTTATGTCTTTGTCTTATGTTATGGCTGTGTTTATGTCTTTGTCTTATGTTATGGCTGTGTTTATGTCTTTGTCTATATGTATGGCTGTGTTTATGTCTTTGTCTTATGTTATGGCTGTGTTTATGTCTTTGTCTTATGTTATGGCTGTGTTTATGTCTTTGTCTATATGTATGGCTGTGTTTATGTCTTTGTCTTATGTTATGGCTGTGTTTATGTCTTTGTCTATGTTATGGCTGTGTTTATGTCTTTGTCTTATGTTATGGCTGTGTTTATGTCTTTGTCTATATGTATGGCTGTGTTTATGTCTTTGTCTTATGTTATGGCTGTGTTTATGTCTTTGTCTTATGTTATGGCTGTGTTTATGTCTTTGTCTATATGTTATGGCTGTGTTTATGTCTTTGTCTTATGTTATGGCTGTGTTTATGTCTTTGTCTTATGTTATGGCTGTGTTTATGTCTTTGTCTTATGTTATGGCTGTGTTTATGTCTTTGTCTTATGTTATGGCTGTGTTTATGTCTTTGTCTTATGTTATGGCTGTGTTTATGTCTTTGTCTATATGTATGGCTGTGTTTATGTCTTTGTCTTATGTTATTGGCTGTTTTATGTCTTTGTCTTATGTTATGGCTGTGTTTATGTCTTTGTCTATATGTATGGCTGTGTTTATGTCTTTGTCTTATGTTATGGCTGTGTTTATGTCTTTGTCTTATGTTATGGCTGTGTTTATGTCTTTGTCTTATGTTATGGCTGTGTTTATGTCTTTGTCTATATGTATGGCTGTGTTTATGTCTTTGTCTATATGTATGGCTGTGTTTATGTCTTTGTCTTATGTTATGGCTGTGTTTATGTCTTTGTCTATATGTATGGCTGTGTTTATGTCTTTGTCTATATGTATGGCTGTGTTTATGTCTTTGTCTATATGTATGGCTGTGTTTATGTCTTTGTCTATATGTATGGCTGTGTTTATGTCTTTGTCTATATGTATTGGCTGTTGTTTATGTCTTTGTCTTTTATGTTATGGCTGTGTTTATGTCTTTGTCTTATGTTATGGCTGTGTTTATGTCTTTGTCTTATGTTATGGCTGTGTTTATGTCTTTGTCTATATGTATGGCTGTGTTTATGTCTTTGTCTTATGTTATGGCTGTGTTTATGTCTTTGTCTTATGTTATGGCTGTGTTTATGTCTTTGTCTTATGTTATGGCTGTGTTTATGTCTTTGTCTTATGTTATGGCTGTGTTTATGTCTTTGTCTTATGTTATGGCTGTGTTTATGTCTTTGTCTATATGTATGGCTGTGTTTATGTCTTTGTCTTATGTTATGGCTGGTGTTTATGTCTTGTCTTATTGTTATTAGGCTGTGTTTATTTGTCTTTGTTTATTTTGTAGTAGGCTGTGTTTATGTCTTTGTCTTATGTTATGGCTGTGTTTATGTCTTTGTCTTATGTTATGGCTGTGTTTATGTCTTTGTCTTATGTTATGGCTGTGTTTATGTCTTTGTCTATATGTATGGCTGTGTTTATGTCTTTGTCTATATGTATGGCTGTGTTTATGTCTTTGTCTTATGTTATGGCTGTGTTTATGTCTTTGTCTATATGTATGGCTGTGTTTATGTCTTTGTCTATATGTATGGCTGTGTTTATGTCTTTGTCTATATGTATGGCTGTGTTTATGTCTTTGTCTATATGTATGGCTGTGTTTATGTCTTTGTCTTATGTTATGGCTGTGTTTATGTCTTTGTCTATATGTATGGCTGTGTTTATGTCTTTGTCTATATGTATGGCTGTGTTTATATCTTTGTCTTATGTTATGGCTGTGTTTATATCTTTGTCTTATGTTATGGCTGTGTTTATGTCTTTGTCTTATGTTATGGCTGTGTTTATGTCTTTGTCTTATGTTATGGCTGTGTTTATATCTTTGTCTTATGTTATGGCTGTGTTTATGTCTTTGTCTATATGTATGGCTGTGTTTATGTCTTTGTCTATATGTATGGCTGTGTTTATATCTTTGTCTTATGTTATGGCTGTGTTTATGTCTTTGTCTATATGTATGGCTGTGTTTATGTCTTTGTCTATATGTATGGCTGTGTTTATGTCTTTGTCTTATGTTATGGCTGTGTTTATGTCTTTGTCTTATGTTATGGCTGTGTTTATGTCTTTGTCTATATGTATGGCTGTGTTTATGTCTTTGTCTTATGTTATGGCTGTGTTTATGTCTTTGTCTATATGTATGGCTGTGTTTATTTTGTCTTTTAGTCTTATGTTTATGGCTGTGTTTATGTCTTTGTCTATATGTATGGCTGTGTTTATGTCTTTGTCTATATGTATGGCTGTGTTTATATCTTTGTTGCTTTATGTTATATGGCTGTGTTTATATCTTTGTCTTATGTTATGGCTGTGTTTATGTCTTTGTCTATATGTATGGCTGTGTTTATATCTTTGTCTTATGTTATGGCTGTGTTTATGTCTTTGTCTATATGTATGGCTGTGTTTATATCTTTGTCTTATGTTATGGCTGTGTTTATATCTTTGTCTTATGTTATGGCTGTGTTTATGTCTTTGTCTATATGTATGGCTGTGTTTATATCTTTGTCTTATGTTATGGCTGTGTTTATGTCTTTGTCTATATGTATGGCTGTGTTTATGTCTTTGTCTATATGTATGGCTGTGTTTATGTCTTTGTCTATATGTATGGCTGTGTTTATGTCTTTGTCTTATGTTATGGCTGTGTTTATGTCTTTGTCTATATGTATGGCTGTGTTTATGTCTTTGTCTATATGTATGGCTGTGTTTATGTCTTTGTCTATATGTATGGCTGTGTTTATGTCTTTGTCTATATGTATGGCTGTGTTTATGTCTTTGTCTATATGTTATGGCTGTGTTTATGTCTTTGTCTATATGTATGGCTGTGTTTATGTCTTTGTCTATATGTATGGCTGTGTTTATGTCTTTGTCTATATGTATGGCTGTGTTTATGTCTTTGTCTATATGTATGGCTGTGTTTATGTCTTTGTCTTATGTTATGGCTGTGTTTATGTCTTTGTCTATATGTATGGCTGTGTTTATGTCTTTGTCTATATGTATGGCTGTGTTTATGTCTTTGTCTATATGTATGGCTGTGTTTATGTCTTTGTCTATATGTATGGCTGTGTTTATGTCTTTGTCTATATGTATGGCTGTGTTTATGTCTTTGTCTATATGTATGGCTGTGTTTATGTCTTTGTCTATATGTATGGCTGTGTTTATGTCTTTGTCTATATGTATGGCTGTGTTTATGTCTTTGTCTATATGTATGGCTGTGTTTATGTCTTTGTCTATATGTATGGCTGTGTTTATGTCTTTGTCTATATGTATGGCTGTGTTTATGTCTTTGTCTATATGTATGGCTGTGTTTATGTCTTTGTCTATATGTATGGCTGTGTTTATGTCTTTGTCTATATGTATGGCTGTGTTTATGTCTTTGTCTATATGTATGGCTGTGTTTATGTCTTTGTCTATATGTATGGCTGTGTTTATGTCTTTGTCTATGTTATGGCTGTGTTTATGTCTTTGTCTATATGTATGGCTGTGTTTATGTCTTTGTCTATATGTATGGCTGTGTTTATGTCTTTGTCTATATGTATGGCTGTGTTTATGTCTTTGTCTATATGTATGGCTGTGTTTATGTCTTTGTCTATATGTTATGGCTGTGTTTATGTCTTTGTCTATATGTATGGCTGTGTTTATATCTTTGTCTTATGTTATGGCTGTGTTTATGTCTTTGTCTATATGTATGGCTGTGTTTATATCTTTGTCTTATGTTATGGCTGTGTTTATTTTTCTTTGTCTTTATTTGTTATGGCTGTGTTTATGTCTTTGTCTATATGTATGGCTGTGTTTATATCTTTGTCTTATGTTTATGGCTAGTGGTTTTATATCTTTGTCTATATGTATGGCTGTGTTTATGTCTTTGTCTATATGTATGGCTGTGTTTATGTCTTTGTCTATATGTATGGCTGTGTTTATGTCTTTGTCTTATGTTATGGCTGTGTTTATTCTTTGTCTATATGTATGGCTGTGTTTATGTCTTTGTCTATATGTATGGCTGTGTTTATGTCTTTGTCTATATGTATGGCTGTGTTTATGTCTTTGTCTATATGTTATGGCTGTGTTTATGTCTTTGTCTATATGTTATGGCTGTGTTTATGTCTTTGTCTATATGTATGGCTGTGTTTATGTCTTTGTCTTATGTTATGGCTGTGTTTTATGTCTTTGTCTATATGTATGGCTGTGTTTTATGTCTTTGTCTATATGTATGGCTGTGTTTATGTCTTTGTCTATATGTATGGCTGTGTTTATGTCTTTGTCTATATGTTATGGCTGTGTTTATGTCTTTGTCTATATGTATGGCTGTGTTTATGTCTTTGTCTATATGTATGGCTGTGTTTATGTCTTTGTCTATATGTATGTCTGTGTTTATGTCTTTGTCTATATGTTATGGCTGTGTTTATGTCTTTGTCTATATGTATGGCTGTGTTTATGTCTTTGTCTTATGTTATGGCTGTGTTTATGTCTTTGTCTATATGTTATGGCTGTGTTTATGTCTTTGTCTATATGTATGGCTGTGTTTATGTCTTTGTCTATATGTTATGGCTGTGTTTATGTCTTTGTCTATATGTATGGCTGTGTTTATGTCTTTGTCTATATGTATGGCTGTGTTTATGTCTTTGTCTATATGTATGGCTGTGTTTATGTCTTTGTCTATATGTATGGCTGTGTTTATGTCTTTGTCTATATGTATGGCTGTGTTTATGTCTTTGTCTATATGTATGGCTGTGTTTATGTCTTTGTCTATATGTTATGGCTGTGTTTATGTCTGTCTTATGTTATGGCTGTGTTTATGTCTTTGTCTATATGTTATGGCTGTGTTTATGTCTGTCTTATGTTATGGCTGTGTTTATGTCTTTGTCTATATGTTATGGCTGTGTTTATGTCTTTGTCTATATGTATGGCTGTGTTTATGTCTTTGTCTATATGTTATGGCTGTGTTTATGTCTTTGTCTATATGTATGGCTGTGTTTATGTCTTTGTCTATATGTATGGCTGTGTTTATGTCTTTGTCTATATGTTATGGCTGTGTTTATGTCTTTGTCTATATGTATGGCTGTGTTTATGTCTTTGTCTATATGTATGGCTGTGTTTATGTCTTTGTCTATATGTATGGCTGTGTTTATGTCTTTGTCTATATGTATGGCTGTGTTTATGTCTTTGTCTATATGTATGGCTGTGTTTATGTCTTTGTCTATATGTATGGCTGTGTTTATGTCTTTGTCTATATGTATGGCTGTGTTTATGTCTGTCTTATGTTATGGCTGTGTTTATGTCTTTGTCTATATGTTATGGCTGTGTTTATGTCTGTCTTATGTTATGGCTGTGTTTATGTCTTTGTCTATATGTTATGGCTGTGTTTATGTCTTTGTCTATATGTATGGCTGTGTTTATGTCTTTGTCTATATGTTATGGCTGTGTTTATGTCTTTGTCTATATGTTATGGCTGTGTTTATGTCTTTGTCTATATGTATGGCTGTGTTTATGTCTTTGTCTATATGTTATGGCTGTGTTTATGTCTGTCTTATGTTATGGCTGTGTTTATGTCTTTGTCTATATGTTATGGCTGTGTTTATGTTTGTCTTATGTTATGGCTGTGTTTATGTCTTTGTCTATATGTTATGGCTGTGTTTATGTCTTTGTCTATATGTATGGCTGTGTTTATGTCTTTGTCTATATGTATGGCTGTGTTTATGTCTTTGTCTATATGTTATAGCTGTGTTTATGTCTTTGTCTATATGTTATGGCTGTGTTTATGTCTGTCTATATGTTATGGCTGTGTTTATGTCTTTGTCTATATGTTATGGCTGTGTTTATGTCTTTGTCTATATGTTATGGCTGTGTTTATGTCTTTGTCTATATGTATGGCTGTGTTTATGTCTTTGTCTATATGTTATGGCTGTGTTTATGTCTTTGTCTATATGTTATGGCTGTGTTTATGTCTTTGTCTATATGTATGGCTGTGTTTATGTCTTTGTCTATATGTTATGGCTGTGTTTATGTCTTTGTCTATATGTATGGCTGTGTTTATGTCTTTGTCTATATGTTATGGCTGTGTTTATGTCTTTGTCTATATGTATGGCTGTGTTTATGTCTTTGTCTATATGTATGGCTGTGTTTATGTCTTTGTCTATATGTATGGCTGTGTTTATGTCTTTGTCTATATGTTATGGCTGTGTTTATGTCTGTCTTATGTTATGGCTGTGTTTATGTCTTTGTCTATATGTTATGGCTGTGTTTATGTTTGTCTTATGTTATGGCTGTGTTTATGTCTTTGTCTATATGTTATGGTTGTGTTTATGTCTTTGTCTATATGTATGGCTGTGTTTATGTCTTTGTCTATATGTATGGCTGTGTTTATGTCTTTGTCTATATGTTATAGCTGTATTTATGTCTTTGTCTATATGTTATGGCTGTGTTTATGTCTGTCTTATGTTATGGCTGTGTTTATGTCTTTGTCTATATGTTATGGCTGTGTTTATGTCTTTGTCTATATGTTATGGCTGTGTTTATGTCTTTGTCTATATGTATGGCTGTGTTTATGTCTTTGTCTATATGTTATGGCTGTGTTTATGTCTTTGTCTATATGTATGGCTGTGTTTATGTCTTTGTCTATATGTTATGGCTGTGTTTATGTCTTTGTCTATATGTTATGGCTGTGTTTATGTCTTTGTCTATATGTTATGGCTGTGTTTATGTCTTTGTCTATATGTTATGGCTGTGTTTATGTCTGTCTTATGTTATGGCTGTGTTTATGTCTTTGTCTATATGTTATGGCTGTGTTTATGTCTTTGTCTATATATTATGGCTGTGTTTATGTCTTTGTCTATATGTTATGGCTGTGTTTATGTCTTTGTCTATATGTTATGGCTGTGTTTATGTCTTTGTCTATATGTTATGGCTGTGTTTATGTCTTTGTCTATATGTTATGGCTGTGTTTATGTCTTTGTCTATATGTTATGGCTGTGTTTATGTCTTTGTCTATATGTTATGGCTGTGTTTATGTCTTTGTCTATATGTTATGGCTGTGTTTATGTCTTTGTCTATATGTTATGGCTGTGTTTATGTCTTTGTCTATACGTTATGGCTGTGTTTGTCTTTGTCTTATGTTATGGCTGTGTTTATGTCTTTGTCTATATGTTATGGCTGTGTTTATGTCTTTGTCTATATGTTATGGCTGTGTTTATGTCTTTGTCTATATGTATGGCTGTGTTTATGTCTTTGTCTATATGTTATGGGCTGTTGTTTATGTCTTTGTCTATATGTTATGGCTGTGTTTATGTCTTTGTCTATATGTATGGCTGTGTTTATGTCTTTGTCTATATGTTATGGCTGTGTTTATGTCTTTGTCTATATGTATGGCTGTGTTTATGTCTTTGTCTATATGTTATGGCTGTGTTTATGTCTTTGTCTATATGTATGGCTGTGTTTATGTCTTTGTCTATATGTATGGCTGTGTTTATGTCTTTGTCTATATGTATGGCTGTGTTTATGTCTTTGTCTATATGTTATGGCTGTGTTTATGTCTGTCTTATGTTATGGCTGTGTTTATGTCTTTGTCTATATGTTATGGCTGTGTTTATGTTTGTCTTATGTTATGGCTGTGTTTATGTCTTTGTCTATATGTTATGGTTGTGTTTATGTCTTTGTCTATATGTATGGCTGTGTTTATGTCTTTGTCTATATGTATGGCTGTGTTTATGTCTTTGTCTATATGTTATAGCTGTATTTATGTCTTTGTCTATATGTTATGGCTGTGTTTATGTCTGTCTTATGTTATGGCTGTGTTTATGTCTTTGTCTATATGTTATGGCTGTGTTTATGTCTTTGTCTATATGTTATGGCTGTGTTTATGTCTTTGTCTATATGTATGGCTGTGTTTATGTCTTTGTCTATATGTTATGGCTGTGTTTATGTCTTTGTCTATATGTATGGCTGTGTTTATGTCTTTGTCTATATGTTATGGCTGTGTTTATGTCTTTGTCTATATGTTATGGCTGTGTTTATGTCTTTGTCTATATGTTATGGCTGTGTTTATGTCTTTGTCTATATGTTATGGCTGTGTTTATGTCTGTCTTATGTTATGGCTGTGTTTATGTCTTTGTCTATATGTTATGGCTGTGTTTATGTCTTTGTCTATATATTATGGCTGTGTTTATGTCTTTGTCTATATGTTATGGCTGTGTTTATGTCTTTGTCTATATGTTATGGCTGTGTTTATGTCTTTGTCTATATGTTATGGCTGTGTTTATGTCTTTGTCTATATGTTATGGCTGTGTTTATGTCTTTGTCTATATGTTATGGCTGTGTTTATGTCTTTGTCTATATGTTATGGCTGTGTTTATGTCTTTGTCTATATGTTATGGCTGTGTTTATGTCTTTGTCTATATGTTATGGCTGTGTTTATGTCTTTGTCTATACGTTATGGCTGTGTTTGTCTTTGTCTTATGTTATGGCTGTGTTTATGTCTTTGTCTATATGTTATGGCTGTGTTTATGTCTTTGTCTATATGTTATGGCTGTGTTTATGTCTTTGTCTTTATGTTATTGCTGTGTTTATGTATTTGTCTTATGTTATGGCTGTGTTTATGTCTTTGTCTATATGTTAGGCTGTGTTTATGTCTTTGTCTATATGTTGTGGCTGTGTTTATGTCTTTGTCTATATGTTATGGCTGTGTTTATGTATTTGTCTATATGTTATGGCTGTGTTTATGTCTTTGTTTATATGTTATGGCTGTGTTTATGTCTTTGTCTATATGTTATGGCTGTGTTTATGTCTTTGTCTATATGTTATGGCTGTGTTTATGTCTTTGTCTTATGTTATGGCTGTGTTTTATGTCTTTGTCTATATGTTATGGCTGTGTTTATGTCTTTGTCTATATGTATGGCTGTGTTTATGTCTTTGTCTATATGTTATGGCTGTGTTTATGTCTTTGTCTTATGTTATGGCTGTGTTTATGTATTTGTCTATATGTTATGGCTGTGTTTATGTATTTGTCTATATGTTATGGCTGTGTTTATGTCTTTGTCTATATGTATGGCTGTGTTTATGTCTTTGTCTTATGTTATGGCTGTGTTTATGTCTTTGTCTTATGTTATGGCTGTGTTTATGTCTTTGTCTATATGTTATGGCTGTGTTTATAAATACTCGTACGTTGTCTTGGCACGTCGCATAAATTATTTCATCTCCAGTTTCTTTCGCCGATAATACAGACATCGTGTCCGTAGTTTCCTTTCAGCGCCTGTCTTAAGTCTGTCTTATACAATGTATTGCATTAGTGTGCTACATAAACTCACGAACGTGTGTCTGAACCTCAGCGTGACACATTTTCCTCCCAAAAGGCGCTTCTGTATGCCCTTCTATTTTCAGATTATTCGCAGACTGTATTTGGTCTTATAACCGAGACTGTGCTTACTGCGCGGTACGGGTTGAATATTTAAATGTAATTCAGTAATGCAGTGTGATGTGTCAGTGTGCGTGCTGTGAACAGGACGGACACGTCTGCAGTCTGGTGGCTTGTATTCGAAACACGAAGTGTCTCTGAATGCGAACAGTTCTGACTGGTTTTACTGCCGGCCTAATTGCGTAGTATTGAGGAATGAAGTGGAGCTTTCTTGTGAAGGCTCTGTTGACTCGCTGCCTTTTCTGCTGGGAAGCTTCTTCTCTTAGGAATGTTCCTAGATTTTTCATATATTGAATCAAGGGAAGAAGGTTTTTTCTACTCCAAATGGAGTTTTTGTATAAGACGAACGGCAGAATTGGAATTCCCACCACTGGGCTGTAATGCGCTTCTTGTTACATCCCCCCCCCCGACAGGCCAGTAGAACAGTGCAGCTGCATCCGAAAATTCAGTGTTTTTGCAATGTGGCCTGTGTATTTTTTTGTATTCAATGACATAGATTCAGCTACAGAGGTCATGTAGTGTCGAATATGCAAGCACACGGTGTGTTCACGTCGAATTCGATGTCGTTGTGCCGCTTGTCAGTGCTCTTAAATACGGCCGTCAGAACAGAACGACAAGACAAATGATTATAACAAAAATGCAGAACCTGAAAACATTGAAGTTCACACTGTGAAGGCGTATAGAGGGAGCGGCCGTACAGCTTCACTCGTTTTTAACCTCGGCTTGTATGGACGTGAGTAGTCAGCTTCACTTTACCTTAGCCACTTTACCTTACCCCCGATACCCATTGCATAGGACTCTGGGTGGGTCCGAGAGCCAGTCTGCGTTTTGCAGAGTCGAAAATTATTTTGCCTCTGCCGGAAGTCGTACAGACTGCGTCGTTCTGACTTCGCTAAAAGGAGGACAAAATGCTTATACTATTGATGTAAAGGATCGTACTTAGTGACAGTTGACAGTGACACCTGCAGTACTTAGTGACAGTTGACAGTGACACCTGCAGTACTTAGTGACAGTTGACAGTGACACATGCAGTACTTCAGTGACAGTTGACAGTGACACCTGCAGTACTTAGTGACAGTTGACAGTGACACCTGCAGTACTTAGTGACAGTTTACAGTGACACCTGCAGTACTTAGTGACAGTTGACAGTGACACCTGCAGTACTTAGTGACAGTTGACAGTGACACCTGCAGTACTTCATTGACAGTTGACAGTGACACCTGCAGTACTTTAGTGACAGTTGACAGTGACACCTGCAGTACTTAGTGACAGTTGACAGTGACACCTGCAGTACTTAGTGACAGTTGACAGTGACACCTGCAGTACTTCATTGACAGTTGACAGTGACACCTGCAGTACTTTAGTGACAGTTGACAGTGACACCTGCAGTACTTCAGTGACAGTTGACAGTGACACCTGCAGTACTTCAGTGACAGTTGACAGTAACACCTGCAGTACTTAGTGACAGTTGACAGTGACACCTGCAGTACTTAGTGACAGTTGACAGTGACACCTGCAGTACTTAGTGACAGTTGACAGTGACACCTGCAGTACTTAGTGACAGTTGACAGTGACACCTGCAGTACTTAGTGACAGTTGACAGTGACACCTGCAGTACTTCATGACAGTTGACAGTGACACCTGCAGTATCTTAGTGACAGTTGACAGTGACACCTGCAGTACTTCAGTGACAGTTGACAGTGACACCTGCAGTACTTCAGTGACAGTTGACAGTAACACCTGCAGACTTCAGTGACAGTTGACAGTGACACCTTCAGTAATTCAGTGACAGTTGACAGTAACGCCTGCAGTACTTCATTGACAGTTTCAGTAACACATCCAGTAATTCAGTGACAGTGACAGTGACACCTGCAGTACTTCAGTGACAGTTGACAGTACACCTCAGTAATTCAGTGACAGGTGACAGTGACATCAGCAGTACTTCAGTTACAGTTGACAGTGACACCTCCAGTAATTCAGTGACAGTTGACAGTGACACCTGCAGTACTTCAGTGACAGTTGACAGTGACACCTGCAGTACTTCAGCTGACACCTGCAGTACTTCAGTGACAGTTGACAGTGACACCTGCAGTACTTCAGTGACAGTTGACAGTAACACCTGCAGCACTAATCAGTAGTGACAGTAACCTTGGACAGTGACGTAACCTGAATTCGTGACGGTACATGACACTATAGTAGTGACGTGACATCCAGTATCATGAAGTTGACAGTGACACTGCAGTAAGTACAGTTAACAACAGTTAGAGTGAAAGTAGAATCAGAATCACAGTACAGTTGACAGTGACAAACACTTCAGTAATTCAGTGACAGTTGACAGTAACGCCTGCAGTACTTCATGACAGTTGTCAGTAACACATCCAGAATTCAGTGACAGGTGACAGTGACACCTGCAGTACTTCAGTGACAGTTGACAGTAACACCTCCAGTAATTCAGTGACAGGTGACAGTGACATCAGCAGTACTTCAGTGACAGTTGACAGTGACACCATCCAGTAATTCAGTGACAGTTGACAGTGACACCTGCAGTAACCAGGACAGTTGACAGTGACACTGCAGTACTTCAGTTTGACACTGCAGTACTTCATGACAGTTGAAAGTGACACCTGCATATCAGTGACAGTTACAGAACACCTGAGACTTCAGTGACATTTGACAATGACACCTTCAGTAATTCAGTGACAGTTGACAGTAAACGCCTGCATACTTCAGTGACAGTTGTCAGTAACACATCCAGTAATTCAGTGACAGGTGACAGTGACACCTGCAGTACTTCAGTGACAGTTGACAGAACACCTCCAGTAATTCGGTGACAAGTGACAGTGACACCAGCAGTACTGTGACATGTTGACAGTGACACCTCACAGTAATTCATGTGACAGTTGACAGTGACAGCGCAGTCAAAAGATACAAAAGTGCATGAACTGAATCAGTTATGACAAACTGAGAGTGGAGTTTACGAACAGAAGAAAGTTAAGATACAGAAGTAAAGGATCCAATCATAGGACTGATTGACGTCGATTTAGTGTCTGCGACGAGAATGTCAGGATACAGGTTAGTAAAGGAGCCAGATATAGGACTAATGTGGACGGTCGTTTGTTGTCGTGCGGACAGAATGTCAGGATACAGGTTAGTAAAGGAGCCAGATATAGGACTAATGTGGACGGTCGTTTGTTGTCGTGCGGACAGAATGTCAGGATACAGGTTAGTAAAGGAGCCAGATATAGGACTAATGTGGACGGTCGTTTGTTGTCGTGCGGACAGAATGTCAGGATACAGGTTAGTAAAGGAGCCGATATAGGACTAATGTGGACGGTCGTTTGTTGTCGTGCGGACAGAATGTCAGGATACAGGTTAGTAAAGGAGCCAGATATAGGACTAATGTGGACGGTCGTTTGTTGTCGTGCGGACAGAATGTCAGGATACAGGTTAGTAAAGGAGCCAGATATAGGACTAATGTGGACGGTCGTTTGTTGTCGTGCGGACAGAATGTCAGGATACAGGTTAGTAAAGGAGCCAGATATAGGACTAATGTGGACGGTCGTTTGTTGTCGTGCGGACAGAATGTCAGGATACAGGTTAGTAAAGGAGCCAGATATAGGACTAATGTGGACGGTCGTTTGTTGTCGTGCGGACAGAATGTCAGGATACAGGTTAGTAAAGGAGCCAGATATAGGACTAATGTGGACGGTCGTTTGTTGTCGTGCGGACAGAATGTCAGGATACAGGTTAGTAAAGGAGCCAGATATAGGACTAATGTGGACGGTCGTTTGTTGTCGTGCGGACAGAATGTCAGGATACAGGTTAGTAAAGGAGCCAGATATAGGACTAATGTGGACGGTCGTTTGTTGTCGTGCGGACAGAATGTCAGGATACAGGTTAGTAAAGGAGCCGGATATAGGACTAATGTGGACGGTCGTTTGTTGTCGTGCGGACAGAATGTCAGGATACAGGTTAGTAAAGGAGCCAGATATAGGACTAATGTGGACGGTCGTTTGTTGTCGTGCGGACAGAATGTCAGGATACAGGTTAGTAAAGGAGCCGATATAGGACTAATGTGGACGGTCGTTTGTTGTCGTGCGGACAGAATGTCAGGATACAGGTTAGTAAAGGAGCCAGATATAGGACTAATGTGGACGGTCGTTTGTTGTCGTGCGGACAGAATGTCAGGATACAGGTTAGTAAAGGAGCCAGATATAGGACTAATGTGGACGGTCGTTTGTTGTCGTGCGGACAGAATGTCAGGATACAGGTTAGTAAAGGAGCCAGATATAGGACTAATGTGGACGGTCGTTTGTTGTCGTGCGGACAGAATGTCAGGATACAGGTTAGTAAAGGAGCCAGATATAGGACTAATGTGGACGGTCGTTTGTTGTCGTGCGGACAGAATGTCAGGATACAGGTTAGTAAAGGAGCCAGATATAGGACTAATGTGGACGGTCGTTTGTTGTCGTGCGGACAGAATGTCAGGATACAGGTTAGTAAAGGAGCCAGATATAGGACTAATGTGGACGGTCGTTTGTTGTCGTGCGGACAGAATGTCAGGATACAGGTTAGTAAAGGAGCCAGATATAGGACTAATGTGGACGGTCGTTTGTTGTCGGCGGACAGAATGTCAGGATACAGGTTAGTAAAGGAGCCGGATATAGGACTAATGTGGACGGTCGTTTGTTGTCGTGCGGACAGAATGTCAGGATACAGGTTAGTAAAGGAGCCGGATATAGGACTAATGTGGACGGTCGTTTGTTGTCGTGCGGACAGAATGTCAGGATACAGGTTAGTAAAGGAGCCGGATATAGGACTAATGTGGACGGTCGTTTGTTGTCGTGCGGACAGAATGTCAGGATACAGGTTAGTAAAGGAGCCGGATATAGGACTAATGTGGACGGTCGTTTGTTGTCGTGCGGACAGAATGTCAGGATACAGGTTAGTAAAGGAGCCGGATATAGGACTAATGTGGACGGTCGTTTGTTGTCGTGCGGACAGAATGTCAGGATACAGGTTAGTAAAGGAGCCAGATATAGGACTAATGTGGACGGTCGTTTGTTGTGCGGACAGAATGTCAGGATACAGGTTAGTAAAGGAGCCAGATATAGGACTAATGTGGACGGTCGTTTGTTGTGCGGACAGAATGTTTTCTGTGCGGTAGGAACTGAATTTGAAAATATGATTTACACAGGGTTTGGGGTACTAATGTATGGGAAATGTAAAAGGCGTGCGGTGTGTGCTGTGTTGCAGTGAAATGTTTGGTGACGTCACGAGCAGGAGGTGTTTACCAAGCGCAAATGCGACCCGCTTGTCTTGTGTTCAGTTGTTAAGCTTGTAGATGGCAGACGGCAAGACAGATAATGCTGCAGCAGTATCAAGTCGTCGGTTTTTCGTAATACAGTATTATTTTTTTTTCCTGTTCTGGGCTGGGGGCCCGAATCCCGGTGGCGGTGAGATATTCCGCACCCGTGCAGAGTGGTTGTGGGGCCCACACAGCCTCCTGCACAATGGGTCATTCCCGGGGGTAAAGCAGCCGGGGCGAGGCGTTGACCACCCACCCACATCTAGCGTCGAGGTTAAAGAACGAGTAGAGCTATACTTTTACTCCCCCACTGGGCCTTCATGGCCTTTACTTGTCACAGTCACCACTAATTATAACAGACCTCGAGGTCTACACGTGTGCCTACAGTTGCCGTCAGTCAGCACGATCACGTGCAAGTTCCCGTTCCGCTTGACCCTCCCTTATTGCCTGTCTTTGTCTCTTCACTTTGCCATTTTTTCACACCGAGGAAGAATTTGGTCTGAGAAGCATATCGAATGATAGACTAAGCAAAATGGTGTAGCCAGCCACAGTCGTACCGTCGAAATGACTTCGTTCCTGAAGATGGAGGCAGCGTGTCTGTAACACGGTGCACTGCAGTACCCTCGGCCATGATAATCCTGCGTCTCAGTAAGCACTGTGTGTTGTCATTCCAGTAGGTTCCCGTTCATGTTCAAGGGGTCAAGGTTCTTGAACCCTTGAACATGAAGGCGACAGGTTCCTTTCGAAACGTCGGGAACCACTTACCCAACCACGAAGCCTCATATCCCAGAAGTTTGGAAACTTAGATTATGCCGCTGTGACAACCCCAACACTGGCGCAGTACGGACTTAGTTCGAACCGAGTACCTAGGCTGTTCAGTTCCCGTTCCTGTACCTTCTGAGCTACACTTCCAGTTTCGGTCTTCGTCGTGGAAAACAGGAGCGCCACTGTGGGTCCTCCATAAGACGAAAGTTAACGTCCATTTCTTCGAGAGGAAACTGGTCTAAATTGATTGCAGCTTGGCTTGGAAGGGAAGATATGTTAGTGCGACAGATCTCAGAATTGCCCATTCAAGTCTGTGTTATTGCCCGCAGCTGCCCGTATATCCTCACACGGCTCAGTCGACGTAACAGCTCGCCACACTCCACTTCAGCGATGCTGGACTTTTATATTAAAATCTGAAATTTATACAGCAGTGGGCGACAGAATCGTCTGACATTTACTGTCAGTTAATTTATTCACAATTTTATATGAAAGGTCAGGAGCCGGAGCAGCTCAGTCAGTGCAGTGACAGGGCTACGACAGTCTGGATTCGATTTCCAGCATGGACGTCGCTGGAGTCGTTCCAGCGTCCTGCCCCGAGGCAAAGCGGCCGGGACACGGAAGCTGATCTCATCTGCCTGTAATGCAGAAGTTATGAATGCGTGGAGTTGTACGTCTGTTCCGCCATACGGCAATTATACTCCGTGATACAAAGTTCGGCCTTGGTATGTCCCGTAACGACTCTGTCCACCACACAGCGCCCAGGTTCCAGCAAGCTGCATGTTTGTATGCGATGCGCCGTGTACATTGATGCCTTGTTTATTTGTGTAAGGCCGCGGAAGGACGCTGCTCTGTTGTGTACGGCGCTGTACAGCAATTGGAGCCGCACGTTGCTGTGTAACGTACTGGCTGATGTCAGCGCGTCGCGTGAATTAAGTGCACGTACAGAGGCTTCTGCAATGAGTCATGTGTTGATGCAATGCGCTGTCTTATGCAAATGGGTCTTCCTGCGCCAATGTATCACGGTAAATTATGTTACCACTTGAAGTGACTGTACCTTGCGTTTGTGACCATTGCGAACTAACCATCTTGCAGAAACAAGCCAAAATATGGTATTCCCCGTGCTTAATTAAGCATCACAGTCTGAAAACGTATGGTGGAGTGGAGATAAAGCTTCACGCAGTCTTTATCTCGGTAGTAGGTTGGGCTGAGTGGTCGCTATCGACCGCTTTACTCTCCGGAAGAAGTCACTCGATGCTCGCTGATGTGAGGCTCAGTGGGACTCAGAGCCGGCGAGGGCGTCCGTGCTTCCTGCAGAGAGCCTCAAGGCACGTGACGCAGTCGCCAGGCACTGACTCGTTCGTGAGGATCCGAGTCTTGTGTGTCGGTGAGTAAACTGTGAAGATGGAGGCAGCTGTCCTTCGAAACGTCAGGTAGCACTCACCAACGACACAGCGTCACATCGTAGACGCCTTGGATCCTCAGCAAGACCGCTGTGAGAACCTCAAATTGTATTATGCCTGTCCGTCCCTCAGAGCATGTTCTAAACACGGAAGAACGTGACGTCACACTGTCGGTTGTGTTGTTTGTCGCCGCGGCGCCGTGCAGTGATCGCGTTATGCATCAGACAAAGGCAAAATTCGAATAACAGTAGGAATACGAATGCTGCTACGAAGTTTTGGGGCTTTTCGCCGTGCAGAGCGTTTGTACAGTCAGGTCTGTGCCTAGACACAATTAGTGACCTTCCTGCATTGCCAAAGCACTTCTCTGTATCCGAAGAGCTTTGCTTCCTGTGAAGGTTCCCAGGCCTTGCCCGCCTGTACGTTTGACAGGAGTCGTTTTGAGATGACTGCGGAGCATTGCTGGAATGATACTGACGGGGGGAAACCGAACCACAGAGAGAATACCCTGTTCCAGTGCAACTTCGCGCACCTGAAATGTTACATAGACTGACCTGGGATCGAACCATGAGCCATGGCATTGCCGTGCCTCTACTTTGCCCCCAGTAAATGACATTTTGAAACATTTCCTTCCTCAAGTACACATCGCCATTACAAAGAGCAGCCGGCTAATGTTCAGTGCAGTAAGGCGCACTGTGCAGACTGTCACAGCTGTCGCAACACGCTTCAGGCCTGAGGGGTTAGCTCAGTGTTGCCACAATACGTGCAGTTAACAAGTGTTGCTCTATTAAAACATGGAGGTTGGTAGTGACGGTCAGTGGTGTAAGCTTTGCTGTCCGAGCAGAGTACAGATTGTTCCATTTGACAGTGGAGTTCGCTGCGGCATTTAAGCGATCCAGCAAGTACAGCGCCGGTCTGCAGCTGTCGCTACGTCGGGGCTGCTGGAGAAGCAGTTAGGGCTACAGACGCCATCCCCGCCCGCATTGCTAGCTAGGGGCACGTTTCATCGCTCGCAATGGGGATGTGGGGCAGGTCGATATTTGGAAATGCAGCTTACTTCTGCTGGGACCCGACTGTCCGCGACAGCGGCATGATCTGGCCCGAAGTGGGTGGCCAAGTATTGGCTGTCATGACGGAACCCTTCCTACAAAATACGAAGGAAGCTGTTATCTGTAGTTGACTGCTCGTACAGTTTAGATTTCTGGCTTACGGCGCCGTGTAGTTTGACAAGTAGTTAGCAATGCTGGAACGTCCTGCCTCCTTATTCAAGGTAGACATGAGCACCTAGCAGACTGTAGATGTCAGCCCAGTAGTCCGCAATGTGTAGGTCAAATCGTGCGGGGTGGAGACCTCCACTCCAGTACTTATTGTCTGCTTAGCAGAGGCTGTGGGCTGGACGGTCCGGGGTCCGAATTCCGGCAGGGACAAGAAGTTCTTTTGTCTTCTCCAGAACGCCCAGGTCGACCCTGGGGCACTTTAAGTCAGTTATTGAATTTATACTGGGCTTCTTTCCCAAGGAGTAAAGCGGCCGGAGCGTGATGTTTACTGTCCTTCATGTAGAGCCGAAGTTAAGAATGAATAGAACTATACCTCTTCTCCCGCCATATGCTTTCATTGCGTAGACAGGGGCAACTTGACCTTTGCCAGAGAGCTTTTTGCGTTGCAGAGCTTTACTTGATAAGTCTTACATGCTGATGTAATTGGGGACAATGTGAGCAGGCCATTGCCGTGGTTACTGCATGTACCATTAAGCAATATAGGAAATGAGATATGCGCTCTTCTGGGATGTTACGCAGCGTAGGTTGGTAGTTAGTTACAGACGTTTCGGGACAACCTGTCGGTCTCATCTTCTTGTACTGCTTGACTGTTGAAGATGGGACCGAAAGATTGTCCCGAAACGTCGATAACTGACTACCAAGCCACGCTGTGTAACATACCAGAAGAACGCAGATCGCATTTACATCGCGGCGGAAGCTTGAAATCGCGCAGGGTAGGAAATGTCCGAAGCGCAAAACACTTTTGGAGCGTTCGCTTTACGACAGCGAGCAAGGAGCATGAGTAGCGTGTGTGACGTAGCAGCACCAGGAATGTTGGCAACCCTGCTGACGTGAGTACCCGAAGTGGTCAGAAATATATGTCGGTGTTCGTACGTAATGTCGTCACGTTTGTCTGATTTTAAGAATTTGGATTTTGTCAGCAAGTTGTCGTAAAAATCCGAGAATTTGTCCGGTGGGAGTTGAGTTCGATGCGGACAAACGGACGGACTGACCGACGTGAAGCAGTTCGCAGTTGCTGTGCGAAGGCGCCTGAAAGAAGGCGTTGCATTTTGCTGACGCAGTGTGTTTCGTGTGCGCAAATGACATCACGTGGTTTGGGAAGGTCACCGGCGTTCTTCAGATTAGGCAGACGTGTTTGGTGTCCTTCGTTATCAGATGTGTGCGGTAAATAGATGTACTTAATAAGGACAGACAAAAGGAACATGACGTCAGCTGTACGCTCACATCACTATGTAGCGACGTTTCTCAGGCACCTGCCGCACCGTTAGTACGTGCAGTCTTTGTTTCCGCTCCGACTTAGCCACGGCCGCTCTGTTAATAACGGCGGCTTGGCTGCTGCTTTAATTGCCGTGACCAAGCGACTGTTGTGCTTTGCCTCCTAAGCCTGTCCTTTCGCGTAACTAAAAGCCATTTATACGTTGAAGGGGGGGGGGGGGGCATGAACTGGCCGTAAAATCAAACATGCGAAGTGCAGGAGACACGAGCAGGGCCGGGGAGTTGAGGCTTAAGTTGTAATGTTAAGTTTGTGTGCTGGAAATGGACTGCGTCAATTGGTATCTGCGATGGGAGGTGTGCTTGCGATCGCAATGGGAAGTTGTAGTAATGCGTCTGTGTCTGTCTGTCCGTCTGTATGTGAAGTGGAGAACGCCAAACGGATTTCCTTGAATTTAGATACTGAGGAGTTATACTTCCGTGTTACGTTATTGAGATACACGTAAATACATGAAACTGAATTATACACAGATGAAGATACAGCTCTTACCGCGCAGTAAACATACTCCGTCTCAGTTATACAAATCAATAAGTTAATGTTGTACAGTGAAATAATCGCTGTTTGTTCTGAGATCCACACAAAACACATAAATACAGTCCGTACCGCGCAGTAAACACACTCCGTCTCAGTTATACAAATCAGTCAGTTAATGTTGTACAGTGAAATAATCGCTGTTTGTTCTGAGATCCACACAAAACACATAAATACAGTCCGTACCGCGCAGTAAACACACTCTGTCTCAGTTATACAAATCAGTCAGTTAATGTTGTACAGTGAAATAATCGCTGTTTGTTCTGAGATCCACACAAAACACATAAATACACTGTGTGAGCAGAACGTAGAATTGTTGAATGTTAAACGTGGTGGTACATATAGTAACCACTGGGCTTTAGGTGTGTACATATAAAGTTTGAGTTCGTACCGCGCAGTAAACACACTCCGTCTCAGTTATACAATCCAGTCAGTTAATGCTGTACAGAGAAATAATCGCTGTTTGTTCTGAGATCCACCTAGAACACATAAATACAGTCCGTACCGCGCAGTAAACACACTCCGTCTCAGTTATACAAACCAGTCAGTTAATGTTGTACAGTGAAATAATCGCTGTTTGTTCTGAGATCCACACAAAACACATAAATACAGTCCGTACCGCGCAGTAAACACACACCGTCTCAGTTATACAAACCAGTCAGTTAATGCTGTACAGTGAAATAATCGCTGTTTGTTCTGAGATCCACACAAAACACATAAATACAGTCCGTACCGCGCAGTAAACACACTCCGTCTCAGTTATACAAACCAGTCAGTTAATGCTGTACAGTGAAATAATCGCTGTTTGTTCTGAGATCCACACAAAACACATAAATACACTGTGTGGGCAGAACATAGAGTTTGTGAAAGTTAAACCTGGTGGTACGTATAGTAACCACTGGGCTTTAAAGGGTTAAACAAATGGGAATGAACGCGCTAGGGTGTTTACCTTTCCTAACTTATCCCTCTTCCTTCACTGTTGTATGAATTGTTAAGACGATGGCTTTGCGGGTCGTTTTAAGATGATTGAATCTAAACGATATTTATTTAACGACATCGTGTCGACTGCAGGGATTTAGTAGCTGCCCCTTTTTGAGGCACGCAGGCAGGCATTAACATTAGTGGCCGTTTGTGAAGGAACGATTGGCACGTACACTTGGGCAGTACAGTCGATATCGTGACTGTACTGCAGGCTGGACTGTGCATCGTGCTCTGGTGTTCACGGTACCTACTTCAATTCGGTCCCGGTAATTAGTTTTCCCGGAGGGAAAATTAGCATCCGAATGTGAATCTGCTTCATTCTCCTACATCTAGTGCGTGCGATATCTTCACGCACCGCACAACAGTAGTTAATACAGCCACGCGATATCTCCACGCACTGCACAACAGTAGTTAATGCAGCCATGCGATATCTCCACGCACTGCACAACAGTAGTTGATACAGCCACGCGATATCTCCACGCACTGCACAACAGTAGTTGATACAGCCACGCGATATCTTCACGCACTGCACAACAGTAGTTGATACAGCCACGCGATATCTTCACGCACTGCACAACAGTAGTTAATGCAGCCACGCGATTTCTCCACGCACTGCACAGCAGTAGTTAATGCAGCCATGCGATATCTCCACACACTGCACAGCAGTTGATACAGCCACGCGATATCTCCACGCACTGCACAGCAGCTGATACAGCCGCGCGATATCTCCACGCACTGCACAACAGTAGTTAATGCAGCCACGCGATATCTCCACACACTGCACAGCAGTTGATACAGCCACGCGATATCTCCACGCACTGCACAGCAGTTGATACAGCCACGCGATATCTCCACGCACTGCACAGCAGTTGATACAGCCACGCGATATCTCCACGCACTGCACAGCAGTTGATACAGCCACGCGATATCTCCACACACTGCACAGCAGTTGATACAGCCACGCGATATCTCCACGCACTGCACAACAGTAGTTGATACAGCCACGCCATATCTCCACGCACTGCACAACAGTAGTTGATACAGCCACGCCATATCTCCACACACTGCACAGCAGTAGTTAATGCAGCCATGCGATATCTCCACACACTGCACAGCAGTTGATACAGCCACGCGATATCTCCACGCACTGCACAGCAGCTGATACAGCCGCGCGATATCTCCACGCACTGCACAACAGTAGTTAATGCAGCCACGCGATATCTCCACACACTGCACAGCAGTTGATACAGCCACGCGATATCTCCACGCACTGCACAGCAGTTGATACAGCCACGCGATATCTCCACGCACTGCACAGCAGTTGATACAGCCACGCGATATCTCCACGCACTGCACAGCAGTTGATACAGCCACGCGATATCTCCACACACTGCACAGCAGTTGATACAGCCACGCGTTATCTCCACGCACTGCACAACAGTAGTTGATACAGCCACGCCATATCTCCACGCACTGCACAACAGTAGTTGATACAGCCACGCCATATCTCCACGCACTGCACAGCAGTTGATACAGCCACGCCATATCTCCACGCACTGCACAGCAGTTGATACAGCCACGCCATATCTCCACGCACTGCACAGCAGTTGATACAGCCACGCCATATCTCCACGCACTGCACAGCAGTTGATACAGCCACGCCATATCTCCACGCACTGCACAGCAGTTGATACAGCCACGCCATATCTCCACGCACTGCACAGCAGTTGATACAGCCACGCCATATCTCCACGCACTGCACAGCAGTTGATACAGCCACGCCATATCTCCACGCACTGCACAGCAGTTGATACAGCCACGCCATATCTCCACGCACTGCACAGCAGTTGATACAGCCACGCCATATCTCCACGCACTGCACAGCAGTTGATACAGCCACGCCATATCTCCACGCACTGCACAGCATTGATCGCACGCAATCTCCACGCCTGCAGCAGTTGATACAGCCACGCCATATCTCCACCACTGCACAGCAGTTGATACAGCCACGCCATATCTCCACACACTGCACAGCAGTTGATACAGCCACGCCATATCTCCACGCACTGCACAGCAGTTGATACAGCCACGCCATATCTCCAGCACTGCACAGCAGTTGATACAGCCACGCCATATCTCCACGCACTGCACAGCAGTTGATACAGCCACGCCATATCTCCACGCACTGCACAGCAGTTGATACAGCCACGCCATATCTCCACGCACTGCACAGCAGTTGATACAGCCACGCCATATCTCCACGCACTGCACAGCAGTTGATACAGCCACGCCATATCTCCACGCACTGCACAGCAGTTGATACAGCCACGCCATATCTCCACCACTGCACAGCAGTTGATACAGCCACGCCATATCTCCACGCACTGCACAGCAGTTGATACAGCCACGCCATATCTCCACGCACTGCACAGCAGTTGATACAGCCACGCCATATCTCCACGCACTGCACAGCAGTTGATACAGCCACCATATCCACATGCACAGCAGTTGATAGCCCGCATCTACGCACTGCACAGCAGTTGATACAGCCACGCCATATCTCCACGCACTGCACAGCAGTTGATACAGCCACGCATATCTCCACCACTGCACAGCAGTGATACAGCCACGCCATATCTCCACGCACTGCACAGCAGTTGATACAGCCACGCCATATCTCCACGCACTGCACAGCAGTTGATACAGCCACGCCATATCTCCACGCACTGCACAGCAGTTGATACAGCCACCCATATCTCCACCACTGCACAGCAGTTGTACAGCCACGCCATATCTCCACAGCACTGCACAGCAGTTGATACAGCCACGCCATATCTCCACGCACTGCACAGCAGTTGATACAGCCACGCCATATCTCCACGCACTGCACAGCAGTTGATACAGCCACGCCATATCTCCACGCACTGCACAGCAGTTGATACAGCCACGCCATATCCCACGCACTGCACAGCAGTTGATACAGCCACGCCATATCTCCACGCACTGCACAGCAGTTGATACAGCCACGCCATATCTCCACGCACTGCACAGCAGTTGATACAGCCACGCCATATCTCCACGCACTGCACAGCAGTTGATACAGCCACGCCATATCTCCACCACTGCACAGCAGTTGATACAGCCACGCCATATCTCCACGCACTGCACAGCAGTTGATACAGCCACGCCATATCTCCACGCACTGCACAGCAGTTGATACAGCCACGCCATATCTCCACACACTGCACAGCAGTTGATCAAGCCACGCCCATATCTCCACACACTGCACAGCAGCTGATACAGCCACGCCATATCTCCACGCACTGCACAGCAGTTGATACAGCCACGCCATATCTCCACGCACTGCACAGCAGCTGATACAGCCACGCCATATCTCCACGCACTGCACAGCAGCTGATACAGCCACGCCATATCTCCACGCACTGCACAGCAGTTGATACAGCCACGCCATATCTCCACGCACTGCACAGCAGCTGATACAGCCACGCCATATCTCCACGCACTGCACAGCAGCTGATACAGCCCGCCATATCTCCACGCACTGCACAGCAGCTGATACAGCCACGCCATATCTCCACGCACTGCACAGCAGCTGATACAGCCACGCCATATCTCCACGCACTGCATACCCAACTAATCCCCAGTCTCTAATGAAATTCTTTCAGCTCCGTCTCAGACGTTACATTAACCCAATTGTGCCGGCTGTACCAAACGGTCAATTTACTCCCAAGAATGTCTGGTGCAAGGAAATGAGCTTTACTGCCGGCGGAGATGCGCTCTTTAAACCTCTGAAGCTTGAAATTCTTTTAAATAACGTATAAAGATTCAGTTCGTGCTACACAAAACACACGCTGTGTACACGAACAAGACACACCGGTTAATGCTGTTGAGGGGAGCAGTCGCTGTTTGGCACGTGACAGTTCGCGGTGCGTGTGGTGATGGTGTACATCGCAGTCCGAATTACCTGACTAGCTTAGCAACTGTAAACATATCATGGATATCACTGTGTTTATATTGTGGTCTTCTTGGGTATGCCACAGAGCTGTTGGTCTGATAAGTGGGCGTCGTCGTTTCGGAGGAATATAGTGCCTCCGTCTTCAGTGTGGGTGTGAACCAACTTGGGAAGTGAGGCTGTTTATATAGAGAAGACACTTTTCCAACTCGGCTCACTTCTGCCCTGAATGTGGATGACGTAAGTCGCTCCGAAACGTGTGTTCACCTGTCTACCGCACCGTACGATGTCGCAACGCCTTCACCGCCTCGGTAGCCTGAGGTGTGATGCATATTGTGTCGTTCGTATTGAATGGTAGTGACATGTCAACTTGACATGTGCTTACTTTACATGGCACCAGGTTTGACACTCAGACGTGCTGTTTGTTGCAGTGACATCTGCTGCCGCTGTTCTGATTACTGCACCACACTTAGAGCCGATTACGTCATTCGTGTACAGTAACTGAACACCAGACACACACTGTCGAAATTTAAAGCTGTTATGAGATAACTGTCATTACTGATCCGATTATAGATATAGATATAGACATATATATAGATATAGACATAGATATAAATATAGACATAGATAGAATGAACAACGCAAGATTAACTAAACAAATACGAGAATACAACCCACGAGGAAGACGAAATGTAGGTCGCCCACGTCGTAGATGGAGTGAACTTGAGGACTGATGTATAAGTTCGGAACAGGCATTAATGCCTAATGCATGAAGCGAAGAAGAAGAAGAAGATCCGCATATAGCTTTAAGTTTACTTATCGTACGGCTAGGAGTGCGTGTTGCGTGCTGTGCGGGAGCAGTTCTGTATACTCGGTGGAAGCCACATAGAGAGGTAAAGGTCAAGTTGCCCTTGTGCAAACCATGAAGACGAATAGGGAAGTAGAGGTATAGCTCCACTCATTCTTAACGTCTGCACTGGATGGAGGTGAGTGGTGAGCTTCACGCGGCGCCTGCTTTCATTCATTCTGCAGTCTGTCTTACGACGGTCCGTAGCCTCTTCCAAAGCGAGTTCTCCACAGGGTGCGATCTAGTGCTTCCTCTTTCAATTTCCAGTATCTTTTCTTTTCCTTAAGGTCACACAGTAGCTGCTTACGTCTTCTCCCTCGTCGTCCCGTCATTTCTATCCTTCCTTCTAACTTTCCTTCAATCACAGTTTCAGAAGGCAGTTTCTACGCAAGATGTGAACAATCCAGTTAGCCTTTCTTCTTTTTATTGTATGTACGATATTCCTCTCCTCCTTCACTCTGTGTAATACTTCTTCATTTCTCACACGATCGGTCCAACTGATCTTCTCCATTCTTCTCCAGCACCACATATCAAAACTTTCCAGATACTTCCGATCCACTTTCCGAAGTGTCCACGTTTCAGCACCACACAAAGCTACGCTCCAAATGTAGCACTTTACTAGTTTCTTACTTAAATTTAAGTCCAGTTTGCTGGTGAAAAGATTCTTCTTCTTGTTGAATGCTGTTTTTGCCATTGCAATTCTGGATTTAATGTCACGTGTACAGCTTGCATCATTTGTTATCATGCTACCCAAATAATTGAAATATTCCACATTCTCCAATTGTTTTTGATCTATCATAATTTTCATTGGGGATGGTTGCCTTGAGATTTTCATTACTTTAGTTTTTCCCACATTCATTTCCATTCCATAGCGTCTTCCAATTTCACTTAGTCTACCAACCACACCCTGTAGCACCTTTTCTTCCCTAGCCAGTAGCACAAGGTCATCTGCATATTTCACAGAGCCAATTACTTGTCCTCCTATTTTGAAGTCTCCAAACCCTTCAAGAGCTTCCTTGGTAAGGTACTCGCCGTATAAGTTGAACACAATCGGTGACAAGTAGCAACCTTGTCTAACTCCTCTTCCAATCTTCACACTTCTCGTCTCCCCTTGGTCCAGCCGTATTTTGACACTCTGTTCCATGTACAATTTGCTGATCAATCTTCTTTCGCACCAGTCTATCCCAATTCCTTTTAGGATTTGCATTAATTTGGTCCAGTTGACACGGTCAAATGCCTTCTGCCAGTCTATGAAGCAAGCACACAAATCCTCATCTATGACCAAGGTTCGTTCTGATATTATTCTCAGCATCCCAATTGCATCTCTAGTTCCTTTTCCTCTTCTAAATCCAAACTGATCTTCTCCAAGTGCATCTTCAATTTTCCTCTCAATCCTTCTTCTAAGTATCCTCGCTACTATCTTTGCTGCATGAGCGATGATGCTGAGCCTGCTTTACGCCTCAAGAAAGAACCGGCCGGTGTACCCTCAGTGGGCCGCATAACTATGGTGCGCGTGTAGTTACAGGTGTGAAGGCGCCGGATTGATTGCTTTTGTTTATAACAATTGCTCCTTGGTCCTCAAAGCACGCAGACTCTAACACTTGTTTATAACAATTGCTCCTTGTCCTCAAAGCACGCAGACTCTAACACTTGTTTATAACAATTGCTCCTTGTCCTCAAAGCACGCAGACTCTAACACTTGTTTATAACAATTGCTCCTTGTCCTCAAAGCACGCAGACTCTAACACTTGTTTATAACAATTGCTCCTTGTCCTCAAAGCACGCAGACTCTAACACTTGTTTATAACAATTGCTCCTTGTCCTCAAAGCACGCAGACTCTAACACTTGTTTATAACAATTGCTCCTTGTCCTCAAAGCACGCAGACTGTAACACTTGTTTTCCTTTATTTCAGGTAAGTGCTGTCCAGTGTTCGTTGTACTAAGTGCGCCATGTCGCCGGTACGTCTGTTAGCGAGCTGTGCCAGTGGATGTCAGCCAGCGGGTCTTGCAATGGGCAGTCGTCCTAGCATGCAGGGCCTATTGTAGCATGCTAGCATGATAGCACTGCAGCGTGACGTGTCACGAAGAACTGGCAGTCCGCTGTCGCTTTGCCCCACGTGTGTCCTCCATGTCTGCTGGTGTCGTCCTTTTATTTTGTTGTCAAGAAGAGATTTGGTGGATTTGAAATTAACCGTATAGAATATCGAAATTTCGCACTGTCGCCATGTTTGATGTTACAGGCTTACGGACAGTACTTTATACGTAACCTGTACACATATCGTGGGCTGGCTCCGTACGATGTTACAGGCTTACGGACAGTACTTTATACGTAACCTGTACACATATCGTGGGCTGGCTCCGTACGATGTTTCATTCGCCTAATTCCAGCGTCAGTCAGTTGCAGCCATTATGCTGATTATGTTGTTAATGATTGTAGGAAATGAGAACTAGGGCGATGGGGTTGCCTGCATTGCCGGGGCGTTCGTAAGACGTGTGTAGAAACTTGAAACGCAAGCACTTGCACACTTGCACACTTACACAGTTACACACTTGCACACTTCCACACTTGCAAAGTTACACACTTGCACAGTTACACACTTGCACACTTCCACACTTACACAGTTACACACTTGCAAAGTTACACACTTGCACAGTTACACACTTGCACACTTCCACACTTACACAGTTACACACTTGCACACTTCCACACTTGCAAAGTTACACACCCTCACAGTTACACACTTGCACACTTCCACACTTACACAGTTACACACTTGCACACTTGCACATTTACACACAGACAGCGCGACAATCTCGAAGGGTTATTTCTGTCCCTTCAAGAAAGGCAACTAAGCTGAGCCCTGAAAAGTTCTGTTTTCGGTTCCCTAACGCGGACCAAACAGAGAACACATTTTGAAATTTATTTCACACTGTTACCAATATGTACGGTAGCCGCAGCTGTTAAAGCGATTTGGAATTCTTCTGGGACAGTTATTGGGTGTGATTAGAATCCTCATTCACTGTCTTATTTCGTTATTACATCACTAAGTTTAAAATTTTAATTTTAGCTTTATTCCCACGTTAAAGTTTTCACTACTGTAAAACGTGATGTTGACAAGCAGAGCTGTCACATGGCGGACGGTGAGCCGATGTCCGTGATCGTACGGGACACTGTACACTGTACACAGTACCACTGTACGCTGTATACTGTACACTGTACACAGTACTGTACACTGTACACTGTACACAGTACACTGTACACAGTACACTGTACTCTACACTGTACACAGTACACTGTACGCTGTATACTGTACACTGTACACAGTACTCTACACTGTTACACTGTACACTGTACACAGTACCACTGTACACAGTACCACTGTACACAGTACCACTGTACACTGTACCACTGTACACAGTACCACTGTACACAGTACCACTGTACACAGTACCACTGTACACAGTACCACTGTACACAGTACCATGTACACTGTACACAGTACCACTGTACACAGTACCACTGTACACTGTACACACTACACACGTACACTGTACACATACATACACAGTACACTGTACACACTACACAGTACACTGTACCACTGTACACAGTACCACTGTACACAGTACACTGTACACTGTACCACTGTACACAGTACCACTGTACACTGTACACTGGACACTGTACACTGTACACAGGACACTGTACAGTGACACTGTACACACTACACAGTACACTGTACACACTACACAGTACACTGTACAGTGGACACTGTACACACTACACAGTACACTGTACACACTACACACTACACACTACACTGTACACTGTACAACTACACAGTACACTGTACATGGACACACTGTACACACTACACAGTACACTGTACACACTACACACTACACAGTACACTGTACACACTACACAGTACACTGTACACACTACACACTACACTGTACACCACTACACAGTACACTGTAACACACCACTACACATACACATCATGTACACACTACACAGTACACTGTAACACACCTAACACACTACACAGTACACTGTACACACTACACAGTACACTGTACACACTACACAGTACACTGTACAACACACTACACAGTACACTGTACACACTACACAGTACACTGTACACACTACACACTACACAGTACACTGTACACACTACACAGTACACTGTACACACTACACAGTACACTGTACACACACTACACAGTACACTGTACAACACACAGTACATGTAACACTACACAGTACACTGTACAACACTACACAGTACACTGTACACACTACACACTACACAGTACACTGTACACACTACACTACACATGTACACTGTACACACTACACTACACTGTACAACTACACAGTACACTGTACACACTACACAGTACACTGTACACACTACACTACCGTACACTGTACAACCACTACACAGTACACTGTACACACTCAACACCAGTACACTGTACACACTACACACTACACAGTACACTGTACACACTACACACGTACACTGTACCACTTACACACTATACACAGTACACTACCACTGTACACTAACACTACACGACTAACCTACACAGTACACTGTACACACTACACACGTACACTGTACACTTTCACACTACACAGTACACTGTAAACACTAACGTACACTGTACCACTACACAGTACACTGTACACACTACACACTAACATACACGTACAACTGTACACACTACACAGTACACTGTACACACTACACAGTACACTGTACACTACACACTACACAGTACACTGTACACACTACACACTACACAGTACACTGTACACACTACACAGTACACTGTACACACTACACAGTACACTGTACACACTACACACTACACACTACACAGTACACTGTACACACTACCAGTACACTGTACACACTACACAGTACACTGTACACTACACCTACACTACACAGTACACTGTACACACTACACAGTACACTGTACACACTACACTGTACACACTACACACTACACTGTACACCTGACAGCCGCGTGACAGGCAATACACCGAATGGATTTACGGAGACAGGATTCGTATTACAGTAGTGAGTGAGCAGACACGACTGTGTGTGTCCAAAGGGGCCAAAGTCATCTGCAGTGTTTGTGATGTCTGCTCGTAGTGTGCTGTCTTTAGTTAGCACCCAAACAATGCGCCTTTCACTGTGCGTCCTACAAAACCATCTTAGCTAGTCTGTAGGAACGCAGTGACCTGTACTGAGCAGGAGAGCAACTGTGAATTGCCGGGTAGCTCAGTATAGTGAGCAGGCTACGGACAGTCCGGCCGGAGGTTCGTTGTTCAATTCTCGGCGGCGACAGACATTTGTCTCCACCCCACCGCAAGCTTAGACTGGCTCTGAGGAACACCCATTGTGTTCTTTGATGAGTAAAACGGCCAGAGCGTGACGCTAAACGCTGACTAGGACCTAGTTCTGAAGATTTATAAAGAATGAAGCTGTACGTCCACAAGCAGTTGCTGTAATGCCGTGTTACAGACGGAACATAACACAATGGTGGTAGTGAAACGTAGCCTGTAATGTGTTAGAGATGTCGGCTGGCCCAAAGTAGCTGCTAGCAACCTGGGAAGTACTAAAGCCGCTTGTCCTGTGGGACAGAGAGTGGCTGAAGTACAGATGAGCCCTGGAATACGTGAAGTTATGCCGGCCATTAAAGGCGACAGACTGCAGCCACGCTGTAATCCGTAAGATAATGCACAGTGAAAGAGTGAGTCGTTGTTAGGAAGTTGGTAATTCACAGAAGTTAATTTCTCCGGCACGAAAACTTTGGCTTGTAGACTGCAGGAGCCGAAAGTCGTTTGTATAACTGTCCACGACATTAGAAACTTTTTCTCCGTTCTCTCTCGTCTCCATCTCATTTCTCTCTCAGAAACTGCTCTCGAAATAGAAAGAGAAAAATACTTTTTTTCGCTTGTTTTCTGGTCCTCGTATATATCCCCGCGTAGGAAAGCTCGCGAAAGCTCCAGTGTCGAGCTTCCTCTGCGTACGACACTTACAGAAGCATGCAGCTTTTTTTTATTTCCAAGCTCCCTTCTCAACTGCTGCTCGTAATGGGCGCTCTTTTTGTTTCGCGACACAAAGCGTTAATAATTTAATTTCCCCGGCATTTGGTGATTTGTAGAGCGGAATGCTTCACAGGTCGTCGTCAGAAGGCTAATATATTGCTATGTATCTGTGTGCCCTTACATGCGGACACAAATTGGGTGACAGGGTGTTGCTGTTCACAGAAGAGCCACTCGTACGTAAGAGACGAGGCTGTGGTACCTCACGGTTGTGGGTATATTTCATATTATACAGGGCGTTCCTTTTATCATGTCCCTGGGCACGGTAACTGTCGCAGGATGTTCCAGCAGATGCAGGCTATCTAGGCGATAAAGGTACCGTGATCAGAGACACGATAAAATCCACACACTGTGCTGTTTGTGCACTGCACAAAACAGCTGTCCTGGAATTTCGCTGGAACTTCCGCTGGAGTGTTCTGTGCACGTGGCGGACTGATAACGTCAGCACTGGCCCTTTGTAAAACTGGAGAGCTGTCCTGAGCTGAGCTCAGTTGGCCAAAATAAAATTGATAACTGCTTTGCTGTTTTTTGGAAGCCACCGTACTCATTTGGTCCTTGTCGCGAGCCGAACACGTCAGGCCACGTCTTGTCGTCATCAGCACGTAGGACACTTCCTGCACGTTTCGTTACCAAACTGTTTTATCCATAGCCGATCTGTCCATGTCTGCTACGTGCCGTCATCACTTCAGTCTCCATAATTTCATCACCATAAATGTTGGCGAACAGCACAAGTTTCGCAGCTCGTCAGTACGAAGTTTCGCATATCAATTCCCGATACTTTCCTCAGTATGTACATTGCGCCAGTACAGTCTGACTGTTCACACAGTTGGCCAGGTAACTGCGGTCACCGGCAGCTCTGCAAACTGTCGCCTGAACTGCGATCGCACCGCAGCACTTACTGGAGATCAGTCCTTGACAACGGTATGGTCTGTCTGCTGGGCGAGAACTCGGAGATTCGTGACCGTATTTACAAGAGCCTGCCATTGTTTAGTGTTCCGTCCAAGATTAATCCAGTGCAGAATCTCACATCTACGTTTTGAATGACCGTCTTATACAAAACTTCCATCTACGCCAAGGTCTCTGCAGTGTTCTGTTCTCATCATAACCTCAATATCTCCCATTTTTTCGCTTCTTTTAATCTTCATGCTATAAGAAGTGTTTCTGATAACGCGTGGTGAAGAGTTGGAATTATTAATGGCCTTAATGTAGTGTCACTATCTGTCTGTAGTGTCACTGTCTGTCTGTAGTGTCACTGTCTGTCTGTAGTGTCACTGTCTGTCTGTAGTGTCACTGTCTGTCTGTAGTGTCACTGTCTGTATGTAGTGTCACTGTCTGTCTGTAGTGTCACTGTCTGTCTGTAGTGTCACTGTCTGTAGTGTCACTGTCTGTCTGTAGTGTCACTGTCTGTAGTGTCACTGTATGTAGTGTCACTGTCTGCCTGTAGTGTCACTGTCTGCCTGTAGTGTCACTGTCTGTCTGTAGTGTCACTGTCTCTACGTCACAGTGTTCTACTCAGAACCCCGCTAACACGCTCATAATCTCAGTCCTTATTTTAGCACGAGAGACCAAGTTTCACACCCATGCACTATTATGCTTATTATAGTTATTTATGTCTGACGACTTAAGGTGACAACCATCCATCGGTTTAGCGAAAAGAGTAAAGAATAAGCGAACGAGACGGGCGTTCGCAGAGACCACGCCCACCTGCTTCAGGGCCCAGACTTATCCATAATTCATCGTCTTTATCACGTTGTATCGATTTGAGCTACGTTGCGACGTCTCGTAGCAATTAGCGATGTTTCATGTTACGTGGAACAACTGTACGGCGTGCTCGGCAGACTGTCATACGACGGCGGTAATTATGCTGCAGGCTCTTTGTGGGCTTTTTGTCTGCATAAACGGCGATTGTGTCTATAGACACCATCGATCTTTGTGACAGGTGAGGTGTGTTTTCTGCGAGGGCAAACCAGCTTTTAAAATATTAATTCAGACAAGCGTTGCTATAAATGGTAAAGACAACATTGTTGTGTGCCCGCACGTTAACAGATTGCAGCTCATGTCTAGGCGCCTTCATATATCAATCGAACGCCTGTTGGAGTTGCTCCGTCCGTTTTTACCAGACGTGAAAACAAGCGAACCAAAACAACAAATAATTTCAGAAACAGAAACTTAGTAGCAATAGTAAGCGTGAAGCAGGTGGAAAAACGGCGAACGGATTTTCATGAAACTCCTTTCTTAAAAATTTCAATTTGAGTTAAAATCGGACGTAAATAGAGACTTTACGTAAAGACATGAACATGTTTCTGTGCGTATCTGCGTCGTAATGCCTTGCGTAGTGATTAGAGCAAACAAGTATTTCGAACGGACGTCCTTGAGAGTAACGACATGCTGCTGACAGCAGGCCTGCAGCTGTGCCGAATGTCTTAGTTTTGTGACATTGTTACAACGGGGGCATTGTTACGTGCATATCTACCGTGTTGTTACGTGCATATCTACCGTGTTACGTGCATACCTACCGTGTTGTTACGTGCATATCTACCGTGTTGTTACGTGCATATCTACCGTGTTGTTACGTGCATATCTACCGTGTTGTTACGTGCATATCTACCGTGGTGTTACGTGCATACCTACCGTGTTGTTACGTACATATATACCGTGTTGTTACGTACATATCTACCGTGTTGTTACGTGCATATCTACCGTGTTGTTACGTGCATATCTACCGTGTTGTTACGTGCATATCTACCGTGTTGTTACGTGCATACCTACCGTGTTGTTACGTGCATACCTACCGTGTTGTTACGTGCATACCTACCGTGTTGTTACGTGCATACCTACCGTGTTGTTACGTGCATACCTACCGTGTTGTTACGTGCATACCTACCGTGTTGTTACGTGCATATCTACCGTGTTGTTACGTGCATACCTACCGTGTTGTTACGCGCATACCTACCGTGTTGTTACGTGCATACCTACCGTGTTGTTACGTGCATACCTACCGTGTTGTTACGTGCATACCTACCGTGTTGTTACGTGCATATCTACCGTGTTGTTACGTGCATATCTACCGTGTTGTTACGTGCATATCTACCGTGTTGTTACGTGCATACCTACCGTGTTGTTACGTGCATACCTACCGTGTTGTTACGTGCATATCTACCGTGTTGTTACGTGCATACCTACCGTGTTGTTACGTGCATACCTACCGTGTTGTTACGTGCATATCTACCGTGTTGTTACGTGCATATCTACCGTGTTGTTACGTGCATATCTACCGTGTTGTTACGTGCATATCTACCGTTACGTGCATATCTACCGTATTGTTACGTACATATCTACCGTGTTGTAGTTGCACTTGTCATGCAGAGGGAGGTGGCAAGTGTCTGCAAAGTGCTTGTAGTTCTACTGTAATATTGCTATGACTAGTGTCATGAACCTTCGGGTTCCATAGAATGCGTGGAGTTTCTTGACTAGCTGAGGAACTGTTAGCTTCACAGGAAGGACTCTGCTGCGTGGTTATACAGAGTGTTCCACATAAGGTGTGTCAAGCGTCAGGGTGCTACTGGGTGAGTTAGTTTCAATACAAAGTGCTGTGTCTAACGTGGCTGCCATTGTAACCGCTACGTCGCTGTGTGAATGTAATCTGTTAAGACACTACGACACTGCGACACTACGACACTACGACATTGTGCGATATCAGTCCTTGTGACAGAGCTGCACGCAACTCCCACCTCTCGCCAGCACCACTCCCTAGCAATTCTTTTTTCAGACAAACAGAATTGTGCGTGCAGAAGGCAGGAGGTAATTTTGAGGAGTGATCAGTTTAACTTTACTGAAAATTGATGCCTTTCTTTTGTGGTGTTATGGGACACGTAACTTTATGTTTGTTTGTACATTGTCATAAAACATGTTTGTAGTAAACATTTCGGTTGCAGCCATGTTTGTATAGGGAAGTGCTGTAGCGATGGAAGGGTTGATAATCGGAGATATGTCTATATAGCGTTTGTTACTCAAAATGACTCTAACACCCTAAAGTTTTATTCGCACCCCGGTATGTATGTATGTATGTATGTATGTGTATATATGACAGTGTACTGACAGCGCTGAACTAGCATGTCCGTCGTGTAGGCAGACGAACTGAACGTTGCTAATGACAAGAAGCTGCTGTCTGCCGACACATGATGCTGTGTGCGTTGGTAGTTAGACGCTTACCGTCCGCAGTCCAGCAGGAATACTTCTTGGATGCCTGACCTCAGAAGCTGAAGGCGCTACGAGCCTTCGAAACGTCGGAAACAACTGACACAACGTTCTCAACATCGCCGCTGTGACAACCTTAAATCGCGCAGTTCGTTTCCTGACTGCAGCACTGCGGTATTCTGCAGTAGAGACGAAACTTCCGGTGTGCAGTCAGTTATCTGCGGCTGTTCTAGCCAGCCTGCAAGAACAGTCGGCAGTCATAAATTACTGTTTTTTAGCCATTTTGCCAGGGAATAACTTTTATAATAATGATAAAAAACGGAACAAATTTTGCCATTATCGCACAGCTTTCATAAGTTTAAATGTGGCCGACAGTGTCGTTTGTGCTGCCTGCCGCGAGATGGTGCCGTCGTATTGCGAGGCCTTCAGAACGGTCAGTAAGCTGATGAATCCGAGCCCGTGTTGTGGTGATACGGTGATCGTGACCTGAGTGCCATTGACGTTTAACACAAGTGCCTCAAGATTGCTGCGCTGAGGTCATTGTTGTCAGCTCTCAGTGCCCCACTTTGTGCCTTACCGCTGATCGGACCGCGGCCGGTTTGGGGCTCTCAAAGTTATGCGTCAGCTTGGGTCCCCCACCATGCCAGGGGCCCCGAAAAGGCTGGTTGTCTTTCAGAATTTTGTCAAACATTTTGTACATAAATTCTGGCGCAGCTCTGTCTGCATTGTCCGTTCAGGGCTACACATTGGTTGGGCCCCGAATTTATTTTTATTGGCCCCAGAAATGTCTAAACCGACCCCGGATCAGATTGTTGGACGTTACGTAGAACAGGTGAGAAGAATGCAGACGACTGATGCAATGACGTAAACAGGTCGGAGGACGCAGACGCAGAACAAATGTAATGACGACGTACTGCAAGGTTATGTGACTTCGACGGTGGAATGACTGACACTGGCAGGGCGGGAACTGAGGAACTGGACTGAAACATGCAGATACAGTGGAACTGAGGAACTGGACTGAAACATGCAGATACAGTGGAACTGAGGAACTGGACTGAAACATGCAGATACAGTGGAACTGAGGAAGGCACTTGTAAATGTGATGAGTGTGTTAGGGCAGAACTGGACTGAAACATGCAGATACAGTGGAACTGAGGAACTGGACTGAAACATGCAGATACAGTGGAACTGAGGAACTGGACTGAAACATGCAGATACAGTGGAACTGAGGAAGGCACTTGTAAATGTGATGAGTGTGTTAGGGCAGAACTGGACTGAAACATGCAGATACAGTGGAACTGAGGAACTGGACTGAAACATGCAGATACAGTGGAACTGAGGAAGGCACTTGTAAATGTGATGAGTGTGTTAGGGCAGAACTGGACTGAAACATGCAGATACAGTGGAACTGAGGAACTGGACTGAAACATGCAGATACAGTGGAACTGAGGAACTGGACTGAAACATGCAGATACAGTGGAACTGAGGAACTGGACTGAAACATGCAGATACAGTGGAACTGAGGAACTGGACTGAAACATGCAGATACAGTGGAACTGAGGAACTGGACTGAAACATGCAGATACAGTGGAACTGAGGAAGACAATTGTAAATGTGATGAGTGTGTTAGACAGTTCACATTCACAGCCCAGTGATCGATCCATGAAGCACAGTTCACATTCACAGCCCCAGTGATCGGTCCATGAAGCACAGTTCACATTCACAGCCCCAGTGATCGATCCATGAAGCACAGTTCACATTCACAGCCCCAGTGATCGGTCCATGAAGCACAGTTCACATTCACAGCCCCAGTGATCGGTCCATGAAGCACAGTTCACATTCACAGCCCCAGTGATCGGTCCATGAAGCACAGTTCACATTCACAGTCCCAGTGATCGGTCCATGAAGCACAGTTCACATTCACAGCCCCAGTGATCGGTCCATGAAGCACAGTTCACATTCACAGTCCCAGTGATCGGTCCATGAAGCACAGTTCACATTCACAGCACCAGTGATCGGTCCATGAAGCACAGTTCACATTCACAGCCCCAGTGATCGGTCCATGAAGCACAGTTCACATTCACAGTCCCAGTGATCGGTCCATGAAGCACAGTTCACATTCACAGCCCCAGTGATCGGTCCATGAAGCACAGTTCACATTCACAGCCCCAGTGATCGGTCCATGAAGCACAGTTCACATTCACAGCCCCAGTGATCGGTCCATGAAGCACAGTTCACATTCACAGCCCCAGTGATCGGTCCATGAAGCACAGTTCACATTCACAGCCCCAGTGATCGGTCCATGAAGCACAGTTCACATTCACAGCCCCAGTGATCGGTCCATGAAGCACAGTTCACATTCACAGCCCCAGTGATCGGTCCATGAAGCACAGTTCACATTCACACCCAGTGATCGGTCCATGAAGCACAGTTCACATTCACAGCCCCAGTGATCGGTCCATGAAGCACAGTTCACATTCACAGCCCCAGTGATCGGTCCATGAAGCACAGTTCACATTCACAGACCCAGTGATCGGTCCATGAAGCACAGTTCACATTCACAGCCCCAGTGATCGGTCCATGAAGCACAGTTCACATTCACAGCCCCAGTGATCGGTCCATGAAGCACAGTTCACATTCACAGCCCCAGTGATCGGTCCATGAAGCACAGTTCACATTCACAGCCCCAGTGATCGGTCCATGAAGCACAGTTCACATTCACAGCCCCAGTGATCGGTCCATGAAGCACAGTTCACATTCACAGCCCCAGTGATCGGTCCATGAAGCACAGTTCACATTCACAGCCCCAGTGATCGGTCCATGAAGCACAGTTCACATTCACAGCCCCAGTGATCGGTCCATGAAGCACAGTTCACATTCACAGACCCAGTGATCGGTCCATGAAGCACAGTTCACATTCACAGCCCCAGTGATCGGTCCATGAAGCACAGTTCACATTCACAGCCCCAGTGATCGGTCCATGAAGCACAGTTCACATTCACAGCCCCAGTGATCGGTCCATGAAGCACAGTTCACATTCACAGCCCCAGTGATCGGTCCATGAAGCACAGTTCACATTCACAGCCCCAGTGATCGGTCCATGAAGCACAGTTCACATTCACAGCCCCAGTGATCGGTCCATGAAGCACAGTTCACATTCACAGCCCCAGTGATCGGTCCATGAAGCACAGTTCACATTCACAGCCCCAGTGATCGGTCCATGAAGCACAGTTCACATTCACAGCCCCAGTGATCCTTGAGTTACGCCATTAAATCGATAGCTTAAGACAGTTTATGCATGGCTGCGTTTTTTTAGAAGGGTCCCGCAGCAGAAGTTACGGACGCACCGCAGCCTTGAGGCTTACTGTGCAACTCTGTGATGAAGATGTTTAGTTTTTTCGTTTTTCCAAGTAATGGAGCACCAGTGGAATGAAACTGACAGGGGAAAACCGAAGTACTCGGGGGAAAAACCTGTCCCAGTGCCACTTTGTCCACCACAAATCCCACATGGACTGACCCGGGATCGAACATGGCTGCGTGTTTGTTGTGTGTTTTACAGTGTACAAAAACCTTGCCTTAACAGAAGTTGCGCACTTTGCCACTTTCAATCGCCCAACAGTAAGCGGCGCTACTGTCGCTGTCACCTCAGCTGTTCGCACGTCCGCCTTGTTACCATTACTGATTTGTGGACGTTGCAGTTTGCTGTGTTGACTTTGTGTCCACAACGCATGACAGCACTCTTCATGTTGTCACAGTGAGACCCTTCGTGTACTGTCATCAGCTTACTGGCAGTTGGACAGGCTGACAAGCAGCATGCAGCACCAAATTTGCATACCGACAGAAGGTGTGACTGTACTCCCAACACGGTAAATGTTTTTCAGATAGGTAAAAAGACTGCGTGGATGTTCCGATGTGAGCCTAGCAGCGACCGCGTCGTGCCGACTGCAGTTTGCACCTGCAGCACAGTGTTCTGCACCGGCCGGAGCGCAGTAGCAGCAGGATGAAGCAAGGATCTTCTGCTAACAATGTTATCCAATATCTATTGCACATTAGCGTCCCGACCCGGCAGTCACAAATAAATAGCCCCCTCGATGCGCCCCCCCCCCCCCCCCCCCCCCCCCCCCCGCCCAGCCCCTTTCGCTGTCTACTCCAGAGCCACATAAAACCGCCCGGTCGACCGAACCGACGTGGCAGATGGCTCAAAACAACAAGTAAGGCCTTCGGAGCAAGCTAAGCTGTTTTTGTTCGGTGGCGAAGTTATGCTTCTTTGGTTTAATTGCAGCTGTGGCTTCAGCGGCTAATTATTGCGAGCTCTTTAAAATTACGGAGAAGAAGGTTGGTATTTGTTGTGGGGAAACTGTACATTGCGAATTTTGAGGTTTCCATAGCGGTGTAGTCGCGGATTGCAGACGTTTCGAGGGAAGCAGAGCCGTCGTGTTCAAGAGCCAAGAGGTGCATGCTCACAACACACACACACACACACACCGTCATATCGCAGCAGACCGTGATTACTATCTGTGTAATGTGTTGATGTACCGTGACTCTTGAGAGAAAGACGGGTCATGTAGCACGCGGGAGACGTGAGAACTGTATATCGAGTATGAGGGAAGAAACAACACATAACAACGGCGACGTATCGATATATGGAAGGATGATGTGTGTTGGATACAGTTAGAGATGTGCCTTGCGTGATCAATATGAACACAGTAGTACAAGACAGGAGATAAACACGTGATGTGTGTTGGATACAGTTAGAGAGTGCCTTGCGTGATCAGATATGAAACAGTAGTACAAGACAGGAGATAAACACGTGATGTGTGTTGGATACAGTTAGAGATGTGCCTTGCGTGATCAGATATGAAACAGTAGTAACAAGACAGGAGATAAACACGTGATGTGTGTTTGGATACAGTTAGAGATGTGCCTTGCGTGATCAGATATGAAACAGTAGTACAAGACAGGAGATAAACACGTGATGTGTGTTGGATACAGTTAGAGATGTGCCTTGCGTGATCAGATATGAAACAGTAAGTACAAGACAGGAGATAAACACGTGATGTGTGTTGGATACAGTTAGAGATGTGCCTTGCGTGATCAGATATGAAACAGTATACAAGACAGGAGATAAACGCGTGATGTGTGTTGGATACAGTTAGAGTGTGCCTTGCGTGATCAGATATGAAACAGTAGTACAAGACAGGAGATAAACACGTGATGTGTGTTGGATACAGTTAGAGATGTGCCTTGCGTGATCAGATATGAAACAGTAGTACAAGACAGGAGATAAACACGTGATGTGTGTTGGATACAGTTAGAGATGTGCCTTGCGTGATCAGATATGAAACAGTAGTACAAGACAGGAGATAAACACGTGATGTGTGTTGGATACAGTTAGAGATGTGCCGGACATGTATGAAACAGTAGTACACAGAGATAAACACTGATGGTGGATACAGTTAGATGTGTTGCGGATCAGATATGAAACATAGTACAAGACAGGAGTAAAACAGTGATGTGTTGTGTTGAGTGTGCCTTGCTTTGATCAGATATGAAACATAGTACAAGACAGGAGATAAACACGTGATGTGTGTTGGATACAGTTAGAGTGTGCCTTGCGTGATCAGATATGAAACAGTACAAGACAGGAGATAAACACGTGATGTTGTTGGATACAGTTAGAGATGTGCCTTGCGTGATCAGATATGAAACAGTAGTACAAGACAGGAGATAAACACGTGATGTGTGTTGGATACAGTTAGAGTGTGCCTTGCGTGATCAATATGAAACATAGTACAAGACAGGAGATAAACACGTGATGTGTGTTGGATACAGTTAGAGATGTACCTTGCGTGATCAGATATGAAACAGTAGTCAGTACAGAGATAAACACGTGATGTGTGTTGGATACAGTTAGAGTGTGCCTTGCGTGATCAGATATGAAACAGTAGTACAGACAGAGATAAACACGTGATGTGTGTGGATACAGTTAAGGATGTGCCTTGCGTGATCAGATATGAACAGTGTACAAGACAGGAGATAAACACGTATGGTGTTGATACAGTTAGAGATGTGCCTTGCGTGATCAGATATGAAACAGTAGTACAAGACAGGAGATAAACCGTGATGTGTGTTGGATACAGTTAGAGTGTGCCTTGCGTGATCAGATATGAAACAGTAGTACAAGACAGGAGATAAACACGTGATGTGTGTTGGATACAGTTAGAGATGTGCCTTGCGTGATCAGATATGAAACAGTAGTACAAGACAGGAGATAAACACGTGATGTGTGTTGGATACAGTTAGAGGTGTGCCTTGCGTGATCAGATATGAAACAGTAGTACAAGACAGGAGATAAACACGTGATGTGTGTTGGATACAGTTAGAGGTGTGCCTTGCGTGATCAGATATGTAACACTAGTACAAGACAGGAGATAAACACGTGATGTGTGTTGGATACAGTTAGAGATGTGCCTTGCGTGATCAGATATGTAACACTAGTACAAGACAGGAGATAAACACGTGATGTGTGTTGGATACAGTTAGAGATGTGCCTTGTGTGATCAGATATGTAACACTAGTACAAGACAGGAGATAAACACGTGATGTGTGTTGGATACAGTTAGAGATGTGCCTTGCGTGATCAGATATGTAACACTAGTACAAGACAGGAGATAAACACGTGATGTGTGTTGGATACAGTTAGAGGTGTGCCTTGCGTGATCAGATATGTAACACTAGTACAAGACAGGAGATAAACACGTGATGTGTGTTGGATACAGTTAGAGGTGTGCCTTGCGTGATCAGATATGTAACACTAGTACAAGACAGGAGATAAACACGTGATGTGTGTTGGATACAGTTAGAGATGTGCCTTGCGTGATCAGATATGTAACACTAGTACAAGACAGGAGATAAACACGTGATGTGTGTTGGATACAGTTAGAGGTGTGCCTTGCGTGATCAGATATGTAACACTAGTACAAGACAGGAGATAAACACGTGATGTGTGTTGGATACAGTTAGAGGTGTGCCTTGCGTGATCAGATATGTAACAGTAGTACAAGACAGGAGATAAACACGTGATGTGTGTTGGATACAGTTAGAGGTGTGCCTTGCGTGATCAGATATGTAACACTAGTACAAGACAGGAGATAAACACGTGATGTGTGTTGGATACAGTTAGAGATGTGCCTTGCGTGATCAGATATGTAACACTAGTACAAGACAGGAGATAAACACGTGATGTGTGTTGGATACAGTTAGAGATGTGCCTTGCGTGATCAGATATGTAACACTAGTACAAGACAGGAGATAAACACGTGATGTGTGTTGGATACAGTTAGAGATGTGCCTTGCGTGATCAGATATGAAACAGTAGTACAAGACAGGAGATAAACACGTGATGTGTGTTGGATACAGTTAGAGGTGTGCCTTGCGTGATCAGATATGAAACAGTAGTACAAGACAGGAGATAAACACGTGATGTGTGTTGGATACAGTTAGAGATGTGCCTTGCGTGATCAGATATGTAACACTAGTACAAGACAGGAGATAAACACGTGATGTGTGTTGGATACAGTTAGAGGTGTGCCTTGCGTGATCAGATATGTAACACTAGTACAAGACAGGAGATAAACACGTGATGTGTGTTGGATACAGTTAGAGATGTGCCTTGCGTGATCAGATATGTAACACTAGTACAAGACAGGAGATAAACACGTGATGTGTGTTGGATACAGTTAGAGATGTGCCTTGCGTGATCAGATATGTAACACTAGTACAAGACAGGAGATAAACACGTGATGTGTGTTGGATACAGTTAGAGGTGTGCCTTGCGTGATCAGATATGTAACACTAGTACAAGACAGGAGATAAACACGTGATGTTTGTTGGATACAGTTAGAGGTGTGCCTTGCGTGATCAGATATGTAACACTAGTACAAGACAGGAGATAAACACGTGATGTGTGTTGGATACAGTTAGAGATGTGCCTTGCGTGATCAGATATGTAACACTAGTACAAGACAGGAGATAAACACGTGATGTGTGTTGGATACAGTTAGAGATGTGCCTTGCGTGATCAGATATGTAACACTAGTACAAGACAGGAGATAAACACGTGATGTGTGTTGGATACAGTTAGAGATGTGCCTTGCGTGATCAGATATGTAACACTAGTACAAGACAGGAGATAAACACGTGATGTGTGCCAGATACAGTTAGAGATGTGCCTTGCGTGATCAGATATGTAACACTAGTACAAGACAGGAGATAAACACGTGATGTGTGTTGGATACAGTTAGAGATGTGCCTTGCGTGATCAGATATGTAACACTAGTACAAGACAGGAGATAAACACGTGATGTGTGCCAGATACAGTTAGAGATGTGCCTTGCGTGATCAGATATGTAACACTAGTACAAGACAGGAGATAAACACGTGATGTGTGTTGGATACAGTTAGAGATGTGCCTTGCGTGATCAGATATGTAACACTAGTACAAGACAGGAGATAAACACGTGATGTGTGTTGGATACAGTTAGAGATGTGCCTTGCGTGATCAGATATGTAACACTAGTACAAGACAGGAGATAAACACGTGATGTGTGCCAGATACAGTTAGAGATGTGCCTTGCGTGATCAGATATGTAACACTAGTACAAGACAGGAGATAAACACGTGATGTGTGTTGGATACAGTTAGAGATGTGCCTTGCGTGATCAGATATGTAACACTAGTACAAGACAGGAGATAAACACGTGATGTGTGTTGGATACAGTTAGAGATGTGCCTTGCGTGATCAGATATGTAACACTAGTACAAGACAGGAGATAAACACGTGATGTGTGCCAGATACAGTTAGAGATGATAAACATGCTGCACAGACTGTATCGAACGGATGGAAGGCAGGCCGTCCATTGCCAACCTACAGGGAGAAGAAGATGAGGAGGAAGAAGAAGAAGACGATGATGCTGATGATGATCTTGAGGATATAGGATGTGCCTGTAGGACTCATCTGCCTGAGGATAGGCTGCTCTGGGGTCTGTTTTAACGCAGGACTGAATTTTTTGGTTCATAAAAGGCGAATGTTATGGTTAGAAGAGTGTCGGCTTATCAGTCTCAGGTCTGTAATCCGTGGAGCTGGTCACAGTGCCGTTGCTGGCAAGCAGTTCTGCTCTTAACCAAACACAGATGTGCTGCCACTTGTGCAGGCGGTTAACTCCAGTGCGTAGAGAAGCTGGAGGGAAGCGGACTCCGCGCGTTCACAGTGCCTTTGTGCAGCTACTTCCTGCCGCCATCTTCAGGAACTTCGACGGTGAAGAAGGGGGCAGTGTGTTCCTCCGAAAGTAGTGAAGCAAATAGGTCATTTTCTCTGAAGCTGGAAGCAGCAAATTCGCAGTACGTAACCAGAAGACGGTCCAGAAGATCTCCACGTCCTTATCACCGCCGAGCGCAACGGCACTCAGTGCTCAACTTGGTGTTACGGATTTTTGCTGAAACAACTCGATCGCGCGTGTGCGGCAACTTCTCCGGCAAATGCATTGGGCGGGTTTGCCTAACGTTAGCGTTGCAGGCGTTACCAACCTTGTAGCAAGCACGACTGTTTGTTCCTGGGTTCACACTTTTCACACGGCCTTTATTTCCTTACTGTAAATTCTTCAGTGCGCTGTATTTGCTTGATTTAATTAACATCAGAAAATTGAAGTCGTTCTTGTTCCTCGTTTCAGCCTTGTGCTGACTGTAATTTGCGTGTCTTCCTACGCATTCACCCACGTTTAGACGCAGACATTCAGGCATCGGTTCGTGGAATCGCACAGCCGCAAGTTGTTTTTGTTGCTACGTGCAGCGTAACTGAACGTGCAGTTGCTTCGAGCGCTGCCATTTCGACGAATAATTATTTTGCCCATCAACTTCGTCTACCCAGTGCCTTGTAAACTTTATTAGTTTGTCCTCTGTCAGGGATTTAGAGCAGTCGGCGTTCTGTGTGTGTTTGTGAGGACGCGCTGTTACGTGCTTGCTGCCTGATAGAGCGAGTTGCGAAGGCTGAAGAAGGAAGGACCGTCTTGGCTTGGGATTGTGTTGCTGAGGATTCAAGTCTTCTGGAGTGCGGTCTACGTCACGTCGGGTGTGTAGTTCCTGACGTTTCGAAAGGTCCTGGTGCCTTCATCTTCGAGGGTTATGCAGTTGAAGCACCTTGTAGAAGAAGACATGGCGATCTTTCGAAACGTCGGGAATCACTTATCCAACGACACGACACATCCAAGAATACCCGAATTGTCAGGAAACGGGTCTGTCTATATTGAGGCTCCTGCCTGTACTAGGACTGCTGAACTGAACTGCGTACGTTACAGCACTGAACACTGAACTGTGTACGTTACAGCACTAAACACTGAACTGTGTACGTACAGCACTGAACACTGAACTGTGTACGTTACAGCACTGAACACTGAACTGTGTACGTTACAGCACTGAACACTGAACTGTGTACGTTACAGCACTAAACACTAACTGTGGACGTTACTACACTAAACACTGAACTGTGTATGTTACTACAGTAAACATTGAGCTGTGTACGTTACAGCACTAAACACTGAACTGTGGACATTACTACACTAAACACTGAACTGTGTATGTTACTACAGTAAACACTGAACTGTGTACGTTACAGCACTAAACACTGAATTGTGTACGTTACAGCACTAAACACTAACTGTGGACGTTACTACACTAAACACTGAACTGTGTATGTTACTACAGTAAACATTGAGCTGTGTACGTTTACGAGCACTAAACACTGAACTGTGTACGTTACAGCACTGAACACTGAACTGTGTACGTTACAGCACTGAACACTGAACTGTGTACGTTACAGCACTAAACACTAACTGTGGACGTTACTACACTAAACACTGAACTGTGTATGTTACTACAGTAAACACTGAACTGTGTACGTTACAGCACTAAACACTGAACTGTGTACGTTACAGCACTGAACACTGAACTGCGTACGTTACAGCACTAAACACTGAACTGTGTACGTTACAGCACTGAACACTGAACTGTGTACGTTACAGCACTGAACACTGAACTGTGAACGTTACAGCACTAAACACTAACTGTGGACGTTACTACACTAAACACTGAACTGTGTATGTTACTACAGTAAACATTGAGCTGTGTACGTTACAGCACTAAACACTGAACTGTGGACATTACTACACTAAACACTGAACTGTGTATGTTACTATAGTAAACACTGAACTGTGTACGTTACAGCACTAAATACTGAACTGTGTACGTTACAGCACTAAACACTGAACTGTGGACGTTACTACACTAAACACTGAACTGTTTATGTTACTACAGTAAACACTGAACTGTGTACGTTACAGCACTAAACACTGAACTGTGGACATTACTACACTAAACACTGAACTGTGTATGTTACTACAGTAAACACTGAACTGTGTACGTTACAGCACTAAACACTGAACTGTGGATGTTACTACATTAACACTGAAATATGTACGTTACAGGACTAAACACTCAACTGTGGACGTTACAGCACTAAACACTGAACTGTGTACGTTACAGCACTAAACACTAACTGTGGACGTTACTACACTAAACACTGAACTGTGTATGTTACTACAGTAAACATTGAACTGTGTACGTTACAGCTCTAAACACTGAACTGTGGACATTACTACACTAAACACTGAACTGTGTATGTTACTACAGTAAACACTGAACTGTGTACGTTACAGCACTAAACACTGAACTGTGGACGTTACTACATTAACACTGAAATGTGTAAGTTACAGGACTAAACACTCAACTGTGGACGTTACAGCACTAAACACTGAACTGTGTACGTTACAGCACTAAACACTAACTGTGGACGTTACTACACTAAACACTGAACTGTGTATGTTACTACAGTAAACATTGAACTGTGTACGTTACAGCACTAAACACTGAACTGTGGGCATTACTACACTAAACACTGAACTGTGTATGCTACTACAGTAAACACTGAACTGTGTACGTTACAGCAATAAACACTGAACTGTGTATATTATTACAGTAAACCCTAAACTGTGTACGTTACTGCACTAAACACTGAACTGTGTACGTTACAGCACTAAACACTGAACTGTGTACGTTACAGCACTAAATACTGAACTGTGTACGTTACAGCACTAAACACTGAACTGTGTACTTGACAGCACTAAATACTGAACTGTATACGTTACAGCACTAAACACTGAACTGTGTACTTGACAGCACTAAACACTGAACTGTGTACGTTACAGCACTAAACACTGAACTGTGTACGTTAGTACACTAAACACTGAACTTTGTACGTTAGTACACTAAACACTGAACTGTGTACGTTACTACACTAAACACTGAACTTTGTACGTTAGTGCACTAAACACTGAACTATGTACGTTAGTACACTAAACACTGAACTGTGTACGTTACTACACTAAACACTGAACTGTACGTTAGTACACTGAACACTGAACTTTGTACGTTAGTACACTAAACACTGAACTGTGTACGTTACAGCTCTAAACACTGAACTGTATACGTTAGTACACTGAACACTGAACTTTGTCCGTTAGTACACTAAACACTGAACTGTGTACGTTACAGCACTAAATACTGAACTGTGTACGTTACAGCACTAAACACTGAACTGTGTACTTGACAGCACTAAATACTGAACTGTATACGTTACAGCACTAAACACTGAACTGTGTACTTGACCACTAAACACTGAACTGTGTACGTTACAGCACTAAACACTGAACTGTGTACGTTAGTACACTAAACACTGAACTTTGTACGTTAGTACACTAAACACTGAACTGTGTACGTTACTACACTAAACACTGAACTTTGTACGTTAGTACACTAAACACTGAACTATGTACGTTAGTACACTAAACACTGAACTGTGTACGTTAGTACACTAAACACTGAACTGTGTACGTTACTACACTAAACACTGAACTGTACGTTAGTACACTGAACACTGAACTTTGTACGTTAGTACACTAAACACTGAACTGTGTACGTTACAGCTCTAAACACTGAACTGTATACGTTAGTACACTGAACACTGAACTTTGTCCGTTAGTACACTAAACACTGAACTGTGTACGTTAGTACACTAAACACTGAACTGTGTACGTTACTACACTAAACACCGAACTGTGTACGTTACAGCTCTAAACACTGAACTGTATACGTTAGTACACTGAACACTGAACTTTGTCCGTTAGTACACTAAACACTGAACTGTGTACGTTACTGCACTAAATACTGAACTGTGTACGTTACTACAGTAAACAGTGAACTGTGTACGTTACTACACTAAACACCGATCTGTGTACGTTACAGCTCTAAACACTGAACTGTATACGTTAGTACACTGAACACTGAACTTTGTCCGTTAGTACACTAAACACTGAACTGTGTACGTTACTACCTAAACACTGAACTGGTACGTACTAGTAAACATGAACTGTGTACGTTACTACATGAAAATACTTAATTTCTTCTAGCCGTTTTAATGTTATTTTATCTTACGGAAATTTCTCGGAGTTCGAAAGCCATATGTATTTATTAGAGCGTTTTCTTTTTATCGTTGCTAAGGAAGAGGGCGATCCGCGCTCTTCTTTGCTGATATTTAGTGGTGTTTGAGCTGTTGTACTGGCGCTTGCCTGGGTCGAGGTAGTGACGTCGAGCCGCACCCACATCGGTGGTCGGTCTACAGTGTTTGGACGCCATGAGCGTAGCTGGGGACAGTTCTTGTAGATCTGGGTCAGGTGTGTCGGGTGTGTAGGTACGTGCATACTGCGGTGCACACATACACACGTGTATGTACGTGCATACTGCGTGCACACATACACACGTGTAGGTACGTCATACTGCGGTGCACACATACACGTGTAGGTACGTGCATACTGCGGTGCACACATACACACGTGTAGGTACGTGCATACTGCGGTGCACACATACACGTGTAGGTACGTGCATACTGCGGTGCACACATACACACGTGTAGGTACGTGCATACTGCGGTGCACACATACACGTGTAGGTACGTGCATACTGCGGTGCACACATACACACGTGTAGGTACGTGCATACTGCGGTGCACACACACACACGTGTAGGTACGTGCATACTGCGGTGCACACATACACGTGTAGGTACGTGCATACTGCGGTGCACACATACACACGTGTAGGTACGTGCATACTGCGGTGCACACATACACATGTAGGTACGTGCATACTGCGGTGCACACATACACACGTGTAGGTACGTGCATACTGCGGTGCACACATACACACGTGTAGGTACGTGCATACTGCGGTGCACACATACACGTGTAGGTACGTGCATACTGCGGTGCACACACACACACGTGTAGGTACGTGCATACTGCGGTGCACACATACACGTGTAGGTACGTGCATACTGCGGTGCACACACACACACGTGTAGGTACGTGCATACTGCGGTGCACACACACACACGTGTAGGTACGTGCATACTGCGGTGCACACACACACACGTGTAGGTACGTGCATACTGCGGTGCATGTCACAGTGCGATGCTGTACTTTTGTGTCCACATTGTTCACCAGCCGTGTAAATAGTCACGTATCTCGTACCATTATTATAAAGTCACGTATCTCGTACCATTACTATAAATAGTCACGTATCTCGTACCATTACTATAAATAGTCACGTATCTCGTACCATTATTATAAATAGTCACGTATCTCGTACCATTACTATAAATAGTCACGTATCTCGTACCATTACTATAAATAGTCACGTATCTCGTACCATTACTATAAATAGTCACGTATCTCTTACCATTACTGTAAATAGTCACGTATCTCGTACCATTACTATAAATAGTCACGATCTCGTACCATTACTATAAATAGTCACGTATCTCGTACCATTATATAAATAGTCACGTATCGTACCATTACTATAAATAGTCACGTATCTCGTACCATTACTATAAATAGTCACGTATCTCGTACCATTACTATAAATAGTCACGTATCTCTTACCATTACTGTAAATAGTCAACGTATCTTCCGTATCACCATTACTATAAATAGTCACGTATCTCGTACATTACTATAAATAGTCACGTATCTCGTACCATTACTATAAATAGTCACGTATCTGTACCATTACTATAAATAGTCACGTATCTCGTACCATTACTATAAATAGTCACGTATCTCGTACCATTACTATAAATAGTCACGTATCTCGTACCATTACTATAAATAGTCACGTATCTCGTACCATTACTATAATAGTCATGTATCTCGTACCGTTACTGTAATTTCTTAACATCGTCATCACCAAGGTGTGACCCCATTGGCCGTTGTAGCCCCAGTTACAATTGATACGTTCCTCTTTGTCTTCTCATGCATTTCCGGTGACTGTTGCAGTCTATACAAAATTCATCTGCGCAGCGCTGTGTTCTTCAGTTCTGTCGGACGTAGCTCGTAGCTCCGCAGGTTTCATCTGTAAATGTCTTCGTGTCTTCACGTCCACTTGAGCCCTTCCGCAGTGCGTCCTGTCTCCTGCCGCGTCGTATTGTCACCCTTCAGGTGCCTAAACTGCTGCTGTTTTGAAAATCTTCGCATTTCTACAGTTTCACTTTCTAAATATCTTTTAGTTTTCCTGCAGTTGTGTCGATGTTCAATAAGTTTTCTTTTCATATCGATGTTTGTTATATACAGCGTTAGCATTAACCTCCACGTCTATGTGTAAGTCTTCCAAGTGTTCTGTTTTGTCCGGGCATTGCTACCAGAGCTTTGTATGCAGGGTTTCGTCTTGCTGAGAAATTGTAATTGATGTCTTAATTCGCTCTGTATAGTGTCACGTTCCGTCCACAGAGCAATTTAAAGTGTATGTCTGAATTGTATAGTTAGAGTGTACAACGACATGTTGCGACGCTGTGCGTCCCCGACGGATCGTTCTTGCAACATTGAATAGGAAACCTTGTTTTGCAAATATTTCTACAAGTTTCTTGATGAAGAGAAGCTTCGTCTTTACTGCGTAAGACTGATCGGATGTGTAACTGCAGTCTGCAAGTCACAGCTCAGTGCACTGTGACTCGTGCACGGTATGTATGTAACTGCAGGCTGCAAGTCACAGCTCAGTGCACTGTGACTCGTGCACGGTATGTATATGTAACTGCAGTCTGGCAAGTCACAGCTCAGTGCACTGTGACTCGTGCACGGTATGTATGTAACTGCAGGCTGCAAGTCACAGCTCAGTGCACTGTGACTCGTGCACGGTATGTATGTAACTGCAGTCTGCAAGTCACAGCTCAGTGCACTGTGACTTGTGCACGGTATGTATGTAACTGCAGTCTGCAAGTCACAGCTCAGTGCACTGTGACTCGTGCACGGTATGTATGTAACTGCAGGCTGCAAGTCACAGCTCAGTGCACTGTGACTCGTGCACGGTATGTATGTAACTGCAGTCTGCAAGTCACAGCTCAGTGCACTGTGACTCGTGCACGGTATGTATGTAACTGCAGTCTGCAAGTCACAGCTCAGTGCACTGTGACTCGTGCACGGTATGTATGTAACTGCAGTCTGCAAGTCACAGCTCAGTGCACTGTGACTTGTGCACGGTATGTATGTAACTGCAGTCTGCAAGTCACAGCTCAGTGCACTGTGACTCGTGCACGGTATGTATGTAACTGCAGGCTGCAAGTCACAGCTCAGTGCACTGTGACTTGTGCACGGTATGTATGTAACTGCAGTCTGCAAGTCACAGCTCAGTGCACTGTGACTCGTGCACGGTATGTATGTAACTGCAGTCTGCAAGTCACAGCTCAGTGCACTGTGACTTGTGCACGGTATGTATGTAACTGCAGTCTGCAAGTCACAGCTCAGTGCACTGTGACTCGTGCACGGTATGTATGTAACTGCAGTCTGCAAGTCACAGCTCAGTGCACTGTGACTTGTGCACGGTATGTATGTAACTGCAGTCTGCAAGTCACAGCTCAGTGCACTGTGACTCGTGCACGGTATGTGGCGCTTCTTCCATTCGCTTTACAACCGTTATTCAGCGCCAGTTGTTTCCAATTTTTCGCACTCATCACCTTATGGTTACACACATTATCCAGCCATCTTATTCCTGGCCTTCCTGTCCGTCCGCTTTCCATTAGTTTCCATGCAGATCGAGGCAGCAGATGGCATTGTGGCCTTACCTCAGTGCACCAATTTTGTTCCATTTAATGCATCTTCTGCTCACTCCGCTCACGGACAGCTGTATTCCGTTTTACACAGTGTCACGGTGCTACGTGCAGAGCTGCGCCCTATAACAGCACGTAGCCAAGTAACCAGACAGCCGCAGTGTACCTCCACCGGGCCAGTCCTAGCGGAGCGACTGAGACCGGTTGTGTGCGCAGTGCCGGGCGTAGCGCACTGAAGGCAGAGCGGGCCAGGTCATGTCAGCATGCAAGCTCCGAGGTAACCCCCACGCTCTCGTTAATGCCCTGGCTGGCCAACTCGTGCCAGGAATCCATCACGTACTGTCATCCGTGCCCTGATGAACTTGCTAGCATAACACAGCGGTTGTACTTGAGTGTTGCGGTGCCATGCTCTGCCTACATGTCTCATGCCTCATGTGTTGAAAGTGTACAGTGTCCTTTGGGGGGGGGGTTAATGCAGTTAACACTTTGAGGCACAGTGGTAACTGCACATGCCTCGTACTTTAGCTTGATCTAATGCAGTTAACACTTTGAGGCACAGTGGTAACTGCACATGCCTCGTACTTTAGCTTGATCTAATGCAGTTAACACTTTGAGGCACAGTGGTAACTGCACATGCCTCGTACTTTAGCTTGATCTAATGCAGTTAACACTTTGAGGCACAGTGGTAACTGCACATGCCTCGTACTTTAGCTTGATCTAATGCAGTTAACACTTTGAGGCACAGTGGTAACTGCACATGCCTCGTACTTTAGCTTGATCTAATGCAGTTAACACTTTGAGGCACAGTGGTAACTGCACATGCCTCGTACTTTAGCTTGATCTAATGCAGTTAACACTTTGAGGCACAGTGGTAACTGCACATGCCTCGTACTTTAGCTTGATCTAATGCAGTTAACACTTTGAGGCACAGTGGTAACTGCACATGTCTCGTACTTTAGCTTGATCTAATGCAGTTAACACTTTGAGGCACAGTGGTAACTGCACATGTGTCGTACTTTAGCTTGAGCAGCTCTTCTCTTCACCCACAGAGCGTGTTCCGTATTTGATGAAATCTGCGGTCTTCTGGGGTATTACGCGGCGTCGTGTGGTAATTGTTTACCGACGTTTCGGGAACGTATCGGTCCCATCTTCACGAGTCAAGAAGTCCGAGTAGGAAAGAAAGCCAGTTTATAACTATAACGTCGGTAAACAATTACCACATGACGCCGCGTAATACCCCAGAAGACCGCAGATTTAATCGACATCGCGGCGGAAGTCTGAAATCAAGGTGTTACGTGTTTGTTCATAAGCATCGCTTATATCCCTAAACAGCATTAACCGGCTGGTCTTTGTAATGGACACGCAGAGTGTCTGCTGTGAGGTGGGAACTGCTTGTTTACATTTCAGTTTGCAGATAAGTGGGCCACTTCCAGCCACCTCATTTTCTTGAATGCCTTGCTGCCTGGACACGTGCAGTGCCGCCCTGCAACACGTGCAGTGTCACTGTGTGATGTTCCTTGCTGCCTGGACACGTGCAGTGCCGCCCTGCAACACGTGCAGTGTCACTGTGTGATGTTCCTTGCTGCCTGGACACGTGCAGTGCCGCCCTGCAACACGTGCAGTGTCACTGTGTGATGTTCCTTGCTGCCTGGACACGTGCAGTGCCGCCCTGCAACACGTGCAGTGTCACTGTGTGATGTTCCTTGCTGCCTGGACACGTGTAGTGCCGCCCTGCAACACGTGCAGTGTCACTGTGTGATGTTCCTTGCTGCCTGGACACGTGCAGTGCCGCCCTGCAACACGTGCAGTGTCACTGTGTGATGTTCTTGCTGCCTCTGGACACGTGCAGTGCCACCCTGCAACACGTGCAGTGTCACTGTGTGATGTTCCTTGCTGCCTGGACACGTGCAGTTCACTTGTGTTGATGTTCCTTGCTGCCTGGACACGTGCAGTGCCACCCTGCAACACGTGCAGTGTCACTGTGGATGTTCCTTGCTGCCTGGACACGTGCAGTGCCGCCCTGCAACACGTGCAGTGTTACTGTGTGATGTTCCTTGCTGCCTGGACACGTGCAGTGCCGCCGTGCAACACGTGCAGTGTTACTGCTGTTCCTTGCTGCACTGGACACGTGCAGTGCCGCGTGCAACACGTGCAGTGTTACTGTGATGTTCCTTGCTGCCTGGACACGTGCAGTGCCGCCCTGCAACACGTGCAGTGTCACTGTGTGATGTTCCGTTCTCTTCACTTGCGTAAGCATATCGCCACTTTTTTCCAGGAATAAATTACGTCGCCCTGGTTTATATGTCTTAGCCTGCAGGAACTATACGTTAAGTACTGAATATTTAGTCATTCCTTATAATGTACAATCTCGATAATTCAGAGTAGGCCCTATGTTATAGTTTATATATTTAACCTTGAAAGTTTCGCATTGCCGCCATGTTTGTATGAAACTTTGCTGTAAGATTCTGAGTGTGCTGTATCACATTTAAGATTATCTACAGGCAGTTTGTCCATCGCCCGGTGTTTTAAAATTAATAAAACTAATGAATAAACAGTAAACAGAACACCGCGCTCGGGGACACGATCGGTCCCCGTCTTCAGGCTAAAATAGTAAGACCTACTCAGTTGGGCCCGACAGGCAATGCTACTCTCGACCTATAGGCCCCGAGTAGCTTTACCCTGCTACCCATGGGGACTATTTTTATGGACCTGTGCTTGTCTCCCAGAACAATCCGCGAATGAGTGTTTTACGAACAGATGGACTGAAAATGTTTGGTACAGACTTTTGTGTGTTGCGTTTGTTATCTGTCTTCGGTAGGATTTTGAAAATAGGAAGCTTGCAGGCGTACTTGGTCGTGTCTGCTAGCAGCTGACGGCAGTTGGTGCTGTACTGTATGTACCGTCAGGCTTCACACTGAAAATTCTGCAAGCTACCCGCATAGTGTGTTTAAGTATTTCGTAGAATTATTACAAGAACCAGCCATTATTTCTTTATACTACATTAACTGGTTTTTATAAGCGGAAGACAGTGTTTACTGCGCGGTACGAACTGGATCTTTAAGTGCAACTGAGGTCATAGCGCACGTCACTGGACTGTGTGTGCACTGCTTGTTCAGACTAATGTTTGATCTGTGTACTTAGTATTGGCCAAGCAAGTTTAACGTAGGCAGCAATAAAAACGTTAATTAAAGCTGTTAAGTCGTCTCACTGGAGCTGCTGCCTAAGAAATGTATGACCGCACAGATAAGGATTCGGTTTGAATTTGGAATGTCCCCCCAGAGTGTCCCTCGTGCCTTGTAAATTTGGGCGACAGCAGAGATAACGGGTTGGCTGCTCTCTGCATCAGTGGCGTAAGTTGATTTTGTACTTCAGGCATCATCCGAAGTGTAGCTGTGTCATATGTATACTAATATGTGTCATATGTATACTAATATGTGTCATATGTATACTAATATGTCATATGTATACTAATATGTGTCATATGTATACTAATATGTGTCATGTATACTAATATGTGTCATATGTATACTAATATGTGTCATATGTATACTAATGTGTCATATGTATACTAATATGTGTCATATGTATACTAATATGTGTCATATGTATACTAATATGTGTCATATGTATACTAATACAAAGTTGTTTACAGTAACAAGTGCCGTCTTTTTTGTAAACCAAATTAACAGTACTGTTGTCCCTGACTTCCGAGACAGTGTTACTACTTCATAGGCTATAGCGTGTACAGCAGTCTGTTAGCCGCTCTCTTAAAAAGCACACCTTGTGTCCTGGCCATAGCAGCTTTAAGGTTTAGACAGTGGTCACTGTGTGTACCACCTACTTGGACATTAATGAGACCTTCATTTCGCCCACAGTGTTTGTTCTTACAATAAGCTGTGCTTATCATCATGTAATTAGTGTTACCAAACATTATGTCTGTCGGTTTGTCTTTCGTTTTAATGGAAACAAAGCGAAAATCTCAGTCACTTGCGACAGACCACGAGATGGCAGCAGTAGCAGTCATTGTAACTCGTGCTGTGTGCCATTCTCGCAATAATTTGCCCCGGATCACTTAGCAGCTCTGCTTGTTCTGTAGGTCAGCTCTTCTCGGCCGTTAACATTTTCAAGCGGAAGGTTAGGAGCGAGTCTGTTGTATGGTGATAGCGACAGCGGATTGGCGGGCTGAGCAAACAAATGCCCGGTCCTTGCCAGCTCACGTACGCAGTAGGCCTGTCCGCCAGCCTCACTATTCCAGAATTTTTCAAAGTTCACACCGTGCATATTGAGTGAAACTGTGGTCACAGAGTGTCCCACAAGGGCTGTAATGCTTCGGAGTGAGCTAGTTGAAGGGTTATCTGTGGAGCTGAGGGCCGCAGGCGGAGACTGTCAAATGTTGCCGTTGGCTTTTCAACGTGTGCAACTGCAACGTCCCCTGAGCAACGGTAAGCGGTTGGTTTTGTAATGTAGAAGCGCTGTGTGAGGTAAGGAAGGTAAAGGCCACCCTATAACAGGCCATGAAGGCCCAGAGGGGGAGTAGAGGTATAGCTCTATTCTTTCTTTAACCCGGCACTAGATGAGGGTGGGTGGTCAACTCCACGCCCCGGCCGCTTTACCCCCAGGAAAGAGACCCGGTACCCATTTACAGGAGGATGGGTAGGCCCCAGGGCCGGTCTGGACGGGTGCTGAAAATCTCGCCCCACCGGGATTCGATCCCCGGACCGTCCAGCTCGTAGCGAGTCGCTATACCGACTGAGCTATCGCGGCCCACAGAGGCAGATGAGTGCGGAATTACATTTTTAGTTTACTGATTCATTGACAGTAGCATTGTGACAGCATAACACGTGCACGTTTATAGATGTAAGCATGTGACGATAGCATTACATAACGTGCACGTTTAGTAGCATTGTGACAGCATAAACTACGTGCAACAGATATTATTAGTAGCATTGTGACCAGTGCATTTAACACAGCATGTCACGTTTGTAGCATTGGAAGCATAACACTGCACGTTAGTAGCATGTGACAGCATAACACGTGCACGTTTAGTAAAGGCAGTTATGTGTGACAGCATAAACACGTTGCATCACGTTTTAGTGATTTGAAGCATAATATGTGCACGTTTAGTAGCATTTGACAGCATACACGTGCACGTTTAGTAGCATTGTGACAGCATAACACGTGCACGTTTAGTAGCATTGTGACAGCATAATACACAGCTGTGTTCGCACGTTTAGTAGCATTGTGACAGCATAACACGTGCACGTTTAGTAGCATTGTGACATCAAGCAGTAACAACAGCATATGTGCACGTTTAGTAGCATTGTGACAGCATAACACGTGCACGTTTAGTAGCATTGTGACAGCATAACACGTGCACGTTTAGTAGCATTGTGACAGCATAACACGTGCACGTTTAGTAGCATTGTGACAGCATAACACGTGCACGTTTAGTAGCATTGTGACAGCATAACACGTGCACGTTTAGTAGCATTGTGACAGCATAACACGTGCACGTTTAGTAGCATTGTGACAGCATAACACGTGCACGTTTCCCCACCCCGCTATGCTGTCCAGTTTCTTTGTTACAGGCTTTCTTTCCTCTTGGAATCTTGACCCGTGAAGATGGGACCGATACGTTGTCCCGAAACGTTGGTAAATAATTACCACACGACGCCGTGTAATTACCCAGAAGACCACAGATTTTATGATCTTATGTATGTTGTGTGTGTATGTGTGTATGTATGTATGTGTATGTATGTATGTTGTGTGTGTGTGTGTATGTGTGTATGTATGTGTGTGTGTGTGACTGTAAGCAATCCACTGACATCTTCAATGTGGTGACGTCAACCTTGCTAACTCCGCTGTGGACGGACGATGCAGCAACTGACTGTCGTTCAATTCCCGGCAGTTGCGACAGACTTTCTGTCCTGCAAAGTGTCCAGACCTGCCCTGGGGCCCACCCAGCCTCCTGTTCAGTGGGGCCCACCCAGCCTCCTATTCAGTGGGTACCGCAGGCTCTTTCCCCAGGGGTAAAGCTGTCAGGGCTTGAAGCTGACCATTCACCTCCATATAACTCTGACTTTAAGAATGAGTGGATATTTACCGCCACTCCCCCATATGTCTTCTTGGCGTGATGTAAGGACAACTTTACCTCAGAGTGGTGAAGATTAAAATTGTAGTCACTGAACGTGGAGGCAGCATATTCCCCGAAACGTTTCTAACCACATACTGGGCCGCACTGTATTGAAGTCAGCTGATAGCTGTAGGGCCTGTGTGACTTATATCGTTGTTGCCTGCAAGGACAAAGACATGACCGCGTGGCGAAATATGGCGTCGTTGCTTACAGCTGCGATCTTGCGTCCCGAAACGCCTGTTCAGCCGTGCAAATGTTTAGAACTGCGAACTCTGTCGTCACACACAGTGATACTGCTGTGTGTAGATGCGGGTCACGGTGGAATGGTAACTGACAGTGCCACCGTGTTCGTGACAGTCTGAACACTGTCGGACTGCCGTGCGAGCGAACGTGTGTCTGCAGTGAGACCGGCGACAGACCGCCTGAGCCACGGCTTCAGGGAACGTGTGTACGTCACGAGATAACGACGTGGTTGGTACAATGGTTGCTAAAATGATAATGGAAGATCAACGTATGTTCTGTGCTCGGAACTGTGTGTTCCGTTATTTAAATAAATAGGCACCTAACGAACTGCGTGGAGGTCCTCCTTCAGAAGTTGATGGTTGCTGGGCTGGTTTAGAACCTCCCCGGCTTTTACGGGACACGAGTGTTTATTATGGCGTGTTCAGCTCAAGGTATTGCACGAACAGAGTGGATTCATCTGGCTCAGGTAGGGTCCAGTCGCGGGGTCTTGCAAACACGATAGTAAACCTTAGGGTTCTATAAAACCCCGCTTATCTGTTGGGCAGCTGGGTGAATGTAAGCTTCTGAAGGACTGCTTCATAGTGCATTATGCGTCAGATGTGCGTCTTATCCGAATATGGTCCGCATGTGGGCCCTCTGTGGTAATACAGGGTGATTATTTTATCTGGCCACCTTCCGTTCTCACTTAATTTCGGCTCATTTATCCTATTAACGGAGCCAACAAAACCTACCGCACATATACATGGCGGAGTGGTGGCAGGAATTGACAAACGATCGTTGACAGGTAAAATAATCACCCTGTATAATCCTGTACGTTCGTTTCTGCTGTCCCATTGTACGCTTCACATTTCCACAAGCCCGTGCATCGTGTGCGCTGTTGGAAATAAACAAAAGTAAGCCGACAAGCTTGCGGCAGGAAGCAATCCGTCCTGAGGCCGTTGGAACGTTGCGACTGTCTTGCTGTGCTGCAGAATGCAAGGCGACAGACAGACAGAGCGGAGCGTGTAGCAAGGCGTACGTACGTATGCCGTGTGTGCGTGTGCAACTGTCCTGTTTCCTGTTCCTACCGCGGACCTAACAGAGAACACTCAGATATTAAACTTACCCCCCCCCCCACTCTTACCATAGCCACTGCTGTGCAAGTGTTGTGGAGTTTTTGGGTGCATTTGGAATCCTCATTTACATTTTCTTAATTGCATTTTCAAACTTGAATTTCTTAGGATTCAGGTCTTTCCGGAACGTGACATGTGACATTGTGTCGTTCCAGACTTTGAGTGGGAGTGTCTTGTCTACGTGTTTGGGGTCAAGCAGACCAAGCAGAATGCTGCTTGGTCTGCTTGACTTTTGAAGATGAAGACACTACGTTTCTTCGAAACGTCAGAACTACTTATGGAAGGACACAGCTTCATATCCTCAGAAACGTCGCTGTGCGACCCCCACAGCGTTATAGGGGCTGAGAGTCACGTCAGTTCTAACAACCGACGCTTGACAGGCCGACTGCGTCTCCATCATCAGGACTTTTTGTTCGAAGGTGTCCATGTATAGATTGTCTGTTAGCGGAGCTAGAGGCGACAGACGTAGATATAGCGCCAGACAGACAATTGGTGGTTCTCGGAACCTGTCTGATGGGTCTGTAGTCTCGTCCGAACATGTTTTGACAGTTTCTGCAGTGCGTCGTCGAGTGGCACTTTGCTAAATGACGATACAGCGTCAGGCGCCGCCAAGATTTTCTTTTTTAGTAGTTTGAAGTTGCTGTACGTTTGGATGTAAAGCTCGGAGTTCCGAGTATGGTGAGCTGATTGTCCGCCTGACGGTGACACCGATGCACATTGCTGTCGTCGTCAGCGGTACGCCCTCCTTGTGTCGCCGCAGCGTTTGAGGTATCAACTTCGTCGCAATACGCGACTCGCTTATGACGAACCCTGATGATGGAGACGCAGTCGGTCTCTGAAACGCTGCTTTCTTGAACTACCTGGCGCGGCTGTCAGCCCCAGGTGACTACTGAGTGCATTACCGTGTCTACAAGAGCCCGCCACTTGTCTCTGTCCTGAGCCACATGAATCCAAGCCAAAGCCTCGTATCCTGTTTCTGATGTTACTCTCCATCTACACTTAGGTTCTCCTACCAAAACTTTGTACGGTGTTTTGTCCCATGCGTGCTGCATGCCTCGCCCGTAGTTGGTTTAATACTTTCTGTTTTACTTACTCCAATAATATTTGGCATGGATTGGATTAATGTGGCAAGGGTATGGACAGTGGTGGGCAGTTGTTTGGTGAATATTCGGGTTCCATAAACTTTGGGGCAATTCTTGGCTAATGGCGCAGCTGTTAGCTTATAAAGAAGGACTTAGCTTTGTGCAGTTAGTTTGTCAGTTGATAATATCTGGCGAGGATTGCAGTTCTGTCGTTCCCACTGTTACTCCCCCCCCCCCCCCCCCCCCCCGGGCACAAGCACCATCTCTTCAGGCCACAAAACACGACGACAGTTTGTCTGCGGAATGTCGTTTTGCTCCGACGAAACACTCCCTTAGGTGCCTTTGCTGCCGTATGTCTGCTGTCTCAGCTGTACTTGGCCTCTAACCTACCTTATTTAACTGTAGTAAATTTGTCTCTTTGTTCGTATCTGTCAAAGAACGGCATTTAGACTGGCACATGTATGCGTGATAAACGTGTCAGGGCCGTTATTTGTCTGTTGCAGCGCACGTCTAACGCTGGGCTAGTTTGTTGAAATATGTACAGATAAACACTGCCAGTCTCGTGATGGTCATACAGGCACTGCTTGAAATATGTACAGATAAACACTGCCAGTCTCATGATGGTCATACAGGCACTGCTTGAAATATGTACAGATAAACACTGCCAGTCTCATGATGGTCATACAGGCACTGCTTGAAATATGTACAGATAAACACTGCCAGTCTCATGATGGTCATACAGGCACTGCTTGAAATATGTACAGATAAACACTGCCAGTCTCATGATGGTCATACAGGCACTGCTTGAATTATGTACAGATAAACACTGCCAGTCTCATGATGGTCATACAGGCACTGCTTGAAATATGTACAGATAAACACTGCCAGTCTCATGATGGTCATACAGGCACTGCTTGAAATATGTACAGATAAACACTGCCAGTCTCGTGATGGTCATACAGGCACTGCTTGAAATATGTACAGATAAACACTGCCAGTCTCGTGATGGTCATACAGGCACTGCTTGAAATATGTACAGATAAACACTGCCAGTCTCGTGATGGTCATACAGGCACTGCTTGAAATATGTACAGATAAACACTGCCAGTCTCGTGATGGTCATACAGGCACTGCTTGAAATATGTACAGATAAACACTGCCAGTCTCGTGATGGTCATACAGGCACTGCTTGAAATATGTACAGATAAACACTGCCAGTCTCGTGATGGTCATACAGGCACTACTTGAAATATGTACAGATAAACACTGCCAGTCTCGTGATGGTCATACAGGCACTGCTTGAAATATGTACAGATAAACACTGCCAGTCTCGTGATGGTCATACAGGCACTACTTGAAATATGTACAGATAAACACTGCCAGTCTCGTGATGGTCATACAGGCACTGCTTGAAATATGTACAGATAAACACTGCCAGTCTCGTGATGGTCATACAGGCACTGCTTGAAATATGTACAGATAAACACTGCCAGTCTCGTGATGGTCATACAGGCACTACTTGAAATATGTACAGATAAACACTGCCAGTCTCGTGATGGTCATACAGGCACTGCTTGAAATATGTACAGATAAACACTGCCAGTCTCGTGATGGTCATACAGGCACTGCTTGAAATATGTACAGATAAACACTGCCGGTCTCGTGATGGTCATACAGGCACTGCTTGAAATATGTACAGATAAACACTGCCAGTCTCGTGATGGTCATACAGGCACTGCTTGAAATTTGTACAGATAAACACTGCCAGTCTCGTGATGGTCATATAGGCACTGCTTGAAATATGTACAGATAAACACTGCCAGTCTCGTGATGGTCATACAGGCACTGCTTGAAATATGTACAGATAAACACTGCCAGTCTCGTGATGGTCATACAGGCACTGCTTGAAATATGTACAGATAAACACTGCCAGTCTCGTGATGGTCATACAGGCACTGCTTGAAATATGTACAGATAAACACTGCCAGTCTCGTGATGGTCATACAGGCACTGCTTGAAATATGTACAGATAAACACTGCCAGTCTCGTGATGGTCATACAGGCACTGCTTGAAATATGTACAGATAAACACTGCCAGTCTCGTGATGGTCATACAGGCACTGCTTGAAATATGTACAGATAAACACTGCCAGTCTCGTGATGGTCATACAGGCACTGCTTGAAATATGTACAGATAAACACTGCCAGTCTCGTGATGGTCATACAGGCACTGCTTGAAATATGTACAGATAAACACTGCCAGTCTCGTGATGGTCATACAGGCACTGCTGTGTGTATCAGATAACAGCAGATTTATACGAAACACATGGCTGCACTGTGTGGGCAGAACGTAGAATTATTGAATGTTGAACATGATGGTACGTATAGTTACCACTGGGGTTTGTAGGGTGAATATTGCTGCTCAGCTACAAGGAGCAGCAGTGTCTGTGTTCTGACGTCACGACTAAGTTCTCTGACTTCAGAACAACTTTTTGGCATGTAGGCGTGTTTTTATCCCAGTGCTGTGTCTAGCAGTTTGTGGCCTTGCACTGCGGGCTGCAGAGGGCGAAGAAGAAGAACTTATACAGCACAGACAGTAGGCAGACAGGCGGAATTCAGCGAAACGTAAAGAAAACGGACAGGATGTCGCGGCTTTTCATCATATGACCAAAAAGAAGAAAATGTAACTGAAACTGAAACTGAAGAAAGGTCGGTGTGTAATGCCCACAAGAAACAGCAATAGCACAAAACAGGAAGTTACAATAAAAGTTTCAGCCACTCTTGCAACTCTTTGCTACTCTCTATGACTGTCAACAAAGGAGGACGAAGAATTCAGACGCCTGACATGTTGGTGTCTTTTGTTGTCTTAACTCGTGCGGTTACGTAATGAGGTTCAGCCTTCGTTGTTAATTTATGTTAGGTGAGCAGTGCAAACGCGAAACACTGGAACGGTTTGAGGATTCAGGTTTTCTGGGATATGATGCTGCGTCATTGGGTATGTGGGTACCGACGTTTCGAAAGAACGCTTTGCCCTATCTTCAGGTTCAGGCGTAGCTCTTGACCCTTCAAGGAGACCGGAGTTCTTAGTTGTACCGCAGTGAGAACCTCAGTCTTTGCTCTGTAAATATTTGTGCAATCACATCGGCAAACGTTGCGTACCTCCATGTTCATGTTCATGTTCATGTTCAAGTTACGTACGAGGCGTGTTCAACAAGTATGTTCCCTCGCCTGTAACTTTTGTCTTAATCACTTTGCTTTCCGGTAGAAGGCAGCACTTGCAGCAGGGTAACATGCAACTGTCGTCTGTGTGGGGCGCTAAGCGTCTCGCGGGAGGTCGCCGATTCTGCAATAATGAGAAGCAAGAAATGGCCGTTCGTTAATGATTTTGTACTTTAAGATTCAGTGCGTCTTTACGTCACTTCTGTGTGTGACACAGTGCGCCACCTTACGTGTTTTATTCGGCAGTTGGTAAGATTTCTAATCTAAATACTCGCAGAATTTTCGTGCAACTTCTCTGCGGCGACACTGTTGATGGCTCAGTTGAGCCGAGTTACGTGTGTCGTAATGTTTGGCGCGGAGGACGAAAGGCTTAAGTTTGTCAGCCCTTGAGTGGTTGTGACTGCCGCGACGGAATTTTTAAACTCGTGCCAAGGTGTAACAAATGCATGAGTGTGCTCAGGGATTTGTGGTGACAAATAATGTGACTTCGTTGCAATGAGTGAGCTGTATTTAACGCTCTAATGGGTCCTCGTTTAATTCTTATGACCTGTGCAACCTTTTGTATTGGGCATCGTCGTACCTCTTGGCCTTAGCAGGTGCAGTTTCAAGTTGCTGGTGCATGTCGTCACTTCTGAAGGCCTGTATTGTGCTGACAGTCTGTAACACTGTATAATTGTGCTGTTAGTTGTAACATTATAATTGTGCTGACAGTCTGTAACACTGTATAATTGTGCTGTTAGTTGTAACATTATAATTGTGCTGACAGTCTGTAACACTGTATAATTGTGCTGTTAGTTGTAACATTATAATTGCGCTGTACGTCTCTAACACTATGTATAATTGCGCTGTCCGTCTCTAACACTATGTATAATTGCGCTGTACGTCTGTAACACTATGTATAATTGCGCTGTCCGTCTGTAACACTATGTATAATTGCGCTGTCCGTCTGTAACACTATGTATAATTGCGCTGTCCGTCTGTAACACTATGTATAATTGCGCTGTCCGTCTGTAACACTATGTATAATTGCGCTGTCCGCCTGTAACACTATGTATAATTGCGCTGTCCGCCTGTAACACTATGTATAATTGCGCTGTCAGTCTGTAACACTATGTATACTTGCGCTGTCCGCCTGTAACACTATGTATAATTACGCTGTCCGTCTGTAACACTATGTATAATTGCGCTGTCCGCCTGTAACACTATATACAGTCTAGTCCCTCCATGTTTCCTGTCCTGTCTTTTCACACACGCGTCTGATTGCTAGACTACAGTGACATTGGTTTGGTAATGCATAAAGCGATCCCTACGCAGCGCCGGGACTTTATGTAATAGAAGAGATACGGAAGTCATTGCATAACGTCTGTCAACACGCATCTACCCGTAAGTGATGATAACTATGTATGTCTACACTCACCGTCACGTGTGGCGTTACGTGTGTGAGTAGGAAGCCGTAAACAGCAAGCGGCTCAAGATTGACCACATTTTGTTAATATCCAGCGGCAAGACTGTAGAAATGAAGTGCCAGCGTCGCTACTGCAATGTAACTTTTGGTTTTTATACTTACGATATTGTCACGTGACGACTGCGTGTTTTGTGCTGGGCAAAGAACAAAGGTGCCGGCTGTTGAGTGGCAGAAGGTTCGCAGCACTGTGTGCAGATACAGATACAGATACAGATACGTCACAACAGTGCGCTGCCTGTGTGCAGATACAGATACAGATACAGATACATCACAACAGTGCGCTGCCTGTGTGCAGATACAGATACAGATACGTCACAACAGTGCGCTGCCTGTGTGCAGATACAGATACAGATACGTTACAACAGTGCGCTGCCTGTGTGCAGATACAGATACAGATACGTCACAACAGTGCGCTGCCTGTGTGCAGATACAGATACGTCACAACAGTGCGCTGCCTGTGTGCAGATACAGATACAGATACATCACAACAGTGCGCTGCCTGTGTGCAGATACAGATACAGATACGTCACAACAGTGCGCTGCCTGTGTGCAGATACAGATACAGATACGTCACAACAGTGCGCTGCCTGTGTGCAGATACAGATACAGATACAGATACGTCACAACAGTGCGCTGCCTGTGTGCAGATACAGATACAGATACGTCACAACAGTGCGCTGCCTGTGTGCAGATACAGATACAGATACGTCACAACAGTGCGCTGCCTGTGTGCAGATACAGATACAGATACGTCACAACAGTGCGCTGCCTGTGTGCAGATACAGATACAGATACGTCACAACAGTGCGCTGCCTGTGTGCAGATACAGATACAGATACGTCACAACAGTGCGCTGCCTGTGTGTTTGCGCTAGTAACAGTCTGCAAGCAGCAACAAGGCATCTTCTGCTTCGATATTGCAAATTAAAAATTGTGCAATAAAGATGTAAAACTTGGAGCCAACAAAAAGTAAGACTATGAAGCAATCATCTTGTAAATTGGCGAAGTTGCTGGGATTTGAATAACGTCTGTTTTGTGGGCGTGCGAAAGACTGTAGCTGTTGTGACAAGTTTCTTATTTATCGTGCTGCTCTGCTGCCTGCGGCTACAAAGAGCTACAAAAGTGAGTTGTTTGTGGGGATGCAGCGGCGCGCAGGGCAAGTGTCACTCCGTCGCACACTTGGTCATTACACTTGCCTGTTTCTTCTGTTATCTAGTTTATCGTGCTCGATGGTCAGTCTTATGCGTTTTGCTGCTCTTGTAGGCGCGGTCTGTTCCTGCGGAGCGCTTGTTAAAGTGTGTGTGTGTGTGTGTGTGTAGGCCGTCCGCACGTAACGACTGAGACACGTGAAACAGACGTACGAGTATATTAACTTTAACACTGCGGAGTTTTACGAAAAGTTGTCGAGCTGTATCAGTGTTGGTTGAGATCGGACAACATAACTATCAGTGTTGGTTGAGATCGGACAACATAACTATCAGTGTTGGTTGAGATCGGACAACATAACTATCAGTGTTGGTTGAGATCGGACAACATAACTATCAGTGTTGGTTGAGATCGGACAACATAACTATCAGTGTTGGTTGAGATCGGACAACATAACTATCAGTGTTGGTTGAGATCGGACAACATAACTATCAGTGTTGGTTGAGATCGGACAACATAACTATCAGTGTTGGTTGAGATCGGACAACATAACTATCAGTGTTGGTTGAGATCGGACAACATAACTATCAGTGTTGGTTGAGATCGGACAACATAACTATCAGTGTTGGTTGAGATCGGACAACATAACTATCAGTGTTGGTTGAGATCGGACAACATAACTATCAGTGTTGGTTGAGATCGGACAACATAACTATCAGTGTTGGTTGAGATCGGACAACATAACTATCAGTGTTGGTTGAGATCGGACAACATAACTATCAGTGTTGGTTGAGATCGGACAACATAACTATCAGTGTTGGTTGAGATCGGACAACATAACTATCAGTGTTGGTTGAGATCGGACAACATAACTATCAGTGTTGGTTGAGATCGGACAACATAACTATCAGTGTTGGTTGAGATCGGACAACATAACTATCAGTGTTGGTTGAGATCGGACAACATAACTATCAGTGTTGGTTGAGATCGGACAACATAACTATCAGTGTTGGTTGAGATCGGACAACATAACTATCAGTGTTGGTTGAGATCGGACAACATAACTATCAGTGTTGGTTGAGATCGGACAACATAACTATCAGTGTTGGTTGAGATCGGACAACATAACTATCAGTGTTGGTTGAGATTCGGACAACATAACTATCAGTGTTGGTTGAGATCGGACAACATAACTATCAGTGTTGGTTGAGATCGGACAACAAACTACATGTGTGAATCGGACAACATAACTATCAGTGTTGGTTGAGATCGGACAACATAACTATCAGTGTTGGTTGAGATCGGACAACATAACTATCAGTGTTGGTTGAGATCGGACAACATAACTATCAGTGTTGGTTGAGATCGGACAACATAACTATCAGTGTTGGTTGAGATCGGACAACATAACTATCAGTGTTGGTTGAGAATCGGACAACATAACTATCAGTGTTGGTTGAGATCGGACAACATAACTATCAGTGTTGGTTGAGATCGGACAACATAACTATCAGTGTTGGTTGAGATCGGACAACATAACTATCAGTGTTGGTTGAGATCGGACAACATAACTATCAGTGTTGGTTGAGATCGGACAACATAACTATCAGTGTTGGTTGAGATCGGACAACATAACTATCAGTGTTGGTTGAGATCGGACAACATAACTATCAGTGTTGGTTGAGATCGGACAACATAACTATCAGTGTTGGTTGAGATCGGACAACATAACTATCAGTTTGTTGGTTGAGATCGGACAACATAACTATCAGTGTTGGTTGAGATCGGACAACATAAACTAAAATCAGTGTTGGTTGAGATCGGACAACATAACTATCAGTGTTGGTTGAGATCGGACAACATAACTATCAGTGTTGGTTGAGATCGGACAACATAACTATCAGTGTTGGTTGAGATCGGACAACATAACTATCAGTGTTGGTTGAGATCGGACAACATAACTATCAGTGTTGGTTGAGATCGGACAACATAACTATCAGTGTTGGTTGAGATCGGACAACATAACTATCAGTGTTGGTTGAGATCGGACAACATAACTATCAGTGTTGGTTGAGATCGGACAACATAACTATCAGTGTTGGTTGAGATCGGACAACATAACTATCAGTGTTGGTTGAGATCGGACAACATAACTATCAGTGTTGGTTGAGATCGGACAACATAACTATCAGTGTTGGTTGAGATCGGACAACATAACTATCAGTGTTGGTTGAGATCGGACAACATAACTATCAGTGTTGGTTGAGATCGGACAACATAACTATCAGTGTTGGTTGAGATCGGACAACATAACTATCAGTGTTGGTTGAGTCGGACAACATAACTATCAGTGTTGGTTGAGATCGGACAACATAACTATCAGTGTTGGTTGAGATCGGACAACATAACTATCAGTGTTGGTTGAGATCGGACAACATAACTATCAGTGTTGGTTGAGATCGGACAACATAACTATCAGTGTTGGTTGAGATCGGACAACATAACTATCAGTGTTGGTTGAGATCGGACAACATAACTATCAGTGTTGGTTGAGATCGGACAACATAACTATCAGTGTTGGTTGAGATCGGACAACATAACTATCAGTGTTGGTTGAGATCGGACAACATAAACTATCAGTGTTGGTTGAGATCGGACAACATAACTATCAGTGTTGGTTGAGATCGGACAACATAACTATCAGTGTTGGTTGAGATCGGACAACATAACTATCAGTGTTGGTTGAGATCGGACAACATAACATCATGTTGTTGAGATCGACAACATAACTATCAGTGTTGGTTGAGTTCGGACAACATAACTATCAGTGTTGGTTGAGATCGGACAACATAACTATCAGTGTTGGTTGAGATCGGACAACATAACTATCAGTGTTGGTTGAGATCGGACAACATAACTATCAGTGTTGGTTGAGAATCGGACAACATAACTATCAGTGTTGGTTGAGATCGGACAACATAACTATCAGTGTTGGTTGAGATCGGACAACATAACTATCAGTGTTGGTTGAGTTCGGACAACATAACTATCAGTGTTGGTTGAGATCGGACAACATAACTATCAGTGTTGGTTGAGATCGGACAACATAACTATCAGTGTTGGTTGAGATCGGACAACATAACTATCAGTGTTGGTTGAGATCGGACAACATAACTATCAGTGTTGGTTGAGATCGGACAACATAACTATCAGTGTTGGTTGAGTTCGGACAACATAACTATCAGTGTTGGTTGAGATCGGACAACATAACTATCAGTGTTGGTTGAGATCGAACAACATAACTATCAGTGTTGGTTGAGATCGGACAACATAACTATCAGTGTTGGTTGAGATCGGACAACATAACTATCAGTGTTGGTTGAGATCGGACAACATAACTATCAGTGTTGGTTGAGTTCGGACAACATAACTATCAGTGTTGGTTGAGATCGGACAACATAACTATCAGTGTTGGTTGAGATCGGACAACATAACTATCAGTGTTGGTTGAGATCGGACAACATAACTATCAGTGTTGGTTGAGATCGGACAACATAACTATCAGTGTTGGTTGAGATCGGACAACATAACTATCAGTGTTGGTTGAGATCGGACAACATAACTATCAGTGTTGGTTGAGATCGGACAACATAACTATCAGTGTTGGTTGAGATCGGACAACATAACTATCAGTGTTGGTTGAGATCGGACAACATAACTATCAGTGTTGGTTGAGATCGGACAACATAACTATCAGTGTTGGTTGAGATCGGACAACATAACTATCAGTGTTGGTTGAGATCGGACAACAATACCGGCCACTTCGCATAGCGGCCAACATAACTAAATATTTGTCGCAGGAAAAGGCGCTTACGTAGGAGACTGGAACATTACGTGCTCAGTTTATTTTTCCGAAAAATTAACCCTCTAAAGCCCAGTGGTTACTTTATGTACCACCAGGTTTAACATAGTCCAACTGATGTCGACTTCTATCTCCTGGTGATTTCCACGTGTACAATCTTCTGTTAGGTTTTTTGAACCACGTGTTTGTTATAACAAGTCCATTTCTTTCACAGAAGTCAATAAGCATTTGACCTCTCTCATTCCGCCTTCCCAGTCCATACGGTCCAACAGTGTTGTGATGTGCTTTGTATCCAACCACACTGTTCCAATCTCCCATTATAATCGTATTTGTCTCGCCCTTTCCATCCTCTTCAAGAATTTCTTCAATCATATCATACAGCTCTTCCACTTCGTCATCTTCACACTCCGATGTCGGCATGTACACTTGCACTGTCAAAACACTTACCGGTTCTGCCTTCAACTTAACAGCAATCAGTCTGTCGCTATACACACTCTTCTTAACAACACTTTTCACTACGCTTTTACGCACCACTATTGCTACGCCACTTTCAGCCCTGTCACCCCACAATAATACACTGTATAATCACCACTTTCAGCCCTGTCACCCCACAATAATACACTGTATAATCACCACTTTCAGCCCTGTCACCCCACAATAATACACTGTATAATGACCACTTTCAGCCCTGTCACCCCACAATAATACACTGTATAATCACCACTTTCAGCCCTGTCACCCCACAATAATACACTGTATAATCACCACTTTCAGCACTGTCACCCCCACAATAATACACTGTATAATCACCACTTTCAGCCCTGTCACCCCCCAATAATACACTGTATAATCACCACTTTCAGCCCTGTCACCCCACAATAATACACTGTATAATCACCACTTTCAGCCCTGTCACCCCACAATAATACACTGTATAATCACCACTTTCAGCCCTGTCACCCCACAATAATACACTGTATAATCACCACTTTTTATTTCACCTTGACCCTTCCACCGCACTTCACTAACACCTAGCACAGACACTGCGTTCTTCTGCATCTCCTTCTTCAAATTTTCTAGTTTTCGTCCCTGACTCAAGGTCCTTACGTTCCAAGTGCCTGTCTTGAAGCTGTGATGTTCCTTCTGCTTCTGTTTGTATTCCTCGCTGTAACTCCTACCGCGTGGTGTCTCCCCCCAGAAACCCCCCCCCCCCCCCCCCGGAGATCCCAATGGGGAAGTAGTTTACCTCCGGATTGTTTTGTCTCGAGAGGAAGCATCTCGCATTTGTCTCTGTTTATGGAAGAGACTATCCAGGAAAGTAATAATGTGGCAGTCGCTGCTTCCGGCATCAGGGCAGTTTTATTGGATTTCCCATCTCCTGGGCTTCTCTCTTCGTCCGGCTTGGGAGACCGTACTGGTAGCAGTGCTACCGCCGGCTTAGCTCTCAGGGTCACTGGAACTCACAAGCCCCTCTACTACGGCAAGGTGGAGATACCAATAAAGGTACCGTGAAATAATGCTGTTTGTTGTGAGTGCCATACAAACACATAAATACAGTCCGTACCGCGCAGTAAACACACTCCGTCTCAGTTATACAAACCAGTCAGTTAATGTTGTACAGTGAAATAATCGCTGTTTGTTCTGAGATCCACACAAAACACATAAATACAGTCCGTACCGCGCAGTAAACGCACTCCGTCTCAGTTATACAAACCAGTCAGTTAGTGCTGTACAGTGAAATAATCGCTGTTTGTTCTGAGATCCACACAAAACACATAAATACAGTCCGTACCGCGCAGTAAACACACTCCGTCTCAGTTATACAAACCAGTCAGTTAATGCTGTACAGTGAAATAATCGCTGTTTGTTCTGAGATCCACACAAAACACATAAATACAGTCCGTACCGCGCAGTAAACACACTCCGTCTCAGTTATACAAACCAGTCAGTTAATGTTGTACAGTGAAATAATCGCTGTTTGTTCTGAGATCCACACAAAACACATAAATACAGTCCGTACCGCGCAGTAAACACACTCCGTCTCAGTTATACAAACCAGTCAGTTAATGTTGTACAGTGAAATAATCGCTGTTTGTTCTGAGATCCACACAAAACACATAAATACAGTCCGTACCGCGCAGTAAACACACTCCGTCTCAGCTATACAAACCAGTCAGTTAATGTTGTACAGTGAAATAATCGCTGTTTGTTCTGAGATCCACACAAAACACATAAATACAGTCCGTACCGCGCAGTAAACACACTCCGTCTCAGTTATACAAACCAGTCAGTTAATGTTGTACAGTGAAATAATCGCTGTTTGTTCTGAGATCCACACAAAACACATAAATACAGTCCGTACCGCGCAGTAAACACACTCCATCTCAGTTATACAAACCAGTCAGTTAATGTTGTACAGTGAAATAATCGCTGTTTGTTCTGAGATCCACACAAAACACATAAATACAGTCTGTACCGCGCAGTAAACACACTCCGTCTCAGCTATACAAACCAATCAGTTAATGCTGTACAGTGAAATAATCGCTGTTTGTTGTGAGTGCCATACAAACACATAAATACACTGTGTGGGCAGAACGTAGCATTACTGAGCGTTAAACCTGATGCTGTGTGTGTAGCAACCTGTAGACTTTTGTAACGGGTTAAAATAAAAGTCGTCTATATATAAGGTGGGCCAGTCCTGAGGGTGTCTTAATGGTAACAAGTCGAAACATGTAGTATGTCTAAGAATTTGTGTCAAACTGAAAGTTTCGTCTTAGTGTGGCGGTCAGTTGGGCCGAGCCAGGCTCCGGTCGCGTTACGTTAGTGCTGCGTCTTACAGCGATGTGCAGTTTGTACAGCGGAGGGAGCGTCTGCGTCTGCGGCCACGAGTGGTGGAGATTATGCAGATGGCGCCCGCAGTGCTGCGACAAGTTAAGACTCCTTGTGCTTCCTCTGGTTGCCTGAGGCTAATGACGTAACTTTGCTAACTAAAACTAATAGTTATTCAATTTCATGTTTTTTCCTCCCCTCTGCTACTTTTTCTCCCCTTTGGTAATTGCGGCATTTCGAGGGTAGTAATGGCTGCTTGTGTTGATACGGCACTATCTCGTGATGGTTATACGGGCGTAGAGAAAAGCTGCTGAAAACTGCACAGACACGTAGGTTGTTCGTGTTTTGTCCGTGCGTGTCAGGCATAGTTGGGATGCTTAAAACACGCTGCATCAAGCATCTGTTGCTGTTAGATGCAGACGAACGGCCGCATTGTGGAGCCTCGTGTCAGTTTTGTCTTATCCAGCACGTGAAGTGTGGTTAAACACAACCTTACGACGCCATGTGTTGTGCTGTTGTGACGTCGCACGGCGACGAGAGTGCCTACAAGCTTGCTACAGTCATTTGACAGTGACGCTGTGTGTAATGACGTCACACGTCCGCGTCCTCCCGTTCCACATCTTAGCTTGTTGCCTTCGCAATCCCTGCCCGCTTGTCACAACTCGAGAAACGATGTACGGATTTTCATTACATTTGGTAGTGTGGACTGTCACTGAACTCTGTAGACGTGCAATTTTGTGTACAGTCAGATAAAAGTAAATGTAGACAGTAAGGTTTTAAATTCCTTTACGCCTCTATATAAAGCATGTTATGTTAACGACACTCACAGCAACTCAGTAATTTTTTGTGGAAATCGACTTTCCTGAATTGTATTCAAATCCGGCTAAAACTGCAGAAACTGCAGGCAAAATTGCACTTGGTCCCGAATTTAGTATGGCTTCCGCTGCACCGATGCTACATTTTGCACAGGGACATCACGAAGTGGCGCTCAGTGTCTCCTGTTTGTCTGTCTGTCAGTCTGTGCACCTGCACAGCAAATAATTGATTTACTAAAGCGGTGTTCCTCTCAGAGCCTTAACGTCCGGCTGTAAGTGGCTCCTATAAATGCACCGCCATCTTGTCGTGCCGCTTCGCTGGCAAAATAGAAAGGAGGTGGGTACGTGGATAAACAGAAAAGGACATGAATGGCATCAGATAACTGCCGGCCGGCTTTACTGTAGCAGAACGGAACAACAGCGATGCACGTAGTTGGGCGGAGATACGGGGCCCGAGCCCAGAGCGACCCAGACGGAGTTATCTGCAGCTGCTGGCTTGAGCAAGGGACTGAGTTATAGCGCGTGCCGATGTTAGATATAGTGCTGAGCTGTGGACACTGCAGTGCTGCTGAGTAACGTTGGCCTGAGTTATACATAAAGATACAGTCCGTACCGCGCAGTAAACACATTCGGTCTCAGTTATACAAACCGGTCAGTTAATGTTGTACAGTGAAATAATCGCTGTTTGTTCTGAGATCCACACAAAACACATAAATACAGTCCGTACCGCGCAGTAAACACACTCCGTCTCAGTATACAAACCAGTCAGTTAATGCTGTACAGTGAAATAATCGCTGTTTGTTCTGAGATCCACACAAAACACATAAATTCAGTCCGTACCGCGCAGTAAACACACTCCGTCTCAGTTATACAAACCGGTCAGTTAATGTTGTACAGTGAAATAATCGCTGTTTGTTCTGAGATCCACACAAAACACATAAATTCAGTCCGTACCGCGCAGTAAACACACTCCGTCTCAGTTATACAAACCGGTCAGTTAATGTTGTACAGTGAAATAATCGCTGTTTGTTCTGAGATCCACACAAAACACATAAATAAACTGTGTGGGCAGAACGTAGAATTTGTGAGTGTTAAACTGGTGGTACATAATATTAACCACTCGGCTGTTTGTATGTGCATAGGAAGAGGTAGTTGATTTTGACAGCAGGCCTACAGCTGAGTCTGATACAGCAGGAAGGACGGAACTGAAGTGATAGTGACATTGATAATAGAACAAAACGTTTCATCGCTATAGGTGGGCGTTTTTGTCGGCGGCGTTGAACTGTTGCGGTGTTCGGCTAATGTAAACGTAACAATAAAGGGAATAACATAGCGATGGTAGTGTTAGACAAGAAGGGGTCGAGGGAGATATTTGAGCCTGAGGAGGAGGAAATTTGAGGAAGCCGGAGACAATTGCAAAGTGAGGGGCTTCGTGATTTGTATTGCTGGCGAAATGTTGTGTGGGATGATCGGGCATGTGGCTCGTAGGGGGTAGAGAAGTGCGTGCAGTGTTTTGGTAGGAAAATGTGCAGTAAATAAACAACTTGGGAAGTCTTTGGCGTAGGCGGGAGGATAATATTAAAGTGTATCTTAAAGAAGTTCGATGGGAAACCGTGAACTGGATGAATGTAGCTGGGGACGAGGACAGGTGGTTGGACCTTGTGAACACGGTAACGAAACGTCGGGTGCCATAAAATGCGGTGAACTTCTTGGCGAACTGAGGAAATGTCAGCTTCTGAAGTGCTGTGCTGCGTGAAGTTAATGTGAAGTGCTGTGCTGCGTGAAGTTAATGTGATAAGTTAGTCGAAGTGTCTCGAGAGGCACAATGTAATTCAAATGTTGCCTAGCCTCGATTGTGAGTTCTGAACACGTCTAGATGCGACTTCCCTAGAACTACAGCAATCTAGACAAAACAATTACGCAGCGTAGGTCTGTGTTGTTCGCACAGTTAGCGGCAAGTTTAATGAAATTGTGCAGCTGAGCGACTGAGCGTGCATTTAGCTCTCTCGGCGCCTTAATTTTGACAGATCTAATGAGCGCGTGTACTGGCAGTGCGGTTGGTATCACTGCTAGCGGCTTATCTAATGAGAGCGTGTACTGGCAGTGCGGTTGGTATCACTGCTGGCGGCTTATCTAATGAGAGCGTGTACTGGCAGTGCGGTTGGTATCACTGCTAGCGGCTTATCTAATGAGAGCGTGTACTGGCAGTGCGGTTGGTATCACTGCTAGCGGCTTATCTAATGAGAGCGTGTACTGGCAGTGCGGTTGGTATCACTGCTAGCGGCTTATCTAATGAGAGCGTGTACTGGCAGTGCGGTTGGTATCACTGCTAGCGGCTTATCTAATGAGAGCGTGTACTGGCAGTGCGGTTGGTATCACTGCTGGCGGCTTATCTAATGAGAGCGTGTACTGGCAGTGCGGTTGGTATCACTGCTAGCGGCTTATCTAATGAGAGCGTGTACTGGCAGTGCGGTTGGTATCACTGCTAGCGGCTTATCTAATGAGAGCGTGTACTGGCAGTGCGGTTGGTATCACTGCTAGCGGCTTATCTAATGAGAGCGTGTACTGGCAGTGCGGTTGGTATCACTGCTAGCGGCTTATCTAATGAGAGCGTGTACTGGCAGTGCGGTTGGTATCACTGCTAGCGGCTTATCTAATGAGAGCATGTACTGGCAGTGCGGTTGGTATCACTGCTAGCGGCTTATCTAATGAGCGCGTGTACTGGCAGTGCGGTTGGTATCACTGCTAGCGGCTTATCTAATGAGAGCGTGTACTGGCAGTGCGGTTGGATATCACTGCTAGCGGCTTATCTAATGAGAGCGTGTACTGGCAGTGCGGTTGGTATCACTGCTAGCGGCTTATCTAATGAGAGCGTGTACTGGCAGTGCGGTTGGTATCACTGCTAGCGGCTTATCTAATGAGAGCGTGTACTGGCAGTGCGGTTGGTATCACTGCTAGCGGCTTATCTAATGAGAGCGTGTACTGGCAGTGCGGTTGGTATCACTGCTAGCGGCTTATCTAATGAGAGCGTGTACTGGCAGTGCGGTTGGTATCACTGCTAGCGGCTTATCTAATGAGAGCGTGTACTGGCAGTGCGGTTGGTATCACTGCTAGCGGCTTATCTAATGAGAGCGTGTACTGGCAGTGCGGTTGGTATCACTGCTAGCGGCTTATCTAATGAGAGCGTGTACTGGCAGTGCGGTTGGTATCACTGCTAGCGGCTTATCTAATGAGAGCGTGTACTGGCAGTGCGGTTGGTATCACTGCTAGCGGCTTATCTAATGAGAGCATGTACTGGCAGTGCGGTTGGTATCACTGCTGGCGGCTTATCTAATGAGAGCGTGTACTGGCAGTGCGGTTGGTATCACTGCTAGCGGCTTATCTAATGAGAGCATGTACTGGCAGTGCGGTTGGTATGACTGCTGGCGGCTTATCTAATGAGAGCATGTACTGGCAGTGCGGTTGGTATCACTGCTGGCGGCTTATCTAATGAGAGCGTGTACTGGCAGTGCGGTTGGTATCACTGCTGGCGGCTTATCTAATGAGAGCGTGTACTGGCAGTGCGGTTGGTATCACTGCTAGCGGCTTATCTAATGAGAGCGTGTACTGGCAGTGCGGTTGGTATCACTGCTGGCGGCTTATCTAATGAGAGCGTGTACTGGCAGTGCGGTTGGTATGACTGCTGGCGGCTTATCTAATGAGAGCGTGTACTGGCATTGCGGTTGGTATCACTGCTGGTGGCTTATCTAATGAGAGCGTGTACTGGCAGTGCGGTTGGTATCACTGCTGGCGGCTTATCTAATGAGAGCGTGTACTGGCAGTGCGGTTGGTATGACTGCTGGCGGCTTATCTAATGAGAGCGTGTACTGGCAGTGCGGTTGGTATCACTGCTGGCGGCTTATCTAATGAGCGCGTGTACTGGCAGTGCGGTTGGTATCACTGCTGGCGGCTTATCTAATGAGAGCGTGTACTGGCAGTGCGGTTGGTATCACTGCTGGCGGCTTATCTAATGAGCGCGTGTACTGGCAGTGCGGTTGGTATCACTGCTAGCGGCTTATCTAATGAGAGCGTGTACTGGCAGTGCGGTTGGTATGACTGCTGGCGGCTTATCTAATGAGAGCGTGTACTGGCAGTGCGGTTGGTATCACTGCTGGCGGCTTATCTAATGAGAGCGTGTACTGGCAGTGCGGTTGGTATCACTGCTGGCGGCTTATCTAATGAGAGCGTGTACTGGCAGTGCGGTTGGTATCACTGCTAGCGGCTTATCTAATGAGAGCGTGTACTGGCAGTGCGGTTGGTATCACTGCTGGCGGCTTATCTAATGAGAGCGTGTACTGGCAGTGCGGTTGGTATCACTGCTAGCGGCTTATCTAATGAGAGCGTGTACTGGCAGTGCGGTTGGTATGACTGCTGGCGGCTTATCTAATGAGAGCGTGTACTGGCAGTGCGGTTGGTATGACTGCTGGCGGCTTATCTAATGAGAGCGTGTACTGGCAGTGCGGTTGGTATCACTGCTGGCGGCTTATCTATTGAGAGCGTGTACTGGCAGTGCGGTTGGTATCACTGCTAGCGGCTTATCTAATGAGAGCGTGTACTGGCAGTGCGGTTGGTATGACTGCTGGCGGCTTATCTAATGAGAGCATGTACTGGCAGTGCGGTTGGTATCACTGCTAGCGGCTTATCTAATGAGAGCGTGTACTGGCAGTGCGGTTGGTATCACTGCTAGCGGCTTATCTAATGAGAGCGTGTACTGGCAGTGCGGTTGGTATCACTGCTAGCGGCTTATCTAATGAGAGCGTGTACTGGCAGTGCGGTTGGTATCACTGCTAGCGGCTTATCTAATGAGAGCGTGTACTGGCAGTGCGGTCGGTATCACTGCTAGCGGCTTATCTAATGAGAGCGTGTACTGGCAGTGCGGTTGGTATCACTGCTAGCGGCTTATCTAATGAGCGCGTGTACTGGCAGTGCGGTTGGTGTCACTGCTATCGGCTTCAGCTGCGCAGAAACAGCGAAGCGTGTTCGTGCCGTGCGCGTGACGTGTGCGTGTGTTACAGGCATGCCACCCACACTGCTGTCCGTGTGCACACGTGCTGCATGTGACGTGATTGTTTGACTGGAGGGCACTGTGGTTTGGCATTTGACGCCGTGTTGTCTGGTGGAAGTTTTCCAGCTTTTCGGAAGAATCCGTTGTTACCATCGTACCGCGAAGATGGAGACACCACCTTACTCCGAAACGTCGGAAGGTATGTGCCAGACTACACGGCTTCATATCAGATACGACAGTGTTCCTGATAGTTTGGGGAAAGGGATGTGGGCTGGACTGAGGTGGCTCAGGATGTGGTCAGGTGGCGGCCTGTCGTGGTGACGGTGATGAACTACAGGCGCGAATATCTGGAATTGTCCAGCAGCTGTTGGCTTCCAGCAGATGGTGATAGATGGACAGGGAAGGGGTTCGACGCGGGCTGCGTTCTTAGAACAGGACGTTTGTAAAGCACAGTGGTAATTATGTGTGCCACGTGACCTGACATGAAGAAACGGCTTATGTTGCCCACACAGCGCATTTTGTGGTTCGAACGCTTCTCAGAACAGCCGGCGATTATTAACCGGTTGCTTTGCGTAATGGACACGCAGTGTGTGTCAGATGAAGTCGCTAACAAAAGCGTCTGTCACGTTGCCGTCGCGCTGCAAGCTGTGCAGTTCGCGTCTCTTGTGTGTCCCAATTTGAAGGCGTCGAGCCGCCCGCATTGCTTACTATTGCTGCAGACTGCTGCGCCGAAATCCTCGTGCTGACTGCTACCAGAACCAAAAATCGAACATTACGTCGGTTCTTCTTACGACACGCCGGTTTGTCGGTTCAGTTCTGCGTTCCCTTCAGTCCTGTAATGCCTGCACTCGCCTGCTGCTTAGTAATGTAGCTTGTGTTGCAGTGATCGTTCGTCAGTAAGTCTCGGTTCGACTCACACAAAGCTAAGCTTATCGTTTTCTAAGAAGTGCATTTTCAGCGCTGTGTGCCGGTCAGTAGTGTATTAACCATTAACAGTAGGTCAGTAGTGTATTAACCATTGACAGTAGGTCAGTAGTGTATTAACCATTAACAGTAGGTCAGTAGTGTATTAACCATTAACAGTAGGTCAGTAGTGTGTTAACCATTAACAGTAGGTCAGTAGTGTGTTAACCATTAACAGTAGATCAGTAGTGTATTAACCATTAACAGTAGGTCAGTAGTGTATTAACCATTAACAGTAGGTCAGTAGTGTATTAACCATTAACAGTAGGTCAGTAGTGTATTAACCATTAACAGTAGGTCAGTAGTGTATTAACCATTAACAGTAGGTCAGTAGTGTATTAACCATTAACAGTAGGTCAGTAGTGTATTAACCATTAACAGTAGGTCAGTAGTGTATTAACCATTGACAGTAGGTCAGTAGTGTATTAACCATTAACAGTAGGTCAGTAGTGTATTAACCATTAACAGTAGGTCAGTAGTGTGTTAACCATTAACAGTAGGTCAGTAGTGTGTTAACCATTAACAGTAGATCAGTAGTGTATTAACCATTAACAGTAGGTCAGTAGTGTATTAACCATTAACAGTAGGTCAGTAGTGTATTAACCATTAACAGTAGGTCAGTAGTGTATTAACCATTAACAGTAGGTCAGTAGTGTATTAACCATTAACAGTAGGTCAGTAGTGTATTAACCATTAACAGTAGGTCAGTAGTGTATTAACCATTAACAGTAGGTCAGTAGTGTATTAACCATTAACAGTAGGTCAGTAGTGTATTAACCATTAACAGTAGGTCAGTAGTGTATTAACCATTAACAGTAGGTTAGTAGTGTATTAACCATTAACAGTAGGTCAGTAGTGTATTAACCATTAACAGTAGGTCAGTAGTGTATTAACCATTAACAGTAGGTCAGTAGTGTATTAACCATTAACAGTAGGTCAGTAGTGTATTAACCATTAACAGTAGGTCAGTAGTGTATTAACCATTAACAGTAGGTCAGTAGTGTATTAACCATTAACAGTAGGTCAGTAGTGTATTAACCATTAACAGTAGGTCAGTAGTGCATTAACCATTAACAGTAGGTCAGTAGTGTATTAACCATTAACAGTAGGTCAGTAGTGTATTAACCATTAACAGTAGGTCAGTAGTGTATTAACCATTAACAGTAGGTCACACTGCTTCAGACTGTGATAGCTCCCGTTTGCCCCCAGTATTTGTGAGCAGAATGAAAGTGCTGACGTCTGTTGGTGCAGTGCGACAGCATAGCTATGTAGCTATGTAGCGATGTAACGATCAAAATGTACGGAACTGTAATTTTGCTTGTTGTTTGCTGCGACTGGGAAACTTTGTCTTTCGATGAAGGGAGGAACATGGGGAGCTGAGGAGGGTAATTGGGGCTAAGAGGGACGGAGTGACAGGGGAGTGGAGACAAGTGGGTAATGACGAGCGGCATGGTTCGTACTGATCGGCAAATTGTGCGGACGGTGTGGTGGACAGTGGAGATTAGAGGACGGAGTGCGGAATTCGTATTTCGCAGGATAGGGACAGGTGGCGGGCTGTTGTGTGCACGGCAATGAACCGTCGGGTTCCACAAAATGCGGGGCATGTCTTGCCTACTTGAGGAACTGTCAGCTTCTCACGAAGGACTCTTCTGCATGCAGGTAGTTCTGTCTTGTCAGCTCCCTGTGTGTGTAGGAGGAGCCGCATGCAATCCGCGGCACCAACGTGTATGCGTGGCTGCATACGTAGAGACGTAATTTCCCCAGAGTGGACACCTGCTGTGGCGGACCGCAGCTTAGCACTATCGACAGGCCTTTGTATTTGTAAGCTTTAGGATATGGGTTTACAGACAGTGGTCCGCGGACCGCTTCTTGCTACATATTTCGCAGTATGATCTTGATACACGCTGGTTGAAGAAGTAACTTCACGATCGTTTGGGATGTGACACCGTGCAGCTTGGTAGATACGTGCCAACATTTCATGGGAAGATACTGCCTCTTTCTTCAGGGTAGCATTTTACCTGAAAATGGCAGCAACGGGTTATTATGAAACGATACCGTTTACCAAACTGCACGGTGTCAAATTCGATAACACCGCGATTGGAACATTCCTGCTGTTGTACTGAGTCAGCATTAGTAGCAGTCCCGTTATTCGTGGTAAGCCATTGAAGCCATAAGTTAATGTAAATAGACTTTAACATTCAGTTCGTACGTAGCAGAAAACACTGACTTCGTTACAAAGTCCAGTAGGTTAATGCTGTGCAGGGAAGTTGTTTGTGTTTGTTGTGACAGTCGTATGATGCGTAGTGCTATGGCTACAATGTGGGGATAAAATGCCAGCAGGTTTAGCGTAAAAATACTACGTTCTGCCCACACAGTGTATTTATGTGTTTTGTGTGGATCTCAGAACAAACAGCGATTATTTCACTGTACAGCATTAACTGACTGGTTTGTATAACTGAGACGGAGTGTGTTTACTGCGCGGTACGGACTGTATTTATGTGTTTTGTGTGGATCTCAGAACAAACAGCGATTATTTCACTGTACAGCATTAACTGACTGGTTTGTATAACTGAGACGGAGTGTGTTTACTGCGCGGTACGAACTGTATTTATGTGTTTTGTGTGGATCTCAGAACAAACAGCGATTATTTCACTGTACAGCATTAACTGACTGGTTTGTATAACTGAGACGGAGTGTGTTTACTGCGCGGTACGGACTGTATTTATGTGTTTTGTGTGGATCTCAGAACAAACAGCGATTATTTCACTGTACAGCATTAACTGACTGGTTTGTATAACTGAGACGGAGTGTGTTTACTGCGCGGTACGGACTGTATTTATGTGTTTTGTGTGGATCTCAGAACAAACAGCGATTATTTCACTGTACAGCATTAACTGACTGGTTTGTATAACTGAGACGGAGTGTGTTTACTGCGCGGTACGAACTGTATTTATGTGTTTTGTGTGGATCTCAGAACAAACAGCGATTATTTCACTGTACAGCATTAACTGACTGGTTTGTATAACTGAGACGGAGTGTGTTTACTGCGCGGTACGGACTGTATTTATGTGTTTTGTGTGGATCTCAGAACAAACAGCGATTATTTCACTGTACAGCATTAACTGACTGGTTTGTATAACTGAGACGGAGTGTGTTTACTGCGCGGTACGGACTGTATTTATGTGTTTTGTGTGGATCTCAGAACAAACAGCGATTATTTCACTGTACAACCTTAACTGACTGGTTTGTATAACTGAGACGGAGTGTGTTTACTGCGCGGTACGGACTGTATTTATGTGTTTTGTGTGGATCTCAGAACAAACAGCGATTATTTCACTGTACAGCATTAACTGACTGGTTTGTATAACTGAGACGGAGTGTGTTTACTGCGCGGTACGGACTGTATTTATGTGTTTTGTGTGGATCTCAGAACAAACAGCGATTATTTCACTGTACAACCTTAACTGACTGGTTTGTATAACTGAGACGGAGTGTGTTTACTGCGCGGTACGGACTGTATTTATGTGTTTTGTGTGGATCTCAGAACAAACAGCGATTATTTCACTGTACAACATTAACTGACTGGTTTGTATAACTGAGACGGAGTGTGTTTACTGCGCGGTACGGACTGTATTTATGTGTTTTGTGTGGATCTCAGAACAAACAGCGATTATTTCACTGTACAACATTAACTGACTGGTTTGTATAACTGAGACGGAGTGTGTTTACTGCGCGGTACGGACTGTATTTGTGTGTTTTGTGTGGATCTCAGAACAAACAGCGATTATTTCACTGTACAACATTAACTGACTGGTTTGTATAACTGAGACGGAGTGTGTTTACTGCGCGGTACGGACTGTATTTGTGTGTTTTGTGTGGATCTCAGAACAAACAGCGATTATTTCACTGTACAACATTAACTGACTGGTTTGTATAACTGAGACGGAGTGTGTTTACTGCGCGGTACGGACTGTACTTGTGTGTTTTGTGTGGATCTCAGAACAAACAGCGATTATTTCACTGTACAACATTAACTGACTGGTTTGTATAACTGAGACGGAGTGTGTTTACTGCGCGGTACGAGCTGTGTCTTTAAATACCATCGATGTTCATTTTCGTCTTTAAATGGTTACTGTAACAGCGGCAGTTAGATACAGTTACCGCAGAGCGTTACGTCGTCAAACAGCCACAGACGCCCACGCAGTCTGCCCTGTAATTGAAACACAGCCAGTCAGTCAGTGACAGTCTGACGGCCGTGACGTTTTTTAATTCAATAAAACACTGCGAGAGATCGCTGCTGTAGCAGGATTTATACGCATCGTGCGGCAGCTTCCAGACGGCAAGACGCCAGCCAGATTGCAATACGACGGCAGTTCACTACAGCCGCATTGTTCTGTTTGTGAATTGCTTTGTGCCTCTGCTTAAAATTTCTCCAAGATGGCTTGTCTTGTTACCACGACAGTTCGTTATGGCAGTGAAGTACAGGAACTGACCACTGACATTGTACACACGAGCGCTGTCTGTCTGGTATGACGCTTTGCCTATGAGAGCCATCTTAATATTATCCTGTCGTGTCGACCGACCCCAACCTGACGTCGACAGCACGTCCTCACATTGCGGATATGCAGTCGTCGGTGGAGGACAAGGTGTTGTCCTCCAGCTAAGAAACCTTACCGCAAGGAAAACTAGTTCCGTGAGAAGTGTAAAGAGGAGCGAGCTAAACAGCACAGCATTTCGCCATTATTTTGTAAAAGGGGTCAATCCACAAAATATCAATTTTGCAGGCGAAGTAAGAGGATGGCTCCGTTTTAAACTTGACAAATGCTTTGACAGCCGATCGCAGTGGCCGCGCGGTCTAAGGCGGGGGTCTGCGGCCGCTCGCTTACTGGAATTGTGGGTTCGAATCCCGCCTAAGGCATGCATGTCTGTCTGTTGTGGGTGTTGTGTGTTGTCAGGTAGAGGTCTCTGCGACGGGCTGATCACTCGTCCAGAGACGTCCTACCGAGTGTGGTGTGTCTAAAAGTGTGTGATCTTGAAGCCTCGAAAATGAGGGGCCTAGGCCCCCAAGGGGCTGTCGAGCCATTGGGGGGAAAAAATGCTTGGACAGGTAGGATATCCCCCACCTCTCTTGGTTATTCTTGAACATGCAGTCGTCATTTTGTACATATTTTTGTTGAACGTAACTCAGTGTAGCTCAATGTGGCAGTTAACCGCTTTTTACAAAAGAGGAGCAATTTAGATATGTTTCGCTTCACAGACGGTCTGCTGCATTCATGTCGGGAGACTAATGAGCACAGGTAGTGGGTGTTCCAGCTTTCGGACTGCCCCCCCCCCCCCCACACACACACACACAGACCAGTCTCAGGTCTCCGTCTTGGGGGAGGGGGTCCGTTTACTTTATTATAATTTGTTAAGTTTAATAAAAATATTAAAATTTTGCAGGTTTGTGATGATATAATTTTAATAAAGTGAATTTCCATGATTTTTCACTGGACCTTTATAACAAACGAGGCCGGGGTACAAGTGACAGTGGGCGAAAGCATAGACAGTCAGGTGACTGATAATCTGTGGTCATTCTTTTCCTGACCCGACTTTAATTATCTTACTTCACGGATAGAAGTTTTATTGGAGTAGGAAATTTATAATTGTGTGTTAGGTTGGTGAATGGACATTTCTTCGCATGTGTGCTGTATAAAGTTATACTCTGTGTACTAGTTACGTCTGAGGTGATAAGTGTGTGTTGATTCTTTCCTTGACCCGACTTTGTCTTGCATCACGGTTTGAAGTTTCATCGCAGTATGACATTTGTAATTGTGTATTAGATTGATTAGTGGGCATTTCGCTGTGGACGTATGGGCTCATACGTAATGGAATAGCTACGTCTGACGTGATAAATGCGTGTTGTCCGTACGCTGTCACCTTACCAGAGATCCTCAGTTTATTTGCGCCATAACTCTCCAGTCCGTTAGTTTTAATAAGTTAGAACGCTTTATTTCCGAAGTTTGCTGGTGCAATTTTTCAGCTGTTTTCCACTAAGGCCCTGCCTTGTGCCTGATTTATCCGAATGCAAGGAGACATTTTTCTCTGCCAACATTCGAATCCTTTAATACTTCTGACGAGAGATTTGAGTGCTCAGTTGGTGCTGCTTTTCAACCTTTATTACAGTTGTACATCAACTGCGTGAGTCATCGTTTTGTTGCTTCTATCTAACAGTTCTTTTCAAATCAACTTAGATAAGAATGCGTAACAGATAACCAGTTGGTCCTTTAAAGCCCAGTGGTTACTATATGTACCGCAAGGTTTAACATTTAAAAGTCCTCATTCTGCTCACACAGTGTGTTTATGTGTTCCATGTGATTGTTACAACAAACAGTCATTTTTCTCCTTCCAGTATTCACCAGTTGCTCTTCCTGGTGGTTACAGTCTGCTCTCTGTGGGGTACGAACTAAATCTTTGTATATAAATCAGATTACCTTTAGTCTTCAGAGGCTGCATTTGCTGCTTATACATGTGGCAGTAATTGCGCATCGGGCGCTGGCATCGAGCGATTGGTGTCGCACAGTGCGTGTCTGTGCGTTACTGCGTAAAAGTTAAAGCAATCCCATTACAGACCTGGACAGGCCCTTAGGGTTCCAGGAGGTTGAGGCTCACAGATTTCTAGACAATCGGCACATGAAGGTGGTAAGGTTGTCAGCCCTACGCACCGGCCGCCTTTACCCCCCAGGAAAAATTCGTGGTACTCGTTTCTGTTAGAGGCTGAGTCGACCCCAGGGCAATAGTGCGACCGAAAGGATTATGTCAATGAAAAATTCCAATGACACCATCGAGAATCGAACCCGCGACCTTCCGGCTTGTAGCGCAGTGACTCAACCAACTGCGCCACCGCGTGCCCTTGAGTTACTGCGTTCGACAGTTGTCCTAAATTCCCATTATTTGCTAGTAAAAATTGTGATAGGAAACTTTGCTGTGTTCAGTAACTCACAATTAGCACTGTTTGCATGTGTGTATGATGTGTTGCTAAGGACACCGTATCAGTTGATGCGGTTATTTCTCGTTGAATTCTGTGTTGAGCAGGAGGCGGTCGTGGACTATTTTACTGTACCATATTCGCATTTAGCTGGGCTGTTTGAGGAAAACCACGAAGAGCCTCATTCAGGTTGATCGGTGTTCCGGCTGGGGTTCCAGTCGGTCATTTTTGGAGCGCAAATCAGAACGTTACAGTCAAGCAGACCTGCCGGTGTTGTCAGTGCTTTAGTACATAGGCTCTGTATTATTTTGGAGCCCAAAATCAGACCGTTACAGTCAAGCAGACCTGCGGTGTTGTCAGTGCTTTAGTACATAGGCTCTGTATTATTTTACCCCGTCACAGCAGATTTGTTGCGTAGAAAGCCTCCGTCTGCCGGGCGTTCGGCGGCAGCTGCGGTGCTCAGGACAGCGATAAAAGATACGTGCTGTAATTTGTGATTGGCGTCACAGCCGTGCAGATATGCAGACTGGCTGAGGGCAGGGTCCAGTGGTGCGGTCTTGTGAACATGGTCATGCTCTTTGGGTTCCGTAAAAGGCGACGAACGTCTTGACTAGCTTAAGAAGGCGCGGCCTTATCTGGCACTTCGACGAACATCGTTACGTAATTTTACGAGTCTGCATTTTGTGATGTGACTGTTAGGCTATGCAGGTTGGATATGAGTGCCGTCTGGATGGAGGAGTACAGTGCTCCAAAATGTCGGTGCTCAGACTACACGGCGTCATAACCCACAAGATCAGAATAGGATTCTGATATTTGATTCTTTGTTCTTGTGGTTTGCAACAAAAGTAATGCGCTCCTGTCGTAAAGAACGCGATTTCAGAAGAAATTGAATTCGGCGCTGTTCTGCATTGCATATCTGAATTCATTGCTTTGGGCCTCGCGTCTTTAGTCTTCCATGTTGATTTGAAATTCTTGTAGTTTCTTACACAGTCGGTCTCTGTTTAGTACGAAAACTTATTGTACAATGTTGATGACTTGCCTCGGGAGCAAACTTGTGTTCGAGGTCTTTACTTTAAAATCCGAACCACCAACAGCACTACGTGCAGCTCAGTGCTTGAAAAACTGATAGTTTCCCAGCTGTTAAACCACTTCCACGCATTTTTACAACCCTGAGAATTATGACCGTGTTCACAGATGCTGTCTTGGTCCCTCAGTTTATAACGGTGAAATGCTATTTACTCCCTCAGGGCAGTCACCAGCCTGGAAGGCCACCCCTTGTCGACAATCCATATCTGCATATGTAATACATTCGCACCGACCCTCGTTCCCTGGAAGGTTCCTCATGACGTGCTGACATGGGTTGGATTGTGACGGTGGTTGTTACTGTGCACTGATATGAACAGGAAGTGACGTTGAATTACTGTGCACTGATATGAACAGGAAGTGACGTTGACTTACTGTGCACTGATATGAACAGGAAGTGACGTTGACTTACTGTGCGTTGACAGGAACAGGATGTGACTTTGACTTACTGTGCACTGATATGAACAGGAAGTGACGTTGACTTACTGTGCACTGATATGAACAGGAAGTGACGTTGACTTACTGTGCACTGATATGAACAGGAAGTGACGTTGAATTACTGTGCACTGATATGAACAGGAAGTGACGTTGACTTACTGTGCGCTGACAGGAACAGGATGTGACGTTGACTTACTGTGCACTGATATGAACAGGAAGTGACGTTGACTTACTGTGCACTGATATGAACAGGAAGTGACGTTGACTTACTGTGCGCTGACAGGAACAGGATGTGACGTTGACTTACTGTGCACTGATATGAACAGGAAGTGACGTTGACTTACTGTGCACTGATATGAACAGGAAGTGACGTTGACTTACTGTGCGCTGACAGGAACAGGAAGTGACGTTGACTTACTGTGCACTGATATGAAAAGGAAGTGACGTTGACTTACTGTGCACTGATATGAACAGGAAGTGACGTTGACTTACTGTGCGCTGACAGGAACAGGATGTGACGTTGACTTACTGTGCACTGATATGAACAGGAAGTGACGTTGACTTACTGTGCACTGATATGAACAGGAAGTGACGTTGACTTACTGTGCGCTGACAGGAACAGGAAGTGACGTTGACTTACTGTGCACTGATATGAACAGGAAGTGACGTTGACTTACTGTGCACTGATATGAACAGGAAGTGACGTTGACTTACTGTGCACTGATATGAACAGGAAGTGACGTTGACTTACTGTGCACTGATATGAACAGGAAGTGACGTTGACTTACTGTGCACTGATATGAACAGGAAGTGACGTTGACTTACTGTGCGCTGACAGGAACAGGATGTGACGTTGACTTACTGTGCACTGATATGAACAGGAAGTGACGTTGACTTACTGTGCACTGATATGAACAGGAAGTGACGTTGACTTACTGTGCACTGATATGAACAGGAAGTGACGTTGAATTACTGTGCACTGATATGAACAGGAAGTGACGTTGACTTACTGTGCGCTGACAGGAACAGGATGTGACGTTGACTTACTGTGCACTGATATGAACAGGAAGTGACGTTGACTTACTGTGCACTGATATGAACAGGAAGTGACGTTGACTTACTGTGCGCTGACAGGAACAGGATGTGACGTTGACTTACTGTGCACTGATATGAACAGGAAGTGACGTTGACTTACTGTGCGCTGACAGGAACAGGAAGTGACGTTGACTTACTGTGCACTTATATGAACAGGAAGTGACGTTGACTTACTGTGCGCTGACATTGATATAGATGTATATTACAGTGTGACTTTTATCGTCAGCACAGCAACCAGCGCTGTGTACTTGTATCGTCAGCACAGCAACCAGCGCTGTGTACTTGTATCGTCAGCACAGCAACCAGCGCTGTACTTGTATCGTCAGCACAGCAACCAGCGCTGTGTACTTGTATCGTCAGCACAGCAACCAGCGCTGTACTTGTATCGTCAGCACAGCAACCAGCGCTGTGTACTTGTATCGTCAGCACAGCAACCAGGCGCTGTGTACTTGTATCGTCAGCACAGCAACCAGCGCTGTGTACTTGTATCGTCAGCACAGCAACCAGCGCTGTGTACTTGTATCGTCAGCACAGCAACCAGCGCTGTACTTGTATCGTCAGCACAGCAACCAGCGCTGTGTACTTGTATCGTCAGCACAGCAACCAGCGCTGTGTACTTGTATCGTCAGCACAGCAACCAGCGCTGTGTACTTGTATCGTCAGCACAGCAACCAGCGCTTGTACTTGTATCGTCAGCACAGCAACCAGCGCTGTGTACTTGTATCGTCAGCACAGCAACCAGCGCTGTGTACTTGTATCGTCAGCACAGCAACCAGCGCTGTACTTGTATCGTCAGCACAGCAACCACGCTGTGTACTTGTATCGTCAGCACAGCAACCAGCGCGTGTACTTGTATCGTCAGCACAGCAACCAGCGCTGTGTACTTGTATCGTCAGCACAGCAACCAGCGCTGTGTACTTGTATCGTCAGCACAGCAACCAGCGCTGTTACTTGTATCGTCAGCACAGCAACCAGCGCTGTGTACTTGTATCGTCAGCACAGCAACCAGCGCTGTGTACTTGTATCGTCAGCACAGCAACCAGCGCTGTACTTGTATCGTCAGCACAGCAACCAGCGCTGTGTACTTGTATCGTCAGCACAGCAACCAGCGCTGTACTTGTATCGTCAGCACAGCAACCAGCGCTGTGTACTTGTATCGTCAGCACAGCAATCAGCGCTGTACTTGTATCGTCAGCACAGCAATCAGCGCTGTGTACTTGTATCGTCAGCACAGCAACCAGCGCTGTACTTGTATCGTGCCTCGTAGCAAACTCGTACACAATTTCAGACAATCTGTCCTGTCAGTCAAAACTTGAAATATGTACTGACACTTCAACACAGGTAGGCTGCGTAGTGACGTCACTCAGTGCCATCAAGCACAGTGGTCACTGTTTGCACGCCCTTTGTGTCATTCAGAACTGTACGTTCTGGCCACAGTGCCCTGTGTTCTGTGTGATTGGCACAGTACAGAGCATTGTGTTCTGTGTGATTGGCACAGTACAGAGCGTTGTGTTCTGTGTGATTGGCACACTACAGTGCGCTGTGTTCTGTGTGATTGGCACAGTACAGAGCGTTGTGTTCTGTGTGATTGGCACAGTACAGAGCGTTGTGTTCTGTGTGATTGGCACAGTACAGAGCGTTGTGTTCTGTGTGATTGGCACAGTACAGAGCGTTGTGTTCTGTGTGATTGGCACAGTACAGTGCGTTGTGTTCTGTGTGATTGGCACAGTACAGTGTTTTGTGTTCTGTGTGATTGGCACAGTACAGTGCGTTGTGTTCTGTGTGATTGGCACAGTACAGAGCGTTGTGTTCTGTGTGATTGGCACAGTACAGTGCGTTGTGTTCTTGTGATTGGCACAGTACAGTGCGTTGTGTTCGTGTGATTGGCACAGTACAGTGCGTTGTGTTCTGTGTGATTGGCACAGTACAGAGCGTTGTGTTCTGTGTGATTGGCACAGTACAGTGCGTTGTGTTCTGTGTGATTGGCACAGTACAGAGCGCTGTGTTCTGTGTGATTGGCACAGTACAGTGCGTTGTGTTCTGTGTGATTGGCACAGTACAGTGCGTTGTGTTCTGTGTGATTGGCACAGTACAGTGCGTTGTGTTCTGTGTGATTGGCACAGTACAGAACGCTGTGTTCTGTGTGATTGGCACAGTACAGTGCGTTGTGTTCTGTGTGATTGGCACAGTACAGTGCGTTGTGTTCTGTGTGATTGGCACAGTACAGTGCGTTGTGTTCTGTGTGATTGGCACAGTACAGAGCGCTGTGTTCTGTGTGATTGGCACAGTACAGAGCGCTGTGTTCTGTGTGATTGGCACAGTACAGTGCGCTGTGTTCTGTGTGATTGGCACAGTACAGAGCGTTGTGTTCTGTGTGATTGGCACAGTACAGAGCGTTGTGTTCTGTGTGATTGGCACAGTACAGAGCGCTGTGTTCTGTGTGATTGGCACAGTACAGAGCGTTGTGTTCTGTGTGATTGGCACAGTACAGAGCGCTGTGTTCTGTGTGATTGGCACAGTACAGTGCGTTTGTGTTCTGTGTGATTGGCACAGTACAGAGCGTTGTGTTCTGTGTGATTGGCACAGTACAGAGCGCTGTGTTCTGTGTGATTGGCACAGTACAGAGCGTTGTGTTCTGTGTGATTGGCACAGTACAGAGCGTTATGTTCTGTGTGATTGGCACAGTACAGAGCGTTGTGTTCTGTGTGATTGGCACAGTACAGAGCGTTGTGTTCTGTGTGATTGGCACAGTACAGAGCGTTGTGTTCTGTGTGATTGGCACAGTACAGAGCGTTGTGTTCTGTGTGATTGGCACAGTACAGAGCGCTGTGTTTTTGTGTGATTGGCACACTACAGTGCGCTGTGTTCTGTGTGATTGGCACAGTACAGAGCGTTGTGTTCTGTGTGATTGGCACAGTACAGAGCGTTGTGTTCTGTGTGATTGGCACAGTACAGAGCGTTGTGTTCTGTGTGATTGGCACAGCACAGAGCGTTGTGTTCTGTGTGATTGGCACAGTACAGAGCGCTTGCTTCCACGAACGGCGTTAGCCGATTGGTCTTGGTGTTTGTTTACTGTGAGGTACGCACCGCATTTTTGTGTTATTTGTACGAAATATATGCTTGAAGGGCCATGTCATGGCTCAGGTGTTCAGTCGCCGGCCTCTCACCTTGGTGTCGGTTTTGGAGCCCTGGTCAGTCAGTGTGAGATTTGTGGTGGACAAAGTGGCACTGCGATGGGGGTTCTGCACATTCTTTTTCATCTTCAAAGCTGCTCATAACAGAAGGAGAAGGGGTCAAGGCGTGGGAAGCTTCCAACAAAGGAAGGCTGTATGTCATTGGACAGTAAAGTACTTTAACGTGTTTTTTTGCTTCAAAAGTTAAAGCATGAAGGTAGGCCGAGAATTGTGCGTGCGTGGTTCCCTGATGTAATGACGACGTAAAGTTAATTGCCAGGCCCCACATCGTAATTCAAACTGTTTGTCCAAGATATCGACTTGATTTATTCAGAATTCTGGTGAGCGTTATTGTGCCGGCGTGTCGCACCGGTGATTTACGGAAATGGGCCAACATAACAAAGAAACTTTGTGAGCAAGAGGAGAGGAAGAAATGTGGTTAAGTGCAAAGTTCGGGGAGAAGAAACCGTAAATACTTGCGTGTTATGGGTACGGGCCAAAGGACGTGGAGAGATTGGGGCTGGCTGGTAGCTATGTAGCTACTGCAGTGGCTAGCTGCTGCTGTGATGTTACAGTGGGGCTGGCTGGTAGCTATGTAGCTACTGCAGTGGCTAGCTGCTGCTGTGCTGCTAGAGTGGGGCTGGCTTGTAGCTATGTAGCTACTGCAGTGGCTAGCTGCTGCTGTGCTGCTAGAGAAGGTGCAGTTAGAGTGGGCTGGCTTGTAGCTATGTACTACTGCAGTGGCTAGCTGCTGCTGTGATGTTAGAGTGGGGCTGGCTGGTAGCTATGTAGCTACTGCAGTGGCTAGCTGCTGCTGTGATGTTACAGTGGGGCTGGCTGGTAGCTATGTAGCTACTGCAGTGGCTAGCTGCTGCTGTGATGTTAGAGTGGGGCTGGCTTGTAGCTATGTAGCTACTGCAGTGGCTAGCTGCTGCTGTGCTGCTAGAGAAGGTGCAGTTAGAGTGGGGCTGGCTGGTAGCTATGTAGCTACTGCAGTGGCTAGCTGCTGCTTGTTACTTTGTGTTTGAAGGTTGGCTGTTGTGAAGGCGGCAGTTAACTTTCGGGTTCCGTCATTGGTGGGGAATTCGCTGGCAAAGGGCTAGCAGCTTGTAAGGACTCTGCTCCGTGTATTTTGTCTGTAAAGTCGATGTTAACAGCGAGTCAGTTTTTCCTCAGTACAGTAAGGAATCGAGTAATTTGGGTAATTCTTACGAACTAATTTGTTTTAATTCATTATTCAGCCCTTTTTAATTTGTATGTTTTCCTGCTGACTTAACATTGTTAGCGTTTTTCGATTCTGTTCAGCTAAAGGCGAAATCGATTGGGTATTAGTCGCGGGACAACTCTGCACTGTAATGCCTTTGTGTATTACAGTAGCGCGTGCGTGCGTCCGTGTGTGTGTCACGAGGTTCGTTTGGTGGCGGAAGACGCGTAGGCAGAACTAGAAAGAAAGGGAGCACGCGACAGGAATAAAACTATTCTCGGTAGCTTTGCTGCACTTCAGTAAGGTTTCTGGCTCTCAGTGATGTTGCATGGACCGTCTTATTTCACATCAAACATCTCGGCTTGCTGGCCCACAAAGTGTTGCATGTGCGTGTAATTCGCACAATACACAGCGTTAACCAGTGTGCCGTTGTAATGGAGACGCACCGTGTTTACTGATTGTGTGTGTGTCACTGACTGCAACTTGCAATTGCATAAGCTACAGAACTCTTAAAACACCCAGTATTTTGCGAAATCGTATTCAGACACACAGTGTTGACTGTCAACTGCGCTAGTTTATGTCAATCAAACTGTCAGTTACTCATCCAACGGCGAAAGTCTCTGTACAACTCGTCTGTACATTTTTTAAACAAGACAGCTGCTCATTTAAGGACCCCTGTCGAGTATTCGCTTATTTAACGTTGGGCTGCTGGCTGGAAGTCAGTCTGCATCCCTGAAGGTACTGCGATCGACCATCTCGATCAAGATTTTGCGTGGTTTTCCTCTGTCCTAGGCCAAATGCTCGTTTGATAACCTATTACACGTGGCGCTGTATGCCGCTCGGCATTCACAACGGAATCTGAGGTTCTCACAGCCGTATTCCTGAAGATGTCTTCTGGAATTTGACACCATGTCGACTGGTAAATACTGCCGACTTTAGAAGGAACGCAGTGCTTTTGTCTTCAGGGCCAAACAGTCTTAAGAGAGCCAGTCATTATTTAACAGTCGACACGACCTAAAATTTAATGAGACTCGGGTCTGTGCCGTCGTAGTGCAGCCCTCCGAGTTCTAAGTTCCACTTCTTTCCTCTGCAGCATGCTCAGACAGTCAACTTCTTCACTTCTCACCGCCGTATCTTATCACAAGGACGAGCGGGTACTGTCCTGCAAACCCTCATCGCCGTTATATTTTAGCCCCCCCCCCCCGTAATTGTCCCCAGTTCCTTCTCTTTTCAGACTTCAAACTGTACTGTAATTGCAGTTTGTGCTGTGTCTTGAGGAAGACGTTGACTGACTGCAGGACCGCGCGCTTATTGCTCAAATGCAAAGCGATATACACGTGTACACGTGTGTCGGACTGTTATCCAGGGTAGGACACGGGCTGGAACACGGAATGCTGTAACACTCAGTTACATTCGTGTGAACACGGACACAGGTACTGTCAATTACACGCACCCATTCGCCACTCCTGTCTCTACTGTCTCTGTTTGAACACGGACACAGGTACTGTCAATTACACGCACCATTCGTGTGAACACGGACACAGGTACTGTCAATTACACGCACCCATTCGTGTGAACACGGACACAGGTACTGTCAATTACACGCACCCATTCGTGTGAACACGGACACAGGTACTGTCAATTACACGCACCCATTCGTGTGAACACGGACACAGGTACTGTCAATTACACGCACCCATTCGTGTGAACACGGACACAGGTACTGTCAATTACACGCACCCATTCGTGTGAACACGGACACAGGTACTGTCAATTACACGCACCCATTCGTGTGAACACGGACACAGGTACTGTCAATTACACGCACCCATTCGTGTGAACACGGACACAGGTACTGTCAATTACACGCACCCATTCGTGTGAACACGGACACAGGTACTGTCAATTACACGCACCCATTCGCCACTCCTGTCTCTACTGTCTCTGTTTGAACACGGACACAGGTACTGTCAATTACACGCACCCATTCGTGTGAACACGGACACAGGTACTGTCAATTACACGCACCCATTCGTGTGAACACGGACACAGGTACTGTCAATTACACGCACCCATTCGTGTGAACACGGACACAGGTACTGTCAATTACACGCACCCATTCGCCACTCCTGTCTCTACTGTCTCTGTTGAACACGGACACAGGTACTGTCAATTACACGCACCCATTCGCCACTCCTGTCTCTACTGTCTCTGTTTGAACACGGACACAGGTACTGTCAATTACACGCACCCATTCGCCACTCCTGTCTCTACTGTCTCTGTTTGAACACGGACACAGGTACTGTCAATTACACGCACCCATTCGCCACTCCTGTCTCTACTGTCTCTGTTTCCCACTGGCATTAATTCTGAAAAAAAAGTCACGTCCTGCGCCTTTAAATTAAAATAATTGAATAATTTTGAAATTCACCTGAATTTTTCCTGGTGGTGCTTGTCTTTCCATCTTCTGACCCTCTTGCTCGTCAGTGTAATTATTCAACATGTGCTGTCTGATCAGACTGTCTCACCTGACGTCGTATCCAGTGTCCACTCGCTCGTACTCGGTGTTTCGACACCCTGTTCTCAGATGCAGCTCGGATTGTGTTGCTAAGCTTGCCTGATTGCACTTGGTGTTGGCACACGAGGAGGAAGTGAGGAAGATGAGAGACGTCGTTACGTCACTAGTTGCTGTTTGAGTTCTCAGTACTTTAGTGTCTGTATAGTTATAATTTTGTTATAAACAATATACGTTGTTGTTGTATCGTTCGGCAGAGGAACTCGGTTGTGCGCCATTCTTTCGACATAAGTCATTGTTCTGCTTTTGAGCTTAAAGAAGATACAAGTCGGACGACAACGACGCACTTTCTCATCCCGGGGCTGTCTGGCTGTCTGACTGTCTGGCTGTCTGCGACGTTCTCAGTTCTGCATGACGACAGATAAGTTTCCGGTAAACGCTACAAGGAATGTCACTGTATGGTAGACAAGAATATTACAAACTTTTTCATACAAACATAAAACTTCAGAAAGTTTTCGAATTGTGCCCTCCAACGTCCGTATATATAACCCCCCCCCCCCCCCCCCAGTGCATGCCCACACTGTTTCCATGCAAAATGCTTCAACACAACAAAACAAAATACTAGCAAAGCAGTAGCCTACGTTCTCGTGTCTGACGTCTGCGGCACGTCCGTTGAAGGACGTAACGAACTGCTGCGAGTCATATCAAGATACGATCCCTGTAGTCAAGTGCAACCTATCCTGAAGATGGAGGCAGCACGTTCGTCCGAAACAGGAGCACCTTTCTGCCAAACTACACGGCGTCATGTTCCAGTTGACCGCAAACTTGACAGTTGCGGTGGTTGTAAAGAAACGCGACGGTAGAAGTTGAAAACGAAGGTAATGAGGCCCTCCGAAACGTCGGTAACTTGGGCGCACTGCGTTAAATGCACGACGTGTGTCGTGTGCTACATTGAAACAAGGTGTTTGGGGGGGCCAATGGCTGTTATGTACACGTTGATGAACATTCGGTTTGCATGAAATGCGGCCTTTCTTGGCTAGCTAAGTGACTTGACTGCTCAAAAAGACTTTGCTCGTTAGTTATGTACAATAAGTTAGGAAATGTGCGCATAGGGCGACACTTCTGGAGCGTTCGCTTGTCTCTGTGAAACTTCGAAAAATCTGTGTAATTATCTCCAGTATAACTTAATCAAAACCTTTTTGAGTTGTGAGGTGGTGCTGGACAAATACGGACAGAGCGTTCAAATTAACAAGCATTGTCTTATATATAACATCTTGTCGTTCGGTCTGGTTGCTAGGCAACCGCGTGTTGCACACAGTGGCCGAGGTCAGCAGTTCAAATATTAATAATTTTTTCTAGTAAATAAGCAGCTTCCAGAGGATCAGGCTCTGTCGGTATTTATTAATGAAAATAGTCATAATTCAGTCACTGTTTACACACACCAACTGGATGCAACTCTATTTAAAAAACTGTATAGTTTTTTAAAACATGTTTAAAAACTTTTTAAAACCCGACATATGTTTCGGCTCTTATAGAGCCATCTTCAGGGGTTTATTGTCGTTAAAACTGTATATATTGAATGCAATGAATATGCAATGAAAAAGACGTTTTAATATATGCAGTTTTAACGACAATAAACCCCTGAAGATGGCTCTATAAGAGCCGAAACATATGTCGGGTTTTAAAAAAGTTTTTAAATATGTTTTAAAAAACTATACAGTTTTTTAATAAAGTTGCATCCAGTTGGTGTGTGTAAATAGTGACTGTGAAAAGATGCACGGTGATCACAGAATAAAGTGATGCACTGTGATTACAGAATAAAGTGATGCACTGTGATTACAGAATAAAGTGATGCACTGTGATTACAGAATAAAGTGATGCACGGTGATTACAGAATAAAGTGATGCACGGTGATTACAGAATAAAGTGATGCACGGTGATTACAGAATAAAGTGATGCACGGTGATTACAGAATAAAGTGATGCACGGTGATTACAGAATAAAGTGATGCACGGTGATTACAGAATAAAGTGATGCACGGTGATTACAGAATAAAGTGATGCACGGTGATTACAGAATAAAGTGATGCACGGTGATTACAGAATAAAAAATCATAATTCAGTCGAAGTTTCCTACTTCATAATGTTAGCAAGCATTGGAACAGCTTTACGGCCACAGCTGTACCTTCTTCGAATAATCAGGTCTTGACATACAATTCTAGTAATCATGGAAAGTGAAGCTGAGAGTTAAAACGGTTCCTTTATTATATTTATTAAGCAGCGCAATGCAACGCTTAACATTCGGTACAGGCTTCACGCTGCGGCCGCTTTGTACCCGTGTAAGAGCCCCCGGTTCCCATTGGATATCTAGGTTCATCGGCCCTGAAGCCGGTCTGGAGGCAATTCTACTCGTGCGGGGAATCGAACACCGACGTTTCAGTCGGCCGGTCGCTGTAGGGGAAACGAATCGGCTGGTTTGGTAGACATGGTCAGGATGGGAACAGCGAGTGCAGAGGAATTTGATTAAAGGCAGCGACGGAGTGGGGTGGAGTGGAGTGGAGTGGAGTCTGAGGATGTAAGGACAGAGCACGAAGGACATCTTTTATCTGTCTAAAGCAACGATGTAAGCTGCAGTGATTGAGCAGAACAACGACAAACGATGTAAGCTGCAGTGATTGAGCAGAACAACGACAAACGGTGTAAGCTGCAGTGATTGAGCAGAACAACGACAAACGATGTAAGCTGCAGTGATTGAGCAGAACAACGACAAACGGTGTAAGCTGCAGTGATTGAGCAGAACAACGACAAACGATGTAAGCTGCAGTGATTGAGCAGAACAACGACAAACGGTGTAAGCTGCAGTGATTGAGCAGAACAACGACAAACGATGTAAGCTGCAGTGATTGAGCAGAACAACGACAAACGGTGTAAGCTGCAGTGATTGAGCAGAACAACGACAAACGGTGTAAGCTGCAGTGATTGAGCAGAACAACGACAAACGGTGTAAGCTGCAGTGATTGAGCAGAACAACGACAAACGATGTAAGCTGCAGTGATTGAGCAGAACAACGACAAACGGTGTAAGCTGCAGTGATTGAGCAGAACAACGACAAACGATGTAAGCTGCAGTGATTGAGCAGAACAACGACAAACGGTGTAAGCTGCAGTGATTGAGCAGAACAACGACAAACGGTGTAAGCTGCAGTGATTGAGCAGAACAACGACAAACGGTGTAAGCTGCAGTGATTGAGCAGAACAACGACAAACGGTGTAAGCTGCAGTGATTGAGCAGAACAACGACAAACGGTGTAAGCTGCAGTGATTGAGCAGAACAACGACAAACGGTGTAAGCTGCAGTGATTGAGCAGAACAACGACAAACGGTGTAAGCTGCAGTGATTGAGCAGAACAACGACAAACGGTGTAAGCTGCAGTGATTGAGCAGAACAACGACAAACGGTGTAAGCTGCAGTGATTGAGCAGAACAACGACAAACGGTGTAAGCTGCAGTGATTGAGCAGAACAACGACAAACGGTGTAAGCTGCAGTGATTGAGCAGAACAACGACAAACGGTGTAAGCTGCAGTGATTGAGCAGAACAACGACAAACGGTGTAAGCTGCAGTGATTGAGCAGAACAACGACAAACGGTGTAAGCTGCAGTGATTGAGCAGAACAACGACAAACGGTGTAAGCTGCAGTGATTGAGCAGAACAACGACAAACGGTGTAAGCTGCAGTGATTGAGCAGAACAACGACAAACGGTGTAAGCTGCAGTGATTGAGCAGAACAACGACAAACGGTGTAAGCTGCAGTGATTGAGCAGAACAACGACAAACGGTGTAAGCTGCACTGATTGAGCAGAACAGCGACACGGACTGTCCTTGTGCTCCTGCCTTTGCCCTGTTCTGTTCTGCTATTGCTGGAGAAACTTTTGTTTCGTGACGAGTTTAGCGGCAGAGCACTTGACTGCTTGTTGGAGTGCGGCCAGTGGCCGGTGCGTACTTTAACGGTCATAGAAACACCTTATTGGGAGCAGGCGGTGGCGCAGTTGGTTGAGGCACTGCGCTACAAGCCGGAAGGTCGCGGGTTCGATTCCCGATGGTGTCACTGGATTCTTTCATTGACATATTCCTTTCGGTCGCACTTTGACCCTGGGGTCGACTCAGCCTCTAACAGAAATGAGTACGAGGAATATTTCCTGCGGGGGGGGGGGGGGGTAAAGGCGGCCGGTGCGTAGGACTCACAACCTTACCACCTTCATGTGCTGATGGTCTACAAATCTGTGAGCTTCAACCTCCTGGAACCCTAAGGGTCTGTTTTGCTTTACCTTTACCAGAAACGCCTTATTCAGAGTGCTTTTGTGTGTAATGTATGGATCTCAGATTATTTCACTGTACAGCATTAACTGCGGTACGGGCTCAATTTTTAAATATAATCCACGTTGATCCTAATCTTTAAACGGTTAATTTTAGAAGGTCGTAACGTGTTGTAGTCCTTTAAGACACAGTGGTTATTATATGTACCACCTGCTGTAAGTTTAAGAGATGCTGACTTTTTTGCCTCCACAGAGTGTTTGTGCTTCACTAAATGTAAAGCTATGTACAGCTATGTACAGCTATGTACAGCTATGTACAGCAATCCCATTACAGCCTGGACAGGCCGTTAGGGCTCCAGCAGGTTGAGGCTCACAGATTTATAGACAGTCGGCACATGAAGGTGGCAAGGTTGTCAGCCTTACATACCGGTCGCCTTTACCCTTACGAGATACCCCTGCTACTCATTTCTGTTACAGTTTGAGTCTACCTCAGGGCAGTAATGCGGCCGGAAGGATTAAGACAATGAAAAATCCTAATGACCCCATGGGGAATCGAACCCGCGACCTTCCGGCTTGTAGCACAGTGCACCACCGCGTAGCCCGTTTCATGCAATAAACACCGACTGTTTCCCTAACAGCTTTAACCGGCTGCAGTGTAATTGTGCCGTACGAACTGAATTTGAAATATGATTTGTGTTAGGATTCAACAGTTGTGCAATATTACGCCGTGTTAACTGGTAAATGGTTCCCGACGTTTCGTAGAAGCGTAGTGTCTTTATCGGTAACTGCTCGCCAGTCGACAATAGCGCAGCATGCAGAAGACTTGAACATTCATCAAAACCGCTGTGATGACCTTAAATCTCGCATCGTTTAGAATCATTTCGGGCTTCAAGGCATTACGAGAGGCTATCAGCCGTTCGTCCGGCATTAGGAGAGGCTATCAGCCGTTCGTTCGGCATTAGGAGAGGCTATCAGCCGTTCGTTCAGCCCCAAAGCTCTTGGGGTAATACGTGGAAATAAGAACAATCTTGCTGGCCGGGGAAAGTCTAGTAGCTGAGATGGCGCAGTCGTAAAGTGTAATGGAAGGACGAGGCAGACAGACAGACAGCGCATTGCGCACTGCAGAACTGAGTGTTTGTGCTTGAAAGAGGTGGAAGCCAACCTCCCGCTCGCGCACTGGACGCTGCTTTTACTCAGTATCTTCTTAATAACAATAAGTACGGTAGAGTGTCGGTGTTAGTACCTGATGTCAACTGATACACCGTCACGGACATCGGCATCGGGTTTTAATTGACAGCTGTTTGGTTCCAGGAACGTACGGAATGCAAGTACTAGAAATATAAAATAACCTCAAACCCAAAAAGCCATTAAAGGCATTTTTAGTAAATACAGGCACTATATAGAAGCCTAAAATACAGGCACTATATAGAAGCCTAAAATACAGGCACTATATAGAAGCCAAAAATACAGGCACTATATAGAAGCCAAAAATACAGGCACTATATAGAAGCCAAAAATACAGGCACTATATAGAAGCCAAAAATACAGGCACTATATAGAAGCCTAAAATACAGGCACTATTAGAAGTCAAAAATACAGGCACTATATAGAAGCCAAAAATACAGGCACTATATAGAAGCCAAAAATACAGGCACTATATAGAAGCCTAAAATACAGGCACTATATAGAAGCCAAAAATACAGGCACTATATAGAAGCCAAAAATACAGGCACTATATAGAAGCCTAAAATACAGGCACTATATAGAAGCCAAAAATACAGGCACTATATAGAAGCCTAAAATACAGGCACTATATAGAAGCCAAAAATACAGGCACTATATAGAAGCCTAAATACAGGCACTATATAGAAGCCAAAAATACAGGCACTATATAGAAGCCTAAAATACAGGGACTATATAGAAGCCTAAAATACAGGCACTATATAGAAGCCTAAAATACAGGCACTATATAGAAGCCTAAAATACAGGCACTATATAGAAGCCTAAAATACAGGCACTATATAGAAGCATAAAGTACACGAAGCGATTGAAGGAGGTTCTAATTCCATAAAGCACGAAATCAGTCCAACTTAACAACAGACAGAGCTGGACTGAGCTGAGCTGCGAGTGATCTGCGCAATAACAAGAGAGTGGGGGAAGCCGACTCGCCGGTCACGTGGTCATATCTCGATTCGTCGCAGCAATAATGTGAAATGGGGAATCACGGAAGGTGGAAATCCCGAACACAGAGTTTCACGAACATCGAGACTGTAATATATCAGCCTTCAGGTTTTGGGTTGGCACTGAATGTTATCGCGGCTGGGCTGTTCGTGTAGAACTGTTAGCCAACCAACTCCAAGAAGCAAAGTCCTTGACAATCGCTTAGCAGGTCCAAGAAATTTCCCGAGTTTTACGGAAAGCGAGTGTTCGTTTCCGCTTCAACAAAAACCGCACTGTCACTGTGTGACGTTGTGTTGGAATTCAACGTTGCTGGTGTAGGTGTTGCAGACAATTGAACTGCCTTCTGCACTTCTAACGTTCCAAAGTGCTAGACTGAATGTCTTTAACGTCTTACAAAATCTGTTTACACGTTAAAATGTTACAACGCAGTGTAAATTCTAATTACATTTTTTGCTTGAAGTTTTCCCAATCTCAGTGTAATTGACGTGACTGCAAATACGTAGTTTTTGTAACGAAATTTTACTTAGACCTGAAGAGTTTAAGGGTTTGTCTTGTTTAAAATTATCCGAAATTAAAATATTAACGGCCGTTGTGTCTTAGGGGTCGGCAGCACCAGAAACTGCGACAGTGGGGCCCCCTGTTTTGTGCCGCTGCTGTAACCTTCTGAAACTCTTCGCTTTGCCTCCACAGAATTGACTTGTGTTTCTGATTATTGTCGCAGCAAGCAGCGATTATTTCCCTGAACAACTGAAGCCAGCTGATTTTTTTAGAAGGAAAACGGCGTGTTTTCTGTGAAGTACGACTTGAATTGTTAAATATTGTTAGAGCATAGAAGGATTAATATTTAACATTTTTTGAGCCTTTCGCTTTTTTCCGGCTGCAGTAAGACCACCCACGTATTTCAGTACATTGGGGAGTCATTGTATTGTGAGCCGGACTGTACCTATATATCCTGCACTGTTCTTCTGCAAGAAGTACTTGATAAAGAAGTAATACCAAGAAAGGCTGAAGAAGGTGGCAGAAGAAGCAGGCTCTTGTATGCTAGCACTTTGAGTTGGCAAGAGCGCTAGATGGTTTATAGCGAGTGTAATAAAGAGTGAAATAAAAACGAGGCACACACAGTTTAATTAAAAGTCTACGGGGTGTGCACAGCGGGGTTTGCTGCAAGAGCGAAACAAGCGGTTTAGACCTCTGCGTGCCACTTCATCATTTGGACGTTTCGTATGAAAGCTGAAGAACAAATGTGATGATCATTGGTGAAGATGTTTTGTCTTGAACTCGAAAGTTTTAAGTAAGCGGATTAACACAGTGACTTGCAGAACTGCGAACCAATTACGTAATGAAAAATTCTGCGTTCTGCTATACGACGCCGTGTTATCTGGTATAAATTTACAGACATTTCAGGGGAGTATGTCGTTTCCATATTCAACACTATGCCCAGTGGCTCTAGTCAAATCATTTTCTTTTCATACATGAAAGGTAATGCCGCTCTGCTTAATTATCCGCTGCACCCTGAAGGCGCTGGTGGCGGTGCAGGTGTACCGGGACACTTAGTAAACGGCCCGCGACACAGTGTTGTGTTGTGCAGTTGTACCGGGACACTTAGTAAACGGCCCGCGACACAGTGTTGTGTTGTGCAGTTGTACTGGGACACTTTGTAAACGGCCCGCGACACAGTGTTGTGTTGTGCAATTGTACCGGGACACTTTGTAAACGGCCCGCGACACAGTGTTGTGTTGTGCAGTTGTACCGGGACACTTTGTAAACGGCCCGCGACACAGTGTTGTGTTGTGCAGTTGTACCGGGACACTTTGTAAACGGCCCGCGACACAGTGTTGTGTTGTGCAGTTGTACTGGGACACTTTGTAAACGGCCCGCGACACAGTGTTGTGTTGTGCAGTTGTACCGGGACACTTTGTAAACGGCCCGCGACACAGTGTTGTGTTGTGCAGCTGTACTGGGACACTTTGTAAACGGCCCGCGACACAGTGTTGTGTTGTGCAGTTGTACTGGGACACTTTGTAAACGGCCCGCGACACAGTGTTGTGTTGTGCAGTTGTACCGGGACACTTTGTAAACGGCCCGCGACACAGTGTTGTGTTGTGCAGTTGTACTGGGACACTTTGTAAACGGCCCGCGACACAGTGTTGTGTTGTGCAATTGTACCGGGACACTTTGTAAACGGCCCGCGACACAGTGTTGTGTTGTGCAGTTGTACTGGGACACTTTGTAAACGGCCCGCGACACAGTGTTGTGTTGTGCAGTTGTACCGGGACACTTTGTAAACGGCCCGCGACACAGTGTTGTGTTGTGCAGTTGTACTGGGACACTTTGTAAACGGCCCGCGACACAGTGTTGTGTTGTGCAGTTGTACTGGGACACTTTGTAAACGGCCCGCGACACAGTGTTGTGTTGTGCAGTTGTACCGGGACACTTTGTAAACGGCCCGCGACACAGTGTTGTGTTGTGCAGTTGTACTGGGACACTTTGTAAACGGCCCGCGACACAGTGTTGTGTTGTGCAGTTGTACCGGGACACTTTGTAAACGGCCCGCGACACAGTGTTGTGTTGTGCAGTTGTACTGGGACACTTTGTAAACGGCCCGCGACACAGTGTTGTGTTGTGCAATTGTACCGGGACACTTTGTAAACAGCCCGCGACACAGTGTTGTGTTGTGCAGTTGTACTGGGACACTTTGTAAACGGCCCGCGACACAGTGTTGTGTTGTGCAGTTGTACTGGGACACTTAGTAAACGGCCCGCGACACAGTGTTGTGTTGTGCAGTTGTACTGGGACACTTTGTAAACGGCCCGCGACACAGTGTTGTGTTGTGCAGTTGTACTGGGACACTTTGTAAACGGCCCGCGACACAGTGTTGTGTTGTGCAGTTGTACTGGGACACTTTGTAAACGGCCCGCGACACAGTGTTGTGTTGTGCAGTTGTACTGGGACACTTTGTAAACGGCCCGCGACACAGTGTTGTGTTGTGCAGTTGTACTGGGACACTTTGTAAACGGCCCGCGACACAGTGTTGTGTTGTGCAGTTGTACTGGGACACTTTGTAAACGGCCCGCGACACAGTGTTGTGTTGTGCAGTTGTACTGGGACACTTTGTAAACGGCCCGCGACACAGTGTTGTGTTGTGCAGTTGTACTGGGACACTTTGTAAACGGCCCGCGACACAGTGTTGTGTTGTGCAGTTGTACTGGACACTTTGTAAACGGCCCGCGACACAGTGTTGTGTTGTGCAGTTGTACTGGGACACTTTTTAAACGGCCCGCGACACAGTGTTGTGTTGTGCAGTTGTACTGGGACACTTTGTAAACGGCCCGCGACACAGTGTTGTGTTGTGCAGTTGTACTGGGACACTTTGTAAACGGCCCGCGACACAGTGTTGTGTTGTGCAGTTTGTACTGGGACACTTTGTAAACGGCCCGCGACACAGTGTTGTGTTGTGCAGTTGTACTGGGACACTTTGTAAACGGCCCGCGACACAGTGTTGTGTTGTGCAGTTGTACCGGGACACTTTGTAAACGGCCCGCGACACAGTGTTGTGTTGTGCAGTTGTACTGGGACACTTTGTAAACGGCCCGCGACACAGTGTTGTGTTGTGCAATTGTACCGGGACACTTTGTAAACGGCCCGCGACACAGTGTTGTGTTGTGCAGTTGTACTGGGACACTTTGTAAACGGCCCGCGACACAGTGTTGTGTTGTGCAGTTATACTGGGACACTTAGTAAACGGCCCGCGACACAGTGTTGTGTTGTGCAGTTGTACTGGGACACTTTGTAAACGGCCCGCGACACAGTGTTGTGTTGTGCAGTTGTACTGGGACACTTTGTAAACGGCCCGCGACAGAGTGTTGTGTTGTGCAGTTGTACTGGGACACTTTGTAAACGGCCCGCGACACAGTGTTGTGTTGTGCAGTTGTACTGGGACACTTTGTAAACGGCCCGCGACACAGTGTTGTGTTGTGCAGTTGTACTGGGACACTTTGTAAACGGCCCGCGACACAGTGTTGTGTTGTGCAGTTGTACTGGGACACTTTTTAAACGGCCCGCGACACAGTGTTGTGTTGTGCAGTTGTACTGGGACACTTTGTAAACGGCCCGCGACACAGTGTTGTGTTGTGCAGTTGTACTGGGACACTTTGTAAACGGCCCGCGACACAGTGTTGTGTTGTGCAGTTGTACTGGGACACTTTGTAAACGGCCCGCGACACAGTGTTGTGTTGTGCAGTTGTACTGGGACACTTTGTAAACGGCCCGCGACACAGTGTTGTGTTGTGCAGTTGTACCGGGACACTTTGTAAACGGCCCGCGACACAGTGTTGTGTTGTGCAGTTGTACTGGGACACTTTGTAAACGGCCCGCGACACAGTGTTGTGTTGCCCCTGGAAACGTGTGCAATGAGGCGTCTGTTAACGCTTTCCCTGACAAAGCCGAGACAAAACTCCGAAGCAATTTTTTAAACTTACCAGCTGTTTTCTATAGAGACATTGTTGCAACTTCGGGGGTAAAATTTGATATATTCAGTCTGCTAAGATTGCCTAGTAGATTGAGCGCCGCTGCTTAACTACTGTCCTCGACGAACGAGAACAGTTGTGGCCTTGACTGCATCAGTTGTTACTCTTTATCTACCATTCATTCTTACGTTGAATCGTATGTGTCCTCTCGAAACCTGTCATTGTATCTGTCACTTACCACTGGTCGCCATTTGTTAGATAATAAATTTTTAACAAGCCTGAGGCCTAATTTTTGCCCAGCTCTGACAAGATAGAACACAGTAGAAAATAATAGGATTAACTCGCATGCACAAGACACAGTTGCACTTCAGCCCAACGCAATTTTAACTGTAATACATCGGTTCTTGGCCATGAACGTCTAACGGTCTGACCCTCACCAACTCCACCGCTGTCAGTGTCAAAGCTGCTGTCCTGAGTTCAGTACTGCGCAAGTTCTTAACTCACACCAAACGTCTGTGACAGCGCAACCTCTGCTGTGTGCTGTGTGATTTAAATGTAAAGTTTATATCCGGTGTTGTTCGACACTATAATACTGTAGTAAATAAAGAAGCATCAGCACCACTTTCATTCAGTTTTCAAATAATGCCGTGCTTAGATTAATTATACAGGGCGTATCTGAAATGCTTGGACAAACATCAAGAGTGATTTCTTCAGTTCAAAACAAAAAGAAAATTTCCTATAAAAATATGTCCGGAAGTGACTGGTTTCTGAGTTTAATTGAAAGATTACATTCAACAATACACGCCGTAACTGTGTAATATCTTACTTACAACTGACAGTACATTTACAATACACGTTCCCCATTTAACAACCGTTCAGTTCTTACTGTTTATCAAACCACAACTCACAACAAATGCTCAAAATGTCCTCCGCTTGAATCAAGGCACGCAACGGACCGTCGCGCCCTCTCAAAGGTCTCTGGGCGCTTGTGAATGTTTGACAGGCAACAAAACTGTGATGGTGAAGTGTCTCTTCATTTGCACTTGCGGCTGAATACACTGGGGGTGTTTGAGTGCACCCACAGATAAAAATGTAAATCATTGATGTCGGGCGGACGTGGGGGCTGTACCTCGACAACTGTTTGCGGACATATATTGATATGAACTTTCTTGTTTCGGTGTGGGGTATTCACTGCTGAAATTTGTCCAAGCACTTTAGATCATTTTAGTAAACAAGGGTAAGTGTTTGGGCTCTGTACTGACACGCTGTTTTCTGTGAGGTGGGAACCGAATGCTTGTATATTATTCAGATGTGTTTGAGACTCCTTTCTTAGTGCTACGCTTATCAGAAGGACAAGCGGGTGCGTCCCGGGAGTTTTAAAACAAAGCAGTGCTTTCTGGGATATCGGTGAGCATTTGGGCGGGGAAGTACTTTGTGTGCAGACGTAACGTGATGCACAGCGGATCTTTATGCCACTCTCGCAGAAGCCTCAGGACGCAGCTGCGCTATCTCTGACCCGCCCACGTGCTATGCAGGCAAATGCTTGCCTGGAGAAAACATTTCAGATTTCGCAACTAATGATATCCAGCATTTGTTTTATTAAAACCATTCCTCAAAATTTCTCTTCGCACACTTCTAAGCGCCCCTTTTTCCTCCAAAAGCTGATCGCTATGGACAGATTTCAGTTCGTTTAGCGACGCAGGACTTTGTAGCGACGGCAGCGTCGTTAGCACAGATGATTTAAGCGTGTGATTGAACGTACTCGTATCTGTGGAAACGAACTGTGATAAAGAAGCGTGTGAAGCAGAATGTCACGTGACGATCCGTCCGTTGGCGCTTTCCAGTTCTGAACTGAACTGTTTTTGTTCCTTGAAGTCTAATTCACAGATTTTCCATTTAAGTATTCGGGTAAACGTTGTACATTTAATTACAATTAATTTGTATTGTTATGAGAAATTTAAGGGGTAGTTCGTAGGGGGAGCCTGTTTAATGCTGATAAAGATGTTTATTTTCGCAGTCATTGCGTATAAAACAAACGTGTCTCCATTTCAGAAGGTTGCTGTAATGTTGGCCCCCATTTGTTTATTTTTTGTACAAAATTCTCGGTGCCAGAGTCGCTCATTCCCCTGTAGGAAGTTACGATGGGCAGGGCATGTAGCTAGGATGAATATTACGTAAAGAGGAGCTGTGTGATTTATACAGGTTAACCGGTGTTAGTGAAATGTAGGAGGTTACGTTGGGCTGGGTGTGTAGCTAGAGTGGATAGGCCTGTTACATAACGAGGAACTTTGTGATTTAGTTTGCTTGATGTTTGGCAGAGTAGTGAAATGTAGGGTACGATGGGTTGGGTATGTAGGTAGTATGGGGAGATATACAGTGCATGCAGAATTTGGTGGGGTACCATTTTGGAAGGAGATGTAAGGAGAAATTGGGTTGAATCTTAGGGAGATACTTTCTGGACACTGGCGATGTGTGGATAGATGTAGCTGGCTCAGGATCGTGCCCGGTGCTGAACTCATTGCTATGCAGTTCTGCCATATACCCGTTGCCACCGTGCGTGATGAGTTGGATGTGTTCTGTTTCCTCCCTCGTGTTACAGCATTGTGATTACACGCAGGTAATTGCGTTACGCAGTATTATCGCGCAGTAAGTTTGTTTCTTTCCACGTTACCCCCTGTAATGATGATGACGGAACTGTGGAACTGTTTTATGAGGAGTGTGTAGTTCCTATAAAGTAATTAGTGTGATGAGTTGATCATTGACGGATGAAGCAGTTGGTGCGTCCAGACGCCCCCCGCCACATGTAGCAGTCTCTCAACTGCCTTGACCCATCTTCTCTCTAACGACGGCCGATAAATCCAAAGCGCAAAGTCTGCAGCAGTTTCTTTTATTAGGGCCGCATGCGGCACTGCCTTGTGTTTTGCTTGTCGCTGTGTCAGCTGTAGCCTGCAGTGCCTCTAGATCAGGGGTGGCCAAACTTGCTTAACGTAAGAGCCACATACGATAAACTTCAGATATCTGAGAGCCGCAAGACATCAACAAACATTACACACACGTTTTATTGTTACACGCACATTTTGTTACAACAATCCTTAAATATATTCACTCACCGTCAACATTAAACTTACGTTTTAATCCAGCGGACTCTCAGTTTATACCGGTAAATAATTGTAAAGCTTGAACATTTGTTATTTACCTTTTATATACATTGTAATGCAAAAAGGAGCTCAGCCACCATATTTCCGCGAGCAGCACATTATATGTCAAAGAGCCGCATGTGGCTCGCGAGCCGCTGTTTGACCACCCCTGCTCTAGATATAAAGACCAGTTCGTACCGCGCAGTAAAAACACTCCGTCTTGATTACAAACAGCAGTCAGTTAACATGGTTTATTCAGACAATAATTTCACTGTGTGTGTTAACAGCAGTCAGTAGGCCTTACATGTAGGAACCACAGACCCAGGACCTGCTATGGCCTGTGTGTGTGTTAACAGCAGTCAGTAGGCCTTACATGTAGGAACCACAGACCCAGGACCTGCTATGGCCTGAGTGTGTGTTAACAGCAGTCAGTAGGCCTTACATGTAGGAACCACAGACCAGGACCTGCTATGGCCTGAGTGTGTGTTAACAGCAGTCAGTAGGCCTTACATGTAGGAACCACAGACCCAGGACCTGCTATGGCCTGAGTGTGTGTTAACAGCAGTCAGTAGGCCTTACATGAGGAACCACAGACCCAGGACCTGCTATGGCCTGAGTGTGTGTTAACAGCAGTCAGTAGGCCTTACATGTAGGAACCACAGACCCAGGACCTGCTATGGCCTGAGTGTGTGTTAACAGCAGTCAGTAGGCCTTACATGCAGGAACCACAGACCCAGGACCTGCTATGGCCTGAGTGTGTGTTAACAGCAGTCAGTAGGCCTTACATGTAGGAACCACAGACCCAGGACTCTGGCTATGTCGCCTGTTCAGTGCCCAACTCGGTTCAGTCTCGTGTCCTCGGTGCAGTACGTAGCACCATAGACTTTGGAGACGAAATGCGCGAAACACGTCGCTTTAGTTCTTCAGTGGTTTATGTGTTTTGAACAGACGGGCGTAATGAAAAGACGTTCCTCTGCTGCCGCTGGAAGAGAAGGGCTGTGCATGTAGCACGCGTAGGAGATGTGACAAACTCATAGTAAATTTTAACCGGCGGTACTTATAGGAACCACATGTAACACCCAGACGTTAGATGGGAGGATAATATTAAGACTGATTTGAGGATGTGGATTGGATTCATCTGGCTCAGATGGACTCTTGTCTCATTGAGGAATTCCTTATCCAGCCGAGTGCCCGCCGGTTCGCTCCGCGCAGTCTCATTGCTGCTGTGTGTTCCTGTGATTATGTACAGCGTCGGCTGTAACGTCGCATGCCTTGTGTATTGCGTGTTTATGTACAGCGTCGGCTGTAACGTCGCATGCCTTGTGTACTGCGTGTCTATGTGTTTATGTACAGCGTCGGCTGTAACGTCGCATGTCTTGTGTACTGCGTGTCTATGTGATTATGTACAGCGTCGGCTGTAACGTCGCATGCCTTGTGTACTGCTTGTCTTCTATCTGCTATGACGTCGTGTAGTCTGGTAGATAGGAAGCAATGTCATCTGGCAAGTGTGTACGTTCGTGTGCCAGTACAGTGCCCCACCAGGTTCACCTTCCAGCAGGAGAATTTAATAATTATAATTATAATTAGTGTCAGTGGCTGTGCTGTGTGGCGAACTGCAACAAAGTGCTGCTTGTTGTGCAACACTGTTTGTGGCGATCGTCGTATTGTCATCATCGTATGTTTCTGAGATGAGGTAAAGGTAAAGGTGGCACTGTACGTGCAATGAAGGCATGTAGGTGAGTGGAGGTGTAGCTCCACTTTTTAACGTCGACAGTAGGTGGAGGTGAGCGGTCAGATCCACGCCCCTACCGCTTTACCCCCGGGGAAAGAGCCCCTGGTGCGCATTGAATAGGGTGTTGTTTGGGTCCTAGAGCCGGTCTGGACTTCTGCAGAAGAGAAACTCTTTTTTTCCCCCTGCCTGTAATGGAACCCCGGACCTCCAGCCCGTAGACTGGCCTCCTGCAGACGGCAAGACCTGACAACGCCGCGACGTACGACGTACCTCCGTCATAACGCAAACTTGCCAGATGGAGCTGCATCGATCAACTGGATCGTCTGTTAGGCAGGATGGCGATGTCCATTTCTCGGAACTTGCTGAGTTTGGCATGGTCAATGGTCTCCAGGTGTCCCCACCCCCACTCTGCGGGCTCCCTGGGGCATATCCCACCCAAACCCGCCGGCAGTGTACCTTATTCTGGACACGTTCCTTGGCCCGCACCGATTGAAAAAGAAGGGAGCAGCAGAGAGACGGCGACTGTGCCAACTTGCGTTCGAACGCTGTGAGGCGCCGCGACGTACGTAATGCGGCCTGACGTATGGCACACAGACTTGCGGGTTGTTGAGCCCTGTGGGGGTGGGGGTGGAGGGTTGGAATGGCCTGTCATTTCATAATAAATGTGATTCATGTACGAGTGAAGGCGAATAATCAAAATTCACGATAACGTTTTGGATTTCCATCTTGCAACTGTCGTCAGGGATTTAATACGTAATTTTACAGTTTGTTTTTATTTTGTAGACATTGGAGCAGTGCTTTAACATGTAGCAGTGCTTTAACATGTAGCAGTGCTTTAACTTGTAACGACTGCTTGAAGCGGATCGGGCTAATGTGCTTCTGTTTGTAATTTGGTGCTTGTGATGGTGCAGACATGTTGTTGTGCTAATGTACTTCTGTTTGTAATTTGGTGCTTGTGGTGGTGCAGACATGTTGTTGTGCTGATGTACTTCTGTTTGTAATTTGGTGCTTGTGGTGGTGCAGACATGTTGTTGTGCTGATGTACTTCTGTTTGTAATTTGGTGCTTGTGGTGGTGCAGACATGTTGTTGTGCTAATGTACTGCTGTTTGTAATTTGGTGCTTGTGGTGGTGCAGACATGTTGTTGTGCTGATGTACTTCTGTTTGTAATTTGGTGCTTGTGGTGGTGCAGACATGTTGTTGTGCTGATGTACTGCTGTTTGTAATTTGGTGCTTGTGGTGGTGCAGACATGTTGTTGTGCTGATGTACTTCTGTTTGTAATTTGGTGCTTGTGATGGTGCAGACATGTTGTTGTGCTAATGTACTTCTGTTTGTAATTTGGTGCTTGTGGTGGTGCAGACATGTTGTTGTGCTGATGTACTTCTGTTTGTAATTTGGTGCTTGTGGTGGTGCAGACATGTTGTTGTGCTAATGTACTTCTGTTTGTAATTTGGTGCTTGTGGTGGTGCAGACATGTTGTTGTGCTAATGTACTTCTGTTTGTAATTTGGTGCTTGTGGTGGTGCAGACATGTTGTTGTGCTGATGTACTTCTGTTTGTAATTTGGTGCTTGTGGTGGTGCAGACATGTTGTTGTGCTAATGTACTTCTGTTTGTAATTTGGTGCTTGTGGTGGTGCAGACATGTTGTTGTGCTAATGTACTTCTGTTTGTAATTTGGTGCTTGTGATGGTGCAGACATGTTGTTGTGCTAATGTACTTCTGTTTGTAATTTGGTGCTTGTGGTGGTGCAGACATGTTGTTGTGCTAATGTGCTTCTGTTTGTAATTTGGTGCTTGTGATGGTGCAGACATGTTGTTGTGCTAATGTGCTTCTGTTTGTAATTTGGTGCTTGTGGTGGTGCAGACATGTTGTTGTGCTAATGTACTTCTGTTTGTAATTTGGTGCTTGTGGTGGTGCAGACATGTTGTTGTTGTGCTGTTGTAATTCTGTTGTAATTGGTGCTTGTGGTGGTGCAGACATGATTGTTGGTGCTGAATGTACTTCTGTTTGTAATTTGGTGCTTGTGGTGGTGCAGACATGTTGTTGTGCTGATGTACTTCTGTTTGTAATTTGGTGCTTGTGGTGGTGCAGACATGTTGTTGTGCTAATGTACTTCTGTTTGTAATTTGGTGCTTGTGGTGGTGCAGACATGTTGTTGTGCTAATGTACTTCTGTTTGTAATTTGGTGCTTGTGGTGGTGCAGACATGTTGTTGTGCTGATGTACTTCTGTTTGTAATTTGGTGCTTGTGGTGGTGCAGACATGTTGTTGTGCTAATGTACTTCTGTTTGTAATTTGGTGCTTGTGATGGTGCAGACATGTTGTTGTGCTAATGTACTTCTGTTTGTAATTTGGTGCTTGTGGTGGTGCAGACATGTTGTTGTGCTAATGTACTTCTGTTTGTAATTTGGTGCTTGTGATGGTGCAGACATGTTGTTGTGCTAATGTACTTCTGTTTGTAATTTGGTGCTTGTGGTGGTGCAGACATGTTGTTGTGCTAATGTGCTTCTGTTTGTAATTTGGTGCTTGTGATGGTGCAGACATGTTGTTGTGCTAATGTGCTTCTGTTTGTAATTTGGTGCTTGTGATGGTGCAGACATGTTGTTGTGCTAATGTGCTTCTGTTTGTATTTGGTGCTTGTGATGGTGCAGACATGTTGTGCATACGATAACTGTACTGCAGTACTGACATCGCCTTGACAGTTGTGTTTTGTGCATACGATAACTGTACTGCAGTACTGACATCGCCTTGACAGTTGTGTTTTGTGCATACGATAACTGTACTGCAGTACTGACATCGCCTTGACAGTTGTGTTTTGTGCATACGATAACTGTACTGCAGTACTGACATCGCCTTGACAGTTGTGTTTTGTGCATGCGATAACTGTACTGCAGTACTGACATCGCCTTGACAGTTGTGTTTTGTGTATACGATAACTGTACTGCAGTGCTGACATCGCCTTGACAGTTGTGTTTTGTGCATACGATAACTGTACTGCAGTGCTGACATCGCCTTGACAGTTGTGTTTTGTGCATGCGATAACTGTACTGCAGTACTGACATCGCCTTGACAGTTGTGTTTTGTGCATACGATAACTGTACTGCAGTACTGACATCGCCTTGACAGTTGTGTTTTGTGCATACGATAACTGTACTGCAGTGCTGACATCGCCTTGACAGTTGTGTTTTTTGCATACGAAAACTACTGCAGTACTGACATCGGCTTGACAGTTGTGTTTTGTGCATACGATAACTGTACCGCAGTACTGACATCGCCTTGACAGTTGTGTTTTGTGCATACGATAACTGTACCGCAGTACTGACATCGCCTTGACAGCTGTGGCTGTACTGGAGCGCACTTCGTATCTTCCGGAGTCCAGTAACATGGCGGAGCCTTGGCTGTCTCATGCTGGAGTCTAAATCGTACCTTCTTTATTAGGACTCCAAGATAATATATCCTGTTGGCTCGTCCTTATTGTCGAGAATTGTAATGAGGCTGCTGGACGTTTCGGCAGGCCTTGCCAGGTGCTCATTGGTGAGGCAGTTGATTTAGTCGCCAGATCTTGGCGTGCTCAGACAGTCACTGCGCTGCTATAGTGTGCAGACCCGCAGCATGGGTCAAGTGAATAAACGGAGCACAGTGCACTGTGGCTGTTATTTGGGACAGACAGACAGACAGACAGTCCTATCAGAAACATTGCAGTCGCGAGTACTAAGATTTATGTTCAATGTCAAACGCCTGTTTGCTTCCAAATAAGTGTGAAGTACCAATAATAATAATAATAATAATAGCCTCATAAGGCACGTTAGAACGACGTTCGTATCGTGTCGCACTGAATGTGTTGTGAAGTCCAGCAACTGTTGGAAGGTGTCCACCACGAAAGCAGTGTTCACGTTGCGTCATATGACAGTGCCTTTTAAAGCTGACAGTGACCTGTTTGTCCACGGGTTCAAGGATGCATGTCGTGTTTGGTGGGAGCAACTGAACAGTGATAAAATCCTGTCAGTGCGTTGTTTCGGCACAGCTTTGGCGCCGAATGATTGGCCGCGTGGTTGCGTCACGGTAGTGGAGACAGAACGCGTGTCACAAGTGTTGAATTGTTGGAACTTGGTGCAACTAGCAGCGGTACAGAGAAACACACGTACACTGTTGTGCACAGTTGAACACTGAACTTGCCTCAAACAATGTCTGCAAGTTTTGATACAGACATTCTTTACGTCACGTGAGCAGCTCGGCACTTGGTCCCCACAGTCAAAGCGCCAGCAATACGTGTCTAATTGCACGCAGCTGTAAGCTGCGTAACTGCGCTCTTCCGAGACCTTTATCATGCAGTCATCTGTCTGTCTGCCGTACCTGTCGGAGATGCCAAATATGACGCCTGTAATTCAGTTCCTACGCCACAGAACGCAACCTGCAGCTCTGGTACAGATACCAGTCGCTTAATAGACTGACTGTAGGCTTATAGGGCAATAGGCGTTTTTTATTGTGATAGTCACAGGAAACACATAAACACGCCCTTTAGGTAGTGCTGTTACTGTAGCATTGCGCGGTGTCGTTGGCAAGCATTGTGATGATTTTGTGTAATGACTGCAGGGGCGCTAGTTGCGTGTGGCTGGGAGGGACAGAGACAGAGCGAGGGGCGGCGGGCAGGTGACGGTAATTGAGTGGCGCGTAGCCCGGTGTGGCCGTCCAGACGCAAGCAATTACGTTTTAATCATCGTCTTATATATTTGGAAATCTGTGCCGAAGCTTATTACGTAACCTCAGTTGGTGCTGCCGGAGAGCTTCGAGTGCTGGGCTAGTGACGTCATCATTGCTGTCGTCGTTTGCTGCTCCGTCGCTGTTCGCAACTCAGCATTCAGCTGTCTTGCTACTGCAGTCGATGGTGACAGTGCTAAACTGAACCTCTGCTCACTCCAAGCCTTGCATACATATATGCATACATGCATACATATATACATACATGCATGCATACATACATAAGTACATACATACACACGTACATACATACATACATACATGCATACATACATAAGTACATACATACACACGTACACACACGTTCTGCTTCACTTTATCTTCGTTTGTCTCTGTTTTCTTGTACGAAGGCTTGTGCTTCGAATTTATGTCCATGTCTTGAATGAGTGTTTTTTTTGGGGGGGAGGGGGGGGCGTTAAGTGGTTACTCGGTTGTACTGGGCCCCAGCAGCCACAACATCTGACACCATTCATACATCACAATGTAGTCTTGGTGTCTGGTATTTCGGCCTTTCGTAATGATCAATTGTAATGTCATGACTTGTTCTGAGACCACGTGGCTGAGTTGCCTTTTGAAACTTGTGTTAGTGCACTGATCGCTGTCAGCTCAACCAGGCTCTGTGTTAGTGCACTGATCGCTGTCAGCTCAACCAGGCTCTGTGTTAGTGCACTGATCGCTGTCAGCTCAACCAGGCTCTGTGTTAGTGCACTGATCGCTGTCAGCTCAACCAGGCTCTGTGTTAGTGCACTGATCGCTGTCAGCTCAACCAGGCTTTGTGTTAGTGCACTGATCGCTGTCAGCTCAACAGGCTCTGTATTAGTGCACTGATCGCTGTCAGCTCAACCAGGCTCTGTGTTAGTGCACTGATCGCTGTCAGCTCAACAGGCTCTGTATTAGTGCACTGATCGCTGTCAGCTCAACCAGGCTCTGTATTAGTGCACTGATCGCTGTCAGCTCAACCAGGCTCTGTGTTAGTGCACTGATCGCTGTCAGCTCAACCAGGCTCTGTGTTAGTGCACTGATCGCTGTCAGCTCAACCAGGCTCTGTGTTAGTGCACTGATCGCTGTCAGCTCAACAGGCTCTGTATTAGTGCACTGATCGCTGTCAGCTCAACCAGGCTCTCTGTTAGTGCACTGATCGCTGTCAGCTCAACCAGGCTCTGTGTTAGTGCACTGATCGCTGTCAGCTCAACAGGCTCTGTATTAGTGCACTGATCGCTGTCAGCTCAACCAGGCTCTGTGTTAGTGCACTGATCGCTGTCAGCTCAACCAGGCTCTGTGTTAGTGCACTGATCGCTGTCAGCTCAACCAGGCTCTGTGTTAGTGCACTGATCGCTGTCAGCTCAACCAGGCTCTGTGTTAGTGCACTGATCGCTGTCAGCTCAACCAGGCTCTGTGTTAGTGCACTGATCGCTGTCAGCTCAACCAGGCTCTGTGTTAGTGCACTGATCGCTGTCAGCTCAACCAGGCTCTGTGTTAGTGCACTGATCGCTGTCAGCTCAACCAGGCTCTGTGTTAGTGCACTGATCGCTGTCAGCTCAACCAGGCTCTGTGTTAGTGCACTGATCGCTGTCAGCTCAACCAGGCTCTCTGTTAGTGCACTGATCGCTGTCAGCTCAACCAGGCTCTGTGTTAGTGCACTGATCGCTGTCAGCTCAACAGGCTCTGTATTAGTGCACTGATCGCTGTCAGCTCAACCAGGCTCTGTGTTAGTGCACTGATCGCTGTCAGCTCAACCAGGCTCTGTGTTAGTGCACTGATCGCTGTCAGCTCAACCAGGCTCTGTGTTAGTGCACTGATCGCTGTCAGCTCAACAGGCTCTGTATTAGTGCACTGATCGCTGTCAGCTCAACCAGGCTCTCTGTTAGTGCACTGATCGCTGTCAGCTCAACCAGGCTTTGTGTTAGTGCACTGATCGCTGTCAGCTCAACCAGGCTCTGTGTTAGTGCACTGATCGCTGTCAGCTCAACCAGGCTCTGTATTAGTGCACTGATCGCTGTCAGCTCAACCAGGCTCTGTGTTAGTGCACTGATCGCTGTCAGCTCAACCAGGCTCTGCCTTGCATTAATTGAGGTTGAGTGCTTTCGTGATTTATGGAACGATGTATGTCGTTATTTATGATGTATGTCGTTATTTATGATGTATGTCGTTATTTACGATGTATGTCGTTATTTATGATGTATGTCGTTATTTACGATGCATGTCGTTATTTATGATGTATGTCGTTATTTACGATGTATGTCGTTATTTATGATGTATGTCGTTATTTACGATGTATGTCGTTATTTATGATGTATGTCGTTATTTACGATGTATGTCGTTATTTATGATGTATGTCGTTATTACGTGTATGTCGTTATTTATGATGTATGTCGTTATTTACGATGTATGTCGTTATTTACGATGTATGTCGTTATTTACGATGTATGTCGTTATTTACGATGTATGTCGTTTATTTATGATGTATTCGTTATTTATCGATGTATGTCGTTATTTACGATGTATGTCGTTATTTACGATGTATGTCGTTATTACGTATGTGTATTAAGTACGTTATTCACGATGTATGTCGTTATTTACGATGTATGTCGTTATTTACGATGTATGTCGTGCTTCAAAAATGTTTTTGTTTGATCAAAAGCAAACTTACATGCGTTTGCGGCTTTTGAGGTTAGTTTGTATTTATATTGCATGTGTTTGATACTTTCTTGGAACGACATAGGCGTTTTGCATTGAAGGTGGATTCCGATGTTCGTGACGCTCGTGTCGGTTTCAGTTATTCACGAACTTCGAGCCATCTGTAATTCGGCGGCTCCAGAACCAAAGACTACCTTACATGAACAAGCAGCAGATATCTGAGTAGCAGCATAGCTCAAGTTAAATCGATGGTACTGTCATCAGTACACAACAGTTAAATGAATATGGATTGTCACTACCGAAAAACTGAACCTTAGTCACTTACATATGTAAGTGAAAGTGACAACTGAAAACCCGCAAAGTGACTTTTTCTCTCTAATCCCGCGATCTATGAAGGATTCTCAATTTACACTATGTTTGGTCTCTTTAGGGCTTTTACTTTGTTCAAACATTCGCAATGTAATTTTGTACCGGTTGTCCGCAGATGTAATTTGTTTAATGAGATAGTTTGTGTCGAAGTGTTTATGGTGGGTTAGCACGGACGGAACGTTAAAATATTCCGCAAGAACTACATGCATATTGTATTTATTTGTGGGGGGTTGCGTACGCTTAAAAACGGACTTTGCGTTGTTGTAGATCTCATTGATGAAGGCAATACAGTGCAGTGCAAAGGTGTGGTGCCGCGGGTGGCTGCTTGTGAGTGTGTGTGTGTGAAATGTCTCATTCTCAACTGTGAAACGCAAGATTGGGCAGTCATTTAGAAGGCGAGGGACTTAGAATAAATAAAGCCGAAAACTCCGGGTTTCAATGCGTTGCAACACGCACGGATGCGTAATGCAAGACAGTTGCTGTACGCGAATCGGTAAGGGGCCAATGGTGTGTGCCATAACTAGCGCATGATCATTGCGGTATGTGCGGTGTCCTGTGCACGCACCTGTGTGGGCCCACGGCATGCCGATGAGATCGGTCACGGACTGGACTGTGGATATTGCGGGCCACAGTAGTGCGTGCCAAAACGTCGACAGTTGGCAGTATTACTGTTGGCACTGCCAGGACATATCCAAGGAAATTTAAAAATATTTATATGTGTAATGTAACACGCACTGTTACCGAACTTTATTCTGACTTCGGCGTGTCCGCAGTAGCCTACATATGTAGCACATGGCACACACCAGACTCTGCTCTTTGGAACACCTTTGTATGAAGTTTGTGGCACCCCTGTGCCCCTCGAACAGCTCCGTCCCCACATTGCATTATTCAGCAGTCATCGGGTGGGTCCCCCAGCGGTAATCGAGTTGCGATAAAAAGCAGTGCCGTCTAGATTGGTAGCACTTAAAACTGCAGCAACCGTGTTATATGAAGTCTTCAGTTCAACCGGAAAGCAGGGATCTGCAGACTGACAACAAATCAGCACACAACTAGTAGCAAGTTCCGCATAACAGCCACGTTTGAAGACGCAGCTATTCTAGCGTATGGCGCTGTTGTCGGGCGAGTAGTTCCCGACGTTTCGTAGGATCGTGGTGGCTTGTTCTCCAGGGTCGAGTTCTTGGACTACCAGACCGTGAACACGAAGGCACCACGATTGTTTGTCCCACCGCTGAGAGAGCCTGAAATGTCGCCGGTGAGCTTACAACCGGCCCATGACGTTGAGCTATATAATAGACTAGAGAAGTGTTAGCCTAGTGATAGCAATAGTACTGTATGAAGGTCACGGTTAATAATAAGTGTATCCTAACAATATATAGCAATAGTACTGTATGAAGGTCACGGTTAATAATAAGTGTATCCTAACAATATATATAGCAATAGTACTGTATGAAGGTCACGGTTAATAATAAGTGTATCCTAACAATATATAGCAATAGTACTGTATGAAGGTCACGGTTAATAATAAGTGTATCCTAACAATAATATAGCAATAGTACTGTATGAAGGTCACGGTTAATAATAAGTGTATCCTAACAATATATAGCAATAGTACTGTATGAAGGTCACGGTTAATAATAAGTGTATCCTAACAATATATAGCAATAGTACTGTATGAAGGTCACGGTTAATAATAAGTGTATCCTAACAATATATAGCAATAGTACTGTATGAAGGTCACGGTTAATAATAAGTGTATCCTAACAATATATAGCAATAGTACTCTATGAAGGTCACGGTTAATAATAAGTGTATCCTAACAATATATAGCAATAGTACTGTATGAAGGTCACGGTTAATAATAAGTGTATCCTAACAATATATAGCAATAGTACTGTATGAAGGTCACGGTTAATAATAAGTGTATCCTAACAATATATAGCAATAGTACTGTATGAAGGTCACGGTTAATAATAAGTGTATCCTAACAATATATAGCAATAGTACTGTATGAAGGTCACGGTTAATAATAAGTGTATCCTAACAATATATAGCAATAGTACTGTATGAAGGTCACGGTTAATAATAAGTGTATCCTAACAATATATAGCAATAGTACTGTATGAAGGTCACGGTTAATAATAAGTGTATCCTAACAATATATAGCAATAGTACTGTATGAAGGTCACGGTTAATAATAAGTGTATCCTAACAATATATAGCAATAGTACTGTATGAAGGTCACGGTTAATAATAAGTGTATCCTAACAATATATAGCAATAGTACTGTATGAAGGTCACGGTTAATAATAAGTGTATCCTAACAATATATAGCAATAGTACTGTATGAAGGTCACGGTTAATAATAAGTGTATCCTAACAATATATAGCAATAGTACTGTATGAAGGTCACGGTTAATAATAAGTGTATCCTAACAATATATAGCAATAGTACTGTATGAAGGTCACGGTTAATAATAAGTGTATCCTAACAATATATCCAAATCCAAACGACGCTAAGATAAAGCTCCGCAAATCAAGTGTACGACTGTTGACATCTGCAGCGGGGTGGTTGTGGTTGTAGCCCTTTTGTACACGCTTGTACTGTGGTTGTAGCCCTTTTGTATACGCTTGTACTGTGGTTGTTGTAACCCTTTTGTACGCGCTTGTACTGTGGTTGTAGCCCTTTTGTACACGCTTATACTGTGGTTGTTGTAGCCCTTTTGTACACGCTTGTACTGTGGTTGTTGTAGCCCTTTTGTACACGCTTGTACTGTGGCTGTTTTAGCCCTTTTGTACACGCTTGTACTGTGGTTGTTGTAGCCCTTTTGTACACGCTTGTACTGTGGCTGTTTTAGCCCTTTTGTACACGCTTGTACTGTGGTTGTTGTAGCCCTTTTGTACACGCTTGTACTGTGGTTGTTGTAGCCCTTTTGTACACGCTTGTACTGTGGTTGTTGTAGCCCTTTTGTATACGCTTGTACTGTGGTTGTTGTAACCCTTTTGTACGCGCTTGTACTGTGGTTGTAGCCCTTTTGTACACGCTTATACTGTGGTTGTTGTAGCCCTTTTGTACACGCTTGTACTGTGGTTGTTGTAGCCCTTTTGTACACGCTTGTACTGTGGTTGTTGTAGCCCTTTTGTACACGCTTGTACTGTGGCTGTTTTAGCCCTTTTGTACACGCTTGTACTGTGGTTGTTGTAGCCCTTTTGTACACGCTTGTACTGTGGCTGTTTTAGCCCTTTTGTACACGCTTGTACTGTGGTTGTTGTAGCCCTTTTGTACACGCTTGTACTGTGGTTGTTGTAGCCCTTTTGTACACGCTTGTACTGTGGTTGTTGTAGCCCTTTTGTACACGCTTGTACTGTGGTTGTTGTAGCCCTTTTGTACACGCTTGTACTGTGGTTGTTGTAGCCCTTTTGTACACGCTTGTACTGTGGTTGTTGTAGCCCTTTTGTACACGCTTGTACTGTGGTTGTTGTAGCCCTTTTGTACACGCTTGTACTGTGGTTGTTTTAGCCCTTTTGTACACGCTTGTACTGTGGTTGTTTTAGCCCTTTTGTACACACTTGTACTGTGAATGTTGTACAGAAATGCTGTTCAGTTCCATCGTAATGTAAATTTGTAACAACTTTCCTTTAAAATCAAAACATTCATGAGAATGGCATGGGGTGTGTCGAAACACGTGCGATGAGCTGCTTCATGTAATAACAGCTGTATCTAGAAGGTTACCTTTGGTGATGTCATACTGTTGTGTTCTTCTGGGTTGTGACACCGTGCAGTCTGTTAGGTGGGTACGGACGTTTCGGAGGCACATACTGCCACCATTTGCCGCACTGAACGTGTGTCCTATATTCCAGCCCCACGACGCTGTGACACTGTATGTGTGCAGAACGGCGGCCTGTAGCTGAGTGTGAAGCATTGCAGGAAGTGTAACTGACAGGGGCAGACAAAAGTACTCGGCAACAAACCAGCAGGAATGGCACTTCGTTCGCCACATATCCCACATCAGCGAACCTTGTCACAGACAGCGCCCGACCCGTTCACTAGTTCCGATGTTGCACGCATCTTCACACAGGCTTACACTTACGGCGCTCTGTGCCGTGTGCTGGCGTCATTGACATGAATTTACGACAGCTATCGGTATTTTGCGTCTGAGTGTATTCGGTGTGTAGGAGCAGGAATGTCCTCTGTGAGATGAGCCATAAATCGTTTTATGGGAATTCGAGTGTCCTTGAAGCATGCCCTTGTTATTCTACGGGTTTGCAAGGCTACCCGGATTCATATTGTCGCTTGTTTTATGGCGGTGTGGCTCCACCTGTTCTATGAGCCTGTGTTATCAGTGAGCCTGTGTTATCAGTGAGCCTGTGTTATGAGTGAGTCTGTGTTATCAGTGAGCCTGTGCTATCAGTGTGCCTGTGTTATCAGTGAGTCTGTGTTATTAGTGAGCCTGTTATCAGTGAGCCTGTGTTATCAGTGTGCCTGTGTTATCAGTGAGCCTGTGTTATTAGTGAGCCTGTTATCAGTGAGCCTGTGTTATCAGTGTGCCTGTGTTTGCAGTGTGCCTGTGTTATCAGTGTGCCTGTGTTATCAGTGTGCCTGTGTTATCAGTGTAACTGTGTTATCAGTGTGCCTGTGTTTGCAGTGTGCCTGTGTTATCAGTGTAACTGTGTTATCAGTGTGCCTGTGTTATCAGTGAGCCTGTGTTATTAGTGAGCCTGTTATCAGTGAGCCTGTGTTATCAGTGTGCCTGTGTTATCAGTGTGCCTGTGTTATGAGTGAGCCTGTTATCAGTGAGCCTGTGTTATCAGTGTGCCTGTGTTATGAGTGAGCCTGTGTTATCAGTGTAACTGTGTTATCAGTGTGCCTGTGTTTGCAGTGTGCCTGTGTTATCAGTGTAACTGTGTTATCAGTGTGCCTGTGTTTGCAGTGTGCCTGTGTTATCAGTGAGCCTGTGTTATCAGTGTAACTGTGTTATGAGTGAGCCTGTTATCAGTGAACCTGTGTTATCAGTGAGCCCGTTTTATCAGTGTAACTGTGTTATCAGTGAGCCTGTGTTATCAGTGTAACTGTGATATCAGTGAGCCCGTGTTATCAGTGTAACTGTGTTATCAGTGAGCCCGTGTTATCAGTGTAACTGTGATATCAGTGAGCCCGTGTTATCAGTGTAACTGTGTTATCAGTGAACCCGTGTTATCAGTGTAACTGTGTTATCAGTGAGCCCGTGTTATGAGTGAGCCTGTTATCAGTGAGCCTGTGTTTGCAGTGTGCCTGTGTTATCAGTGAGCCTGTGTTATGAGTGAGCCTGTTATCAGTGAACCTGTGTTATCAGTGAGCCCGTGTTATCAGTGTAACTGTGTTATCAGTGAACCTGTGTTATCAGTGAGCCCGTGTTATCAGTGTAACTGTGTTATCAGTGAGCCCGTGTTATCAGTGTAACTGTGATATCAGTGAGCCCGTGTTATCAGTGTAACTGTGATATCAGTGAGCCCGTGTTATCAGTGTAACTGTGTTATCAGTGAACCCGTGTTATCAGTGTAACTGTGTTATCAGTGAGCCCGTTTATCAGTGTAACTGTGATATCAGTGAGCCCGTGTTATCAGTGTAACTGTGTTATCAGTGAGCCCGTGTTATCAGTGTAACTGTGTTATCAGTGAACCCGTGTTATCAGTGTGTCCTGTGTTATCAGTGAGCCGTGTTATCAGTGTAACTGTGATATCAGTGAGCCCGTGTTATCAGTGTAACGTGTTATCAGTGAACCCGTGTTATCAGTGTAACTGTGTTATCAGTGAGCCCGTGTTATCAGTGTAACTGTGATATCAGTGAGCCCGTGTTATCAGTGTAACTGTGTTATCAGTGAACCCGTGTTATCAGTGTGTCTGTGTTATCAGTGTGCCTGTGGTATGAGTGAGCCTGTGTTATCATGTGTCTGTGTTTCTACCTGCAATGTGCCTGTTTATCTGTAGACGCTACCAGACCGACAGACGGCGCCGTGAATCTCTCGCCGTTCCAAACAATTTGCTCTTCTTTCGAACCGTGTACTAGGCTCCTTCTGCTTTGCTGTCTCCTTTTCATTAATTATCCCACCAGATTTTCTCCTTTCATCATTTTTCAGTAGCTCCATCACTTTGTTTTTACATTCTCTTAATTCATTCAACTGTTTGTTTCCTTATTTGCCCCTCCCCCTGTCCCTGTTTGCTTCAAGCTGCTTACGGCGCAGTGAACTAGCCCACTGTCGACACACTTAGAGGCACCAGCCTTCTATTTCTCTTGTTTGTATGAGCCATACCCCCGATATCAGCCATACCCCCGATATCAGCCATACCCCCGATATCAGCCATACCCCCGATATCAGCCATACCCCCGATATCAGCCATACCCCCGATATCAGCCATACCCCCGATATCAGCCATACCCCCGATATCAGCCATACCCCCGATATCAGCCATACCCCCGATAATTACTTCTCTCCCCAGTTCCAATTTTCTCACAGTTGCCGTCTCGGTGCCTGCTTGTAGCGACGCAGATGCTGTCCATTAGCAGCACTTTTTTTCAGATTGTTGCCAGTTTAAACTCAGGCCTTCTTACTGCAGTGGAGCCGACATAGATCAGTGTGTACGGTGACCGGGCTGGGCGGTCTGGGCTTCGAATGCCGGCATATGCAGATTTTTCTCTTCTCCAAAACTTTCGGACCGGTTCTGGGCCCCACCCAGACAGCTATTCAATGGGTACGGGGTAAAGCGGCCGGGGCGTGAAGTAAACCACTCTTCTTTATTTAGTGGATCCTGTACCTTTCTTCCCTTATGTGCCTTCATGCCGATGACAGGGAAACGTGCACCTTATCATCGTCATCATCATCATCCTTGACTGCACTGTGAGCTTAGCCAGGCGCTCTGCAGACGTCGCTGTACACAGCGTGTCAGACGGCGGTCAGGTGCGAAGTGCGTGTATAAAATGTACAAATGGCTCCATTTCAGTCCAAAAACTGGTTTTAAGCTTTAGGTTGAATAAAGTTTTAGTTTGGCCAGCAGGACTGTGTGTGCGTGTGCGTGCGTAGGCTGTATAAATTCCACTCGATCACAGTTCTGCGTGTCCTGGTCACTGCTTTGGTTGCTAGACAGGCTTGTAATACGGAGACGATCTATCTGCGTGCGCGTCTTGCTTGGCAAGCACACTGTGCCGTGTGCGCGTAACACAAGTGTCCTGCTTGGCAAGCACACTGTGCCGTGTGCACGTAACACAAGTGTCCTGCTTGGCAAGCACACTGTGCCGTGTGCGCGTAACACAAGTGTCCTGCTTGGCAAGCACACTGTGCCGTGTGCACGTAACACAAGTGTCTTGCTTGGCAAACACACTGTACCGTGTGCACGTAACACAAGTGTCTTGCTTGGCAAGCACACTGTGCCGTGTGCACGTAACACAAGTGTCCTGCTTGGCAAGCACACTGTGCCGTGTGCACGTAACACAAGTGTCTTGCTTGGCAAACACACTGTGCCGTGTGCACGTAACACAAGTGTCCTGCTTGGCAAGCACACTGTGCCGTGTGCACGTAACACAAGTGTCCTGTTTGGCAAGCACACTGTGCCGTGTGCACGTAACACAAGTGTCCTGCTTGGCAAGCACACTGTGCCGTGTGCACGTAACACAAGTGTCCTGCTTGGCAAGCACACTGTGCCGTGTGCACGTAACACAAGTGTCCTGCTTGGCAAGCACACTGTGCCGTGTGCACGTAACACAAGTGTCCTGCTTGGCAAGCACACTGTGCCGTGTGCACGTAACACAAGTGTCCTGCTTGGCAAGCACACTGTGCCGTGTGCACGTAACACAAGTGTCTTGCTTGGCAAACACACTGTGCCGTGTGCACGTAACACAAGTGTCCTGCTTGGCAAGCACACTGTGCCGTGTGCACGTAACACAAGTGTCCTGCTTGGCAAGCACACTGTGCCGTGTGCACGTAACACAAGTGTCCTGCTTGGCAAGCACACTGTGCCGTGTGCACGTAACACAAGTGTCCTGCTTGGCAAGCACACTGTGCCGTGTGCACGTAACACAAGTGTCCTGCTTGGCAAGCACACTGTGCCGTGTGCACGTAACACAAGTGTCCTGCTTGGCAAGCACACTGTGCCGTGTGCACGTAACACAAGTGTCAGTACAGTTTCGTACTGTCCGTAGCGTAAACTTGTGTAATACGATCGTAGTCGCATTTTACTGTTCTTGCCGAAGAAGCGCAGAGCGTCCTGCTAGTGGACAAGAAGTGGCGAGTGACAACGTGCAGTGAAGTAAATCTTGTCCAGGGCACTCCAGCGGCTCCAGAAGGCAGCAGTGTTCTGTCCAGGCACACTAGAGGGCAGGCCGGATGTCTGCACCAAGAGGCCATTCACCAGCTCTTCACTGCACTTAACATCCACATGATGGGTCTCGGATAGCTCAGTCATTACAGTGTCTGGCGTAGAGTTGTATGACGGAGAATTTGTCATTCGACTCCGTGTAGTGGCTTTAAACTTGTTTTTCTTCTTCGAGTTCTGTTTTGGAAGGAAGATTGGCCTTTTCAGAGTCTCTCGTTTCACTTTCGTTCGATTCTGCAGCTGTCAGATTTCGTGTGCCTCTGTGTGCGCTGAGGTGCTGGGATTGAAGTTGTGTAATGTGCAGAGGCAAGTCTTCTGTGATGTTGGGTGTGTACATCCTGACGTTTCGGAGCGTGCGATTCTTTAGAGCGTGTGGAACTACTCGTCCATTGACACAGCGTCACATCACAGATGATTGGAATGCGACGTCTGAACTACACTCAGCCCTGTTGTAGTTTCAGTCCCTGACAGTGCCTTGTGTCTCGCCACAGTCTAACAACTAACTAGTAAGGCTGCACGCTACGGCGATCATTTTTGGCATGACATCGGAACCCTGTTGTGGTGCCGTCTGAGTTTGAAGATTCAGCTGTTGTATTTTCGGCATTCGCGATTGCTAGTTCGTGGTCTAAATGCACTTGTGCTTCGCGCTGCAGGCCGGAAGGCGTAACGTAACGCGCAACCTTGAAACTGCGCAGTCGCTGCTTTATGCTGTACGACTTGCCTCAAGTGGAGTGCAGTTGATGAGGCTTGCGCCAGGAACCCAAGACGAAGCGATTGGAGCAGTTATGTGACATGCAGCACACGGACCGACTGTCTGATAATGTAAGCAGTTATATGATATGCAGCACACGGACCGACTGTCTGATAATGTAAGCAGTTATGTGATATGCAGCACACGGACCGACTGTCTGATAATGTAAGCAGTTATGTTATATGCAGCACACGGACCGACTGTCTGATAATGTAAGCAGTTATGTTATATGCAGCACACGGACCGACTGTCTGATAATGTAAGCAGTTATGTTATATGCAGCACACGGACCGACTGTCTGATAATGTAAGCAGTTATGTGATATGCAGCACACGGACCGACTGTCTGATAATGTAAGCAGTTATGTGATATGCAGCACACGGACCGACTGTCTGATAATGTAAGCAGTTATGTGTATATGCAGCACACGGACCGACTGTCTGATAATGTAAGCAGTTATGTTATATGCAGCACACGGACCGACTGTCTGATAATGTAAGCAGTTATGTGATATGCAGCACACGGACCGACTGTCTGATAATGTAAGCAGTTATGTGATATGCAGCACACGGACCGACTGTCTGATAATGTAAGCAGTTATGTATATGCAGCACACGGACCGACTGTCTGATAATGTAAGCAGTTATGTGATATGCAGCACACGGACCGACTGTCTGATAATGTAAGCAGTTATGTGATATGCAGCACACGGACCGACTGTCTGATAATGTAAGCAGTTATGTGATATGCAGCACACGGACCGACTGTCTGATAATGTAAGCAGTTATGTTATATGCAGCACACGGACCGACTGTCTGATAATGTAAGCAGTTATGTGATATGCAGCACACGGACCGACTGTCTGATAATGTAAGCAGTTATGTTATATGCAGCACACGGACCGACTGTCTGATAATGTAAGCAGTTATGTGATATGCAGCACACGGACCGACTGTCTGATAATGTAAGCAGTTATGTGATATGCAGCACACGGACCGACTGTCTGATAATGTAAGCAGTTATGTGATATGCAGCACACGGACCGACTGTCTGATAATGTAAGCAGTTATGTGATATGCAGCACACGGACCGACTGTCTGATAATGTAAGCAGTTATGTGATATGCAGCACACGGACCGACTGTCTGATAATGTAAGCAGTTATGTTATATGCAGCACACGGACCGACTGTCTGATAATGTAAGCAGTTATGTGATATGCAGCACACGGACCGACTGTCTGATAATGTAAGCAGTTATGTGATATGCAGCACACGGACCGACTGTCTGATAATGTAAGCAGTTATGTGATATGCAGCACACGGACCGACTGTCTGATAATGTAAGCAGTTATGTGATATGCAGCACACGGACCGACTGTCTGATAATGTAAGCAGTTATGTGATATGCAGCACACGGACCGACTGTCTGATAATGTAAGCAGTTATGTTATATGCAGCACACGGACCGACTGTCTGATAATGTAAGCAGTTATGTGATATGCAGCACACGGACCGACTGTCTGATAATGTAAGCAGTTATGTGATATGCAGCACACGGACCGACTGTCTGATAATGTAAGCAGTTATGTGATATGCAGCACACGGACCGACTGTCTGATAATGTAAGCAGTTATGTGATATGCAGCACACGGACCGACTGTCTGATAATGTAAGCAGTTATGTGATATGCAGCACACGGACCGACTGTCTGATAATGTAAGCAGTTATGTGATATGCAGCACACGGACCGACTGTCTGATAATGTAAGCAGTTATGTGATATGCAGCACACGGACCGACTGTCTGATAATGTAAGCAGTTATGTGATATGCACACACGGACCGACTGTCTGATAATGTAAGCAGTTTGTGATATGCAGCACACGGACCGACTGTCTGATAATGTAAGCAGTTATGTGATATGCAGACACGGACGACTGTCGATAATGTAAGCAGTTATGTGATATGCAGCACACGGACCGACTGTCTGTAATGTAAGCCGGTACTTTGTCCGATCACAGTTTAGTTCCTGCTGATCCACATTTCCGTAAATGATCCGCTTAATATGCGTTTAATATTATCCTACCGCCATTGCCGATGTCCCCAGCACAACTGCACGACGCATGTCCACACCGCCATTGCCGATGTCCCCAGCACAACTGCACGACGCATGTCCACACCGCCATTGCCGATGTCCCCAGCACAACTGCACGACGCATGTCCACACCGCCATTGCCGATGTCCCCAGCACAACTACGACGCATGTCCACACCGCCATTAATGTGTTCAGGCTGTTCATTTATTGCCGTAATTCTGTGTTTCGTTTGTTTAGCCGTGCTGTAAGGACGTTCGAACGTTCGAACGATCAGTGTACAGGGGATAGAACGGTTGTGGGTGGAAGCGCCCGTGTCCTGACCAGGCATTTTGTTGGAGTACTGAAGAAGATCGCGAAAATGTGGCCAGAATTAGATGCATGACGATAGCAGCAGGGTGTGGGCTCTTGTGAACCTTGTCTAGGTGAGCAACTGATAGCTTACCTTCAGTCTAGGTGAGCAACTGATAGCTTACCTTCAGTTAGCTGACACCAGACGCACAATCAACGCCGGTCATTTCCCGATAAGCAGGGCGCGTCGTATTATCCATGCTGTGTACTTTTCTGCGTCTGTCTACAGAACACATTTCGTTCGCTTTGCAAGTTGCCCTCCCCTACATCTCCCCTGTCCCATCTCATCCCCCCTCCCCTTCAACCACCACCCCCTTTTCACCCCCTATAATCTCGCATGGTTGTAGAACACTCTGGGTCACGGAGTGACGTCTGTGATCCACCGTAGCCGACACGACACCGCGGTGCTGTTCAGCGGTGGGGCCTGTGTACAGTCTGATTAGCAAAGTGAAGAAATGCCGTGAAGGTACAGTCAGTTAACATTTCATTCTATTGCACTTCCACACGTTTCGATCCATCAGAATCATCTTCAGGGAGAGACTACTGTTGAATGCAAGTGTTGCCAGGCATTGCACTGTATGGTATATGTCGTTATAAAATCTTCACATTTGGCCTTTGTTTTACGCCTTTTTTGCTTCAACGCCCCTTGCCAGTACACCCCGCTTCTTAATTTACGCCTTCTCATTTTCGGTTTAACGCCCTTTGACTGCGCTGTATTGCGCTAACCCATACCTGTTCCATTATGTCTTATGGGAATGTCATTTTTGTTTACGCACACTTTTTAGAAATACAAGTAGGGCGTAAAACAAGGGTTTGCTGTACTGTCACGACCACATAAAATATGCTTAAGTACATATATCCACATCTACACTGCTGTGTGCGTCTGTAGGCTGGACCAGTAGCACAACAGGGCGCTACATTTCAGTTGTGCGTCTGTCCGTGTCCTGTAACTACACGGTGTCAATCAGCGCGTTACCAGTGGCAGTTCTGTCCGTGTCCTGTAACTACACGGTGTCAGTCAGCGCGTTACCAGTGGCAGTTCTGTCCGTGTCCTGTAACTACACGGTGTCAGTAAGCGCGTTACCAGTGGCAGTTCTGTCCGTGTCCTGTAACTACACGGTGTCAGTAAGCGCGTTACCAGTGGCAGTTCTGTCCGTGTCCTGTAACTACACGGTGTCAGTAAGCGCGTTACCAGTGGCAGTTCTGTCCCAAGTACACACTCGTACCGGCTCAGTTAAATCTTGACCCTAACGGCGTTAATCTGTATTTCTTGCGGTATATCTTATACCGCGACGTTTCGGAGGTTTTGTTCCCGTTTTACGTATCGTTATAGTTGTTAGTACTGGGAGGTCCCAAGTTCGAATACTGGTCCGGTATTGTGACCGAAGGTCCGTCCAAGCAAAATGCCGGCCATACTTTACAATAGGCCACGACTGCTCCCAGTTATTCAGTGATCTACTATTCAACTGTGTGATCTTTACTAACGCCATCACAGTGAACAGTTTGGAATGTGCTGGTGCCGAAACTACACTTTGGTAATGTGTAGTTCCCGACGTTTCGAAGGACCATAATGCCGTCATCTTCAGGGTCAAGCAGTCCGAGATGTTCCCGCAGCGGTCATATAGTGTTATGACGTAGGCATCGGTGACGACGGTGGTCAGCCAATAGGAGTGAGAGTGATATTGACTGGGCGGGGCCAGTGTAATGCACTAACTGTTGCGACTGCCTTCCTTATACTGCGTGTCCCTGAAGATGGAGGCCTTACGATCCTTCGAAACTGCGGTAACTTTATCAGTAGACACGGCGTCAGATCCCAGAAGACTTGAATCTTCAGCAGCACCGCTGTGAGAACCTCAAACGTGGCACTGTACACCTTATGGTGTAGGTCACGGGTCGGCAAACTACGGCCCGCGGGCCAAATCCGGCCCGCCGCCTCTTTTTGTACGGCCCGCGAGCTAAGAATGGATTTTACATTTTCAAATTCTTTAAAATTTCAAAGTACGCGCTATAACGGAACCGCACTTGGCGCTCGTATAGCTTCGCATTCGCACGCTGCTTGGCGGCCTCTGCTGTGACGCCACGCGGTTATAATTCGGCAGCGTTTCCAGTGAACATTTGCATCAATTGTGATGATAGGCAGTACTAACTTTGAACCCCAATTTGGTGAAATGTTATCTCAAAAAAAGCAATTCCATTCTTCTCATTAGTAGAGCCGTATTTCAAACAATTGTAGTCTACTTATTATTATTATTATTATTATTATATTACGTTACATTTTGTTCAATACATTTGTAAAAACTTGTTTTTTTTCTTGTTATTTAAGTAGGCCTACCGTCATAAATATCCTCGAGTTTGCGCTCTTGGCCCGCAGAGCCTAAAATATTTACTATTTGGCCCTTTACAAAAAATGTTTGCCGACCCCTGGTGTAGGTACATTGGCTGTATTGCTTAGTGCAGATGGGCAGTGGGACCGCTATTGCTTAGTGCAGATGGGCAGTGGGACCGCTATTGCTTAGTGCAGATGGGCAGTGGGACCGCTATTGCTTAGTGCAGATGGGCAGTGGGACCGCTATTGCTTATTTGCAGAGGGCAGTGGACCGCTATGCTAGTGCGACTGGGCAGGGGACCGCTAATGCTTAGACAAGATGGCAGTGGGACATATTGTTTAGTTGCAGATGGGCATTGGACCGCTATTGCTTAGTGCAGATGGGCATGTGGGACCGCTTTTAGTTGTAAGAGCTTGCGAACTGTCGACTGTCAGGCGCCAACTGAGAACGTTAAAGGTGGCTGTGAAAGGTTTGTTGTTTGTAGGCTTTGTATCGGCGGAGAAGTTTGAGATTGCATTGCTGAGCCAACTGTAGAAGTCTAAAGGAGAAGTTTGAGATTGCATTGCTGAGCCAACTGTAGAAGTCTAAAGGAGAAGTTTGAGATTGCATTGCTGAGCCAACTGTAGAAGTCTAAAGGAGAAGTTTGAGATTGCATTGCTGAGCCAACTGTAGAAGTCTAAAGGAGAAGTTTGAGATTGCATTGCTGAGCCAACTGTAGAAGTCTAAAGGAGAAGTTTGAGATTGCATTGCTGAGCCAACTGTAGAAGTCTAAAGGAGAAGTTTGAGATTGCATTGCTGAGCCAACTGTAGAAGTCTAAAGGAGAAGTTTGAGATTGCATTGCTGAGCCAACTGTAGAAGTCTAAAGGAGAAGTTTGAGATTGCATTGCTGAGCCAACTGTAGAAGTCTAAAGGAGAAGTTTGAGATTGCATTGCTGAGCCAACTGTAGAAGTCTAAAGGAGAAGTTTGAGATTGCATTGCTGAGCCAACTGTAGAAGTCTAAAGGAGAAGTTTGAGATTGCATTGCTGAGCCAACTGTAGAAGTCTAAAGGAGAAGTTTGAGATTGCATTGCTGAGCCAACTGTAGAAGTCTAAAGGAGAAGTTTGAGATTGCATTGCTGAGCCAACTGTAGAAGTCTAAAGGAGAAGTTTGAGATTGCATTGCTGAGCCAACTGTAGAAGTCTAAAGAAGTTCAGAATGTCTAACGGTACTGAACCACAGTACCTCGTCGTCTTCATCCTTGTCGAAACTTGAGTTTTCAAATAAATTCTGACGACGGTACGTAACATTGAGAACTAATTGGTTCCTGGACTTTGTCCATCGTCCGGAAATCTAAAATCACGACGTTTCGGAAGCTGGATCTGCTTCCGAAACGTCGTGTTTTTAGATTTCCGGGCAATGGAAAAAAGTCCAGAAACCAATTACTTCTCTCTTGAGTTTTCGTCTGCATTGTCACTGACATAAGAACGTTCACACGAGACCGTATTATTTCCATCAAGTCACCCTGTGGTTGATGCTGGTGTCGTGTTCGTTGTTAAGCGTGCGAAGCGTAATGGTTACTATTTGTACCGCTGGGTGTAACGTTAAACAACCATGCATTTCTGTAACACAGAGAATTAATGGGTTTACTGTGATTATGACATCAAATGGCTGTTGTTTCCTTAAACGGCATTAAACGGTTGGTGTTTGTAATAGCAACGCACTGTGTTCTCTGTCAGGTGGGAACTATAGCTTTATACTTTATGTCATAAACTTCAGGCTCTGGGAGGTCCTGCGATCGACCGACTTGTGCCTTCTTTCGAACAAATAGCCATTTGGTACAAAATTCCACTTTGTCCTCTATGCTGCTAATGCAGCCCACATACAGCACATACCTTGTGGTTATCTTATCTTTACTAGAAGGACGAGCGGGCACTGCCTGGGAATTTCCACTGCCGTAAACTTTTCTGTCCCATTAGTGTCTCATTAACCCCACCGTCACTTTCTTTCTGCCTTGTTCATTCTCCAAGTTTCGAAGAGTTAGCAGAATGTTGGCCATGTTACTTGCATGCTGTGATGCTCAGAATTTTGGCCATGTTACCTGCATGCTGTGATGCTCAGAATGTTGGCCATGTTACTTGCATGCTGTGATGCTCAGAATGTTGGCCATGTTACCTGCATGCTGTGATGCTCAGAATGTTGGCCATGTTACCTGCATGCTGTGATGCTCAGAATGTTGGCCATGTTACCTGCATGCTGTGATGCTCAGAATGTTGGCCATGTTACCTGCATGCTGTGATGCTCAGAATGTTGGCCATGTTACCTGCATGCTGTGATGCTCAGAATGTTGGCCATGTTACCTGCATGCTGTGATGCTCAGAATGTTGGCCATGTTACTTGCATGCTGTGATGCTCAGAATGTTGGCCATGTTACCTGCATGCTGTGATGCTCAGAATGTTGGCCATGTTACCTGCATGCTGTGATGCTCAGAATGTTGGCCATGTTACCTGCATGCTGTGATGCTCAGAATGTTGGCCATGTTACCTGCATGCTGTGATGCTCAGAATGTTGGCCATGTTACCTGCATGCTGTGATGCTCAGAATGTTGGCCATGTTACCTGCATGCTGTGATGCTCAGAATGTTGGCCATGTTACCTGCATGCTGTGATGCTCAGAATGTTGGCCATGTTACCTGCATGTTGTGATGCTCAGAATGTTGGCCATGTTATCTGCATGTTGTGATGCTCAGAATGTTGGCCATGTTACCTGCATGCTGTGATGCTCAGAATGTTGGCCATGTTACCTGCATGTTGTGATGCTCAGAATGTTGGTCATGTTACCTGCATGCTGTGATGCTCTTCATCTGTCCGAATTGTAATATCCAGACGAACATATATTGTTATGTGTATTTCTAGACATGTTGAAGGAAACTTGTGCTGTGAAAATTTCATTTTCGTTGCAAGATTGGGTTTGGCTTAGGATACGTGATCGTGTTTCAGGGACACTTTGATAGCGATGGGGGCGCTGCGCGTTTTTGCTTCCTGCACTGCTTCAAGAGGATGTATCAGGGCTGCATTCTGATTTGATTTGTGTTGTTCGAGCGTGCGCTGGGCTGATACTTTCTGCAGTCTGTCCGACAGCAGCTACTTCCATGAAGGGTCCACGTTTTTGGTGTGTGGCGCTGTGTCGCTCTGTTTTACCGACGTTTCGAAGGAACCAAATGCTTTCGTTTCAAGGCTTGAAGAGTTTTTTTTATTCCTCTACCCTTGAAGATGAAGGCACTACGATCCTACGAAACGTCGGTAAAAACCAATGTAACGACGGCATCATATCCCAGAAGACGCGGGTCGTCGGCAACACTGCTGTATAAAACCAAATCCCGCATACTTCCATGAAGCACGTAGTCACAAGCGGAAGCCTTATTGTGGTGCTCACATGAGCTGACATGTCTGTGTGCACAGTTTGTAAGTATCTACATGACATGTCTGTGTGCACAGTTTGTAAGTATCTACATGACATGTCTGTGTGCACAGTTTGTAAGTATCTACATGACATGTCTGTGTGCACAGTTTGTAAGTATCCACATTACATGTCTGTGTGCACAGTTTTTAAGTATCTACATGACATGTCTGTGTGCACAGTTTGTAAGTATCTACATGACATGTCTGTGTGCACAGTTTGTAAGTATCTACATGACATGTCTGTGTGCACAGTTTGTAAGTATCTACATTACATGTCTGTGTGCACAGTTTATATCTACATGACATGTCTGTGTGCACAGTTTATATCTACATGACATGTCTGTGTGCACAGTTTGTATCTACATGACATGTCTGTGTGCACAGTTTGTAAGTATCTACATGACATGTCTGTGTGCACAGTTTGTATCTACATGACATGTCTGTGTGCACAGTTTATATCCACATTACATGTCTGTGTGCACAGTTTATATCTACATGACATGTCTGTGTGCACAGTTTATATCTACATGACATGTCTGTGTGCACAGTTTGTATCTACATGACATGTCTGTGTGCACAGTTTGTAAGTATCTACATTACATGTCTGTGTGCACAGTTTATATCTACATGACATGTCTGTGTGCACAGTTTATATCTACATGACATGTCTGTGTGCACAGTTTGTATCTACATGACATGTCTGTGTGCACAGTTTGTATCTACATGACATGTCTGTGTGCACAGTTTATATCCACATTACATGTCTGTGTGCACAGTTTAATCTACATGACATGTCTGTGTGCACAGTTTGTATCTACATGACATGTCTGTGTGCACAGTTTGTAAGTATCTACATGACATGTCTGTGTGCACAGTTTGTATCTACATGACATGTCTGTGTGCACAGTTTGTAAGTATCTACATGACATGTCTGTGTGCACAGTTTGTATCTACATGACATGTCTGTGTGCACAGTTTGTATCTACATGACATGTCTGTGTGCACAGTTTGTAAGTATCTACATGACATGTCTGTGTGCACAGTTTGTATCTACATGACATGTCTGTGTGCACAGTTTGTATCTACATGACATGTCTGTGTGCACAGTTTGTATCTACATGACATGTCTGTGTGCACAGTTTGTATCTACATGACATGTCTGTGTGCACAGTTTGTATCTACATGACATGTCTGTGTGCACAGTTTGTATCTACATGACATGTCTGTGTGCACAGTTTGTATCTACATTACATGTCTGTGTGCACAGTTTGTATCTACATGACATGTCTGTGTGCACAGTTTGTATCTACATGACATGTCTGTGTGCACAGTTTGTATCTACATGACATGTCTGTGTGCACAGTTTGTATCTACATTACATGTCTGTGTGCACAGTTTATATCTACATGACATGTCTGTGTGCACAGTTTGTATCTACATGACATGTCTGTGTGCACAGTTTGTATCTACATTACATGTCTGTGTGCACAGTTTGTATCTACATTACATGTCTGTGTGCACAGTTTGTATCTACATGACATGTCTGTGTGCACAGTTTGTATCTACATGACATGTCTGTGTGCACAGTTTGTATCTACATGACATGTCTGTGTGCACAGTTTGTATCTACATTACATGTCTGTGTGCACAGTTTATATCTACATGACATGTCTGTGTGCACAGTTTGTATCTACATGACATGTCTGTGTGCACAGTTTGTATCTACATTACATGTCTGTGTGCACAGTTTATATCTACATGACATGTCTGTGTGCACAGTTTGTATCTACATGACATGTCTGTGTGCACAGTTTGTATCTACATGACATGTCTGTGTGCACAGTTTGTATCTACATTACATGTCTGTGTGCACAGTTTGTATCTACATTACATGTCTGTGTGCACAGTTTGTATCTACATGACATGTCTGTGTGCACAGTTTGTAAGTATCTACATGACATGTCTGTGTGCACAGTTTGTAAGTATCTACATGACATGTCTGTGTGCACAGTTTGTAAGTATCTACATTACATGTCTGTGTGCACAGTTTGTAAGTATCTACATTACATGTCTGTGTGCACAGTTTGTAAGTATCTACATTACATGTCTGTGTGCACAGTTTGTAAGTATCTACATGACATGTCTGTGTGCACAGTTTGTAAGTATCTACATGACATGTCTGTGTGCACAGTTTGTAAGTATCTACATGACATGTCTGTGTGCACAGTTTGTAAGTATCTACATGACATGTCTGTGTGCACAGTTTGTAAGTATCTACATGACATGTCTGTGTGCACAGTTTTGTATCTACATGACATGTCTGTGTGCACAGTTTTGTATCTACATGACATGTCTGTGTGCACAGTTTGTAAGTATCTACATGACATGTCTGTGTGCACAGTTTTGTATCTACATGACATGTCTGTGTGCACAGTTGTGTATCTACATTACATGTCTGTGTGCACAGTTTTGTATCTACATGACATGTCTGTGTGCACAGTTTGTAAGTATCTACATGACATGTCTGTTGTCACAGTTTTGTAAGTATCTACATGACATGTCTGTGTGCACAGTTTGTAAGTATCTACATGACATGTCTGTGTGCACAGTTTGTAAGTATCTACATGACATGTCTGTGTGCACAGTTTGTAAGTATCTACATGACATGTCTGTGTGCACAGTTTGTAAGTATCTACATGACATGTCTGTGTGCACAGTTTGTAAGTATCTACATTACATGTCTGTGTGCACAGTTTGTAAGTATCTACATGACATGTCTGTGTGCACAGTTTGTATCTACATGACATGTCTGTGTGCACAGTTTGTAAGTATCTACATTACATGTCTGTGGCACAGTTTGTAAGTATCTACATGACATGTCTGTGTGCACAGTTTGTATCTACATGACATGTCTGTGTGCACAGTTTGTAAGTATCTACATTACATGTCTGTGTGCACAGTTTGTAAGTATCTACATGACATGTCTGTGTGCACAGTTTGTATCTACATGACATGTCTGTGTGCACAGTTTGTAAGTATCTACATTACATGTCTGTGTGCACAGTTTGTAAGTATCTACATGACATGTCTGTGTGCACAGTTTGTAAGTATCTACATTACATGTCTGTGTGCACAGTTTGTATCTACATGACATGTCTGTGTGCACAGTTTGTAAGTATCTACATGACATGTCTGTGTGCACAGTTTGTAAGTATCTACATGACATGTCTGTGTGCACAGTTTGTAAGTATCTACATTACATGTCTGTGTGCACAGTTTGTAATGATATCTACATTACATGTCTGTGTGCACAGTTTGTAAGTATCTACATGACATGTCTGTGTGCACAGTTTGTAAGTATCTACATGACATGTCTGTGTGCACAGTTTGTAAGTATCTACATTACATGTCTGTGTGCACAGTTTGTAAGTATCTACATTACATGTCTGTGTGCACAGTTTGTAAGTATCTACATGACATGTCTGTGTGCACAGTTTGTAAGTATCTACATGACATGTCTGTGTGCACAGTTTGTAAGTATCTACATGACATGTCTGTGTGCACAGTTTGTATCTACATGACATGTCTGTGTGCACAGTTTGTAAGTATCCACATGACATGTCTGTGTGCACAGTTTGTAAGTATCCACATGACATGTCTGTGTGCACAGTTTGTAAGTATCTACATGACATGTCTGTGTGCACAGTTTGTAAGTATCTACATGACATGTCTGTGTGCACAGTTTGTAAGTATCTACATGACATGTCTGTGTGCACAGTTTTTAAGTATCTACATGACATGTCTGTGTGCACAGTTTGTAAGTATCTACATGACATGTCTGTGTGCACAGTTTGTAAGTATCTACATGACATGTCTGTGTGCACATTTGTAAGTATCTACATGACATGTCTGTGTGCACAGTTTGTAAGTATCTACATGACATGTCTGTGTGCACAGTTTGTAAGTATCTACATTACATGTCTGTGTGCACAGTTTGTAAGTATCTACATTACATGTCTGTGTGCACAGTTTGTAAGTATCTACATGACATTCTGTGTGCACAGTTTGTAAGTATCTACATGACATGTCTGTGTGCACAGTTTGTAAGTATCTACATGACATGTCTGTGTGCACAGTTTTAAGTATCTACATGACATGTCTGTGTGCACAGTTTGTAAGTATCTACATGACATGTCTGTGTGCACAGTTTGTAAGTATCTACATGACATGTCTGTGTGCACAGTTTGTAAGTATCTACATGACATGTCTGTGTGCACAGTTTGTAAGTATCTACATGACATGTCTGTGTGCACAGTTTTTAAGTATCTACATGACATGTCTGTGTGCAACATTTTTAAGTAGTATCTACATGACATGTCTGTGTGCACAGTTTGCAGTTATACAGTTTCACATATCTGGCGCCAATCAGTCGTCGTGACCTTCAGTGTGAATGGCGCCTGTACATTTCACGCGGCCGCCTAAAACGGAACTGTAACAGAGGACGGACTTCGTACCTCGCTGAACTCAAAACACTAGAACTGCTGTCTTTAGTTCTTCATGTATATAGCGATCACGAACTGATACGTGAAGCACAGTGTTTCGTGTCGCTGGTGGCTGTAACGGACAGTCCTGCACGAACTACGTGAACAGCTGTCTGCTGCGTTGCACTAGGTACCGTCTGAGTTGCATGCTTGTGCCATGGAGCGCCTTGTCAGTGCGGCAACTTCTTTTACTCGCGTGTAAGACGGCGTTCGCGTAGTAAGGGGTCAGTCTGTTGACGGTGCTCAGAGCCGTGCAGTCTGTCTTACGACAGGTCCGTAGCCTCTTCATTAGTCTGTCTTACGCTAGCTCCATTCGAGTCTGTCTTACGACAGGTCCGTAGCCTCTTCATTCTGCAGTCTGTCTTACGACAGGTCCGTAGCCTCTTCATTCTGCAGTCTGTCTTACGACAGGTCCGTAGCCTCTCATTCTGCAGTCTGTCTTACGACAGTCCGTACCTCTTCAGTAGTGAACTAGTACTGTACAGCTAAATTAAATGATTTGCTCTCGACTCATATCGCATGTTATATTTCAAATTAATTAATGCCCCGCCTGTGTAAATCGCCTCTCACGATTACTGTCTGCACCGAGTTCCCAACTCAGACAGTACGACAGCAGTCCTCTTTGATTTCTAAGGCCTCTGCTAATAAAAACGTTCGTGGACACAGTCGGAACCACGCTGTATAAAAACGTTCGTGGTCACAGCCGGAACCACGCTGTATAAAAACGTTCGTGGTCACAGCCGGAACCACGCTGTATAAAAACGTTCATGGACACAGCCGAACCACGCTGTATAAAAACGTTCGTGGTCACAGCCGGAACCACGCTGTATAAAAACGTTCGTGGTCACAGCCGGAACCACGCTGTATAAAAACGTTCGTGGTCACAGCCGGAACCACGCTGTATAAAAACGTTCGTGGTCACAGCCGGAACCACGCTGTATAAAAACGTTCGTGGTCACAGCCGGAACCACGCTGTATAAAAACGTTCGTGGTCACAGCCGGAACCACGCTGTATAAAAACGTTCGTGGTCACAGCCGGAACCACGCTGTATAAAAACGTTCGTGGACACAGCCGGAACCACGCTGTATAAAAACGTTCGTGGACACAGCCGGAACCACGCTGTATAAAAACGTTCGTGGTCACAGCCGGAACCACGCTGTATAAAAACGTTCGTGGTCACAGCCGGAACCACGCTGTATAAAAACGTTCGTGGACACAGCCGGAACCACGCTGTATAAAAACGTTCGTGGACACAGCCGGAAGCACGCTGTATAATTACAAACTGACCAGTGACGGTCGCATACAACTGGCTAGCGGCTCGCAGGCTGCGTTCTTGAGACCGCTGATATAAGTGAGTTCTGTGCTAGAGAGTAGCTGCTATAGATCGATTGTTGCAGTTTGATTTGCAGTTGACTGTGCGTATCGATGTCTGTGCGAGTCTTCAGCATCTCTTAATTTCTGTCACACACACGCATGCACGCACACTGTGGATTGTAATCACATTTTCGTTATGTCAACACTATGCATTTGTTGAGATGTCTGCTTCTCCCCCCCCCCCCCCCCATTCGTTACTTGGGCAGTGCCCCCTTCTGCCCCTCCCACGCAACTCGATGAACGCGGCGCTCCAGATACTGTCTAGTCTGCAGTGAGTGCCTCGCTACTTGACCGCTCGTGTCTCTGTCAGCGCCACCGCAGTCTTTTGTCAAGCTGAGAACTTGTGTCGCGCCTTCGTGCTGCCCCGACTGAGCTGTTTTTTGTGCAGTGGTCAAGCACAGCGGCATTCAACCTTTTTTGTTCGCGTACCCCCACATATAATTTCTCTTCAACTTTGTACCCCCAAAGTTGTTGGTGCGTAATTCAACTTATACACAGTCTATAATCTACATCTAAAATAAGTTAAATAAATTACATCCAAAATAATGTATTAAATAATAAGTTTTAAATGAGAAAAAGGAGAGTCAAGCTATTAAATAACAAATATATTATTGTCTATCATATAAAAATTAATAAAGGAACAAAGGTATTTTAGCAAAGCAAAATTATATGCACTGTGTGGAATAAAATGAAACTAGCCGCTCAGATAAGAATCGCATAAAGGAGAGAGAGAGAGAGAGACAAATGGCGCTCCCAAATCGCATGTCCTTACGTCCGGTCTGTTGTGGCTAACCCTAAATCTGGCCATGATTATTCAGTGTTTATCATGAAATAATATATTTATTTTTTTTTTAAATTTACGTACCCCCTAAGATGTCTTCGCGTACCCCCGGGGGTAAGCGTACCCCAGGTTCAATATCACTGGTCAAGCCGTACCAAGCTACATGTCACAGAATGATGACGTAGCGTGTCTGTGCCTTGCTGTCGCAGTGCACAGTGTTGGGACCCAGCTGTATATATCGTGCCGAAACGTGGCGCTGTATGATTCTGCGTTCGTGGCCATGAACATGAAGACTAAACTGGTGGGCGTTGCGTAGAGCACACTTGTGACTGCGTGCAGCACCTGCCTTAACGTTGCGTAGAGCACACTTGTGACTGCGTGCAGCACCTGCCTTAACGTTGCGTAGAGCACACTTGTGACTGCGTGCAGCACCTGCCTTAACGTTGCGTAGAGCACACTTGTGACTGCGTGCAGCACCTGCCTTAACGTTGCGTAGAGCACACTTGTGACTGCGTGCAGCACCTGCCTTAACGTTGCGTAGAGCACACTTGTGACTGCGTGCAGCACCTGCCTTAACGTTGCGTAGAGCACACTTGTGACTGCGTGCAGCACCTGCCTTAACGTTACGCAATATTTCATGTGGTTCCGCAATCAACAGCGATTGTTTCCCTGAATAACAGAACAGATTCGTTTTGCACTGTGACATTCTGTTTCGTATAGGATAGGAACTGAATGCTATGCATTACTGAGATTGTTTATGTGTTTATAGGGGTAACGACAGTTTTGTTTATGTGTTTATAGGGGTAACGACAGTTTTGTTTTTGTGTTTATAGGGGTAACGACAGTTTTGTTTTTGTGTTTATAGGGGTAACGACAGTTTTGTTTATCTGTTTATAGGGGTAACGACAGTTTTGTTTATAGGGGTAACGACAGTTTTGTTTATGTATTTATAGGGGTAACGACAGTTTTGTTTATGTTTATAGGGGTAACGATAGTTTTGTTTTTGTGTTTATAGGGGTAACGACAGTTTTGTTTATGTGTTTATAGGGGTAACGACAGTTTTGTTTATGTGTTTATAGGGGTAACGACAGTTTTGTCTATGTGTTTATAGGGGTAACGACAGTTTTGTTTTTGTGTTTATAGGGGTAACGACAGTTTTGTTTTTGTGTTTATAGGGGTAACGACAGTTTTGTTTTTGTGTTTATAGGGGTAACGACAGTTTTGTTTATGTGTTTATAGGGGTAACGACAGTTTTGTTTATGTGTTTATAGGGGTAACGACAGTTTTGTTTATGTGTTTATAGGGGTAACGACAGTTTTGTTTATGTGTTTATAGGGGTAACGACAGTTTTGTTTATGTGTTTATAGGGGTAACGACAGTTTTGTTTATGTGTTTATAGGGGTAACGACAGTTTTGTTTATGTGTTTATAGGGGTAACGACAGTTTTGTTTATGTGTTTATAGGGGTAACGACAGTTTTGTTTATGTGTTTATAGGGGTAACGACAGTTTTGTTTATGTGTTTATAGGGGTAACGACAGTTTTGTTTATGTGTTTATAGGGGTAACGACAGTTTTGTTTATGTGTTTATAGGGGTAACGACAGTTTTGTTTATGTGTTTATAGGGGTAACGACAGTTTTGTTTTTTGTGTTTATAGGGGTAACGACAGTTTTGTTTTTGTGTTTATAGGGTAACGACAGTTTTGTTTATGTGTTTATAGGGGTAACGACAGTTTTGTGTATGTGTTTATAGGGGTAACGACAGTTTTGTTTATGTTTATAGGGGTAACGACAGTTTTGTTATGTGTTTATAGGGGTAACGACAGTTTTGTTTATGTGTTTATAGGGGTAACGACAGTTTTGTTTTTGTGTTTATAGGGGTAACGACAGTTTTGTTTTTTCCGAAGGTGATTTGTTCGCGACTACAGAATTGAGTTCACCATTTCGGAAGTCCCGTTTTACAAGTGCAGTTATACTTCGTGTCACTGTGCTTAAAGCACATGAAGTTCACGGTACGTAAATGACTGAAACGTCTCTGTTTCCGGTTCCACCCCTTCTCTGTTCAAGACACGTATTCGATGTATCGATTGTCACATCGAGTTAGCAATGGTGATAATCGTACGGCTGGTGTTTCATTGGGTGAGGTTTGTCATGATGTCTGGTTCCTACTTACCGTCGGTTAACTCTTTGAAGCACAGTGGTGGCTGTACAACGCCGAAACGTCGAACACTTTGTTCCCACTGTGTGTTTGTGTGCTTAATACTGTGACTCACAGGAAGCAACGATTAACAGCATTGACAGGTTAGTCTTTGTAAAGCTGACGCATTGTGTTCTCTGTGAGGTGGGAATAACGTGTGTGTAGTGACGACAGTGATACAAGTTGTGACTTGCGCCGTTACGTGTATTGCGGGTCTGCGGTGTTGGTAGGGGCTGTGTGTGTGTGCACAACGGTGTTGTTGAAAACACGAGCCTTCCGGTGTGTGACGCCGTGTCGCTGCGTGATTGCTTTCTGCATGCGTCACCTGAAGACATTTTAGGCACCTTCACAAACAAACAAACAAACAAGACTTTTGTCGATGTTATGTCTGTATGTCCGTCCGTCTGTCTGTGACTCATTTTCAGCTATCAAACTGTTCAGCATTTTTAAATTCCCAGTTCTGATTTCAGCCGACTGACACTTGTCCGCAATTTACAGGTTGTAGCCACGTCACTGCGGCCAGCAGGTGGCTTGTAAGCTTCGCAAACTGCGAAGTACGCCTTTTAGGGTTTTGTGTGCAGGTTGAGGCGAGCTTACTGTCAGAGTATGGTAAGCAATAAAATAATATGGCATCTCACAAGAAAACATACCGCGACTCTATTACAAATGCTGTTGAGGGACGCAGCCGCTGTGTTGTGAGAGTCTTATTGTACCGGTACAGGCCGTGCTATGGTCACCGACCTGTCAGTGCTTCGATTTCGGGCCAGACCTTGTGGGATTTGTGGTGGACAAAGTGGCACTGGGACAGGTATTTCTCCCAGTACTTCAGTTTCCCCTGTCACTATCATTCCACCAATGCTCCATACTCATTCATCCATCTACCACCAACACTTTATAATGTTTCTCTCCCAGTACTTCAGTTTCCCCTGTCACTATCATTCCACCAATGCTCCATACTCATTCATCCATCTACCACCAACACTTTATAATGTTTCTCTCCCAGTACTTCAGTTTCCCCTGTCACTATCATTCCACCAATGCTCCATACTCATTCATCCATCTACCACCAACACTTTATAATGTTTCTCTCCCAGTACTTCAGTTTCCCCTGTCACTATCATTCCACCAATGCTCCATACTCATTCATCCATCTACCACCAACACTTTATAATGTTTCTCTCCCAGTACTTCAGTTTCCCCTGTCAGTATCATTCCACCAATGCTCCATACTCATTCATACATCTACCACCAACACTGTATAATGTTTCTCTCCCAGTACTTCAGTTTCCCCTGTCAGTATCATTCCACCAATGCTCCATACTCATTCATACATCTACCACCAACACTGTATAATGTTTCTCTCCCAGTACTTCAGTTTCCCCTGTCAGTATCATTCCACCAATGCTCCATACTCATTCATACATCTACCACCAACACTGTATAATGTTTCTCTCCCAGTACTTCAGTTTTCCCCTGTCAGTATAATTCCACCAATGCTCCATACTCATTCTTTCATCTACCACCAACGCTGTATAATGTTTCTCTCCCAGTACTTCAGTTTCCCCTGTCAGTATCATTCCACCAATGCTCCATACACATTCATACATCTACCACCAACGCTGTATAATGTTTCTCTCCCAGTACTTCAGTTTCCCCTGTCACTATCATTCCACCAATGCTCCATACTCATTCATACATCTACCACCAACGCTGTATAATGTTTCTCTCCCAGTACTTCAGTTTCCCCTGTCACTATCATTCCACCAATGCTCCATACTCATTCATACATCTACCACCAACGCTGTATAATGTTTCTCTCCCAGTACTTCAGTTTCCCCTGTCAGTATCATTCCACCAATCTCCTTACTCATTCATACATCTACCACCAACACTGTATAATGTTTCTCTCCGAGTACTTCAGTTTCCCCTGTCAGTATCATTCCACCAATGCTCCATACTCATTCATACATCTACCACCAACGCTGTATAATGTTTCTCTCCCAGTACTTCAGTTTCCCCTGTCACTATCATTCCACCAATACTCCTTACTCATTCATACATCTACCACCAACACTGTATAATGTTTCTCTCCGAGTACTTCAGTTTCCCCTGTCAGTATCATTCCACCAATGCTCCATACTCATTCATACATCTACCACCAACGCTGTATAATGTTTCTCTCCCAGTACTTCAGTTTCCCCTGTCAGTATCATTCCACCAATGCTCCATACTCATTCATACATCTACCACCAACGCTGTATAATGTTTCTCTCCCAGTACTTCAGTTTCCCCTGTCAGTATCATTCCACCAATGCTCCATACTCATTCATACATCTACCACCAACGCTGTATAATGTTTCTCTCCCAGTACTTCAGTTTCCCCTGTCAGTATATTTAACAATGCTCCATACACATTCATACATCTACCACCAACGCTGTATAATGTTTCTCTCCCAGTACTTCAGTTTCCCCTGTCACTATCATTCCACCAATACTCCTTACTCATTCATACATCTACCACCAACACTGTATAATGTTTTCTCCGAGTACTTCAGTTTCCCCTGTCAGTATCATTCCACCAATGCTCCATACTCATTCATACATCTACCACCAACGCTGTATAATGTTTCTCTCCAGTACTTCAGTTTCCCTGTCAGTATCATTTTACCAATGCTCCATACACATTCATACATCTACCACCAACGCTGTATAATGTTTCTCTCCCAGTACTTCAGTTTCCCCTGTCAGTATCATTCCACCAATGCTCCATACTCATTCATACATCTACCACCAACGCTGTATAATGTTTCTCTCCCAGTACTTCAGTTTCCCCTGTCAGTATCATTTTACCAATGCTCCATACACATTCATACATCTACCACCAACGCTGTATAATGTTTCTCTCCCAGTACTTCAGTTTACCCTGTCAGTATCATTCCACCAATGCTCCATACTCATTCATACATCTACCACCAACGCTGTATAATGTTTCTCTCCCAGTACTTCAGTTTCCCCTGTCAGTATCATTTTACCAATGCTCCATACACATTCATACATCTACCACCAACGCTGTATAATGTTTCTCTCCCAGTACTTCAGTTTCCCCTGTCAGTATCATTCCACCAATGCTCCATACTCACATTTCATCCCTCTGTCATCGTCGCTGTATAATCTTAGCAGTTGACGGCGTCTTTAAATAACATTTTAAAATACGGAACTTCTAAATACGCCAACATTATGTGGGCAATGTGCGTATTTTCTGATATTCAAGTGGGTGATAGAAACAGCAAACTGTGTGGATCAAGGTGTTGATGGTCGTTGAAAGCAGACAGACTGCTCACTTTCTGTGCCCGAGTCGGCGGATGATGACAGTGACAGTGACAGTGACAGTGACGTGGTGCCGCTGAACTGAGCGGCAGTGAAATGTTGATAGGCTGTGAATGTGAAATTGTCCGATGATTAACGAGTACCGGCCGGAAGATGTTTGTTTCTGAGTTGCAGCGCTCGCGGACGCGTTTCGGCGGTTTGTAAGGGGGGGGGGGGATTGATTTTTTGTGGAGGGCACCACGGCGGGTCAACAGTCAATTAATTACCGTCGCTTGGCCTAACATGGCCTCCGCCTGTGGCCCTGTCGATAATTACAGCCGTACGCTTTGTCATGAACTACAGACGGTCCCGTCGTATGACGTCATGTTCACGCGCTGATCCACGGCATCTCGCGCTGTGATTTCGACAATGCTCCAGTCGACCCGTTCTAGAGTGATACTGTGATATCAGGATTTCTTTGACTATTAACGCCATGACTTTTAAAAATTTTTGCGAGACAGCTTGGTAGGTGATGTCGGCAAAGTGCGAAGCTACAATGCCGACGGCAACATAAGTACCTGTAGAAGTCAGATGTTTATGACCGGTAACCATTCTATTCCAGTTGAAAATGTATTAGGTCGGATTACCAACGTGTTAAATAACTATGTTTTGTGGGCATTGATACCTATGTTTTGACAGGACATGTGTTTTTTTTCGCGAGGTTATCCCAGAGATAACAGACCGTGACCCACGCCGTCAAGGTCAAAGCTCTTCTCGTCTTTAAATGACAGTACATTCAGTGGACATAATGTTGGTAGGGTGAAGACACTTTAACCTTTGAATGCCAAGGATACGGGCTCGAGGCTTCTGTCTGTGCCGCAGTGGAGACAGACAGCAGGCAGGACGGACGTGGAGTGTCGCAGACACAGCGGCTCGTAGCGTGTGGCTGTGCCGCAGTGGAGACAGACAGCAGGCAGGACGGACGTGGAGTGTCGCAGACACAGCGGCTCGTAGCGTGTGGCTGTGCCGCAGTGGAGACAGACAGCAGGCAGGACACGTGATGCGCGACACGTGGCTCGTAGGTGTGGCGTGCGCATGGAACAGACAGCGGCAGACGGACGTGGAGTGCGCACACAGCGCTCGTAGCGTGTGGCTGTGCCGCAGTGGAGACAGACAGCAGGCAGGACGGACGTGGAGTGTCGCAGACACAGCGGCTCGTAGCGTGTGGCTGTGCCGCAGTGGAGACAGACAGCAGGCAGGACGGACGTGGAGTGTCGCAGACACAGCTTCTCGTAGCGTGTGGCTGTGCCGCAGTGGAGACAGACAGCAGGCAGGACGGACGTGGAGTGTCGCAGACACAGCTTCTCGTAGCGTGTGGCTGTGCCGCAGTGGAGACAGACAGCAGGCAGGACGGTCGTGGAGTGTCGCAGACACAGCGGCTCGTAGCGTGTGGCTGTGACACTCGAGTCGCTATTGCCAGCAAGCAGCTGTTATCCCAAAGACACGCACCGTTCGTGTAAAAATGCAGAAGGTGAAGTCTCACGTACGTTTAGTTAAACATAATGCCATGAAGGTGTAGGCGGAGCGGAGTAGAGCGCCAGTGTTTCATAACCTCGGCACATGATAGTGGTCAGAATGAATAACGTGACTCTCCGGATGCTTTGCTTCATTGGATAAAAGGAGTCATTTACGTTGCATGTGACGGCGAGAGGAGAGATTTTGCCCGTGTCGGGAGTGGAACCCCAGTAGTTCAGCATTATAGTAGATTACAGTGTGATGTGAAACACAATTTGTGTGTTTGACGTCGTGGTACTCGTTGTGTGGTCAGCATTATAGTAGACTACAGTGTGATGTGAAACACAATTTGTGTGTTTGACGTCGTGGTACTCGTTGTGTGGTCAGCATTATAGTAGACTACAGTGTGATGTGAAACACAATTTGTGTGTTTGACGTCGTGGTACTCGTTGTGTGGTCAGCATTATAGTAGACTACAGTGTGATGTGAAACACAATTTGTGTGTTTGACGTCGTGGTACTCGTTGTGTGGTCAGCATTATAGTAGACTACAGTGTGATGTGAAACACAATTTGTGTGTTTGACGTCGTTGTATCTCGTTTGTGTAGGTCAGCACATTATAGTAGACTACAGTGTGATGTGAAACACAATTTGTGTGTTTGACGTCGTGGTACTCGTTGTGTGGTCAGCATTATAGTAGACTACAGTGTGATGTGAAACACAATTTGTGTGTTTGACGTCGTGGTACTCGTTGTGTGGTCACGTTCGTCTACATATTTTTGCTTCTCAAATGTGCATACAGCGTGACCAGAAAGTTCCTATTACTGTCTCGACCTGTCGGTACATGCAGGCCGGTGCAGATCGCTTTCAAACTCTTCTATAGTTTCCTTTCGTACATTCGGCGTGACATCGCTCGCGTGCATTTACTGTCAATTTGTTCTGCAAAAGGAATGCAAGTTACTGTTGTTTAAATAATTAGACTGGAGCCTTACGGACACTCGGTGTTTCGTCATGTTTTGCATAGTTTGAACATTTCGCCCCCCCCCCCCCCCCCCCCCCCCGTTTTTAAGTTAAGCTAACGACAGTGTTGTGCATCAACTTACCCATATCACTGCTGCTCTGGGATTTGGAGTTTCGTTGTCTTGCCTCGTTCTGCGCTCAGCCGCAGAGCGCGATAAATTGCGCAAATGCCAGTAAGTACCTCCGAGTCCTTCTCGTCTCTGTCAAACTTTTTCAAGATGTTTCAGTTTTGTTCTTCTACAGTCAGAACGTTAGCTACAGTCTCAAGTGTAACATAAAGTAACGCTGTGGCTCGCCGACTTCCTGAGCCATGTCCTTGTTCTAATTCTCAATACGTCCGTTTTCTTTCTCCGCTGTAACGGCCTTTGACCCTCTGTTCGAGGTTTCGTCCTTCCGCTTGAATAACCCCAAGTATTGATTTGAGTTGCCCAAGTTGTGATGAGAAACTGTTCCTTTGGCTCTGGCAACAAAGAGATAATTTCTAAACACGGCTTTTGTAAAATCGTGAACTGAAGGTCTCGGTCGAATTCTTTGTTGTCTCGCAGGTCCCGGGGCAAATCTCGATTCTCTGGACGGCTGTTGTCACGTATTTGTCGTGGTTACTTCAGTCGCTGGAGGTGAGGGAACTGTCTGGGCCGCTGACGGCGTCTTTGAGTGAACAGTACGTAATAAATGAATAGATAAATGTAATCTACAGGAGACCGATCGCAGTGGCCGCGCGGTCTAAGGCGTGGGTCTGCGGCCGCTCGCTTATTGGGATTGCGGGTTCGAAGTACGCCGGGGGCATGGATGTCTGTCTGTTGTGAGTGTTGTGTGATGTCAGGTAGAGGTCTCTGCGACGGGCCAATCACCCGTCCAGAGGAGTCCTACCGAGTGTGTGTGCGACTAAATCCTTTGTAGAACGTCCATGAAGTCCTGTATAGTGCACGAAAGGTTGTCGAGCAAGTGTGACTTGCGTGGAGATTGGCGGAGTGGCTGTCGTACTTTACTTAAGGGCGTAAGGGAATTTACACGAGCAATATCTTTCTTTCTTGACCGATTTGGGTGAAATTCGGTATAAACGGCCTGCACATAGTGCTGTTGAGCGTTTGCGGGTTTCGTCAGTATGGGCACAAGGGAGGCTGTGAGTGGCATTACAGTTACGTGCGTACCGTGAAACTGTGACGTTTTGATAGTAAAGAGTGCCTTGGTAAAATCTATGTACTGCGTCTCGCATTACTTCATTCTGTAAATTGTACGTTTGGCCCGCGTGCAGAGGTGCGAAGTGTCAGTGGGGTCAGATGAATGCACGGAGTTTGTGCTTAAAATAATTAACTTGCGGAAGTAACGAGGTCACGTGTTAGAATAGGTCAGACACTGCGATTGGAGGAACGGCGTGTCGCTGTAATTAATGCAGTCACATTAAGTTCATTACAGGTATATTAAAGGCCGTCTTTTATGCCTTGCTATACGTGGACGAAGGGAGAGTTCGGCAGTAAAATTAAAGCCATTAGGCCTTACGACAGCTCTGTATCATATGGAGACTTGCGGGCAGGCACAGCTAACTGGCGGATGGGGCAGTTCGAAGTATTGACCGCCGTGTAATAGTTTGTATTAGTAAGGGCAAGTTGAAACCAGGCACGCGGTGGTAAAAACTGAAGGCTGTATCAGGGGTGCACAGATGTGCCAAAAATACAGGAGCAATCTCAAAATTCTAAGCCTCAGGACGGTGACGTGATGTCAGTGAAGCTCCTAACTGAGGATCCACAGACAGTAGGCGCCAGTGTGCAAAGTTTAGTCGACACAGCGACCTGGGGCCCTGGATTTGTTCACCCCTGGCGTAAAGTGCTTGTGTTTGTTTGTTTGTTGGAAGCAAGACGGAGACTCGTTTTGTGTAATAGGCAGATTAGTCATAAAGTCGGGATAGACGTTGACATCAGCGAATTACACTGAACAATAAATAAATTGTGCATGTAGAAAGCTTGAAAGAAATGGAATTAAACTATAATTAGGCACTATTTCCGGTTTCCCATGCCTTGCTGTGTGACTGTTCCATCAAAACATAGAGCAGTGGCGGTACAGTGTCGCATTTTGTACCGTTCAGTTAGGCTTGACTTCCGGAACAGGATTCGCCACTGGCACAGAGCGATAAAGACATATAGGGGACATGGAGGTAAACCTCTACACATTCCCGACGTTGGTCCTTCATAGAGATGCGTAAATTTCATTGTCTCTCCGCTTCACCCTCTTGGTACCCTTCTGCGAGCGGTGCCACTGATCAGTTTTAAACCTGAATTTTATATAAAGATCCAGTCCGTACCGCGCAGTAAACACACTCCGTCTCAGTTATACAAACCAGTCAGTTAATGCTGTACAGTGAAATAATCGCTGTTTGTTCTGAGATCCACACAAAACACATAAATACAGTCCGTACCGCGCAGTAAACACACTCCGTCTCAGTTATACAAACCAGTCAGTTAATGCTGTACAGTGAAATAATCGCTGTTTGTTCTGAGATCCACACAAAACACATAAATACAGTCCGTACCGCGCAGTAAACACTCTCCGTCTCAGTTATACAAACCAGTCAGTTAATGCTGTACAGTAAAATAATCGCTGTTTGTTCTGAGATCCACACAAAACACATAAATACAGTCCGTACCGCACAGTAAACACACTCCGTCTCAGTTATACAAACCAGTCAGTTAATGTTGTACACTGAAATAATCGCTGTTTGTTCTGAGATCCACACAAAACACATAAATACAGTCCGTACCGCGCAGTAAACACACTCCGTCTCAGTTATACAAACCAGTCAGTTAATGCTGTACAGTAAAATAATCGCTGTTTGTTCTGAGATCCACACAAAACACATAAATACAGTCCGTACCGCACAGTAAACACACTCCGTCTCAGTTATACAAACCAGTCAGTTAATGTTGTACACTGAAATAATCGCTGTTTGTTCTGAGATCCACACAAAACACATAAATACAGTCCGTACCGCGCAGTAAACACACTCCGTCTCAGTTATACAAACCAGTCAGTTAATGCTGTACAGTGAAATAATCGCTGTTTGTTCTGAGATCCACACAAAACACATAAATACAGTCCGTACCGCGCAGTAAACACACTCCGTCTCAGTTATACAAACCAGTCAGTTAATGCTGTACAGTGAAATAATCGCTGTTTGTTCTGAGATCCACACAAAACACATAAATACAGTCCGTACCGCGCAGTAAACACACTCCGTCTCAGTTATACAAACCAGTCAGTTAATGCTGTACAGTGAAATAATCGCTGTTTGTTCTGAGATCCACACAAAACACATAAATACAGTCCGTACCGCGCAGTAAACACACTCCGTCTCAGTTATACAAACCAGTCAGTTAATGCTGTACAGTGAAATAATCGCTGTTTGTTCTGAGATCCACACAAAACACATAAATACAGTCCGTACCGCGCAGTAAACACTCTCCGTCTCAGTTATACAAACCAGTCAGTTAATGCTGTACAGTAAAATAATCGCTGTTTGTTCTGAGATCCACACAAAACACATAAATACAGTCCGTACCGCACAGTAAACACACTCCGTCTCAGTTATACAAACCAGTCAGTTAATGTTGTACACTGAAATAATCGCTGTTTGTTCTGAGATCCACACAAAACACATAAATACAGTCCGTACCGCGCAGTAAACACACTCCGTCTCAGTTATACAAACCAGTCAGTTAATGTTGTACAGTGAAATAATCGCTGTTTGTTCTGAGATCCACACAAAACACATAAATACAGTCCGTACCGCGCAGTAAACACACTCCGTCTCAGTTATACAAACCAGTCAGTTAATGTTGTACAGTGAAATAATCGCTGTTTGTTCTGAGATCCACACAAAACACATAAATACAGTCCGTACCGCGCAGTAAACACACTCCGTCTCAGTTATACAAACCAGTCAGTTAATGTTGTACAGTGAAATAATCGCTGTTTGTTCTGAGATCCACACAAAACACATAAATACAGTCCGTACCGCGCAGTAAACACACTCCGTCTCAGTTATACAAACCAGTCAGTTAATGCTGTATAGGGAAATAATCGTTGTATTTCTTAACGTTAAACTTCACGCTATGTACAGTAATCATTGTGCTAACTTTCCCCCTTTTTGGACTTACTGTGAATTAATTTTGATGAACTTAAATAAGTAGGCTGCATTAGAAGCACGCAGTAGCAACTTCGAGTCCTGGGAACTCTCTCAGCATGTGCTTGAAGGCAAAGCACATGCTAGAAAAGCTGTGTCGAGTTGGCCGGTCGCAGGACCTTCCGGTTAGAAACTGACTTCTGGCAGCAGTGCGGCAAACTAAAGATGGACACCCCTTAACGTTTCGTTAGTGTTTGTGCTGTTCCTTTGTTCGTAATGTCAGTTGCACGCCATGTAACACTAACTGCCGTTACGTTACAAAACACCAACACACGTGCAATATGTTTTATTGCTTTGTCCAAGTGTTGGTCCATTGCCTTAGCAGTCGTCAGCGCACCATGCAGACTGTCGATTTGGTCTAGCGTGGGGATCAGCTTGGTGCAGCCTATGGACTGGGTCCTCCGGAAAGCCCTCTGATGATAGCAGCCTGAAATGATAAGCACTGCTCACACAGGACTTTAGATGATTTGAACGGCCTGTTGTCATTACATTAGGGGTGCTGTGCTGTGCTTTAGAAGGACGGCAGAAAGGTGCGACGCATTTTGTATTTGTCACAAATAGGACTAAGCTGGCCTAACTGTCTTATTTGTTGTTCTTCACTGAACTTATGTCTAAAGTACAATGTACAAGCTGTCCTAGTGACGTCACGTCTTACAATTTTAACGTGCAAAGTCTCAACTGGCGTAACACTTGACACTTTGATGTTAATTAGTAACATATTGCTCTGAAATTTTTGGAAAGAGCTTTATCGTTGAAATACCTTGATGACTGCGGAAATTATTGTCCTCCATTTTGTGTATTTTATTTTATATGGTGTGACACTAACACAGTAGTTGAATTTTTTATGAGGAATTTTGGGCGTTTTTGACAAGTCAAGGTAGCTGTATTCACTTATAGGGTAAAACAGGGGTGTACAAATGTTCCAAAAATCCAGGAGCCCCTCAAAATTGTTAGAGTCAGAATACGTCGTGACGTTCCACATTGAGGATTCACAAAGGTAGGCGTCACTGTACAAAACTGGCGCCCGGTATTTGTGCACCCCTGTGTTATGTGCAATTCGTGGATCAATATCATACGCCACTGGTGTCTGATTATGCCGCAGCTCTCGTGTGGCCTTACACGCCGACGCCGTGCCTTGCTAACCTTGTGTTAGGGCAGTGCCACATAGACGTCAGCTCAAGTGGTGGCAGTAATGACTAACTGCTCAGGAGGTGCTTAGATCGAACCCCGGCCTGGACACAGACTTATGGCTGACAGTGCCATATTCTGGAATTTGACGCCGTGCAGTTTGCTGTAAATTTACTGACTTTCAGAGAAGCCTGCAGTCTCCATCTTCAGAAGACAACGTCAGCAAGTTGCTATCGCTGAACGCGGTCTTGCATCCCCTGAAGACGGCTTTCTCCACAGTCAGCTCAAATCTCGCACGTTCCGACGTTTCGTAGTCACCTCCAGTCCCTGCAGGCAGTTGCCACAATAATGTCTGAAGCTGCAGCAGGACCGCCTCCTTCACAATTCCTAACTCAATTGTCGTCGTACAGTTGGACGCTGTAATACGTATGGTGTTGTCTAAGCTACTGGCAGCGTCATTAAATAAGCAAATAAATAAACATTTATAGTATTAACGTATAGGACGCCACATCACTACGTAATTGGTTCCCGGCGTTTCAAGACCACGACGTTGTCTCGAAACGTCGGGAACCAATTACCCATGGCCGCAGCGTCATATCGCTATACCGCTGCGAGATCCTAAAAACAATAAGCATAAATAAGCTGTATTACCAACAAACTGCACAACAAATTGCACTTATCCACATATAGGAGCCTACTGCAACCTGTTTCGGCAATTTCTTATAGCCATCTTCAGGGAACTGATATACAAAGAATATAACTTCTCTGGTAATAAATGGTAAAATACATTGTGAATATATTATTACAGTATGCATGTGCGGTGTTGACAGTATGTACAGTTACAGTTGTACAGGTTACAGTTGTACGGGTTTACAGTTGTACAGGTTACAGTTGTACAGTTATAGTTGTACAGGTTAAAGTTGTACAGGTTACAGTTGTACAGGTTACAGTTGTACAGTTACAGTTGTACAGGTTACAGTTGTACAGGTTATAGTTGTACAGGTTATAGTTGTACAGGTTACAGTTGTACAGGTTACAGTTGTACAGGTTACAGTTGTACAGGTTATAGTTGTACAGGTTATAGTTGTACAGGTTACAGTTGTACAGGTATAGTTGTACAGGTTACAGTTGTACAGTTACAGTTGTACAGGTTATAGTTGTACAGGTTACAGTTGTACAGGTTACAGTTGTACAGGTTACAGTTGTACAGGTTACAGTTGTACAGGTTATAGTTGTACAGGTTACAGTTGTACAGGTTATAGTTGTACAGGTTACAGTTGTACAGGTTACAGTTGTACAGGTTACAGTTGTACAGGTTACAGTTGTACAGGTTACAGTTGTACAGGTTACAGTTGTACAGGTTACAGTTATACAGGTTATAGTTGTACAGGTTACAGTTGTACAGGTTATAGTTGTACAGGTTACAGTTGTACAGGTTACAGTTGTACAGGTTACAGTTGTACAGGTTACAGTTGTACAGGTTACAGTTGTACAGGTTACAGTTGTACAGGTTACAGTTGTACAGGTTACAGTTGTACAGGTTACAGTTGTACAGGTTACAGTTGTACAGGTTACAGTTGTACAGGTTACAGTTGTACAGGTTATAGTTGTACAGGTTACAGTTGTACAGGTTAAGTTGTACAGGTTACAGTTGTACAGGTTACAGTTGTACAGGTTACAGTTGTACAGGTTACAGTTGTACAGGTTACAGTTGTACAGGTTACAGTTGTACAGGTTACAGTTGTACAGGTTACAGTTGTACAGGTTACAGTTGTACAGGTTACAGTTGTACAGGTTACAGTTGTACAGGTTACAGTTGTACAGGTTATAGTTGTACAGTTTACAGTTGTACAGGTTATAGTTGTACAGGTTACAGTTGTACAGGTTAAAGTTGTACAGGTTACAGTTGTACAGGTTATAGTTGTACAGGTTACAGTTGTACAGGTTACAGTTGTACAGGTTACAGTTGTACAGGTTACAGTTGTACACAGTTGTACAGGTTACAGTTGTACAGGTTACAGTTGTACAGGTTACAGTTGTACAGGTTACAGTTGTACAGGTTACAGTTGTACAGGTTACAGTTGTACAGGTTACAGTTGTACAGGTTACAGTTGTACAGGTTACAGTTGTACAGGTTACAGTTGTACAGGTTACAGTTGTACAGGTTACAGTTGTACAGGTTACAGTTGTACAGGTTACAGTTGTACAGGTTACAGTTGTACAGGTTACAGTTGTACAGGTTACAGTTGTACAGGTTACAGTTGTACAGGTTACAGTTGTACAGGTTAAGTTGTACAGGTTACAGTTGTACACATGTTAGTACAGGTTACAGTTGTACAGGTTACAGTTGTACAGGTTACAGTTGTACAGGTTATAGTTGTACAGGTTAAGTTGTACAGGTTACAGTTGTACACAGTTGTACAGGTTACAGTTGTACAGGTTACAGTTGTACAGGTTACAGTTGTACAGGTTACAGTTGTACAGGTTACAGTTGTACAGGTTACAGTTGTACAGGTTACAGTTGTACAGGTTACAGTTGTACAGGTTACAGTTGTACAGGTTACAGTTGTACAGGTTATAGTTGTACAGGTTACAGTTGTACACAGTTGTACAGGTTACAGTTGTACAGGTTACAGTTGTACAGGTTACAGTTGTACAGGTTACAGTTGTACAGGTTACAGTTGTACAGGTTACAGTTGTACAGGTTAGTTGTAACAGGTTACAGTTGTACACAGTTGTACAGGTTACAGTTGTACAGGTTACAGTTGTACAGGTTACAGTTGTACAGGTTACAGTTGTACAGGTTACAGTTGTACAGGTTATAGTTGTACAGGTTACAGTTGTACAGGTTACAGTTGTACAGGTTATAGTTGTACAGGTTATAGTTGTACAGGTTACAGTTGTACACAGTTGTACAGGTTACAGTTGTACAGGTTACAGTTGTACAGGTTACAGTTGTACAGGTTACAGTTGTACAGGTTACAGTTGTACAGGTTACAGTTGTACGGGTTACAGTTGTACAGGTTATAGTTGTACAGGTTACAGTTGTACAGGTTACAGTTGTACAGGTTACAGTTGTACAGGTTACAGTTGTACAGTTACAGTTGTACAGGTTACAGTTGTACAGGTTACAGTTGTACAGGTTACAGTTGTACAGGTTACAGTTGTACAGGTTACAGTTGTACAGTTACAGTTGTACAGGTTACAGTTGTACAGGTTACAGTTGTACAGGTTACAGTTGTACAGTTACAGTTGTACAGGTTACAGTTGTACAGGTTACAGTTGTACAGGTTACAATTGTACAGGTTATAGTTGTACAGGTTATAGTTGTACAGGTTACAGTTGTACAGGTTACAATTGTACAGGTTACAGTTGTACAGGTTATAGTTGTACAGGTTACAGTTGTACAGGTTAAGTTGTACAGGTTACAGTTTGTACAGGTTATAGTTGTACAGAACTCAAAATCAAGTGCATCCAAACATCTGAAATTGCTAAGATAAATTCACTCCGAGCTTGTTGAGTGGTAAGTCCTGCTTACCATAAAGCTGTGTACACTGTGAACGGACACACTGTACTGCGTGCAGTCTGTTGGTAATAACACTTACCGATGTATGTCTGTTGCACGGAAGGTGTGTAATGCCAGCATCATAAGAAGTTTACCTGTGACAGTCCGATGCCACTGTGTCTATACCAAAGTTTACCTGTGACAGTCCGATGCCACTGTGTCTATACCAAAGTTTACCTGTGACAGTCCGATGCCACTGTGTCTATACCAAAGTTTACCTGTGACAGTCCGATGCCACTGTGTCTATACCAAAGTTTACCTGTGACAGTCCGATGCCACTGTGTCTATACCAAAGTTTACCTGTGACAGTCCGATGCCACTGTGTCTATACCAAAGTTTACCTGTGACAGTCCGATGCCACTGTGTCTATACCAAAGTTTACCTGTGACAGTCCGATGCCACTGTGTCTATACCAAAGTTTACCTGTGACAGTCCGATGCCACTGTGTCTGTACCAAAGTTACCTGTGACAGTCCGATGCCACTGTGTCTTACCAAAGTTTACCTGTGACAGTCCGATGCCACTGTGTCTATACCAAAGTTTACCTGTGACAGTCCGATGCCACTGTGTCTATACCAAAGTTTACCTGTGACAGTCCGATGCCACTGTGTCTGTACCAAAGTTTACCTGTGACAGTCCGATGCCACTGTGTCTGTACCAAAGTTTACCTGTGACAGTCCGATGCCACTGTGTCTATACCAAAGTTTACCTGTGACAGTCCGATGCCACTGTGTCTATACCAAAGTTTACCTGTGACAGTCCGATGCCACTGTGTCTATACCAAAGTTTACCTGTGACAGTCCGATGCCACTGTGTCTGTACCAAAGTTTACCTGTGACAGTCCGATGCCACTGTGTCTATACCAAAGTTTACCTGTGACAGTCCGATGCCACTGTGTCTATACCAAAGTTTACCTGTGACAGTCCGATGCCACTGTGTCTATACCAAAGTTTACCTGTGACAGTCCGATGCCACTGTGTCTATACCAAAGTTTACCTGTGACAGTCCGATGCCACTGTGTCTATACCAAAGTTTACCTGTGACAGTCCGATGCCACTGTGTCTATACACAAAGTTTACACATGTGTACAGTCCGATTGCCACTGTGTCATATACCAAAGTTTAACCTGTGACAGTCGATGCCACGTGTCATTACCAAGTTACGTGACAGTCCGATGCCACTGTGTTATACCAAAGTTTACCTGTGACAGTCCGATGCCACTGTGTCTATACCAATACAAAAATGTACGTAAAACAGCGCGTTTTAATTGTATGGGTTAACGCGCATGTGGACATTATACAGCCACGCGTTAAATTTAACTGGCGGTTGGATATTATACAGCCACGCGTTAAATTTAACTGGCGGTTGAATATCATACAGCCACGCGTTAAATTTAACTGGCGGTTGGATATTATACAGCCACGCGTTAAATTTAACTGGCGGTTGGATATTATACAGCCACGCGTTAAATTTAACTGGGTTGGATATTATAAGCCCGCGTTAAATTTAACTGGCGGTTGGATATTATACAGCCACGCGTTAAATTTAACTGGCGTTTGGATATACAGCCACGCGTTAAATTTAACTGGCGGTTGGACATTATACAGTCACGCGTTAAATTTAACTGGCGGTTGGATATTATACAGCCACGCGTTAAATTTAACTGGCGGTTGGATATTATAGTCACGCGTTAAGTTTAGCGTTAAATATTGGTTTGATACTAAATAACGCGTTATTAACTGGCGGTTGATATTATACAGCCACGCGTTAAATTTAATGGCGGTTGAATATATACAGCCACGCGTTAAATTTAATTGGCGGTTGGATATTATACAGCCACGCGTTAAATTAATTGGCGGTTGGAATTATACAGCCACGCGTTAAATTTAATTGGCGGTTGGATATTATACGAAAGCGCTACAGTATCGTATAAATGGTTTAATTGGCGGTTAGATATTATACAGCCACGCGTTAAATTTAACTGGCGGTTGGATATTATACAGCCACGCGTTAAATTTAATTGGCGGTTGGATATACAGCCACACGCTAAATTTAATTGGCGGTTGGATATTATACAGCCACGCGTTAATTTTAACTGGCGGTAGGATATTGTACAGCCACGCGTTAAATTTAACTGGCGGTTGGATATTCTACAGCCACGCGTTAAATTTAATTGGCGGTTGGATATTATACAGCCACGCGTTAAATTTAATTGGCGGTTGGATATTATACAGCCACGCGTTAAATTTAATTGGCGGTTGGATATTATACAGTCACGCGTTAAATTTAATTGGCGGTTGGATATTGTACAGCCACGCGTTAAATCTAATTGGCGGTTGGATATTGTACAGCCACGCATTAAATTTAACTGGCGGTTGGATATTGTACAGCCACGCGTTAAATTTAACTGGCGGTTGGATATTCTACAGCCACGCGTTAAATTTAACTGGCGGTTGGATATTGTACAACCACGCGTTAAATTTAACTGGCGGTTGGATATTGTACAGCCACGCGTTAAATTTAACTGGCGGTTGGATATTATACAGCCACGCGTTAGATTTACTGGCAAGTTAAACTCATTTATCTGAGCACCAGTAAGGCTCACTAGTACAACCAGAACCCCGACAATGGCCAGTAATAATAACCGTACAGATCTCAGCGATAACTGCGTGACCGTCAGGACAATAGTGTGTAGTCGTTAGCAATTGTAAAGTTGAATTTCAATTAAAATTAACTGTTAACATGGTACAGTATACTTTGCTTGTCTGCAGCACAGTTTGTGCCAGCGGTCGTAACTTTAAACTGTTCTAAAGCGTCACAGTTTTCTGTTCAGTTTGTGCCAGCGGTCGTAACTTTAAACTGTTCTAAAGCGTCACAGTTTTCTGTTCAGTTTGTGCCAGTGGTCGTAACTTTAAACTGTTCTAAAGCGTCACAGTTTTCTGTTCAGTTTGTGCCAGCGGTCGTAACTTTAAACTGTTCTAAAGCGTCACAGTTTTCTGTTCAGTTTGTGCCAGCGGTCGTAACTTTAAACTGTTCTAAAGCGTCACAGTTTTCTGTTCAGTTTGTGCCAGCGGTCGTAACTTTAAACTGTTCTAAAGCGTCACAGTTTTCTGTTCAGTTTGTGCCAGCGGTCGTAACTTTAAACTGTTCTAAAGCGTCACAGTTTTCTGTTCAGTTTGTGCCAGCGGTCGTAACTTTAAACTGTTCTAAAGCGTCACAGTTTTCTGTTCAGTTTTTGTGCCAGTGGTCGTAACTTTAAACTGTTCTAAAGCGTCACAGTTTTCTGTTCAGTTTGTGCCAGCGGTCGTAACTTTAAACTGTTCTAAAGCGTCACAGTTTTCTGTTCAGTTTGTGCCAGCGGTCGTAACTTTAAACTGTTCTAAAGCGTCACAGTTTTCTGTTCAGTTTGTGCCAGCGGTCGTAACTTTAAACTGTTCTAAAGCGTCACAGTTTTCTGTTCAGTTTGTGCCAGCGGTCGTAACTTTAAACTGTTCTAAAGCGTCACAGTTTTCTGTTCAGTTTGTGCCAGCGGTCGTAACTTTAAACTGTTCTAAAGCGTCACAGTTTTCTGTTCAGTTTGTGCCAGCGGTCGTAACTTTAAACTGTTCTAAAGCGTCACAGTTTTCTGTTCAGTTTGTGCCAGCGGTCGTAACTTTAAACTGTTCTAAAGCGTCACAGTTTTCTGTTCAGTTTGTGCCAGCGGTCGTAACTTTAAACTGTTCTAAAGCGTCACAGTTTTCTGTTCAGTTACTCGTCGATCTGCTTAGCTGTTGCACACAAATCGGTGTCCTTTAGAGCACTGTTGTGGGAGGAACTGTGACTGTCAGTCGAATGCAGTGTGTTGTAGCGGCCTGCGACATTACGTGCGGGGTCACGGTAGACTTGAGGGGGGGGGGGGTCTTCGCGTAATTATTAGAGGCTGCCACCCTATTCCATGATTATTATTTTTCCGATTTTTTTTTTGCCGTAATATGTGCTGATTAGTCAGCGTTACAAATGACAAACCAATAGCGAACACTTATTTCAGTTTTGATTGTGAGAAATTGTTAGATTGTGACTCAGTTTCGATATCACGCCAAACCACCAACACAAATACAGGAGCATTTTGCTGAAATGACGTGATATATGTTCGTGAAACTGAGCTAACCTTTGTACAGTAACTAATGAATCTGCAGAACGTGTACGAGGGACAGACGTTCTCTTGAGACGCCTCTTGTAAACGAAAATCAGACTTTTTTTGTGCCAGTTGATAATAAGACACATTTTTCTTCCTAAAGTCCGTGTGTTCGATACCGAACTCTGCAGCTGCGGTCCGTTAATCACTGTTATACCTGCCAGATCGTTTGTCATTTGCCGCCGCTTTTCCAATTTGTAGCTAGTCGGGGTCCACGCTTTTCATTTCAGCGTCTTGCAAGTAATATTATTTTTTTCCCTGAACTAATTTAAAGAATATAGTGGAAGTGGCTCCTTTTGGCCCGTGGACGCGCCTAACAAACACGTTGTTTCGTGCACGTAGAGGTTCTGTTTGTGAAACTGCTGAGTGCTGTCTGTCAGTTCGCGTTCAGTGCCAGCATTATTGCGGTGCTCGTTATGTTTAACATGCCACACAATAACTACCATATGGATCCAAGTTCGGTGATCGATGAGGCCACAATCTCTGCTTGTTATTGTGTCATCAAAAACGGTCTGTAAGCGGCGCATAGAATTTAATTGAAATCGTACCGCCTTAGCAGAATTGTGTCAGAATGTAACATAGGTGTGAGTGTATTATGTGAGTGTATTATGTGAGTGTATTATGTGAGTATTATGTGAGTGTATTATGTGAGTGTATTATGTGAGTGTATTAACCGGTCGCATTATACCGATACCTTTCCTCTTCCGACCCTGCCCTGTCATTCTTCTTCTATCTCTCCAAGCCCTGAAGATAGAGGCTCTGTGTACAATCGAAACGCATGCAGCCGATTGCCCGAAAGAGTCGCGTCTTCAGCCACACCTCCGTGCAGTGACGTCATCAGGATGCGGAAGCGGAAACACGGCGTGTTTCGTGTCGGGTGTATCTGAGACTCAATGATGGGGACAGAATGTAAGGTTGACCTTCGTGGTAGCTTGCGCCGCGTTTACCCAAGATGTCTTATGTAGCGAAAGGTTCGTTTCCGTGTCGGTGCACTGATCTGTGTCATCAACATCATCATCATCTCTGCCCGAAATACGGCGACTCATAAACGTAAACCGAGGTGCTGTGTGGCGGAATGTGACGCCCTGCGGTCTTACGTACGTCCGTCTTCACGGTAGAAGCGTCCTGTAAGGTCAGGTTTCCATCCGAGTTGTAAAGTGTATTGACCCGGACGGAGACTGAAGCAACGCGCTTTGCATCGCAAGTATAGTGCACCGCCGGTCGTGACGTAGCTCCAGGTTAATCACGTGACAGACTGCTACTACAGCGGAAGTGACGTCACGATTTACTGCAATGCAGACGCTGCCACTGGGCGGAACCTCTACTGCCTGATCTGTAGAGCGCGCGCCGTCGTAGCTGGCGTGCCGGCCAGGGTGCTAGTTTTGGGGTTTCTGCAGCTGTGTAGGTGAGGATTCCGGTCTTCTGGGTGTGATGCTGTGTTGTCGGGCGAGTGGTTACCGACGTTTCGAAGGAACCTAGTGCTTTCACCCTCAAGGTACAAGTGGAGGAAGAATAATTCTTGGACTGCTTAATTGTCGAAGAGGAAGGCAACACGTTCCTTCGAAACGTCTGTAACCACTCGCCCGACAACACAGCACCACACCCCAGCAGACCGCAACCCTCACATGGATGTTTATTTTAAGCTATCAATGATCATTTGCGGCCACCGTAAGCTCAGACCGCAGAAGTCTGTCAGAATGCTGTGCAGGCAGGTGCTGTCCCTGCGAATCTAACAGTTCGTACCGCTAAGTAAACGCAGTCCCGTTCGTGTTGTTTGGGACGTACTGTGTATCCCCTGCTGTCAAGATCAGAGTCGTGCTCGTGAGTCACCAACAGTATATGTACTACCTGCTTTGAAGTTCAGCTGCTCTTTATTGTACTCACAGTGCTTTTATATAGGCAAAGCAATCCCATTACAGGCCTGGACAGGCCTTTAGAGTTCCAGCAGGTTGAGGCTCACAGATTTATAGACAATCGGCACATGAATGTGGTAAGGTCAGCCCTACTCACCGGCCGCCTTTACCTCCCAGGAAATACTCCTGGTACTCATTTCTGTTAGAGGCTGAGTCGACTCCAGGGCCATAGTGCGACCGAAAGGATTATGTCAATGAAAAATTCCAGTGACACCATCGGGAATCGAACCCGCGACCTTCCGGGTTGTAGCGCAGTGCTTTTATATGTTTCGTATAATTATCGCAATAAATAGCGATTGAAATCTGTGGTCTTCTGGGTTATTACACGGCGTCGTGAGGATGGGACCGATACGTTGTCCCGAAACGTCGGTGAACAATTACCACACGACGCCGTGTAATAACCCAGAATACCACAAATTTCATCAACATCGCGGCGGAAGCCTGAAATCAAAAATAGGGATTGTTTCGTTAAACAGCATCGGCCGGTTAGTATTGGTAATGCAGATGCACTGTGTCTTCTGTAATGTAGGGACTCAGTTTTTAATTGTTATTTAAATGAACGTACGGCGTGCTGTTTGCGGTCCGCCCTGTGTGAGCTGCAAGCTATTCTCAAATGGCCATCCTCTGCCTGTTTCCGCTCCCATAAATCACGCACTGTAGCCGACTGCCTGCTGGATATTCGAGATACGAGGCAAGTCGGAGCGAAGTTTGCTTATCGACCAGCTCCACGCGGCGATATATATCGATCTCTCTTGCTAAAATGTCCCATCTGAAATTTCTTAGAATTGCAAGCGAGTGTTGACGTGTCGTAACTTATCAGAATTCAGTTCCGTGGTGAATGCTTCCGTTTCGATTCTGCCCGGAGCCTCGATCCGGGCAAGAAGCTTATCTGAGACATATAGCACAGTGTACAAGCCGTCATTGAGGTTAGGTGTGACTGAGCGTGTAACTGCGTGGGCACATTCGTTAAGCATTGAACGTATAAAGAGGGGCTTGAAATGGGTCGGGCATGTGGCACGTACGGGGGAGAAATGTATACGGGGTTTTGGTAGGGAAGCCTGAAGGAAAGGACTACATACAAGACCTAGGCGTAGATGGAAGTAATATGAACGTAATTCTTAAAGAAAATGAATGGGTGGGCATGGACTGGATTAAACTGGCTCGGGATAGAGGGACGTTATGGGCTGTTGTTAAAACAGTGGTGAACTTTCGAGGTGCTTACTGGTAACTCTGTAGGAACGCTAAACAAGTTATCATTGTTGCCTGCTGAGTGTATTGTTGCGTTTCGTATTATGCCGAGAATTAAATAAAATAGTGTTAACTGATTGGTCTTCATAATACAAAAGGAATGTGTTTTTTGCTGTGTGGAAACTTACTTGTGAGCTTCAGCCTTCCGCCTGTTAGCAGTGCGTCTGTATTGATGACGCCGTGGGGAGGACAGTTCTGGGAAGGCTGTCGGCCGCCATCTGTCTGCTCTTGATGTATGTAGTGCGTGAAGCTTATCGGACCGGCCGCGTAGCCGTAATTAACCCTAAAGCCCAGTGGTTACTATATGTACCACCATGTTTAACATTCACAAATTCTACGTTCTGCCCACCCACTGTATTTATGTGTTTTGTGTCGATCTCAGAACAAACAGCGATTATTTCACTGTACAGCATTAACTGACTGGTTTGTATAACTGAGACGGATTGTGTTTACTGCGCGGTACGGACTGTATTTATGTGTTTTGTGTGGATCTCAGAACAAACAGCGATTATTTCACTGTACAACATTAACTGACTGGTTTGTATAACTGAGACGGAGTGTGTTTACTGCGCGGTACGGACTGTATTTATGTGTTTTGTGTGGATCTCAGAACAAACAGCGATTATTTCACTGTACAGCATTAACTGACTGGTTTGTATAACTGAGACGGAGTGTGTTTACTGCGCGGTACGGACTGTATTTATGTGTTTTGTGTGGATCTCAGAACAAACAGCGATTATTTCACTGTACAGCATTAACTGACTGGTTTGTATAACTGAGACGGAGTGTGTTTACTGCGCGGTACGGACTGTATTTATGTGTTTTGTGTGGATCTCAGAACAAACAGCGATTATTTCACTGTACAGCATTAACTGACTGGTTTGTATAACTGAGACGGAGTGTGTTTACTGCGCGGTACGGACTGTATTTATGTGTTTTGTGTGGATCTCAGAACAAACAGCGATTATTTCACTGTACAGCATTAACTGACTGGTTTGTATAACTGAGACGGAGTGTGTTTACTGCGCGGTACGGACTGTATTTATGTGTTTTGTGTGGATCTCAGAACAAACAGCGATTATTTCACTGTACAGCATTAACTGACTGGTTTGTATAACTGAGACGGAGTGTGTTTACTGCGCGGTACGGACTGTATTTATGTGTTTTGTGTGGATCTCAGAACAAACAGCGATTATTTCACTGTACAGCATTAACTGACTGGTTTGTATAACTGAGACGGAGTGTGTTTACTGCGCGGTACGGACTGTATTTATGTGTTTTGTGTGGATCTCAGAACAAACAGCGATTATTTCACTGTACAGCATTAACTGACTGGTTTGTATAACTGAGACGGAGTGTGTTTACTGCGCGGTACGGACTGTATTTATGTGTTTTGTGTGGATCTCAGAACAAACAGCGATTATTTCACTGTACAGCATTAACTGACTGGTTTGTATAACTGAGACGGAGTGTGTTTACTGCGCGGTACGGACTGTATTTATGTGTTTTGTGTGGATCTCAGAACAAACAGCGATTATTTCACTGTACAGCATTAACTGACTGGTTTGTATAACTGAGACGGAGTGTGTTTACTGCGCGGTACGGACTGTATTTATGTGTTTTGTGTGGATCTCAGAACAAACAGCGATTATTTCACTGTACAGCATTAACTGACTGGTTTGTATAACTGAGACGGAGTGTGTTTACTGCGCGGTACGGACTGTATTTATGTGTTTTGTGTGGATCTCAGAACAAACAGCGATTATTTCACTGTACAGCATTAACTGACTGGTTTGTATAACTGAGACGGAGTGTGTTTACTGCGCGGTATGGACTGTATTTATGTGTTTTGTGTGGATCTCAGAACAAACAGCGATTATTTCACTGTACAACATTAACTGACTGGTTTGTATAACTGAGACGGAGTGTGTTTACTGCGCGGTACGGACTGTATTTATGTGTTTTGTGTGGATCTCAGAACAAACAGCGATTATTTCACTGTACAACATTAACTGACTGGTTTGTATAACTGAGACGGAGTGTGCTTACTGCGCGGTACGAACTGAGTCTTTAAGTACATTTAAGCTTAATGCTAATGTCCGAGACCTGGCGGCAGCTCCTATAGATGCTTTCTTAACAAGATCGCCTGCAGCATTCGCTCTTCCTTTACTTCGACGCATTGTAAGACACACACAGTGTTTTTGTGCAGTATTAGTTTGTGACCACATCAGACTACTGTCAGTAGGCTGTGACCACATCAGACTACTGTCAGTAGGCTGTGAAGTTGAGGCGGTTTTATATTGAGCGCTTCATTTTGTTGTTATTTTTATATCTTAAAAACAAGTTAATTTTCAACATAAATTCATGTGTTTTCAGAAGATCATGAAACCTGATTTCATTGTTTTGCTGCTGTCATCATGGTAGCTGCTACAAACTGTCGTATTAACAAAGAAAGCAGCGGGTGCTTCGGCTTCCGTTTATGTCTTAGAGAGCATGCATAAGTTGCTCTGCTCCACTTTCTTCACTGTACTGTGATTTGCGTGCCGGTTTTTATTTAGGCGGAAAGATCAATATGGCTGCGTGTTTTTCCTTCATTCCCCTGTAGATACTCTACCCGCTTCTTTTGTTCATGTCGTCGTATGCAGTTTGTTCCTCGGCCACATTATTCTGCAGTGCATTGCCGCTGTCAGACAAGTGTGTGTTGGCCATCGCCGTGTTCACACTGTGCCGTGTCTCTGGTCAGACTTGGTTCCTGGCGAGCTGGGCTACGGCAAGCTGTTTGTGCTTGAGCGTGATACGTTTAAATTGGAGTTGTCGTCGTTCGTCTTAGTCGCTTAATCAAACATGATTTGGAATTCATGTCGTCTGGGATGTGACTGTGTCGCTGTGTCAGTGTTTCCCGACGTTTCAAAGGAGCCTGTGCCTTCGTCTGCAAGAGTAGAGGCGTCCAAGAAGAGTGCCAGACGCTGAAGACAGGTGCAGATACATGGGTCTGTTGGTCCGGTTGGAAAGTATGGCGAAGCAATTGGGGAGGTTGTTGGCGGGGTGCTTTGGCAACCATAATTTGACACTACGTCCTTTCGAAACGTCGGGAGACACCAACCCAGCGACACAGCATCAGATACCAGATGATGCGAACCGTCAACAGAACCGCTGTGTAAACTCCAAATATCAAACTTGATTAAATTAAAGCCTTTTATTTGTCGTGAGTTTCTGTAACAACGAATTCCGCTGTCGGTGTTGATTGTCTTTCGCAGCAGTTCGTATTATGACGCAGGTTTTGTGATTACTGGCGTCTACCTAACTGAAGTACGGAATTGTCATTATGTGACGCCGCGCAAACCCAGCAAGAACTTCCCGATAGCAGCTGTTTGTCGTCGGTGCTCGATATCGCAGTGAATATTCTTATCATAAATTACGGAAGTTCGTCAAAGTGACGTCCTTCTGTCCGCACGGAGCCACATCTCGTCACCACATTTCGGAGTTATCGACGAAACAGAGATCGACTTAAGTGTGGCCGTGCTTTCTTACTAAAAATAACACTTCTGGTTAACATGTCAATCACGCGTGCATTCTAACAACCATTTTCAGAAACCAGTCCTAGCGCCACCATCGTGATCAGTCAGTTACTGTATGTGGTCGCAGTTTCGGAAGACTCATTGCTGTCAGAGCAGACACCAGTGACATGCCAGATTGTGCAGCTAAACGTACCGAAGACGTCCATCGACTTCTTGCTAAGGAAGACGCAATTTCGTCTAATTGTTCTGTGTCAGTCGGCTGTACTTCACTTCATATCCTTCGTGTCCCGCCTGATCGCTTGCTGTGACGTCTACTTGCTTGGTACGTCATCAGGAACATTTTTGTTAAACGTACGCCGGCATTTGCTGTCGGATGAACTTTGGTGTGTCTTTCGATTCACCGTCGGTTCCCTGCGAGGGGGGAAAAACATTCTGATATCGTATGCGTGACCGACGTGAAGAGCGCGACAGTCGTGTTTCTACGAAACCTAATACTGGTCTGCCAGATTGCACGGTGTCATGGCACAGTCCACGAATCACCACAGTATTGCTTCAGGTTTTTATGCAGGACGTTGTTCTGCAGTACGTTGTTCTGCAGTACACTTCTGCAGCACACTGTTCTACAGTACGTTGTTCTACGGCACACTGTTCTACAGTACGTTGTTCTACGGCACACTGTTCTGCAGTACGTCGTTCTGCAGCACACTGTTCTGCAGTACGTTGTTTTGCGGCACACTGTTCTACAGTACGTTCTACGGCACACTGTTCTGCAGTACGTTGTTTTGCGGCACACTGTTCTGCAGTACGTTGTTCTACGGCACACTGTTCTGCAGTACGTCGTTCTGCAGCACACTGTTCTGCAGTACGTTGTTTTGCGGCACACTGTTCTACAGTACGTTGTTCTACGGCACACTGTTCTACAGTACGTTGTTCTACGGCACACTGTTCTGCAGTACGTTGTTCTGCGGCACACTGTTCTGCAGTACGTTGTTCTGCGGCACACTGTTCTGCAGTACGTTGTTCTGCGGCACACTGTTCTGCAGTACGTCGTTCTACGGCACAGTGTTCTGCAGTACGTCGTTCTGCAGCACACTGTTCTGCAGTACGTTGTTCTACGGCACACTGTTCTGCAGTACGTTGTTCTGCGGCACACTGTTCTGCAGTACGTTGTTCTGCGGCACACTGTTCTGCAGTACGTTGTTCTGCAGCACACTGTTCTGCAGTACTGTGTACGTTACCAGTAGTTAACGAACTGCGAGCGTTAACCTCCACGCTGCTGCGAATTTCCATCGGCTTCTCCTTTCTTCGTCGGAAGGAAGATGAAATTACAGTCCCTCTGCAGTAACTGTAGTAGCAGTCCCTCTGCAGTAACTGTATAGCAGTCCCTCTGCAGTAACTGTAGTAGCAGTTCCTCTGCAGTAACTGTACTAGCCGTCCTTCTGCAGTAACTGTAGTAGCAGTCCCTCTGCAGTAACTGTAGTAGCAGTCCCTCTGCAGTAACTGTAGTAGCAGTCCCTCTGCAGTAACTGTAGTAGCAGTCCCTCTGCAGTAACTTTAGTAGCAGTCCCTCTGCAGTAACTTAGCGATCATTCATACGAGTTTAAAACCGTTAATGAGGAAGACCGAGGATGTCTCAGGCTGTGTCCGCTGTGCTTGCCGGCATTGTGCGCCTTACTTGGAGCTGTCACTGTAGTCTACATTTGCTGTAGGACTGCACGAACATCTCTCCACTTGATGTGAACTGTTTGCACTAACCATACAGCACTGATGTGAACTGTTTGCACTAACCATACAGCACTGATGTGAACTGTTTGCACTAACCATACAGCACTGATGTGAACTGTTTGCACTAACCATACAGCACTGATGTGAACTGTTTGCACTAACCATACAGCACTGATGTGAACTATTTGCACTAACCATACAGCACTGATGTGAACTGTTTGCACTAAGCATACAGCACTGATGTGAACTGTTTGCACTAACCATACAGCACTGATGTGAACTGTTTGCACTAACCATACAGCACTGATGTGAACTGTTTGCACTAACCATACAGCACTGATGTGAACTGTTTGCACTAACCATACAGCACTGATGTGAACTGTTTGCACTAACCATACAACACTGATGTGAACTGTTTGCACTAACCATACAGCACTGATGTGAACTGTTTGCACTAACCATACAACACTGATGTGAACTGTTTGCACTAACCATACAGCACTGATGTGAACTGTTTGCACTAACCATACAGCACTGATGTGAACTGTTTGCACTAACCATACAGCACTGATGTGAACTGTTTGCACTAACCATACAGCACTGTCTGTGCCAGCTTCTCTTTCAGAAACTCTGCGTTTTGTCCACTGAGTTTGTTTTATATCGCATTAGCAATAAATAACGATTAACTTAAGCGTCTTAGTAGAAACATTGCGTGTTTCCTGTGAGGTAGGGACTGAATTTGGTCATATAGCCTATATTTTGGGGCAGGGGGGCTAGTCAGACGTGGAAAATGACACAAAGGTCTGAGGGAAAGACTGGGAAATATTGTAACGGAAGTCAGTATATTAACTGTTCGAATGCAAACATACGAAGACAGTGCAAGTGATGTGTGAGCACAAAACTGCTGTTGGCGGTCGCAAGTGATGTGTGAGCACAAAACTGCTGTTGGCGGTCGCAAGTGATGTGTGAGCACAAAACTGCTGTTGGTGGTCGCAAGTGATGTGTGAGCACAAAACTGCTGTTGGCGGTAGCAAGTGATGTGTGAGCACAAAACTGCTGTTGGCGGTCGCAAGTGATGTGTGAGCACAAAACTGCTGTTGGCGGTCGCAAGTGATGTGTGAGCACAAAACTGCTGTTGGTGGTCGCAAGTGATGTGTGAGCACAAAACTGCTGTTGGCGGTAGCAAGTGATGTGTGAGCACAAAACTGCTGTTGGCGGTCGCAAGTGATGTGTGAGCACAAAACTGCTGTTGGCGGTCGCAAGTGATGTGTGAGCACAAAACTGCTGTTGGCGGTCGCAAGTGATGTGTGAGCACAAAACTGCTGTTGGCGGTCGCAAGTGATGTGTGAGCACAAAACTGCTGTTGGCGGTAGCAAGTGATGTGTGAGCACAAAACTGCTGTTGGCGGTAGCAAGTGATGTGTGAGCACAAAACTGCTGTTGGCGGTAGCAAGTGATGTGTGAGCACAAAACTGCTGTTGGCGGTCGCAAGTGATGTGTGAGCACAAAACTGCTGTTGGCGGTAGCAAGTGATGTGTGAACACAAAACTGCTGTTGGCGGTCGCAAGTGATGTGTGAGCACAAAACTGCTGTTGGCGGTAGCAAGTGATGTGTGAGCACAAAACTGCTGTTGGCGGTAGCAAGTGATGTGTGAGCACAAAACTGCTGTTGGCGGTCGCAAGTGATGTGTGAGCACAAAACTGCTGTTGGCTGTAGCAAGTGATGTGTGAACACAAAACTGCTGTTGGCGGTAGCAAGTGATGTGTGAACACAAAACTGCTGTTGGCTGTAGCAAGTGATGTGTGAGCACAAAACTGCTGTTGGCTGTAGCAAGTGATGTGTGAACACAAAACTGCTGTTGGCGGTAGCAAGTGATGTGTGAACACAAAACTGCTGTTGGCGGTCGCAAGTGATGTGTGAGCACAAAACTGCTGTTGGCGGTAGCAAGTGATGTGTGAGCACAAAACTGCTGTTGGCTGTAGCAAGTGATGTGTGAACACAAAACTGCTGTTGGCGGTAGCAAGTGATGTGTGAACACAAAACTGCTGTTGGCGGTCGCAAGTGATGTGTGAACACAAAACTGCTGTTGGCGGTAGCAAGTGATGTGTGAACACAAAACTGCTGTTGGCGGTCGCAAGTGATGTGTGAGCACAAAACTGCTGTTGGCTGTAGCAAGTGATGTGTGAACACAAAACTGCTGTTGGCGGTAGCAAGTGATGTGTGAACACAAAACTGCTGTTGGCGGTCGCAAGTGATGTGTGAACACAAAACTGCTGTTGGCGGTAGCAAGTGATGTGTGAACACAAAACTGCTGTTGGCGGTCGCAAGTGATGTGTGAACACAAAACTGCTGTTGGCGGTAGCAAGTGATGTGTGAACACAAAACTGCTGTTGGCGGTCGCAGCGTCTTGACAAACAGTAAACAAAAAATATCCAAATAAAACTACTTGGATTTACCTTTTTTTGCGGACGACGAAAGCCCCTAATCTTGACATGTGATGGGCCCAACACAATACGCCTTCGTCTTTTTGTAACTTTGCTTGAGGACTGACACACCTTCGGCCATTTGTATAGCTCGGTTAGCTCGTGGTCTTACTCAGACAGCAGTATGTGAGCGACGTCGGTCACACAGACAGCTGTCACGTTACTGTGTTTCTGCGCCACTTGACATCTTGCATCGCCATCCTCGTCTGCTTGTTGCTGCAAGAGGCGCCACGATACGCCACCCTTCATCAGAGTGGACTGTCCTTTAGAACGTCAGAACAAGAAAGTGGCCCCACACGGGGCTCGAAGGGCCTCACGCTGTTTTCGCTAGCCGCAAAGCAAGACACCGTGGGGTGACCTTGGGTCGGATGGCCTTGATTATTCGTGTGTGCTCGTGTTATTAGCGTAAAACAGGCAGTCACGTGCCACAGCTTCTGCTGCGGTCCTGCACGGTTCACACGTTCCGCTCTCCGTTGACACAGTATGGCACATATTGGCCGCCGCGTGGCACGGTGACATCTAGAGCACGACTGGTACAAACTGCGTGTCACTGCGTCATGACCTCTGTCCTGTTCTTCTCGTGTCCTTTAGTTCTGCTACTGTCGAGTGTTGGCTTTTCCCGAACATTATTTGAAAGTTTTTCTTTATATTCCTCATATCCTAACAAAAGTGCTAATTTAAGTTTTCCCTAAGAAATGTATTTTCCTCGATCGTGAGCGGAACTGCATGACATAATGTGCAAATAAACCGACTTTTACTCAAACTCGTGCATCTAACAGCAAATTTTTCAGTTTTTTCGAGTTTTCATTACTGTTCGTTTTCCGCTAACGTTAATTTCCCAGTTACAGAGCGTGACAGACGGACACTGTAAACTGTGCGGTTGTGCTTGCACACTGCGTGCCGAAACACGAACAGCGGTGTGCATACGTCACTCTTGCACTATAATACACCTGTGTTGTCGCAACGAGACCAGAGACAGGGACAGACAGTACATACTGTGATGATAGGGACAGACAGTACATACTGTGATGACAGGGACAGACAGTACATACTGTGATGATAGGGACAGACAGTACATACTGTGATGATAGGGACAGACAGTACATACTGTGATGATAGGGACAGACAGTACATACTGTGATGATAGGGACAGACAGTACATACTGTGATGACAGGGACAGACAGTACATACTGTGATGACAGGGACAGACAGTACATACTGTGATGACAGGGACAGACAGTACATACTGTGATGACAGGGACAGACAGTACATACTGTGATGACAGGGACAGACAGTACATACTGTGATGACAGGGACAGACAGTACATACTGTGATGACAGGGACAGACAGTACATACTGTGATGACAGGGACAGACAGTACATACTGTGATGACAGGGACAGACAGTACATACTGTGATGATAGGGACAGACAGTACATACTGTGATGATAGGGACAGACAGTACATACTGTGATGATAGGGACAGACAGTACATACTGTGATGATAGGGACAGACAGTACATACTGTGATGACAGGGACAGACAGTACATACTGTGATGACAGGGACAGACAGTACATACTGTGATGACAGGGACAGACAGTACATACTGTGATGATAGGGACAGACAGTACATACTGTGATGATAGGGACAGACAGTACATACTGTGATGTTAGGGACAGACAGTACATACTGTGATGACAGGGACAGACAGTACATACTGTGATGATAGGGACAGACAGTACATACTGTGATGATAGGGACAGACAGTACATACTGTGATGATAGGGACAGACAGTACATACTGTGATGATAGGGACAGACAGTACATACTGTGATGATAGGGACAGACAGTACATACTGTGATGACAGGGACAGACAGTACATACTGTGATGATAGGGACAGACAGTACATACTGTGATGATAGGGACAGACAGTACATACTGTGATGACAGGGACAGACAGTACATACTGTGATGATAGGGACAGACAGTACATACTGTGATGATAGGGACAGACAGTACATACTGTGATGACAGGGACAGACAGTACATACTGTGATGATAGGGACAGACAGTACATACTGTGATGATAGGGACAGACAGTACATACTGTGATGACAGGGACAGACAGTACATACTGTGATGATAGGGACAGACAGTACATACTGTGATGATAGGGACAGACAGTACATACTGTGATGATAGGGACAGACAGTACATACTGTGATGACAGGGACAGACAGTACATACTGTGATGACAGGGACAGACAGTACATACTGTGATGATAGGGACAGACAGTACATACTGTGATGATAGGGACAGACAGTACATACTGTGATGATAGGGACAGACAGTACGTACTGTGATGATAAGGACAGACAGTACATACTGTGATGATAGGGACAGACAGTACGTACTGTGATGATAAGGACAGACAGTACATCCAAAAGACAAGTGAACACAGTGGAAATGTCTGTTACGGTGTGCAGAGTGCATACTTTAGGTACCAAGGTTTCGGGGAAACTGATTCGTCCATCTTCAGGACTGAAGTGTGATGTCAAAAGCTATTTCTGCGATCGGCCATGAGGTTCTCTGATTCTGGCCCTAAGCAATGAGGGGGGGGGGGCAGTACGGATTTTGAGTAGCCGGATTGTGAGTTTACGCAGTGCCACGCATTTGAGTAGCCGGATTGTGAGTTTACGCAGTGCCACGCAGATAATGTAAATGCGCAGACAAGTGCTAAGCCGCTTCTCTGCTGTATCGACATGACAGCAAGACGAAGTACCTAGTGCAATACTGTTAATGGCTGTATTGACATGACAGCAAGACGAAGTACCTAGTGCAATACTGTTAATGGCTGTATCGACATGAGAGCAAGACGAAGTACCTAGTGCAATACTGTTAATGGCTGTATTGACATGACAGCAAGACGAAGTACCTAGTGCAATACTGTTAATGGCTGTATTGACATGACAGCAAGACGAAGTACCTAGTGCAATACTGTTAATGGCTGTATCGACATGACAGCAAGACGAAGTACCTAGTGCAATACTGTTAATGGCTGTATCGACATGACAGCAAGACGAAGTACCTAGTGCAATACTGTTAATGGCTGTATCGACATGACAGCAAGACGAAGTACCTAGTGCAATACTGTTAATGGCTGTATCGACATGACAGCAAGACGAAGTACCTAGTGCAATACTGTTAATGGCTGTATTGACATGACAGCAAGACGAAGTACCTAGTGCAATACTGTTAATGGCTGTATTGACATGACAGCAAGACGAAGTACCTAGTGCAATACTGTTAATGGCTGTATCGACATGACAGCAAGACGAAGTACCTAGTGCAATACTGTTAATGGCTGTATTGACATGACAGCAAGACGAAGTACCTAGTGCAATACTGTTAATGGCTGTATTGACATGACAGCAAGACGAAGTACCTAGTGCAATACTGTTAATGGCTGTATTGACATGACAGCAAGACGAAGTACCTAGTGCAATACTGTTCAGGGCGCCGCAACACGCAACCAAGTGCCTGCCGTGTGTGTGTCTGTGCATCTCGCTGTCACAGCAACGCTGTGTGTCTGTGATGTTCTGACGACGCTCGGCAGGCAGTGTCAGTACAACGTGCTACACTTGTATCGGCAGGCAGTGTCAGTACAACGTGCTACATTTGTATCGGCAAGCAGTGTCAGTACAACGTGCTACACTTGTATCGGCAGGCAGTGTCAGTACAACGTGCTACACTTGTATCGGCAGGCAGTGTCAGTACAACGTGCTACACTTGTATCGGCAGGCAGTGTCAGTACAACGTGCTACAATTGTATCGGCAAGCAGTGTCAGTACAACGTGCTACACTTGTATCGGCAGGCAGTGTCAGTACAACGTGCTACACTTGTATCGGCAGGCAGTGTTAGTACAACGTGCTACACTTGTATCGGCAGGCAGTGTCAGTACAACGTGCTACACTTGTATCGGCAGGCAGTGTCAGTACAACGTGCTACAATTGTATCGGCAAGCAGTGTCAGTACAACGTGCTACACTTGTATCGGCAGGCAGTGTCAGTACAACGTGCTACACTTGTATCGGCAGGCAGTGTCAGTACAACGTGCTACACTTGTATCGGCAGGCAGTGTCAGTACAACGTGCTACACTTGTATCGGCAGGCAGTGTCAGTACAACGTGCTACACTTGTATCGGCAGGCAGTGCTACACTTGTATCGGCAGGCAGTGTCAGTACAACGTGCTACACTTGTATCGGCAGGCAGTGCTACACTTGTATCAGCAGGCAGTGTCAGTACAACGTGCTACACTTGTATCGGCAAGCAGTGTCAGTACAACGTGCTACAATTGTATCGGCAAGCAGTGTCAGTACAACGTGCTACACTTGTATCGGCAGGCAGTGCTACACTTGTATCAGCAGGCAGTGTCAGTACAAGTGCTACACTTGTATCAGCAGGCAGTGTCAGTACAACGTGCTACACTTGTATCGGCCAATAATTATTTATTGGAGGGCGGTTCGCAAGGGCTACTTACACGGGGAGGCCCGGTTCGATTCCACGTCAGTCCACTTGGGATTTGTGGTAGACGTTGTAGAACGGGAAGAGGTTATTTGCCGAGTACTTCGGTTTTCCCCTGTCATTGTATTTCTATATATGCTCCGTACTCATTCATTTATCACCAGCCCTGTATAATCATAGTAACAGACAGCGTCGTGAAATAACCATCTTGTTCTGTCTCTGTCTTTCCAAGCGAAGTACTCCATTGCCTGTAGCGTCTGTATGCTACAGGTGCTGTGCGGAATGTCTAAGTACGTAGGCGTACCGTATACTTAAATTGCTTTCATGAATCGAATACACTGACAGTAGCGCCTTGGAGCCCAGTGGTTACTTATATGTACCGCCAGGTTTAGCGCTCAACAATTCTACGTTCTGCCCACACAGTGTATTTATGTGTTTTGTGTGGATCTCAGAACAAACAGCGATTATTTCACTGTACAGCATTAACTGACTGGTTTGTATAACTGAGACGGAGTGTGTTTACTGCGGGGTACGGACTGTATTTATGTGTTTTGTGTGGATCTCAGAACAAACAGCGATTATTTCACTGTACAACATTAACTGACTGGCTTGTATAACTGAGACGGAGTGTGTTTACTGCGCGGTACGGACTGTATTTATGTGTTTTGTGTGGATCTCAGAACAAACAGCGATTATTTCACTGTACAGACATTAACTGACTGGTTTGTATAACTGAGACGGAGTGTGTTTACTGCGCGGTACGGACTGTATTTATGTGTTTTGTGTGGATCTCAGAACAAACAGCGATTATTTCACTGTACAGCATTAACTGACTGGTTTGTATAACTGAGACGGAGTGTGTTTACTGCGCGGTGACGGACTGTATTTATGTGTTTTGTGTGGATCTCAGAACAAACAGCGATTATTTCACTGTACAACATTAACTGACCGGTTTGTATAACTGAGACGGAGTGTGTTTACTGCGCGGTACGGACTGTATTTATGTGTTTTGTGTGGATCTCAGAAGAAACAGCGATTATTTCACTGTACAACATTAACTGACTGGTTTGTATAACTGAGACGGAGTGTGTTTACTGCGCGGTACGGACTGTATTTTATGTGTTGTTGTGGATCTCAGAAGAAACAGCGATTATTTCACTGTACAACATTAACTGACTGGTTTGTATAACTGAGACGGAGTGTGTTACTGCGCGTACGGACTGTGTGTTTACTGTGAGTTAGTATCGGAACTTCTAAACATTATTTTATTGAAATTAAGGTTTCAAAGGGTTAAATTCACTTCTGATGTTATTTTGTGTAAATTTCATGCCATATCTAATTAATCCGCTAAATGGCAATTTCGAAACGTCGATTGCTCCACATAGGGTTTAATTAAAGAAACCATTAATATTGGTGTAATCACATCCCGTGAAGTTGGACGATCACAAGCAGCTTGGCCATTAGCAACGACCGAGCTGCCCATTTCGTCAGCAACACGTCACACTACAACACTGCACAGTGGGATGCTGCGCGCTCTTGTGTGCCTTTTTGGAACCTTGAGGCAGCGTTATAAAATTAGATGGCAAGTTTCCTGCCGTCGCTGCTTCAGCGGATACCGTGCTTAGCGTGAGTGTTATTAGCAAGCACAATACTGAGTCCGTGCAAAAATCCACATAACTGCCACTTGGCATAAAACGAACTCATTTGTGAGACGTAAACCTGAGAATCGCGAACTGTACGTGACTTGTGCTGCTCACAGCGTCCTTCTGTCGATAAACAAACCGACAGAAGGACGCTGTCGTCATTTTCCCCGTAGTTGCTAGCAGTTCTGTACAGGATAACCCTAAGTACTGTTGTGTAGTGGTGTCAGTTGGTGTGCTGCACTTACAGCACTAACAGAGCACGGGGCATGTTATAGACGACGGCGTTCGATGTGTGATGTATGTCCGTCTGATAACATGTGAACGAAACGTTTGCACAGTGCAACAAGTGTTTGCACAGTGCAGCAAGTGTTTGCACAGTGCAGCAAGTGTTTGCACAGTGCAGCAAGTGTTTGCACAGTGCAGCAAGTGTTTGCACAGTGCAGCTTTCCTCAGCAGCTCTGATTTCTGCCCTCAGTTGTTCGAGCCTGTCACTAACTGATAATAACTGCCAACTGTTTTAAATTAATTCTTCATTTACAAGTATTTGGTTGCATTTAATAATAATAATAATAATAATAATAATAACAATAATATAGTGACTAAAGTATGGATTGGACAGTCTGGGGTTCGATTCACGGCAGGAGCAACAGATGTTTCTATTCTCCAACTCATCCAGGTCGACTCTGGGGCCCACACAATCTCTTCAATAGGTACTCAGGATCCCCTCCGTGATAGTAAAGCGGCCGGGGCGTGAAGCTGACCACTCCATTTAGTGCCGAGGTTAGAAATGCGTGGAGCTATACCTCCACTCACCTATATTGTCTCCCTGGTATGTACGGGGACAACTTTACTCTTTTGGTTTCAGTGTTTGTGCGACCGTTATTGTGATTTTGTTTTGCAGTGGAAATGTTCAATTTTGTTCTCATTTCGTGTTTGTTCTGTGACGCCGTGTTGCTAAGACTTGGTGCAGAGGAGAACAGGAGTTGGTTGGAGAGCAGTCTGAAGACAATTGTGTAACGTGCAGGGGCTGAACTGATGATTGTTATGATTGTTATGATTGTTATTATTGTTATTATTATTACCTGTGCAACAAGTCTGTCATTTCTGACGATCCTGTAGCATTGATGTCAGGCTTCCGCCGCGATGTTGATGACACCTGTGGTCTTGTGGGTTATTACACGGCGTCGTGTGGTAATTGTTTGTTCTCACCCTGCCCCAAAGGCAGCACTTGGCCACACTGTCACCGGTTCTCTCACAGATATCCGAGCAGCCACTTTTCGCGTCTCTCCTCTCCCTCTCCATCGCGCTGTTTCGATTCTTTATTCTTCTAATTTATTTATTTACATTTTTAATTTTTACTGTTGGTTTATTTGTATTTTATTTATCTCCCTTTATCCCTATATTTTCCCCCCCATTCCATATATGTTGCCAGCTGTCTCAGCTGTTTGCACTCTCGGTACCCCAGCAGCTTTACGCTGTTTGTATCCACCCCTCTCTCACCCTGTTGGCTGTCATCACATCACACGTATTGCTACCCCGCCGTAATTGCCAGAATCTATGTTATAGGCTTTCTTTCCTACTCGGAATCTTGACCCGTGAGGATGGGACCGATACGTTGTCCCGAAACGTCGGTAAACAATTACCACACGACGCCGTGTAATAACCCAGAAGACCACAGATTTCGATCCTGTAGCAGTTTCGCCGTTTTAACTGTCGTTCTGTTTGCTAGAACTGTGTTGCTGTGCTGAATAGCTTCCAGGCTCGAGAGAAAATCCCGTTTTCCTTTCTTAAAACTTTTTTAAAGCCAATTGGCATGAAACCAAAACCATTTTCCCTTAAGAAGCAGTAGCAGTCGTCCTAAGTGCAGTAACAGTGCTGCCATCTTTCATTCTCGTTGGCGCGTGTTTGGTGTGGGCCGTCCCGCTCCGCGCCATAAACGTGATATATCGCGCAGCAGCAGATAATTCTACCCGTTCTGTTGTAACTGAGAAAACTAATCCAGTTCTTCTTTGCTCTCCTCTTGAGCGCGTTTATCAATTGCGGCTGCCACATATAGTGCACACTTTGACCTCTCACTGCCCCTGAACGAGACACAATGGACCTGTAACGGCAGGTCATTGCGCAAACATGCGTCAGTGCCACGACGGAACACGTTTAATTGAAGTTATGTTGCACTCTTTTGTGTGTAACAACCCTTTAGAGACTAAGATTAACCTGAATTACATTTAAAGATACAACTCGTACCGCGCAGTAAACACACTCCGTCTCAGTTATACAAACCAGTCAGTTAATGTTGTACAGTGAAATAATCGCTGTTTGTTCTGAGATCCACACAAAACACATAAATACAGTCCGTACCGCGCAGTAAACACACTCCGTCTCAGTTATACAAACCAGTCAGTTAATGTTGTACAGTGAAATAATCGCTGTTTGTTCTGAGATCCACACAAAACACATAAATACAGTCCGTACCGCGCAGTAAACACACTCCGTCTCAGTTATACAAACCAGTCAGTTAATGTTGTACAGTGAAATAATCGCTGTTTGTTCTGAGATCCACACAAAACACATAAATACAGTCCGTACCGCGCAGTAAACACACTCCGTCTCAGTTATACAAACCAGTCAGTTAATGTTGTACAGTGAAATAATCGCTGTTTGTTCTGAGATCCACACAAAACACATAAATACAGTCCGTACCGCGCAGTAAACACACTCCGTCTCAGTTATACAAACCAGTCAGTTAATGTTGTACAGTGAAATAATCGCTGTTTGTTCTGAGATCCACACAAAACACATAAATACAGTCCGTACCGCGCAGTAAACACACTCCGTCTCAGTTACACAAACCAGTCAGTTAATGCTGTACAGTGAAATAATCGCTGTTTGTTCTGAGATCCACACAAAACACATAAATACAGTCCGTACCGCGCAGTAAACACACTCCGTCTCAGTTACACAAACCAGTCAGTTAATGTTGTACAGTGAAATAATCGCTGTTTGTTCTGAGATCCACACAAAACACATAAATACACTGTGTGGGCAGAACGTAGAATTTGTGAATGTTAAACATGGTGGTACATATAGTGACCGCTGGGCCTTTAACGGTTAACATTTTTACTTTCATTTGCTGCCCGTAACATCACATACCGGCACAACTCCAGTTTCACGCCGCACCACGGTTCGTCTCTGTACTGCCGCGCTCAAACCGACTGTTGGCCCACAGTGCGTTCAACTGCATTTCCTTCACGGCAAAGCAGTTGAACGCACTGTACGCCGTCACGCCTCATTTTGTTAAGATCCATTTCAATATTATCTTCCCATCTACATCTAGATCCCGAGTGACGTCATACTTTGATGCATTCTGACAAACATTTTTATGCATTTCTCCGGGCCTAATACATATTACTACTACTACTAGTAGTAGTAGTAGTAGTAGCGTGTTAGGACACGTGATTAAAAAATTTACAGTTCATCCATTATGTAAAGATCAAGTTGTCGCCTCCCACGCTATGAAGGCATATAGGGGGAATAGAGGGATAGCTCTACTTATTCTTAACCTCGGCACTAGATGTTGGTGAGTGATCAACTTCACGCCCCGGCCGCTTTGCCCGCGGGAGAGAACCCCTGTAGTCATTGAGTACGAGGCTGGGCGGGCACTGGGCTAGGCGATTTGGAGAAGAAAACAATGTCTTGCCTCTGCCAAGGATCGAACCCCGGATCGTTCAGCCCGTAACGTTAGTCGTTATACCGACTGAGCTCTCGTGGTTCATTTCTTGCGATGTGTGCTTTAAAATAAATAAAGTTCTGAGAATTGCGGCATTTCGGAGACTGATTTTGTCTCCTGCCTGATGCAAGGCATGAAAAAGAAGCCGATTGGTAGACCAGATAGTGAAGGGTAGGTTTGAAGAGCAGGACGTAGGCAGTTGGTGTGTGCTGTTTTTCACCTGAGCCGATCTGCGAGATGTCGTGATGTTCAGACTTGTGTCGCCGTAAAGCGCGCACAGTGTTGTGCTAAGACGGCACAGTGGTGCGATGCTGATAACAAGAGCTGCTGCAAGACCGACCGCTCGTCGTCATGGCACAGATTATAAACGAACTGTGACGTCACATCGCTGGGCTTTGCACTGCGAAACATAGAAACGGAGAGGATGAGATAAACAAGTGAAACGGATCTCCGAAATTCTCCTTCTGTGCGTTTCTTTTGTGCGGGATGCAGTACAGTCACTGCAGGATATCACTAACGGTACAGTCACTGCAGGTTATCACTAACGGTACAGTCACTGCAGGATATCACTAACGGTACAGTCACTGCAGGATATCACTAACGGTACAGTCACTGCAGGATATCACTAACGGTACAGTCACTGCAGGTTATCACTAACGGTACAGTCACTGCAGGTTATCACTAACGGTACAGTCACTGCAGGATATCACTAACGGTACAGTCACTGCAGGTTATCACTAACGGTACAGTCACTGCAGGTTATCACTAACGGTACAGTCACTGCAGGTTATCACTAACGGTACAGTCACTGCAGGTTATCACTAACGGTACAGTCACTGCAGGTTATCACTAACGGTACAGTCACTGCAGGTTATCACTAACGGTACAGTCACTGCAGGATATCACTAACGGTACAGTCACTGCAGGTTATCACTAACGGTACAGTCACTGCAGGTTATCACTAACGGTACAGTCACTGCAGGTTATCACTAACGGTACAGTCACTGCAGGTTATCACTAACGGTACAGTCACTGCAGGTTATCACTAACGGTACAGTCACTGCAGGTTATCACTAACGGTACAGTCACTGCAGGTTATCACTAACGGTACAGTCACTGCAGGTCATCACTAACGGTACAGTCACTACAGGTTGTCACTAACGGTACAGTCACTGCAGGTTATCACTAACGGTACAGTCACTGCAGGTTATATCACACTAAGGGTTAACAAGTCACTACACGTGTTGTCACTAACGGTACAGTCACTGCAGGTTATCACTAACGGTACAGTCACTCAGGTCTCACTACGTACAGTCACTCAGTTCACTAACGGTACAGTCACTGCAGGTCATCACTACGTACAGTCACTAGGTTCACTAACGGTACAGTCACATGTACTAAAGGTACAGTCATCAGGTCACCTAACGGTACAGTCACTGCAGGTCTCACAACGGTTCAGTCACTCAGGTCATTAACGGTACAGTCACTGCAGGTCATCACTAACGGTACAGTCACTACAGGTTGTCACTAACGGTACAGTCACTGCAGGTTTCACTAACGGTACAGTCACTAGCAGGTCATCACTAACGGTACAGTCACTGCAGGTCATCACTAACGGTACAGTCACTGCAGGTCTCACTAACGGTACAGTCACTGCAGGTCATCACTAACGGTACAGTCACTGCTACAGGTTGATCACTAACGGTACAGTCACTGCAGGTATCACTAACGGTACAGTCACTGCAGGTCATCACTAACGGTACAGTCACTGCAGGTCATCACTAACGGTACAGTCACTGCAGGTCATCACTAACGGTACAGTCACTGCAGTCATCACTAACGGTACAGTCACTGCAGGTCATCACTAACGGTACAGTCACTGCAGAATATCACTAACGGTACAGTCGTTCGTTTTGATCCCTTCCTTTGTGCACACTCAGCGACTCGCTGACACGAATTGTGGACACCATGTCCGTGGACACCGCATGTCCGTGGACACCGCATGTCCGTGGACGAACCGCATGTCCGTGGACACCGCATGTCCGTGGACACCACATGTCCGTGGACACATCCAGATAGGCAATTGAAGGACGTTGCTAGTAGAATGTAAGAGGGACGAATTGGAATGCAGCAATAAGAAGGACAGGAAGTATTGTAATTGTCTTTACTTTTTTGTACTTTCATTATTGATTATTTATTTTTATTTTTTATTTTATTCTTATTTCTATTGATTTGTTTATTTTCATTTATTTTTGTATTTTTTAGTTTCGGTTAAGTTTTATTTTATTCTTTACTTTTTCGTTTTCATTTTAATTATTTCTTTCTTATTTTTATTTTATGCTTTTTTAAATTTTATTTCTTTTATGATTATTATTATTGTTATGTTTTTATTTTTCCTCAATTCTACTTCTACTTTTATTATTTTAATTTTTCCTTGATTATTTTACGATTCCCTCCTTTTAATTAATACGTTCGTTTATTCGGTTTACTTCCCTTCCCTGTTATTGCCGCCTCCATACATTTTTCTCCCATTATTCTCACCCTGCTTCACTGGCAGCTCTTGGCCACCCTCAGACCGGTTCTCACCCAGGTACCCCAATAACCACTTTACGTGTCTCCCCCCCCCCCCCTCATGCTCTTTTGATTGTTTCTTCTAATTTATTTATTTTTAATGTTTACTGTTTGTTTTATTTGTATTTTATTTATCTAGCCTATCTATATTTTCCCCCTCACCGTTACTCCATTCCATATATGTTGCCAGCTGTCTCAGCTGTTGCACTCTCGGTACCCCAGCAGCTTTACGCTGTTTGTATCCACCCCTCTCTCACCCTATTGGCTGTCATCACGCCTACTGATTGCTACCCCGCGCGCACCTTCCCATATAAAATCTACGTTATAGGTTGCTCACTTTCTTTCTTTCCTACTCGGACTCTTGACCCGTGAAGATGGGACCGATACGTTGTACCGAAACGTCGGTAAACAATTACCACACGACGCGCGTAATGTCCCAGAAGAGCGCAGATCTCGTTTCCACCTTCCTTTCCTGTGTCAACCAACCAGTGTTTCGTTATGTTGTCTGTCCTTCCGACTAGACGCCTAGCGCCGCAGCCAAAACTGCCTTCTGTTATTCCCTTTTCTTGTGCCGAAGAATGCTGCGAGCGGTGTAATTATCGCTCGCTTTTATGTGAAGCTTTTATGTGAAGCTTTTATGTGAAGCTTCCCATCTCGTGAAAAAGAGTCGATTGGAACTTTTCTCGTTTCTATCAGAGATGAAATAAACAGCAATTAATAACTCCTGTTAGGCATTTGAATTCCCAGTTTTTTATTCCCATCTTCCCCCCCCCCCCTTCCCACACACAAAGCGTCACTGTTGGTGATGTAACAGGAGTGTAACGCAGTTACGCCGTGCCCTCGGTTTGTGTAACGGCGTAGGGGGGAGGTGCGAATTGGTGTGGAGCCTTTGGATTGTGTTTTGCTGCCTCCACAGCGCAGGCATTTAAAGTTTGATTTGTGAATCAGCATATATCACGTGCCCCCCCCCCGCCCCCCACACACACTGCACTCCCCTTGCGGATAACAAACGACCCCCCTCTCCATGAACCTCGTTTATTTGGTGTTGCAAACAATAGACAGAGTTAGACGTGTCACACGTTGGTTTGCTTATGTGTTACGTACACCATCTGCGTGCCAGTGGATGTTGTCTGTCTGTCTGTCCGCTCCATGTTGGAATTATAACGTTAATCCGGGTATCTAGTCATCTGATTTTGCAATGAAAGCTAGACAGTGTGTATACAGACAATCACAATATATGCCCGCTAAAAGCAGTACTCGTCTGTCGAGATTTTTATGTACATTTCTGTACACGATTGTGTGCAATGACTGTTAGTTCGACAGTACATCAAAACTGTCGTCGATAGATGATCGCTCGTTGAATTTATCTGTTTAAAATCTCCGCGTGTGTATGATGTCGAACACTGGTCAGTCGTCTGTGTTTTGTTCTGATGTTTGCTTGTGTTCTCTCGGACGGAGCCTTCCTGTGTACTGGCCTCGAATGACGAGAACAGCTTTGACCTTGAGATCTCCGGGAAACCCGTATAGGTCATGTCACAGTCGTATCTATCACGGCATCTGTGACTATCCGCTGATCGCGACTGTTAGGTATTCAGTTTAGACAAGCACAAAGTCCAATTTATGCACAGCTGTGACCAGATAAAACACTACAGAAAAATAATAGAAGTAACTCGAACACACAACACACCACTGCACATCAGGCCAATATACTTTTAACGTGATTATGTCGGTTACTGCGCATAATAATTCAGCGGTCTGACTTTCCGCTGCCTCACTGCCAAGGTCAGAGCTGTTGTGGCGGGTCGACAACAGTACACTGAGCTACTATTTATACCTTCAGAGTTACCTCTGAATGTGCTGTGTTGCCAACTGGTCCACGTTCAGAAGAATTTCGTAAAGTATTCTGTAACCGTAAGTGAATACAAGACCTACATTACGGAATCAGTTCGCTTATCTGTTTCCTAGAACCAAAATTACATTTTATCAGCCCAGTAACAGGCCTTTGTTATCCGAATGTCGCTTGGAATTATGGCAGATGATGCTTTGGGCATGTGTGTGGGCATTAGCAGTGGCGTTTCGTGGGATCGGTTTGCACGTGCTGTGAAAATTGAATTGAAGTATGAAAGTTTTTATAAACTGATGCTGTAAGATTCTGTGTTTTGACACGCCGTAACGAGCGTAGAGTTTTGTATAGCGATATAATCAGGAATCGCGAGCTGTAAATACAAGAGGCGTGTAATTCAGTGAACATCACCAGGAAGTCTGTTGCTTTGCTGTCAGTAAAGGTCACGAAAGTTAACCTCCCATTTTAACTGTACGTAGCTAACGTTCAGAAATCCCACGCTGATTTCAGATTTGTGTCCTACATTTTGAGTGAACTTTTGAAAACTGTCCAACAGCTGTGTTCACTGAATACACAGTTGCTAACTGAATGAATGAGTTACATGTGCCAGTGATACTGCGTTATCATCACAGTTACATGTGCCAGTGATACTGCGTTATCATCACAGTTACATGTGCCAGTGATACTGCGTTATCATCACAGTTACATGTGCCAGTGATACTGCGTTATCATCACAGTTACATGTGCCAGTGATACTGCGTTATCATCACAGTTACATGTGCCAGTGATACTGCGTTATCATCACAGTTACATGTGCCAGTGATACTGCGTTATCATCACAGTTACATGTGCCAGTGATACTGTGTTATCATCACAGTTACATGTGCCAGTGATACTGCTTTATCATCACAGTTACATGTGCCAGTGATACTGCGTTATCATCACAGTTACATGTGCCAGTGATACTGCGTTATCATCACAGTTACATGTGCCAGTGATACTGCGTTATCATCACAGTTACATGTGCCAGTGATACTGTGTTATCATCACAGTTACATGTGCCAGTGATACTGCGTTATCATCACAGTTACATGTGCCAGTGATACTGCGTTATCATCACAGTTACATGTGCCAGTGATACTGCGTTATCATCACAGTTACATGTGCCAGTGATACTGCGTTATCATCACAGTTACATGTGCCAGTGATACTGCGTTATCATCACAGTTACATGTGCCAGTGATACTGCGTTATCATCACAGTTACATGTGCCAGTGATACTGCGTTATCATCACAGTTACATGTGCCAGTGATACTGCGTTATCATCACAGTTACATGTGCCAGTGATACTGCGTTATCATCACAGTTACATGTGCCAGTGATACTGCGTTATCATCACAGTTACATGTGCCAGTGATACTGCGTTATCATCACAGTTACATGTGCCAGTGATACTGCGTTATCATCACAGTTACATGTGCCAGTGATACTGCGTTATCATCACAGTTACATGTGCCATGATACTGCGTTATCATCACAGTTACATGTGCCAGTGATACTGCGTTATCATCACAGTTACATGTGCCAGTGATACTGCGTTATCATCACAGTTACATGTGCCAGTGATACTGCGTTATCATCACAGTTACATGTGCCAGTGATACTGCGTTATCATCACAGTTACATGTGCCAGTGATACTGCGTTATCATCACAGTTACATGTGCCAGTGATACTGCGTTATCATCACAGTTACATGTGCCAGTGATACTGCGTTATCATCACAGTTACATGTGCCAGTGATACTGCGTTATCATCACAGTTACATGTGCCAGTGATACTGCGTTATCATCACAGTTACATGTGCCAGTGATACTGCGTTATCATCACAGTTACATGTGCCAGTGATACATGCGTGTATGTATCATCACAGTTACATGTGCCAGTGATACTGGTTATCATCACAGTTACATGTGCCAGTGATACTGTGTTATCATCACAGTTACATGTGCCAGTGATACTGCGTTATCATCACAGTTACATGTGCCAGTGATACTGTGTTATCATCACAGTTACATGTGCCAGTGATACTGGTTATCATCACAGTTACATGTGCCAGTGATACTGCGTTATCATCACAGTTACATGTGCCAGTGATACTGCGTTATCATCACAGTTACATTGTTGCCAGTGATACTGCGTTTATCATCACAGTTACATGTGCCAGTGATACTGCGTTATCATCACAGTTACATGTGCCAGTGATACTGCGTTATCATCACAGTTACATGTGCCAGTGATACTGGTTATCATCACAGTTACATGTGCCAGTGATACTGTGTTATCATCACAGTTACATGTGCCAGTGATACTGTGTTATCATCACAGTTACATGTGCCAGTGATACTGGTTATCATCACAGTTACATGTGCCAGTGATACTGCGTTATCATCACAGTTAACATGTGCCAGTGATACTGGTTATCATCACAGTTACATGTGCCAGTGATACTGCGTTATCATCACAGTTACATGTGCCAGTGATACTGGTTATCATCACAGTTACATGTGCCAGTGATACTGCGTTATCATCACAGTTACATGTGCCAGTGATACTGCGTTATCATCACAGCAGAATTCTGTTTAAAAACCTTGAAATAAAAACTTACGGAAGTAGTTTTGTGTTTTTCCCCGCCTTCAGTTTTTCTGACTGTGCAAGGTCGATTGTGGGGCGACTGTTGAATGATGAATTGAAGAGGATTTGGAAGGAGACGGTTATGACCGAGGCAGTATCGTGCATTTGCCTGGAGAGACTGACGAAGACCACAGAACACCTTATCCCTGCTGAAGTTGGAACCGGACATGTCGCTGATACACTGGAGCGCTGGTGCACCGACTGACAGCTGGAGTTAAATCCGGACATGTCACTGATACACTGGAGCGCTGGTGCACCGACTGACAGCTGGAGTTAAATTCGGACATGTCACTGATAACCTGGAGCGCTGGTGCACCGACTGACAGCTGGAGTTAAAACCGGACATGTCGCTGGTACACTGGAGCGCTGGTGCACCGACTGACAGCTGGAGTTAAATCCGGACATGTCACTGATACACTGGAGCGCTGGTGCACCGACTGACAGCTGGAGTTAAATCCGGACATGTCACTGATAACCTGGAGCGCTGGTGCACCGACTGACAGCTGGAGTTAAAACCGGACATGTCGCTGGTACACTGGAGCGCTGGTGCACCGACTGACAGCTGGAGTTAAAACCGGACATGTCGCTGATACACTGTAGCGCTGGTGCACCGACTGACAGCTGGAGTTAAAACCGGACATGTCGCTGGTACACTGGAGCACTGGTGCACCGACTGACAGCTGGAGTTAAAACCGGACATGTCGCTGATACACTGGAGCGCTGGTGCACCGACTGACAGCTGGAGTTAAAACCGGACATGTCGCTGGTACACTGGAGCGCTGGTGCACCGACTGCAGCTGGAGTTAAAACCGGACATGTCGCTGATACACTGGAGCGCTGGTGCACCGACTGACAGCTGGAGTTAAAACCGGACATGTCGCTGATACACTGGAGCGCTGGTGCACCGACTGACAGCTGGAGTTAAAACCGGACATGTCGCTGGTACACTGGAGCGCTGGTGCACCGACTGACAGCTGGAGTTAAAACCGGACATGTCGCTGGTACACTGGAGCGCTGGTGCACCGACTGACAGCTGGAGTTAAAACCGGACATGTCGCTGGTACACTGGAGCGCTGGTGCACCGACTGACAGCTGGAGTTAAAACCGGACATGTCGCTGGTACACTGGAGCGCTGGTGCACCGACTGACAGCTCAAACGTAGCCATCAAGTGATCAGTCTGGTACCAATTGTCTGTTGTACAGAATCGTTCATGATTGCTGAGTCCATCTTCAGGCCAGGGTAAGGCAAAAAGCGTTAAGGCAGGACATCGCGTACCTGTCGAAGCGTGCTGAACACTAGCTGTGTCAAGTGGATTGGCTGACCTTGCAGCATTGCGGCCGGAGAAGTTGCACTACTTCAGACGGCAGTAGCTGATAGGACGGTCAGTGACTGGTGAATCGGAAAGCATTTGCAGCAGTCAGTGTAGCCACTGTCCAGTGACGTCACGTTAACACGCATTTCAGTAAACGAGTGCGAACTCACTTGAGAAGATTCTGCTGCCTTTATTTCAAACTTAATTGATTGTAGATTTCGGTGCGAGCCAAAGTGACCGAAACACGAGGGGATATTTTGCATTTGTGTCCTTCTTGCAGTCTCTTGAAGTCATTCCAGTTGCTGATCGCATTTAGTGACGTCATAGATCCGACTGTTTTTATGATGCGAAGAACAAGTGGCGATTGCTTTGTACGTAAGACCACGCGGTGTGACCAGAAGGACTTTTTGTGCTACTAACAGAATATGTAAAGTGCTGTGAAGAGTGATAACCGCGTCAGGTTGTTAAATCAGCGAACGTTTCGGACACTGACTCTGTCTCCATCATCAGGGTCTGTTACAGTACCCGGTAGGCGCTCGTGAAAGGTCTTAGTGGTGGCCAGCTGTTCACTCCACCCACAAACCCCTAATGGCTCGCGTCCTTGCACGAGCCCCACTCTGGTACTGCTACATACCCTGATGATGGAGACAGAGTCAGTATCCGAAACTCTTGCTGATTTAAACAGCCTGACGCGGCAGTTAGCCTGAGAAGATTTCGATGCATCTGTCGCGGCGAGAAGTTGAAGACACAAAAAATATGTGAAGTGTTTGGAAATTGAAGTTGTGTAAATATTAAACACTTTAGGCACATCTCAATACAATCAGTTGCTGCTGTTGAGCGAAGTGGTCGCTCTGTATATGAGTACAGTGTGTTCAAAGTGCACGAAATACATGAGTACAGTGTGTTCAAAGTGCACGAAATACATGAGTACAGTGTGTTCAAAGTGCACGAAATACATGAGTACAGTGTGTTCAAAGTGCACGAAATACATGAGTACAGTGTGTTCAAAGTGCACGAAATACATGAGTACAGTGTGTTCAAAGTGCACGAAATACATGAGTACAGTGTGTTCAAAGTGCACGAAATACATGAGTACAGTGTGTTCAAAGTGCACGAAATACATGAGTACAGTGTGTTCAAAGTGCACGAAATACATGAGTACAGTGTGTTCAAAGTGCACGAAATACATGAGTACAGTGTGTTCAAAGTGCACGAAATACATGAGTACAGTGTGTTCAAAGTGCACGAAATACATGAGTACAGTGTGTTCAAAGTGCACGAAATACATGAGTACAGTGTGTTCAAAGTGCACGAAATACATGAGTACAGTGTGTTCAAAGTGCACGAAATACATGAGTACAGTGTGTTCAAAGTGCACGAAATACATGAGTACAGTGTGTTCAAAGTGCACGAAATACATGAGTACAGTGTGTTCAAAGTGCACGAAATACATGAGTACAGTATGTTCAAAGTGCACGAAATACATGAGTACAGTGTGTTCAAAGTGCAGAGTTTTCTTAATGTCAAAGCAGTTGATGTATATAATTACAATATGCTTTAAAGGATCAGTTGCAAGGAGCTGTAGCATCCTTATTAGTATGTTGGTTCAGTTTAGAGCTTCTCCGGTTGCACGATGTTGCCCATCGCTTGTTCCAGAACCTCGGTCTGGGAAGAGCCGCTGCCTGCAGATGGACCATTATAGAGATTCTTCCGTTCGTCTCCCATCCTGATATTTGTACCAGCACTTCTCTCCCTCGGGACTTGATGAGCTCGTGGCCGGCTGACAGATGTTTCCTGTGGGACGTTTAAATGGCACTGCTGTGCCACCAGCAGCGGTTGGCACTGAAGTAGTGTGCGTCAAGACATAGTAGGTAGGCGCATAACGTACGGACGGACTGGACAGAAATTATTCTTGATATTATTACGACGCGAAGACGCGTGCTTTTGTGCGTGCGTCGGAGTGACTTGCTACATATTGATGGCGCGGACAAATGTTGGGCACGGAGCAGTGTGGAGTGACTTGGCCGTCAGTGGAGGCTAGCAAACTTGTCTGTCCTGTTTCACTTTTAGGCGCGTTCGAAAAATTGCGAAAATCGACTATTAGCGTCGTCATGTCTGTCTGTTCGTCCGCACGGAACAATTCGGATCCCACTGGACGAATGTTCTTGAAATTTGATAGTTGAATATTTTTCGAAAATCCGTTCAGAAAATTCAAGTTTCATAAAAATCTGACAATAACGGTACTTTACGTGACGACCTATGTACATTTATGACAATATCTCTCTGAGTTCTTCTTAGGATGAGAAATATTTCGGGCAAAAGTTTTAGAGGAAATCAAAACACACATTTTATATTCTATAACTTTTTCCCCCGAAAATCGTGCCGTTTATGAAATAATGTGGGAAAATATGGTAGAGACAGTCAGGCCACAGTCAGGCCACAGTTAGGCCTGCCGACTACGTGGTGATATTGACAGTGAGGGGTAGTAAGGGGGTGTTTCTAGTCGGAGCCGAAACGTAGAGCCGTGGTCGCTGCCCCAGCCTGATGGGTGGCAAGGTGACCTCGGGCTGGAGAGACTGCAAAGAGAAAAAGTCTTGAAGGTGCCGCATTGTCTTTGTGTACGTGTAGGTGTCGTGTACGTCGGGATATGACGGCCATGTCAGTGTAGCGACCGCTAATGGATTTGTCTTGTTTCGTTTCGTTGCTGTAGTTTCGTCAGATGACATATCTGTACAGACAGCGATGACAGCTCATCATGTTCTGTTCTGCTGAGTTTAGCTGCGTCTGCAGACAGCGAACTCACACGAGGAAATTCGAAAGTGGATTTTGATTGACTGGGAGAGTCAGGCAGACTGGCGAACTAGCACGTGTTTGCGTTCTTCATTGCTGTTATCAAGTGCGGCGCAGCTGACGTCTCCGTAATTTCCCATATAAACGCCTCTGTGATTTGTTGGAGCGGGGCTCCACTGCTTCGTCACCCCATTCTTTGCGGTGGCCGCGTGGCTCATTCAACGCTAAATGTTTTTGAACGTGACAGAACGTCGTCAGGAAATCTACCGATGTGTCTGTCTGTATGTTTATATATGTACATATAAAATATATATAAAGCTTCTTGTAACGACTTCCCGTTGAAATTTCAACGGACCTCGTACCAGTTGTTTGTAAAGGTAAATAAAGCAGTACAGTATACGACGTATTGCGGTCAGTGCACGAACGGTAAGCTGACGGTCGTTGCCGTTCGCTGACGGACACGCCTGCAGTCGGTGGCACCAGCACAAATGTCGCACTGCGCGATTTAGTTTAGCGAGATTATTGAAATGGCATTGTGAGGTTACCACCTAGGAATGGTTAGGGTTACCGCAGCAGTGTAGCGGAGATTTCCGTTCAGTAGTTTCATGATAAGTCGGTCCCTGTCACCACGATAGAAGATACGGTCCCTGTCACCACGACAAGTCGGTCCCTGTCACACGACAAGTCGGTCCCTGTCTTCACCACGACAAGTCGGTCCCTGTCACCACGACAAGTCGGTCCCTGTCACCACGATAAGTCGGTCCCTGTCACCACGACAAGTCGGTCCCTGTCACCACGACAAGTCGGTCCCTGTCACCACGACAAGTCGGTCCCTGTCACCACGATAAGTCGGTCCCTGTCACCACGATAAGTCGGTCCCTGTCACCACGACAAGTCGGTCCCTGTCACCACGACAAGTCGGTCCCTGTCACCACGATAAGTCGGTCCCTGTCACCACGATAAGTCGGGTCCCCTGTCACCAGATAAGTCGGTCCCTGTCACCACGATAAGTCGGTCCCTGTCACCATGACAAGTCGGTCCCTGTCACCACGACAAGTCGGTCCCTGTCACCACGACAAGTCGGTGTCCCGTTCGGTCCCACCAGACGATAAGTCGGTCCCGAATCGGTCCACCACGATAAGTCGGTCCCTGTCACCATGACAAGTCGGTCCCTGTCACCACGATAAGTCGGTCCCTGTCACCACGGCATGTCGCGTCCTCAGGTTGCGGGTGGAGGAACGGCCTGTGGATATGGAGGGTAGCTGCGAATACATTGAATAAGCAGTCGCGGACAGCAGACAGGGGGTGGTCCTCCAGCTTGGGGGTTGGACGAGGTGCTAACAACTCCTCACCGTAAAAAATTACCAAGTTACGAAAACAGCACAAAGCCTCGGACCTGATAGGGACAGGTGGCGGGCTCTTGTGAGTGCGGTAATGAACCTTCGGGTTGCATAAAACGCGGGGAATTTCTAGACTAGCTGACGACCTGTTAGCTTCTCAACAAGGACTGTGCTGCATGGAGTTAGTTAGTATCAGTAATACCAACTTGAAAATAATTACTTCAGATTCTGTCATTTTTACCACGCAGTTTGTTGTTAAGTTTGGAAATTTGGTGGTACTGAGGGAATGGCAGAGGGGGGCGTGTCTAGCATGCTGTGGTCAGGACGGTGTCATTCAGACACCGGTACTCCAAATTGTTCTAAGAAGCAGAGATGGAGAGAGAAAGTTCTGAACAGGAAGTTGCTAACAGCGAGCGGCTGCCTGTAAGAAATTGTGAGCGTGCTTTAAGGCCTCTGAACTTAGACAATTACAAAAGTTGCTAAGTAAATTTTGGTATAAGCGCGAGAATGAAAGTGGAAAATAGACGTCATAGTGCAGGGGAGACGGCAGTGGTGTTGTGATGTTGGTAATGGGAGTGACTTGAGTAAACATTTTGGTGTAGTGGACATTGTAGAATGGTTACAGTGGCTACGTGTTGCGAGGTGTCTGGGGTTAGTGGGCGCAACTGTTAGTCTTTGGACTCAGGTAATAAATATTTGTTATTATATTTATTACGTTACGTTACGTTACGTTATCGTTAAGCATGTGGTCAAGAACGGCAGTCAGGCCGTCTTTCGTGCTGTCCACAAAGTACTGTTCAGCAAACACGCCACTGTAAGCCTCGCTCGAAGGCAGTACACTGACGACACTTCGCCTGCTTCGTGCGTTTCACCTTTCCTCCTACCTTTGCAGCTGGAAAATATAAATGCTGAAGGTGAAGTTCCTGAGAAGCTTAGATAGCTACAATTGATCGCTCACAATATGATATTTAGCTTAGATAGCTACAATTGATCGCTCACAAGTATGATATTTAGCTTAGATAGCTACAAATTGATCGCTCACAAGTATCATATCAGAGCAGTATTATATATATAGACAAGTTTGCAATAACACAGCGCGGCCAACTGATAGTGTGACACAGAATGTCGTGTGCACTGCTGCATATACAGCTGCATGGCTGTACTGAACTGCGATGGGTGGATGAGCATCACTTGAAGTGTACGAAGATCTGGATGGTATCACTTGAAGTAGAAGTGGTGGTATCACTGGTATCACTTGAAGGTAGAAGATGGTATCGAGTGAAGTTATCACTTGAGAGGTAGAATGATGGTCACTGAAGTATACTACTTAGATAGGCTACGAAGTGGATGGAGTAATCATCTTAGGTAGAAGTAGATACTTGAATAGTGGTATCATGAGTAATATCACTTGAATAAAGGTGGAATGAGGTAGTGGTGATCACTTGAATGTGTTGGATTCACTGAAGTAAGTGATGGCATCACTTGAATGGTGATGATACTGAAGTAGAGTGGATGGTATCACTTGAAGGTAGAAGTGGATGGTATCACTTGAGTAGAATGGTGGTATCACTGAGTAGAAGTGGATGGCATCACTTGAAGGTAGAAGTGGATGGTATCACTTGAAGTAGAGTGATGGATCACTAAGGAAGTGGATGGTATCATTTGAGTGAAGTGGATGGCATCATGAAGAGAAGTGGATGGCATCACTTGAAGGTAGAAGTGGATGGTCACTGAAGTGAGTGATGCATCACTTGAAGGTAGAAGTGGATGATCCTGAGTAAATGAGCATCATTGAAGGTAAGTGGATGGCATCACTTGAAGGTAGAAGTGGATGGATCACTTGAGGTAGAAGTGGATGGATCACTTGAAGGTGAAGTGGATGGCATCACTTGAAGGTAGAAGTGGATGGTATCACTTGAAGGTAGAAGTGGATGGTATCACTTGAAGGTAGAAGGGACCAAAAGGCCTAAACACTTACCGTTATTACCGTTTTGTTGTGTTCTCGCAGACGTTCTCTTCCTGCAACTTACCCTCTCGACGCCCGCCTTTCCGTATTACGTGTAGCTGTCTTGTAGTCAGTCTGCTGGTGTTTTCCTGGTGCGGCTTCCAAGTTTGTCTTTAAACCGTTTGTTACTGTTCCAGTGGCTGCAGTTATTGCCGTACAATCATAGCCACTCGCTACGGGCTGGACGGTCCGGGGATCGAATCCCGGTGGGGGCGAGATTTTCCGCACCCATCCAGACCGGCCCTGGGGCCTACCCAGCCTCCTATACAATGGGTACCGGGTCTCTTTCCCGGGGGTAAAGCGGCCGGGGCGTGGAGTTGACCACCCACCCCCATCTAGTGCCAGGGTTAAAGAAAGAGTACAGCTATACCTCTACTCCCCCTCTGGGCCTTCATGACCTGCTGTAGGCAGAACTTTACCTTTCATAATCATACACGTCTGTTCTACATTCGGTGTGTGTCTACACATAAGCTCTTGTGTTTTATTTTACTTTCTGCTTCCTTCTGCGTGACATTTCTGTCCGCTGCTAGTGGCACAGCTGTCACTAGGCACTTTTGTGTTTTGTTTTTAATTGTTACATCTGGCCTATTTGCTGTAACTTCTCTGTTCAATTTTACTTTATATTCACCGTGCATCTTTTTATAATTGAATTATTTGTACCAACCTTACAATAAAGAAAACAGTGAAAAAACTGTCTTAGTGCTTTCGTTGGTACAAACAATTCAATTCTCTGTCTGTGTGTACCCCTTGACTCCATAACACTGTCACATCTTCATGTTCACATACTGATGTGTGTGTCTGCGTGTGTCGCTCCGCTCTTACCGTAACTAACAAACGATACCAAACAGACGCATTCTGACGTCGCTACTATCCTGCACATGCTGACGTCGCTGCAGCAGGTGGGCATGAAATGTTTATACAGCGACCGCGTCTGCTGTTGTTTCTACATAACAGCTGTGATTAAATTTAATTAACTTGATGGGTTTTTATTTACTTATTTACGTCTTTGTTACTGCATGCTGTTTGTACAGTGGCACTTTGTGCTGATTGTCATTGCTGTAACTGATACACTTTTTTGTTACGGATGTGTGTGACTGCATTTAGAGACAATGTTTTGGGCCGGCTGTTACCTGTCTCGGTTTTCTTCAGTTATACGCAAATACGCCGTAATACGAGCGCCTCCTTCCACATCCCTTGAAGTTCGTGATTAAGTAACAATACAGCCATTATACGTTAGACTGAGGTGCGGGCTGTTTTATTACACAGTTTCAAGACGAACATTAACCTGAATTATATATAAAGATACAGCTCGTACCGCGCAGTAAACACACTCCGTCTCAGTTATACAAACCAGTCAGTTAATGTTGTACAGTGAAATAATAGCTGTTTGTTCTGAGATCCACACAAAACACATAAATACAGTCCGTACCGCCACTGTAAACACACTCCGTCTCAGTTATACAAACCAGTCAGTTAATGTTGTACAGTGAAATAATCGCTGTTTGTTCTGAGATCCACACAAAACACATAAATACAGTCCGTACCGCACTGTAAACACACTCCGTCTCAGTTATACAAACCAGTCAGTTAATGTTGTACAGTGAAATAATCGCTGTTTGTTCTGAGATCCACACAAAACACATAAATACAGTCCGTACCGCGCAGTAAACACACTCCGTCTCAGCTATACAAACCAGTCAGTTAATGTTGTACAGTGAAATAATCGCTGTTTGTTCTGAGATCCACACAAAACACATAAATACAGTCCGTACCGCATGTAAACACACTCCGTCTCAGTTATACAAACCAGTCAGTTAATGTTGTACAGTGAAATAATCGCTGTTTGTTCTGAGATCCACACAAAACACATAAATACAGTCCGTACCGCACTGTAAACACACTCCGTCTCAGTTATACAAACCAGTCAGTTAATGTGTACAGTGAAATAATCGCTGTTTGTTCTGAGATCCACACAAAACACATAAATACAGTCCGTACCGCACTGTAAACACACTCCGTCTCAGTTATACAAACCAGTCAGTTAATGTTGTACAGTGAAATAATCGCTGTTTGTTCTGAGATCCACACAAAACACATAAATACAGTCCGTACCGCACTGTAAACACACTCCGTCTCAGTTATACAAACCAGTCAGTTAATGTTGTACAGTGAAATAATCGCTGTTTGTTCTGAGATCCACACAAAACACATAAATACAGTCCGTACCGCACTGTAAACACACTCCGTCTCAGTTATACAAACCAGTCAGTTAATGTTGTACAGTGAAATAATCGCTGTTTGTTCTGAGATCCACACAAAACACATAAATACAGTCCGTACCGCACTGTAAACACACTCCGTCTCAGTTATACAAACCAGTCAGTTAATGTTGTACAGTGAAATAATCGCTGTTTGTTCTGAGATCCACACAAAACACATAAATACAGTCCGTACCGCACTGTAAACACACTCCGTCTCAGCTATACAAACCAGTCAGTTAATGTTGTACAGTGAAATAATCGCTGTTTGTTCTGAGATCCACACAAAACACATAAATACAGTCCGTACCGCACTGTAAACACACTCCGTCTCAGTTATACAAACCAGTCAGTTAATGTTGTACAGTGAAATAATCGCTGTTTGTTCTGAGATCCACACAAAACACATAAATACAGTCCGTACCGCGCAGTAAACACACTCCGTCTCAGTTATACAAACCAGTCAGTTAATGTTGTACAGTGAAATAATCGCTGTTTGTTCTGAGATCCACACAAAACACATAAATACAGTCCGTACCGCGCAGTAAACACACTCCGTCTCAGTTATACAAACCAGTCAGTTAATGTTGTACAGTGAAATAATCGCTGTTTGTTCTGAGATCCACACAAAACACATAAATACAGTCCGTACCGCGCAGTAAACACACTCCGTCTCAGTTATACAAACCAGTCAGTTTATGTTGTACAGTGAAATAATCGCTGTTTGTTCTGAGATCCACACAAAACACATAAATACAGTCCGTACCGCGCAGTAAACACACTCCGTCTCAGTTATACAAACCAGTCAGTTAATGTTGTACAGTGAAATAATCGCTGTTTGTTCTGAGATCCACACAAAAACACATAAATACAGTCCGTACCGCGCAGTAAACACACTCCGTCTCAGTTATACAAACCAGTCAGTTAATGTTGTACAATGAAATAATCGCTGTTTGTTCTGAGATCCACACAAAACACATAAATACACTGTGTGGGCAGAACGTAGAAATTGTGAATGTTAAACTGGTGGTACGTATAGTGACCACTGGGAGTGAAGGTGTTAAGTGACTAGACTGTAGCTGGCTTTGAGAGGTGGAGTGTATGTAGCTGGCTTTCCTTCGTGCCAGCTGTGCTAAGTTTAGCCTGTAAAATTTAAATTTGCCTGGGAGAACGGGATGGACAGGGCACGTAGAATGTGTGGGCGACAAGATTTGAGGTTGCAGTGGCGGTCTTTTGCAAATGGAACAATATTTGCAATTATTGATGAGTTGGCTGTGAAGAGTACCATGTTATGGGGGTGTGACTCCATGTTATGTGATGTGACTCCATATTTTGGGGTGTGACTCCATGTTATGTGATGTGACTCCATATTTTGGGGTGTGACGCCATAACGTTATATGAATCCATATTATGGGGTGTGACTCCATATTATGGGGTGTGGCGCCGTGTTGTGATGTGCTCCATGTTATGTTATGTGATTGACTCCATGTTATGGGGTGTGACTCCATGTTATGTTATGTGACTCCATATGGGGTGTGACGCCGTGTTATGTGACTCCATATTATGGGGGTGTGACTCCATGTTTTGCGATGTGACTCCATATTATGGGGTGTGACACCGTGTTATGTGATGTGACTCCATATTATGGGGGGCGTGACTCCATGTTATGTGATGTGACTCCATATTATGTGATGTAACGCCATGTTATGTTATGTGACTCCATATTATGGGGTGTGACGCCATGTAATGTGATGTGACTATATTATGGGGTGTGACTCCATGTTATGTGATTTGACTCCATATTATGAGGGTGTGACTCCATGTTATGTGTAGTGACTCCATATTATGGGGTGTAACGCCATGTAATGTGGTGTGACGCCGTGTTATGGTGTGTGGCGCTGTTATGGGCTGTTACGTCGCGCCCTGTGACAACTGTACCCTTGCCTGTCTGTCCATCTTGTGCACTGTAATGCAGGTGGTGCCCTGCAGACAGCTGTGATGTCAGTTGCAGTGTAAGGCAGGTGGTGCCCTGCAGACAGCTGTGATGTCAGTTGCAGTGTAAGGCAGGTGGTGCCCTGCAGACAGCTGTGATGTCAGTTGCAGTGTAATGCAGATGGTGCCCTGCAGACAGCTGTGATGTCAGTTGCAGTGTAAGGCAGGTGGTGCCCTGCAGACAGCTGTGATGTCAGTTGCAGTGTAAGGCAGGTGGTGCCCTGCAGACAGCTGTGATGTTAGTTACAGTGTAATGCAGATGGTGCCCTGCAGACAGCTGTGATGTCAGTTGCAGTTTAATGCAGATGGTGCCCTGCAGACAGCTGTGATGTCAGTTGCAGTTTAATGCAGATGGTGCCCTGCAGACAGCTGTGATGTTAGTTACAGTGTAATGCAGATGGTGCCCTGCAGACAGCTGTGATGTCAGTTGCAGTTTAATGCAGATGGTGCCCTGCAGACAGCTGTGATGTCAGTTGCAGTGTAATGCAGGTGGTGCCCTGCAGACAGCTGTGATGTCAGTTGCAGTGTAATGCAGGTGGTGCCCTGCAGACAGCTGTGATGTCAGTTGCAGTGTAATGCAGGTGGTGCCCTGCAGACAGCTGTGATGTCAGTTGCAGTGTAATGCAGGTGGTGCCCTGCAGACAGCTCTGATGGCGCCGGACAAGCTTCGTGGATGCTCCGAACGGTTGATGTGTGTTTGTGGAGACATTTCACGGTTTGCCAGTTTGAGCCGCGACATCAGGCCTCTGTGCTGGCGGTGACTGCGCGATCTTGAGGTCCAGCAGGCCGCCATTGAACACGATCGTGAGCCAGTTGTATCCACTACATTCTTTCCGTCTTCACAGCCCTTTTCTGTAAGACGACGCGATGATGCAGCTACTAGAGTTTCGTGCTGTGTTGGAGGGCGCTTAACCTTACAGACACAGTTGGAGGGCGCTTAACCTTACAGACACAGTTGGAGGGCGCTTAACTTACAGACACAGTTGGAGGGCGCTTAACTTACAGACACAGTTGGAGGGCGCTTAACCTTACAGACACAGTTGGAGGGCGCTTAACCTTACAGACACAGTTGGAGGGCGCTTAACCTTACAGACACAGTTGGAGGGCGCTTAACCTTACAGACACAGTTGGAGGGCGCTTAACCTTACAGACACAGTTGGAGGGCGCTTAACCTTACAGACACAGTTGGAGGGCGCTTAACTTTACAGACACAGTTGGAGGGCGCTTAACCTTACAGACACAGTTGGAGGGCGCTTAACCTTACAGACACAGTTGGAGGGCGCTTAACCTTACAGACACAGTTGGAGGGCGCTTAACCTTACAGACACAGTTGGAGGGCGCTTAACCTTACAGACACAGTTGGAGGGCGCTTAACCTTACAGACACAGTTGGAGGGCGCTTAACCTTACAGACACAGTTGGAGGGCGCTTAACCTTATAGACACAGTTGGAGGGCGCTTAACCTTACAGACACATTTCGTTTTTGGTTAAAATCGAACCACCAAGCATAGATGCTCTGTGCCTATGTGTCCAGCCTAACTGGGTAAACGTCTGTCGGCCCAAAATTAACTGCAGTGAAGTTACATGGAGCAGTAATATTGCAAACGCAGTTTTGCGTAGATCTCACTGTTTTCGTGATAGCCAGTTACGTTTGCCGTTCGGCAGGAATTTAGTCTTTGAGTGGAATTCAGTCGAACTTAACTACAGTCTAGTTATGACATACGGGAGGGCCTCGACACCAAGGTGGACTGACCGACTGACCGACCGACTAGTGTCATCTTGCACTAAACAGACGTCGCCGCTTCCTGCTACGTGTCTGCGCACAGTGCAGCTCAGTACACATGTAAATCAGTGTCGTGTCCGCGGCCGTACCAAATCAATGTGCACAGCACAAACCATCGCGCCAATCCCCGTCTGCCAGGGCTGACTGTTTTGTTAGAGCTGACTGCTGATGTCTGATACCTCGGCCTTTGCATTTACAAAAGGTGAAGTCAGCCATTTGTCAGGCCGCGAAATGCTGGAGGGGTTAATGGGCGGATGAGGGTTCTGTCAGGGGTAGTAAAATGTAGGTGAGGGTGGAGCCATACCAGGACGTACCGACCCCTCGTTCTAGCGGCCAGTGATCGATCTGAATGCGGCCCGCTGCAGGGGTGACCAGTGTGTTGTGCCATGTCGCTCCGTCAGGTACCTGGACATCAGATCATGTCACTTGGCGTAGCGTATAGTGAGGCTGTCACTTCCAAGTTCATTGTTAAGGCACTCTAGCACGGCGCATGCTACATGTACCACATTTCGTGCTATCAGAATAAAATACAGCATTCTACAAACACAGTGTGTGCATTTCGTAAGACTGCCACAACTAACAACGGCTATTTCACTGTACGGCATTAACTGGTGGAGAGGAACTGAGTTTAGTGCGTGTGGGAACCGGACTGTTGTGTGTTCTTTGGTGGCTGTCAGACTTGTGAGTTTGACACGGCGTTGTTGTAGGGCCGTTATGAACCCGGACTGTTGTGTGTTCTTTGGTGGCTGTCAGACTTGTGAGTTTGACACGGCGTTGTTGTAGGGCCGTATGAACCGGACTGTTGTGTGTTCTTTGGTGGCTGTCAGACTTGTGAGTTTGACACGGCGTTGTTGTAGGGCCGTGAACTGGACTGTTGTGTGTTTCTTTGGTGGCTGTCAGACTTGTGAGTTTGACACGGCGTTGTTGTAGGGCCCGTATGAACGGACTGTTGTGTGTTCTTTGGTGGCTGTCAGACTTGTGAGTTTGACACGGCGTTGTTGTAGGGCCGTGAACTGGACTGTTGTGTGTTCTTTGGTGGCTGTCAGACTTGTGAGTTTGACACGGCGTTGTTGTAGGGCCGTATGAACGGACTGTTGTGTGTTCTTTGGTGGCTGTCAGACTTGTGAGTTTGACACGGCGTTGTTGTAGGGCCGTTATGAACTGGACTGTTGTGTGTTCTTTGGTGGCTGTCAGACTTGTGAGTTTGACACGGCGTTGTTGTAGGGCCGTATGAACCGGACTGTTGTGTGTTCTTTGGTGGCTGTCAGACTTGTGAGTTTGACACGGCGTTGTTGTAGGGCCGTGAACTGGACTGTTGTGTGTTCTTTGGTGGCTGTCAGACTTGTGAGTTTGACACGGCGTTGTTGTAGGGCCGTGAACTGGACTGTTGTGTGTTCTTTGGTGGCTGTCAGACTTGTGAGTTTGACACGGCGTTGTTGTAGGGCCGTTATGAACCGGACTGTTGTGTGTTCTTTGGTGCTGTCAGACTTGTGAGTTTGACACGGCGTTGTTGTAGGGCCGTGAACTGGACTGTTGTGTGTTCTTTGGTGGCTGTCAGACTTGTGAGTTTGACACGGCGTTGTTGTAGGGCCGTATGAACCGGACTGTTGTGTGTTCTTTGGTGGCTGTCAGACTTGTGAGTTTGACACGGCGTTGTTGTAGGGCCGTGAACTGGACTGTTGTGTGTTCTTTGGTGGCTGTCAGACTTGTGAGTTTGACACGGCGTTGTTGTAGGGCCGTTATGAACCGGACTGTTGTGTGTTCTTTGGTGGCTGTCAGACTTGTGAGTTTGACACGGCGTTGTTGTAGGGCCGTTATGAACCGGACTGTTGTGTGTTCTTTGGTGGCTGTCAGACTTGTGAGTTTGACACGGCGTTGTTGTAGGGCCGTAGAACCGGACTGTTGTGTGTTCTTTGGTGGCTGTCAGACTTGTGAGTTTGACACGGCGTTGTTTGTAGGGCCGTGAACCGGACTGTTGTGTGTTCTTTGGTGGCTGTCAGACTTGTGAGTTTGACACGGCGTTGTTGTAGGGCCGTGAACTGGACTGTTGTGTGTTCTTTGGTGGCTGTCAGACTTGTGAGTTTGACACGGCGTTGTTGTAGGGCCGTTATGAACCGGACTGTTGTGTGTTCTTTGGTGGCTGTCAGACTTGTGAGTTTGACACGGCGTTGTTGTAGGGCCGTGAACTGGACTGTTGTGTGTTCTTTGGTGGCTGTCAGACTTGTGAGTTTGACACGGCGTTGTTGTAGGGCCGTTATGAACCGGACTGTTGTGTGTTCTTTGGTGGCTGTCAGACTTGTGAGTTTGACACGGCGTTGTTGTAGGGCCGTTATGAACCGGACTGTTGTGTGTTCTTTGGTGGCTGTCAGACTTGTGAGTTTGACACGGCGTTGTTGTAGGGCCGTGAACCGGACTGTTGTGTGTTCTTTGGTGGCTGTCAGACTTGTGAGTTTGACACGGCGTTGTTGTAGGGCCGTGAACTGGACTGTTGTGTGTTCTTTGGTGGCTGTCAGACTTGTGAGTTTGACACGGCGTTGTTGTAGGGCCGTGAACTGGACTGTTGTGTGTTCTTTGGTGGCTGTCAGACTTGTGAGTTTGACACGGCGTTGTTGTAGGGCCGTTATGAACCGGACTGTTGTGTGTTCTTTGGTGGCTGTCAGACTTGTGAGTTTGACACGGCGTTGTTGTAGGGCCGTTATGAACCGGACTGTTGTGTGTTCTTTGGTGGCTGTCAGACTTGTGAGTTTGACACGGCGTTGTTGTAGGGCCGTTATGAACCGGACTGTTGTGTGTTCTTTGGTGGCTGTCAGACTTGTGAGTTTGACACGGCGTTGTTGTAGGGCCGTGAACTGGACTGTTGTGTGTTCTTTGGTGGCTGTCAGACTTGTGAGTTTGACACGGCGTTGTTGTAGGGCCGTTATGAACCGGACTGTTGTGTGTTCTTTGGTGGCTGTCAGACTTGTGAGTTTGACACGGCGTTGTTGTAGGGCCGTGAACTGGACTGTTGTGTGTTCTTTGGTGGCTGTCAGACTTGTGAGTTTGACACGGCGTTGTTGTAGGGCCGTTATGAACCGGACTGTTGTGTGTTCTTTGGTGGCTGTCAGACTTGTGAGTTTGACACGGCGTTGTTGTAGGGCCGTTATGAACCGGACTGTTGTGTGTTCTTTGGTGGCTGTCAGACTTGTGAGTTTGACACGGCGTTGTTGTAGGGCCGTGAACCGGACTGTTGTGTGTTCTTTGGTGGCTGTCAGACTTGTGAGTTTGACACGGCGTTGTTGTAGGGCCGTGAACTGGACTGCTGTGTGTTCTTTGGTGGCTGTCAGACTTGTGAGTTTGACACGGCGTTGTTGTAGGGCCGTGAACTGGACTGTTGTGTGTTCTTTGGTGGCTGTCAGACTTGTGAGTTTGACACGGCGTTGTTGTAGGGCCGTTATGAACCGGACTGTTGTGTGTTCTTTGGTGGCTGTCAGACTTGTGAGTTTGACACGGCGTTGTTGTAGGGCCGTGAACTGGACTGTTGTGTGTTCTTTGGTGGCTGTCAGACTTGTGAGTTTGACACGGCGTTGTTGTAGGGCCGTGAACTGGACTGTTGTGTGTTCTTTGGTGGCTGTCAGACTTGTGAGTTTGACACGGCGTTGTTGTAGGGCCGTTATGAACCGGACTGTTGTGTGTTCTTTGGTGGCTGTCAGACTTGTGAGTTTGACACGGCGTTGTTGTAGGGCCGTGAACTGGACTGTTGTGTGTTCTTTGGTGGCTGTCAGACTTGTGAGTTTGACACGGCGTTGTTGTAGGGCCGTGAACTGGCTCTGAACTAAGGGCCGGAAACTGGAAGAAAGCAAACTGTTGTTCTGCTCAGACCGAAATGATATATATATATATATAATTTATTACTGCAAGTGGGTTCATACCCGGTGGCAGTGGTACTACAATGACACACAACACAGAATAACACACATCACAAAAAGTAACACACCACACTCAAAAAATACACAACACACAAACTTACAAAAACAGTAAAACACACATGCTACAAAAAGACAGAGTAGCTAAGCCCAACAAAAATAACCTAACGTAGATAAATCAGTGTTAAAAATAATTTGGTATACAAAGCAGTGATCAACCAGACTATACAAGAATAAAGTTCCATATCTTGAAGAAGTGATGCACACACATTTCACCAGGCCCTTCACTTCATTCCACTTCACTAAGCTTATACACTTCGAGAAGTGCTGTGAAGCTCGTCCCAGCAGTGGTACATATAGCAACCATCGTGCTTTAACCCTTACCTGATACCTGCTAACCTTGATGTATTTGTAAGCTGTGGAGCAGTGCTGCCCTCGGTGTGCTTCCGGACAACCCTCCAGTCTGTTGCATGACTTGTGAAAGGCACTGTAACAGCATCCGCATAGTAACAGTAGCAGTAATGTAAAGTGGCCGTGACGTGTTGCTAGCCTAACAGCATTACGACTGTGCATGTGACCCCAGTGGGCAGTTTAACACGGCGGTAGCAGCCGCAATGCTGACACGCTGCTGCAAATTTAAACATTCAATGTCTGCATGATTGTACAATTAGAGGAAACATTTGCACAGTGAGATGGGCTGGGGACGTAACACGAACGGGAGAGACGAAAAATATTTGCAAAATTGTTGTGAAACATTGTAAGGGGTCACGTTGGAAACGTGGACGTTCATGTAAGCCACAAGTTTGTGAATCAGTGAAGAGACACACAGCAGCAGCGTGTAAATGTGAGACACAGCAGCAGCAGCGTGTAAATGCAGAGACACACAGCAGCAGCGTGTAAATGCAGAGACACACAGCAGCAGCGTGTAAATGCAGAGACACGAAGCAGCAGCGTGTAAATGCAGAGATACACAGCAGCAGCGTGTAAATGCAGAGATACACAGCAGCAGCGTGTAAATGCAGAGACACACAGCAGCAGCGTGTAAATGCAGAGACACACAGCAGCAGCGTGTAAATGCAGTGACACACAGCACAAGCGTGTAAATGCAGTGATACACAGCAGCAGCGTGTAAATGCAGAGACACGCAGCAGCAGCGTGTAAATGCAGAGACACACAGCACAAGCGTGTAAATGCAGTGATACACAGCAGCAGCGTGTAAATGCAGAGACACGCAGCAGCAGCGTGTAAATGCAGTGACGCACAGCAGCAGCGTGTAAATGCAGTGACACACAGCAGCAGCGTGTAAATGCAGAGACACACAGCAGCAGCGTGTAAATGCAGTGACACACAGCAGCAGCGTGTAAATGCAGAGACACGCAGCAGTAGCGTGTAAATACAGAGACACACGGCAGCAGCGTGTAAATGCAGAGACACAGCAGCAGCAGCGTGTAAATGCAGAGACACACAGCAGCAGCGTGTATATGGAGAGACACACAGCAGCAGCGTGTAAATGCAGAGACACACAGCAGCAGCGTATAAATGCAGTGACACACAGCAGCAGCGTGTAAATGCAGAGACACACAACACAAGCGTGTAAATGCAGACACACACAGCAGCAGCGTGTAAATGCAGAGACACACAGCAGCAGCGTGTAAATGCAGAGACACACAGCAGCAGCGTGTAAATGCAGAGACACAGCAGAAGCGTTTAAATGCAGAGACACAGCAGCACCGTGTAAATGCAGAGACACACAGCAGCAGCGTGTAAATGCAGAGACACAGCAGAAGCTTTTAAATGCAGAGACACACAGCAGCAGCGTGTAAATGCAGAGACACACATCAGCAGCGTGTAAATGCAGACACACAGCAGCAGCGTGTAAATGCAGAGACACACAGCAGCAGCTTGTAAATGCAGAGACACAGCAGAAGCGTTTAAATGCAGAGACACAGCAGCACCGTGTAAATGCAGAGACACACAGCAGCACTTGTAACAGCCTGTTCACTGATACGTGTAACACCAACGAGGATGTCTCATCTTGAAAATTCGTTACTATAAGACGATCATGGAGATGAACCCTGAAGTCTACGATTGTGTGAACTGCTTAAAGCCTAGTGGCCGTTCATGTGAACCCGGTAATGGAATCTCTGGTTCCATCAGAGGCGGAGATGAGCGACACAATGTCTTGGCTGCAGTCGCTGGATTTGGAAGAACAGTTTTTGTGAAACTGCTTGACACGTCCACACAGCGAAAGAAGGAAATGGAAGCACAGCACCAAGAATGGCGGCAGAGTGGATGTAGCATATTGTTAGGGCGTGTTGAGTGACGTCGGGTCAAGACATTGTTCACTTTAATGGCTTTTATTTGGCTACAAGAGCACACGGCGACAGGTTGTAACGTCATTCCGTTGGGCGTTCGTCATTGTCTGAAGTGTATTGTTTTTAAAGCCCAGTGGTTACTATATGTACCACCACGTTTAACATTCACAAATTCTACGTTCTGCCCACACAATATATTTATGTGTTTTGTGTGGATCTCAGAACAAACAGCGATTATTTCACTGTACAACATTAACTGACTGGTTTGTATAACTGAGACGGAGTGTGTTTACTGCGCGGTACGGACTGTATTTATGTGTTTTCTGTGGATCTCAGAACAAACAGCGATTATTTCACTGTACAACATTAACTGACTGGTTTGTATAACTGAGACGGAGTGTGTTTACTGCGCGGTACGAACTGTATTTAGTGTTTTGTGTGGATCTCAGAACAACAGCGATTATTTCACTGTACACATTAACTGACTGGTTTGTATAACTGAGACGGAGTGTGTTTATGCGCGGTACGGACTGTATTTATGTGTTTTGTGTGGATCTCAGAACAAACAGCGATTATTTCACTGTACAACATTAACTGACTGGTTTGTATAACAGACGGAGTGTGTTTACTGCGCGGTACGGACTGTATTTATGTGTTTTCTGTGGATCTCAGAACAAACAGCGATTATTTCACTGTACAACATTAAGTGACTGGTTTGTATAACTGAGACGGAGTGTGTTTACTGCGCTGTACGAACTGTATTTATGTGTTTTGTGTGGATCTCAGAACAAACAGCGATTATTTCACTGTACAACATTAACTGACTGGTTTGTATAACTGAGACGGAGTGTGTTTACTGCGCGGTACGAGCTGGATATTCATAATCAGGCTAATCTCGGTGTGTTTGCGTATTTCGTGGTCTGTTACAGAATTATGTAACACTGGACACTTGTGTCAGTGTTGACTTAGCGAAGTCAGACTTTATTGTCGTGTTACTGTGACTTGTGCTGCTGTGAGTGTGGACTGCGCACACTTCAGCGTTAATGAATACTGTGACGTTTACGCTCCCGCACAACAAACAGTCCGTTACGTGCAGCAGCCAGCGGGTTCATTATGTTGATTGCTGCAATCGTACGGAACTAGCAAATATGGCGCGTGTGTGTGTGTGTGCGTGTGGGGCAAAAGGTAAGTTTTTTAATGTTAAAGATGATAGTACATTCTCCTGCCACTGTCAGTTGAAGGCTTATACGTCTCATGTCTGGTCTGTGTTTTCCTGCAGTCTGTCAACAGTCTGTACCGTCTAATTTGAGTGTCAGATGACTCTCCCCCGTAATTTATATAATATGGAGCTCAGATTCTTCTGGAACGTCACGCCGTGTCGACTGGTAAATAGTTACTGGCGTTTGGCACGATCGTAGTGCGTGGGGACTTCGTATCTCGGTTTATACAGCATGTTCTTGATTTTTCTTAATTGAAGTTGCCCCTTGAGAACGTCCTTTTTAAAACTGGAGTTCATGCCGCTTTGAGCTCAGACCGTGACAGTTATTTGTGATAATTATGATTATGTTGCTGCATACGAAATGCCGAAAGCTATGAAATATGTGACAGAGATCGAATAAGCCAGAATTTGCGTTCTCACGGTAGACCGTCCGGTTAAACTTCCGTGTAGTTTTCGCGTAATAAATGTGAGCATCTACCGAGTAGTTTGTTGTTCTTTAAATATATGATTTCAGAGGCTAAGCAACTGTTAGCTTGTCGCACACTTTTCTTAGCTGCTTGTAATATTGAAACCACAGAAATTGCGGAAAGTTATGCTCTGTATTTAGACCTTTAGAGCATAGCAACAGTTATACACGGTCTGTATACAATCTATATACCATGTACTGTGTCCAGTATATTATATACTGTATACAATCTATATACCATGTACTGTGTCCAGTATATTATATACTGTATACAATCTATATACCATGTACTGTGTCCAGTATATTATGTACTGTATACAATCTATATACCATGTACTGTGTCCAGTATATATTATATACTGTATACCAATCTATACACCATGTACTGTGTCCAGTATATTATATACTGTATACAATCTATATACCATGTACTGTGTCCAGTATATTATATACTGTATACAATCTATATACCATGTACTGTGTCCAGTATATTATATACTGTATACAATCTATATACCATGTACTGTGTCCAGTATATTATATACTGTATACAATCTATATACCATGTACTGTGTCCAGTATATTATATACTGTATACAATCTATATACCATGTACTGTGTCCAGTATGTTATATACTGTATACAATCTGCATTAATATTAGAAGAAAAACTTTTGCACATGACTGTTACAATAAACAGGGTCTGTTGCCGTAAACAGCATTAGCTGCTTGCTGTTTATAATCGGGGACGGAGTGTCGTTACAGTGAGGTGCTGATGGAATGCCAGTACATGTTCAGGGCATTACTGAAACAGGCATCGTGACGTCACTGCTACTATTGACAGTGCATGTAGCAGAATTGCAGAATATCCCAAAATGTGATACGTCTCCCAGCACCACGTTTCACACACTGCAGCTGCTTTGTGTGAACAGCATTCAGTCGGTACAGCAGCCTTGAAGTTGCAAAACTGTCGATAAAATTTGCAACCTTGTTAGGCTGTTATGCTGTATTACCTAGCAGACAGGAACCAATGTTTCGCACGAACCAGCTGCTCCCGTCTTCAGTAGACTAAAGACGGAAGCAATAACTGTTGAGTTGTGTGGATAAGCTACACTGCTCAACGAACTTAATGCTAATACTGTCTGTGAGAATTATAAGTCTTATTTTTTTTTTGTGGTGAAGGGCCCCGCAGCAGATGCTACGGACGCACCGCAGCCTTGAGGCTTATTGTGCAACCCTGTGATGAAGATGATTATTTTTTTTTATTTTTCCGCGTAATGGAGCACCGGTGGAATGAAATTGACAGGGGAAAACCGAAGTACTCGGAGAAAAACCTGTCCCAGTACCACTTTGTCCACCACAAACTCCACATGTACAGACCCGGGATCGAACCCGAGCCTCCGCGGTGAGAGTCCGGCAACTAACCGCCTGAGCCATGGCACCGCCATCTGATACATTAAACTCTGGTTTTGTGTTTTCCAGTGGAACAGTGTGCCAACTGGCAGCGTGTAACTGAACGTATCTGCAGAACACAATCTTTACATTCCAAAATGGTTCTCAGTTAATTACCATGGTACTTTGCAAGCTGACAGCATTTCATTCAAGCTGATGACACACGATCAGCGTCCAGGTTCTTATGTCTGACGTACTGGCTTTTGCAGCAACTGATGGACCTACCTTGTGCGTGAGACAGGTCGTTGTGAATGGATGCGTATTGCGTCTGTCGTGAGCAAGATGAAACTGTGTGTGTGGTTGTGTGTGTGTTGTGGCAGCCATTGATTCTGTGCCTGATGCAGCCGACGAAAGACGTAACGAAGCAGAATTGCATATCAACTCGTCAAGATGTTATCCTAAACACACGAGCAGTGTCGCTGTTTTCGGCCACCCGACGACATAATCCACAAGCCTTGCTGTCCTGCCGTCGCGTCCCGACGCACGGTGTTATGCAGCACCGTGTAAGGACCATTTCCGACGGAACTCCTCGATAAACAGTGCAATGGCGGTCGATAGCACAGCGCAGCGCCACTTGACTTCTTGCGCTATAATGGCGAACGGTTGCTCGGAATGCTAACTACAGCTGGTTGAAGGGGACCAAATGTCTTCAACTCTGGCACAATTTGGCCCGGATTCAACCAGCTAAAGCGTAGCATTGTGCCCCATCGATGTCGGTGATGTTGATGTTGATGTTGTGTTGAGTCGTCTGTCCGAATACTGAAAACAATATAAGACTCTGTATACTCACTGCAACATCCTACGATATCACGTCTTTCAGATGAATCGATTTACGTGTAGGACATCTCTCGTTCCCTAAAAATCTTATGGGTTTGACTTTGTAAAATTCTGTTGGTGTGTGTCGGTGACGTCACTGTTACGTCATTGTCGAATTATGAGAAGTTGGTCGGTCGAAGTCACTGCGGAATGCCACTCGATCAGACAGAACGCGACGGAATCACCAATTGTGTACACTGTGCACTGTGCACTGTAATTCTGAGGCCAACGTATTTATAACTAGAGGTCACACAAACCGCATCACGTTGTCTAGGTGTCGCCGATCGCAGTTCTGTGACGGCTCTTGTTTGCATTTCGCTGCAATCGCATTCATTTTGCATAGTCGCACATTGTAGCCGGTGAATGACACAAAAACCGCACCAGGTAACACTATACGAGAAGTGACGTCACGCAACGTACGTCACGCGCGTTACTGACGTCCCTCGTGACGTCACGCCGCCTGTTTGGTTAGCAGAACTATTTCTAGAGCCTTGTAAGCGAAGATGCCGCAGTAGGACACGCGCCGTCGGTCCACGGTGGCTCGATAAGTCCTGGCGGCTCTCGCTGCAGGGTATCGCATGTCCGCACTGCGTTCTGTCGCACGGGTGTGACAGCACCTAGCGCACTAACACAAACTGAGAAACTGTGCACACGGGCGTCTCGACGACAGGCGTCGTACAACTGGATCTCGGCTCAGCGTGAGCTAGCAGGAGAGTAAGGGAGGGGACGCCTGTGGTCCATACAGCGCCGTCTCAGTACCGTGACGCCACAGACGCTACCCGACGGTGATGCTCTCAACTACGTCAATCGGCAGAAGCACATTCTCTGTCCTTGTCACACACACGGGGGCGTGGCACACAGCATCCCGATGCTGAAATGCGTATCGTACCGACACAATAGGGAAATTCGTCCTTTTTGATTCGCATAAAGGTAAAGCGACAGACGTCGGGTCATTGTGCGGCAGCGTAATGACGGATGCCGGCACTTGAGCAGCGGAAGTGAGGCGTGAAGCAGGTGGCGCGCGGCACAAGTCGGTCTGTCAGAGGGACGACGACGAGCCGTTTAGAGACGAAACAACCTGAATCACGTGAATTCTGAAAGGTTCTGACGGCGGTGTGTAACATTGAGAACTAATTGTCCTTTGGACTTTGTCCATCGTCCGGATTTCGGACGATGGACAAAGTCCGGATTACAATTAGTTCTCAACCTGAATCACAGCTCAGTCGCCCTACGCCAACAAAGCACACAGTATCTTAGTAAACATATTTTAAACCTCTACAACGTGTTTCGGCCTGACGGCCATTTCCAAGCAGTTCCAAATAAGCACATTTTGTGAGTGGAGGTAAAGCTAAAGTTTCCCTATCCACGTCATGAAGGAATATAAGGGGAGTAGAGGCATAGCTCCACTCATTCTTGTCCTGGGTTTCAGATGGAGGTAAGTGGGTAACTGTACCCCCGTCCCCTTTACCCCCGAGAAAGAACCCTCTGTAGGCATTGAATAAGAGGTTGGGTGGGCCCCAGAGTGGGCCTCAGAACCGGTCGGGACGATTGGAGCAGAGAAAAATCTGTTGCTTCTACCGAGATTCGAACCCCGGACTCTTCTTCCCGTATTCCGGTCACTGCACTCTGCACTGTCCGTGTCCGAAACTTTACAGCGTTTTACAGCATAGGTAATATGAATTGTAGTTAAAATGTAAACGTAAAGCTACAGCAATCCCATTACAGACCTGGACAGGCCCTTAGGGTTACAGGAGGTTGAGGCTCACAGATTTATAGACAATCGGCACATGAAGGTGGTAAGGTTGTCAGCCCTACGCACCGACCGCCTTTATCCCCCAGGAAAAATTCCTGGTACTCATTTCTGTTAGAGGCTGAGTCGACCCGAGGGCCATAGTGCGACCGAAAGGATTATGTAAATGAAAAATTCCAGTGACACCATCGGGAATCGAACCCGCGACCTTCGGGCTTGTAGCGTAGTGCCTCAACCAACTGCGCTACCGCGTATAGCTCTACTTGTGTGTGCTGTACGTTACATGTTGTTGTATAGCTGTAGTTGTGTGTGCTGTACGTTACATGTTGTTGTATAGCTGTAGCTGTGTGTGCTGTACGTTACATGTTGTATAGCTGTAGTTGTGTGTGCTGTACGTTACATGTTGTTGTATAGCTGTAGTTGTGTGTGCTGTACGTTACATGTTGTTGTATAGCTGTAGTTGTGTGTGCTGTACGTTACATGTTGTATAGCTGTAGTTGTGTGTGCTGTACGTTACATGTTGTTGTATAGCTGTAGTTGTGTGTGCTGTACGTTACATGCTGTTGTATAGCTGTAGTTGTGTGTGCTGTACGTTACATGTTGTTGTATAGCTGTAGTTGTGTGTGCTGTACGTTACATGTTGTTGTATAGCTGTAGTTGTGTGTGCTGTACGTTACATGTTGTTGTATAGCTGTAGCTGTGTGTGCTGTACGTTACATGTTGTATAGCTGTAGTTGTGTGTGCTGTACGTTACATGTTGTTGTATAGCTGTAGCTGTGTGTGCTGTACGTTACATGTTGTTGTATAGCTGTAGCTGTGTGTGCTGTACGTTACATGTTGTTGTATAGCTGTAGTTGTGTGTGCTGTACGTTACATGTTGTTGTATAGCTGTAGTTGTGTGTGCTGTACGTTACATGTTGTTGTATAGCTGTAGTTGTGTGTGCTGTACGTTACATGTTGTTGTATAGCTGTAGTTGTGTGTGCTGTACGTTACATGTTGTTGTATAGCTGTAGTTGTGTGTGCTGTACGTTACATGTTGTTGTATAGCTGTAGTTGTGTGTGCTGTACGTTACATGTTGTATAGCTGTAGTTGTGTGTGCTGTACGTTACATGTTGTTGTATAGCTGTAGTTGTGTGTGCTGTACGTTACATGTTGTTGTGTAGTTGCTGTAGTGTGTGTTGCTGTACGTTACATGTTGTATAGCTGTAGTTGTGTGTGCTGTACGTTACATGTTGTATAGCTGTAGTTGTGTGTGCTGTACGTTACATGTTGTATAGCTGTAGTTGTGTGTGCTGTACGTTACATGTTGTTGTATAGCTGTAGTTGTGTGTGCTGTACGTTACATGTTGTATAGCTGTAGTTGTGTGTGCTGTACGTTACATGTTGTATAGCTGTAGTTGTGTGTGCTGTACGTTACATGTTGTTGTATAGCTGTAGTTGTGTGTTGTGCTGTACGTTACATGTTGTATAGCTGTAGTTGTGTGTGCTGTACGTTACATGTTGTATAGCTGTAGTTGTGTGTGCTGTACGTTACATTGTACTGTTGTGTGTGTGTAGTTACATGTTGTATAGTTGTGTGTGGCTGTACGTTACATGTTGTTGTATAGCTGTAGTTGTGTGTGCTGTAGTTACGTTTATAGCTGATTGTTGTGTATACATGTGTTGTTGTGTGGTGCTGTACGTTACATTGTTGTATAGCTGTAGTTGTGTGTGCTGTACGTTACATGTTGTTGTATAGCTGTAGTTGTGTGTGCTGTACGTTACATGTTGTTGTATAGCTGTAGTTGTGTGTGCTGTACGTTACATGTTGTTGTATAGCTGTAGTTGTGTGTGCTGTACGTTACATGTTGTTGTATAGCTGTAGTTGTGTGTGCTGTACGTTACATGTTGTTGTATAGCTGTAGTTGTGTGTGCTGTACGTTACATGTTGTATAGCTGTAGTTGTGTGTGCTGTACGTTACATGTTGTTGTATAGCTGTAGTTGTGTGTGCTGTACGTTACATGTTGTTGTATAGCTGTAGTTGTGTGTGCTGTACGTTACATGTTGTTGTATAGCTGTAGTTGTGTGTGCTGTACGTTACATGTTGTTGTATAGCTGTAGTTGTGTGTGCTGTACGTTACATGTTGTTGTATAGCTGTAGTTGTGTGTGCTGTACGTTACATGTTGTTGTATAGCTGTAGTTGTGTGTGCTGTACGTTACATGTTGTTGTATAGCTGTAGTTGTGTGTGCTGTACGTTACATGTTGTTGTATAGCTGTAGTTGTGTGTGCTGTACGTTACATGTTGTTGTATAGCTGTAGTTGTGTGTGCTGTACGTTACATGTTGTTGTATAGCTGTAGTTGTGTGTGCTGTACGTTACATGTTGTTGTATAGCTGTAGTTTGTGTGTGCTGTACGTTACATGTTGTTGTATAGCTGTAGTTGTGTGTGCTGTACGTTACATGTTGTTGTATAGCTGTAGTTGTGTGTGCTGTACGTTACATGTTGTTGTATAGCTGTAGTTGTGTGTGCTGTACGTTACATGTTGTTGTATAGCTGTAGTTGTGTGTGCTGTACGTTACATGTTGTGTATAGCTGTAGTTGTGTGTGCTGTACGTTACATGTTGTTGTATAGCTGTAGTTGTGTGTGCTGTACGTTACATGTTGTTGTATAGCTGTAGTTGTGTGTGCTGTACGTTACATGTTGTTGTATAGCTGTAGTTGTGTGTGCTGTACGTTACATGTTGTTGTATAGCTGTAGTTGTGTGTGCTGTACGTTACATGTTTGTATAGCTGAGTTTGTGTGTGCTGTACGTTACATGTTGTTGTATAGCTGTAGTTGTGTGTGCTGTACGTTACATGTTGTTGTATAGCTGTAGTTGTGTGTGCTGTACGTTACATGTTGTTGTATAGCTGTAGTTGTGTGTGCTGTACGTTACATGTTGTTGTATAGCTGTAGTTGTGTGTGCTGTACGTTACATGTTGTAATAGCTGTAGTTGTGTGTGCTGTACGTTACATGTTGTTGTATAGCTGTAGTTGTGTGTGCTGTACGTTACATGTTGTTGTATAGCTGTATTGTGTGTGCTGTACGTTACATGTTGTTGTATAGCTGTAGTTGTGTGTCAGTACGTTACATGTTGTTGTATAGCTGTAGTTGTGTGTGCTGTACGTTACATGTTTGTATAGCTGTAGTTGTGTGTGCTGTACGTTACATGTTGTTGTATAGCTGTAGTGTGTGTGCTGTACGTTACATGTTGTTTATAGCTGTAGTTGTGTGTGCTGTACGTTACATGTTGTTGTATAGCTGTAGTTGTGTGTGCTGTACGTTACATGTTGTATAGCTGTAGTTGTGTGTGCTGTACGTTACATGTTGTATAGCTGTAGTTGTGTGTGCTGTACGTTACATGTTGTTGATAGCTGTATTGTGTGTGCTGTACTTACATGTTGTATAGCTGTAGTTGTGTGTGCTGTACGTTACATGTTGTATAGCTGTAGTTGTGTGCTGTACGTTACATGTTGTTGTATAGCTGTAGTTGTGTGTGGCTGTACGTTACATGTTGTATAGCTGTAGTTGTGTGGCTGTACGTTACATGTTGTATAGCTGTAGTTGTGGCTGTACGTATACATGTTGTTGTTATGCTGTAGTTGTGTGTGCTGTACGTTACATGTTGTGATAGCTGTAGCTGTGTGCTGTACGTTACATTGTTGTATAGCTGTAGTTGTGTGTGCTGTACGTTATACTATTGTTTGTATACTGTTAGTTGTTGTGTGCTGTCGTTACATGTTGTTGTATAGCTGTAGTTGTGTGTGCTGTACGTTACATGTTTGTATAGCTGTAGTTGTGTGTGCTGTACGTTACATGTTGGTATAGCTGTAGTTGTGTGTGCTGTACGTACATGTTGTTGTATAGCTGTAGTTGTGTGTGCTGTACGTTACATTGTGTATAGCTGTAGTTGTGGTGCTGTACGTTACATGTTGTTGTATAGCTGTAGTTGTGTGTGCTGTACGTTACATGTTGTTGTATAGCTGTAGTTGTGTGTGCTGTACGTTACATGTTGTTGTATAGCTGTAGTGTGTGTGCTGTACGTTACATGTTGTTGTATAGCTGTAGTTGTGTGTGCTGTACGTTACATGTTGTTTATAGCTGTAGTTGTGTGTGCTGTCGTTACATGTTGTTGTATAGCTGTAGTGTGTGTGCTGTAGTTACATTGTTGTATACTGTATGTGTGTGCTGTACGTTACATGTTGTTGTATAGCTGTATTTGTGTGTGCTGTACGTTACATGTTGTTGTATAGCTGTAGTTGTGTGTGCTGTACGTTACATGTTTGTATAGCTGTAGTTGTGTGTGCTGTACGTTACATGTTGTTGTATAGCTGTAGTTGTGTGTCGTACGTTACTATTTGTTGTATACTTTGTAGTTGTGTGTGCTGTACGTTACATGTTGTTGTATAGCTGTAGTTGTGTGTGCTGTACGTTACATGTTGTTGTATAGCTGTAGTTGTGTGTGCTGTACGTTACATGTTGTTGATAGCTGTAGTTGTGTGTGCTGTACGTTACATGTGTTGTATAGCTGTAGCTGTGTGTGCTGTACGTTACATGTTGTTGTATAGCTGTAGTTGTGTGTGCTGTACGTTACATGTTTGTATAGCTGTAGTTGTGTGTGCTGTACGTTACATGTGTTGTATAGCTGTAGTTGTGTGTGCTGTACGTTACATGTTGTTGTATAGCTGTAGTTGTGTGTGCTGTACGTTACATGTTGTTGTATAGCTGTAGTTGTGTGTGCTGTACGTTACATGTTGTTGTATAGCTGTAGTTGTGTGTGCTGTACGTTACATGTTGTTGTATAGCTGTAGTTGTGTGTGCTGTACGTTACATTGTTGTATAGCTGTAGTTGTGTGTGCTGTACGTTACATGTTGTTGTATAGCTGTAGTTGTGTGTGCTGTACGTTACATGTTGTATAGCTGTAGTTGTGTGTGCTGTACGTTACATGTTGTTGTATAGCTGTAGTTGTGTGTGCTGTACGTTACATGTTGTTGTATAGCTGTAGTTGTGTGTGCTGTACGTTACATGTTGTTGTATAGCTGTAGCTGTGTGTGCTGTACGTTACATGTTGTTGTATAGCTGTAGCTGTGTGTGCTGTACGTTACATGTTGTTGTATAGCTGTAGCTGTGTGTGCTGTACGTTACATGTTGTTGTATAGCTGTAGCTGTGTGTGCTGTACGTACTTTGTTATAGCTTAGTGTGTGTGCTGTACGTACATGTGTTGTATAGCTGAGTGTGTGTGCTGTACGTTACATGTTGTTGTATAGCTGTAGTTGTGTGTGCTGTACGTTACATGTTGTTGTATAGCTGTAGTTGTGTGTGCTGTACGTTACATGTTGTTGTATAGCTGTAGTTGTGTGTGCTGTACGTTACATGTTGTTGTATAGCTGTAGTTGTGTGTGCTGTACGTTACATGCTGTTGTATAGCTGTAGCTGTGTGTGCTGTACGTTACATGTTGTTGTATAGCTGTAGTGTGTGTGCTGTACGTTACATGTTGTTATAGCTGTAGTTGTGTGTGCTGTACGTTACATGTTGTTGTATAGCTGTAGCTGTGTGTGCTGTACGTTACATGTTGTTTATAGCTGTAGTTGTGTGTGCTGTACGTTACATGTTGTTGTATAGCTGTAGCTGTGTGTGCTGTACGTTACATGTTGTTGTATAGCTGTAGCTGTGTGTGCTGTACGTTACATGTTGTTGTATAGCTGTAGCTGTGTGTGCTGTACGTTACATGTTGTTGTATAGCTGTAGCTGTGTGTGCTGTACGTTACATGTTGTTGTATAGCTGTAGCTGTGTGTGCTGTACGTTACATGCTGTTGTCACTGTGACTAAAATTTGGAACCGTGGGTTATATAATGTGTGTATTTGTGTAGATAATGGTATGTACGTATGTATGTATGTATTTATGTATATAATGGTATGTACGTATGTATGTATGTATTTATGTATGTAATGGTATGTAGGTATGTATGTAATGGTATGTGTGTATGTAATGGTATGTACGTTATGTATGTATGAATGTATGTATGTATTTATGTATGTATTTATGTATGTAATGGTATGTACGTATGTATGTATGAATGTATTTATGTATGTAATGATATGTATGTATTTATGTTAGTAATGGTATGTACGTATGTATGAATGTATGTATGTATTTATGTAATGATATGTATGTATGTGCGTATGTATGTAATGGTGTGTATATATGTATATAATGGTATGTATGTACGAATGTATGTATGTATGTATGTAATTGTATGTGTACGCACGTACATGTCTCGCGGTCCAGCAGTCACTTCTGTACGCCATCTCGTGCCTTCCGTGTAACCAGTTACAACTTGCAAGCTACTCGCTCCATCTATGCCTCTCCCTGCATTTATAGTTGAACGGAAACTGCACTACACTTCGGACTGATTTCTGGGATGTGACGCCGTGTAGTTTCGTAGATATGTACCAGCGTTTCGGAGGAAGGTGTCGTCTCTTTCTGTAGGGTAGGTGCAGGCTTCACATCCCAGCACACCCTAACAACAGAACGTCAGTAGTTACTGGCTCGTAATTACGTGCAGTACACGTTCTTCGTCCGGGGTTTTTTTGAAAGTGTGTGTAGTGCTTCTAACATCCGGATGCACACGTCTTTGTCTTCGTGCGTTAATTCCTCGCACTGACGCAGTTAAAGCATAAATCCCACTCTGAATGTCTAGACCTGCAGCAGGTGTCGCGTGTAGCAAGCGGTACACATGTCACCGGTTGAATAACACTGTGTAACCTTCTTGCAAACGCAGCAGTATCTGAAGGGTACAAAATGCGTCGTTTTACGTTGACGCTGGCTGTTGGTACGCTGTCGAGCGTCTGAAGAGCCTGACGTATAGGCGACCTGCATAGCGATGGCACTGCCTCCTGCTGTAATCCTGAGAAATGGCACAACCGCTGGCTGGCACTGCGCCGCGGCCGCCCTACACCCGATGTAAGAAAAGTAAAGGAGGAGGGACAGAGCCTCGCTATTTGACGATGCTTGTCACTTTATCACTGGTAGGCTATTTTCATATACAGGTGATTTCGAGGATTCCACTCTCACTGGTAGGTTATTTTCATATACAGGGTGATTTCGAGGATTCCACTTTATAACTGGTAGGCTATTTTGGTATGCAGGGTGATTTCGAGGATTCCACTTTATCACTGGTAGGCTGTTTTCGTATACAGGGTGATTTCGAGGATTCCACTTTATCACTGGTAGGCTCTTTTCGTATACAGGGTGATTTCGAGGATTCCACTTTATCACTGGTAGGCTGTTTTCGTATACAGGATGATTTCGAGGATTCTTGTCTTTTTACGATGTGAGGCTGTGCCGATAGCTCACGCTGAATGAAGCCTGACGTGATACTGTAATGTTGTGACCCGACTTTCGGCGTGATTTAGTCCCTCCGCTTTCAGTTCGATGCACAGTGAGGCATATCTGTGGCGCTGAATCGAGGCAGAAAGTCTGTGGGCCAGCTCAGCGACTATCAGCTGCACAGGGATCACACGGCACTGCTGCCAACTGATATAAGATATGAAGATTCATAGAGTGGAGTTCTGAGGTATGACGCGTGTTGCAGTATGGTCCTACCAGACTACACGGTGCCATAGCCAGGAGACTGTAACGTAGCTGCTGTCAGATCCGTGTGTTTAAGTGCTGGTGACATCAGATACACTTGTCTACTGCAGACAGCGTGACACAGAGTGGGATTTGCCTCTCAGTACACGGAAACAGGCGAGAGCTGTAAGAGGGCGTTGAGATTGATCTAAAGCTTGTATAAAAAACTGTACGAAAGAGAAGGGAAGAACTGCGGAGTTGGTTGAAGTGAGACAAACTGTTTACTGCTGAAACGAATCGTCTGAATGTAATACGAACTTAGGGTCAGGTGTATTGTCTGCAAGTAGGCGAGTTGCCTGATGTATAGCTGCTATTTAGTGTGTGGTCACTATATGTACCACCCCGTTTAACATTCACAAATTCTACGTTCTGCCCACACACTGTATTTATGTGTTTTGTGTGGATCTCAGAACAAACAGCGATTATTTCACTGTACAACATTAACTGACTGGTTTGTATAACTGAGACGGAGTGTGTTTACTGCGCGGTACGGACTGTATTTATGTGTTTTGTGTGGATCTCAGAACAAACAGCGATTATTTCACTGTACAACATTAACTGACTGGTTTGTATAACTGAGACGGAGTGTGTTTACTGCGCGGTACGGACTGTATTTATGTGTTTTGTGTGGATCTCAGAACAAACAGCGATTATTTCACTGTACAACATTAACTGACTGGTTTGTATAACTGAGACGGAGTGTGTTTACTGCGCGGTACGGACTGTATTTATGTGTTTTGTGTGGATCTCAGAACAAACAGCGATTATTTCACTGTACAACATTAACTGACTGGTTTGTATAACTGAGACGGAGTGTGTTTACTGCGCGGTACGGACTGTATTTATGTGTTTTGTGTGGATCTCAGAACAAACAGCGATTATTTCACTGTACAGCATTAACTGACTGGTTTGTATAACTGAGACGGAGTGTGTTTACTGAGCGGTACGAGCTGGTCTTTAAATATAATTCTGATTAACCGTAGTCTTCAGAGGGTTAAAACTAGACTTGGACCACACGGGTCAAGGACTTCTTGATCCTGAAGTTGAGGGCGCTGCGATCCTTCGAAGTATCGGTCAGCAGTTACAAGTCGACACGGCCTAAAGACTGTAAGAAGACTTACACGTAAGTCAGTAAGACGAAAGTCGCGTTTCCTCTTTATCTTTAGCTGGTTAAGTGGCAAAACAAGAAGGCCCGTATACTCCGACCATAAAATCAGTGTGCACTGTAATAGCTTTCCCACCCTTCTCGTGTTTTCTGTTTTTCAAGGTCGTTCAAAGCACGACAGTCTACCTTCGTAACACGTGTAAGGTCTGTTGTCATACTGAGCCTGTGCCTCCGTCTGTTCGTTCATATGCTGAAGATCTCAGAAAGCTGCACGATGTGAATATTGGGGCACGGGGGGGGGGGGGGGGGAGAGTGAGCTGGGGACGAACTTTATGCGGGAGAATTCAATTTCATGTCCCATAAATCTTCCGTAGCACAAAGCGGAAATCAAAACCAGAGTCTAGATGACGTAGCTAATCCATTATAACGTGAATATGCAGCGTATACATTTCCAATTGAAACTTATTCTCTATGTATAGCACGGCTGATTTATTTATCTCTTTTGATATCGAGCAACTTTCATATATCGGTCGTTCGTTCACCATACTGGGCGGAACGCTTCTGAACTTTGTGATCGCGTTTGTTTGTTTGTTTGTTTGTTTGTTTGTTCGTGTTTAATTGTCGTGCAGTTTGCATGCCGATTTGTGACTGAAATGAATTCAGTGGCATGCAGTGTGTGCAGTGCGTGGCATACCGTGAACTCTGCTGGCATCTTTTGGGCATAAATTAGCCTGTGTGGGCTTCACACTTCGTAGTTGTAAACAGGAGCCCTCGACACAACAGGACATTATTGTTGTGCTGTCTCCTGTCACAGCCCTTTGTCCCTGGTACTGTCGCCTGTCACAGCCCTTTGTCCCTGGTACTGTCTCCTGTCACAGCCCTTTGTCCCTGGTACTGTCTCCTGTCACAGCCCTTTGTCTCTGGTACTGTCTCCTGTCACAGCCCTTTGTCTCTGGTACTGTCTCCTGTCACAACCCTTTGTCTCTGGTACTGTCTCCTGTCACAGCCCTTTGTCCCTGGTACTGTCTCCTGTCACAGCCCTTTGTCCCTGGTACTGTCTCCTGTCACAGCCCTTTGTCCCTGGTACTGTCTCCTGTCACAGCCCTTTGTCCCTGGTACTGTCTCCTGTCACAGCCCTTTGTCCCTGGTATGTCTCCTGTCACAACCCTTTGTCTCTGGTACTGTCTCCTGTCACAGCCCTTTGTCCCTGGTACTGTCTCCTGTCACAGCCCTTTGTCCCTGGTACTGTCTCCTGTCACAGCCCTTTGTCCCTGGTACTGTCTCCTGTCACAGCCCTTTGTCCCTGGTACTGTCTCCTGTCACAGCCCTTTGTCCCTGGTACTGTCTCCTGTCACAGCCCTTTGTCCCTGGTACTGTCTCCTGTCACAACCCTTTGTCCTGGTACTGTCTCCTGTCACAGCCTTTGTCCCTGGTACTTCTCTCGAACCAACGGCGATCCCCACCGCTCAGCTTCAAGTTTCAGACTGCAGTACTTCCCGTGTTATGTGTGACGTTCCAAGTACAGCTGTCTTTTGTAGTCAATCTATCGAATGTTTTTCTGGTATAGCTTTCAAATGTTTCTTTAAAGCTTTTGTTACTATTCCAGTGGCTGCGGTTATTGCCGGTAAAATCACACACTTCATGCTCTACATTCTCTGTCTCTAAACATAAACTGTTGTATTTTAGTTTCTGTTCTGCTTCCTGTTGCATGATGTTCTGTATTTTGGTTATCGATGATGTTTTCCCTGTTCTGTCTGTCTCTCGTTCTTTAGGTATATTTTTCTTTCTTTTTGTCTTTTTTTGTTTTCTTTTTCACTTGTGTAGCGAAGCTGATGGTAGCTAATTGTATTTAACGCCGAATGATAGTACGAAGAACTGAGTAAAACCAGGAATAGCGTCATTTCAGATAGTACACCAGCTGATATTCAAATCAGAAGGGTTTTCGCTGGAGCTGACCTCCTCTGTTACGTGCTGTTACAGCCTGTCTTCTGTTGTGTGTAAATACGGCGAGTGGCTCTTGATACGTCTTACTGCATTGTAATGACGGTCTTGAGGAAATGAAGTGACACTGAAGTTTGCGTCGGATATACAAGGTGAAGGTTGCATATGTCCGTAAGGACCAAGATTAACGTGCATTTTATTTAAAGCTGCAGTCCGTACCGCGCAGTAAACACACTCCGTCTCAGTTATACAAACCAGTCAGTTAATGTTGTACAGTGAAATAATCGCTGTTTGTTCTGAGATCCACACAAAACACATAAATACAGTCCGTACCGCGCAGTAAACACACTCCGTCTCAGTTATACAAACCAGTCAGTTAATGTTGTACAGTGAAATAATCGCTGTTTGTTCTGAGATCCACACAAAACACATAAATACAGTCCGTACCGCGCAGTAAACACACTCCGTCTCAGTTATACAAACCAGTCAGTTAATGCTGTACAGTGAAATAATCGCTGTTTGTTCTGAGATCCACACAAAACACATAAATACAGTCCGTACCGCGCAGTAAACACACTACGTCTCAGTTATACAAACCAGTCAGTTAATGCTGTACAGTGAAATAATCGCTGTTTGTTCTGAGATCCACACAAAACACATAAATACAGTCCGTACCGCGCAGTAAACACACTACGTCTCAGTTATACAAACCAGTCAGTTAATGCTGTACAGTGAAATAATCGCTGTTTGTTCTGAGATCCACACAAAACACATAAATACAGTCCGTACCGCGCAGTAAACACACTACGTCTCAGTTATACAAACCAGTCAGTTAATGCTGTACAGTGAAATAATCGCTGTTTGTTCTGAGATCCACACAAAACACATAAATACAGTCCGTACCGCGCAGTAAACACACTCCGTCTCAGTTATACAAACCAGTCAGTTAATGCTGTACAGTGAAATAATCGCTGTTTGTTCTGAGATCCACACAAAACACATAAATACAGTCCGTACCGCGCAGTAAACACACTCCGTCTCAGTTATACAAACCAGTCAGTTAATGCTGTACAGTGAAATAATCGCTGTCTGTTCTGAGATCCACACAAAACACATAAATACAGTCCGTACCGCGCAGTAAACACACTCCGTCTCAGTTATACAAACCAGTCAGTTAATGCTGTACAGTGAAATAATCGCTGTTTGTTCTGAGATCCACACAAAACACATAAATACACTGTGTGGGCAGAACGTAGAGTTGTTGAATGTTAAACATGGTGGTACATATAGCAACCACTGGGCTTTAAAGGGTTAAACAGCACTCCATGAAGGTGTATGGGTGACTGGAGGTATCACGTTCTACGCACTGGACAGGCCGGTGGGTTCGCCGAGACGGTCTGGACACTGGAGAAGAGAATAAGAGCGTCTTTAACATGCCGGGAATGAATCCGCGACCCTCTGTTGTGTGCCCTGTCGCTGCACGAAGCGGGAATTTGTAGGTCCGTGCATTAGAATTGTTAGATTTATCGTCACGCATCTGCAGGTATACAGGTAACCGGCGATTTGTGGGAACTGCTGGCCAAGTGCACGCGGCCAGCCAGCCATTAGTTAGGAGCTGTCGGAGTTGCACAGGTCTGTGCTGCGGTCACGTGCAGGCCGCAGCATTACACAGCGGTACACAGTGGCACACAGTGTCTTCATGAACTCTGAACACATGAAGATGAATCCGACACATCCTTCGAAACGTCGGGAGCCACGTACCCACATGACGCCGCTGTGAGAACCTCAGACCTCTCGGTGTAGGACTCCTTCCATGTGTGGGGCATCTGGCCTACTTGTGTCTGGCTGGCCTACTTGTGTCCGGCTGGCCTACTTGTGTCCGGCTGGCCCACTTGTGTCCGGCTGGCCCACTTGTGTCCGGCTGGCCCACTTGTGTCCGGCTGGCCCACTTGTGTCCGGCTGGCTTACTTGTGTCCTTCTGGCCCACTTGTGTCCGCCTGGCCTATTTGTGTCTTGCTGGCCTACTTGTGTCCGGCTGGCTTACTTGTGTCCTTCTGGCCCACTTGTGTCCGGCTGGCTTACTTGTGTCCTTCTGGCCCACTTGTGTCCGGCTGGCTTACTTGTGTCCTTCTGGCCCACTTGTGTCCGGCTGGCTTACTTGTGTCCTTCTGGCCCACTTGTGTCCGGCTGGCTTACTTGTGTCCTTCTGGCCCACTTGTGTCCGCCTGGCCTATTTGTGTCTTGCTGGCCTACTTGTGTCCGGCTGGCTTACTTGTGTCCTTCTGGCCCACTTGTGTCCGGCTGGCTTACTTGTGTCCTTCTGGCCCACTTGTGTCCGGCTGGCTTACTTGTGTCCTTCTGGCCCACTTGTGTCCGGCTGGCTTACTTGTGTCCTTCTGGCCCACTTGTGTCCGCCTGGCCTATTTGTGTCTTGCTGGCCTACTTGTGTCCGGCTGGCTTACTTGTGTCCTTCTGGCCCACTTGTGTCCGGCTGGCTTACTTGTGTCCTTCTGGCCCACTTGTGTCCGGCTAGCTTACTTGTGTCCTTCTGGCCCACTTGTGTCCGGCTGGCCCACTTGTGTCCGGCGTTCCACATTCCGAGGGGTTTGAGCTTGCTGTTCCACAGTTGCCTTTGTAAGCCGCAGGAGCGCTAGTGCATTCGGCATTGTGTTAAGAAGTTCGTTCTTTCTGCAGAATGCACTGCGTAGTCGTTTAATGACCTGGCAAGGCCGTGCCATGGCTCAGGCGGTTAGTCGCCGGCCTCTCACCGCGGAGGCCCGGGTTCGATCCCGGGTCAGTCCATGTGGGATTTGTGGTGGACAAAGCGGCACTGGGAAAGGTTTTTCCCCGAGTACTTAGGTTTTCCCCTGTCAATTTCATTCCACCGGCGCACCATTACTTGGAAAAATTAAAAAAACTGATCATCTTCATCACAGGGTCGCATAATAAGCCTCAAGACTGCGGTGCGTCCGTAGCATCTGCTGCGGGGCCCTTAACCACAAAAAAGAATGATGTGGCCGCTAATCTTCTGCTGCTTTCAGTGACAGCAAGTCTGCTTCAAGCTGTGCACGTTTCAACCTTAGGTCTGGTCCCACATCCATCTCGTGATTGGTGTGCGTATTGATTGGCAAACTGTGTGTGCATTGACACAGCTTACAGATTGGCAACTGCTGGTGTGTGTCTGTGTGCACGTCAGAGCGTAGTACTGCATTTAGTGTGCTGTTCTCATAACAAAATATTTGGGTCATTGGATATCAGGTTCAGCTGCTGCCTGCCGCATGCAGACGTTGAGGAAACAGGTTACTGCAGCGGTAGCCATTTACCATTGTATTCAAGATGCACGCCATCTGAATCCTGATCAAAATCCTCGTCTTTAAGCCTGCCTTTTGGAGCAGTATTTATCATCCCATTCATCACCATGACCTGTTCAGGTGAAATGCCGTCGATAACCGTCTAAAGCCCAGTGGTTACTATATGCACCACCATGTTTAACATTCAACAATTCTACGTTCTGCCCACACAGTGTATTTGTGTGTTTTGTGTGGATCTCAGAACAAACAGCGATTATTTCACTGTACAACATTAAGTGATTGGTTTGTATAACTGAGACGGAGTGTGTTTACTGCGCGGTACGGACTGGGTCTTTATATATATGTACACACCTAAAGCCCAGTGCTTACTATATGTACCACCAGTTTAACACTCACAAATTCTACGTTCTGCCCACACAGTGTATTTATGTGTTTTTTTTGTGGATCTCAGAACAAACAGCGATTATTTCACTGTACAGCATTAACTGACTGGTTTGTATAACTGAGACGGAGTGTGTTTACTGCGCGGTACGGACTGTATTTATGTGTTTTGTGTGGATCGCAGAACAAACAGCGATTATTTCACTGTACAACATTAACTGACTGGTTTGTATAACTGAGACGGAGTGTTTACTGCGCGGTACGGACTGTATTTATGTGTTTTGTGTGGATCTCAGAACAAACAGCGATTATTTCACTGTACAGCATTAACTGACTGGTTTGTATAACTGAGACGGAGTGTTTACTGCGCGGTACGGACTGTATTTATGTGTTTTGTGTGGATCTCAGAACAAAGCGATTATTTCACTGTACAGCATTAACTGACTGGTTTGTATAACTGAGACGGAGTGTGTTTACTGCGCGGTACGGACTGTATTTATGTGTTTTGTGTGGATCTCAGAACAAACAGCGATTATTTCACTATACAGCATTAACTGACTGGTTTGTATAACTGAGACGGAGTGTGTTTACTGCGCGGTACGGACTGTATTTATGTGTTTTGTGTGGATCTCAGAACAAATAGCGATTATTTCACTGTACAACATTAACTGACTGGTTTGTATAACTGAGACGGAGTGTGTTTACTGCGCGGTACGGACTGTATTTATGTGTTTTGTGTGGATCGCAGAACAAACAGCGATTATTTCACTGTACAACATTAACTGACTGGTTTGTATAACTGAGACGGAGTGTGTTTACTGCGCGGTACGGACTGTATTTATGTGTTTTGTGTGGATCTCAGAACAAATAGCGATTATTTCACTGTACAACATTAACTGACTGGTTTGTATAACTGAGACGGAGTGTGTTTACTGCGCGGTACGGACTGTATTTATGTGTTTTGTGTGGATCGCAGAACAAACAGCGATTATTTCACTGTACAACATTAACTGACTGGTTTGTATAACTGAGACGGAGTGTGTTTACTGCGCGGTACGGACTGTGTCTTTACTTATGTTTTAGGTCAATAACTTGACTATGAGACCAAACCAAGATTCAGACGATTAGTCCCCGACCTTTCATCACGGAGGTCTGGGTTCGATCCCGGTCCAGTCCATGTGTGATTTATGGTGGACCAAGTGGCACTGGGACAGGTTTTTCTCCCAGGACGTCGGTTTTCCCCTGTCAGTGTTATTGCACCAATGCTTCATGTTCATTCTCATCCCAATGTTAGTGTCGTCAGAAGGACAATCGGGCGCGCCTGTAACCCTTCAAACAAAGCAGTGCAGTTTCGGATATCGGGGAGCGTTGTACAGCAGGGTCCTTTCACACTGTTTTAAGTCTGAGTACTTAGTTTCGACACGACGACGTTAGCCAAGCCCTTGTTGCCACGGCCCCGGGGGGCAATTCTGGCTGTTCTGGACGACGTCAACAAGACACATTTGCGGCGTCCAGCATGGCGGGGAAGGGTGGTAAGGGTTTTGTTGGTAATTGCTTTTTAGGCGTCTTCACTGACGTGCAGAACCCCTTTTAAAATCGCCCCGTCCGTCCGTCCGTATGCATGAGCCACCGCTCGTAGTTTAATAAAGTCCGACGTACTGTAAGGCCACCGGCTGCACCGAGCTGTACCGAGCAAGTGCATCGAGCGGCATTTGTCGGAGCGAAGTTTGCAGAGAAAGCAAACTGACATCACACAGCTTGTGTCTTACGGCCAGAAATCCGACGCAGTTCAGTTTGACAGACGTGAGGATAATATTGAAACGGGACAGCAGGAGGGCGTTGTGAGCGTACAGGTGTCGTAAAAAGAGGCGGAATTTCCTGACGAGCTGAGCGACTACGAGCTTCACAATGAAGACTGTTCCGTGGAGTTGGTTGTGTACACGTGGACCTTGCTGCACGGTGCACGTGTACGTCTTGCCAGACGTGCCACACGCAGTACACGCTGTGCGTACAGCACGGTCTGGATATTGTCGCGGGCCCTCTTACGTCAAAATAACGAAATGCAGAGTAGCTGTGCTGTGCTGTTCTGTGCTGTGCTGTTCTGTGCTGTTCTGTTCTGTGCTGTGCTGTGCTGTTCTGTGCTGTGCTGTTCTGTGCTGTTCTGTTCTGTGCTGTGCTGTGCTGTTCTGTGCTGTGCTGTTCTGTGCTGTGCTGTTCTGTTCTGTGCTGTGCTGTTCTGTTCTGTGCTGTGCTGTTCTGTGCTGTTCTGTTCTGTGCTGTGCTGTTCTGTTCTGTGCTGTGCTGTGCTGTTCTGTGCTGTGCTGTTCTGTGCTGTTCTGTGCTGTGCTGTTCTGTGCTGTGCTGTTCTGTGCTGTGCTGTTCTGTTCTGTGCTGTGCTGTTCTGTGCTGTTCTGTGCTGTTCTGTGCTGTTCTGTTCTGTGCTGTGCTGTTCTGTTCTGTGCTGTGCTGTGCTGTTCTGTGCTGTGCTGTTCTGTGCTGTTCTGTGCTGTGCTGTTCTGTGCTGTTCTGTGCTGTGCTGTTCTGTTCTGTGCTGTGCTGTTCTGTGCTGTTCTGTGCTGTTCTGTTCTGTGCTGTTCTGTTCTGTGCTGTTCTGTGCTGTTCTGTGCTGTTCTGTTCTGTGCTGTTCTGTGCTGTTCTGTGCTGTGCTGTTCTGTGCTGTTCTGTTCTGTGCTGTGCTGTGCTGTGGTGTGCTGTTCTGTTCTGTGCTGTTCTGTGCTGTGCTGTTCTGTTCTGTGCTGTTCTGTTCTGTGCTGTTCTGTGCTGTGCTGTGCTGTGCTGTTCTGTGCTGTGCTGTTCTGTTCTGTGCTGTTCTGTGCTGTTCTGTGCTGTGCTGTTCTGTTCTGTGCTGTTCTGTTCTGTGCTGTTCTGTGCTGTTCTGTGCTGTGCTGTTCTGTGCTGTGCTGTTCTGTGCTGTGCTGTGCTGTTCTGTGCTGTGCTGTTCTGTGCTGTGCTGTTCTGTGCTGTGCTGTTCTGTGCCTCTGCTTATTGCGCAGCCTGTGGTTGCTAGCGACTTTGCATTTCCTAATGTTGATGACCGTCTGGAAAATTATTTGACGTTGTTTTACAGTAACAGTGACAAATACCAAAGACAGAAACAAATGCATGTTCCCCAGTTTCTTGTCTATCCAATCAGAAAGTGCAAAGTTCCGTGAGGGTGAATATCCAAAGTGCAATGAATCTTCCGTGACTGAGTTATGTGACGGCGGTGGATGAAGTCAGACGGAAACGGGGAGCGTTTTAACGAACACAAAAAGTTGTGCTAGTTTGGTCTGAACTTGCGCGATTGCCCGGACCTGTCGTGGGGCAGCACTGGGCAACAAGAGCAGCCAGATTAACCTCCCCTGCTACTTCATCAGGATAGAATTAGGCTCGTTGGTCTGTCCTAATCTCTGAACTCTCCCTCGTAGACGCAGGTACGACCTGATATGGCCCGAACCTTTCCAGTTCAGTGCAAAGCCAGATTGGAATCAAGTCCTTGGGTTTCTGTGCTTTTTTCCCCTGAAACTGCAGCGCACAGTGCAGACGAGTGGCCCAGCTGTCGTGTAAGACCTGTGACCTACAGGACGTTCCTTTCCTTGTAATTGGAGTGACTTGGATTTGACAAGCAGAGTTCAGTTTTTTATAGTCTTGATGTGACTCTTCCCCGATGTGTTTACAACGAACTTAAAATGCAGGGTTTTCAGTCAAAACACAGTTTTACTACTTAATAATTGAGCTACATGTTTCGGCAACTGTTCTGAAGCCATCATCAGGCCGATCCTAAGAATTTTAAAAAAGAAGGAAATAATACAGTTACTATATTGGTCGGAGATCTCGGACATACAGATGTGATGTATATAAACTGTACATAACATGTATATAAACTGTTTAACGTACATAACATGTATATTAGGATAAACTGTTTAACGTACATAACATGTATATTAGGATAAACTGTTTAACGTACATAACATGTATATTAGGATAAACTGTTTAACGTACATAACATGTATATTAGGATAAACTGTTTAACGTACATAACATGTATATTAGGATAAACTGTTTAACGTACATAACATGTATATTAGGATAAACAGATAAATAAGATAAATTTATCTTACTAATTTCACTTAACTGTTGATACAGTTCCAGGCTTCACTTACAGCATAATTAAAATAAGTCTTACTTGTTGAGCAAAACTATCCTACGTTCAAACATATCACCTCCGCAAAAGTGCAACTGAAGAGGTTAAGAATGAATGGAGCTATACCTCCACTCGCCTATATGCCGTCATGATGTGCACAAGTTTATCTCTATCTTTATTATTATTATTATTATTATTATCACTATTATTCAGGGGTCCCGAGGTCGAAACTCGGTTTGCAGAAGTCTTTGTAATGGATACGCAGTGTGTTTACTGCGAGGTAAGAACTGAACTTTGTGTGTCACGTAATTTCAGGCTGCCAGGGGTTAGAATGTGAATTTGTAACGTTGTGTAGATAGCAGATTGAAGGGACGTTTTATGCAGTTGTGTTTCAGAGGTTGGCGAGCGTGTAACAGCGAGTGGCCGTGCACTGAGCGCTTAGTGTGTTTTGGTGTAGAGGCTATTGGCATTCTCTGACAGCAATTTATCGCCCTTGGAACATGTCTGTCAATTAATGAGTTTGTATTTTATCCGTGAAACACGTGTACACGTGTGTTACACGTGAAGAAAGCGATTGTGCTGTTTAAATGGCGCGGCTTTGACCGGCCTGCAGTGCAGACATCAGAGAGGTGCTCGAGCGTAGATGTGCGCAAGTCGTGTGGTGCTCGAGCGGTAGATTATGTGCCGAAGTCGTGTGGTGCTCGAGCGGTAGATGTGCCGCAACGTCGTGTGGTGCTCGAGCGGTAGATGTGCCGCAACGTCGTGTGGTGCTCGAGCGGTAGATGTGCCGCAACGTCGTGTGGTGCTCGAGCGGTAGATGTGCCGCACACGTGTGTGTCGCGGTAGGTCCGTCGAGGCGGTAGATGTGCCGCAACGTCGTGTGGTGCTCGAGCGGTAGATGTGCCGCACACGTTGTGTGGTGCTCGAGCGGTAGATGTGCCGCAACGTCGTGTGTGTGCTCGAGCGGTAGATGTGCCAACGTGTGTGTGCTCGAGCGGTAGATTGCCGACTTGTGTGGTGCTCGAGCGGTAGATGTGCCGCTACGACGTATGTGGGTGTCTCGAGCGGTAGATGTGCCGCAACGTCGTGTGGTGCTCGAGCGGTAGATGTGCCGCACACGTTGTGTGGTGCTCGAGCGGTATATGTGCCGCACACGTTGTGTGGTGCTTGAGCGGTATATGTGCCGCACACGTTGTGTGGTGCTTGAGCGGTAATGTGCCGCAACGTCGTGTGGTGCTCGAGCGGTAGATGTGCCGCACACGTTGTGTGGTGCTCGAGCGGTATATGTGCCGCACACGTTGTGTGGTGCTTGAGCGGTATATGTGCCGCACACGTTGTGTGGTGCTTGAGCGGTATACGTGCCGCACACGTTGTGTGGTGCTTGAGCGGTAGATGTGCCGCAACGTCGTGTGGTGCTCGAGCGGTAGATGTGCCGCAACGTCTGGTTGCTTTTGTGTGTCAGTTAGACCGTCTTTGATGATCTAGGGCGCAGACGGCGGTTTAGTACCAAGCTGACAACAGACCGCGACTGGATGCTACCGAGAGCCAGCTGCATCCACTGAGTGCCATCAAATCCTATATTCGTGTCATTCTGCACTCTTTGCTATGTCGCAGGTCTTCATGTTCTTCTGCTGTAAATTCTATGTGCATTTCTTGTCTCTCCGATGCATGGCGCATGCTCACCTCCTTGCATTTATTATCCTAGTAATGTTTTTTTGAAGTGTGGAAATTTTTAAGTTTGTTTCCCCCTTCCCCCATGACCCCCCCCCCCCAGACGACGCTACATGCGACGTTAACTGCAGGTTGTGTTGCGAGTTTTAGACGTCAGGCTGTGCCATGGCTCAGGCGGTTAGTCGCCGACATATCTGTCCATGTGGGATTTGTGGTGCACAAACTGACACTGGGACAGGTTTTTCTCCCAGTACTTCGGGTTTTCCCCTGTCTATACTTCCACCAGTGCTGCATACTCATTCGTTCATCTGTCACGACACTTGTATAATCTTGGCAACTGGCAGCGTCGTAAAGCTGACTGTCAGTTAAGTGATCCTTGTAGCTGGCGTCCGTCAAACCGCAGACGCCGAATTACACGTTAATACAGCAACTCACAGCCTGCCTTTATTTTGAAGTGTATTTTTAAAAGCTGTAACCCGGGACGCCAGTGCTACCGTCGTGACGCACGTCCTACGCATTTCCTGACACAAAAATATTCCGTTGCTTGTGGCCGTGCTGCTTGTCACGACAGACCAATATTACTGTCTGGGGTCTGCCGCCGTAGTTAATTTATTGTGTCCGGAACTTCATTGCGTTAGTTCTGACGGACAGTGTTGGAGTGCGTGTGTGCGTGTCCACGTGAGCAAATTGCAGTTACGTCACTCAGCTCATGACCAATTGATATTCAGTGTTGCCAACCCTCTCTTCAGTTAACATGTCGCTTGACTTCATTTCTGAAGACAGATAGCAGGTCTCTCCGAAACGATGGTACTTATTTCTGAAACTACACGGCGTCACATTTCAACAGACCGTAATGATCGTAGCTATGTTGAATATGGCGGGTTGTCTTTACAGGCAGGGTCACGTGACGTGTTTACAAGTCCGTTATTGTGACCCGTAATTGTTGCAGTGTGTTCTGCAACCCGCAACTCCCGCCTGTCTGTGCCACGCACACTTAACAGTATTTTAAGTCGAACTCGATCAGGCCGCACTGTGTGCTGCACTGTACCAGCAGCTAAAGTTAGCCGTCTGCTGTAAGTAGAACCTTGGCCGCCGTCTGAGCCGCCGCAGCTAAATATGGCGCTGTCTTGGGCTGCGAGGAATGTGATATGATAACTGCTGCAGTGTCGCGCGGACTGAGCGCACAGCTAAGGGACAGACATGGACACGGCGGGGGGAGGATAACATTCATGGTAATCTGAGGGCGTGGCCAATGTCCTTCGCACTAAGTTACTTCGTTGTCAAGCAATGTGTGAGACAGTTAAACGGGCATTGTGAGATATAGAAACTGTAATTTGTTGTTTGTATGGCAGAGCGGGGTGCTGGGTAAAGGGGGGAGTACCGAGATACCGCAGTACGGAGGGGCTGCGTGGTTTTACACCTCTCCAAACATTATTCAGGTGCTAATTAATTATTTATTGCAACAAATGCACTACACTATTTTAGTGTTTTATTGTCCCTACACATGTTTCGGCACTTATAGTGCCATCTTCAGGGGTGTCGTCGAGAGTTCATAATCTTCAATGCATCAAATTCACTTTCACAACTTATACTTACTGTAAGTCACTATCACTGAGTATCACTTATACTTACTGTAAGTCACTGTCACTCAGTATCACTTATACTTACTGTAAGTCACTATCACTGAGTATCACTTATACTTACTGTAAGTCACTATCACTCAGTATCACTTATACTTACTGTAAGTCACTATCACTCAGTATCACTTATACTTACTGTAAGTCACTGTCACTCAGTATCACTTATACTTACTGTAAGTCACTATCACTGAGTATCACTTATACTTACTGTAAGTCACTATCACTCAGTATCACTTATACTTACTGTAAGTCACTATCACTCAGTATCACTTATACTTACTGTAAGTCACTATCACTGAGTATCACTTATACTTACTGTAAGTCACTATCACTCAGTATCACTTATACTTACTGTAAGTCACTATCACTGAGTATCACTTATACTTACTGTAAGTCACTATCACTCAGTATCACTTATACTTACTGTAAGTCACTATCACTCAGTATCACTTATACTTACTGTAAGTCACTATCACTCAGTATCACTTATACTTACTGTAAGTCACTATCACTGAGTATCACTTATACTTACTGTAAGTCACTATCACTCAGTATCACTTATACTTACTGTAAGTCACTATCACTGAGTATCACTTATACTTACTGTAAGTCACTATCACTCAGTATCACTTATACTTACTGTAAGTCACTATCACTCAGTATCACTTATACTTACTGTAAGTCACTATCACTCAGTATCACTATACTTACTGTAAGTCACTATCACTCAGTATCACTTATACTTACTGTAAGTCACTATCACTCAGTATCACTTATACTTACTGTAAGTCACTATCACTCAGTATCACTTATACTTACTGTAAGTCACTATCACTCAGTATCACTTATACTTACTGTAAGTCACTATCACTCAGTATCACTTATACTTACTGTAAGTCACTATCACTCAGTATCACTTATACTTACTGTAAGTCAGTATCACTCAGTATCACTTATACTTACTGTAAGTCAGTATCACTCAGTATCACTTATACTTACTGTAAGTCACTATCACTCAGTATCACTTATACTTACTGTAAGTCACTATCACTCAGTATCACTTATACTTACTGTAAGTCACTGTCACTCAGTATCACTTATACTTACTGTAAGTCACTATCACTCAGTATCACTTATACTTACTGTAAGTCACTATCACTCAGTATCACTTATACTTACTGTAAGTCACTGTCACTCAGTATCACTTATACTTACTGTAAGTCACTATCACTCAGTATCACTTATACTTACTGTAAGTCACTATCACTCAGTATCACTTATACTTACTGTAAGTCACTGTCACTCAGTATCACTTATACTTACTGTAAGTCACTATCACTGAGTATCACTTATACTTACTGTAAGTCACTATCACTCAGTATCACTTATACTTACTGTAAGTCACTATCACTGAGTATCACTTATACTTACTGTAAGTCACTATCACTCAGTATCACTTATACTTACTGTAAGTCACTATCACTGAGTATCACTTATACTTACTGTAAGTCACTATCACTCAGTATCACTTATACTTACTGTAAGTCACTATCACTCAGTATCACTTATACTTACTGTAAGTCACTATCACTCAGTATCACTATACTTACTGTAAGTCACTATCACTCAGTATCACTTATACTTACTGTAAGTCACTATCACTCAGTATCACTTATACTTACTGTAAGTCACTATCACTCAGTATCACTTATATCTTACTGTAAGTCACTATCACTCAGTATCACTTATACTTACTGTAAGTCACTATCACTCAGTATCACTTATACTTACTGTAAGTCACTATCACTCAGTATCACTTATACTTACTGTAAGTCAGTATCACTCAGTATCACTTATACTTACTGTAAGTCACTGTCACTCAGTATCACTTATACTTACTGTAAGTCACTATCACTCAGTATCACTTATACTTACTGTAAGTCACTATCACTCAGTATCACTTATACTTACTGTAAGTCACTGTCACTCAGTATCACTTATACTTACTGTAAGTCACTATCACTCAGTATCACTTATACTTACTGTAAGTCACTATCACTCAGTATCACTTATACTTACTGTAAGTCACTGTCACTCAGTATCACTTATACTTACTGTAAGTCACTATCACTCAGTATCACTTATACTTACTGTAAGTCACTATCACTCAGTATCACTTATACTTACTGTAAGTCACTGTCACTCAGTATCACTTTATACTTACTGTAAGTCACTATCACTCAGTATCACTTATACTTACTGTAAGTCACTATCACTCAGTATCACTTATACTTACTGTAAGTCACTATCACTCAGTATCACTTATACTTACTGTAAGTCACTATCACTCAGTATCACTTATCTTCTGTGTTGTTTTATTGAACTTAATCGTTAAAACTTTTCAATTGAAGACAGTCGTAATATAATATATTGAAAGTTATTAGCATTTGTTCGACAGCTCGCTATGTGTATTAGTTGTGTGATCGTATTTGATTGTGTGCTGTAACAATGTAAATACAATAAATAAGTTTATATTATCGATATATATATATATATGTATATATATAGCATTTGTCTCAGGTAAGCACAACAGTAGCTGTACATACTGTGCTGTGTGGTGCGTGTGTGTGATTGAGTGCAATAAAACAACAAAGAAGATAAGTGATACTGAGTGATAGTGACACTATAAGTTGTGAAAGTGAATTTGATGCATTGAAGATTATGAAGATTATGCCCTGAAGATGGCACTATAAGTGCCGAAACATATGTACGGACAAGAAAACACTAAAATAGTGTAGTGCATTTGTTGGAATAAATAATTAATTATTGAAATTTATGGTACAGATAATCTAAAATTATTCAGGTGATCAAGTTAAAGGGGATTGGATTGGCTACAGAAATGAGATGGCTGAGATGAGTCAACAGATGTGGCTTGTAAGATCAGATACGAAACGAAAATATACGGAGCTAAATATATGTGTGTGCCGGATACAGTTAGAGACGATAAACATGCTGCACAGACTGTATCGAACGGATGGAGGGCGGGCCGTCCATTGCCAACCTACAGGGAGAAGCAACCTAGATAGACCAAGTGAAAGACGGAAATGAAGCAGGCAAGTTGAAAGGTCTAAGCCGTGACAGGAACAAGAAGCAGAAGAGGAAGAGAGTTTGGAATGGAGTGGATTGAGCGAATACGCTCGTATAGTGAGGGCCACGCCGCGGAGTTCCATGTTCAGTCCATTGAGGACTCGTGGTGGACAAAGTGGCACTTGGACAGGTTTATGTCCGGTGTTTCCCTGCCAGCATAATTGCAGCAATGCTCACGTACTCATTCATTCATCTGTCAATCAGTTTAATCATTGCAGTTGACGGCGTCGTAAAACAATACACTTGAACACTTTTAAGAATCAGGGTAGTCTGAGCGCATTGTGTACTTGGCTACGTTTGATGGAATAATCAGTTTTTGTAGCGAAATAGCTTATGACCTCGTGATGGCTGTGTGAATTGTAGGGGGGTCGTTGTGTTCTTCAGAGCACTATACGGGAGTTGTGGAACGTCGGTCAGTATAGGCAGTCCTTAGGCTGAGTGTCGGGCTGCGGCAGATTGACGTCAAAGTGCGGGTCATGCAGTTACTTTGTGCACAAGTGCCACCAGACTTAATGTTCTGCCCACACAGTGCATTTATGTGTTTTGTGTGGATCTCAGAACAAACAGCAATTATTTCACTGTACAACATTAACTGACTGGTTTGTATAACTGAGACGGAGTGTGTTTACTGCGCGGTACGAGCTGTATCTTTAAAGCCCAGTGGTCACTATATGTACCACTATGTTTAACACTCACAAACTCTACGTTCTGCCCACACAGTGTATTTATGTGTTTTGTGTGGATCTCAGAACAAACAGCGATTATTTCACTGTACAACATTAACTGACTGGTTTGTATAACTGAGACGGAGTGTTTACTGCGCGGTACGGACTGTATTTATGTGTTTGTGTGGATCTCAGAACAAACAGCGATTATTTCACTGTACAACACCAACTGACTGGTTTGTATAACTGAGACGGAGTGTGTTTACTGCGCGGTACGGACTGTATTTATGTGTTTTGTGTGGATCTCAGAACAAACAGCGATTATTTCACTGTACAACATTAACTGACTGGTTTGTATAACTGAGACGGAGTGTGTTTACTGCGCGGTACGGACTGTATTTATGTGTTTTGTGTGGATCTCAGAACAAACAGCGATTATTTCACTGTACAACATTAACTGACTGGTTTGTATAACTGAGACGGAGTGTGTTTACTGCGCGGTACGGACTGTATTTATGTGTTTTGTGTGGATCTCAGAACAAACAGCGATTATTTCACTGTACAACATTAACTGACTGGTTTGTATAACTGAGACGGAGTGTGTTTACTGCGCGGTACGGACTGTATATTTATATATGATCAGGCTGTTCGTAGCCTGCAGTTCCCAGTCACGTGCTGTGTTGCCGCCGGTCAGACAGAGCCCAGAGCTGCACCCGTCCGTATTGTCCGACGGTGTCTCCGCCATGCATGCGGCTAGGATGGGGGTGAAGAATAATGCTTACAGAATTATGATGAGGAAACCTTGGGGAAGACTTTCAGTATCGACGAGGTGGGAGGATAACATTAATGCGAATGTTAGTACCGTCAGTTTGGGGGACGTACAAGTAGAATATCGCCTGTGGGATGGGCGTCGAACGGCCTGGCATCGTGTCGTGTGCTACCAGGCAGATGTTGGTGCAGTCCTGTGGCAGAAAAGGTTAGCGCAGCGGCAACACTTCAGACTTGTGATCCGGTTACGATATGCTTCCTCGGTCATTCCAGAAAAGCCGACTTGCTGGTGCCTTGTGTAAGCCTGCGTGCTCCCCCCCCCCCCCCCCCCCCTCCGATGTTCGTAACGTTCTGCATTTGCTACGTTCCAGTACGCTCGCATTTGGCGCAGTTAGGCCTTCAGGGCCGTCTTTGTCAATCCGGGGTCCGCGAATTGAATACACTGTACTCAGTGGAACATGGCGTTTTTTGTTCTTCTAGGCAATTCGTAATCGCAGTTTTATTCTCATTGCTGTTTCTGTAACAAATTTTTACATCGCCTTAATACAGGTTTTTACATGTTAGGCATATTTGTTGTCTGTAAGTATTGCAACTGTAAATGCTGCCACAGCCTCAGTCTAAGGGGTCGAGAATGAGACAACTTTTGGAACGGAGTCTACAGGAGTGGCAGAAGTTTGTAAGGAGTGGGCTGTGCTAGCGGTTCGAAACACTGCTGTGGCACAGTGTGTTTGTTTGTTTGTTGCGAGTGTTTCTGCAAAGTGCATTGACTGGTGGAACTTTGTAATGGAGACGCAGTGTGTTTTCTTCTGCGTAAGAAATGAGTTTCCGTGAACGTAAAGGTTTAGATGTTTAAAGTAATGAGCGCGCGTTATTGACGTGGCGCTTGTCGTAAAGTGTTTGCTGTGTCCGGACAGCGAGTTGCAGTGTTTGCTGTGTCCGGACAGCGAGTTGCAGTGTTTGCTGTGTCAGGACAGCGAGTTGCAGTGTTTGCTTTGTCCGGGCAGCGAGTTGCAGTGTTTGCTTTGTCCGGACAGCGAGTTGCAGTGTTTGCTTTGTCCGGGCAGCGAGTTGCAGTGTTTGCTTTGTCCGGGCAGCGAGTTGCAGTGTTTGCTTTGTCCGGCAGCGAGTTGCAGTGTTTGCTGTGTCCGGACAGCGAGTTGCAGTGTTTTGCTTTGTCCGGGCAGCGAGTTGCAGTGTTTGCTTTGTCCGGACAGCGAGTTGCAGTGTTTGCTATGTCCGGGCAGCGAGTTGCAGTGTTTGCTTTGTCCGGACAGCGAGTTGCAGTGTTTGCTGTGTCCGGGCAGCGAGTTGCAGTGTTTGCTGTGTCCGGACAGCGAGTTGCAGTGTTTGCTTTGTCCGGACAGCGAGTTTGCAGTGTGTTTGCTGTGTCCGGACAGCGAGTTGCAGTGTTTGCTGTGTCCGGACAGCGAGTTGCAGTGTTTGCTGTGTCCGGACAGCGAGTTGCAGTGTTTGCTGTGTCCGGACAGCGAGTTGCAGTGTTTGCTTTGTCCGGACAGCGAGTTGCAGTGTTTGGCAAGCGAGCCGTCGTAATGCTCTTGTTCTTACGGCGATGTGCCATTTTTTTTGCGTGGTGAAGGGCCCCGCAGCAGATGCTACGGACGCACCGCAGCCTTAAGGCTTATTATGCGACCCCTGTGATGAAGATGAGCACAGTGGAATGAAATTGACGGGAAAACCGACAACTCGGAGAAAAACCTGTCCCAGTGCCACTTTGTCCACCACAAATCTCACATGGACTGACCCGGGATCGAACCCGGGCCTCCGCGGTGAGAGGCCGGCGACTAACCGCCTGAGCCATGGCACGGCCATATGTGTCATTTAGTTCAGACATCGTGTGGCACCCGGTGTGCGGTGTCGGCAGTACTCGCATTGGGCCCAGTTCCTTACGTCGGAATGCGATTCGCCGCAGATGGACGCGGTCTTCTTCAGGTCTGGCGTGCTGGGATTAGCCGTTCGGAATCGCGGGCTGTCAGTGGGCTGTCATGGGAGCAGTGAATGACCTTTTTGTGTGACGAGTTTTTGAAGAGTGAGAGTAGTGCTGCTATTTTCGGAATACGCTGTATGCCGGCAGTGATCGATACAGCGGCATGGCACGGTACACGCCCTGCCAGCTCGTCAGGCAGATTTGCATCGCGATTACAAAACTGCATATCCGCGGATATCTCAGTCTTGAGAAGCTGCTAGTCGCTTAGGTAGTTAAGAATTTGCTAGGTTTCAGGTTGTCAGTGCTGTTGGCGTGGATGCAAGCTGTAAACGTGAAGCAGTTGTCCGCGTGCACACCGTGAAGGCGTATACTAGAAGTAGAAATGTAGCTCCACACGTTCTTTACCTCGGCACTAGAGGGAGGTGAGTGGTTAGCTTCACGCTCCGACCGCCTTACTTCAGGGAATGGACACCCCATTATATCGGAGGCTAGGTGCGCCCCTGAGTCTGTCCGGACGTTTTGGGATAGACATAAACCTCTTGTCCCTACGTGACGCCTTATAGATTGGTATATCGTTGTCTATTTCAGAACAAGACTTTATGCTCCCATCTTCAGGATGCACGTAGTCCAAGAAGATTGGACAGTTACGAATTTCCTTGCGTCTTACGGAAGTCCGTCATCTGTCAGCCTGTTCACAAGAGCCCACGGGACAGTCAACTTGTGTCCTTACTTACGTCATAGACCTCGTGTTTGCTGTTTATATCGGTCTCGTGTCTACTTAGCAGATGAGAACGGCAGAAGTACGTTACCTTGATTTGGGGCCGGGCAAGAGGATAAGGTTATTGCAACTGAATAATGACAAAATCGTTCGTGAATTCATTTAATTATGTCAGTGTCCTTATTGCTACACTGTGTTGTACGTTTAATTATGTCAGTGTCCTTATTGCTACACTGTGTTGTACGTTTAATTATGTCAGTGTCCTTATTGCTACACTGTGTTGTACGTTTAATTATGTCAGTGTCCTTATTGCTACACTGTGTTGTACGTTTAATTATGTCAGTGTCCTTATTGCTACACTGTGTTGTACGTTTAATTATGTCAGTGTCCTTATTGCTACACTGTGTTGTACGTTTAATTATGTCAGTGTCCTTATTGCTACACTGTGTTGTACGTTTAATTATGTCAGTGTCCTTATTGCTACACTGTGTTGTACGTTTAATTATGTCAGTGTCCTTATTGCTACACTGTGTTGTACGTTTAATTATGTCAGTGTCCTTATTGCTACACTGTGTTGTACGTTTAATTATGTCAGTGTCCTTATTGCTACACTGTGTTGTACGTTTAATTATGTCAGTGTCCTTATTGCTACACTGTGTTGTACGTTTAATTATGTCAGTGTCCTTATTGCTACACTGTGTTGTACGTTTAATTATGTCAGTGTCCTTATTGCTACACTGTGTTGTACGTTTAATTATGTCAGTGTCCTTATTGCTACACTGTGTTGTACGTTTAATTATGTCAGTGTCCTTATTGCTACACTGTGTTGTACGTTTAATTATGTCAGTGTCCTTATTGCTACACTGTGTTGTACGTTTAATTATGTCAGTGTCCTTATTGCTACACTGTGTTGTACGTTTAATTATGTCAGTGTCCTTATTGCTACACTGTGTTGTACGTTTAATTATGTCAGTGTCCTTATTGCTACACTGTGTTGTACGTTTAATTATGTCAGTGTCCTTATTGCTACACTGTGTTGTACGTTTAATTATGTCAGTGTCCTTATTGCTACACTGTGTTGTACGTTTAGTTATGTCAGTGTCCTTATTGCTACACTGTGTTGTACGTTTAATTATGTCAGTGTCCTTATTGCTACACTGTGTTGTACGTTTAATTATGTCAGTGTCCTTATTGCTACACTGTGTTGTACGTTTAATTATGTCAGTGTCCTTATTGCTACACTGTGTTGTACATTTAATTATGTCAGTGTCCTTATTGCTACACTGTGTTGTACGTTTAATTATGTCAGTGTCCTTATTGCTACACTGTGTTGTACGTTTAATTATGTCAGTGTCCTTATTGCTGCACTGTGTTGTACGTTTAATTATGTCAGTGTCCTTATTGCTACACTGTGTTGTACGTTTAATTATGTCAGTGTCCTTATTGCTACACTGTGTTGTACGTTTAATTATGTCAGTGTCCTTATTGCTACACTGTGTTGTACGTTTAATTATGTCAGTGTCCTTATTGCTACACTGTGTTGTACATTTAATTATGTCAGTGTCCTTATTGCTACACTGTGTTGTACGTTTAATTATGTCAGTGTCCTTATTGCTACACTGTGTTGTACGTTTAATTATGTCAGTGTCCTTATTGCTGCACTGTGTTGTACGTTTAATTATGTCAGTGTCCTTATTGCTACACTGTGTTGTACGTTTAATTATGTCAGTGTCCTTATTGCTACACTGTGTTGTACTACACTGTGTTGTACTCGCAGTTTAGTATATTAGTGCTTGGACTGTCAGCTTATCAAGACAGTTTCAGCTGCGTGCAGTTACACGTTGGTGTAAGTACCGTGTGTCTTCCTCTGCACTTTACAGAGGCAGGTTACCGTTCGTTTACTGTATGGCTCACGCAGGAATTAACAGCACGTTTCGACCAAGAAAGCTCAGGCCATCATCATGTCAGTACGTGTAGGAAGATCCCGTAATTTCAAGTTCACATTTGATAGGCTACACAAAAGGTTAATATTTTTGCCCTTTCCTGCAGCTCTGTCCATCTTGTGATTGTCCTACAAGGAATGGCTGTCGTTTGAAGCAAAACAAGTTCGCGGTCACGTAAAGGCAACTCAGAAAAAGGACTTGATTATACTATAAGTGGCGTTAGACGCTGTTAAAGTGTGTGTAGTGATATCGCGCCGATATACAGGGTTATTCAAAATGATTGTCGGGGTTTTAACAGCTTGTCATACACAATACACTTCAGATAGCAGTATATGTATTTGTTTATTTAATAGAACAACACTCCAAGTTTTTGTGACACACCTTACAGGTGCTCTATATGTGCACCCTTTGTGATTCTACAAACATCAACACGATAATCGAGTTCGTTCCAAACTTTTTCTAGCATGTCAGCGGTGATGGTTTCAATGGCGGTTCTGATTCGTACCTTCAGTTCCGGGATACTTGCGGGAAGAGGAGGAACATAAACCTGATCCTTGACGTAACCCCATACAAAGAAATGACATGGGGTTGCATCTGGAGAACGGGGTGGCCAAGTTGTTAAAACCCCGACAATCATTTTGAATAACCCTGTATATGGCGATGGACTGGAAGGTGTCAGTCGTGGCCTGACCGCACTTAGCCTAGCGAAACTTAGCAAAACCGTAACAAATCGGAGGTTTAATAGCCAGCGATACGCAGCTATTGGAAGTGCGTGCCTCTCGTGTCTACGTCTAGCTCAGCGGTTCCCAAACTTTTTCGGTCCCCCCGCCCCCTTGGTTCCATAAACACACCCACAGCGCCCCCCTACCTTTTTTAAAAAACATAAATGCGCTTTTGTTTCCACTTTTATTGTATATTTAAAATATCGTTTAAATTAAATTATAAGAGTTAAACTTAATGTTTTGTGTGTTAATTAATAAATTAAAATTTATTATATTTTTTATGATTAACAATAATTCATCTAGCGGTAATTTATTAAACAAAAAATATGTGCTTGAATAAGATTCATAAATTAAAATACTAAGAAATTTAGTTAATTTTCTATTTTTAACACAAAAATTACTTTATTTCAATTTTATTACAAAAATAAACGCACTACTTGTCTACTAGCGCCCCCTGTGATAATAACAGCGCTCCTTCCACTTCGTACTATTAGCGCCACTCGGTTAATCCACGGCCCCCAGGGTGGCTCGGGTACCGCCACTTTGTGACGCACTCGGTGTAGAACGGCGAAGGCGTGGGCACAGGTCCTTGGCCACGCTGTGAGCGGCTTTACACTCCTTGGCACACGTGTGAGGCGGTAAGCATTGTTACACCGCCTTCGGCACACTGTGAGCGGGATTAAGGTTGCGGTGGGTTGGTACATTAACACGGATCCTTGGCACACGCTGTGAGGGGGTAACATTAACACGGATCCTTGGCACACGCTGTGAGGGGGTAACATTAACACGGATCCTTGGCACACGCTGTGAGGGGGTAACATTAACACGGATCCTTGGCACACGCTGTGAGGGGGTAACATTAACACGGATCCTTGGCACACGCTGTGAGGGGGTAACATTAACACGGATCCTTGGCACACGCTGTGAGGGGGTAACATTAACACGGATCCTTGGCACACGCTGTGAGGGGGTAACATTAACACGGATCCTTGGCACACGCTGTGGGGGAGATAATATTAAGATGGATCTTCAAGAAGTGGGATGGGGGGCATGGACTGGATTGATATGGCTCAGGATAGGGACAGGTGGCGGGCTGTTGTGAGTGCGGTAATGAACCTTCGGGTTTCATAAAACGTGGGGAATTTCTTGACTAGCTGACGACCTGTTAGCTTCTCAAGAAGAACTCTGCTACATGGAGTTAGTTAGTAGTTAGTAGTTAGTTAGTTAGTAGTTAGTTACGGTGAGAATCAAGCTAAACACAACTGCAGCGTGTGGCCAGAGTACTGAGTCTTTTAAGTATTGCAGCAGGTGGTGCATATACTTACCACTGTGCGTTAAAATATGATGCAGCGTCTTGTCGCACGGTATGATGATCAGCTGACTGCGGTGGCTGAATTAAGTTGCTCTGACCAGTGGTATTCAGCCTGGGGTACGAGAAGACATCTTAGGGGGTACCGAAAATTAAAAATAAATATATATTATTTCACGATAAACACTGAATAATCAGGGCCAGATTTACGGTTAGCCACAACAGACCGGACGTAAGGACATGCGATTTGGGAGCGCCATTTGTCTCTCTCTCTCTCTCTCCTTTATGCGATTCTTATCTGGGCGGCTAGTTTCATTTTATTCCACACAGTGCATATAATTTTGCTTTGCTAAAATACATTTGTTCCTTTATTAATTTTTATATGATAGACAATAATATATTTGTTATTTAATAGCTTGACTCTCCTTTTTGTCATTTAAAACTTATTATTTAATACATTATTTTGGATGTAATTTATTTAACTTGTTTTAGATGTAGATTATAGACTGTGTATAACTTGAATTATGCACCAACAACTTTGTGGTACAAAGTTGAAGAGAAATTATATGTGGGGGTACGCGAACAAAAAACGTTGAATACCGCTGGCTTAGACGTTCAGTTCTAAATCACAAGCTAGGCGCTGTTTATAGTTTAAGGAGCCGCGGTGGCTGTCAGTATAGTAACCAGTGGCTGTCAGTATAGTAACCAGTCGCTGTCAGTATAGTAACCAGTGGCTGTCAGTATGGTAACCACACTACGGACTGGATTATCAGGTGTTCGAATCCTGACAAGGGCACGATATTTCTGTCTTCTCCAAAACGCACATTCCTGCTCTGGGGCCCGACCAGTTTCCTGTTCAAGGGGCCCTGCGGTTCTTTCCCGGGTGTTGGGCGTTAGTTCCTCACCTCCATCTAGTGCCAGTGTTAAGAATGAGTGGAGCTGACCTTAGCTCCCCCTACCGTTGCTTGTATATATTTGATACCATAAATGTCTTTTTGTACTCCGGCTGGATTTTAGAACAATGCTTACATTGTTCGATTTAAGGCTGCTGCCTGCATTCACCTGTCTCTGTTTGCCCGTGCACAAGCGATTAGCAGCACGTGTGACTTGTTGGCACTGTGCAGGCTTGTGCAGTGTGCTGCGGTGTGCTGCGGTGTCCTAGCAACTGCTGGTGTACGTTGCGTAGCGACCGCCGTGGTCAGGCTGGCCTAGCTAACGATCCCTGCCACAGCTCTGCCCCTCTTAAGGTGTTTTTGTTGTGTTCTGCAGCGAACAGGGACATGATGATAGGGCCAGGGTCTTCTGGTGTTGCCGGAAGTTCGAAATCTTCTGCAGAACTGCATTTCTGATGCAGTTTTGTGAAAGAACATTTTGATTTGGATAGCACGCAGCAGCAATCCCATTGCAGGCCTGGACAGGCCCTTAGGGTTCCAGGAGGTTGAGGCTCACAGATTTATAGACAATCGGCACATGACGGTGGTAAGGTTGTCAGCCCTACGCACCGGCCGCCTTTACCCCCCAGGAAATATTCCTGGTACTCATTTCTGTTAGAGGCTCAGTCGACCCCAGGGCCATAGTGCAACCGAAAGGATTATGTCAATGAAAAATTGCAATGACACCATCGGAAATCGAACCCGCGCCCTTCCGGCTTTAGCGCAGTGCCCTTTAGATAGCAGTGTACGTTTTGTTAGGCGTTCTTTTCGACGTAAAAAATGCTCGCCGTGTGTGGAGACACGTCAATCCGCCTGGGACATTGTATCAGCGGTTAAACCGTTACTCGAATTTTCATGAAATGTGGTGCAGGAGCTCGATACATAACTTTGTCGAGCGAGCGTGAGTTTCGTGAGAATTGTCACAGTGGGGGTCAAACCTTACTTCAGGCCGTAAATAAATCTGTGCCGTACTGTCCATGTTGTTCGGCCGATTTAGGCGAAACTTGGTATAAGAGATCTGCATTTAATGCCGTTGAACATTTGTGAGTTTCGTGAAAATCGGCGTAGGGAAAGCCGTACTTTTCTTATTGGCGTCAATCAAATTATATCCACTCCTGTACCGTGAAACCATATGACGTTTTGAAACTACAGAACGTCTCGGTAAAGTCTGGAGTACTCCGTTTTGAAACTACAGAACGTCTCGGTAAAGTCTGGAGTACTCCGTTTTGAAACTACAGAACGTCTCGGTAAAGTCTGGAGTACTCCGTTTTGAAACTACAGAACGTCTCGGTAAAGTCTGGAGTACTCCGTTTTGAAACTACAGAACGTCTCGGTAAAGTCTGGAGTACTCCGTTTTGAAACTACAGAACGTCTCGGTAAAGTCTGGAGTACTCCGTTTTGAAACTACAGACGTCTCGGTAAAGTCTGGAGTACTCCATTTTGAAACTACAGTACGTCTCGGTAAAGTCTGGAGTACTCCGTTTTGAAACTACAGAACGTCTCGGTAAAGTCTGGAGTACTCCGTTTTGAAACTACAGAACGTCTCGGTAAAGTCTGGAGTACTCCATTTGAAACTACAGAACGTCTCGGTAAAGTCTGGAGTACTCCGTTTTGAAACTACAGAACGTCTCGGTAAAGTCTGGAGTACTCCGTTTTGAAACTACAGAACGTCTCGGTAAAGTCTGGAGTACTCCATTTTGAAACTACAGAACGTCTCGGTAAAGTCTGGAGTACTCCGTTTTGAAACTACAGAACGTCTCGGTAAAGTCTGGAGTACTCCATTTTGAAACTACAGAACGTCTCGGTAAAGTCTGGAGTACTCCGTTTTCAGTGGCGTGTTATTTCCATATTCGCTCCCTTTTTACCCTCAGTGAACATCCAGCATGTGCGTCGCCAGTCCGTCGTTGTCTTTAAAAGGAACAGCACCACTGCAGTCGATATAACGGCGATCGCCCGCTGCTGAAGCTACTTCCGCTTCCGTTCTCTGTGACAAACTGACGTGACCGGATAATTATTTGATCTTACTGCTAACACTGGTAGATCGCAGCACCGGCAAGGTCTTCGTTACTAACACGTCGAAGTAACAGCACAGTCGATTCGTACAGTGCCTTTGCAAAACTGAGCTAACTGGTATTGTGAGACTTGTGCTGTTTTTACACCGGCAGAAGGACAGACATGTTGCTGAGGACACAGGTCTTCAGGGATGTGAGGCCGTGTCGTTTCGCGAGTGGTGTCCGACGTTTCAAAGGAACGTGGTGCCATCATCTTCAGGGTCAACAGTACAAGAAGATGAAAGCATCGCGTTCCTTCGAAACGTCGGAAACTACTCGCTCAGCGACACAGTGTCACGCCCTAGAAGACTTGAATCTTTGTCATGGAAACACGCTGTGTTTTTTGTGATGTTGAAACTGAATTTTTACATAGGCTATTATATAAACTCCAGGCTTTTTGTAACGTTACTATATGTACCGCCACGTTTAACATTCACACATTCTACGTTCTGCCCACACAGTGTATTTATGTGTTTTGTGTGGATCTCAGAACAAACAGCGATTATTTCACTGTACAGCATTAACTGACTGGTTTGTATAACTGAGACGGAGTGTGTTTACTGCGTGGTACGGACTGTATTTATGTGTTTTGTGTGGATCTGAGAACAAACAGCGATTATTTCACTGTACAACATTAACTGACTGGTTTGTGTAACTGAGACGGAGTGTGTTTACTGCGCGGTACGGACTGTATTTATGTGTTTTGTGTGGATCTCAGAACAAACAGCGATTATTTCACTGTACAACATTAACTGACTGGTTTGTGTAACTGAGACGGAATGTGTTTACTGCGCGGTACGGACTGTATTTATGTGTTTTGTGTGGATCTCAGAACAAACAGCGATTATTTCACTGTACAACATTAACTGACTGGTTTGTATAACTGAGACGGAGTGTGTTTACTGCGTGGTACGGACTGTATTTATGTGTTTTGTGTGGATCTGAGAACAAACAGCGATTATTTCACTGTACAACATTAACTGACTGGTTTGTGTAACTGAGACGGAATGTGTTTACTGCGCGGTACGGACTGCAGCTTTAAATACAATTCATGTTAATTTTAGTTAAACCATAACACACTTGGCGGCTGATCGAACGTCTTCCCTGGGGAAAATAAAAAGTCTTTTGATGCATGTTGGCAATGCGGCGTTGAGACATACCGACGGTGGGAGGGGGTCTTTCTCTCGAACATTGTAAATCCGACAAAAGCCGTTTTGCATTACGTGTTCCACCAAAAACTTGCCTTCTCTAAGTTCTGGAAGTGAACTTTCTCCTTCAAGTTAGTTTATGGTGCTTCTAGCGAGGCCACGCCCCTCTACATTCTCTTGTTCTGTTGTAGTCACGGCGGGGTGGGGGGTGACTTGAAATGGATTGTTCATATGATAGGGTTTGATTTGGACGTTTTTATTTCTCCTGTAGTGGCAGGAAACAACTGCTGCTGTGATGTGAACGAGACTCTTGATGGCTTCACGTTAAATCCGCTGGAAACCATTTTGATTAAAAGACAGAAAGAAGCATGCCAACTGTGAAATGCACGTCTAGGCGTCTCTGAAGAGGTGCTGCAACTGGACGCTGCTCGAGCGTCACTCGCTCAGCCAGTCGATGGAGTATACACAGGACACGGTGGCAGAGACGTCCTGGGGAACCCGAATGTTCAGTACCGCATTCACAAGAGCCAGTTCCTGTTCTCTGTCCTGCTATAAATCCAGTCCGTGCCGTCTGGTATTGCGTCTTTTGATCCGCTCTGTTGTTAACAGACATACATGTTTGTACCTCCGAAATGGTACGAATTACGAAACGTGTAATGCTGTAATCGTCCCCAGGCTCTCGGGAGCCTTCATTATGAACTTCAATCTGCAGACGGTTGTGTGCGTACTGCTGCGTCATGGCGATCCTACAGGCGTGAGTAGTGGCTGCGCCGTGATTGTTAGGCAACTTCTCTACCGCTGCTGTGTGACGGACAGTCTAGTGAGTACGCGTAGGCTGACACTGGAGCTGTGCTGACGTTGACAGACAGTAATGAGGGACGTAAAGAACGCCACGACAAGGAATGGAGATCCTTGTCTCAGAACGACATGAAGAGCTCAGTGAAAGTATCTGTGTGCGTGTAACTGCGTACAGCACAAGTTAAACTGCAGTGCGTCGCTGTGTGTGCGTTCATCAGTAAGTTCTTCCAGACCCGGAAACGTTCTTTGTATCGGACTTACATTCATGAAGAACTCGGTTCATGTCCCGGTCACGTTACCTGCTTCTCTTTACGATCTTCGCTTCATTCGTCTCCGCAGTCCAACTGTTGGACTACGGCTTCAAATTGGCCACGACATACCTTTGCCATGTCTTATGAATATTTCATCTTGCCTGTTGAGACTGTCTTAAGGGACTGAGCCGCTGTTTACTCACGTAAGCACCAAGTTTCTTGCTATGTGGAACTGCTTTGTTAATCGAATCTGTTTGCAGCTCAATATTCATTCTGTTGGAAAGCCCATCACTCTGTTTCATGTCGGCGATGGCTTGAGTTTGACCCCAAAGGTTGGTATTACTGAATTATTTGGTTTATGAGTCAAGTTTTGAAGTTCTGCTTTGGGAGTGTTTCAGCAGTTTCCGTTTCTTAGTCCGGTTATTGAAATGTTTGACAGCTGCTAGGTACGGCGCCCATCGTGTGACGTTTGTGTACGTCTGTCGTCTCGTGTTGCAGCTCGACGTCCGTCCGGCTGTCTCCAAGTCGTGTGTTGTTCCTCCATGTCCAGCTCAGAGTATAACAGTAGACGCTCTCAGACGCTGCTTTGGTCTCGTCTGTCAGCAATGTCATGTCGTTTTGTTACGCACTGTCTCAACTGTGAACGTCCCTCAATTGGTTTGTCTCTTAACCCGTCCTTGTCTTATATCCTGACTTGGGGATGGAAGCAGCAGATTCCGCCGAAACATCGGCATCTGTCCACCAAGTGCATGACGGTACGTTACATATGACAGCAGTTTTGTGCTCACTTTGCAATGAAGGAACATGGTATAGGATGGTCTGAGGTACATCTAGGTGAAATTTGATGGTAAGCAGCCTCCAGCTTCGCCATTGCGCTTCCTGACGGTCGCTCATCTGGTCAGGTTGTTGACTGCTTTCTATGGAACACGAGTGTTCGTCGTTGTGTTCACTGCAGCCACAGTGCCTTCTTCTTGGGTGGCACTACAGTCCAATGCGGACCTTCGGTGGCACTACAGTCCAGTGCGGACCTTCGGTGGCACTACAGTCCAATGCGGACGTACTATCGCGTTTGGCACTACAGTCCAATGCGGACCTTCGGTGGCACTACAGTCCAATGCGGACTTCGGTGGCACTACAGTCCAATGCGACCTTCGGTGGCACTACAGTCAATGCGGACCTTCGGTGGCACTACAGTCCAATGCGGACTTCGGTGGCACTAACAGTCCAATGCGGACCTTCGGTGGCACTACAGTCCAATGCGGACCTTCGGTGGCACTACAGTCCAATGCGGACCTTCGTGGCACTACAGTCAATGCGGACCTTCGTGGCACTACAGTCCAATGCGGACCTTCGGTGGCACTACAGTCCAATGCGGACCTTCGGTGGCACTACAGTCCAATGCGGACCTTCGGTGGCACTACAGTCCAATGCGGACCTTCGGTGGCACTACAGTCCAATGCGGACCTTCGGTGGCACTACAGTCCAATGCGGACCTTCGGTGGCACTACAGTCCAATGCGGACCTTCGGTGGCACTACAGTCCAATGCGGACCTTCGGTGGCACTACAGTCCAATGCGGACCTTCGGTGGCACTACAGTCCAATGCGGACCTTCGGTGGCACTACAGTCCAATGCGGACCTTCGGTGGCACTACAGTCCAATGCGGACCTTCGGTGGCACTACAGTCCAATGCGGACCTTCGGTGGCACTACAGTCCAATGCGGACCTTCGGTGGCACTACAGTCCAATGCGGACCTTCGGTGGCACTACAGTCCAATGCGGACCTTCGGTGGCACTACAGTCCAATGCGGACCTTCGGTGGCACTACAGTCCAATGCGGACCTTCGGTGGCACTACAGTCCAATGCGGACCTTCGGTGGCACTACAGTCCAATGCGGACCTTCGCCTCCTAAAGCCACAGTCTCACGGGGGGTTTGATAGAAAATGCATTGAGACCAAAAGTTACGACACAGTCCGAGTTGATTTGGTCAGTTTAGGACTTTTAAGATTAAAATGTAGAAAAACGTTAAAATTGCCTGTTGTTTTTTTATGGGTGTGAAACTCGGTCTCCCACATGAAGGAACGAACATAGGCTGATGGTGTTCGAGAATGGGCGAGAATAGGGTGCTGAGGAAGACACAGTAAGGATCAGAATAATTTGTACTGTTCAACAGAGGTTATTAGGGTCATCAGAGCAAAGAGGATGAGATGGGCGGTTCGTGTGTACGCATGGGACAGGAAATGAAGACACGGCTTTGGCTGCAAACATGAAGGAAAAAGGAGGCTTGGAAGACCAAGGTGTAGATGGGATGATAATAATAAAGCGGCTCTTATAAAAATATTGGGAGAGTTTAGACTTCATGTATGTAAGTCAGCATGAGGAAAGTCGCGGGCTGTTGTGAACACGGTAATTAGCTTTCGAATTTCGTAAGTTGCGGGAAATTTTCTGACTAGCTGAGAAACTGTTAGCTCCTCACCAATGACTGCTCCATGTAGTTAGTTGGCTGGCTAGTTACAGTACTTACTGTGCACCTCGGCACTGTACACGTGTCATTACCAAGGGCACTTCACGGTGAAAAGTTTTGTTCGGGTTCGAATTGGGCATAAACAGACGTATCTGTGGGGCTTGGCTCCGGGTCGAGTCTGTTTGAGATTCAGTCGCACGGAGCAGCTTCAAAATTCACACAGATCCGTTTGTGTCTCCGTGCCTTCAGCGCCTTCTTGTGGCGGTGACGTGCCGTGAGAGTGCAGCAGAGTAGAGACAGGCAAATGGGAAACTGGCTGCGAGTACACGACTGTTGACAGGGCGAAGTTTGTGTTAAACTTGTACCTGTCGCTCTAAACGCTGTGAAGCACAGTTGTACTGCTACTGCTACTGCTACTGCTACTACTACTGCTGCTGCGACTAGGAATATCCTTTAAAGATAAAATTTAACCTGAATTATATTTAAAGATCCAGCTCGTACCGCGCAGTAAACACACTCAGTCTCAGTTATACAAACCAGTCAGTTAATGTTGTACAGTGAAATAATCGCTGTTTGTTCTGAGATCCACACAAAACACATAAATACAGTCCGTACCGCGCAGTAAACACACTCCGTCTCAGTTATACAAACCAGTCAGTTAATGCTGTACAGTGAAATAATCGCTGTTTGTTCTGAGATCCACACAAAACACATAAATACAGTCCGTACCGCGCAGTAAACACACTCCGTCTCAGTTATACAAACCAGTCAGTTAATGCTGTACAGTGAAATAATCGCTGTTTGTTCTGAGATCCACACAAAACACATAAATACAGTCCGTACCGCGCAGTAAACACACTCCGTCTCAGTTATACAAACCAGTCAGTTAATGCTGTACAGTGAAATAATCGCTGTTTGTTCTGAGATCCACACAAAACACATAAATACAGTCCGTACCGCGCAGTAAACACACTCCGTCTCAGTTATACAAACCAGTCAGTTAATGTTGTACAGTGAAATAATCGCTGTTTATTCTGAGATCCACACAAAACACATAAATACAGTCCGTACCGCGCAGTAAACACACTCCGTCTCAGTTATACAAACCAGTCAGTTAATGTTGTACAGTGAAATAATCGCTGTTTATTCTGAGATCCACACAAAACACATAAATACAGTCCGTACCGCGCAGTAAACACACTCCGTCTCAGTTATACAAACCAGTCAGTTAATGCTGTACAGTGAAATAATCGCTGTTTGTTCTGAGATCCACACAAAACACATAAATACAGTCCGTACCGCGCAGTAAACACACTCCGTCTCAGTTATACAAACCAGTCAGTTAATGTTGTACAGTGAAATAATCGCTGTTTATTCTGAGATCCACACAAAACACATAAATACAGTCCGTACCGCGCAGTAAACACACTCAGTCTCAGTTATACAAACCAGTCAGTTAATGTTGTACAGTGAAATAATCGCTGTTTGTTCTGAGATCCACACAAAACACATAAATACAGTCCGTACCGCGCAGTAAACACACTCCGTCTCAGTTATACAAACCAGTCAGTTAATGCTGTACAGTGAAATAATCGCTGTTTGTTCTGAGATCCACACAAAACACATAAATACAGTCCGTACCGCGCAGTAAACACACTCAGTCTCAGTTATACAAACCAGTCAGTTAATGCTGTACAGTGAAATAATCGCTGTTTGTTCTGAGATCCACACAAAACACATAAATACAGTCCGTACCGCGCAGTAAACACACTCCGTCTCAGTTATACAAACCAGTCAGTTAATGTTGTACAGTGAAATAATCGCTGTTTATTCTGAGATCCACACAAAACACATAAATACAGTCCGTACCACGCAGTAAACACACTCCGTCTCAGTTATACAAACCAGTCAGTTAATGCTGTACAGTGAAATAATCGCTGTTTGTTCTGAGATCCACACAAAACACATAAATACAGTCCGTACCGCGCAGTAAACACACTCCGTCTCAGTTATACAAACCAGTCAGTTAATGTTGTACAGTGAAATAATCGCTGTTTGTTCTGAGATCCACACAAAACACATAAATACAGTCCGTACCGCGCAGTAAACACACTCCGTCTCAGTTATACAAACCAGTCAGTTAATGTTGTACAGTGAAATAATCGCTGTTTGTTCTGAGATCCACACAAAACACATAAATACACTGTGTGGGCAGAACGTAGAATTGTTGAATGTTAAACTTCGTGGTACATATAGTAACCACTGAGCTTTAGAGGGTTAAAAGCTTGACGTTCCTTGATGTAGCTTGCGTGTGTTTATGGCACTGTCTTCTTTTCCATTATTCACTTGTGCCGTTGTTACACTCAAGATGTTCTACACTCGATGTGGTCTAATGAGAATTGGAACGATGTTCAGCTGTCAAGGATGGCGAAGACGCCGTAAGAAAGTCTATTGTTTGCGAAAGGACGATAGGACGGCAGCTGCAGAACGGACAGTTCGGACGCGAAATGAGGACAAGTAAAAGAGAAAAGTTCAGCAGAACCGAATATCGAATCTCTCTTGAAGGAATGGAACTGGGTTTGGGTTTGGATTTTGGGTGGCGGTGCTGAGTTGTGTCAGTGGGGAGAGGGGCAGTGTCACTGAGCTTCTGTACTCCAGGCACATGACTGACTCCAGTTAAACAACCAGTATCTGCCTCTTCTTAACTCTCCGGCAGCTTTCCGATACAGTGCGCTGCACTGACATTTCTAGCCAGCTACCAGACGACACGGCGACATAGCCCGTAACATGCAAATTTGAGTGTCCAACACAGTCGTAACATCGAGCCAGTATTATGCTAAACCGAGTTTCGAACAGTCGTGTTGGTGACTCGGAACAGATACACCCTGTACGTGAGTTGCATGAAACAGCGTGTGAATGCCTGAATGACACCTTGCGATGGGAAAGGTCAAAGGACGTGATGATTAGAGTGTTCTGGAATGTGACGCCGTGACGTTGGACAAATATTTACCGACGTTTCGAAGGCACTACGATCCTCTGAAACGTCGGGAAACACGCCTAACAACACTGCGTCACATCCCAGGCGAAAAGCTCGGGTCTTGTATCAGAGAAAGTTCTGCGCAAAATATAGCTTTATCCGCTTGATGTGACCCGTCCGTCCTGCGGACGGGAGTGCCTGTCTGTGGGCTGTGCTTCACACAAGTGCCTGTCTGTGGGCTGTGCTTCACACAAGTGCCTGTCTGTGGGCTGTGCTTCACACAAGTGCCTGTCTGTGGGCTGTGCTTCACACAAGTGCCTGTCTGTGGGCTGTGTTTCACACAAGTGCCTGTCTGTGGGCTGTGTTTCACACAAGTGCCTGTCTGTGGGCTGTGTTTCACACAAGTGCCTGTCTGTGGGCTGTGTTTCACACAAGTGCCTGTCTGTGGGGTGTGTTTCACACAAGTGCCTGTCTGTGGGCTGTGTTTCACACAAGTACCTGTCTGTGGGCTGTGTTTCACACAAGTGCCTGTCTGTGGGCTGTGTTTCACACAAGTGCCTGTCTGTGGGCTGTGTTTCACACAAGTGCCTGTCTGTGGGCTGTGTTTCACACAAGTGCCTGTCTGTGGGCTGTGCTTCACACAAATGCCTGTCTGATACGTGATGCTACGTGCAGTATCTGACGTGCCAGGATTGTTTTTCCGTCCATACATTTCCTAATTCAGAACCAATTGTCTTCTGGACTTTGTCCATGGTCCGGAAAAAATATAAAAATCTAATCACTGGACCTTTAGCTCGGTCTAAAGGACCCATCTGAGTAGGTGTCTTCCCTCCCTTCACCTGAAGACGGAAGAAGAACCAGCTTCCGAAACGTCGTGATTTTTATATTTTATCCGGACGATGCACAAAGTCCACAAGACAATTGGTTCTCAATGTTATACACAGTCGTCAGAATCTTATAGAATGTATTTGTAACTTGTTCAGTTGCATATCGGTCGGTGGCAGCCCACATGTGTAACAGTGCCCATCTGTAACATAGCGGTGGCAGCCCACATGTGTAACAGTGCCCATCTGTAACATAGCGGTGGCAGCCCACATGTGTAACAGTGCCCATCTGTAACATAGCGGTGGCAGCCCACATGTGTAACAGTGCCCATCTGTAACATAGCGGTGGCAGCCCACATGTGTAACAGTGCCCATCTGTAACATAGCGGTGGCAGCCCACATGTGTAACAGTGCCCATCTGTAACATAGCGGTGGCAGCCCACATGTGTAACAGTGCCCATCTGTAACATAGCGGTGGCAGCCCACATGTGTAACAGTGCCCATCTGTAACATAGCGGTGGCAGCCCACATGTGTAACAGTGCCCATCTGTAACATAGCGGTGGCAGCCCACATGTGTAACAGTGCCCATCTGTAACATAGCGGTGGCAGCCCACATGTGTAACAGTGCCCATCTGTAACATAGCGGTGGCAGCCCACATGTGTAACAGTGCCCATCTGTAACATAGCGGTGGCAGCCCACATGTGTAACAGTGCCCATCTGTAACATAGCGGTGGCAGCCCACATGTGTAACAGTGCCCATCTGTAACATAGCGGTGGCAGCCCACATGTGTAACAGTGCCCATCTGTAACATAGCGGTGGCAGCCCACATGTGTAACAGTGCCCATCTGTAACATAGCAGTGGCAGCCCACATGTGTAACAGTGCCCATCTGTAACATAGCGGTGGCAGCCCACATGTGTAACAGTGCCCATCTGTAACATAGCGGTGGCAGCCCACATGTGTAACAGTGCCCATCTGTAACATAGCGGTGGCAGCCCACATGTGTAACAGTGCCCATCTGTAACTAGCGGTGGCAGCCCACATGTGTAACAGTGCCCATCTGTAACATAGCGGTGGCAGCCCACATGTGTAACAGTGCCCATCTGTAACATAGCGGTGGCAGCCCACATGTGTAACAGTGCCCATCTGTAACATAGCGGTGGCAGCCCACATGTGTAAAGTGCCCATCTGTAACATAGCGGTGGCAGCCCACATGTGTAACAGTGCCCATCTGTAACATAGCGGTGGCAGCCCACATGTCTAACAGTGCCCATCTGTAACGTAGCGGTGGCAGCCCACATGTGTAACAGTGCCCATCTGTAACATAGCGGTGGCAGCCCACATGTGTAAAGTGCCCATCTGTAACGTAGCGGTGGCAGCCCACATGTGTAACAGTGCCCATCTGTAACGTAGCGGTGGCAGCCCACATGTGTAAACAGTGCCCATCTGTAACATAGCGGTGGCAGCCCACATGTGTAACAGTGCCCATCTGTAACATAGCGGTGGCAGCCCACATGTGTAAAAGTGCCCATCTGTAACATAGCGGTGGCAGCCACATGTTGTAACAGTGCCCGTCTGTAACATGCGGTGGCAGCTCACATGTGTAACAGTGCCCATCTGTAACAGCGGTGGCAGCCACATGTGTAACAGTGCCCGTCTGTAACATAGCGGTGGCAGCTCACATGTGTAACAGTGCCCATCTGTAACAGCGGTGGCAGCTCACATGTGTAACAGTGCCCATCTGTAACATAGCGGTGGCAGCCTCACATGTGTAAAAGTGCCCGTCTGTAACAGCGGTGGCAGCTCACATGTGTAACAGTGCCCATCTGTAACAGCGGTGGCAGCCACATGTGTAACAGTGCCCATCTGTAACAGCGGTGGCAGCCACATGTGTAAAAGTGCCCATCTGTAACAAGCGGTGGCAGCCACATGTGTAACAGTGCCGTCTGTAACATAGCGGTGGCAGCCACATGTGTAACAGTGCCCATCTGTAACATAGCGGTGGCAGCTCACATGTGTAACAGTGCCCATCTGTAACAGCGGTGGCAGCCCACATGTGTAACAGTGCCCGTCTGTAACATGCGGTGGCAGCTCACATGTGTAACAGTGCCCATCTGTAACAGCGGTGGCAGCTCACATGTGTAACAGTGCCCATCTGTAACATAGCGGTGGCAGCCACATGTGTAAAAGTGCCCATCTGTAACTAGCGGTGGCAGCTCACATGTGTAACAGTGCCCATCTGTAACAGCGGTGGCAGCCACATGTGTAACAGTGCCCATCTGTAACAGCGGTGGCAGCCCACATGTGTAACATGCCCATCTGTAACAGCGGTGGCAGCTCACATGTGTAACAGTGCCCATCTGTAACATCGGTGGCAGCTCACATGTGTAACAGTGCCCATCTGTAACTAGCGGTGGCAGCTCACATGTGTAACAGTGCCCATCTGTAACAGCGGTGGCAGCCACATGTGTAACAGTGCCCATCTGTAACAGCGGTGGCAGCCCACATGTGTAACAGTGCCCATCTGTAACAGCGGTGGCAGCCCACATGTGTAACCCCGTCGCTGTGATCCTCCCATCCTATCTGCCATCTGTTCTCATTTAACCTCCAGTAAATCAATATGACTCTCGACGTCAGATATCGCGGCTGTGGGTTTTCGATGTATTCCTCCAGTAGAGGGTCACTGTCTGCGGGAGTCACGAGACGATTCACGTGACTCGTGACTTGTAACATCAGCTGCTGCGGTCACGTCTGAGTGACGTCAGATTGAAGTAGTACGTCATGAAGGCGGTGTGATCCTGTTTTGAGGCCGTGCGGTCTGGTAGGTGATTGTAAACATGTGTATCAAATGTTAGGATACGAGATGTTGGCAGTGCAAGGCGGTGTTCTGAGCACGTGCGCGGCCACGTAGTGTCTCGCCTACCAGACTGTTGTCTTGTCGGTACGCGATGACTGGTTCATGAGTTTCGCTATGTATAGCAACATTCGATTGTGTCTGTTGGTGCTTGTCTCGACCAGCGATACATATCGATTCTCCTACACCGTACAAGGGCACCTGGCACCACAGCCCCATCTGTACCGCGCCCCTCACCCCCTGTAACAACTACCTCCTACTGACACAACAGTTTGGGTCAGTCAGACGTCTGAACTCACACCCTCCTGTGTCCGGCGCATTGGAGACCGGACATGTGGTTGGTTGACAAAGTGCTGTCCTGCAGAGACGAGGTTCGTCCGAAACGTTGGTACTATGATATCAAATTACACGGCGTCATATCCCGCCGTTCCCTCGATTTCTCAGATCTGGTAGGCCTAAACATTTCGAGCTTGAGTACAAGACTTGACGGCAATTGTTTTTTTTCTCGAAAGTAATGTTTGCAGCGCTGTAAAGCTTGGTGGAAATGTGCGCCTTCCCGCATCTGTGTCTAAGCAGTTGTTATTCCGTTTGGTGTGTTGGTAACACTGTGACACGTTAAACATGGCTGCTGCTTGACAGAATGCTCCAAAGTGCAACAGCGATTTCTCGTAAGATTTTGTGGTCAGGCGGCTTGAAAACTGGTGATATTTACGTCAGAAAGAAAGCTGGACGTAGAGTAGGGGTGTAGGGGAGGGAGGAGTTCAGGATGGGTGGAAAGACACACAGTAGAAAGAGTGTTGTGGTTAAGGAGCAGATACATCAGCGTGTCCGGGACAACAGAGGAACCGCCATTGATGAAATTGCATTTAGAATCAAAATTAGTCACGAAATGACGAGGAACTAACCGCCTATGTCTTGTTGTGCCTTGTGCACCTTTCGTCCTGTTTTCGTTTAGGCCGTTTCATTCCACGCGTGTCTCATCCAGCAGATAGCAATGCGTATTTACAAGCGAAACACACACACATGAACTCAGACGTAATTTCTATCTGACGTTTCTGTGAAATGACCATGAAGCCTTGCAGTTGTCGGGTAGTGTCATTTAAATCTCGCCTTACATGTTCTCCACAGTTCTGACTGTACTTTAATATTTTTAAAGCCCAGTGGTTACTATATGCACCACCAGTTTAACATTCAACAATTCTACGTTCTGCCCACACAGTGTATTTAAGGTCCAGTCAGTCCATATGAGATGTGTGGTGTACAAAGTGGCACTGAGGAAAGTTTTTCTCCCAGTCCTTCGGTTTTCCCCTCTCACTAAAATTCCACCATCTACTTGCTGCTCTTACCAGAAGGACAAACTGGCCAAACCTGAGAACCTTCCAAAAAGCAACGCTTTTTCGGAAATCGAGGGCATTAGGTAGTTAGTAATTTCACTTAATCTTTAAAGAGGTTAAAACAGACCACGACAGGTGACACGATTGGAGTTTGGATGTGACTAGTCAGTGCCTTGTTTAAGAATGCGTAGAGCTTTACCTTTACGGCTGCAATCACGTATCGTATTGTATCATTTAACCTGTGTAGCTTGTACAGCATTTGCAAACCATCTTCACTAGTTGATACAGCATGTACGAACCATCTGCACTAGTTGATGCAGCATGTACGAACCATCTGCACTAGTTGATACAGCAGTACGAACCATCTGCACTAGTTGATACAGCATGTACGAACCATCTGCACTAGTTGATACAGCATGTACGAACCATCTGCACTAGTTGATACAGCATGTACGAACCATCTGCACTAGTTGATGCAGCATGTACGAACCATCTGCACTAGTTGATACAGCATGTACGAACCATCTGCACTAGTTGATACAGCATGTACGAACCATCTGCACTAGTTGATACAGCATGTACGAACCATCTGCACTAGTTGATACAGCATGTACGAACCATCTGCACTAGTTGATACAGCATGTACGAACCATCTGCACTAGTTGATACAGCATGTACGAACCATCTGCACTAGTTGATACATCATGTACGAACCATCTGCACTAGTTGATACATCATGTACGAACCATCTGCACTAGTTGATACAGCATGTACGAACCATCTGCACTAGTTGATACAGCATGTACGAATCATCTGCACTAGTTGATACAGCATGTACGAACCATCTGCACCAGTTGATACAGCATGTACGAACCATCTGCACAGTTGATACAGCATGTACGAACCATCTGCACTAGTTGATACAGCATATGTACGAACACCACAATTCGTCACTTTGCATGTTGCTATCACCGAGCTGTCTTCAGCTTTTCCTTTACGGCACTTGAACACGCTGTTGGTTCCGTAGAGCTCTTCGTTTTGTGACACCCTGTAGCCGGGCAGCAGCCTCGTAGATCAGCATGCTGCCTCCACTGCTGAGTGGCTGACTTACTGCTTACTCCATCGAGCAGATTCCTTCTCTAGAAGCTAACAGTTCCTCAGCTACTCCAGAAATGCCCCGCATTTTATCAAAACCGTGCCCACAAAAGCCCGCCACGTGTCACTGTCCTGAGCCAAATTAATACATTCCACGTCCGCCCATTTTGTTTCTGTAGGATCCATTTTAATATTGTATTGTTTATTTAATTTAATCACTCGACAGAACTGTTGAGCTGAGTGACGTGAAGACATTGCAAGTGTCTCGCAGCCCACAGTTTGAGTGACACCGGCGTTTTGCCTGTGTTACTTAGCATAATTACATAACAGTGTTCCTTTTTTAAGAGAAAGATACTAGTACATTTATTTCAGGCTGTAATTAAAACACTGTCTTAACGCAATTAAACACCGTTACGATTGCAATGTGAAACTGCACTGCGTGCTTTAACTCGCCTGTACACGGTGGAGTGAGACAGCAATTAGAGCAGGGCGCAGTAAAAAAACCCTTCTTTATTTCTGCTGCTCTCAATGTAGACTTTCCCTCGTTACTTCATTCTAATTCGTTCGTTACTGACGTTGACTGAACGCACCTCTCCTTCTCTTGAAAGCGATTTGGACCCTCGAGAGTAAAATAGCTGCAGCAGGGATCTAATGATGAAAGGACTTAACATAACAATCACAAAGTCTATTCCGAATTTTATTTTTCGAGGCGCAGAATCAGCTGTTGAGTTTCAGTACTGTACAGTTCAGTTTTAGTACTGCACAGTTCAGTTTTAGTACTGCACAGTTCAGTTTTAGTACTGCACAGTTCAGTTTTAGTACTGCACAGTTCAGTTTTAGTACTGCACAGTTCAGTTTTAGTACTGCACAGTTCAGTTTTAGTACTGCACAGTTCAGTTTTAGTACTGCACAGTTCAGTTTTAGTACTGCACAGTTCAGTTTTAGTACTGCACAGTTCAGTTTTAGTACTGCACAGTTCAGTTTTAGTACTGCACAGTTCAGTTTTAGTACTGCACAGTTCAGTTTTAGTACTGCACAGTTCAGTTTTAGTACTGCACAGTTCAGTTTTAGTACTGCACAGTTCAGTTTTAGTACTGCACAGTTGAGTTTTAGTACTGTACAGTTCAGTTTTAGTACTGCACAGTTCAGTTTTAGTACTGCACAGTTCAGTTTTAGTACTGCACAGTTCAGTTTTAGTACTGCACAGTTCAGTTTTAGTACTGCACAGTTCAGTTTTAGTACTGCACAGTTCAGTTTTAGTACTGCACAGTTCAGTTTTAGTACTGCACAGTTCAGTTTTAGTACTGCACAGTTCAGTTTCAGTACTGCACAGTTCAGTTTCAGTACTGCACATTTCAGTTTTAGTACTGCACAGTTCAGTTTTAGTACTGCACAGTTCAGTTTTAGTACTGCACAGTTCAGTTTTAGTACTGCACAATTCAGTTTTAGTACTGCACAGTTCAGTTTTAGTACTGCACAGTTCAGTTTTAGTACTGCACAGTTCAGTTTCAGTACTGCACAGTTCAGTTTTAGTACTGCACAGTTCAGTTTTAGTACTGCACAGTTCAGCGAAGTGTCTGTAGCTTCAGTCTGTTGTGCTTATCGCATTCTGAAGTACAATCGACAGAATCGTATTTTTAATTGGTTCGTTTCCCAATGACGTGAGACTAAAACAATCCGTAGTGTCGTCCTGTAACACACAGGAGGAAAACCTTTTTGTAATACGAACTTAGGGGCAGTGTTTCGTCTGCACGTAGGCGAGCTGCTTGATATTGCGCGTGTGGTTACTATATGTACCACCATGTTTAACATTCAACAATTCTACGTTCTGCCCACACAGTGTATTTAAGTGTTTTGTGTGGATCTCAGAACAAACAGCGATTATTTCACTGTACAACATTAACTGACTGGTTTGTATAACTGAGACGGAGTGTGTTTACTGCGCGGTACGGACTGTATTTATGTGTTTTGTGTGGATCTCAGAACAAACAGCGATTATTTCACTGTACAACATTAACTGACTGGTTTGTATAACTGAGACGGAGTGTGTTTACTGCGCGGTACGGACTGTATTTATGTGTTTTGTGTGGATCTCAGAACAAACAGCGATTATTTCACTGTACAACATTAACTGACTGGTTTGTATAACTGAGACGGAGTGTGTTTACTGCGCGGTACGGACTGTATTTATGTGTTTTGTGTGGATCTCAGAACAAACAGCGATTATTTCACTGTACAACATTAACTGACTGGTTTGTATAACTGAGACGGAGTGTGTTTACTGCGCGGTACGGACTGCATTTATGTGTTTTGTGTGGATCTCAGAACAAACAGCGATTATTTCACTGTACAACATTAACTGACTGGTTTGTATAACTGAGACGGAGTGTGTTTACTGCGCGGTACGGACTGTATTTATGTGTTTTGTGTGGATCTCAGAACAAACAGCGATTATTTCACTGTACAGCATTAACTGACTGGTTTGTATAACTGAGACGGAGTGTGTTTACTGCGCGGTACGGACTGTATTTATGTGTTTTGTGTGGATCTCAGAACAAACAGCGATTATTTCACTGTACAGCATTAACTGACTGGTTTGTATAACTGAGACGGAGTGTGTTTACTGCGCGGTACGGACTGTATCTTTATATATAATTCAGGTTAATCTTAGTCTTTAGAGGCTTGGCCTGTAGATGACACTGCTGGTCATGTGTTGGAGGCTGTCAAGACTGACGTTACAGTGTGGACTGCTACCTGTGAACTCTGTGAATGTTTTTTAGAATTACTGTTAGTTTCTTTGCATAGAAATATTTCGTTCGGCTATACGACTGTCCTATTTCCTTCTAGTTTACTCATTTGAATGTTAATTGTGATTTCTGTTGCATAAAATTACGATGTTACTAGACTTCATCGTGTTGTGACGTATGGCTCAGTACGTCGCGATACGCCGGTTGTTCAAATTGTGTCTGCCTGCTCCTACAGCTTCATGACATCACGGCTTCTGGCAAGTGTTTTAAATCCATGCGACCCCGATGACCCAGTCTGTGCTTGGGGCTGAATGTATAATCCGGACGCACACACAGAGCTGCAAGCAATATAGTCCGGCGTGCCGTTTGTAGGACGTGGCTGTAACGTGGTGTGGGTCGTAATTGTGCGGGCTTGTTGCGTTTTGGCGCTTCGCTGCGTCGCAATGGGGGTGGGTGTAGCGTCCCTTAGTGCCGACAGCCAAATTTTGAAAGCACGTCACGTGATCGTAACACCTGGCACATTCCAAAAACTTGTTAGCAACATCCCGCTGCCCCCCCCCCTCAAGAACGTTCCTCCCCTCGTTAACCTTCACCCCTTCTAACTCGCCTACTAAAATCCGCCCAAGCTGCTGAATGAAAGTGAGCAGTGGCGAGTGTGTTTTGTCTTAGGAATGAATAATGCATAGAAGTAAAGTGGGGCTGAGCGCGTTAATTGTCTGACTCTCTTACCGCTAACTTGGCAAGTGGAGTCGCTGTTGTTGCTTTATTTAACCCGCTCCATGCTCAGTTTTCCTTCTGCTCGAATAATTTTGCCGTAGACTGTCGGCAGAACGCAGAGATCTGCAATTGGACTCGTCCGCAGGCGGTAATGTAGGGGTGTCGGATTGTTTGCAAGCAGTCTGGTGCTGCCCTCTGTGGATTACTTCGTCTCGTACGCCAGGCTGCAGGCAAACTGCCGGCGCACAAAGGTGCCATGAGACTGTGATCGGGCTGCTAGTAATGTCTTAGCTTTAAGCCTGTCGTTGCGTTTATGTGTACAGCAGTGGATCTGTTAGGGATGTCGCTCTGCGAGGGATGTGCCTGTGTCCGACTTGCACCCTTGTCACTGTCATATTGTTTCATTTCTGAAGAAGTGACAAATGGGCGCGAAGTTGGTTTACCAGCAGATAACGCAATGCTACTTGAAAGTCGTCCGGCGCTTGGTAACTCTGAAACGTGTTGCAGTGACTTTGGGCTGACCGTCAGGTTTCTGCTGAGACTGTACGTGGCGAGTGAAAGGGGGTGAAAATGTTAACACGTGATAGATACGTATTTGACTTGTGTCGTAGTGTCTACAGAGTGTATTTCACTTGTGTCGTAGTGTCTACAGAGTGTATTTCACTTGTGTCTTAGTGTCTACATGAGTGTATTTCACTTGTGTCTTAGTGTCTACAGAGTGTATTTCACTTGTGTCTTAGTGTCTACAGAGTGTATTTCACTTGTGTCTTAGTGTCTACAGAGTGTATTTCACTTGTGTCTTAGTGTCTACAGAGTGTATTTCACTTGTGTCTTAGTGTCTACAGAGTGTATTTCACTTGTGTCTTAGTGTCTACAGAGTGTATTTCACTTGTGTCTTAGTGTCTACAGAGTGTATTTCACTTGTGTCTTAGTGTCTACAGAGTGTATTTCACTTGTGTCGTAGTGTCTACAGAGTGTATTTCACTTGTGTCTTAGTGTCTACAGAGTGTATTTCACTTGTGTCGTAGTGTCTACAGAGTGTATTTCACTTGTGTCTTAGTGTCTACAGAGTGTATTTCACTTGTGTCGTAGTGTCTACAGAGTGTATTTCACTTGTGTCTTAGTGTCTACAGAGTGTATTTCACTTGTGTCGTAGTGTCTACAGAGTGTATTTCACTTGTGTCTTAGTGTCTACAGAGTGTATTTCACTTGTGTCGTAGTGTCTACAGAGTGTATTTCACTTGTGTCTTAGTGTCTACAGAGTGTATTTCACTTGTGTCGTAGTGTCTACAGGGTGTATTTCACTTGTGTCTTAGTGTCTACAGAGTGTATTTCACTTGTGTCGTAGTGTCTACAGAGTGTATTTCACTTGTGTCGTAGTGTCTACAGAGTGTATTTCACTTGTGTCTTAGTGTCTACAGAGTGTATTTCACTTGTGTCGTAGTGTCTACAGAGTGTATTTCACTTGTGTCTTAGTGTCTACAGAGTGTATTTCACTTGTGTCGTAGTGTCTACAGAGTGTATTTCACTTGTGTCTTAGTGTCTACAGAGTGTATTTCACTTGTGTCTTAGTGTCTACAGAGTGTATTTCACTTGTGTCTTAGTGTCTACAGAGTGTATTTCACTTGTGTCTTAGTGTCTACAGAGTGTATTTCACTTGTGTCGTAGTGTCTACAGAGTGTATTTCACTTGTGTCTTAGTGTCTACAGAGTGTATTTCACTTGTGTCGTAGTGTCTACAGAGTGTATTTCACTTGTGTCTTAGTGTCTACAGAGTGTATTTCACTTGTGTCGTAGTGTCTACATAGTGTATTTCACTTGTGTCTTAGTGTCTACAGAGTGTATTTCACTTGTGTCGTAGTGTCTACAGAGTGTATTTCACTTGTGTCTTAGTGTCTACAGAGTGTATTTCACTTGTGTCTTAGTGTCTACAGAGTGTATTTCACTTGTGTCTTAGTGTCTACAGAGTGTATTTCACTTGTGTCTTAGTGTCTACGGAGTGTATTTCACTTGTGTCTTAGTGTCTACAGAGTGTATTTCACTTGTGTCTTAGTGTCTACAGAGTGTATTTCACTTGTGTCGTAGTGTCTACAGGGTGTATTTCACTTGTGTCTTAGTGTCTACAGAGTGTATTTTACTTGTGTCTTAGTGTCTACAGAGTGTATTTCACTTGTGTCTTAGTGTCTACAGAGTGTATTTCACTTGTGTCTTAGTGTCTACAGAGTGTATTTCACTTGTGTCTTAGTGTCTACAGAGTGTATTTCACTTGTGTCTTAGTGTCTACAGAGTGTATTTCACTTGTGTCGTAGTGTCTACAGAGTGTATTTCACTTGTGTCTTAGTGTCTACAGAGTGTATTTCACTTGTGTCTTAGTGTCTACAGAGTGTATTTCACTTGTGTCTTAGTGTCTACAGAGTGTATTTCACTTGTGTCTTAGTGTCTACAGAGTGTATTTTCACTTGTGTCGTAGTGTCTACAGAGTGTATTTCACTTGTGTCTTAGTGTCTACAGAGTGTATTTCACTTGTGTCTTAGTGTCTACAGAGTGTATTTCACTTGTGTCTTAGTGTCTACAGAGTGTATTTCACTTGTGTCTTAGTGTCTACAGAGTGTATTTCACTTGTGTCTTAGTGTCTACAGAGTGTATTTCACTTGTGTCTTAGTGTCTACAGAGTGTATTTCACTTGTGTCGTAGTGTCTACAGAGTGTATTTCACTTGTGTCTTAGTGTCTACAGAGTGTATTTCACTTGTGTCGTAGTGTCTACAGAGTGTATTTCACTTGTGTCTTAGTGTCTACAGAGTGTATTTCACTTGTGTCGTAGTGTCTACAGAGTGTATTTCACTTGTGTCTTAGTGTCTACAGAGTGTATTTCACTTGTGTCGTAGTGTCTACAGAGTGTATTTCACTTGTGTCTTAGTGTCTACAGAGTGTATTTCACTTGTGTCGTAGTGTCTACAGAGTGTATTTCACTTGTGTCTTAGTGTCTACAGAGTGTATTTCACTTGTGTCGTAGTGTCTACAGGGTGTATTTCACTTGTGTCTTAGTGTCTACAGAGTGTATTTCACTTGTGTCGTAGTGTCTAACAGAGTGTATTTCACTTGTGTCGTAGTGTCTACAGAGTGTATTTCACTTGTGTCTTAGTGTCTACAGAGTGTATTTCACTTGTGTCGTAGTGTCTACAGAGTGTATTTCACTTGTGTCTTAGTGTCTACAGAGTGTATTTCACTTGTGTCGTAGTGTCTACAGAGTGTATTTCACTTGTGTCTTAGTGTCTACAGAGTGTATTTCACTTGTGTCTTAGTGTCTACAGAGTGTATTTCACTTGTGTCTTAGTGTCTACAGAGTGTATTTCACTTGTGTCTTAGTGTCTACAGAGTGTATTTCACTTGTGTCGTAGTGTCTACAGAGTGTATTTCACTTGTGTCTTAGTGTCTACAGAGTGTATTTCACTTGTGTCGTAGTGTCTACAGAGTGTATTTCACTTGTGTCTTAGTGTCTACAGAGTGTATTTCACTTGTGTCGTAGTGTCTACAGAGTGTATTTCACTTGTGTCTTAGTGTCTACAGAGTGTATTTCACTTGTGTCGTAGTGTCTACAGAGTGTATTTCACTTGTGTCTTAGTGTCTACAGAGTGTATTTCACTTGTGTCTTAGTGTCTACAGAGTGTATTTCACTTGTGTCTTAGTGTCTACAGAGTGTATTTCACTTGTGTCTTAGTGTCTACGGAGTGTATTTCACTTGTGTCTTAGTGTCTACAGAGTGTATTTCACTTGTGTCTTAGTGTCTACAGAGTGTATTTCACTTGTGTCGTAGTGTCTACAGAGTGTATTTCACTTGTGTCTTAGTGTCTACAGAGTGTATTTCACTTGTGTCTTAGTGTCTACAGAGTGTATTTCACTTGTGTCTTAGTGTCTACAGAGTGTATTTCACTTGTGTCTTAGTGTCTACAGAGTGTATTTCACTTGTGTCTTAGTGTCTACAGAGTGTATTTCACTTGTGTCTTAGTGTCTACAGAGTGTATTTTCACTTGTGTCGTAGTGTCTACAGAGTGTATTTCACTTGTGTCTTAGTGTCTACAGAGTGTATTTCACTTGTGTCGTAGTGTCTACAGAGTGTATTTCACTTGTGTCTTAGTGTCTACAGAGTGTATTTCACTTGTGTCGTAGTGTCTACAGAGTGTATTTCACTTGTGTCTTAGTGTCTACAGAGTGTATTTCACTTGTGTCGTAGTGTCTACAGAGTGTATTTCACTTGTGTCTTAGTGTCTACAGAGTGTATTTCACTTGTGTCGTAGTGTCTACAGAGTGTATTTCACTTGTGTCTTAGTGTCTACAGAGTGTATTTCACTTGTGTCGTAGTGTCTACAGGGTGTATTTCACTTGTGTCTTAGTGTCTACAGAGTGTATTTTCACTTGTGTCGTAGTGTCTACAGAGTGTATTTCACTTGTGTCGTAGTGTCTACAGAGTGTATTTCACTTGTGTCTTAGTGTCTACAGAGTGTATTTCACTTGTGTCTTTAGTGTCTACAGAGTGTATTTCACTTGTGTCTTAGTGTCTACAGAGTGTATTTCACTTGTGTCTTAGTGTCTACAGAGTGTATTTCACTTGTGTCTTAGTGTCTACAGAGTGTATTTCACTTGTGTCTTAGTGTCTACAGAGTGTATTTCACTTGTGTCTTAGTGTCTACAGAGTGTATTTCACTTGTGTCTTAGTGTCTACAGAGTGTATTTCACTTGTGTCTTAGTGTCTACAGAGTGTATTTCACTTGTGTCGTAGTGTCTACAGAGTGTATTTCACTTGTGTCTTAGTGTCTACAGAGTGTATTTCACTTGTGTCGTAGTGTCTACAGAGTGTATTTCACTTGTGTCTTAGTGTCTACAGAGTGTATTTCACTTGTGTCGTAGTGTCTACAGAGTGTATTTCACTTGTGTCTTAGTGTCTACAGAGTGTATTTCACTTGTGTCCGTAGTGTCTACAGAGTGTATTTCACTTGTGTCTTAGTGTCTACAGAGTGTATTTCACTTGTGTCGTAGTGTCTACAGAGTGTATTTCACTTGTGTCTTAGTGTCTACAGAGTGTATTTCACTTGTGTCGTAGTGTCTACAGGGTGTATTTCACTATGTGTCTTAGTGTCTACAGAGTGTATTTCACTTGTGTCGTAGTGTCTACAGAGTGTATTTCACTTGTGTCGTAGTGTCTACAGAGTGTATTTCACTTGTGTCTTAGTGTCTACAGAGTGTATTTCACTTGTGTCTTAGTGTCTACAGAGTGTATTTCACTTGTGTCGTAGTGTCTACAGGGTGTATTTCACTTGTGTCGTAGTGTCTACAGAGTGTATTTCACTTGTGTCGTAGTGTCTACAGAGTGTATTTCACTTGTCTTAGTGTCTACAGAGTGTATTTCACTTGTGTCTTAGTGTCTACAGAGTGTATTTCACTTGTGTCGTAGTGTCTACAGAGTGTATTTCACTTGTGTCTTAGTGTCTACAGAGTGTATTTCACTTGTGTCTTAGTGTCTACAGAGTGTATTTCACTTGTGTCTTAGTGTCTACAGAGTGTATTTCACTTGTGTCTTAGTGTCTACAGAGTGTATTTCACTTGTGTCGTAGTGTCTACAGAGTGTATTTCACTTGTGTCGTAGTGTCTACAGAGTGTATTTCACTTGTGTCTTAGTGTCTACAGAGTATTTCACTTGTGTCTTAGTGTCTACAGAGTGTATTTCACTTGTGTCTTAGTGTCTACAGAGTGTATTTCACTTGTGTCTTAGTGTCTACAGAGTGTATTTCACTTGTGTCGTAGTGTCTACAGAGTGTATTTCACTTGTGTCGTAGTGTCTACAGAGTGTATTTCACTTGTGTCGTAGTGTCTACAGAGTGTATTTCACTTGTGTCGTAGTGTCTACAGAGTGTATTTCACTTGTGTCTTAGTGTCTACAGAGTGTATTTCACTTGTGTCTTAGTGTCTACAGAGTGTATTTCACTTGTGTCTTAGTGTCTACAGAGTGTATTTCACTTGTGTCTTAGTGTCTACAGAGTGTATTTCACTTGTGTCGTAGTGTCTACAGAGTGTATTTCACTTGTGTCTTAGTGTCTACAGTAGTGTATTTCACTTGTGTCGTAGTGTCTACAGAGTGTATTTCACTTGTGTCTTAGTGTCTACAGAGTGTATTTCACTTGTGTCTTAGTGTCTACAGAGTGTATTTCACTTGTGTCTTAGTGTCTACAGAGTGTATTTCACTTGTGTCTTAGTGTCTACAGAGTGTATTTCACTTGTGTCGTAGTGTCTACAGAGTGTATTTCACTTGTGTCTTAGTGTCTACAGAGTGTATTTCACTTGTGTCGTAGTGTCTACAGAGTGTATTTCACTTGTGTCTTAGTGTCTACAGAGTGTATTTCACTTGTGTCGTAGTGTCTACAGAGTGTATTTCACTTGTGTCTTAGTGTCTACAGAGTGTATTTCACTTGTGTCGTAGTGTCTACAGAGTGTATTTCACTTGTGTCTTAGTGTCTACAGAGTGTATTTCACTTGTGTCTTAGTGTCTACAGAGTGTATTTCACTTGTGTCTTAGTGTCTACAGAGTGTATTTCACTTGTGTCTTAGTGTCTACAGAGTGTATTTCACTTGTGTCTTAGTGTCTACAGAGTGTATTTCACTTGTGTCTTAGTGTCTACAGAGTGTATTTCACTTGTGTCGTAGTGTCTACAGAGTGTATTTCACTTGTGTCTTAGTGTCTACAGAGTGTATTTCACTTGTGTCTTAGTGTCTACAGAGTGTATTTCACTTGTGTCTTAGTGTCTACAGAGTGTATTTCACTTGTGTCTTAGTGTCTACAGAGTGTATTTCACTTGTGTCTTAGTGTCTACAGAGTGTATTTCACTTGTGTCTTAGTGTCTACAGAGTGTATTTCACTTGTGTCGTAGTGTCTACAGAGTGTATTTCACTTGTGTCTTAGTGTCTACAGAGTGTATTTCACTTGTGTCGTAGTGTCTACAGAGTGTATTTCACTTGTGTCTTAGTGTCTACAGAGTGTATTTCACTTGTGTCGTAGTGTCTACAGAGTGTATTTCACTTGTGTCTTAGTGTCTACAGAGTGTATTTCACTTGTGTCTTAGTGTCTACAGAGTGTATTTCACTTGTGTCGTAGTGTCTACAGAGTGTATTTCACTTGTGTCTTAGTGTCTACAGAGTGTATTTCACTTGTGTCGTAGTGTCTACAGAGTGTATTTCACTTGTGTCTTAGTGTCTACAGAGTGTATTTCACTTGTGTCGTAGTGTCTACAGAGTGTATTTCACTTGTGTCTTAGTGTCTACAGAGTGTATTTCACTTGTGTCGTAGTGTCTACAGAGTGTATTTCACTTGTGTCTTAGTGTCTACAGAGTGTATTTCACTTGTGTCTTAGTGTCTACAGAGTGTATTTCACTTGTGTCTTAGTGTCTACAGAGTGTATTTCACTTGTGTCTTAGTGTCTACGGAGTGTATTTCACTTGTGTCTTAGTGTCTACAGAGTGTATTTCACTTGTGTCTTAGTGTCTACAGAGTGTATTTCACTTGTGTCGTAGTGTCTACAGAGTGTATTTCACTTGTGTCTTAGTGTCTACAGAGTGTATTTCACTTGTGTCTTAGTGTCTACAGAGTGTATTTCACTTGTGTCTTAGTGTCTACAGAGTGTATTTCACTTGTGTCTTAGTGTCTACAGAGTGTATTTCACTTGTGTCTTAGTGTCTACAGAGTGTATTTCACTTGTGTCTTAGTGTCTACAGAGTGTATTTCACTTGTGTCGTAGTGTCTACAGAGTGTATTTCACTTGTGTCTTAGTGTCTACAGAGTGTATTTCACTTGTGTCGTAGTGTCTACAGAGTGTATTTCACTTGTGTCTTAGTGTCTACAGAGTGTATTTCACTTGTGTCGTAGTGTCTACAGAGTGTATTTCACTTGTGTCTTAGTGTCTACAGAGTGTATTTCACTTGTGTCGTAGTGTCTACAGAGTGTATTTCACTTGTGTCTTAGTGTCTACAGAGTGTATTTCACTTGTGTCGTAGTGTCTACAGAGTGTATTTCACTTGTGTCTTAGTGTCTACAGAGTGTATTTCACTTGTGTCGTAGTGTCTACAGGGTGTATTTCACTTGTGTCTTAGTGTCTACAGAGTGTATTTCACTTGTGTCGTATGTGTCTACAGAGTGTATTTCACTTGTGTCGTAGTGTCTACAGAGTGTATTTCACTTGTGTCTTAGTGTCTACAGAGTGTATTTCACTTGTGTCTTAGTGTCTACAGAGTGTATTTCACTTGTGTCTTAGTGTCTACAGAGTGTATTTCACTTGTGTCTTAGTGTCTACAGAGTGTATTTCACTTGTGTCGTAGTGTCTACAGAGTGTATTTCACTTGTGTCTTAGTGTCTACAGAGTGTATTTCACTTGTGTCGTAGTGTCTACAGAGTGTATTTCACTTGTGTCTTAGTGTCTACAGAGTGTATTTCACTTGTGTCGTAGTGTCTACAGAGTGTATTTCACTTGTGTCTTAGTGTCTACAGAGTGTATTTCACTTGTGTCGTAGTGTCTACAGAGTGTATTTCACTTGTGTCTTAGTGTCTACAGAGTGTATTTCACTTGTGTCTTAGTGTCTACAGAGTGTATTTCACTTGTGTCTTAGTGTCTACAGAGTGTATTTCACTTGTGTCTTAGTGTCTACAGAGTGTATTTCACTTGTGTCTTAGTGTCTACAGAGTGTATTTCACTTGTGTCTTAGTGTCTACAGAGTGTATTTCACTTGTGTCGTAGTGTCTACAGAGTGTATTTCACTTGTGTCTTAGTGTCTACAGAGTGTATTTCACTTGTGTCTTAGTGTCTACAGAGTGTATTTCACTTGTGTCTTAGTGTCTACAGAGTGTATTTCACTTGTGTCTTAGTGTCTACAGAGTGTATTTCACTTGTGTCTTAGTGTCTACAGAGTGTATTTCACTTGTGTCTTAGTGTCTACAGAGTGTATTTCACTTGTGTCTTAGTGTCTACAGAGTGTATTTCACTTGTGTCTTAGTGTCTACAGAGTGTATTTCACTTGTGTCTTAGTGTCTACAGAGTGTATTTCACTTGTGTCGTAGTGTCTACAGAGTGTATTTCACTTGTGTCTTAGTGTCTACAGAGTGTATTTCACTTGTGTCGTAGTGTCTACAGAGTGTATTTCACTTGTGTCTTAGTGTCTACAGAGTGTATTTCACTTGTGTCTTAGTGTCTACAGAGTGTATTTCACTTGTGTCTTAGTGTCTACAGAGTGTATTTCACTTGTGTCTTAGTGTCTACAGAGTGTATTTCACTTGTGTCGTAGTGTCTACAGAGTGTATTTCACTTGTGTCTTAGTGTCTACAGAGTGTATTTCACTTGTGTCGTAGTGTCTACAGAGTGTATTTCACTTGTGTCTTAGTGTCTACAGAGTGTATTTCACTTGTGTCGTAGTGTCTACAGAGTGTATTTCACTTGTGTCTTAGTGTCTACAGAGTGTATTTCACTTGTGTCGTAGTGTCTACAGAGTGTATTTCACTTGTGTCTTAGTGTCTACAGAGTGTATTTCACTTGTGTCTTAGTGTCTACAGAGTGTATTTCACTTGTGTCTTAGTGTCTACAGAGTGTATTTCACTTGTGTCTTAGTGTCTACAGAGTGTATTTCACTTGTGTCTTAGTGTCTACAGAGTGTATTTCACTTGTGTCTTAGTGTCTACAGAGTGTATTTCACTTGTGTCGTAGTGTCTACAGAGTGTATTTCACTTGTGTCTTAGTGTCTACAGAGTGTATTTCACTTGTGTCTTAGTGTCTACAGAGTGTATTTCACTTGTGTCTTAGTGTCTCAGAGTGTATTTCACTTGTGTCTTAGTGTCTACAGAGTGTATTTCACTTGTGTCTTAGTGTCTACAGAGTGTATTTCACTTGTGTCTTAGTGTCTACAGAGTGTATTTCACTTGTGTCGTAGTGTCTACAGAGTGTATTTCACTTGTGTCTTAGTGTCTACAGAGTGTATTTCACTTGTGTCGTAGTGTCTACAGAGTGTATTTCACTTGTGTCTTAGTGTCTACAGAGTGTATTTCACTTGTGTCGTAGTGTCTACAGAGTGTATTTCACTTGTGTCTTAGTGTCTACAGAGTGTATTTCACTTGTGTCGTAGTGTCTACAGAGTGTATTTCACTTGTGTCTTAGTGTCTACAGAGTGTATTTCACTTGTGTCGTAGTGTCTACAGAGTGTATTTCACTTGTGTCTTAGTGTCTACAGAGTGTATTTCACTTGTGTCGTAGTGTCTACAGGGTGTATTTCACTTGTGTCTTAGTGTCTACAGAGTGTATTTCACTTGTGTCGTAGTGTCTACAGAGTGTATTTCACTTGTGTCGTATGTCTATGAAGTGATTTCACTGTGTGTTTTGTGTTACAGAGTGAAATTCATTGGTCGTAAGGGGTCTACAGAGTGTAATTTCACTTGACTCCTTACGGCTAATTCAGTGAGTGTATTTCACTTTTTGTCCGTAGTGCTACAGAGTTATTTCATTGTATTTCTAGTGTCTCAGAGTGATTTCAATTGTGTCTAGGTCTAAGAGTGTTTTCACTTGTGTTTGTCTAACAGATGTATTGCACTTGTGTCTTAGTGTCTCGTACAGAGTGTATATACTCTGTGCACGTTAGTGTCTACGGAGTAGTAATTCATTGGTCTTAGTGTCTTCAGTTGTATTTCACTTGTGTCGTTAGGTGTCCTCAGAGTGTATTCACTGTGTCTTATGTCTACAGCTGTATTTCATTGTGTCGTATTCTAAAGTGAAATTGCCGAATTGGTGTCTTAGTGTCATACAAGTGTATTTCCTGTGTCGTATGTCTACTAGAGTGTATTTCACTTGTGTCTTTGTGATACTGTAGTGTATTTAACGTTGTGTCTTAGTGATAAGATGTATTTCACTTGTGTCTAGTGTCTACAGAGTGTATTTCACTTGTGTCGTTAGTGTCTACGAGTGTATTTCACTTGTGTCTAGTGTCTACAGAGTGTATTTCACTTGTGTCTTAGTGTCTACAGAGTGTATTTCACTTGTGTCGTAGTGTCTACAGGTGTATTTCACTTGTGTCTTAGTGTCTACAGAGTGTATTTTACTTGTGTCTTAGTGTCTACAGAGTGTATTTCACTTGTGTCTAGTGTCTACAGAGTGTATTTCACTTGTGTCTTAGTGTCTACAGAGTGTATTTCACTTGTGTCTTAGTGTCTACAGAGTGTATTTCACTTGTGTCTTAGTGTCTACAGAGTGTATTTCACTTGTGTCGTAGTGTCTACAGAGTGTATTTCACTTGTGTCTTAGTGTCTACAGAGTGTATTTCACTTGTGTCGTAGTGTCTACAGAGTGTATTTCACTTGTGTCTTAGTGTCTACAGAGTGTATTTCACTTGTGTCGTAGTGTCTACAGAGTGTATTTCACTTGTGTCTTAGTGTCTACAGAGTGTATTTCACTTGTGTCGTAGTGTCTACAGAGTGTATTTCACTTGTGTCTTAGTGTCTACAGAGTGTATTTCACTTGTGTCGTAGTGTCTACAGAGTGTATTTCACTTGTGTCTTAGTGTCTACAGAGTGTATTTCACTTGTGTCGTAGTGTCTACAGGTGTATTTCACTTGTGTCTTAGTGTCTACAGAGTGTATTTCACTTGTGTCTTAGTGTCTACAGAGTGTATTTCACTTGTGTCGTATGTCTACAGAGTGTATTTCACTTGTGTCTTAGTGTCTACAGAGTGTATTTCACTTGTGTCGTAAGTGTCTACAGAGTGTATTTCACTTGTGTCTTAGTGTCTACAGAGTGTATTTCACTTGTGTCTTAGTGTCTACAGAGTGTATTTCACTTGTGTCGTAATGTCTACAGAGTGTATTTCACTTGTGTCTTAGTGTCTACAGAGTGTATTTCACTTGTGTCGTAGTGTCTACAGAGTGTATTTCACTTGTGTCTTAGTGTCTACAGAGTGTATTTCACTTGTGTCGTAGTGTCTACAGAGTGTATTTCACTTGTGTCTTAGTGTCTACAGAGTGTATTTCACTTTTGTCTAGTGTCTACAGAGTGTATTTCACTTGTGTCTTAGTGTCTACAGAGTGTATTTCACTTGTGTCTTAGTGTCTACAGAGTGTATTTCACTTGTGTCTTAGTGTCTACAGAGTGTATTTCACTTGTGTCTTAGTGTCTACAGAGTGTATTTCACTTGTGTCTTAGTGTCTACAGAGTGTATTTCACTTGTGTCTTAGTGTCTACAGAGTGTATTTCACTTGTGTCGTAGTGTCTACAGAGTGTATTTCACTTGTGTCTAGTGTCTACAGAGTGTATTTCACTTGTGTCTTAGTGTCTACAGAGTGTATTTCACTTGTGTCTTAGTGTCTACAGAGTGTATTTCACTTGTGTCTTAGTGTCTACAGAGTGTATTTCACTTGTGTCTTAGTGTCTACAGAGTGTATTTCACTTGTGTCTTAGTGTCTACAGAGTGTATTTCACTTGTGTCGTAGTGTCTACAGAGTGTATTTCACTTGTGTCTTAGTGTCTACAGAGTGTATTTCACTTGTGTCTTAGTGTCTACAGAGTGTATTTCACTTGTGTCTTAGTGTCTACAGAGTGTATTTCACTTGTGTCGTAGTGTCTACAGAGTGTATTTCACTTGTGTCTAGTGTCTACAGAGTGTATTTCACTTGTGTCTTTAGTGTCTACAGAGTGTATTTCACTTGTGTCTTAGTGTCTACAGAGTGTATTTCACTTGTGTCGTAGTGTCTACAGAGTGTATTTCACTTGTGTCTTAGTGTCTACAGAGTGTATTTCACTTGTGTCTTAGTGTCTACAGAGTGTATTTCACTTGTGTCGTAGTGTCTACAGGGTGTATTTCACTTGTGTCTTAGTGTCTACAGAGAGTGTGTAATTTTCACTTGTGTCTTAGTGTCTACAGAGTGTATTTCACTTGTGTCGTAGTGTCTACAGAGTGTATTTCACTTGTGTCTTAGTGTCTACAGAGTGTATTTCACTTGTGTCTTAGTGTCTACTGCAGCACTGCAGTGTCGACTGCTGTAAGTGTTGTGCACTGCACAGAACTGGCTGTACGTGCTTCAGTGTCAAAGTAGTGTTGTTGTTGTTGTTGTTGTTGGTAATTAGTCCTCAGATTTAATTAAAACAAAGAAAGTATCTGACCAGCCTTACTTTTTGTCTACCCTGTGGGTTGTGGACCGCGGTTTGAATCCCTGTGTGTTTCATATTTTTCTGTGTCGACCACAGAAATGTGGTCACCGGTTTGACATACTCAATCACAGCAATCAGACAGATGACTATAAAAATGTTGCTCAACCACAGAGTTGTGCTGCAGTGATTTGAAACAGAAAGCAGATTGGATGCGTGGTTTGGTACACTGACAGCGTGTGTCAAGACTGCGCGATCGATTGAGCTATCGGCACTGAACGAACGTGATTAGGCAAATAATCGATTTGCGTCTTGTGTGACACACATGTTGCGTACAGCACGCAGAACACCTCCTTACGTTGTATTTAGCAACGGATGCTTCCACTGTAGTGCAAAGTACAGCTGCTGTAGGCCTAGGGCAGATCAGACTGCTACGTTCACGTGTAAGAAAGCCGTGTGGAAAGCACACAAAATTGTAGTCGAAGGAAACCATTTGGTATACGAAGTCTCAGACGGGAGGAGAGTATTACAATGTCTGTTGAGGAAGTACGGTTGTCCTGTGGATTTGGTTCACTTGGTCTGGCTTTTGTGAACACGGTAATGAGCCTGCGGTTTACACAAGGACGGGAAAGTTCTGTATTAGCTGAGCGACTACCAGCTTCTTAGGCAGGGTTTGGACTCCTGAAATAGAGGCAAGACTTCCCTTCGGAGCTTCGGGCGACACAAAACCAGCGCTCCATATTCATCGTCATAAACTGCATGGTCGATGAGATTGGACACTCAAGACGTTTGTCACTTCTTGTAGAACCCGAATGTTCATTACCGTGTTTACAAAAGCCCGACGCTGTACGCTTTTAATAGTCTTCTCGTTTCTCCAGTTATCGATTTACCACCCCTAGCCGTACTCCCTTCAAGCCCCTATTGCATCGTTCTATTATTTGGTCAACAGTACGCAGTACGCAGTACGCAGTGTGAAGCACCTCACTGTAATTGTATGCATCAACACATTATTCTTCCTCCTGTTTCGCAATATTTCGGTCTTCTAACCTGGGAGGTAAAGGCGGCCGGTGCGTGGGGCTGACAACCTTACCACCTTCATGTGCCGATTGTCTAGAAATCTGGGAGCCTCAACCTCCTGGAACCCTAAGGGCCTGTCCAGGCCTGTAATGGGATTGCTTTACCTTTACCTTTACCCGCATCACGTGACACACACTCGTTCAGCAAATGGCATTCAAGTGACGGCACCTGCCGCAAAGGACGTCCCTTTGCTGAACAACATCGCCGTGATCTGTAGACAACTTCTCCGGCACCTCTGAGCAGCGGGATTATCTCGTGCGCTGTTGTAGGCGTGCAGCGGCTGAGCGCCGTGACGGTGAGCTGAGACTGGGAACTGCAGCCTCCGACTACCGAAATTAGTCATGTGACTAAACTGATGCATCTTCATTGTATTTGCTGTATTTATTTCGTTGTCGTGGCCGTGAATTGTGCCATTTGACGTCATTCTGCTTGCCGTGCTGGGCTGTTTACAAATCAGTGCCAGCCGGTGAGCCTTCTGACTGACAGCTGTCCTGTTGTCTGTAGTTCCGGTACCGGGTGCTTCCAAACAGCGGGCCTGTGTGAGACCTCAGATGTTGCGCTTGTCTCTGGATACACACCGTGTAACTGGGCGACAAGAGTTCGAATGTTCAAAGAACTGAGTGGCTGGGCTGTCTTAAGCCGGGATTAGACGGCGCGTGGCTCGTCCAGTGACGTGACGTCACTTGCTCGGCCAACAGATCGGAACAGAAAAGACAATCTGGCTACACGACGCGGCGCAGCTCGGCAAATGGCCGACCAGCGGCCTTGCTCGGGTAGGTTCGGCTCGGCTTGTGGAATAAGTCGTGTTGTTCTATGAACTTAAAAATGTCCTCGTTTGACCGCTCCATTGTAGCCAATACCAATTGTGGGACAGAAACGTTCACTCTTCGCGCACCGACAGCAGAAAACAAAGACCAGACCTAAGTGTATAGAGACTAGGACGAGACTGGCTTGGCGCGTAGACTGCAAGCGCCGTGTAGCCGCAACAGCTGCCCGCGCCGAGTCTCTTTGAGGATCGTGAGAAAACCGCTTCTGAGGCGATCCCACGAGCCTCGCTCCACCAATCACACTCCGCGCCGCGCCAGGCCGGTTACACGGCGCGTTTGAATACGATGCTTTGTCAGTGACGTCAGTTATGACGTAAAACGAGCCGAGCCACGCGCCGTCTAATCCCGGCTTTACGGCGTCTGGTTCGTAGTGTGCCGTCGTCTGAACTCGTGTCTTCGCTGTCTGGTTTGCGTGACAGCAGACAGTTGCGGTCCGTATGGGCCGACGCTACACGAAGACGACAATTGGTGTCTGTCTGTTTGTTGTTGAAATGTAAATTGAGTGAAAATGACACCAAGATGGCGTTGGCTGTGTTAGGTGAGAGGTTGTTGTGTACATTATTGTAGTTACAGCGTGATGGTTGTAGTGAATATATACGTACATACGTACATACATACATACATACATACATACATACGTATATACACACATACATACATACATACATACATATGTACATGCGTATATACACACACACACACACACACATACGAATTAAGACTTCATTAAATGTGTGTCATACAGCAAATAACTCCGTAGTATAATTTATTTCCACAAAGTCCCGCTCATACAGCAAACACTTCTCCTGTTTAATTAACAGACAGGCCTTGTTCGACATCTGTTCGACATCTGTTCGACATCTGTTCGACATCTGATTTCCGTTTCAAGCTTGCGAACTTTCGACCACGTCATTTGTCTCTCAAAGTGTGATCCGCGGACCGTTCGTCTTCGTATTATAACCTATAGTGGGTGAAACAATTTGTTGATATTTCTAATAGTTTACGAAATCTGTTTATCTGCTATAATCGTGTGACACGGTGTAAAACGTCACACTGCTCGACCCTTTAGACGTTTCCTAATCTTTTTTCTGTTGTCACAGGTTTTGTATTGAATTTCCACATTGACTTAATAAGCTTGTTTACAGTTTGTTTCTTCTCTGTAAATATTAATCTAATTAATTAGTCTATAAAAATCTAAATGTTACCACGATTTGGGATGGTATTAGTGAGGGGGGGAGGTGCACAGCATTAGTGACGCTTTGTAAAGGTCCGCGGTAGCACAAAGACTGCTGTAGGTATTGAGTGTGTCTAGCTAGGCCGGCCCAGCGCAGTGCTGCATTCACTGTCTCACTCACAGCCATTATTTAGCTGCATGCCGACAGCTCCACTGCAGCTGCTGCCATCTGGTATGAAACAGTAAAACTGTACATCATATCAGCGCCATCTCTACGAGCCGCGTACGAACTACCAACCTTTAATTGGGTTTAATTGGTTTCAAACGGCGATGCCAACGTCAACCGGCTGGGCTCAGTTATTTATTCGGCGCTGCGTCTGTGTAGACCAGTGGTTCCCAAAGTGGGCGGTACCGCCCCCTGGGGGGCGGTGGGATTACCGAGGTGGGCGCTAATAGGTACGAGAGGTGGAAGGGAGCGCTGTTATTATCACAGGGGGCGCTAGTAGACAGTAGTGCGTTTATTTTTGTAATAAAATTGAAATAAAGTAATTTTTGTGTTAAAAATAAAAAATGAACTAAATTTCTTAGTATTTTAATTTATGGATCTTATTAAGCACATATTTTTTTTAATGAATTATTGCTAGATGAATTATTGTTAATCATAAAAAATATAATAAATTTTAATTTATTAATTAACACACAAAACATTAAGTTTAACTCTTATAATTTTATTTCAACGATTTTTTAAATATAAAATAAAAGTGGAAACAAAAGCGCATTTATGTTTTTTAAAAAAGGTAGGGGGGCGCTGTGGGTGTGTATATGGAACCAAGGGGGCGGGGGACCGAAAAAGTTTGGGAACCGCTGGTGTAGAAGCTTGCCATAAATGGCCTACTTCGTCATGTACGAAATTTGGCCCATTGCTGCTCCGTTATTGCGCTTCGTTTAGTGCATAAAGCGATCAGTGTGCGTCGCGGCGCCTCTAAACATTAGCTTACTGACAGTTCGAGGCGTGAGAGTCGTAACAAGCAAACAGTTGCGTATTTTTGGTACTGTTTATTTGACTGACTGTCGGGTTGGAAATGGGCCTGCAGGTAATGTAGGCCACGTTAGGTGGACACTCGTGAGGCGTTCTTTACAGAACAGAAAGCCTTATATGGAGAAACGCCCTTCTCTGTATGTGACGTAGTGTCAGCGACTAAACTTCGGATTTTCATGAAATTCGGTACAGCGGTTCTTTACAAAAAAAAAATTGTCGGTCAAACGTGAGTTTCGCGTAAATCGGCGCATGGAGGGCGTTTTCTTATCGGTGTAAATGAAACTGTATATGCGTTTGCCTTGAAACCGCGTGACGTTCCGAACGTAAAGAACGCCGTGCTAGAGACTGTGTGCTGCGTCACGGAGTGCGTCATTTTATTTACATGACGTCACATCAAATTGTGCAGTCTGTAATGTTCGTGGGAATTAGAGCAGCTTTCAGTTTCTGCGCTGAAATGCAACTCGCAGTAATAATAATAATAATAATAATAATAACAATAGTGCCAGTGTCAGTACGTCCGTTTGTCTTCCCGCATATAGTACGACGTTTCGTCATGTCCTGTTACCGCAGTCGTGTTAGAGCTACTGCACTGCACTTCTTATATTGGAACTGTTCGACCAGCATTTTATCCTAAAATGTATTTCTATATATTTAAATTGTAATATTTTGGTTGTTGTTTAACTGGACTTGTCCAATTGTTGCTTATGTAACAGTTGGACTTGTCCAATTGTTGCTTATGTAACGTTGGACTTGTCCAATTGTTGCTTATGTAACTGTTGGACTTGTCCAATTGTTGCTTATGTAACTGTTGGACTTGTCCAATTGTTGCTTATGTAACTGTTGGACTTGTCCAATTGTTGCTTATGTAACAGTTGGACTTGTCCAATTGTTGCTTATGTAACGTTGGACTTGTCCAATTGTTGCTTATGTAACTGTTGGACTTGTCCAATTGTTGCTTATGTAACTGTTGGACTTGTCCAATTGTTGCTTATGTAACAGTTGGACTTGTCCAATTGTTGCTTATGTAACTGTTGGACTTGTCCAATTGTTGCTTATGTAACAGTTGGACTTGTCCAATTGTTGCTTATGTAACATTGGACTTGTCCAATTGTTGCTTATGTAACTGTTGGACTTGTCCAATTGTTGCTTATGTAACAGTTGGACTTGTCCAATTGTTGCTTATGTAACAGTTGGACTTGTCCAATTGTTGCTTATGTAACAGTTGGACTTGTCCAATTGTTGCTTATGTAACAGTTATGGATGCTATAAATTGGATTGAAATTGATTTATCGTGCTGCAGTAGCCTATTAACACTGCATCAGACGCATTTTAACTTACACTGTCTATAATTCGTGAGTGTTGCATGAGTGTGTTTATGAGTGTGTTGCATGAGTGTCTTGCATGAGTGTGTTTATGAGTGTGTTTAGAAACCAGTTTAATGTAATAAAGAAATTAGTTTAATTCGTGTATTTTATTTTTAGTTCTATCATTAGCTGTATTTAAGACAAATGTATAAAAGTCACTGTAGTTCCTGTCCCCCAAGTCACTGTAGTTCCTGTCCCCCAAGTCACTGTAGTTCCTGCCCCCCAAGTCACTGTAGTTCCTGCCCCCCAAGTCACTGTAGTTCCTCCCCCCAAGTCACTGTAGTTCCTGCCCCCAAGTCACTGTAGTTCATGCCCCCCAAGTCACTGCAGTTTCTGCCCCCCATATATTTTATTCAGCAACGTCAGAAACCCGTAGAGAGTTACAAAAATAGTCAGCGGAACGGAAGAATGACGTAAGTACGGAAACGAGTCTAGCCTAAACCAGAGGTTCTCGAACCGTGTGTCGCGAATCCCCGGGGGGTCGCAGGGTTATTTACGTAACTTCACAGCAATGCATCTCCAGCCAGAACTCGACTTCTGTTATCGTCTGTTGTTGTTGTGATCTTAATAGTTTTGTGTCGTCTATTTTCGCAATTAACGGAGCCAAAATATACAAATTAATATGTAGGGGTTCGCGAATTTTTTTTGGGGGGGGGGATGTTGAGGTGGAGTTCACGTAGTCGAGAAGCTTGTGAGCGATTGGCCTAGATCATGCAGACCTTTGGGTCATAATGAAAGTGCGTCGTTGAACGAGATGCGCGCTGAACCACAAACATGTCAGCCCTTTGAGCCGTGAACCTCGTCTAAACAATATTACATATTCAGTTTGCAGTTCACAGAAAACACGCCGCTACTGCATTGCAAATGCAAAGCTGTTTTTTGCTGTTTACAGCTGATCGCTGTTTATTGTGGGAATCAGACGGAACGTATAAATGCACCGTGTGGGCACAGCAGGTGGTACGCGTAGTTACCACTGTGCTTTAAACCGTTCGTTTAAAGGAAACTAAAATTGCTGTAAATTTCCATAATCAGTCGCCCTGCCCAGTTTCCTCGCTGTTTGTCGCTCCTTCTGTGCACTTCTGGTTCTATCTGACCAGAATGCAGTCCCCAATATTTGAACCAAGAACCCCCACACAACACACAACCATCAATGCTGCAGCAGCGTGTAGTTGTTGCCGTTCTGCCTGACAGTTTGCTGTGCTGTTGGCCTTACGATTAGGTTCACTGCAGTTGGCGCGGTCACTGCGGGCTGATAACACAGTTTCCAGTATTGAACTGAGTTCCGTGGGAGAGTTCCTGGGCTCAATTAGACACTCAGACATGCGGTGTTCAGTGGTGCAGTATCAGTCATGCTCACTGACATTCGCTGATCTCTGTGCACGAACTGTGTGGCCGGTCCTTCTCTCCTTTGCACATTTTCCTCTGCCGTATTGGCAGTTCTCTTTGTCTCCTTCTGTTTCTTCCAACTCCGTCTGTGTTCCAAGCTGCAGGACCAGTGTACTGGCAGCTATCGTGCTGTGTGTTTTGTGTGCGGTGTTACTTGCATTGCTGCGTTTGTCCAACCCTTTGTGTACATTGTCATCACATAACAGTTTATGCATTCACAATGTTTAACTATTTAAAGACTAAGATTAACCTGAATTATATATCAATATACAGCTCGTACCGCGCAGTAAACACACTCCGTCTCAGTTGTACAAACCAGTCAGTTAATGTTGTACAGTGAAATAATCGCTGTTTGTTCTGAGATCCACACAAAACACATAAATACAGTCCGTACCGCGCAGTAAACACACTCCGTCTCAGTTATACAAACCAGTCAATTAATGTTGTACAGTGAAATAATCGCTGTTTGTTCTGAGATCCACACAAAACACATAAATACAGTCCGTACCGCGCAGTAAACACACTCCGTCTCAGTTATACAAACCAGTCAGTTAATGTTGTACAGTGAAATAATCGCTGTTTGTTCTGAGATCCACACAAAACATATAAATACACTGTGTGGGCAGAACGTAGAATTGTTGAATGTTAAACCTGGTGGTACATATAGTAACCACTGGGCTTCAAAGGGCCACAGCTCGTACCGCGCAGTAAACACACTCCGTCTCAGTTATACAAACCAGTCAGTTAATGTTGTACAGTGAAATAATCGCTGTTTGTTCTGAGATCCACACAAAACATATAAATACACTGTGTGGGCAGAACGTAGAATTTTTGAATGTTAAACCTGGTGGTACATATAGTAACCACTGGGCTTCAAAGGGCCACAGCTCGTACCGCGCAGTAAACACACTCCGTCTCAGTTATACAAACCAGTCAGTTAATGCTGTACAGTGAAATAATCGCTGTTTGTTCTGAGATCCACACAAAACACATAAATAAACTGTGTGGGCAGAACGTAGAATTTGTGAATGTTAAACATGGTGGTACATATAGTAACCACTGGGCTTTAAAGGTTAAAGCGCCAAATCTTGTCAAAACAGCTAGCCGACATTCGAACTCGTGCCCTCCTGAGTACGCATGCTGAGTAGTATCCCCGCACAGTTCAGTGCGGCTTATATATGTGTGTGTTATAATATATATATATATATATATATATATATATATATATATATACATATAATATATATATACACATATATATAGGCTGTTTCAAAATGCGTAACGTGCAGTAATTGCATGTGCCTTCTTCTGATTGAACGGGTTTGTATAGGGTGTGCCAAACCCCTTTGTGCCAGGTATTTACAGACCGTGCAGTGTGAGCCTTGCCAAGTCAGCTCCTGCACCAGTTTCAGCTCTCAACAAACCCACAACAAAGTCCCCATCAACTGCGTCACACTCCAGTATCTCATTTGAACGGTTCGTCACTGCGTGGCCGTGTTCGCCACTTTGACGCCTAACACTGCTGTGTCAGAGGCGTTGCCTAAGTTCGCCTTCACTTGAACGCACTGCCAGCGAACGCCGAACGCAAACAACCCTTCCTGCGTCACTCCGAACGTTCTCGCTACTTGTGCTGTTCAACGTTCAGACATAACCGAACAGGTGAGTCGACTGAGCCGGCCGTTCGTGTTTCAGTTCGTTAACAAACAGTTACAGGACTGACGACAGTCTATATGTAAATCGTTTCGCGTCGAGTTGATGCCGAGCGAGCGAGCGAGTGTGTGCGTCGCTGAGCGTCGCATTGCATTGACGCTATTTGCATTGTGATAGCTTGGCCCTGGCTTGGAGATCGACACTGCTGCAGGCAGCGGCTTGGTACAGGCAGACGTCGTTACGCACTGTATGCTCGAGAATCTGATAGTCGCGAAGCTTACCAGAAAGCTCCCATCTTGTGTGACGCCGTTTTCACAAGAGCCAGCCACAGGATTCTGTCGTGAGCCACATGGATTTATTCCACACTCCCGCACCGTTCTTAAGATTCGCTTTAATGATATTCTCCCAAGTGATTCGTCCCTTAATGTTTCCCGAATAAGATCTTGTGTGTCGGTTTTGTCTGGCCCGCTTGTCCTTCGTGGTTCGCCAAGGTGATGCATTTCATTTAATTGCAGTAGGCCTACTGATGTCGCTGAACAACTCTGAAGTAATTTTCTATATCCTTGTCACATTGTACGCTCAGATGTTCTGAACCCCTGTTTTGATATCAGGCATTTGTTACGAAGGGGGAAACCCCCCATCTCGGTGCAAATCACGTTCTCGCATCCATTCGTGACCTTGCATTGGCGAATGAACCGTTTATCGGATCTTCATGAAGTCTGAGTTGTTTGCTAAGGGTTATCGGGCACGTGACGGTCGTACTGTACTGAGGACGGCGATGAACGTCGGCTTGTAACGTCCTACTTCGTGACCGATTGTGGTGAAATTCGGCATAGGAGATGTCCACGTAATGCCGTATAGAAGGTTTGAGTTTCATGTAAATCGATGCATTGTAAGCCATACTGTATTGGTGAAAATGAAATTTTGCCCAATTTTCTGCATTTTATATACGAAATGGATAAAATTCGGTAATGAAGGTGCCTTCAGAAATGCATTGAGTGATTTTGAGTGTCGTGAAAATCGGCGCAGGGAAGGCGTGTGGGCGTAAATGAAGTTAGACACGTGTTACTGTGAAACCGCGGGACATTTTGAAAGAAAAGAACGCCTGTGTGAAGTTCGTGTCCTACGACACGGAGTAAATCATTTATAATCGTGTTATGTGGCACATCAAAGTATGTGTTATGTGGCACATCAAAGTATGTGTTATGTGGCACATCAAAGTATGTGTTATGTGGCACATCAAAGTATGTTATGTGGCACATCAAAGTATGTGTTATGTGACACATCAAATTATGTGTTATGTGGCACATCAAATTATGTGTTATGTGGCACATCAAATTATGTGTTATGTGGCACATCAAATTATGTGTTATGTGGCACATCAAATTATGTGTTATGTGGCACATCAAAGTATGTGTTATGTGGCACATCAAATTATGTGTTATGTGGCACATCAAAGTATGTGTTATGTGGCACATCAAAGTATGTGTTATGTGGCACATCAAAGTATGTGTTATGTGGCACATCAAATTATGTGTTATGTGGCACATCAAAGTATGTGTTATGTGGCACATCAAAGTATGTGTTATGTGGCACATCAAATTATGTGTTATGTGGCACATCAAAGTATGTGTTATGTGGCACATCAAAGTATGTGTTATGTGGCACAATAAAGTATGTGTTATGTGGCACATCAAAGTATGTGTTATGTGGCACATCAAATTATGTGTTATGTGGCACATCAAAGTATGTGTTATGTGGCACATCAAAGTATGTGTTATGTGGCACATCAAAGTATGTGTTATGTGGCACATCAAATTATGTGTTATGTGGCACATCAAATTATGTGTTATGTGGCACATCAAATTATGTGTTATGTGGCACATCAAATTATGTGTTATGTGGCACATCAAATTATGTGTTATGTGGCACATCAAATTATGTGTTATGTGGCACATCAAATTATGTGTTATGTGGCACATCAAAGTATGTGTTATGTGGCACATCAAATTATGTGTTATGTGGCACATCAAATTATGTGTTATGTGGCACATCAAAGTATGTGTTATGTGGCACATCAAAGTATGTGTTATGTGGCACATCAAAGTATGTGTTATGTGGCACATCAAAGTATGTGTTATGTGGCACATCAAAGTATGTGTTATGTGGCACATCAAATTATGTGTTATGTCGCACATCAAAGTATGTGTTATGTGGCACATCAAAGTATGTGTTATGTGGCACATCAAAGTATGTGTTATGTGGCACATCAAATATCAGAGACGTTTGTGTTGTTGTTGGCTGCAGTGGCTAGTCTTCTTAAATTCGGAGAATTGTTTATGGCGCTTCACTGTCGAGATTTTTTTTTTTTCAATGGCTCGACAGCCCCTTGGGGGCCTAGGCCACCTCATTATCGAGGCTTCACGATCACACTTTAGACACACCACACTCGGTAGGACTCCTCTGGACGAGTGATCAGCCCGTCGCAGAGACCTCTACCTGACAACACACAACACTCACAACAGACAGACATCCATGTCCCCGGCGGGATTCGAACCCGCAATCCCAGTAAGCGAGCGGCCGCAGACCCACGCCTTAGACCGCACGGCCACTGCGATCGGCTGTCGAGATTAATGCTCGCTTTAGTCAGGAGCAGACAGATGGCTCTGTGCTAGCAGTACGACAGCCGGCCCGAGGTAGGCGCATGTAGCACGCATGGTACTTACAGAGTAATGACGAATACAGTACAGTCTCCAGTGTCGTTATTAACTGCAACCGATAAAATCGTCAGAAACGTCGGAATCCGTTTTCAAGACAGAACGCCCGTTTGGTTCTTAGAAGCACATGAAGTGACTAAAGCGAGCGTGAAAGTTTTGTTATGAAACGCAAGCAGAGGGTGCAGTAAGTGACTGAAGGCGAGTCTCAGTCCGTAAAGACGGAACACCACACCAAACACCGTGCTGTCTACCTGGTGGGCACCGCAGTGGGGATACAAAACGGTACAAATGCATCGGAGACAGCGCGAAGGCAGTCAGCGTTAGTTGATCAAAGACAGGCCTTTGCTGAGCTGAGAGTGATCTGCGCAGTAGCAGCAGAGTGGGGGAAGTAGTGGCCACGAAACGTCGACATGCCAAACGTCGCGGTTCACTGACTGCGAAACTACCGCAGGAGTCTCAAACACGCGTCCGCCAGTTCACTTTACACGGCCTGACTTGGTGTTGAAGAACTGTTTAATTGTAGAATGTTTGTTGTGCGTCTGCAGGCTGAGAAAGGTTTGCTGTACAGCTTTCGTCAGCTGGGGCAGCATTATTGTTAAATGTATGTTAAGCCTTTAAATACGAAGCGTAAACTGTTTCATTTAAAGACCCAGTTCGTACCGCGCAGTAAACACTTTTCATCTCGGTTAAAAAACAAATCAATTTATGTTATATAAGGCAAAAGGCGGTGTTTTGTTGTAATATAAACACAATACACATAATTACAGTGTGGGCAGAATGTAGAATTTGTGAATGTTAAAACTGTTGATGTATCGAGTGAGCATTGGGCTTTAAAAGTATGTCAATGCAGTGTGTAGTTTTAATTAAAACACCGTGTTTATTTTAAAATGGCGTTCGGCCCGCCTTGAATTTCAAAATTATTCGTTTTACCTGCGCAGTATTTGAATTCGAGAACCCTGGTCTACATTTGTACACAAAATTTATATCGGAAAACTTCGCACAGGCACAGATGAGAGGATAGGACTAACATGGATGTTAATGAAATATGATGACATGGACGGGATTCAACTGGCTTCAGCAAGACGCAGTTTCATGTTCTTGTAAACACGATCATCAAATGTCGAGTGCCATAGAAGGCGGGGGTCTTGGTGACCGGGTGTCTGTTAGGGGTGGGAAAACGTCGTAACTAATGGATCAGATTAGAGGTTACAAGTATGCTGGAACGACTAAAATGCGATAACTTGAGTATTTTTTAACAAGCTTAAGGTCACAGTTTACGAAAATGTACGTAAAGTGTGCTAGAACTCACCAGATGGTGCTGGTTGCTGCTGTGACGAGCTTCCCCACACTTGGAGTCAGTTCATGCGTAACCTGGCGACTCTGTTAGGCAGACTAGCAGTGCACATGCTCAGAACGTCCTCCGTCCTAAGTCCTTCACATTTTGATTCACTTAACCGCCCGAATAATTCGACAGGCTGCATGGAAATGAGCCCAGTTTAGCGCTGCGTCGCTCTGCAAGTCGATTAGCTGAAGCTAAAGATTGTCTGCTGTCGTCTTTTAGACATCAGAGGTTAAAGGAGACGTCAGAAGGTCAGTGGCACATTCCAGTGTCCAGTCTATAAGACAATGACTCATGCATCATACGAAAATAACACCTTGTTTATTGGCCGCACTGTACCAAAGTTATTACCCAAATACACCGGTTGAGTTTTGTATTACCTTCACCGTGTATTTTTAACAAATCACAAATTACACGCCAACAAAATGCAATATTTTTTCACATTTTTATTCTTCAACCCCTACATAAATGTAGACTACGAACCCCCGGAAGATGACCCTGTAAGGGTTGAAACATATGTAGGGGTTGAAGAGTAAAAAAGTGAAAAAATATAGTGCGTTTCGTTGGTGTGTAATTTGTGATACCGGTTGAGGGTTTTGAAAATACCCGTTCAAGAACCCGTCACTGTTGCCCTGTTATGAGCCACCTTAATCCAGTTCATATGTTTTATGACTATTCTGTGACATCATCATCATCACGTGTTGCTGTTGCTGCAGTGACCTCTCTCGCACACTAAACCTTCTGATGGAATTGAATTGTCTTGCTTTCGGTCGAACACAGGAGCGGCTGGAACGTGAGACATGAGGCCCGTGTGGATCTTTATGCAGTTGTAGTAAATGTCTAAGAAAGTATAAGCAAAGCTATTTGCTGGCACGCTGCTGTCTTACATTCTGCATGTAAAACCTGAATTCAGTTCGTAATATCGTTCGATCTTCAAGTACGTACATCCCACTTCGCTAGCTAAATCGTTTGACTTGGGGCTCACAAGAACTGTCATTTGGTTCAGGAATAGCCTGTGTTCTGAAACGAGTGATATCAGTGCCAATATTACGTTCACAACTGCATCATATGCAGTGTGAATCTAGACTGAACAACGTCAGTGATTTCGTTCACAGCCTCTCCGGGTTTTAAGTTCGCTGCACACGTAACAAGTACGAATCTGAGCAACACTAAATACTTACATTAACCTGAATTATATTTAAACACTCAGTTCGTACCGCGCAGTAAACACGTTGCCTCTCGGTTATAAAAAGACAGCCAATGTACTTATAAACGTAACAATGAGGCGCGTTCGTGTAACCATTGTTGCCGTGGAAAAGCAATAAGTATTACATATTGTGGGTGTGTGTGTGTCTGTAGCCTTAGTTATACAGCATGCAAAGCGCATGCGCTGTGTTATACTGTCATATGTGGCGTGTCTGGCTCTACCATATTTTTCCACATTATCTCTTGTAAAGCACGACTTTCGGAAACGTTATTGAACATAAAATGTGTGTTTTGATTTTCTCTACAACTTTTGTCTGAAACATTTCTCATTCTAAGAAGAATTCAGCGAGATATTATCACAAATGTACATAGGTCGTCATGTAAGTGCCGTTATTGTTGTCATATTTAATCAAACGTGAATTTTCTTGACAGATTTTCAAAAGATACTAAAATATCAAAGTTTATGGAAATCCGTTCAGTGGGAGCCGACAGACAGACAGACATGACAAAGGTAATAGTCGCTTTTTGTGATTTATACAAACCAGTCAGTTAATGTTGTACAGTGAAATAATCGCTGTTTGTTCTGAGATCCACACAAAACACATAAATACAGTCCGTACCGCGCAGTAAACACACTCCGTCTCAGTTATACAAACCAGTCAGTTAATGTTGTACAGTGAAATAATCGCTGTTTGTTCTGAGATCCACACAAAACACATAAATACAGTCCGTACCGCGCAGTAAACACACTCCGTCTCAGTTATACAAACCAGTCAGTTAATGCTGTACAGTGAAATAATCGCTGTTTGTTCTGAGATCCACACAAAACACATAAATACAGTTCGTACCGCGCAGTAAACACACTCCGTCTCAGTTATACAAACCAGTCAGTTAATGTGTACAGTGAAATAATCGCTGTTTGTTCTGAGATCCACACAAAACACATAAATACAGTCCGTACCGCGCAGTAAAACACTCCGTCTCAGTTATACAAACCAGTCAGTTAATGTTGTACAGTGAAATAATCGCTGTTTGTTCTGAGATCCACACAAAACACATAAATACAGTCCGTACCGCGCAGTAAACACACTCCGTCTCAGTTATACAAACCAGTCAGTTAATGTTGTACAGTGAAATAATCGCTGTTTGTTCTGAGATCCACACAAAACACATAAATACACTGTGTGGGCAGAACGTAGAGTTTGTGAATGTTAAACATGGTGGTACATATAGTAACCACTGGGCTTTAGAGGGTTAATATCTGCAGGTTGTGTTTGAAATGGTTATCGTTAAGTGTAATATTTAGCGAAACGCAACGAAATCGTCCGACGGTGCAGCGTGATCATATTTGCACCAATGGTCTACGCGTATTTGTAGAGACTGACTGTCTCTACAAACATGTAGTCTATATTTGATAGCAGTCGCCTTTCTGCTTCTGTCTGTGTCGTTGGAATGGAGCGTGTGACATGCGTTTGATAAATCCGGAACGCAGTTGCGTGTCGCTGATTGGTGGTGTTGCGCGCACGACATTTGTAACGACCGTCACGACATCTGCCCGCCTGTTTTGAAGTTAGTCTCGCTTTGATTAATCCACTTTTCACCAAATTGCAACAGCGGAATTTAACTCTTCACAATTTTTAAACGACGGTTGTTTCATGCAGTCGTGACGTCTGGAGGCTGGGCGAGCAAAGCCAGTGTAATCCACTCCAGATACGTACTGACAGATATAAACTGCGATTGAGTTTCTCACAGAGGCTTGTCCCGACGTTTCGAAGTATCGTGTGGCCGTCATCTTCAAGGTTAACAGTCCATAAAGAACGTCGGGAACCATCTGCGCAAAGACACGGCGTCACTTGCCGGAAGTACGTTCTGCCCACACAGTGTATTTATGTGTTTTGTGTGGATCTCAGAACAAACAGCGATTATTTCACTGTACAACATTAACTGACTGGTTTGTATAACTGAGACGGAGTGTGTTTACTGCGCGGTACGGACTGTATTTATGTGTTTTGTGTGGATCTCAGAACAAACAGCGATTATTTCACTGTACAACATTAACTGACTGGTTTGTATAACTGAGACGGAGTGTGTTTACTGCGCGGTACGGACTGTATTTATTGTGTTTTGTGGATCTCCAGAACAAACAGCGTTATTTCATGTAACAACATAAACTGACTGGTTTGTATAACTGAGACGGAGTGTGTTTACTCGCGGTACGGACTGTATTTATGTGGATCTCAGAACAAACAGCGATTATTTCACTGTACAACATTAACTGACTGGTTTGTATAACTGAGACGGAGTGTTTTTACTGGCGGTACGGACTGTATTTATGTGGATCTCAGAACAAACAGCGATTATTTCACTGTACAACATTAACTGACTGGTTTGTATAACTGAGACGGAGTGTTTTTACTGTGCGGTACGGACTGTATTTATGTGTTTTGTGTGGATCTCAGAACAAACAGCGATTATTTCACTGTACAACATTAACTGACTGGTTTGTATAACTGAGACGGAGTGTGTTTACTGCACGGTACGGACTGTATTTATGTGTTTTGTGTGGATCTCAGAACAAACAGCGATTATTTCACTGTACAACATTAACTGACTGGTTTGTATAACTGAGACGGAGTGTTTTTACTGTGCGGTACGGACTGAGTCTTTAAGTATACTTCAGGTTAAATTCTGTCTTCAAAGTGTTAACCCCTAGCACTAAACTACTGTTTCTATTGCAGTTCTGCCCACATATGTGAGCTGCGTAACACCGGAAGTCTTTGTGAGACCGGGCACACACAATGGCCTAGGGCACATCCGGCTTGTGAAAACTCAACTGTTCTTGTAGTTATGTGGCTGCTTTTCAGCTTTTCAGTGAACAGTGAGACATGAAGCGAGGCCACTGCAGTCTGCAGCACAGTGCCACTTATTTGTTACGTCAGGCATTGCCTTCTTTCAGCCTTAATTTCCCTTCGCGCGCAGCAGATGCTTTGCCTTGCTCTGTTTGTGTGCGTTAACAAGGGTATCTGTCGAAAAGTCTGCTGGGACGTGACGCTTTGTTGTCTGGCGAGTAGCTTCGGACGTTTCGAAAGATCGTTATGGCTTTATCCTCAAGGGTCAAGCAGTCCATTCTCCTTAGACTGTTTGACTCTGAAGATGAAGGTCTTACGACATTCGACACGTCAGGAGCTACTGACCAAACGACACGGCGTCACATCGCAGTAGACATACAGTGTACAGTTATCTGATACAGTATGACAGAGTACACATGTGGCTACCGTACATATTGGTAACAGTGTGCACTGATATAGTGACAGTGAGGATTTGAATAGCATACAGTAACTGTACCGCAATACTGGCACATGGCTGTGACAGCTGTGGCTACCGTACATATTGGTAAGACTGCATAGTAAGTACCGCAGTATCTCAGCTACAGTTTTACACACAGAACTAACCTGATACTGTCGCCTGTTCAGCGCAGTGCAGTTACGTAACTGTGACAGCGGTGCGCAGTCCAAAATTTGATTTCGATATCGATGTCTGTGCACTGTACCTGTGTCACGTCCCTCCCCGTTATTCGTGAATGGAGTTGCAACCCACCGCTTTTAATGGTAAATTTTTCAGACATTCACAAGTAAAACTTATCCTTACCTTCTGAAATTGTATTTCTGTACTGAAGATGGGGCAATACATTCTCGCGAAACGTTGATTCTGTTACCAAAATCCACGGCGTCACGTCCCATAAAACCGTAATATTAACATTACTATTTTGCACTTGTTGAGTGACCACCATTGCACGATACAAACCTGTTCACAAATTTTCAACAAAACACTTATTATTTTCCGCAACTGATCGCGGTTTCCTCTAGTATATAATTCTGAAACAAACCCCAGAATTATCTGTTTTTGCAGTAAATCCAGTCGTTACAGTAAATATGTACAGGGCATACACAAAATAATGGTGCGGTTTTAATAGTGAACACTATTAAAACCGCACCATTCTTTTGTGTATGCCCTGTATTATCTGAGCAGTTATGAAGTGCAGCTTGGTAACACTGAGCTGTGTCTCACTTATCTGTCTTCAAAGTGTTGTGTAGTGCCGCAGAGCAGTCAGAAGATTGCCCGCGTTGCTCCATACTTCTTTACATTCCATAAGTTTTGAACAGCAATATGAGAAGTAAGGAAGTACGGAACTGCGCCAGGCAGCACAAAACAAAACACACTCGAGTCACGCCCACCAGCTTCTTCCGGCACCAGGACTCCGAGATGACTTCGTATTGTCTGGTCGCTGTCTTCCTGATGATAATGGCATGACAGAGGGAAATGCTTCTTTCAGCCGGTTAGTCAACTGAAGACTCCACCAGAAGCTCCGACGTGGTCCTCCAGCTCTGGGAGCGAGAAGAAGGCGACAAGCCACGCCAAGCTCCAAAAACAGAGGGGGCCTGGGATGCTAAAAATGGATCCCTTACTCCGGATTGGTTAGATCCCGAGGTATAGCTTTACCCCTCGCGCGGTCATGCTATAGCTGGCATACGAGGGCCAAATTTGTCTCATTTCTTAAAATACGCACTGAACTTATACGCGTGTCGTGGGGGCTAAAGTTAAGACTGGCGGCAGTGTGCCATGTGACGTCACGACCCCAGCCGCTGCACGCACACACACACACACACACAGAGTCTATTACATTTATTAAAATCTAAACTTATAAGTTATAATGTTTACGGAAAACGTGTCAGTAGTTGGTAGACCGTTCGTTAAATAACCAACCTGTCACCAGTGAAGTAATTCGTAAACAATGTTTCATAGAGCAGAGTACTTAGAAAGCTGATTGTTGCGCAGCTAATTGTGCTTCATTACAGTATTTACTGGGCGCTATCTGGCGCTGTCTCCAAGATCTTATTTTCGTTTAATTTCCTGTTTTCGGGTGTGTTTATTTAACGACGCTGTCACTGCTAAATTATTACCATTGATGACAGGTTACTTACGAGTATGGAGTATTTGTGTAATGATACTGACAGGGGAATACCGAAGTACTGGGAGACAAACCTGTCGTAGTGCCACTTTGTCCACCACAAATCCCACATGGACTGCTCTAAGATCGAACCCGGACCTTCGCGGTGAGAGCCCGGCGACTAACCGCCTGAGCCATGGCACGGCCTCTGAACATTAATTTTAGTGTTGTTTTGTCGCTTGAATCACGTCTTCAAGTACTCTCTTACCTTCTGGTTTTGAGATTAAAATTTCTGATTTCTCCCATGCATGCTAGGCGTCCCACCAACTTCATGCTGCTCCAGTTCCTTGCCCTAATAACATTTCGTAAAGTGTACAGACCATCGCGTTGGTTATTGCGTACAGACAGTCTTTGTTCCTTCAGGATGGGAGGCCAAGTTTCACACCCGTACGAAATAGATGACGTTATAGCTTGGTACGCTCTTCACTGTGAGCCGCGATAGCTCAGTCGGTATAGCGACTCGCTCCGGGCTGGACGGTCCGGGGATCGAATCCCGGCGGGGGCGAGATCTTCAGCACCTGTCCAGACCGGCCCTGGGGCTACCCAGCCTCCTGTACAATGGGTACCGGGTCATTCCCGGGGGTAAAGCGGTCGGGACGTGGCTTTGACCACCCACCCCCATCTAGGGTCGAGATTAAAGAAAGAGTAGAGCTATACCTCTACTCCCCCTCTGGGCCTTCATGGCTGTTGTAGGGTAAACTTTACCTTTACGCTCTTCACGACTTTCGACAGCGGACGGAGAGACCAAAGATTCTGAGTCGAACTGTACGAAGCAACCCCCCCCCCCCAAACCCCGAATTTAGCTCCGTAAAGACGAAGATTAACCTGAATTATATATAAACATTCAGTCCGTACCGCGCAGTAAACACACTCCGTCTCAGTTACACAAACCAGTCAGTTAATGTTGTACAGTGAAATAATGCTGTTTGTTCTGAGATCCACACAAAACACATAAATACAGTCCGTACCGCGCAGTAAACACACTCCGTCTCAGTTATACAAACCAGTCAGTTAATGCTGTACAGTGAAATAATCGCTGTTTGTTCTGAGATCCACACAAAACACATAAATACAGTCCGTACCGCGCAGTAAACACACTCCGTCTCAGTTATACAAACCAGTCAGTTAATGTTGTACAGTGAAATAATCGCTGTTTGTTCTGAGATCCACACAAAACACATAAATACAGTCCGTACCGCGCAGTAAACACACTCCGTCTCAGTTATACAAACCAGTCAGTTAATGCTGTACAGTGAAATAATCGCTGTTTGTTCTGAGATCCACACAAAACACATAAATACAGTCCGTACGCGCAGTAAACACTCCGTCTCAGTTATACAACCAGTCAGTTATGTGTACAGTGAATATCGCTGTTTGTTCTGAGATCCACACAAACACATAATACAGTCCGTACCGCGCAGTAACACACTCGTCCAGTTATACAAACAGTCGTTAATGCTGTACAGTGAAATAATCGCTGTTTGTTCTGAGATCCACACAAAACACATAAATACACTGTGTGGGCAGAACGTAGAATTTGCGAATGTTAAACATGGCGGTACATATAGTAACCACTGGGCTTTAGAGGGTTAAGGCTGCTGTTAATACTTTTGTGAATGCCCAAATATTTGAAGGATCTTTGGAACTAACAAGTGCAGACAAATGCTTTTCCCTTGTCCTGAACACGTGTGTCATAATGACGTCACATGTAGTGTTTGCAGCTTTAGACAGAGGGAACTGAGAAAGATAGCAAAATAAATTTAAATCTCTACTCCGGGTACAATTAATGTGGACAGTCTGATGACAGGATTTAGATCAGGTAATGACATATTTACCCTGAAGATGGTGGCAGCATATTCTCCGAAACTTACTACACACGATGTCAGCAAGCGTGCTGAACGCCCGTGTATGTGCGGTGCTGCCAGGCGGGCTGGACTTGCTACTGGCAGCTGTTGACGACGCACATACAAAGCGCGTTTGTGATTCTGCCGTACCGACGGCGTGCCCTCTGGTAGCTGACATCATAGACGTACTTCATGAAGAACGCCTGAACTATGCACGGTTCTGAATGAAGTTGCGAGGCACAAGGAAAGCAATCTCGAATATCTTCCGACGCAAGTTCGCACTCCCCTCTTGAGGAAGCTGGCGCCTCTGCAGTCCGCCGTCGGTGGGGGCGATACAGACAGACAGAGGGACGTGGCCCTTCACACGCTTGCTCTGTGTCCTGAACATTCATTGTTATAATTGTTCTCTTGTAGGTCCGTCACGATCGGCACAATGTTGTAATGTCCAAAATATATGATTTGATGTTGTAAGTTGCTGGCTGTGGGCTGGACGACCGGGTTCGTTTCCCGGCGGGGTCACGGATTGTAGTCTTGTCCACCTGTGTCCAGACCGGCTCAGCCCAGCTGGTGCGCATTATTTTGATACGTCAGTGTGCTCAATGTGCTGATGTGATGCGGTGTGAGCACAGAAACTGACTGAAGCCGTATTTTTTAGGTACCGGGTTCGAACCTCGGCAGGGATTGAGTATGCGCAGCAGATACGGAGATGGTACTTAGAGTGACGTCAGGACCTCATCCTTCAACATCCTTTCCAGTTTACGTCAGCGCCATGTAGCTGGTCTGTGCTACTGGCTGTGTCGTAAAGTGAATCCCACACACCATGAAGGCATGTAGGGGGGGGGGGGGTAAAGTACAGTGTGTCTCATCATAACCCTGAGCACTAGACGGTAAGCGGTCAGACTCACGCTCCGTCCGTTGTACCGTCGCTTTACAGGAGTGCAGAGATGAACGGAAGCACTTATCAGTTTGTCTGACCTTCTTGTGAAGAGCAGCACACGGACAGTACCGTCGGTGTGTGAGGGCGTCGCGTGGCGCGTACGAAGTGCAGGAGACAGACCGACGGATGAGACTGCAGTCAGGTTGTAACGGTCGAGCGGGCGACAGTTCTTGAACTTTAAAGCAAGTGGCACGACTCTTAACGCCACTGTGCGTTCCTACGATCGTCACAACAAACACGACACTTAACGCCACTGTGCGTTGCTACGATCGTCACAACAAACACGACTCTTAACGCCACTGTGCGTTGCTACGATCGTCACAACAAACGAACTCTTAACGCCACTGTGCGTTGCTACGATCGTCACAACAAACACGACTCTTAACGCCACTGTGCGTTGCTACGATCGTCACAACAACACGATCTAACGCCACTGCGTTGCTCGATGTCACAAACGCCTTACGCCACTGTGCGTTGCTACGATCGTCACAACAACACGACTCTTAACGCCACTGTGCGTTGCTACGATCGTCACAACAAACACGACTCTTAACGCCACTGTGCGTTGCTACGATCGTCACAACAAACACGACTCTTAACGCCACTGTGCGTTGCTACGATCGTCACAACAAACACGACTCTTAACGCCACTGTGCGTTGCTACGATCGTCACAACAAACACGACTCTTAACGCCACTGTGCGTTGCTACGATCGTCACAACAAACACGACTCTTAACGCCACTGTGCGTTGCTACGATCGTCACAACAAACACAATTTATTCTCTACGTGACATTAGGCGTTTGGCCTCTGTATTGGAGATTCGGTGTGTTCACTGTGAGGTACGAACTGCATTTTTATTTCGTCAGATGTCAGGCTTAAATGGGGCTATTAAGTATAGCGTGGGTGTGTGGCTGTTGTGAACTTTGGCTTCTCTAGTGAAAGGTGATGAACCAATGAGCGCTAAGATCCGGGTCTGATATAGCAGTATGCAAGAGTGGGTTAAATCAGTCTAGGCTTTGCCTCAGCTGTGGTCTGTGCCGACTAAACATGTAACTCTGATAAGCTTCAACTTTTTCATGATCACCCTGTACCTGAACTGCGGTAATTACAAATAAAAACCATCCAGGTACACAAATGTGCGTAACGTGAACTCCCTGATGTGCTCCCGCGGACCGTCATCAGGGAGTTCACGTTACGCACATCAGGGAGTTCATGTTACGCACATTGTGCGAGTGAAATTAAGAAACTGTACATTGAAATCTGCGGTCTTCAGGGGTCTTACGCAGCGTCGTGTAGGAAAACTTTCCTACTCGGACTCTTGACCTGTGAGGATGGGACCGATACGTTGTCCCGAAACGTCGGTAAACAATTACCACACGACGCTGTGTAATACCCCAGAAGACCGCAGATTTCATCAACATCGCGGCGGAAGTCTGAAATCAAACTTTACCTGCATTTGACAGTGAACAGAAGCTACAAAAACATTGTGACGACGTGATAATACCAAATGAACTGGTGACAGTGAGGTGAACCTACTGGTGTACCGTGATGATGGCTGGACCACAGCCGAAACATGTGTAGGGTAAAGTGTAACAGAAATACAAAAAGTGTATTTGTTGGTTGTAACACAGCTAATTGTACAAACTGCATGTCAACGTAACGTGAAGATCGTTTAGTTTGAAGTTCCGAAGTCCCTTCCAGTCGATAAGTCAGTAGCGGATAGCACTTTATAGATTGTCTAGGTGTTACTTAAAAAAGGCAGGGTTTAAGACTACGTGTAGTATGTACTACGTGTAGCATGTACTACGTGTAGTATGTACTACGTGTAGCATGTACTACGTATAGCATGTACTACGTGTAGTATGTACTACGTGTAGCATGTACTACGTGTAGTATGTACTACGTGTAGCATGTACTACGTGTAGTATGTACTACGTGTAGCATGTACTACGTGTAGTATGTACTACGTGTAGCATGTACTACGTGTAGTATGTACTACGTGTAGCATGTACTACGTATAGCATGTACTACGTGTAGTATGTACTACGTGTAGCATGTACTACGTGTAGTATGTACTACGTGTAGCATGTACTACGTGTAGTATGTACTACGTGTAGCATGTACTACGTATAGCATGTACTACGTGTAGTATGTACTACGTGTAGCATGTACTACGTGTAGTATGTACTACGTGTAGCATGTACTACGTATAGCATGTACTACGTGTAGTATGTACTACGTGTAGCATGTACTACGTGTAGTATGTACTACGTGTAGCATGTACTACGTGTAGTATGTACTACGTGTAGCATGTACTACGTGTAGTATGTACTACGTGTACCATGTACTACGTATAGCATGTACTACGTGTAGTATGTACTACGTGTAGCATGTACTACGTGTAGTATGTACTACGTGTAGCATGTACTACGTGTAGTATGTACTACGTGTAGCATGTACTACGTGTAGTATGTACGCGGTCATTATTTTATCCGACAACTATCGCTTACATTTCCTGTTGGCTGGTTTATCATATTAACGTAGCCGACGGGAAATGACAAACGATATTTGTCACGAGAAACGAGCACCCTGTACGTGCAGTAGTGTGCTGTGTGAAGTGCCGATGAAAGGGCCGGCGGTAACGTTACGCGGAGTTGCGAGGTGCAGCGAAAGGCGTGCCTTCTGTGCCGTGTTTCACTGAAATCGGTCTCATAAAAGTAACTGGAGGGGGGGGGGGTTAGATTTGTTTCCAAAAATACCCGAATGTCAGCTGAGTGACGCCATGTTTGATCATGTACCCTTGCGGAGGACCCCGTAACTCTGCGTTGGCGACCGGCTGCAGACCGCCGTCACCAGATCAAGACTGCAGCTCGTATTTGCTCTGGACCAAGCAGCTGGTGGATCCCCCCTTATGACGTCAGAAGGAAACAAGTCAGCCTCCGTCTGCTGTCTTGTCTGTACAGTTCCGCATCGCACACTGCAACACTTCTGCTGTCTTGTCTGTACAGTTCCGCATCGCACACTGCAACACTTCTGCTGTCTTGTCTGTACAGTTCCGCATCGCACACTGCAACACTTCTGCTGTCTTGTCTGTACAGTTCCGCATCGCACACTGCAACACTTCTGCTGTCTTGTCTGTACAGTTCCGCATCGCACACTGCAACACTTCTGCTGTCTTGTCTGTACAGTTCCGCATCGCACACTGCAACACTTCTGCTGTCTTGTCTGTACAGTTCCGCATCGCACACTGCAACACTTCTTCCGTCGTTACAAAATCCCGACCCCCGCTACCTGCGAAAGCACGTCGCTTCTGGTTGCTCATCTCGCCGCAGTTCTTGAAGGCTGAGACGTAGCATTACAGCTCCTTCTGTTCACACAGGACGTTGCGGTAGTGAATACATAACTTGCCAGACGTGATCGTGAAAACTTAAAGGGAAAACCAACTGGAAGACCTAGACAGAAATGGTGCGGTAATATTAAGACTAACGTAGTTGCTGAGGTAACATTGCTGGAGCTGATGAACGGAGTGAGTGACTGACTGACGGCTTGTACAGGGCAGCGTAAACTGGCGATGCGCTGAAACATGACGCCGTGTGTTCTGGTAGACGTTTACCGACATGTCAGAAAAACACGCTTCCTCGCTCATCACAGTAGCCGAATGGTGGTGGACGCAGCAGGTTCCTTTGAAACGTCGGTACACTGCCGTGAGGACCTCAAATGCCTACTCAGCGAAGCGCTATCAGCACTAAGCAACTGTCAGCTGCTCGAAACGCTAAGTGCCAGTTTGTCATGCACGTGTGGTAGTTACGTTAAGTGTGTAAAGCCCGAAAAAGTGAAAGCACTTTTCTTTCCGATGTTGTCCGACTTGCAAAAGAGCAACGTGTAGATGAAGATGAAAATGGAGCATTGGTGGAATGATACTGACAGGGAAAAACTGAAGTACTGGGAGAGAAACATTATACAGCGTTGGTGGTAGATGTATGAATGAGTATGGAGCATTGGTGGAATGATACTGACAGGGGAAGACTGAAGTACTGGGAGAGAAACATTATACAGCGTTGGTGGTAGATGTATGAATGAGTATCGAGCATTGGTGGAATGATACTGACAGGGGAACCTGAAGTACTGGGAGAGAAACATTATACAGCGTTGGTGGTAGATGAATGAATGAGTATGGAGCGTTGGTGGAATGATACTGACAGGGGAAACTGAAGTACTGGGAGAGAAACATTATACAGCGTTGGTGGTAGATGTATGAATGAGTATGGAGCGTTGGTGGAATGATACTGACAGGGGAAACTGAAGTACTGGGAGAGAAACATTATACAGCGTTGGTGGTAGATGAATGAATGAGTATGGAGCGTTGGTGGAATGATACTGACAGGGGAAACTGAAGTACTGGGAGAGAAACATTATACAGCGTTGGTGGTAGATGTATGAATGAGTATGGAGCATTGGTGGAATGATACTGACAGGGGAAGACTGAAGTACTGGGAGAGAAACATTATACAGCGTTGGTGGTAGATGTATGAATGAGTATCGAGCATTGGTGGAATGATACTGACAGGGGAACCTGAAGTACTGGGAGAGAAACATTATACAGCGTTGGTGGTAGATGAATGAATGAGTATGGAGCGTTGGTGGAATGATACTGACAGGGGAAACTGAAGTACTGGGAGAGAAACATTATACAGCGTTGGTGGTAGATGTATGAATGAGTATGGAGCGTTGGTGGAATGATACTGACAGGGGAAACTGAAGTACTGGGAGAGAAACATTATACAGCGTTGGTGGTAGATGAATGAATGAGTATGGAGCGTTGGTGGAATGATACTGACAGGGGAAACTGAAGTACTGGGAGAGAAACATTATACAGCGTTGGTGGTAGATGTATGAATGAGTATGGAGCATTGGTGGAATGATACTGACAGGGGAAACTGAAGTACTGGGAGAGAAACATTATACAGCGTTGGTGGTAGATGTATGAATGAGTATGGAGCATTGGTGGTATGATACTGACAGGGGAAACTGAAGTACTGGGAGAGAAACATTATACAGCGTTGGTGGTAGATGTATGAATGAGTATGGAGCATTGGTGGAATGATACTGACAGGGGAAACTGAAGTACTGGGAGAGAAACATTATACAGCGTTGGTGGTAGATGAATGAATGAGTATGGAGCATTGGTGGAATGATACTGACTGGGGAAACTGAAGTACTGGGAGAGAAACATTATACAGCGTTGGTGGTAGATGTATGAATGAGTATGGAGCATTGGTGGAATGATACTGACAGGGGAAACTGAAGTACTGGGAGAGAAACATTATACAGCGTTGGTGGTAGATGTATGAATGAGTATGGCGCATTGGTGGAATGATACTGACAGGGGAAACTGAAGTACTGGGAGAGAAACATTATACAGCGTTGGTGGTAGATGTATGAATGAGTATGGGGCATTGGTGGAATGATACTGACAGGGGAAACTGAAGTACTGGGAGAGAAACATTATACAGCGTTGGTGGTAGTTGTATGAATGAGTATGGAGCATTGGTGGAATGATACTGACAGGGGAAACTGAAATACTGGGAGAGAAACATTATACAGCGTTGGTGGTAGTTGTATGAATGAGTATGGAGCATTGGTGGAATGATACTGACAGGGGAAACTGAAGTACTGGGAGAAAAACATTATACAGCGTTGGTGGTAGTTGTATGAATGAGTATGGAGCATTGGTGGAATGATACTGACAGGGGAAACTGAAATACTGGGAGAGAAACATTATACAGCGTTGGTGGTAGATGTATGAATGAGTATGGAGCATTGGTGGAATGATACTGACAGGGAAAACTGAAGTACTGGGAGAGAAACATTATACAGCGTTGGTGGTAGATGTATGAATGAGTATGGAGCATTGGTGGAATGATACTGACAGGGAAAACTGAAGTACTGGGAGAGAAACATTATACAGCGTTGGTGGTAGATGTATGAATGAGTATGGAGCATTGGTGGAATGATACTGACAGGGAAAACTGAAGTACTGGGAGAGAAACATTATACAGCGTTGGTGGTAGATGTATGAATGAGTATGGAGCATTGGTGGAATGATACTAGACAGGGGAAACTGAAGTACTGGGAGAGAAACATTATACAGCGTTGGTGGTAGATGTATGAATGAGTATGAGCATTGGTGGAATGATACAGACAGGGAAAACTGAAGTACTGGGAGAGAAACATTATACAGCGTTGGTGGTAGATGTATGAATGAGTATGGAGCATTGGTGAATGATACTGACAGGGGAAACTGAAGTACGGGAGAGAAACATTATACAGCGTTGGTGGTAGATGTATGAATGAGTATGGAGCATTGGTGGAATGATACGACAGGGGAAAACTGAAGTACTGGGAGAGAAACATTATACAGCGTTGGTGGTAGATGTATGAATGAGTATGGAGCATTGGTGGAATGATACTGACAGGGGAAACTGAAGTACTGGGAGAGAAACATTATACAGCGTTGGTGGTAGATGTATGAATGAGTATGGAGCATTGGTGGAATGATACTGACAGGGGAAACTGAAGTACTGGGAGAGAAACATTATACAGCGTTGGTGGTAGATGATGAATGAGTATGGAGCATTGGTGGAATGATACTGACAGGGAAAACTGAAGTACTGGGAGAGAAACATTATACAGCGTTGGTGGTAGATGTATGAATGAGTATGGAGCATTGGTGGAATGATACTGACAGGGGAAACTGAAGTACTGGGAGAGAAACATTATACAGCGTTGGTGGTAGATGTATGAATGAGTATGGAGCATTGGTGGAATGATACTGACAGGGAAAACTGAAGTACTGGGAGAGAAACATTATACAGCGTTGGTGGTAGATGTATGAATGAGTATGGAGCATTGGTGGAATGATACTGACAGGGGAAAACTGAAGTACTGGGAGAGAAACATTATACAGCGTTGGTGGTAGATGTATGAATGAGTATGGAGCATTGGTGGAATGATACTGACAGGGAAACTGAAGTACTGGGAGAGAAACATTATACAGCGTTGGTGGTAGATGATATGAATGAGTATGGAGCATTGGTGAATGATACTGACAGGGAAAACTGAAGTACTGGGAGAGAAACATTATACAGCGTTGGTGGTAGATGATGAATGAGTATGAGCATTGGTGGAATGATACGACAGGGAATAACTGAAGTACTGGGAGAGAAACATTATACAGCGTTGGTGGTAGATGATGAATGAGTATGAGCATTGGTGAATGATACAGACAGGGAAACTGAAGTACTGGAGAGAAACATTATACAGCGTTGGTGGAGATGATGAATGGAGTATGGAGCATTGGTGATGATACTGACAGGGGAAAACTGAAGTACTGGGAGAAATAACGCTGTGTATGTTAATGAGTATGAGCAGCTGAATATACACAGGGAACAATGAAACTGGGACGCAGAACAAACCTGTGGAGTGATAATGGTATGAAGTTGGAATATCACTAACCGAGAAAACCTGAATACATGGTGAGGACATTATACAGCTCAGTTTAAATGTAATGTATGACAGTGAAATAATCGTGTTTGTTCATGAGACCAACAAAACACATAATACAGTCCGTACCGCGCAGTAAACACACTACCGCTCAGTTATACAAACAGTCAGTTAAGTGTGTAGCAGTGAATAATCGGTTGTTCTGAGATCCAAACAAACACAGAAAATTATACAGTCCGTACCGCGCAGTAAACACACTCCGTCAGTTACACAAACTAGTCAGTTAATGTGTACAGATGAAATAATCGCGTTGTTCTGAGATCCACACAAAACACTAAATTTACAGTCCGTACCGCGCAGTAAACACACTACCGTCTCAGTTAACAAACCATCAGTTAAGTTGTACAGTGAATAATCGCAGTTTGTTCTGAGATCCACACAAAACACATAAAACAGTTCCGTCGCGCAGTAAACACACTCCGTCTCAGTTACTACAAACCAGCATTAAGTTGTACAGTGAAATAATCGCTGTTTGTTCTGAGATCCACACAAAACACATAAATACAGTCCGTACGCGCGAGTAAACACACTCCGTCTCAGTTCACAAACCAGTCAGTTAATGTTGTACAGTGAAATAATCGCTGTTTGTTCTGAGATCCACACAAAACACATAAATACAGTCCGTACCGCGCAGTAAACACACTCCGTCTCAGTTACACAAACCAGTCAGTTAATGTTGTACAGTGAAATAATCGCTGTTTGTCTGAGATCCACACAAAACACATAATACAGTCCGTACCGCGCAGTAAACACACTCCGTCTCAGTTAACAAACCAGTCAGTTAATGTTGTACAGTGAAATAATCGCTGTTTGTTCTGAGATCCACACAAAACACATAAATACAGTCCGTACCGCGCAGTAAACACACTCCGTCTCAGTTACACAAACCAGTCAGTTAATGTTGTACAGTGAAATAATCGCTGTTTGTTCTGAGATCCACACAAAACACATAAATACAGTCCGTACCGCGCAGTAAACACACTCCGTCTCAGTTACACAAACCAGTCAGTTAATGTTGTACAGTGAAATAATCGCTGTTTGTTCTGAGATCCACACAAAACACATAAATACAGTCCGTACCGCGCAGTAAACACACTCCGTCTCAGTTACACAAACCAGTCAGTTAATGTTGTACAGTGAAATAATCGCTGTTTGTTCTGAGATCCACACAAAACACATAAATACAGTCCGTACCGCGCAGTAAACACACTCCGTCTCAGTTACACAAACCAGTCAGTTAATGTTGTACAGTGAAATAATCGCTGTTTGTTCTGAGATCCACACAAAACACATAAATACAGTCCGTACCGCGCAGTAAACACACTCCGTCTCAGTTACACAAACCAGTCAGTTAATGTTGTACAGTGAAATAATCGCTGTTTGTTCTGAGATCCACACAAAACACATAAATACAGTCCGTACCGCGCAGTAAACACACTCCGTCTCAGTTATACAAACCAGTCAGTTAATGCTGTACAGTGAAATAATCGCTGTTTGTTCTGAGATCCACACAACACACATAAATACACTGTGTGGGCAGAACGTGGGTTTTGTGAATGTTAAACGTGGTGGTATATATAGTAACCACTGGGCTTTAAATGGTTCAACCCCAAACTTTAATCGCGGTAAGCAGGCACAGTCTGCGCCATGACACAGTGGAATATCCAGTTGCTGACTTCACGTGCTTCATGGCCTGTCTGTGATAAGGGTCGAACGCGAGATTTCAGATTATCACAGCGGCGTTACTAAAGATTCAAGCCTTCTCTATTGTTAGGCCGTGTCGATTGGTAAATAGTTAACGGACGTTTCGAAGTATCATATTGCCTGTATACTCGTGGTCAAGCAATCATTCTTCCTGGACTGCTTGATCCTGAATATGCAAGCACTAACAATGCTCCGAAACGCCCGTTAATCGACACGGCCTAACAAAAAAGAAGGCTTGAAACTTGAACGTCTGACTCAGCTCGCTACACGCTTGGTGAGCACAGTTGCGGTAGCCTGCGTATAGGTGGAGCCAGCGAGTTACTGATTTGCTGTTTATAGTGCGTAGTGTTCATGCAGCTGTAATGAACTCGGCCATTAGGTCACAATACAGGATCCTCCTACAATTTAGGATGTCTGTCATTACCGTCGGGCCGAAACAATGGCAGTTCACACAAATAAACTCGCTCTGTCTGCATGCGAGATGGCAGCCATCTGCCATGCACGATTATACGACTGCATTAGCATTTCTAGACGAGCCGTCTTAATGCATGCTGAATTCTCTGTTTTGATGTGCATCTGTAATACGGCCATATGTCATGAGCATCTGATACGAACACACGTGCAGCTGTTCCACCGTAGTCGCGAGGTCCTGGGTTCGATAAGCAGGTTGTCCCCGCTGACTTTTTTCGTCGATGTCACATCGAACGCTGGGGTAGTGCGTTGACACAGGTCGCGGCCGTTTCCTTCCGAATTTTCACCAAACCGAACGCCCCTAACTCTTCCCTAAGGAACAATGCGCGAGGTCTGACCTTCAAATCACCCCTCTGTTGGAGATCGGCTGTCGTCCAGTCATATATTGGGCCGAGGTAGCTGAGTGTTTACGTACAGTACTGGGCTACTGGCTGGACAAGAATCAAGATTCGTTTCCAGCGACGACTAGCAGATTGTTCTCCAGTGCGCAGCGCCCAATTCGACTCTGCGGCCCACACAGCTGTCCGTACGATAGGTTCATCGCCTGTGTCCCCCAAGCGAAGCTATCACTGACCCTCTGGTGCCGAGATTAAGAATGCGTGGAGCTGCCTCCACTATCCAATACGTCTTCATTTCGCGGTGCTCAGTTTAACACGGACGAGCTTGCATCACTCCAAGTGCCGGGTGTACCTGAAAATGAAGCACTGCAGCTCCTTCCACACCCCGTCCAGTTCATTGTACACTAATTATCCACCAGTGAACGCTCTGTATCCAAGGCAGTTACACGAAGTCACTAAATCTATCGGCTCAGGCTTCCTTGTTGCTCTGGGCTTGGTTACTCAAGCTGTAGTTATTTCGGGGCCCATTGGGCTCAAAACTGAGCTGGGGGTAGCTGCCCCGCAACTGCGTTCTCACGCCTGGACCAAACACCGTGCATTAAAATAATTAATTACTTATTGTGTTGCAACAAATGCACTACACTATTTTAGTGTTTTCTTGTCTGTACACATGTTTCGGCACTTCTTGTGATATACAGTGATAGTGAATTTATGTTGTGAAAGTGAATTGGATGTGCTTGAAAACTGTGAACTCTCGACGACACCCCTGAGGATGGCACAGGAAGTGCCGAAACATATGTAGGGGCAAGAAAACACTAAAATAGTGTAGTGCATTTGTTGCAATAAAATAACCGTGGCGCTGCTCAAGCTGCAGCTGCTCTCAAGCTGCGCTGCTCAAGCTGCGCTGCTCAAGCTGCGCTGCTCAAGCTGTGCTGCTCAAGCTTTGCTTCTCCTAGACGTCTCTATTAGCCGACTGTGAAGCTAGGAAAGTCTTTGATTGATTTGCATTCAGTTGACGGGAAACCGCGATAGCTCAGTTGGTATAGTGACCAGGCTGCAGGTTGGACATGAGAGGACTCGTTCGATTCCCGACAGCGCAATAGATGTCTCTCTTCGCCAAAACATCCTGACCTGCTCTGGGACCCACTCAGCGTCAGTGGTTCTTTCCCCGGGCCGGGGCGTGGAGATGAAGCACCCACCTCCATCTAGTGCCGAAGTTAGGAATGTGTGGCGCTGTACTCCCACTCCCCCATACGTCCTCATATCGCGTACCGGGACAACTTTAGCTTTAGTTACCTGTGGACAGTTTGTCATGCGGCGGGATGTGAGTCCTGTCCAGCTGGTTGCTTGTGTGATTCTAATTCTATGCACAGCGGTAACTATATATACCACGTACTGTAACACTTAAGAATTACGTGTTTCCCGCGCAGTGTATTTACGTGTTCAGTTTGATTCTCAGAACAAACAGTGGCTATTTGTGTAAACTGCGTTGAACGGTGTGTCTTTGTAACCGACACACATTGTGTTTTCTGTGATGTAGGGATCGAATGTGTGTATGTCTAGTTACGCACTCGGAGTCCACTGCTGTGGTCGCAAAAGTCGGCCGGCTCGCGGAATATCAAATTGCGAAGTTGTGGCCTGTACTTATGCAGTTGCCGAGACGTACAGCAGCGCGGCCTGCCGTCAGACAGACATTCCATCCATCATCACATCTGGGCCTCCAGAGGAATTCGTGTGGGATGCGGCCCGACCGGCAGCGTTACAGGAGCCCCCCACCCCCTCTCCCACCTCCCCTCTTAAGCGGATTACAAGCTACCGGATGTCACCCCCAGCAGCACAACTTCCCTTGTAGCGTCTGCCTCTTGCCATAAGACACATAGCTGTTGCCTGATTTCTGTACGAAACTGCTGTGCTCTTGCTGCATTGTCATGGTTGCTCAGTGCCGTGCGAATTTTAGATCCATTTTAATATTATCCCCGTATATGACTGTGTTATGTACGAGTGCATAATTAGAATTCATTAAACCTTTGACGAAGAGAGAGAAGGTGGGGTTAAGGTTCCGCTCGTACCGCGCAGTAAACACACTCCGTCTCAGTTATACAAACCAGTCAGTTAATGTTGTACAGTGAAATAATCGCTGTTTGTTCTGAGATCCACACAAAACACATAAATACAGTCCGTACCGCGCAGTAAACACACTCCGTCTCAGTTATACAAACCAGTCAGTTAATGTTGTACAGTGAAATAAATCGCTGTTTGTTTCAGAGATCACACAAAAACACATAAATACAGTCCGTACCGCGCAGTAAACACACTCCGTCTCAGTTTATATACAAACCAGTCAGTTAATTGTCGTAGTTACAGTGAAATAATCGCTGTTTGTTCTGAGATCCACACAAAACACATAAATACAGTCCGTACCGCGCAGTAAACACACTCCGTCTCAGTTAACAAACCAGTCAGTTAATGTTGTACAGTGAAATAATCGCTGTTTGTTCTGAGATCCACACAAAACACAAAATACACTGTGTGGGCAGAACGTAGAATTTTGATGTTAAACTGGTGGTACTATAGTAACCACTGGGGTTTCCGGGATCCAGGTTAGAGGCGCTGTACTTACACTGTTGCTGTGCTTTCGGCACTGTCAGTCACGGTAGATTCCGAACAAAGCATGTATACAAAGCATGTGTACATGTATAAACATCAGTTGACAGTTGTCAACGAATTTAATAATTTGCAGACACACGGGTAAAAAATTCCTTGGTGTGCGTAGTACAGTCTGTGCGTGTAGAACATGTCCGTTACTGAAGGGGGTGTAGCCACTGTGCAGAGATTGTGTCGTGTGATATTCTGTGTGGTGTCGTGTCAACATACAGAGATACGGATTAACTAACTAACTCCATGTAGCACAGTCCTTACTGAGAAGCTAACAGGTCGTCAGCTAGTCAATAAATTCCCCGCGTTTTATGGAACCCGAAGGTTCATTACCGCATTCACAAGAGCCCGCCACCTGTCCCTATCCTGAGCCATATCAATCCAGTCCATGCCCCCCATTCACTTCTTGACAATCCATTTTAATATTATCCTCCCATCTACGCCTGGGTCTACGGATTACACCATCTTAAGCCTTTCGTTCTTCAGTGTGATACAGTACGACACGTGACTCGTCTCCACTGAGCCATCAAGTGTCTTCGCACAAAAGTTACACGAAAATTCTGCCAGTATTTACAGTAGTTGAAAGTGGCTTTAAAATTATTTTGTCATAATTACGTGTTCAATAATCATTAATTTAAATTTGCTTAAATTTGCCTTATTGGATCGAGTAGTTGTGTTGTTACTTCTTAGGGGCGTTCGCAAAAGTGCGAAAAGCGACTATTAGCTTCGTCGTGTCTGTCTGTCTGTCTATCTGTCCCGCATGGAAGAACTCGGCTCCCACTGGACGGATTTTCATGGAATTGGATACTTGAGCATTTTTTTGAAAATCTGTCAAGAAAATTCAAGTTTGACTAAAATCTGACAACAATAACGGTACTTTACATGAAGACCTATGTACATTTATGATAATATCTCGCTCAATTCTTCTTAGAATGAGAAATGTTTCAGACAAAAGTTGTAGAAAAAATCAAACCACACATTTTATGTTCAATAACATTTTTCCGAAAATCGTGCCGTTTATGAGATAATGTGGAAAAATATGGTACAGCCAGACAGGCCACAGATGACAATATAATACGGCGCATGCGCTTTGCATGCTGTATAACTAAGGCTACAGTCACACACTTAGAATATGTAATACTTATTGTTTTACACGGCAACAATGCTTACGCGAACGCGCCTCAATGTTACGTTTATACGTACGTTGCCTGTCTTGCTACTGCTGTTTAAATAACTGACAAATTAGACAAGAACTACGTATAAATACTGTAATGTGTTTATTACAGATATAATCAAAGATATATTTTACGGAATTGCAATGCTTTTAATACGCAAATAAAAATAAAAAAGTCCAATAGTATAATATGACACAGTCATCTATAGGCCTACGTGAGCAGGTCTACTAGCTCACGAGTTTGAAGCTCATATCCCGAACTGCAGTCTCCGAGCACGCGGTTACAGCACCTCCAGTGTCGTGTAGCTAACATTGGCATCTGCGTTATAGAGGCAGTGCGTTCGGTCGCTTTAAATAGGTTGACAGATGTGTGGTCTTGTTGTAAGGGCGTCTCAGTCAGTCCTCTAGAACTTGAGTTACATTCGTAACGTCCACGCGTACTATAATATACGTTCTACGTGTAGCAGAGTGCCGTTAGTCAGTTGCACTGTATGTGTGTAAAAATAACGTGCAAATACTTGTGTGTTCCCAGTCTTCCCCGCTTGTCCTTTGGTAAGAGAAGTACTGACATGAACATGAGTATGGAGCATTGGTGGAATGATACTGACAGGGGAAACTGAAGTACTGGGAGAGAAACATTATACAGCGTCGGTGGTAGATGTATGAATGAGTATGGAGCATTGGTGGAATGATACTGACAGGGGAAACTGAAGTACTGGGAGAGAAACATTATACAGCGTTGGTGGTAGATGAATGAATGAGTATGGAGCATTGGTGGAATGATACTGACAGGGAAAACTGAAGTACTGGAGAGAAACATTATACAGCATTGGTGGTAGATGTATGAATGAGTATGGAGCATTGGTGGAATGATACTGACAGGGGAAACTGAAGTACTGGGAGAGAAACATTATACAGCGTTGGTGGTAGATGTATGAATGAGTATGGAGCATTGGTGGAATGATACTGACAGGGGAAACTGAAGTACTGGGAGAGAAACATTATACAGCGTTGGTGGTAGATGTATGAATGAGTATGGAGCATTGGTGGAATGATACTGACAGGGGAAACTGAAGTACTGGGAGAGAAACATTATACAGCGTTGGTGGTAGATGAATGAATGAGTATGGAGCATTGGTGGAATGATACTGACAGGGAAAACTGAAGTACTGGGAGAGAAACATTATACAGCGTTGGTGGTAGATGTATGAATGAGTATGGAGCATTGGTGGAATGATACTGACAGGGGAAAACTGAAGTACTGGGAGAGAAACATTATACAGCGTTGGTGGTAGATGTATGAATGAGTATGGAGCATTGGTGGAATGATACTGACAGGGGAAACTGAAGTACTGGGAGAGAAACATTATACAGCGTCGGTGGTAGATGTATGAATGAGTATGGAGCATTGGTGGAATGATACTGACAGGGGAAACTGAAGTACTGGGAGAGAAACATTATACAGCGTTGGTGGTAGATGTATGAATGAGTATGGAGCATTGGTGGAATGATACTGACAGGGGAAAACTGAAGTACTGGGAGAGAAACATTATACAGCGTTGGTGGTAGATGAATGAATGAGTATGGAGCATTGGTGGAATGATACTGACAGGGAAAACTGAAGTACTGGGAGAGAAACATTATACAGCGTTGGTGGTAGATGTATGAATGAGTATGGAGCATTGGTGGAATGATACTGACAGGGGAAACTGAAGTACTGGGAGAGAAACATTATACAGCGTTGGTGGTAGATGTATGAATGAGTATGGAGCATTGGTGGAATGATACTGACAGGGGAAAACTGAAGTACTGGGAGAGAAACATTATACAGCGTTGGTGGTAGATGAATGAATGAGTATGGAGCATTGGTGGAATGATACTGACAAGGAAAACTGAAGTACTGGGAGAGAAACATTATACAGCGTTGGTGGTAGATGTATGAATGAGTATGGAGCATTGGTGGAATGATACTGAAGGGAAAAACTTAAGTACTGGGAGAGAAACATTATACAGCGTTGGTGGTAGATGTATGAATGAGTATGGAGCATTGGTGGAATGATACTGACAGGGGAAACTGAAGTACTGGGAGAGAAACATTATACAGCGTTGGTGGTAGATGTATGAATGAGTATGGAGCATTGGTGGAATGTAACTGACAGGGGAAAACTGAAGTACTGGGAGAGAAACATTATACAGCGTTGGTGGTAGATGTATGAATGAGTATGGAGCATTGGTGGAATGATACTGACAGGGGAAAACTGAAGTACTGGGAGATATATCTGTCGCAGTGCCACTTTCTTCACCACAAATCTCACATGGAGTGGCCGAGAGGCCTGTGACTAACCGCCTAACTGCTGCCTAACTTGTTTCCTAGCGCGGACCTAAGAGCAAAAAGTTTGAAATGTACATCGTACACTTGCCAATATGTACGGTAGCCACAGCTGTCAAAGCGATGTGCCAGTATTGCGGTACAGTTACTGTATGCTATTCAAATCCTCACTGTCACTATATCAGTGCACACTGTTACCAATATGTACGGTAGCCACAGCTGTCAAAGCCATGTGTCAGTATGCTATTCAAATCCTCACTGTCACTATATCAGTGCACACTGTTACCAATATGTACGGTAGCCACAGCTGTTAGTGCGATGTGCCAGTATTGCGGTACAGTTATTGTATGCTATTCAAATCCTCACTGTCACTATATCAGTGCACACTGTTACCAATATGTACGGTAGCCACAGCTGTCAAAGCCATGTGTCAGTATGCTATTCAAATTTCCATGTTGTCTTTTCTAATTACACAAGTAAAAGTTAGTTTCCTAATTTGACTGTTGTTCCTGCTATCAAGTGTTAGCTACTGCAGTATATAATGCCGTAAGGACACGCACGAGTCCTGCAGCAGTTCATGCCATTGCTAATTATGAAGGACGGACGTACCGTGATACTCGGACTCTGCACAATAGACCAACTGGACCGAAATTGCCTCCAGCAGTACCGCGAGGTTAACTGCGTGCAGAGGGGTGTCCAGACCTGCTACAGTAAGCTTACATCTAGTATTAGCGCAGGGATAAGGAGGCTTTCCTGGCCCCCCCTCCCGCCCCTTCTCCCCCATTTCCTACCTTGATGTGAAATCCAGGTTCCTGCCGCCGTAGGACTCTCCATTCGCTGTCACCACATATGCAACTTGTTAACTGCCGTAGCAGCAATGATGCTGCCTGCTCTCGGGGACCCCCCCCCACCGTACCATCGTTCGGTTTTTTCCCGCCGTCTCCCTCCTTGAACCCATTAACAATCCTTCCCCTCCTTGTCACATCCCATGCAGTGAAACACATGTGACTTTGAACTTCCAAGAACAGAGAAAAAAAATGTTGGCGGGAGATGATGTTGACGGTGTAGCGTGTGGATGTAAGAGCAGCGCTCAGGCCGTGCCGAGTGGCGTCCAAGTCGCACCATTTTGTGCCGTCGTCATGGTAACTGGGCCGGTCATGGCGTTACGTAACGGCAAGAAACTGTTAGGGCACCAGTTCTCCGAATTTATGTCGAAAAGTTTTGACACGGAGCTGCAGGGGGGAGTGGCAGAAGTAATGAATGCGAGATGTGCCTGTTCTTATGGCGGGATTGGCGAAGGTGGGGCGTGAAGGTCTGTTGTGGGGCGAGTAGTTCTTCCCGGACTGATTGACCCTAAAGATGAAGGCACTACTTGCCCTACATAGTGTCACATCCAGAAGACTTGAAACGTCAGTAGTGACGGAACTCAATTGTTTGTTTGTTTGTTTGTTTTGTTTTTGTTTGTTTGTTTGTTGTGTTCCCTTTTCCACATTGTTCTGCATAAAGTTTTATGTGCATGCAGAATGTTCCTTTAGTGTGTCTCTCTGTAGGTAGCTGTCATGGGCGGATGCAGGCTTTCTGTGCGATGGCGGTACCTTGCTCAAGGTCACGATAAAAGGGACATGCTGTATTTGACTGTCACAGTAACACGATAAAAGGGACATGCTGTATTTGACTGTCACAGTAACACGATAAAAGGGACATGCTGTATTTGACTGTCACAGTAACACGATAAAAGGGACATGCTGTATTTGACTGTCACAGTAACACGATAAAAGGGACATGCTGTATTTGACTGTCACAGTAACACGATAAAAGGGACATGCTGTATTGACTGTCACAGTAACACGATAAAAGGACATGCTGTATTTGACTGTCACAGTAACACGATAAAAGGGACATGCTGTATTTGACTGTCACAGTAAACACGATAAAAGGGACATGCTGTATTTGACTGTCACAGTAACACGATAAAAGGGACATGCTGTATTGACTGTCACGTAACACGATAAAAGGGACATGCTGTATTTGACTGTCACAGTAACACGATAAAAGGGACATGCTGTATTTGACTGTCACAGTAACACGATAAAAGGGACATGCTGTATTTGACTGTCACAGTAACACGATAAAGGGTCATGCTGTATTTGACTGTCACAGTAACACATAAAAGGGACATGCTGTATTTGACTGTCACAGTAAAACACGATAAAAGGGACATGCTGTATTGACTGTCACAGTAACACAATACTCTAGTCGCACGGCATATCATCTGAAGTCCTCCAATTAATCGCTTTCTGCTCGGTTATTTCACCAAACAAATTGTACTGTGGATTGTTACCGAAACAACTTGTACTGTGGATTGTTACCGAAACAACTTGTACTGTGGATTGTTACCGGCACAACTTGTGCTGTGGATTGTTACCGCAACAACTCGTACTGTGGATTGTTACCGGAACAACTCGTTCTGTGGATTGTTACCGGAACAACTCGTACTGTGGATTCTCACCAGAACAACTCGTACTGTGGAGTGTTACCGGAACAACTTGTACTGTGGGTTGTTACCGGAACAACTGGTACTGTGGATTGTTACCGGAACAACTCGTACTCTGGATTTTCACCGGAACAAGTTAGACTGTGAATTGTCACTAGAACAACTTGTACTGTGGATTTTTACCGGCACAACTTGTGCTGTGGATTCTTACCGGAGAACTCGTACTGTGGATTGTTACCGGACCAACTTGTACTGTGGATTGTTGCCGGTTCAACTTGTGCTGTGGATTGTTACCGGAACAATTCGTACTGTGGATTTTCACCGGAACAACTTAGACTGTGAATTGTCACCAGAACAACTCGTACTGTGGATTGTTACCGGACCAATTTGTACTGTTGATTGTTACCGGAACAACTGGTACTCTGGATTACCGGACCAACTCGTACTGTAGATTCTTACCGAAACAACTTGTACTGTGGATTCTTACCTAAACAACTTGTACTGTGGATTGTTACCGGCACAACTCGTGCTGTGGATTCTTACCGGAACAACACGTACTGTTGATTGTTATCTGACCAACTTATACTGTGGATTGTTACCGGAACATCTCGTACTGTGGGTTGTTACCGGAACGACTCATACTGTGGATTGTTACCGAAAGAACTTGTACCGTGGATTCTTACCTAAACAACTCGTACTGTGGATTCTTACCGAAACAACTTGTACTGTGGATAGTTGCCGGAACACGCAACCCGCACTCCTTCTCTGTGCACAAGGACACTATTCCATGTGCTGCCATCTACTTCCACAATACAACAGACGAAGGATATTCATATCGGCAATGTTCACGTTTCTCGAATTGCTTATCGCAAAGCAAAACTTGATAGCTTGGAATATTAACAATATTAAATTCAGCGCCTCTCGGTTGGAGTGACGTAACAGCGTGTCACTGGTGTCTGTAACAGCTGGAGGTCGTGACGTGACGTGATGCGGGGTCCTCTGAATTGTTTCCTGTGCACACAGAATCATCGGCAGGCAGTGGAATATCCAGTTACGTAAAACCAGGGGGAGATTTCTTGAGTGAATGAACGACTGTTAGCTTCTCAAAAATAATTGTGATCCATGGCTTTTTAATTCTGAAAAAATGTTGGAATTATTTAATTGTGGAGTGCGTTAATCGGAAGGGCCTACCGGTCTTGTAAACAGGATGAATATGTGTTGTTGGTGAGTGGTTTCAGACGTTTCGATGTAACGTAGTGCTTTGGAAACGTCGGAAACTACTGACGCAATGACACAGCGTCACATTCCACAAGACTTAGAACCCTTCGCAAGACCGCTGTGAGAACCCCAAATCTCGCCTTACAGTATCAGCGTTACATTGAGCTTTGTCACCTGCAGTCGCCCACAGTGCTGCCACTGTAAGCCTCACGACAAAGCAGAGGTGATTTTTTAACCTTTTTAAGATTAGTTAACCCGAATTATATATAAAGATTCAGTCCGTACCGCGCAGTAAACACACTCCATCTCAGTTATACAAACCAGTCAGTTAATGTTGTACAGTGAAATAATCGCTGTTTGTTCTGAGATCCACACAAAACACATAAATACAGTCCGTACCGCGCAGTAAACACACTCCGTCTCAGTTATACAAACCAGTCAGTTAATGCTGTACAGTGAAATAATCGCTGTTTGTTCTGAGATCCACACAAAACACATAAATACAGTCCGTACCGCGCAGTAAACACACTCCGTCTCAGTTATACAAACCAGTCAGTTAATGCTGTACAGTGAAATAATCGCTGTTTGTTCTGAGATCCACACAAAACACATAAATACAGTCCGTACCGCGCAGTAAACACACTCCGTCTCAGTTATACAAACCAGTCAGTTAATGCTGTACAGTGAAATAATCGCTGTTTGTTCTGAGATCCACACAAAACACATAAATACAGTCTGTACCGCGCAGTAAACACTCCGTCTCAGTTATACAAACCAGTCAGTTAATGCTGTACAGTGAAATAATCGCTGTTTGTTCTGAGATCCACACAAAACACATAAATACAGTCTGTACCGCGCAGTAAACACTCCGTCTCAGTTATACAAACCAGTCAGTTAATGCTGTACAGTGAAATAATCGCTGTTTGTTCTGAGATCCACACAAAACACATATATACAGTCCGTACCGCGCAGTAAACACACTCCGTCTCAGTTATACAAACCAGTCAGTTAATGTTGTACAGTGAAATATTCGCTGTTTGTTCTGAGATCCACACAAAACACATAAATACAGTCCGTACCGCGCAGTAAACACACTCCGTCTCAGTTACACAAACCAGTCAGTTAATGTTGTACAGTGAAATAATCACTGTTTGTTCTGAGATCCACACAAAACACATAAATACAGTCCGTACCGCGCAGTAAACACACTCCGTCTCAGTTATACAAACCAGTCAGTTAATGTTGTACAGTGAAATAATCGCTGTTTGTTCTGAGATCCACACAAAACACATAAATACACTGTGTGGGCAGAACGTGGATTTTGTGAATGTTAAACGTGGTGGTACATATAGTGACCACTGGGCGTGAAGGTGTTAAGTGACTAGACTGGTCACAAGCTGCCCTTAGACAGTCACTCAGTCATAGTGCTCAGTCGCAACCAAACTTACATATCTGTTCGACGTGTTGCTGACCTCACAGTAAAGCTAGCCAACTCGACCACGTTAAAAACTGCATTGCCATGTTTAGACCGAGCTCTTGCAAGACATCAGGCATCTCTCTCTTTCTCTCTCTCTTTCTCTCTCTCTTTCTCTCTCTCTCTCTCTCTCTCTCAGTAACATGCCAGCATGTCCACAGATTTACCCTCTTTGTTTGTTACAATACAAGATAAGGAACTCTTCTAACCAGTATGGTCACTAATTACAAATACTGTGATGAATTTAAGATAGTTTCGTGCTGCGTAGCAGCAAGATATTCCCCGGCGCTCCAGTTGCAGTCAGTGTGACTGTACTTCTGCAGGCAAGTCTCAAAATACCTCAGCGAGTTCGGAATAGCCTGCATCGTGACACGCGGCCTGCAGAGGCTAAAATAGTCGTAACCGACTGACTGACTGAATGACTGACTTCCAAGTTGGACACAGGCGATGCACGGTGGTGTCTATATGTGCCGGCCACACGGTGCAGTCCTGTTTTTTATGACTCGCGGTAGACAGGATTATTTCACTAAACAGCGTTAACTGGTTGGGCCTTGTAATGAAGACGCAGTGTGTTTACTGAGAAGTGGACATTGAATTTTGTATATTACTTAACTGAATTTATTACCCCAATGATCGTGACTGGTCACGAGCCCCAAGGGGGGCTGGACGGCAAGAAGGACGGACTGTCAGTTGTTATGCACTAGCTGCAGTGGTGTTACATGATACAGAGTGACGTCACAAACACGTAGCACGACGCCAAACTGATCGCACTGGGCACCACCGGCGTCATCTGTGTGCTTGCCGTAGCGTTTTGTGGCACATGTTACAAGTATCTCGGTCCCTATAACATAAGTCATTCTAGAGCAGCTGACAGTCACTCAGCTGGTTACGATATTTGACACATTTTGTGAAACCTGGCCTTTCGTTACTGAGTTTACGAAAACCCAACAGATGTCACGCACACACACACACACACACACGCACACACATACATATACAGTAGAACCCCCGTATCCGCGGATTCGGTATTCGCGGTTTACCGCGGCCCGAAAATATTAACACATTCACTGTCAAAGTCGACCATGGTCGATTTAAGTATTTACGTTTTAATTTGCCAGCGTCGACTTTAGTCGATCTAAAGTTTACTCTGCTCTTTTGAATATAGGGTTTGCTACTATCAGCGGTTTCGGGCACCCGCGGTAGGTCTTGGAACGTATGACCCGCTGATACGGGTGGACTACTGTGTACTGTTTGTGTAAGGCGCCGTTTGGCATTGCTGTATCATCTGACAGTTACTTGTAAAGTGTGATGTGCTGTGCAAGCCTGCATTAGATGTGTGCAGGTGACATAGTGTAGTGTGCCGGTCACCATTTGGCATGACTTCACCAGTCGTATCGACGTCGTTCGGAACAAAAATCGGACAGGATGACGTAGACACAATAAATTATACAGTCCGTGCTACAGATATCCATTATTTTTATCTGTGCTGAATTGCGACACGTTTCGGCCATTATCTGCGGCCATTTTGAGGCAGTCCTTAAGAAGTGCAAAGAGATGCACAAACATACGTTGCCACAAAATTAGCAGTGCGATGGCAGAGTTTCTCGTATAGCATGTTACAACTTTTAAATGTTAAAATTCTGTTTGTATATAAAATTATTTTTGTTTGAAGAAAGACTATAAACTGACTTTTAAACTCGAAGTATTTTGTATACAAACGCAATTTTAACATTTAACAGTTATATTATGCTCTATAGAAAACTCTGGCATCGCACTGTTTATTTTATTTAAACTCTGTCGCACATTATGTGTGTGTATCGCTTGTATCGTACCGCCATCAGACGTTGTATCGCTTGTATCGTACCGCCATCAGACGTTGTATCGTACCGCCATCAGACGTTGTATCGCTTGTATCGTACCGCCATCAGACGTTGTATCGCTTGTATCGTACCGCCATCAGACGTTGTATCGTACCGCCATCAGACGTTGTATCGCTTGTATCGTACCGCCATCAGACGTTGTATCGTACCGCCATCAGACGTTGTATCGCTTGTATCGTACCGCCATCAGACGTTGTATCGCTTGTATCGTACCGCCATCAGACGTTGTATCGCTTGTATCGTACCGCCATCAGACGTTGTATCGCTTGTATCGTACCGCCATCAGACGTTGTATCGCTTGTATCGTACCGCCATCAGACGTTGTATCGTACCGCCATCAGACGTTGTATCGTACCGCCATCAGACGTTGTATCGTACCGCCATCAGACGTTGTATCGTACCGCCATCACACGTTGTATCGCTTGTATCGTACCGCCATCAGACGTTGTATCGCTTGTATCGTACCGCCATCAGACGTTGTATCGCTTGTATCGTACCGCCATCAGACGTTGTATCGTACCGCCATCAGACGTTGTATCGTACCGCCATCAGACGTTGTATCGCCTGTATCGTACCGCCATCAGACGTTGTATCGTACCGCCATCAGACGTTGTATCGCCTGTATCGTACCGCCATCAGACGTTGTATCGTACCGCCATCAGACGTTGTATCGCTTGTATCGTACCGCCATCAGACGTTGTATCGCTTGTATCGTACCGCCATCAGACGTTGTATCGCTTGTATCGTACCGCCATCAGACGTTGTATCGCTTGTATCGTACCGCCATCAGACGTTGTATCGCCTGTATCGTACCGCCATCAGACGTTGTATCGTACCGCCATCAGACGTTGTATCGCTTGTATCGTACCGCCATCAGACGTTGTATCGCTTGTATCGTACCGCCATCAGACGTTGTATCGCCTGTATCGTACCGCCATCATACGTTGTATCGTACCGCCATCAGACGTTGTATCGCTTGTATCGTACCGCCATCAGATGTTATATCGCTTGTATCGTACCGCCATCAGACGTTGTATCGCCTGTATCGTACCGCCATCAGACGTTGTATCGTACCGCCATCAGATGTTATATCGCTTGTATCGTACCGCCATCAGACGTTGTATCGCCTGTATCGTACCGCCATCAGACGTTGTATCGCTTGTATCGTACCGCCATCAGACGTTGTATCGTACCGCCATCAGATGTTATATCGCTTGTATCGTACCGCCATCAGACGTTGTATCGCCTGTATCGTACCGCCATCAGACGTTGTATCGCTTGTATCGTACCGCCATCAGACGTTGTATCGCCTGTATCGTACCGCCATCAGACGTTGTATCGCTTGTATCGTACCGCCATCAGACGTTGTATCGTACCGCCATCAGACGTTGTATCGCTTGTATCGTACCGCCATCAGATGTTGTATCGCTTGTATCGTACCGCCATCAGTTGTTGTATCGCTTGTATCGTACCGCCATCAGACGTTGTATCGCTTGTATCGTACCGCCATCAGACGTTGTATCGCTTGTATCGTACCGCCATCAGACGTTGTATCGCTTGTATCGTACCGCCATCAGACGTTGTATCGCTTGTATCGCACCGCCATCAGACGTTGTATCGCTTGTATCGTACCGCCATCAGTTGTTGTATCGCTTGTATCGTACCGCCATCAGACGTTGTATCGCTTGTATCGTACCGCCATCAGACGTTGTATCGCTTGTATCGTACCGCCATCAGACGTTGTATCGCTTGTATCGCACCGCCATCAGACGTTGTATCGCTTGTATCGTACCGCCATCAGTTGTTGTATCGCTTGTATCGTACCGCCATCAGACGTTGTATCGCTTGTATCGTACCGCCATCAGTTGTTGTATCGCTTGTATCGTACCGCCATCAGATGTTGTATCGCTTGTATCGTACCGCCATCAGACGTTGTTAAGATGCTCATTACTGAGTTCCCTTACAATTTCTGCTTTCAGTGCCATGCGGATTCTTCTGATGAAACTGCCTCGACCCTGGATTGTAGATGAGAAGAAGGACGACGGCTACACGGCCCTGCATCTAGCGGCGCTCAACAACCATGTGGAGGTGGCAGAGCTGCTCGTGCACCAGGGGCAGGCCAACATGGACCTTCAGAATGTGAACCTGCAGACTGCGCTGCACTTGGCGGTGGAGCGGCAGCACACACAGATAGTTCGAGTGAGTAGCGTGCTGATGTTCGAGTGAATGAGTGGAAGAGGAAGGACTAACTTTAAGACTTCATCAGAAGTTTGCTGCTAGCATTTACATCGCGTCTCACCGAATGGTTTTACTCTGTGCGACGTATTTATGTACGTACGTTATTCCAGCAATGATTGATGCTAATACTTGCTGTCTCAACTGTTTGGAGCTGAGTCCCTCTTGAAAAGCTAAGTAAAGAAATTCCTTGAAGGTTCACCACCATGTTACGAGCCAGCCACGGTATCCTGTCCTGACCCAGGTAAATGCAGTCCCCATATCCGTATTAATATTACCCCCATCTATACCTAGGTCTCTTAAGTAGTCTCTTCCCTTCAGCTTCCATATGGTACTGTCTGCCACCAAAAATTTAAAGTTTAGTAACACTGGGAACTGTGCGATACTTGAGATTGTCACAGCGGCTTTGCTGAAGCATGTGGTGCTGTCATTGAGCGTGTAGTTCCTAACATTTTTAAGGATCATAGTTCCTTCATCTAGGATCAATCAGTCTGTGATCCTTCAGTGTTTCTGGAACTTGACACCCAACAAGACAGCAGCACTTTCCTTAAGACTCAAGTGCTCTGATTTGTTGAGGAGGATGAAACTTCAGCAGTGTTGCCAAGTACGGTAGTTACAGGCAGTGTGCCCTTTTGCAGCTGCTGGTGCGGGAAGGGTCGAACCTCAACATACCAGACAAGGATGGGGATACGCCACTGCACGAGGCACTACGACACCACACGTTGTCACAACTACGACAGCTGCAGGATGTGCAGGATGTTGGGAAGGTCAGTAATTGGTGTCTTAGTAAGAAGCACTGGTGATGGTTCCACCTTGGAACACACTGTATAACAGAACATACGTGTGTATTTGTAGTTTGTTTATTGACACTGTTAGTTGCTCGGAATGTGTAGCACTGAATGGAAGGATGAACAGTGAATAATGAACTGGAAACGATGTGGAAGGAAATGGTTGTGATATAATGTGAGGAACTGAGGAAGGCCGTGAAGGCCCTCAGTCAGGATATCGCATCTCCAGCTGAGACTTTAACCTGGAATCTCCAAGACAAGCAGGAGTGCTGCCAGCAAACAGCTGTGTCTCGTGCTTGGAGCTGGCCTGCACTTAACACTCAGTTTTCTCACTCATATAAACAACACTGCGGTCGTTTGATATACAGTATTGCAATGTGTTTATCTAACTCTACTGTTTAACCCTTTATGGACAAAATTAACCTGAATTACATTTAAACATTCGGTCTATACGACTGGGATGTTAAGCAGTGGATGTTGGTAGTAGTTGTTTACCAGCAGGCTGTCCTGAAATGTCAGTGAACAGCTACTAACATACGCTGCATAACATCCCAAAAATGTAAAGGGCTTAACTACACTGTGGCAGAACCCTGAAATCTTGCATGCTTTTCGTACCGCGCAGTAAACACGGTCTCCATTATGAAAACCAATCAGTTAATGCTCTACAGTGAAATAATCGCTGTTTGTTCTGAGATCCACACAAAACACATAAATACAGTCCGTACCGCGCAGTAAACACACTCCGTCTCAGTTATACAAACCAGTCAGTTAATGCTGTACAGTGAAATAATCGCTGTTTGTTCTGAGATCCACACAAAACACATAAATACAGTCCGTACCGCGCAGTAAACACACTCCGTCTCAGTTATACAAACCAGTCAGTTAATGCTGTACAGTGAAATAATCGCTGTTTGTTCTGAGATCCACACAAAACACATAAATACAGTCCGTACCGCGCAGTAAACACACTCCGTCTCAGTTATACAAACCAGTCAGTTAATGCTGTACAGTGAAATAATCGCTGTTTGTTCTGAGATCCACACAAAACACATAAATACAGTCCGTACCGCGCAGTAAACACACTCCGTCTCAGTTATACAAACCAGTCAGTTAATGCTGTACAGTGAAATAATCGCTGTTTGTTCTGAGATCCACACAAAACACATAAATACAGTCCGTACCGCGCAGTAAACACACTCCGTCTCAGTTATACAAACCAGTCAGTTAATGCTGTACAGTGAAATAATCGCTGTTTGTTCTGAGATCCACACAAAACACATAAATACAGTCCGTACCGCGCAGTAAACACACTCCGTCTCAGTTATACAAACCAGTCAGTTAATGCTGTACAGTGAAATAATCGCTGTTTGTTCTGAGATCCACACAAAACACATAAATACACTGTGTGGGCAGAACGTAGAATTTGTGAATGTTAAACATGGTGGTACATATAGTAACCACTGGGCTTTAAAGGGCTAAGTATGTCTTAAGTTTATATTTACTCAGGACATTGCTTCGTCTTATTTCAACTACAAATTCATTATTTTGTATAAGAACCGACAACTGGACCAAGTACAAGCTGTGTCACTCTTTACAATGTGCTCGTTCCTTTCTGCATTGGTGGTCCCACATCCAGCACCAAGCTGGAGGACTTACCCTAGCTAGCCATCACTTTTTTACAAGCAACTGAGAAATTAATCCTGCATTAATACAAGTGTTTGTGTCGTAGTCATCGCCAAGGTCTGGGGTCTGTACTGTATCGTGGCCCTGTCATGTGTACAGTTGCAACTCTTTGCAGGCCTAAATATGTGGAAAATGAATCACTCTTCCTCTGTGTGTGCGTGCGTGTGCTTGTGTGTGTGGAGAGAGAGAGAAGATAGATAGATAGATAGATAGATAGATAGATAGATAGATAGATAGATAGATAGATAGATAGATAGATAGATAGATAGATAGATAGATAGATAGATAGATAGATAGATAGATAGACAAACAGACAGACAGTAGGAGAGAGAGAGAGAGAGAATGGTAGTTGGTACATTTTCTCTCTCACATTTTTATCAGATGCAGGTCTGTGGAGAACTCACTTTGGAAGAGGCTATGGACCTGTCGTAAGACAGACTGCAGAATGAATGAATGAATGAATGAAGGAGTGAAGGAGTGAATGAAGGAACAAGTCTATGAAGATGTAGATAAAGCTTACAGTCTTCTGAGACGTGACATCATGTAGGCTGGTATATAGTTACTGACGTTTCATATGATCTTCCTGCTTCCATCTTCAGGGTAGTCCAGGAATGTGGTGAAACATTTTGATGCCTAATGACATCCACACCATTTTAATTAATGTATAATTGATATAAATTAATGTACAAGTTTAAAGAAGTTGAATAAACAAGACGTTGTAAATGAGGTTGTTTATATGTGAGGTGAAGGAAGTGGCAGGATGTTGAAGGAAGTGGCAGGATGTTGAAGGAAGTGGCAGGATGTTGAAGGAAGTGGCAGGATGTTGAAGGAAGTGGCAGGATGTTGAAGGAAGTGGCAGGATGTTGAAGACAGTTGCACGCTTTACAGCTTATAACTTGAACGTTCCTCAAATCTGTTTTGCTGCAGCTGCTAATGGGACTGGGCAGCCAGGGTGCTGACAAGAAGTCTTCGGCCTCCATTGCCTGCTTCTTGGCTGGGAATGGGGCTGACCTTGGCATCAAGAACAAGAAGGGACAAACACCGTTGGACCTGTGTCCTGACCCCAACCTTTGCAAAGCGCTTGCAAAATGTCACAAAGACAAAGACACGTGAGTAAACCGCTAAATACATGTATTCTTACATACATACATATATACATATATACATACATACATACATACATACATACATATATACATATATACATTCCATGGATCCATAATTTTGTCACAAGACAAGAGGATGTGCAATAAGTCATAACATACAAAATCATACAAAATGTACATTGCAAAATGCTTTAAACATTCTATGTACAGTCTTAGACGTCAGTATTATAGGTTAACAATACTCATAAGAAATTGATGTACAGAGTAAAAGGAGTGTGCATTTAAGTGTCTTCTTAGTGCTGCTTTAAATTGTGCCTTTTCATTCTTAAGATTTTTGATATTACACGGTAAGCTATTGAAGATCCTGATACTAGAATAGAATGTACTTGTCTGAAAGCATGATAGGTTGGCAATTGGTCTATGAAGATGGTGCTTATTGCTTGTATTAATACTGTGTATTGATGAATTTGTTTGAAAGGTTTATTGATTATCAACGAGGAAGTTCATTAATGAAAATATATATTGGCATGGAACAGGCAAAATCTCCAGTTTTTTAAATAGACCTCTGCATGGAGTTCTAGGATGTGCACCAACCATAATTCTGATGATTTTCTTTTGTAATGTAAATATCTTCCTGCTGTTAAACGAATTTCGCCCAAAATTATTCCGTATTGTACAATAGAGTCAAAATATGCGAAATAAATTGACTTGAGAGTGTTAATGTTGCTGATGTGGAACATTGACCGAACACTTGACAGAAATGATAGAGATGTTGCAAGACATAATACATGTAATACGTACTGGAGTACAGAGTGCTTCTACATGCTATGTACTGGAGTACAGTGTGCTTCTACATTCTATCTGTGCCACAATTATTACAGATTAGTTTTAATACAATAGGCAAGTAGAGGATTCTGTTCTTTTGGGATACGATGCTGTGTCATGGGGTAATGGGGTCTGAATGCTGGAAGTAACGTATTGTATTATTGCAGTACTTTGACCTTTGGAGATGAAGGCAGTTTTTTCCTTTGAAATGTCAGGATGCCAGTACCCCGTGACACAGCGTCATATTGCAGCAGAACTGAATCCTCGGCTGTACCATGGCAAAAACCTCCATACTAAGTATCTAAATGTCTTAATTTACTCACACATATATGACACGACACTCACGTCTTACTTCGGTATGTAATATCTTTCACACTGTTCGACCTCTCATTTTTCATAACATATTTTTCCTTCCGTTAGTTTGTATGGCGTTGGACTGTGCATTAGATTACCTACTGTGTAGTTACGCAAGGGAATTGCTAAGGTTTCCCACACCATAAGACACCATCAGATTCTATTGTGGTTGTGACATAAACTTTGCAGAGAGTTCAGCAGACATAATCCTAGTATTTGAGGTACGTGTGAAATCAGTCAGATGTCTTTGGTTAGTGACCAGATCGAGCCGCGACAAGCTGATGGCCCAGGTGGGGAGAATGGTGTTACTCTGGACGAGTGTCTGGTGTGCTCTGACCTGAAGCGTGACGTACTGTTCAAGCCCTGTGGACATGTGGCCTGCTGCTCTGTATGCTCGCCCCGCGTCAAGAAGTGTCTGGTGTGCCGAGAACCTGTTGTGGGCAGGGTTAAGGTAAGAAATGTTAAGTGTTTATGTGAGAATATTTGTTACACGTAGAATTAGAATGCCATGTGCAACTGATTATTAAAACCGGTAATGTCATATATGTTTTAGGTGTGTGTGTAAAGTACGCACAGTCGAAATAATTGCAAACAATTTAATATTTTTGAATGGCAGTTTTTTCATATTAGCTGTCTGTACTGTGGTGACTGTACAATATAACAGTACGGTCTCAGAATAAAAGTAATTGTCCATCCCTGCCTTAGTTCAGTTTTAGTTAAAAGAGTTATTACAAATAGTGAAGTGTTTTAGCAACTCCTACCAGATGTTTGTTCTAAAAGTATTTCCATAAGAAAGTGGCCAAGTCTGTGTAATGGCGTCGTCCTGAGCAGTTGGTCACATCTGCAGTGCTTCAGAGGCTTTCAGCCGCCATCATATGGAGTGACTATCAAGTACAGGGTGTAAGAGCTTCAAGCCGTGTGTAGTCAAATTTCTGTTAATGATTAGCAACACTTTCAGTGATTACTTAAGCTGGAATTTGTTATAATTTCTCAGAGTGTCTGTGAATTTTTGTGTCTATTAATTTGACAGGACGGTGAATGTTTTGCGACTCTTGATGTGTTGATATCAAGTGTGATATTTAAGTTTAGACAATGTAATACTCAGTTTGTATTTTTATTCTGAAACAAACGATGGCATGACTTGCTCTACTTTCAGATTGAAGAGTGTGTAGTATGTTCAGATAAGAAGGCTTCAGTGCTCTTCAAACCTTGTGGACACATGTGTGCATGTGAAGGTTGCGCTGCTCTCATGAAGAAATGTGTCCAGTGTCGTGCGCAGATTGATCACATGGTGCCTTTTGTGGTGTGCTGCGGTGGGATTGGAACCATATCAGACGTACAGGCTGATAATGATGAAGATATTGTCGGTCCCCTAGGTAAGATACATGGCCAAAGTATGTAAAGTGAATGCATATGTGGAGGTAATGTCTGTGTGATCATCTTTTGTTAACATGTTTCAACTGTGAAAGGACTTGATGGAATCCAGTGATAACTTTGTATTGCAGGCATTTGCATTGAAAGTTGTTAAATACATTTGTATTTTTTGTGTTTGTTTATCCAATACGACATCTTGTTTACATGATTACACAACACTGAGCGATACACATATGTGTAAGAAAAGCATAAATTATCTAACCTACTGTGCTGGGACTAACCAAAATTTGACTACTGAAGCCGTATCCAGTAGAGGCCTGTGTAATGCATGCTTTTCCATAGTCAACTTCGTTCTTGCCAAAGTTGGTGTACATATTTTTGAAATTAAGCTCCTCAATTATGGTCTGCAACTTTAATTTCAAATACTTTTTGGTGTGGTAAATATGCAACAAAATTGTAGCTCAGTGAGCTTTATAATGCGGCATTTGTATCTGTCCCAGTGGCCGTGCGGTCTAAGGTGTCGGTCTGCGGCCGCTCGCTTACTAGGATCGTGGGTTCGAATCCCACCGGGGGCATGGATGTCTGTCTGTTGTGAGTGTTGTGTGTTGTGAGGTAGAGGTCTCTGCGACGGGCTGATCACTTGTCCAGAGGAGTCCTACCGAACGTGGTGTGTCTAAAAAGTGTGATTGTGAAGCGTTGTAAAATGAGGCGGCCTAGGCCCCCTAAGGACTGTTGAGCCATGGGGGGGAAATTGTATCTGTAGTAACTGAGCATCGAGAGCAATGGGCGAAGTAAAATAGGCTATGAAAGAAAGTTGGACACTGTCAGGACTTAGAACTGCTTGACCCTTCAATGTGGGACTGATAGGTTGTCCCGAAACGTCGTTAACCAACTACCAACCTGAGCCATGTAACATCCCACAAGAGTGAAGGCCTCAACCGCTCTGTGGCAGAAGCCTGAAATCTCGCATGTTTTGGATCTATTTTAGGTCTCCCATGAGGCTTAGGTTGTTTTCTGTATGTTGAATGCACTGGGAAGGTTGAACAGGTTTTCTGATATATTGGCAGTGTGTTTTGAAAGTTGGTAGGCAGGTGCATTTATCCAATTGCCTACTGGTCTAAGTGAGTTTTTGTATGTGTGAATTTTTATGAGTCCTCTGATGGTTGAAGCTTGTGGCTTCATATTGGTGAATTTACATGTTTCCATTGTTTTTATAACGTGGTCAAAAATGTAAATTCACTGATATGAATCTACAAGCTCCAACAGAGTGATAACCATGCATATTGGTCTGAGTGCTGGACAGACAAGTTATGTGTTGCCACAGGTAGTTGCCAGGTACAGAGTGACAGAACGTAAGTGCAGTGACAATAGTAGAGAAGAACTGGGAATAAGAGGAAGTGGAACAAAACAAGGAACTATCAACAGAGATGGTTAGAACATTTGTAAATAATGTGTTTGCACTGACCTCTGAAGGTGCTCTGTCATGTAAAGAGGATGTAATATGCCAGGAATGTCCAGCATGAAGGTAGAATAGATTAATTGTTGTACCTCGAACATTCTGAGATCTATATGTGTGTGATGCTTATGAATGTAATCCTATGTCACATGTCTGCTTGACTGTTTGACAGGTGGCGTTCCAGTCGAACCCGTGTGCCTGATGAACAATGGCAGTCGAGACACGTCCAACTCCGACATACAGAAGTTACAGCAGCAGCTGCAGGATATCAAGGAGCAAACAATGTGTCCTGTTTGCTTGGACCGTCTGAAGAACATGATCTTCCTCTGTGGACACGGTACATGCCAGATGTGTGGAGATCGCATGTCTGAGTGTCCTATCTGTCGCAAGCAGGTTGAGAAACGCATCCTCCTTTATTGAGTGGCAGATAAGTAAGAGGATTTCTTGTTAGACAGCCAGCAATGTTCCATGTTCCAAACTGACACATTATTTTGAACAGGCAGCCCAGTGACTTACCTCATAATATGGACCAGTATTTGTGGAGGTCATGAATAAAACTGGCAACAGTGTGTGGAGCAATACTCTGTTTGTCCTTTTGTGTACTTGTAGTAGTGTTTATGGAGAATAAGCATAGCATTATTGACTAACCCTTTGCGCTAATTTTGTCCTGTTCTCTGTCTGCCAGTTTAAGGTATTTTTTAAGCATTTTGCATATATCAAGATTTTGAGAATGCAGTGAAAGCTGAAACTTGAGGCAGTTTGTTACTTACTTAGTCGATGCATGTTCTGAGAGTTTAGGTATTACAGTCTGCAGGATGGCTTTCGTGCTTCTGGATGGCCTAGTTTCAGTCCTAAGCAGTGTCAGTAAAGTGAAGGTCACTCCATGACATGGCTGTGCAGACACAGAGGGGAGGTGGAGGTGTAACTCCTACCCATCCACAACCCGACACTAGAAGGGGGGTATGTAGGCATTGTCAGTGCTAGAGACTTTCTTCTCTTCCAGAAACATACTGAGGGCCACTGAGCATGTCTGCAGTGTGTTATAAATGAATTACGTACCGTTTATGTATTTATGTACTTACAGTTTTGAAATTACATCTTCAGTACAGTTCACTTGTACCTCTTCTGAATGCAATGCTTTCTGCAACCCACAACTGCAGATAACAACAGAGCTGCAACGTCTCTGTCATCACAGCTCACTGCATGACTTGTCATGCTTTTGCATTCATTTTTCACAATAGAATGAAACTTGTCATTCAGCCTTTCTTTATTTATTGATGATGACCAACCTCACCTCTTGACATTGTGGTTTGATACATCTCCAACCAGCTGCTATGCTAATTGCTTTCTGTACCTTTAGGTGTTTCAGCAGCTTCAGGTTCTCCTGCTCTCACTGCAGATGGCACATTGTAAAACTGTTCACCACAGCCACCTGCAGTAACCAGCAGAACATTTTCCACCATCACTTGCAGGCCTTGCTCATTATGTATGATCAGCTTCGTCAACAGCGCCCTTGTTGTGTATGTAGTCGCAGATTGCAAGGGGTTTTATCACTTTTTGAATTATATCACCTTTGACCCTTTACTGTACATGTTGCCATCTGTGGCATGGTAAAGTTTCGTAGTTTAGAACTAGCCTCTTCTCACGTTACCCCAGAAACAGTGTGTTGTCTTGCGAGATTCAGGTTTTTGTGGTGGTCTTGCTGAAGAGTCCAGCCTTCTGTCTGTTGTCTTGCGAGATTCAGGTTTTTGTGGTGGTGTTGCTGAAGAGTCCAGTCTTCTGTCTGTTGTCTTGCGAGATTCAGGTTTTTGTGGTGGTCTTGCTGAAGAGTCCAGTCTTCTGTCTGTTGTCTTGCGAGATTCAGGTTTTTGTGGTGGTCTTGCTGAAGAGTCCAGCCTTCTGGAATATGATGCTGTGTCTTGGTTGCATAGTTCACGTTTTGACGGATCGTAGTGCCTTCATGTTACGGCTCAAGCAGTCTAAGTAGACTAGACTGCTTGAGCCGTAACATGAAGGCCGTATGATAGGACTGTTTGACCCTAAAGTTGAAGGCACTGGATACTTCAAAATGTTGGAAACTACTTGCCGAGCAACACAGCATCATTTGTTGTCTTCTTTGTTTCTGACTGCAGTGACTTTGTACTTTCTCACTGTCAGTCTCTTCACTTGTGCTAGCAGAACCATTCTGTTAGCCTTTATTTTCAGTTAGCAGCTCCTGTGTTACAACATAACTTGTGCAATGTCTGTTAGTGCATAAGTGACACCAGAAGCACTTTACAACTGTCATCTGTTGCAGTCTGCATGACAGATACACTTCACATTTTTAATTTTGCTCCCATGAGGTTTGACACCCTGATCTTCTGGAATTGGTGGACTTACATGTAGTATCCAAAATAATGTTGGAATTTAGTTATGGAAAAGAAGAAAAAAAAATTTTGAATAATGACGCCATATTGACACATTTGTTGGCCAAGTAATCCTGTATTCTGCCTGTGGCATTAAAGCCATTGTTCATTACGACATCAGGGAATGCCATATGGAATAGTTGTGGCAGTCCAGACATTGCAGATAAACTGTTGCTGAAGGGGAGTGCTTGTTTGTATCCCCCCCCCCTTGCATATCTGTTAGTTTTGTTAACTAATGTTGATTGCAGTGTGACAGTAGAGATTAATTTAAATAGTCCACCTCTTGCATCGTTGTTTTGTCTTAATACCTGCAGTCCATCTTGCAGAACTCTGTAACTGACTCTTCTAAAGTCCATCTGCACGTATTCACACCAACTGTCATGTTCCATGGTATCTGAACTGTCACAATCACTGTAATCGTCACTTTCACTACCTTCTGAATCTTTGTTTTTACAGTTTCTCAATATATCTGCATGCTAGCTTAAAGCTTGAAGATGACATCTTTACTGTGTGCAAGCAGCAGGCAGTGCAATGCTGTGGGCAAGCTATGCAGATTCAGGAACTTAGTGTATTTACTCAACTGTAAGCCAACGTTTTTTCCAGTGTTTCATTTTCCAAAGTGCCCATTGGCTTAGAATCAGCATCATTCATGCAAGATCACTATAGTAAGTAGCATTGCTTACTGACCAGACGTTTATTGCATATTGTGCTTTTGGAGAGCAGTGCATCCTACAAATACAGTTAATTCCAGATAGCATCCAGGTACTATTGATGTTTGCTAGAAGCTTTAAAATGACGAACTGGATTGTTTGCCTTCTTTTCGCATTGTTACCTGCGGTTTTGACTTCTAACTTACCAGTTTTTGAAAGACCCAGAAAGGTACTTTTTTAATACAGTGTACACCCAGACTTGTAAGTAACAGTTTCTTTATACTTGATTGTTATGCTGTAGTATGGTTGAATCAGAACTGTTTTGTGCATGTTGTGTTACAGTCAGCTGTGTGTCAGCCACAACCATCACAAAACAGTTCAGCTTCTGTATATTTGCAGTTTTGTTTAAATACTACACTGGGTATAAGAGAACTGTTCGTGAGAGTTAAGCTTTGCTTCAGAATGATGCGGACAATGTAGGTTACAATTCGGTTGTCCCAGTACTTAAGCATAATGCTGTGAAGGGCATGAGGCAGGTCCTTGCTGGTCCTTGGCACTAGATGGAGGTGAATGGTCAGCTTCAGTCTCCGAGCTTTATCTACACTGCACAGGAGGATAACAAATATAGGATAATGATTATGTTATGTCCTGCCTTCTATGAGAACAAAATACAGATGTTGGACTGTGCATTCGGAGTACTACAAACATTATTTTATTGTGTGTCAGAGTGACATGTAGATAAAATCCTACATCTTCCCTGCTATGCGTTTCTTAATACTTGAATGTAAATGTGTCATCTGCTGCTGTCCATGGCTTGATTGAATTTATAAATGTGTCATCTGCTGCTGTCCATGGCTTGATTGAATTTATAAATGTGTCATCTGCTGCTGTCCATGGCTTGATTGAATTTATAAATGTGTCATCTGCTGCTGTCCATGACCTGATTGAATTTATAAATGTGTCATCTGCTGCTGTCCATGGCCTGATTGAATTTATAAATGTGTCATCTGCTGCTGTCCATGGCTTGATTGAATTTATAAATGTGTCATCTGCTGCTGTCCATGGCTTGATTGAATTTATAAATGTGTCATCTGCTGCTGTCCATGGCCTGATTGAATTTATAAATGTGTCATCTGCTGCTGTCCATGGCTTGATTGAATTTATAAATGTGTCATACAAGCCTCATGGTTTATAACGTTAATAGTTACATCTCAATAAATATAATCTTGTTTCAGTTTATGTTGCTGACATATTATCTTAGCTGTTGTTTTGTTTAAATTTATGATTATATTTTAAGGTTTTGCTTTTAAAATAACTTACAGTAAAATTGCCTTTGAATAATATAATTAAATGTATAGTGTGAGGCTATAGCTGCATTTGTAATACAGAAATTTGGAAACACACAGCAGAGGCTCAATGTTCATGATAATTGCGACCGATAAAACCGTCATGAGGACTAGAATACATTTTCAGTTTAAAATGCTTATTTGGTTCCAGTGACTTGAGAAATAACCAGTAACAAAAATATAAAATACCCTGGAAAAGCATTAATAAAACGTGAAAGTTTATTTTTAAGTAAAACATAAACCCATTTTGGAAGCATAAAATATGTTAAGTGACAGAAGAAGAGTCTTGTTTCATTAAGCACAAAAGCATCAACCTGACATAATGAAAGGCAAGCGAGCTGCACAGTAACAGGAGAGTCGGTGCAGCAAAGTGGGCCCCCGACGTGGTGTCACCCCAATTCACTGGAACCAGTAAATGAGAGGTTGAAATGTTGGCATTAAACTGGCTGATCACAAAAGGTCAAAGTCCTGAACGTGGAGACCCTGTTGTGGTTTGGTGCTTACTGTCTGCTGTATCATGTACTGTTGCTATTTGTACAACACAAATAAAGGAGAAGAATCTTCCCTCTACTGAGTAGCATTGCTAATATGATACAGCTTTGCTGACACAAATTGCTTTACAAATGATGACTTATTTTGTGTAATTATTGACTCCATATTTGAAGATGTTACACCATGTTACACCATGTTTTCATACATTATGAGTTTATATGTTCTTGTTAATTATTCGCCTAATGAAATATAATATAGTGAACGTCAGTGTTTTCTGTCATACTTAAGACCGTAAAGCACAACACATAAGGGACATTTAAATTAATTGGTCTAATACTAATCAGGCTATAGTCTATGGAAATGGGGCAGTGAAAGGGTTAAGTTGCAGCATTATTTGGAGCGCAGCAGTGGTTTGAAAGAAATGCCAAGTCTTTATTATTAGCATGGTAAGAATATATTTATTTCATTTATTGGTAATACAGTTCAAACTGTCAATGTGATGTATCCAGATGCCGTGTCTGTTTTGTGTTGAGTACTCAGTTAATTGCAGCAGTCTTTTGTTCTTTGCCATTCTGTTTTTTTTTATGCTTTCTTCGATTTTTCCAAGTGTCATAGTCTGTTGTTACAGTCTTCTATTCAGAAAACTACCTGTGGATTAAGGTGGCATGCATACTGAGAAGCTGGTTGCGAGCAACAACTACTTTTGTATAAAATCTTTTGGGTTTTTACCAATGCCGAGTTAAAACCCAGAAGATTTTATACAACATTACGAGCACAGCAGAAGCCTTCAATCACACAACACTTTTGTGAAACATGAAACTACAATTCCTTGAAACCACTTTGTTTGGTGTGTGCCAACTTAGAGATCTCAGTCTAACAGCTGGCTGTAGTCTGCTGAGCGGACTTTGCCCACGTCTGTTATAGCCAGGACTTGTGCTCTTAGTTTGCTGTTCCTAGATTTGTAAGTCCCAGGTCGCCCTCTGTCAAGTCCTCGCTCTCGGAATGAGCCAAACTCTTTACCGGAGTGCTTCATACAAGTTCTGACTCAAGTAAGTAATGATGAAAGTATAGAACAGTCACAGTCAGTCATTTAAAAGTAAGTGTTTTTAGGCGCATTTGCCATAAGTCACAAAAGCACGTATTAGCTTCATCACGTCTGTCCGTCCATGTGTCCACATTTATCAACTCGGCTCCCACTCGATGGATTTACTTTAAATTTTATATTGGGGACTTTTGTAAAATCTGTTAAAAAAGTCCAGATTTGGTTAAAATCGAACAAATATATCGAACACTTCACATGAAGACGTAAGTATGTTTGATTATTACTGGCAACATAAAATGACTCAACAATACTACACGTGTCCCTATCCTGAGCCATATCAATCCAGTCCATGCCCTCCCATCCCACTTCTTGAGGATCCATTTTAATATTATCCTCCCATCTATGCCTGGGTCTTCCAAGTGGTCTCCTTCCCTCAGGTCTCCCCACTGAAATCCTGTATGCACCTCTCCCCTCCCCCATACGTGCTACATGCCCTGCCCACCTCATTCTTCTTGATTTGATCACCCGAATAATATTTGGTGATCAGTACAGATCATTAAGTTCCTCATTATGTAGTCTTCTCCACTCCCCTGTTACCCCGTCCCTCTTAGGCCCAAATATCCTCCTCAGCACCCTATTCTCGAACACCCTCAGCCTATGTTCCTCCCTCAGTGTGACAGACCAAGTCTCACACCCATACAAAATAACAGGCAAAATTGTACTTCTGTATATCTTAATCTTTGTATTTTTGGATAGCAAACTGTAAGACACAAGATCCTGCACCAAATGATAACAAGCACTCCCCGACTTCAATCTGCTCTTAATTTCTTCCTGAATGTAATTTCTATTCGTTACGTTTGTTCCCAAATATCTGAACTGTTCCACCCTTTCAATGGATTTATTATCTAGTTTATGTTGTGATTTTGTCCTGCATTCTGATCTCCAGGCATGACCATGTACTTAGTTTTCTCAGCATTTACTTCTAGACCAATCTCCTTACTAGCGACTACTAAAGCTTCTGTGTTTCTCTTTATAGCATGTACACTTCTGCCCAATATATTACCATCATCACCATAAACTACAAGCTGATGTGTACCATTTAATTTCAAGCCCTCCTGGTTTGCCTGAACCCTCCTAATGGCATATTCCAAAGCAAAGTTGAAAAGCAATGGCGATAAAGCATCTCCTTGTTTCAAACCACTCTTAATTGTGCTGTAACAGCAGGGTGGATAAATATTTTACAATAATGTGAATGAAAGATTGCGTTCTTTACCGGATGAGCCATCGACGTCGATATCGAATTGGAAATGTGAACAAGTAACGAATATAGATGGCAAGGAAACCATTGAATTAAATGTGCGTGTGCGACAGCGATGTATGGTGCTTCACAGTGGTACACACAGATGGCGCAATTGTTACTTGAGCGGAAGATGGCGACGGAGGTGTAGGGTATGATGAGAAGGAAATGTGTATATGAAGGTTTCAGTGTGACAGTTATTGGAATTTCTGTATCCAGAATTTGTTTATATTTCGTACAGTGCTATGGCCGAACAAATTCGAGGTGCAGCACCAGCTGAAGTAACGGTAACTTTGCTAGAGACTGAGGATGATCATCAGGTAGGCCTGCGATAAGTAAGAATTGTAGTATAAGTGATGAACGCTTGATTTACATACGTGATATTTACAAATTTGAACCCAGATTTTAGCGGCCTTGAGGCCAGTAAGTTCTGTTTTTCTCAGTCCAAGTTTTCTGTTAATATTATCACGTTTGTGAGGTTAGAGGGGTATAGTAAACGTACTAGCGGCAAGTATTGGCAGGCAAGTGAAAGAATATTAAACGTCACAAATATTTTCCTTTAGTACATATTAGGTGTGTTGAATTTTTTTCAGAAAATTAACCCATGTGACATGGAATGGAAACAAGCAAAATAAATTAATATTAGGTTTCCACTTCTCCATGAGGGAAGTGACTATTGTCATGGCAAAGCATGGTGACCTTTGTTTGGTGAAAATACAGGGGCATTATTTTAAATTCCTACAGTTGCTAGTCACTTCCTGTTGGTTTGCTTGTACAGCAAGCCAGTAACCAGGCCACTCCCAAACTGCTTATCAGACATGTTGCAAGTTCTGTATGAGTTATCTGCAGTTATGTATGGATTCTGTTTGATTGTCATATGTTTTCGTATGAGACATATGCTAAATACAGATCCTATAAGAAGTGTTTCATAAATTTAGACAAAAGAGTCCAGATGCGCCTCTTCCAAATAGAACAGCAATTTACAATTACATGAAAAAGTTGTGAGCAATGGGTTCCATTCTATTCAGTAAGAGAGCACACAAGACACACCAACTGAAGAAAGCTGGGAAAAATTAGTGCTAGATTGGAGACATTTCCAAGAAGAACATGGGCCCAGTTTACACAGCAGATGGGCATGTCTGCTGTCAGCACAAAATGCAATACAGCTGTTCTGTGCATATCCTTGTAAGACAAGTGTGGTTCTGAACTCTGTGACACAGTTGTGAAGTAAGACTGCATTTTTTGAACTGGTTTAAAATCTGTAAGTTTCTGTTACAAACATTGTTGCAGTACATTTTTGTGCAGTCACGGGACTTTTGTTTGCGGTTATGTTTCAGGATGTTCATACAGTGAGGTTAAAGCTTAGGAAACCTGAATCAAAGAAGAAAGTCCAGTGGCAGTCAGGAACGGTTGACAATGAAAACATGAATAGGAAAAAATCAAAATGTGAGCATCTGCTACATATTTTTTATGCTTGATTATGAGTAGTAGTGTTTGCAATGTTGTGAAGTGAATTCGCAATGAAGATGCAAGTCTCCTGGGGTGTGATGCTGCGTTGTTAAGCGAGAGGTTTGTGACGTTTCCGCGGTTGTAGTGCTTTTCCGCTAAGGTCAAGCAGTCCAAGACGTATGCTTCACCCTGAAGATGAAGGTACTGTGATCCTTTGAAACATCAGGAAATGCTTGCCCAATGACGCAGTGTCACATCCCAGAAGACTTGCGCCTTCAACATTAGCAGTATGAGAACCTCAGATCTGGAATTCACCTTGCACCTTCCCACACCTGTGTTTAGATTTGCTGCATGCTTGTGTTCTCCAGTTGTGGTCATGTGATGCTGATTATCCCTTCCAGTATGTGATGATGTTTTCCATATAATCGCATGTGAAAGAATGTTGCAGAATTAGGAGTAGGGTACAGTTTTAGGAATAGACTATTTTTAAAGTACAGTCAATCCTCGCTATTCGCGGGGGTTAGGTTCCTAGAAAACCCCGTGAATACGGAAAACACGAATACGGAACTTTTTCACTTGCACTTGCACTACGCTTGGATGCCATTATTAATTACAAAAATAATAAAAAACGAGAGCCGCGAGAACAAGGAAGCAGCCTCTCCTTGCTGGAGCCCATCTGCGACACTGCGCGGTTAGGCGTCTCGAAATTTTTTGCCTGCTGCTCATGGCCGTGAATATCCGCGAGGTGCCCGCGAATGGCAAAAGATGGGTTACACTTTATTTCGCGTGAATGAGCGAACACGGAACACGCGGATAGCGAGGATTGACTGTACAGTACAATCTTGAAGTTGGTGAACTTTGATATCAGGGATTTTGACTTTGCATTATTTTTGTGTTGACCATTTGTGACCGGTTCTGATGAATTGGAATGAGACGATACGGCTGGTAAGGCAGCTTCCCCCACTCTCTTGCTACTGCTCAGATCACTCTCAGCTCAGTCAAGCTCTGTCTTTTATTAAGTGAGTTTCATTGCTTTTGTGTTTTATGGAATGATATTCTCCTTCAGTCATTTGATGTATTTTGTGCTTCTGAAGAGTGTTTGTATTATATTAAAAATAAACTGTAATTTTTTTTGTGCTCTTTGGTGTTACAAAATGTTTCCATTACTGTACTTCATATGTTTGTGGATTCAAATAGGCGTTATACATCGACAATGGATTCCATTACTCATGATTCCAGCGTCTGTGATCATTTGGTCTGTTGTCTGTATGTAAGTAATCAGTCTGCCCACTTTCCTATGTTTGCCCAGTGATGTGTTATGTCTGTAGTTGTGTTTGTACAAACTGTCATTTCGTGAGTGAAGCGTGGGAACCAGCTGAAACTCTTAATCACCTTAGGGTGCATTCCATAATGCTGTGACTTTAAATATTTGAATTATATTTAATTAATGTGACAAAATATACAATTTACATTCAGCCATTTTAGGGGACGGCAGTTAGTTACAGATACACTAACCACAGTGACACCAGTGTGTTAATTTATGTTGTGCATCATAAGAGAATTTTTGTGAATGTTCACTCCAAATGGCTGCTCAGAAAGTGAAGTTTAATCATTTCAAAAATAGCTTAATAAATACAGAAGTAATACAGAGAAAAATAATAGAAAATATGAGTTTTTGAAGGATTGCTCCATGGTGCTGGTTAAATGTTTGTTCCTATTTAATGTCATTCATTGTTTTTTTGGGTAATTTCTGGATGATACACCCTTAATATTTTGTTTCACATCTCCATAACAAGGGAAGATGATCAATAATTCACCATAATCCCAGAGCACATTGACACTTTTCTCCCGACTTGGCACAACTTTAGAAATCCTGTTATGGTACAAATTGGCTCTTGCATTTGCAACCAGTCGGCAAGAGCCAATTATATTTCCCCATTATTGAGGAATCACTGACTTCCCAAGTGTTACTTCACTGGCCCTAACAAATGATAGTCTGATGGGGCAAGGTCAGGACTGTCGGGTGCATGATCCAGAAGTTCCCAGTGAAATGGCTCGGTAACTGTCGATGTGCTGGGCTGACGGGTGCAATCAGCATCATGCGTGTCCGTTCAGCCATTTTCTGGCATGCTGCACTCCCATTATGCCACCACCGTACACTTTTGTCAATTGGCAGTGGATTTCAATGGGGGGAAATGTTTTTCATTCATAAAAACTGGCACACTGCAGACTTCTTCACGTGGGGCCTAGTTTCCAATGTTGATACACTGCACTTAAACTTATCCAATGAATAGCTTCTGACTGACTGACTGACTGACTGACTCTTGTGCCATCTCTTGCGTGTTACTTTTGCCGCAAGTGCTGCCTCCTACCAAACCTACCAAAAATTGAAGTGCTTGATTAACACAAAAGTTACAGGGTAGGGGACGCTACCTACTGAACATGGCATAATTAATAAATTTCTGTTTGGTGCAGAGGATGTATATCGACCACCCCCCCCCCCCCCCTGCCCCATTTGTCGATTGCCTTAGAATTTTCAAATAACTTGTTTTGACATCTTGAGATTCTTTCACCCTTGTTCCCTGTTCGCTTTAATTCTGCCTCCAACTAACAGAGTGAGTTCACTGTAATTAACTATGCTGATGCTGGTTTTGTTGGTATGCCTGTGCTGAGTATGGCCTCTTTGTTGGCATGTTGCACAGGCTCGCAAAGTGTCTGTTCGTCATAATGTTTGGGTTGTCGTTACAGACTGTCTGCAGACTGGTTTTGAACGTAACATGTTTGTTAATATATGCTGTTTACTTGTTAAGGCTGCTGTCAGTATGAAAAACCACATGCATTTGATGAGAGTTCGTCGTCTTCAGAAGATGAGTGTGCAAATTGTCATGGCCACGTTGAGAGGAAGAAAAAGAATAAGAAGGATCCTGCAGTATCGTCAGAGGCTTCTGCAGCACTTGGTAAGTTAAGTAACTTAAAGTCTGTGTATATGTGGCAGAAATTTGTTGCCTTGCTTTAACGTTTTGCCATGCTGCAGTGTCGAGGCATAGCCGTATGTCCCTGTAAGTATGTACTGTTAATTATGTGCTGTTTACATGTCATTAACTCTTTGGCACTGGAATTAATGCCCAGTGTACTTGTGCAGAAGACCAGGGATTTAAATGGCTGCCCATTACTTTGCATGGTTTTGCCCAACAACTTTAGGTGACATTCGGTTTTCTCAGCATTACACTGCGTGTCACCTAAAGTTGTCTTTTGTTGCCAAAGGATTAATTGTACTGACGGAGTGGTTCACACTGTGGATACTGCACAGTTCATGAATATCTGCAGTTTGTTAGCACAAGATGTGTTAGAGAAAGTGACACTGATGTACACACACACACACAAATTCAGGAGCCTTTTTTAAGTTCCAGTTTTTAGGCATTTTTAACAAAGTAAAAAATAACACTACACTGGTTATCAGATTTTCATAAACTTTGGTGTAGGGGTTATTTATAAAAGTTGTTAAGCAAGCATGCTTTTACAAAAATCAGCTCAGTAACAGTCACACTTTGCTTAGTGCATACATGAATTTCTGCCCATTCTTTCCATACTTGATAACATTTGCACATAAAGCCGTTGAGCATTTCTGTGAATTTCGTGAAAGTCAGTGCAGTGAAAAATCATCCTTTACTGAAGGGTGTAAGTAGAATTTTCCCCATATTTTATACATTTTTTATCCGATTTGGATAAAATTTGGTATAGATGTCCATAGAACTGTACTGAGTGACTGCAAGTTTGCAGAAATTGGCCCAGTTAAAGTCCTACTTTTCTTAGGGATGTAAATAAATTTTCATATGTACTTTTCACATTTATTGTCTGGTTGGCGTGAAAATTGGTATAAAGATAGGCAAATGATGCTGTTGAGCCTTTGTGAGTTTCTTGAGAATCAGTGCAGTTAAGACTGTACTTGTCTTGTGAGCATAAATGAAACTACATTCACATGTGCACCGTAAAATTACATGGCATTTTGAAAGGTAAAAAATCCTTGGTAATGTCTGTAATATGTCACAGAGCACACCATTTGTAATGTTCCTCGTAATTATTTGACAAATAGTTAAAGCAGTGTCAGTCCCTACTTTGTGTATTGGTGCTAGTAGTGCATTATGTGTGTACACAAAACAAGGAAACAGAAAATGTGTGCGACAGAGTCCCTTTGTCAGCAGAATAGAAAGACACAGTTATGTTAGGTTGGTATATGCCACTTACTGTCTGTGACACACAGTTATGTTAGGTTGGTATATGCCAGTTACTGTCTGTGACACACAGTTATGTTAGGTTGGTATATGCCAGTTACTGTCTGTGACACACAGTTATGTTAGGTTGGTATATGCCAGTTACTGTCTGTGACACACAGTTATGTTAGGTTGGTATATGCCAGTTACTGTCTGTGACACACAGTTATGTTGGTTGGTATATGCCAGTTACTGTCTGTGACACACAGTTATGTTAGGTTGGTATATGCCAGTTACTGTCTGTGACACACAGTTATGTTAGGTTGGTATATGCCAGTTACTGTCTTGTGACTTTCTCACAGTTTTCCCGATATTAATGAACTTCTGAATCTTTAACATGCAGGGAAACTACACAAGGATATTTAACAATATACTATATTGCAACAGTTCGTCCATTTCGTGACTATTACACATTTCAGGAAATTGTACATGAGTGGAATTTACTGTATCTGATTACATGACTAGTGTACATTCATTAGTAACCTAACATTAACAGATTAACACACATTATAATTATTGTGTTAATGTCAGTTATGCTAGAGTGTCTTTTTCTCATATGCATGTTTATATGCTAACGATGCAGTTAAACAATAGTAATTTCCATCTCATATACATAAATTTCCCTGCAGATGGTTCATATGGATCGAAACATGTTGGAAGTGTTACTGTGAATAATGTATTTGTTTATACCTTTATGTGTACAGCTGATGGTAATTTTCCTACCATTCATAAAATCAGCGTTTGTTTAGCTATAAATATGTATTGTATATGTACTGAGTGCTGTGCATTCTGCAAGTTGTTCTGTGTAAGTTAACAGTGAGATGAAATGCTGCAGAGTCACATACAGTTGTATAAGTTAACATGAGAGATCCTGCAGAGTCACATACAGTTTGTGTCAAGTTAACATTGAAGAGATCCTGCAGAGTCACATACAGTTGTGTAAGTTAACATTGAGAGATCCTGCAGAGTCACATACAGTTCTGTAAGTTAACAGTGAGAGATCCTGCAGAGTCACATACAGTTGTGTAAGTTAACATTGAGAGATCCTGCAGAGTCACATACAGTTGTGTAAGTTAACATTGAGAGATCCTGCAGAGTCACATGCAGTTGTGTAAGTTAACAGTGAGAGATCCTGCAGAGTCACATACAGTTGTGTAAGTTAACATGAGAGATCCTGCAGAGTCACATACAGTTGTGTAAGTTAACAGTGAGAGATCCTGCAGAGTCACATACAGTTGTGTAAGTTAACAGTGAGAGATCCTGCAGAGTCACATACAGTTGTGTAAGTTAACAGTGAGAGATCCTGCAGAGTCACATACAGTTGTGTAAGTTACACTGTCAGACCGCTAGTTTCAGCATCTCCCCTGGTCTGGTGAGTGACACCACTTCTGTGTTTGATACTGGCAATGAAATGTGTTGGTAAGATTTATGTGTGGGATGATAGTCTGCTTCTTCAAGGTTATTCTTTTGTTTCTTTACAGAGCCGTCAGCACCAAATTAAATCTTTATAATTACTTATCCTGCTCTACCTTATAATATGCACCGTGTTGTTTCCAATAACCATGTAATGTGACTGTGTGGTAATAATGTTTAATGTACACATCCAAGCCAACATGTTACGACTAGTGTGGTCAGTCTCGAGGGTTACGTAACAATGTACTGGTTATACTGTTATACTTCTCATTTTATCCCTTTAATGAATCCATTTTTTTTTTAAATGAGTTAATTGTAGTCAGGCTATAAGAAAATTTATGGCTAGGGTACAGTATTACGAAATATTTAAAGTTAAATGAGATCTCAGGCTCAAGCAGATCTTTTTGAATTTTATCGCTGTGAAAGCTTTAAGACGTACATTTAAAATTTAGTTCATCTATAACATTCTGGAAGCAATTTGTGTTCAGTGCTTTGTTGTTTAAATGTCTGCTTGTGTACAGTCGCCCTCTAAAATGTTGCAGTTTCCTGAAACAAGTTTTTCTGATTATGTTACTGTTATTATTTATATATTTTTATGTAACCTTCTGAGAATGAGTCTTGAGCTGGACTGAAAACTTGTTGGGTTGAACGTGAATATTGAATTTTATTATGACACAGTCACATTAGATGATTACTGAAAGTGGCCTTACGGTTAACAAGTGCAACAAGACAGTGGATGTCAGAGTTAAGTTCTGTTATGACATATTTATAATTAAAGATATGTTTGTCTCATAATTGAGTGGGATATTTAAAATCTATAGTTAAGTATGATGATGCACGAGATATGAATGGGCAGTTAGCCTATTCGTTGTGTGGACGTTGGTCCAGAATACTGTGTCATGTTAGCTGTAGCAGTCGGGTCATACTGTGGCACATAGTGCCAGCCCCTGATGAAAGATGAGTGTACAGCATTGGTAGCATGATAATTGGCAGGGGAAACTGCAGCACTGTGAAAGAAACCAGCCCCAATGCTACTTTGCCCACCACAAATCCCATGAAGACCATCATGGAAGTGAACCTGGGCCTTCACGGTGTGAAGCTGGTGACTGACCACCTGAGGTATGGTATAGTTTTATGTATCGGGATTACTCTGTAGGGACATGACGAGGTTAGTAATTAAAGAAGGTTAAGGAGATAAACATTATGTGACTGTTTTATAATGTTGCAGACTGTACACAGAAGTGCATGGACATTGAGAAGCTTGTGTCTTCTGTATTAAACAGAAGTCATGGTCTCTTGTATTTAATATTTAAAACATCAGTGATGACTTTTTCCTCAGTATACAGTAGTCCCCCCGTATCAGCGGGTGATACGTTCCAAGACCTACCGCAGATGCCCAAAACCGTGGATAGTAGCGAACCCTATATATAAGTCGTTTTTCGTTTACATACATACCTATGATAAAGTTTAATTGATAAATTACGCACAATAAGACATTACCACCATTAGGCTAGTGATCCTGGCACCACGAATGCAGACAGCGAGAACGCTAGAGGCTAACTGGATGCGAGTAAAGTGGGCCAACGTGGGTACAGAGGACAAAGAGAGATGAGTCATGTACTGAGTGTGACGGGGCGGGAAGGTTTCACCATGTTACTCAGAGTGGAGTGCAATTTGAAACTTATGAACGTTTATTTCTGGAATTTTCCATTTAATATTTTCGGGCCGCGGTAAATCGCGGATAACTGAAATCACGGATACCGAATCCGCGGATACGGGGGTTCTACTGTACTGTGCCAGGCAATAGTAATTATATAAAGTGAACATGCAGAATGAGACTGATGCTGAAAATGAACAGAACACCACATTATAGCAGAAATCTTGGCAGTAGCTGCCACAGACTGTGATAGTATAGCTAAGCAGAGCCATAAACAGTGCTGAACTACGAACTAGAGACAGAATATATATATATTACAGTGTGAGATTTGAGGATGTCACCGCAGTATTGCTGAAGGCACTGGTCTTCTGCAGCGTGACGCTGTGTCACTGTGCGAGTAGCTCTTGATGTTCGAAAGCATCATAGTGCCTTCATCGGCCTGCTTGACCCTGACAGTGAGGTCATTTTGATCCTTCAAATTAAATGTTGGGACCAGCACCGCATCCCAGAAGACAGCCGCCTACAGCAAACTGAAGTAGCAGCGATTGCTGTACTGCCTGCCATCACATAGTCTCTGTGTTGAGTGATGCGTGATGTCCGTGTACTCAAATATGTGTGTTTCAGCTTTTCACTTGCAGACTATTAACTGCCATCATGATACTGCTAGAATTGCACCATCCTGAGAATAACCCATGTCACTGAAAGTGTGTACCAGTAACCTGTGATTGTATCTTAAACCTGAGCAGTAGATTTATATAAACACAATATTATGTGTATTTTGGAGTGTGCAGGCACCACTTGGAAGACCTAGGCATGTATGGGGAGGATAATATTAAAATACATCTTACAGAGATAGGATGGAATGGCATGGACTGGATTGATGCGACTCAGGATAGGGACAAGTGGTGAGCTGAACAGTTTTGTACCAACAAATGCACACAGACATACAATGTCAATGTGCATTTGTTGGTACAAAACTGTTCAATTAAGCAAAAATGCACGGTAAATGCAACGTAAAATTAAGTGGTGAGCTGTTCTGAACACAGTATTGAACCTTCAGGTTATATAAAATGTGGGGAATTTTGTGCTTAGCTGAGGAACTCTTAGCTTCTAGAGAAGGACTCTGTTCCGTGGAGTAATTTGATAGGCATAATCCAGTGACTGCATGTTGTTGTTAATTTTGGACACTCTGGACCCCTTATAACAGATGCACCATCATGAAACAGGATTTTACAGGGAACCACACCTCACTTAGGAGCTTGGATAGCATAGTCAATATAGGGACCAAGCTACAGGCAGGACAGTCTGGGATTAGATTCCTGGCAGGGGCATAAGATTTTTTCTCCTCTCGAAAATGCCCAGACTAGCTATGGGGCCCACTCAGCCTCCTGTTCAATGGCTACTGGGGGTAAAGTAGCCAGGGAGTGAAGCTGACCACTCATGTCCATCTAATGTCAAGGTCAAGAATGAATGGAGCGATACGTCTACTTCACATGCATGCCTTCTTGGTGTGAACAGGGATTTTGCTGCTCCCCCCACCCCCAGTGGTAATGGTAGGCAATTAGAAAGGCCAGTAGCAAGGTGATCTCAATCCTTTACCAAGTCGCATGAAAATCAGTCTGTTGATACGTTGTGGGGAGTGCAGTAGTGATGGATACATCTAGTTATAAACATTAGTGCTGCAGTAGTGATGGATACATCTAGTTATAAACATTAGTGCTGCAGTAGTGATGGATACATCTAGTTATAAACATTAGTGCTGCAGTAGTGATGGATACATCTAGTTATAAACATTAGTGCTGCAGTAGTGATGGATACATCTAGTTATAAACATTAGTGCTGCAGTAGTGATGGATACATCTAGTTATAAACATTAGTGCTGCAGTAGTGATGGATACATCTAGTTATAAACATTAGTGCTGCAGTAGTGATGGATACATCTAGTTATAAACATTAGTGCTGCAGTAGTGATGGATACATCTAGTTATAAACATTAGTGCTGCAGTAGTGATGGATACATCTAGTTATAAACATTAGTGCTGCAGTAGTGATGGATACATCTAGTTATAAACATTAGTGCTGCAGTAGTGATGGATACATCTAGTTATAAACATTAGTGCTGCAGTAGTGATGGATACATCTAGTTATAAACATTAGTGCTGCAGTAGTGATGGATACATCTAGTTATAAACATTAGTGCTGCAGTAGTGATGGATACATCTAGTTATAAACATTAGTGCTGCAGTAGTGATGGATACATCTAGTTATAAACATTAGTGCTGCAGTAGTGATGGATACATCTAGTTATAAACATTAGTGCTGCAGTAGTGATGGATACATCTAGTTATAAACATTAGTGATGCAGTAGTGATGGATACATCTAGTTATAAACATTAGTGCTGCAGTAGTGATGGATACATCTAGTTATAAACATTAGTGCTGCAGTAGTGATGGATACATCTAGTTATAAACATTAGTGCTGCAGTAGTGATGGATACATCTAGTTATAAACATTAGTGCTGCAGTAGTGATGGATACATCTAGTTATAAACATTAGTGCTGCAGAAGTGATGGATACATCTAGTTATAAACATTAGTGCTGCAGTAGTGATGGATACATCTAGTTATAAACATTAGTGCTGCAGTAGTGATGGATACATCTAGTATATAAACATTAGTGCTGCAGTAGTGATGGATACATCTAGTTATAAACATTAGTGCTGCAGTAGTGATGGATACATCTAGTTATAAACATTAGTGCTGCAGTAGTGATGGATACATCTAGTTATAAACATTAGTGATGCAGTAGTGATGGATACATCTAGTTATAAACATTAGTGCTGCAGTAGTGATGGATACATCTAGTTATAAACATTAGTGCTGCAGTAGTGATGCATACATCTAGTTATAAACATTAGTGCTGCAGTAGTGATGGATACATCTAGTTATAAACATTAGTGCTGCAGTAGTGATGGATACATCTAGTTATAAACATTAGTGCTGCAGAAGTGATGGATACATCTAGTTATAAACATTAGTGCTGCAGAAGTGATGGATACATCTAGTTATAAACATTAGTGCTGCAGAAGTGATGGATACATCTAGTTATAAACATTAGTGCTGCAGTAGTGATGGATACATCTAGTTATAAACATTAGTGCTGCAGTAGTGATGGATACATCTAGTTATAAACATTAGTGCTGCAGTAGTGATGGATACATCTAGTTATAAACATTAGTGCTGCAGTAGTGATGGATACATCTAGTTATAAACATTAGTGCTGCATTAGTGATGGATACATCTAGTTATAAACATTAGTGCTGCAGTAGTGATGGATACATCTAGTTATAAACATTAGTGCTGCAGTAGTGATGGATACATCTAGTTATAAACATTAGTGATGCAGTAGTGATGGATACATCTAGTTATAAACATTAGTGCTGCAGTAGTGATGGATACATCTAGTTATAAACATTAGTGCTGCAGTAGTGATGGATACATCTAGTTATAAACATTAGTGCTGCAGTAGTGATGGATACATCTAGTTATAAACATTAGTGCTGCAGTAGTGATGGATACATCTAGTTATAAACATTAGTGCTGCAGAAGTGATGGATACATCTAGTTATAAACATTAGTGCTGCAGAAGTGATGGATACATCTAGTTATAAACATTAGTGCTGCAGAAGTGATGGATACATCTAGTTATAAACATTAGTGCTGCAGTAGTGATGGATACATCTAGTTATAAACATTAGTGATGCAGTAGTGATGGATACATCTAGTTATAAACATTAGTGCTGCAGTAGTGATGGATACATCTAGTTATAAACATTAGTACTGCAATACAGAACTACGTTTTTACATAGAATTTATTGCATAGGTTAGTGCAGAAAGTAAGTGTAAGATGGAAAGATGACTGAATGATTGTTACGTCACTGCACTGCAAGGTGTGCCATGTTGCAAGACGTCTTGTGCGATATGTTGACACTGACAAGTAAAAGTACATTAATGCATAGAAACACTTCATCTGACGACTTGGACAGCAATTTCAGATTCATGACCGTGGTCAATGTACAGCACTAATGAGGTGACAGTGATCAGTTTTATGATGCCAACACCAATAACTGTGTTCTAAAGCCACCAAATTCATCAGTATCCAGTGTGATTAATTCAGTGTTAACAGCTACAAAACAGAATACACCGGAATAATTTCTTACAACACTGAAATAGTCTTATATTCTCTGTGTTTCAGCACACAGAACATTGAAACATGAACTCTTATAGTCATCAGTGAATATTAATTTTGCATTTAAAGCATCTGTTGCTAGCAGTGTGGGGCGTGCTGTACAACACTATTCACTCTTTAACAGACATGAAATGTATGCACCAAAACACTCATAAGTTAATCAAACCATCACGATAGTCATGAACTGTACAGGTAGACGTAACTGCTTGTTGTGTAACTATTTACACGTGGCTTCTCTCGACTACCTGGTACATTCATTCAGTAGTTAACTAAATGTGTCATGGCTTTTGGAACTGCATTTCAGTTCAGCGAACATATAAATGTGTAAATGACATCAAAATAATACAATTAAAATGTTATCTTAAAGATCTCATTGTTTTCACAATAATTAAACAAGACAGAGTTGTGTATTTTGTAAATGCATCAGTGATTAATTCTAACCCTGATTAGTATAGCATTTTGCAAATACATAATTTAGCATGAAACAGTAACAAATACTCTTTAAATTGATAATAGCAAGAACAATCTTCACAACCATCAGCAGTTTTCTTGGTTTTTGCTTTTCATCCTGTTCTTGAAGCAGTAACCATTACAGATTAGGCAAAGCCACAAATAACTACACTTATACAAACAAATCTTATTTTGTTTCAAAGCCTGATTCTTAAAGACAATCAGTATAGCAGTATTTACCAGTGTTCTAACTGTATTTAATACTTAGCGTGCATGAGCGTCACATTTGAACGGGATCTCTATCTCGTTTTCCGTCTCACTTCCAATCCACTAGGAAAGCTGCGATCTTCAAGGCCCAGTTCTTTAACTTTGCTTCTGGATCGCCACACCTTCACTGTGTAATCATCAGAAGTGGTAACAAGCATCTCGGGATCTCGAGGATTGAAGGCCACCGAGTTGACGACGTCAATGTGCGGGAATTTGGCAAGACACACTCCGTAGTGACGGTCCCACAGGTAGCCATGTTTGTCTTCTGCTCCGCTAATGAACATTCAAAGCAAGTACAATTTTAATGAAGTCTTACAGATCCTTTGGTCTGATTCATCTGCTTGTTTAAGTAGTTGTAAAGTTCCGTCAAAGGTGTGGCCAGTGTGAAGCAAGGCAGATTTCAATTTTAAGGTGCATTTAACCTATATACACTATGCCATGTAGTGCAGTTCTAAATATGTCCTCCACAATTAACTAATTCTCTGATAAAATGTTTGTTTACACAATGCACTTTCCCTGTTTGTACTGGGCTCAATTACTGTGTATGAAAATGGAGATCTCTTCTACGTTGGTTGTTTCCAGTGACATGCCAACGTGATCAGAATTACATCCCTCTGTCACACACTGCACTAGACTCAAATACCATACCAAGTGGCAGCATGTAATGTTGCTTTGTGATGTAACCATATATTTTGGGCTTCTTATTTCAAAGTAGATAGGATATGTTTGCTTAGGAAAACAATTTGGTGCATTTATTCAGTTTTTTTTTAATTATCTCAGAAACAAAAAGATGGACAGACAAAATTTACTGGACAAAAAATGTCGTGTGTTTTGTATTTCTCTACAACTTATGTTTAACTTATTTTATGCTACAACAAATATATAGTGAGTTACACTTCCTGTACATGTGAAACACTTCTCCATATAAAGTGTCCATTATTGCTATTCAATTTAAAATGATGTTAATTTTATTGAAACTTCCAATGTCAAATTTAATGAAGATCCATTCAACCATTCTCAAGTTGTTTCATTCAAACAGACTGAGATATATGGTGAAGTAACACGCAAGATTTGCGGTTCTTACAGGAGTGTTTCTGAATGGACTGTGACACTGTATTATTGGATGAGTGGTTCATGATGTTTTCAAGGATCATAATGCCTTCACAGTACTCCTTGGACTGCATGACTCTGAAGATGAAGGCCCAGTGTTTGTTGGAAATGTCAGGAACCACTCGCCAAACAGTACAGCATCATATCCCAGAAGATCTGAACCCTCAGACTATTACATGCTGAAGACTTGTCATTCAAACAGATAAATACGTATAAGTGAGGAAAGAGCACGTACTAATCAGACCATTACAGTGACATGGATATTTTTATATTCTCCTTCTGTGGTCACTAGAAAACTATCATAAGTTGCTTTTAAGACCTATTTGTACAGAACTCACCTTGCAACATATTCATTGCACACGTCTAGGAAAATGAAGAAACACTCATTGTTTGGAGTGTACGCCTTGTGGGCCCGCAGCATCGTTCCGACTTCTTTGAGCGTAACCAGATCGATGACATGAATGTCAATCTCCTGTGCAATAGGTGGTGGCTCAAGTGGATTATTTATCACATAACCTCTTGGCCAAGGACGACTGTTTACATACAGGTACCTGTTTTTGGAAACACAACGTGATAACTGATACAAGGATATAGACATGTGCAGCATGCAGTATAAACTGGATCTACATATATATATATATAACACAGATTCACGTTAGTCTTCTTGGGATTAATCAGGAAAAATAACGTCAAATGAAAATGAACAGCTGGACACAAACAGCTGCCATACCTGTGATCAGGAGAGAGTCCCATGCCTATAATGTGTCCATGAAGATCGATAAGATGATCAACTTTGTCAAACCTGTCAGCGACTTCTTCGTATACCAACCAGTTGGGCTCTGGACGTGGGAGGGCAGCATTCTGTTTTTCTCTCTCTCTCTCAGCCAGACGTTCACGAAGGGATGGCCCTGGATTGAGCTTACGCGGGAAAGACACGGACTTGATTCGTTTGAACCCTATTTGATGTGGAGTATACGTCTTTGAGCCAGTGGTGAATATAAGATATTTCTCAACATGTTCAGACAGATCATCACTTTCACTTGCACATTCTTCAGTCTCCATTGATGCATCTGATATGCCAGAAGTCACTTCATCTGCACTGTCATTGTCAGCATCATCTGAAAGATATAAAAATTTATGTTATCCACAAAACATTTCACAAGTCTTCTCATCCTGTCAGTAGAAGAGTGACCCCAGTACCAAACACTGGCCAAATATGTTGCACTTGTGCAAGATTGGAGGTTATCATGGCTGTGTTGCTGAGGGTTCGAGACTTGTGGGATGTGATGCCATGCCATCAGGTGTGTAGTACGTGATGTTTCATAGACTGTAGTGCATCCATCTGCAGTGTCAGGTGATCGTCTTGGACTACTGACCCTTGAAGATGAGAGCTACCACGATTTCTCTAAAATGTCAGGAGCCACTCGCCCAATCACATGGTGTCACATCCCAGAAGACTTGACGCCTCTGGTGTACTTGTTTTGTAATCAGTTCCTGAGTTCACATCTTAACCCACAGACCAGCCATCCTGACAGGATTTTTGTAATTTTCCAAGTCCTTCCAGGCAAACTACAGGATAGTGCAATAACATATGCCATGATTCCTTCCTTCCACATCCTTTTCCATTCATTCATGAAGCAATGTGTCACGTGATGCTATACAGGATCACGTAATAAACTGAGACTCGGTTTGAGTGGGCACAGTCGTCCCAGATGTGGTGGGAAATGCAGAAATAAACTCCACCCCTGCCAGGAATCAAACCCCAGTCATCCAATTTAATATACCTGCACTATCTTCACTGTCACTGCCTTTAGTACTTTGTGCCTTCCCTTGTGTTTCCACTTGGCGGTACTCAGCATTGTACTTAATTGGACATGCATAATCCATTCCGTCACCTAGGCGACGCCAGTTTAAGAATGCACCCTCAAGTGTGCTGCACCTGAAAATTATGACATACTGGTAAATAAGTACTGTTATATGAAATATTACAATCATTTATGTGGGATTATTTTAAGTACACTTACAGACGTGTCCTACAGGTCATTCAAAATATGATAGACCTCTAACATTATATAATTTCAAACAATCACACACATAAACAATTATAATTCATTTACTGTGTACAAGTATTTGATTATTTGAGTTAGAAGCGAATTTTAGGTGTTCAACTTATTACAGTGCCAGGTTACACATGTCACCTGCGTATGGTGCTGCCAACATGTAGAACGTAGTCAACAGAAGTTCAGAACTACTATTTTTATTACACTACAGTAGCACAGGCAGGTCTGACCATGTACGCTATTGACTCCCCGGAATTACAAAACCCAGCAAGTTAAGATAACAGAAGTGTTCCCCCAACCAGCTACATTCATGTCACATTACTTATGAACTACAAGTTCCCTAACATTCAGTTTAATAGTATACTCCCACCTGTTCCTCCATTTTTCCAAATTATCCCTCTCCATGTGTATCTCCCATGTCAAACCTAAAGTTGTGACATTTGAGCTCTCAGATTTTGCAGGCCTTTCACATTGTATACATTGAAATATGATACATTGGGTTGCAGGGACAGGGTCGGTCCCTGTCATCAGGCTTCTTCCAGAACACCTGTCACTACGTGACGATTATTTACACTGTAATTAAACCCGGAGTAACGTCAAATCAGTCAATACCACATATTCCAAAAACAGTTTGGAAAATACGGTTATGCAGATTTCACTGGACGTCAAACACACAAAATACAGAACTGGTCTCTGTAACTATTTCCTCTCACTAAACAGTAGCGCTGTGTAGGCGATCCTGGTAGTCGTAACGTACATAATAACGGCATGCTTGAAGAACACCGTCAGCCAACATGGAGGGATAATGGATTCTGGAAGCAAGCCCATACACATGTATTGTCTAACACCTCAGGTGGCGGTTCTGGGATGGAATCACAGATGGTGATGGAGCGAGTATTCACTTTAAAAGGCAGTGAAATAAAAATGGCATCTGGCAACACAGCGATGCCCCCTTTCCTGCAGCTGAGATGAACTATAAATGTTCTGACTACCAGGATTGCATACACAGTGCTACTGTTTAGTGAGAGGAAATAGTTATAGAGTCCAGTTATGTATTTTGTATATTTGATGTTTAGTGAAATTGGTATAACCATATTTCTAAACTGTTTTGGAATATGTGGTATTTGCAGATTTTATGATGCTCTTGGTTTAATTACAGTGTAAATAATCATCACATAGCGACAGATGTTTCAGAATAAGCCTGATGATGTGGGATCGAACGTGTCCCCGAAGTATACTGTGTTATATTTCAATACATACAATGGGAAAAGTCCAAAAAATCTACGAGTTCAAATGTCGTACATCATCGTCAGAACCCTATAGAATAGTACAAAGTTCTGAACTTGCTGATTATAATACTAGGAGAGCAGCAGATATCGCACAGGGCCCACTAAGGATCAGAGAACTTATCTAATACTCCAAAATATCATGCAACTGGCATATTATAATTTACAGTAATACGGACAGCCCTCATTTAGCACACCTTTTCAGCAGTACATTTCCCATTTAATGCACATTTTACTTTTCAACATTTTGTGCATTTCAGTTTTTAAACTGCAGCATAATTTGGCAAGGTCTGTAACATCCACCAGTTACTGTCATTTTTAGTTCTGTAAGTAAGGGGAATTTATGGTGCTTATTAGGCTTAAATTTCAGCCTCAAGTCTTCTATGGCAGCGGCATTCAACCTTTTTTGTTCGCGTACCCCCAGATGTAATTTCTCTTTGACTTTGTACCCCCAAAGTTGTTGGTGTGTAATTCAAGTTATACATAGTCTATAATCTATATCTAAAATAAGTTTTAAATGAGAAAAAGGAGAATTGAGCTATTAAATAACAAATATATTATTGCCTATCATATAAAAATTAATAAAGGATCAAAGGTATTTTAGCAAAGCAAAATTATATGCACTGTGTGGAATAAAATGAAACTAGCCGCCCAGATAAGAATTGTATAAAGGAGAGAGAGAGAGAGAGAAAATAGCGCTCCCAAATCGCATGTCCTTACGTCCGGTCTCTTGTGGCTAACCTAAATCTGGCCCTGATTATTCAGTGTTTATCATGAAATAATATATTTATTTTTTTTAATTTTACGTACCCCTAAGATGTCTACGTGTACCCCAGGTTGAATACCACTGTTCTATGGCATAGGGGAGCCTGGACTCGGAGCATACTGTGTATAGACAGACAAGAGCCAGTTATGTCATTCATCACATCAACCCCTGTAATTCCACATCTGATTGCTCAGGAAAACATCCTTGCTTAAACTGTCTGATCAGAAACGTGTCTCCTTTTACAGTTTATTCTTATGATTTGTATTTAAAACAACACAATACAAGATGTGAGGCTCTCACAGCAATGTTGATGACGATACAAGTCTTCTGGGATGTGACATCATCATTCAGTGTGCAGTTTTCAATATGTCAAGCAGTGTAAGAGGAATATAGGTGTTGGTGATGAGGGAGGCAAAAGGAAAGCACGGGTGGTGAACATATGTAACGCCCTGTTTACCCATGGCAGCTATTCTTGGACTGCTTGACCTTGAAGACAAGGCGTTAAGACTCCTTTGCAACAGCAACTACACACCCAATGACACAGTGGCACATCCCAAACAACTTGCATCCTCTTCAAACTATACTTTTCAGTTACAAATTAGGTACACTGAATGAGGAGTGGCTATCCTCATATCACAGAATGTGCATACTGCAGTCTAGAAGACACTTGGCGTAGTACTTCTGGTGGCTCTTCCTCTTCATCCTCGGGGTCTCTTGGAGACGCTGGTAACACACGACCTGATGTTGATGGGTTATTGATCTCTCTGTGAGATGGGGGATTTCCCCTTTCAGAGTTATGCAATCCCTTTCGTGCCTGGGCTCTAGCTTCAGAAGAAGTGGCTGCCAATTCTGGTGGTGATGGAGCCAGACAGTTTGCAACCATAACAGCCCGGATTGAACTGGCATTAGAGTTATAAAACCTGTACAGTTGATCCATGATTGGTACAAGTTCTGATTCTGATTCCTGTGATGCTTTATTAAGCCACAAAATGGAGGTGCTGACAAGATGTGCGAGCCAATGGAGATCACCAGAAAGCAGGTGGCGATCGCTGTACCAGGTTCCGAAGATGTCGTATGGCTTGTTCATCACTCGGCACTGCAAGTTGAAACCAGCTGAAGAAAACGTAAGACATTATCAGTCGTTAGGACACTTGCTACATACATTGTCAGTTATTGTGACACTTGTATACAGTGTCCCTTTTATCATATTGCTCAGCATGGCAGCTTTATCACATAGCCTTCCTCTTCCAGATCATCCTGTGAAGGCTACTGTGCTCAGGGACATCCTGTACAAGTACAACATTGCGTATCTCGTAACATGCACCATATGTCAACTATCTGACCCTTTGAAGCCTGAAATTAGTCTGAAAGGTAAAGGTAAAGTTCTCCCTAGAACAGGCCATAAAGGTCCAGAGGGGGAGTAGAGGTATAGGTCTACTCTTTCTTTAACCTTGGTGCTAGATGGAGGTGGGTGGTCAACGCCACGCCCCGGCTGCTTTACCCCCGGGAATGACCCGGTACCCATTGTACAGGAGGGTGGGTAGGCCCCAGGGCCGGTCTGGACGGATGCTAGAAATCTCGCCCCCACCGGGATTCGATCCCCGGACCGTCCAGCTTGTAGCGAGTTGCTATACCAACTACGCTATCCCGGCCCACGAAATTAGTCTAAACAGTATTTAAAGTTTCATTTCCTACCCCACAGAAAACACCATCTCATTTACCAAGATTAACCAGTTAAAGCTGTTTAGTCAAATAATCACTACTTATTCTTAGCGTCACACAAAACATGTAAATACAATCTGTGGGAGAGACAGAGCTTTTTAATGTTAAAGCAGATGGCACATACAGTAACCACTGAGCTTTAAAAGGTTCATTTACTTCCGCCATGCAAAAGCGTGTCCAAAATTCAGTTGGAGACAGCGCTATTGCAGTGTACTTGGGTGAATTCCATAAGAAGAAGGCAAGATATGACTCCCAACATTGTAACAAATGCCAACTGTGTGAGATTTGACGGAGGCAGCAGCTTTCCTCTGAAATGAAGATTCACGTCTTCTGAGATGTTATGTCATGTTGATTAGTAGTAATTACTGACGCTTCAGAGGAGTGTAGTGCTCAATCCCAAAGATGGAGGCACAATGTAAAGGTATAACATCCCATGACTTGTATCATCATTAATACTGCTGTCAGAATTTCAAATTTTACCCACCCCTGAACTGCTACACCACATCACATCCCAGAGGACAAATCCTGACTCCATTTACAGCCCAGAAACTCTGATTTCGAGTGACATAATTGAGCTACCTTGCAGACTGAAGACGGCTATTTCTCCCGATGTGCTGTGAGGCGTGCCGAAGTGAACACCAGACACCAGCAGCAACGTGTCAGACTGGTTGAACTGTGAGAACTGCGTGTACTTCCAGCTGAATGTCTTCATGTCATGATAGTACTTGATAGTGGCAGGATAGCTGGAGTCCCACACCTTCAACATGTTAGTATGGAAATGACAATCAGTGCCTCTAGAGGCGCCTTTTTCAGTTGAAATACCAACACAGTTATCTCACGGTGTTCTAAGTTACCAGAACATAGCCATCTTTTGAGCAGGTTGCAAACATCTGTCCATTGTGAGCAAAGCTGACATGAAGAACCTGATGTGAATGTTCCTTCAGGACCTCAGTCTGGATGACAGGTGTGTGGTACGAGAGTCGCTTGTATTCAGCCAACCACGATGTCTTGCCTTAGGGATTGAAACAACACTAGACCATGAGATGTGAGGTTCCCACAGCACTGCTGTTGAGGATTAAAGTACTTTGGGTTATTGTGATCAGTAGCAGGGTTATTGACTACAAACGGTTTGTCTTCATCATCTAGACTCTCGACATTTGAAGATGCGGATAGTACGTTCCTTTGAAATGTAGAATTAATAACTTGCTACTAAGTGCAACAACCCAGAAGAACTGAATCGCCAATAGCAGCATGCCGCAGTACATAACTTTAGTTCACTTCTATAGGAAAATGAATATGTAAATAATGTAATTCAGTTTTCAAAACTCTTAACGCAGGTGATGGTAAACCACACAGGAGAAATTAAACTTGGACAGATCAAATTTACCGATGCATGAAGGACTATTAAACCATTAATATACTGAAGATCCACATTCTGCCTGAATTGGACTGCAAAATAATGTGGTTCTAAAACATAACCTTTTCCACCTTAAGAGAATGTTGGTATGCGCAATAATTGCATATTAACAGAAAAGTCACAACTATTGTCACTAGTAAACACGATTCTTTATGCAAGGATGGGATCATGTTCCACAGTAAGAACGAGATAATTAAGAAATCAAATGCACATTATGTGGCAGTACTGTATGTCTGCTGACAGACTCACTGGGGAACAAGCAGACAAGCTGGCGTCAACACAGCAAAATTTTCACAAACAATACGGTTTTAAAACGTGTTAAATAGTACATACCTGGTGCAATCTTCACAGAACGATCAATTTTGAAATTGTGATAAACGAGATCTTTCCATAGTAACTCATCATAACTAACACATAACCAGGACCTGCATGTGAGGCCAACATCTAGCAGTTCCCTTGCAGAGAGGTACTGAAATATATGTAGAAGAATGGGATCTGGGAGGTAATACCAGTTACTGTTCACTTCAAATGGAGTATCACTTGTAAGGTCTTCCTCACATTCCATATTGGACATCTGAAATCACTGGAAAAGAAATGAGAAGGTAGAGCAAAGTTATTTGGCAATTATATTCACATAAGATAACTATAACCTATATCCTGCATCAGGCTCAACTGTTGTAGTAATGATAACTTACAGTTTGTCATTTCCAGATTATAAATATGTATTTATATAAATTATTAATTTGTGGCAAAATGAAAACACGTTCTCTGCTGACTGGGGGTTGTACATTGCCCTGTTGTTGACAATATGATTCATTTCTAAATGCTGCAGTATTTTGTCAACATGAAAGTTAATTATGTAAGCCGATTAAAACTAGATCATGTTCTAAATATCCTAAATATTTCTACAATGTCTTAAAAAGGGTTTTGTTTCCGGTAAATTCGAATAAGACACGCTTGTAAATTGGATGGAAATGAATATGTTTGCTCGTCAGTCATAATCTACAGTTTAATCGCAATTGCCACCTGTGAAATTTAATTTTTTATTACGCATTTTCAAAAAAGATAATGGGAGGATAGAATGCAGATCACGAACACTCACCCAAGCCTCTATTTATGGAATTTAAAGACACGTTGACAACAAAGGAACACCTATCAGCTGATTGGTCTTCAGCTGATTTGTTACAACAGGTTACTAAGCAGGTAGGTAAATTTAGCGTGTGAGTCATGAAGGACTTTTTGTTTTGTTGTAATCTAAATATCTTTCACAGTACGTAGCAGGTGCGCACCCAGAATTTTTCCTTTGGGGGGGGGGGGGGCTAACCCTGAGGCTATATATAAATTATGTTTGATATTAAAAATTGTGTTATGAAAATCATGTCGTGAGTACAACTTGACACTCTTAGCAACTGCATTTACATATGTATGAATATAACTACATGTTCCTTGATTTAATCACAGTGTCCCATCTTAGTTTTTTTTTAATTTATTAATTTATTTTCAAAATTCTAATGTACTAGTCATCACCCGATTTCAGTGGCTGATTTCGGCTGAAAGGAAAATTACGTAAAACGTTTGATACCATAATATCTACAAAATATGTGATTTTTAAATTTCGGTTTTGGGGGGTTTCGGGGAGGCTGCAGCTCGGCACCCCCCCCCCCCCCCCGTGGGTGTGCCCCTGGTACATAGATAATATGTTACACACTTTGTTCAGTGTCTAGTAGAAGATAAAATCGGCTGCGTCTATACACAACTTGGCATGATAACAAATGATACAAGACGTACACGTGAAATTAAATTCAGGATTGCCATGGTAAAAGCAACATTCAACAAGACGAAGCGTCTTTTCACCAGCAAATTGGACTTAAATTTACGAACGAAACTAGTGAAATTCTACATTTGGAGCATAGCTTTGTGTGGTGCTGAAATTTGGACACTTCGGAAAGCAGATCAGAAATACCTGGAAAGTTCTGAAATATGGTGCAGAAGAATGGAGATCAGTTGGACCGATCGTGTGAAAAATGAAGAAGTATTACATAGAGTCAAGGAGGAAAGGAGTATCCTAGATATAATAAACAGAAGGAAGGCTAATTGGATTGGTCACATCTTGTATAGGATCTGCCTTCTGAAACTTGTTATTGAAGAAAGATAGCAGGGATGGGAAGACGAAGAAGAAGACGTAAGCAGCTACAGGATGACCTTACGGAAACGAGAAGATGCTGGATGTTGAAGAGATCTCGGTTTGGAAGAGGCTGTGGACCTGTCGTAAGACAGAGTACGAAATAAATAAATAAACAGAAAATTAATTAATCAATACACAACTATCAGTGGATGTAATGTTGCCACACTACAATCTTGAAATACAAATTTCGTAACATGTTCTTTTTACCGCCACCGGGAAATTAATCGCTGGCCCCCATATGTTGGTAGTCTGTGTCGATAGCGTTGAAGACTAAACCACGTGGAGGTGGAGGTGAGGAGTATGTAAGTACTCGTTTCATTGTAATTTATTTTCGCTTTAGGTGAATATTAACTGGCTTTAATAGTGTATTGATGTAATTGCATGATTAGTAATATAGGTTTTACACTGTTAAATTTTGGCAGAGTGACGTATACTGTTAATAAGAGTTGTGGATCATGAACTACCACAGTCCAGCACTAAAAGAAAGGACGAAGTATATAAATGCCATTCATTTCGTTATAGCGGTTCTTATCATTTTAACTATGTATAAAAGAGGTTTAGCTAAGATATGGAGAACTGGACCTAACACAACCCATTCTTTAATTCTTGGAATCATTGGTGTGGTCTTTTTGGTTATGATTCCGTCTAGTCTGGTATGTTACGTAACGTGAGGATATTGGCCCTACGTTTCTTCGAAACGCTACTTGTCATCTATCAGACAACATTATGTTATAACCAACAGATCACAATCTTCATTTTTACCGCGGGAATCGAGGATCTTACAGCGGTGTTGATGAAGATTCAGAAGTTTTGGGATAGGACGCCATGTCAATTGGCAAATAATCACCATGTCCGTAGGTTAATTTCTGATCCTTTTGACTGTGTGAATCTTGATATTTTATTATGAACATAGCAAAGGTAAAGGTAAAGTTTACCGAAGAACAGGCCATGAAGTCCCAGAGGCGGAACAGAGGTATAGCTCTATTCTTCCGGGGCTGTGGAACGCCGTTGCAGATGCAGGCTTTGTATGCAATAAAGCTTTTGTACTCTGGTCAGTCATTTGTATTTTTCATATGTGGTAACATGATGCACTGTAGGATGTGCATAATGCTGTTCACAGTTTAAGAAGAGGAGAGCGTCCTTCATTATGAGTACTTCTTTGGCAGAGCAGCTGAAGAAGCTAGCAGTACCCCAGACATCTATTCTCATTCAAGGCAAAGCAAGGCCTTCACTGTTGTTTGATCCCCGAGAGGCAGCCAAGTTTGATAGAGACACCTTTTATGAAACAGGTATTGTGTCTTTTGTTACATAAGTTAGCATCTACAAGGAGTGTTTTTGTTGTGTCCCTGGGCATGTTGGCTGTCACAGATGCATATAGGATAGTATGCTGTCATCTGTGGATATTTTAGAGTCCACTTTCCCCATGCAGTTCAACTTGTCTTAATTCATGTAATAGTCTTGAAGTCCAGTCTCCAGCTTGTAAGGAGGCCTCGTATCTTCTGCAACTATTGCTCAACATTTGATGGAGCTTGTCTTGTAATATTAGTGATATCTGTTTGCATGTTGTGTTTCAGTTCTTGTACAAAAATGACTGTATGAACTGCATAATTTAAGGCCCCCCCCCCCTCCAACAAATAATAATTATGCAGATTCAAAGCTGGAGATGGAGAAGAATGGAAGTCAGCAGACTTAGGGCAATAATTTCAATCTAAAACTCAGTAATTTCTGTTTTGTGTTTTACATGTTCTGCCTGATGATGGCCCATCCTGGCCAAAATATGTAGTAGGAATATTAAATCCGGGTTTGAGCTCCACAGTATATTGTGTACTGCATTTGTCTTCATTGTAGAATTAATGTCCATGTAGGGGGCGCGTTTGTGTGAAGTAAAATACTTATGGTGAAAAGAGTTCTTGCATGTATTTGTTAAGCTGGTGGACATTCTCAACATTTTATTGTATTTTATAATTCCTTATTATAATTATTTGATTGGAAAATCATGTAGTGAGAGGAATTAATAAACTTTTGTTACTGATGCTTGGTTTGTGCAACTTTTGGATCACCCTGGATAAGATTTTCGTAGCAGTTAATATTTATAACATGATTGTCTGGAGTAAGACATGGTGTATTGTGGTCACTAGCATTTCAGAATAACATGCTGCCACCATATTCAAGTAGAAGCAGAATGTTGCTCTGACAAATTGGTGCCATCTGCCCAGATGACAGTATGACTCTTATTGACGTGATTGTCTGCAGGTGTGAGTGGCCTTGAGGAATTGATTAAACTGAATCCCAGGTTTGAGGAGTTTCATAGAAGTTTATTTGATCTGACTTCTCGATCCTTGGAGAGATCTGTCGAAGACACGAAGACCAACAAAACTTTGAACAAACACATCCGCAGATTCTTGCTCTTGCTGTCACCGTATTTTCTTCTTAAAGCATCACATAAGGCATTGGAATGGCTAGTGAACAGGTTGGTTGTTTTGGCTGTTCCCATTGAGACCTGAAACCCACTGCCGTTCTCACCTTACACTTCACAGGGCTGGACACTGTTCATTAATTGTGGCAGGTTGAGAGGTTGCGTTGTACGGTGTAAATCAGTAATGTTGGGGGCACTTACACTGTCTGCAGGGTGTTAACGGGATGTGGTTCAGCATGCAGGGAAGTGGGTACTATAGAAAATGTGACACTGTGGAACTTCATAACGTTATCATCATTATCGTCGCCACTACCATTATCATCATGATAATCACCAGTCACTGGGATACACAGTCTTGACAGTTTGATATGCTGTCCTTTAAACAGACACCCTTTGTCATAGTAGGCATTTATGAGTTGCGAGGTGGTGGATGGAAGATATTGCCCTTCGTACTTAATGCATAATCACTGACACGACAACTAGAAATGTTTGAATTCATGTTCCCCCAATCATCTATTTTCTGCTCCTGAAGTGAGATTTTTGACGGATTTGCTTCAGCTTCTGTGATTTGTCAGTCACGAAAGAGGGCCTTCTGTCGTGACTTGTTCAGCCCTTCTTGGAGAGTGTGCATATCGTCATTGCTTAAAATTAATTAAAACTCTGCTGAGGACAGAGCAAAATAAGCTGACGAAGTGACATATGGCTTCAGGTCCGAAGGTTAGTAGCCCAAGCTACTCTAAATTTAGGGTCCATTAAAATTGTCAAAACAAATTTGATGATTGTCCAAGCATAATGGCCAGATGATCTGCTGTCTGGGAACAAGTAACAGAAATGCCACAATTCTAAAGAAATGAGTAAAGCATAAGAATTATAGGGTGGGTGGGGGTTTCCACTTTAGGCTGATGACACAGCTGCACTGATAAACAACTTTGCTTCCAGTTTTTGTCAAATTTGAATTTTTTAGAATATTTCTTTGTTCACATACACTACGGGGTAGCTTACCTGATGTCTGAACCCGATGTTCAGTACACTGTCTCCCGACCGGCCTCCCATCTGTGTGTCTTTCCAAAGCTCTCCCTCCTTTTCAGTTTGTTTTCTTCCTTCTCCTACCCTCATGCATGACATATTTCCTGATTCATTCATGTAGGTAATTTCTATCGTCTACTTATTATCACTCTGCGTCGTTATCCCTTGTGTGTGGGTGGGTGCTGACGCCATGTTAGTTGATATGTGCACGTGTTCAGACTCAGTTTTATGAAGTAATTTATCAGTCCAACCTGAGCTTGCCGGACTAAAATGCTGTTCACACTGATCAGATATTTAAATTCTCCTAAATTTGCAAACATTTGAGATACTGTGACTGAATTTTTTCAGTTGACACGTTTATATATTTTGTTAATTTACAGACTGTTTGTTGCTGTTTCAGGTTCCACATTGAGTCATTCAATGTTGATGACTTAATGAGTCTGATACTCCCTTACCATGATACACGCATTTTTGTGCGTGTTCTGCAGATGATGGACATATCAGATCCAGCCAACAGATGGCACTGGCTGTATCCTTTACAGGGAGCTGGTGTGCCATTATCAAAAACTGCGTTACTCAATCGATGTGCAACTGATGCATCTTTTCTGCACTTCATTTGTAAAATGACCTCAGATACCATCAAGGAATACAGTGTGTATAATTTAAGTTAAAGATTTGTTATTTAAGTGTGAATAATTGTGAGAGTGTCACAATTTTATGTCATGTAGGTCACAGTGAAGTAATATAAAGTCATTCAGCCACAAGCTAGGTTACGTGGCCCCCCTGGCTCTAAAAGGTTCCTATCCTCTCATAGGATGAATTGTTGATGTGTCCTATGGGGGTCTGTTTGGAGAAGATACGTGTTGTATTGCTGTCTTGTTCTTGAACTCCTTTTGTAAAATTAGTATTGTCAAATAGGTGTCACATCCCACCAGACATCACTGTTCACAGTCACTGCAATGAGAAACTCATTAGTTAAGTTTTTTCATTTTTTAGAGAATAAAGATGGTGCTCTGTCGACGCTTTTGGCTTTCCATTGCACGACAATAGTGGGAGGACTGGAACATGTGAATCGAGTGAATGAACTTCAGATGACGCACCTACTGAAGTCCCTATTTAGAGGTCTGACATCGCCTTTAGAGGATTATGTAGCAGCGTCTTACATGATTGTTGCGCAACTCACACATCGCACTCAGCTGTCACCCCAAATCTTCTATGGGATCGTCAACAAAGTTGCTGAGGTGTGTTGTCTAGCAAGTTGTGAGGTTTTCATAGCGGTGTAATTGAGGATTCCAGTTTTCTGGAATGTGATACTGTGTCACTAATCAAGAAGAATGAGGTGGGCGGGGCATGTAGCACGTATGGGTGAGGGGTGAGGTGCATACAGGATTTTGGTGGGGAGACCTGAGGGAAGGAGACCACTTGGAAGACCCAGGCTTAGATGGGAGGATAATATTAAAATGGATCTTCAAAAGTGGATGGGGGCATGGACGGATTGATATGGCTAGGATAGGGACAGGTGGCGGGCTGTTGTGAGTGTGGTAATGAACCTTGGGTTCCATAAAACGCGGGGAATTTCTTGACTAGCTGACGACCTGTTAGCTTCTCAAGAAGACTGTGCTACATGGAGTTAGTTAGTTAGTATTAGATACTGTGTCACTGGTTAAGTGGCTCCTGATGTTTCAAAGGAATATACCACCTTCAGAATATCAGGAACCAGTAATACAAAATCACATCCCAGAAGACTGTAATTCTTGTAGTTGTCTTGTATTAATTGGCCATATTTTTTTCTGAAATGTGTTAATTTTAAAGTAAGAAATTGAGTAATTTTGTAATTAAAATTAGAAGGTGAAATGAAAAATTTACTGTATGAAGTTCTCATGGTAGTGAGTTTTAAGGCTGATCAGGAATGAGATGCTGTATAGTCTGGTGGAAGGTTAGGGCGGTTTGGAGGAACATACTGCTGCCATATTCACGGTTTAACCGTAATGGCACTAATGCTTGCTTTTGTTGGTACTTGGCCTGTTGAGGGATGAAGAGAAGGCAAGGGTGGTGTGTTGTGAACTGGTTGATGCAGATTCCATTCTTCTGGGATGTTCAGCAACGTGGCAGTTAAACCTCAAATTTTGTAGTTTGGTGAAGCTTAACCGATTCTGGCACCTTTCAGCAAAATGTATGCTTAAAAAGCTGTGATACGTATTTTTTTATTGGATGAGCATCCTTCAGGGGAAGGAAATATAAATTGTGAAGGAAGAGCAAAGGAGACAGGCGAGTGTCTTTGGGAAAGTGCTTAGTTTATGAATCTAAATTTTTAATTTAAAGTAACTGATATCTGGGAGCCCTGGTTAACAGCCAAAATGAAATAAGTGACTGTATCAAGGATAGGATACAGAATGGAAATAAAGCATATTTTGCTAACTTAAAACTTTTAAAGCAAGCTACTAACAAGGAATACTAAAGTTAAAATATATAGAACACTAGTGCGACCGAGTCGTCACATATGGATCGGAAACTTGGACATTAAGAACTGGAGAGAAGAAGGTACTGAGATGTTTTGAGAGAAAAATATTACGAAGAATATTCGGACCGGTCCAAGATACAAATGGCTGGAGAATTAAGATATAACCAGGAGCATTGACAGATTGATAGAGGGTCAGGACATAGTGAGATTTATCAAGGCACACAGACTAAGGTGGCTGGGTCTTGTAGAACGAATGCCAGAAACGCAGATGCCAAAAAGAATGCTGAAAGGAAGACTTGATAATAGAAGAAGAAGGGGACGTCCTAGGAGAAGGTGGATAGAAGATGAGATGACGGACCTGGCGACAATGGGAATCAGAGGATGGAGGATAAAAGCAGCCGTAGAGAAGTCTGGAGGGCAGTTGTCAATGAGGCCAAAACCCACCAAGGGTTGTAGAGCCAGTGAAGAAGAAGAAGAAGAAGAACTGTACTTTATGTATTAAAAAATACATATTTATGAGCACTGAATTTTTGTTTATATGTCATTTTATGTATTTTGCAGTGCAACCATCCTAAACTTCATTCAGAATGTGTGCTACTGTTGGTTCTACTGTATCAATCTCAGCACCCTGAGAAGTTACCGTCTGTGTCAGCACGTACTCTGGTGCAGCTGGCAAATCACAGTTGGTTCCCAGCAGTTCTTGGACAGTCGCAGGATGCTGGAATACACATTGTGCCATTCTTCATTCCTCTCCTTCGCAGCACACTTTCAGCTATTCAGTCCCAAACGGATGATAGGACAGATCTGTGTAACTTTGCCGAGCAACTTTTACAGGTTGTGGATGAGAATGTGGCTCAGCTTGCAATTCAGTAAGTTCGTTTAATGCTTAGCATTGTATGTGTTTGTACATTGTAGTCATATTTCAGTCTTACCAGAAGTGAGCGACTCTGTTTATGTTGTGGTTTTTGTAGGTGTGCAGTAAGACACTGAGCTTGTGCGGTGATTTTAAAGAAATCCTTGCTCCTAATATTTTTTTTCTATGCAGATGTACCTGATGATGGCCAAAAGAGGCCGAAACATGTAGTATAAAATACCATATTTAAATACCATATATACAAGTATTGTGATTGACGGTGTTTTTATTAATTTTGGTTTTTATTAATTTTTGTGTGGTGATTGTTCTACATTATATTTATTTGGAAGTTGACAGTGTGGGCAAAACATGTGGCAGGTTCGTCTCTTTTCTTATGTAATGGTGCCAAGTCTCTTTTTCCCCATGATTGTTACACCAGAATTGATGTAAGTTTGGCATTTGTATTCTGATATAAACAGTTTGCACTGGGGTACAGGTGTTTGAAAATTAGTGTTGCAAAATGTGATCAATAAATAAATCTATTGAATGCAGTTACCTTTTTCAGTGTGTTTTGAAGTGTACTTTTCTGTAATTTCTTCATTGTTTAATGTTTTAATTTCTGTTATAAATGAATATTAACCATTTAAACTTACGAGGAACTGCATTCGCATATGTGAACGTGTGTAGAAAAACACCCCTAGAAATTTACTTAATATATTTAGGCAACAAGGAAATTTACTGTATTTTTAAGACAGGCAGCATAATCTCTGTTCTGTATGCCACAAATGCTGTTTATTTCATAATTTAACTTTTTCTGTTCAAGTAGTGCTCATGTTTTTCATAAGCCATGCATTAAAGTTTAAATATCCACACCAGTAGGATATAAAGGTTAAGCAACGTGATTGCTGTCTGTACCACCTTCTTTAGCATTCAGTAACTCTCATTTTCTGCAAACGGTGTGTTTTTGTGTTTAACGTGGGTTTCACAGTGAATATTAATTATTTTCCAAAACAATATTAACCAGTTAACCTTTGTAATGGAGGCATGGTTAGTTTTCTTTGACATAGGAACTTTGTTTTTAAATATTGAAGGTCACGCTTCGAATGGTTTAATGGATTAATTTTCAGTTTTTTTAACCAAGAATGCACTTTTTTTTTCGTATTTCTGTTCCAATTCACCCTACAATGTTTCGGCCGTAACTCGGCCATCATCACGGTACATGATAAGTTCACTTCACTGTTCACTGGTCCATTTGGTATTATCACAGAACCGTTACACTGTTTAAGGCTATTATTTACATTGACAATCCCGGTATACAAACTTTCTTCCAAGTTGTTTCTTGAAATGTTTTGGTGTATATAGTATTATCTTGCGTTTGAAGTATATAGTATAGCACTATAAATTGTGAATATACTCGTAGAGCACTGTGTCGTTGGTAGTTGTTGAAATTGTTAAAATTATTAAAATTATTATTACTAAAAATTGTTAAAATTGCTGGCAGTTGGTCTTGTATAGATGTTGACATCCGTATCTTGCTGTTGTTACTGTCGTGTTGCGTGGTTGGTTAAATGGATTATTTAAATTTCACACAGCTTTTCTGTATGAATAATTTTGTTGCAATATGAGGATGTAAATTCCTGTCATTTTATAGGACTACTTTGAAACTTTTGATGTGGACGGCCTTACTGCAAGAAGGTCAGAGAATGAGGAGAATGTTAACATTGGAATTGATGATGCAGAAGAAGTGGTTTCATGGTATGCTGGTTTTCTGAAGTCTCTGGAGCGCCGCCATCCAAACTCATACGATGCGGTGATTCGCAAGGCACTGGGCAAGAAAGATGATTCATCTGCTGTTGCAAAAGCAGTGAAGATGTTGCTGGGGGTAGCAGGAAGTAACATTTCTCTTAGTGGGACTGATTTGTTTGAGAGAATTCATCATCCTAATCCTGCGGTGAGAGTGGAAGCTGTTAGGTATCTAGTTGAAAATTATGATCATCTACAGGAACGGGACAAGAGCATGACCTGCACTACAGTGACAGCCAGATTGCAGGATGATAACGTAAAGGTAAGTGTGTTTTGATAGTACCTCCATGATCAGTTCAGGCTTCTGTATTGTTGCGTGATTTCAGGCTCCCGCTGCTGTGTAAATGAGATCTTCGCTCATCTGGGATGTTGCACAGCGTTGCTTGTAGTTAGTTTTCGATGTTTCAGGACGCCTAGTAGCCGCTTGAAGATGGGACTGATAGGCTGTCTTGAAACGTCGGTAACTAACTACCAAGCAACGCTGTGTAACATCTCTGAAGAGTGAAGACCTTTTATATTGTTTCTTGTATTTTAGCTTTCTGTTGATAAAAGTAACCGTATTTTGAGAAGTGATGTTGTAAATTGTAGGTACTTGTAATACAGTTAACTATAATTCTTCATGAATGATCTGTATTGCAGTTAAGACAGCTTTAATGTTGTAAATTAAGTTACACAATTACAGATTACATGTTTTGGCCTAAGTTATTAGGACATCCTCAGGTCAAATAACACACAAAAAAATTCACTTAGAAGAATGAAACATTTTTACATCTCATATACTGGGGGAAAATTAGAGGAAATGGCATCTCATATTCTTTTACATTGTTGATATTTTTGAAAATTGGACAATTATTCTGCTAAAAGTGTGTCCCATCGTTATTATAAAATTGAATGTAATAGAGTATTATGTAGACTAGTTACATATTAACGTATTAGTTTTAATTATATATATTTAGTTTATAAAAGTGGTGTATGTAATACACTTTTCTTATGCTCTCACAGGGTATCAGGCAGGAGTATATTATGTGTCTTAAGTGATGCTTAGAAGCATTTAGATGCCAATTCTTTGTCCAGTTTTTAGTGTACACTGAATATTAACAGGCATTTGCAAACGTGTGAGAAGTCTTATTTCAGATATATATGTACGAATTGTGCTGAAGAAAGCAGCTGCCTATTTTGTTGTGGACTCCTTTGCTAAGACTATTCAGTCTTGGGTGTAACTGCTCCTGTGACTCCATGATTGTAAGACAACCATTTTTTCATGATGGCAGGTTGTGAGAATGACACTTGGTCTTCGTACAGAAGTGCTGGTGGAGCTATTGGGTGCCGAAACAGCACTGGATGAGCTTCTGTCATTGACTATGCGTTATTTGGACAAACCTAGCAAGGAATGTTCAGAAGTTGTGCGCCTGCTGGTGCAACATTTGTGTTCTGATTTGCTGCATCGTAACTCTGCACTTGCTCAGACCCGAATTCTGCTGGCGTTACTTCCATTTCTTATGCCTCTGAAAGAAGATGCACTGGATGCTATGATAGCAATTGTCAAGCAACATTCATTTGTTAACAACTGCAAATTCTTGGCTGCATTAATAAAGGGTAAGATGTTTTATCATTTACAGTCATAGTTATATCCTTTGCAGTCAACTGTTGGGGTTTGCCTGCTGCTGTAAATTCCTGTTACTTGTAGAAAAGACATGTTGAAATTTAGCAGGGGATCATTTATTTTGTATCTTTATCCTTGAGGCCCATTTCTTCAGATTTTCTTTATCCCTTCTGTTCCTTTATCTCTTTGCCTTTAATCTTCTTCACAGCGAGTGAGTGAAGTTATATTTTATCCTTTGAATGACGTAGGACACGCGAACTACAGGTTGTCATAGACACGGCATGAGAATGTTATCACACACACACACACACACACACACAGTCGACATACAGCGTATTATATTATGCTGTGTATGGGCTTTTGGCAGATTCAAAATTGCAGGCAAGTCACATGTGATTGCCTGTTTGGGCAGATCTGAATGTCACTAAATAAATACACCCGTTCAGTTCAATACAGATCTATCTATCCTTGTGCACATGGGCAGATCCTAAAGGGCTCCATGTTAGCACATGACATATCATGGTTAAATGGGCAATCTCAGTCAGGAGACTGGCTGTCCTCAGGTTTTTCATGGATTTCCTCTGTAGCGAGGTAGGTGGTTAACAAAGTCTGAGAAGAGTGTGTTGATGTTTGTAGTTGGGATGTCAAACTGTTTTGTCGAATGAGTAGTTGTCGATATTATGAAGGATCATAGTATAGGGTCTTCTTCAGTGTCACGCAGTCAAGTACTCTTCTTGGACTGCCTGACTGTGAAGATGACGGCACCATGATCCTTCGAAATGTCGGGAAATACTTGCCTGACAGAGCCTCACATTTCAGAAGACTTGAATCTTCAGCACTAATGACCTCATATCTCACAGATTTGTAGCTGTTCTTCTGCTTGCTTTAGTTGACACATTGACGCCAGTTTCTATAACATTAGAATATACGTAACTGTATCTCTACCGAGGACCACGACATCACATTTTGATGCAGTGTTCTGTATTGCTCAAATGGTTGGGTGCCCAGTAGCTGTATGGTGTTCTAGATAACATGGAGATGCTCCTTTATATATATATATATATATATATATATATATATATATTCCAACAAATGTCATGAAACTACGACAAATTTTATTCTGAAGTTGCATATCTCAGAAGCTCTGGCAGTGTTTACAAAATGCTTGTTACAGGAGTTCTGCAAGCTGCATATGTAACTTGCTTTCACTTACCCTGTGTTTGCGTGTTACAGAATTAAACACTAAAGGCTCTACGGACACATGTTCTGTGTTTCTGTGCTGCCTGTCTGAAAGCAGAGAGCTTCTTCCAGATGTTGACCTTTTGTTGCAAGCTGCTGAGAAGATTCATCCAGCCAACAGGAAGCCTGTTCACATGATGTTGCTGCTTCTGATGATGGCTTCATCTGTTGCTAAGCAACCCACAGCAGCTGTCAGCCAACAGATACTGGATATGGCTGTGACATACTTTGAAACATGTCAGGTAGAGATTGGTGACAGGTTTGCTGCTAGTTGCACTGTTTGTGTGTGTGTTTGATTGTGCTAAATTAGACTTCTCTTTGCTTTTATATTAACATACACCAAAAGGGATGTGCACCAAAAGTGCCAGAGAAACGCTGATCTAAATAGTGTTTAAAATTCATTTCCTACCTCACAGAAAAGAGAAGGTACTGGAAAGTAAAAGAAGAAGCACTAGATCACACTCTGTGGAGAACTCACTTTGGAAGAGGCTACGGACCTGTCGTAAGACAGACTACAGGATGAATGAATGAATGAATGAACGTGTGAGTGAATGACCTTGCAGAAAACACATTATCGCCATTACACACACCAACTAGTCAATACAGTTTAGGGAATTGATCGCTGTTTATTGTGATAATCATTTGAAACACATAAATATACTGTGTGGGTCAACTGTAGAGTTTATTGTAATGTTCAAAGTAGGTGGTACGTACAGTAACCACTATGATTTCAAGGGTGGACTGATATTTGATATGTGCGTTACAGGTGGCAAGAGTGAAAGGTGACATATTGCTGATGGATGGTAATGTGATGGCTGATTGTATGAGCGCGGCCCGTTCAGGTAGCTTCCCGCTGGTGGTTTACCTACACATTTTGTCTCAACTTGTGCAACACACACCACTCTCTAATGTATCAAAATGTGAGAAAGGAAGCTGGTGGGACCTGGATCATCGTGACAAGACGGACAGTGGGCTGAGACTACATTTTGTTGTTCGAGTGTTGGAGGTCCTGCTCGCCGGATGTGGTGTCGCTTACAAAGAAGTCCGCATGCAATATGCCATTTGCCTCAAGCAGTTCTTCCAGGTACCTACATTAACACATATAGTTCCATACCACCTGCAGCTGGGATTTGAACTGCGCACTTCTTGAGTAGTGTCACAAGCGTTATCATCTGAAGAAACATATTGTAGATAGCGTGGAAGTGGGTACATTTTGTTTCCTAGTGGTAAAGGTTGTTGAACTACCAGAAATATAAGCTGATACAGATATTGTGCTGTTTCCCTTGTCTCAGTACTTGAGTGTTCAAGTCTTCTGTGGTGTGACACACTGCCACTGTGAGTGTAGTTTGTGGTGTTTTGAATGAATGTAGCGCCTTTGTCTTCATGGTGTTTTTGGACTGCTTCGCACTGAAGATGAAGGCAGTATGATCCTTTGAAATGTCAGAAACTACTCACCTAATCACACAGCGTCACGTCCCATAAGACTTGAACCTTCAGCAACTCCACAATTAGAACCTGAAAACTCACACATTTACTTAATGCTTGTTACTGTTTGTATATTCAATTAATGTTTTACATTTGTCCTCAGTGAACTCCATAAGCAGTAAACAACAACAGTACAATTGATTAACTCACACCAACAAATGCACCAAAACAAGTTTGTCACTGATTTCTTTATCAAAAGATTACCCCAATACGCATTTCGACACTTCTACATTGCCATCATCAGGGGGATCGTTGGAGTTTGTACATAGACCGATGTTCTTGAGTTGCATCAGAATTGTTGTGTCAATATTCGTTATTACCACTTTGTATAAAATTGTATAAAATTGTACAATAGTAGTGTTGTTAAATTGCTAAAATTAATAGTAAAACAGTGTGGTATATTATATTAAAGTACATGCTGTGATATAATTCATAATTATTGGCAGCGCGGTCCGGTGTGCTGTTTTGTGCCGGTTATCTGTGTGTATTGCTGTATGGTAGAACCTCCTTCTTTCGTGTCTGCGTGGCTTGTGGTCTTGTTTTTGTGCATTTGTTGGTGTGAGTTAATAAATTGTACAAAAATGCACGGTAAATATAACGTGAAGTTCAACAACAGTACACTTTAACAGACACTTCAGCTGATGCACTAAATTCAGCACATTGCAAGAATTATTCTTACTTGTTATTCAATTTAGATTCTAATGACAAAAGGTTTGTCCTTTGTTCTATATGAGTGTGAAAATTGATGTCTCACAATTAGGGAAGAACACAGGTGTTTGAGAATACGGTGCTGTAGTAGGTGTTTGTGTGTAAGAGGGAGGAAGTGACAGGAGACTGGAGAAAACTGCATAGTGTGGAGCTTTGTGATTTGTACTGCTCACCAAATATTATTTGGGTGATCAAATTAAGGAGGACAAGATGGTCAGGGAATGTTGCATGTATGGGGGTGAAGAGAAATGCATACAAGGTGTTAGCGGGAAAGCTGAAGGAAAGAGACCACTTGGAAGAACTGCACATAGATGGGAAGGTAATACTAACATGGATCGTAGGTGGGATGGGAGGGTGTGGACTGCATCCTTCTGGCTCAGGATAGGGACGAGCGGTGGGCTCTTTAAATTCAGTAATGACTCTTTGGTTTCCATGAAATCAGGGAACTTCTTGATTAGCTGAGGAACTCTTAATTTCTGAAGGAAGGGCTGCTCCATGCAGTTAGACAGTCATAAACATAAAACCTCTTTGTCTCTCTGTTCAGATGTTTTGCCCGACACCAGCCTTGCAGGTGAAGTTCCTGTGCAATGTTATCGCCTATCCAGGATCCGAACATGGGGCAGTTGGCTGGCCTGAACTGAGGTTGCGTTGTTTGCGTCTTGTGGTTTCTCTCTTAAGACAGTCTGATGATTCCATCAGCTGGGCTCTGCGCCTGGAGGAACCAGTTGTTCCTGCATTGATGACTGCGGCAGCAAATCCGCTGGCTGTTATCCGTCATGCTGCGTTGGACTGCTTGTTCACGTTAGCATCCTCGATTGGTGCTGGTCTGGATTCTGAGACTTACTTGCGGTTGTTGGAAGCAATAAAGGATAGACGTGAAGAGATTTTGCTAGACCCAGAGTAAGTATGTGTGTGTGTGTGCGTGCGTGCGTGCACACGCGCGCAAGCAGAGGGAGTGCAGGTGGCCAAACCATAGTGTTGGCAGTTACGGTTTGTCACCATGGAGAATCAGGGTGAATCCCAGGGTAATGCATGTGAGATTTGTGGTTCACCTTTGACACTTGGACAGGCTTCTCTCCAAGCTACCTCAGTTTTTCATATCAGTTATTCCACCAGTGCTCCATATTCATTTCCCTCCAGGGGCTGGCACAGTAGGCCTATTTGGGGCCCTAGAGCAAGGGACTCAGTTTCAACCCAGTTATATCAGTAAGAGTCATATGACACCATGAGTTAACTTCACTAGTAATATCTCAGATTCAAATTAGGATTTCACTGTACATTTGATTATACTGTAATCAAACTTCTGGAGATAATGGGGTTGTACTATTGCAGGTCAAGTTTTATACTCGGAATGGCTGTAAAAGTGCATACAAATACCCATGAAATATTTGTATCCTCTTTTGTAAGTCTTCCGACTTTGCAACGTTCCTGTATAGTTTCACTGCCAGGAGCCATCTGCCACCAACTTGATGAATTGAGTGCAATGCTATGATTGCATCCTTTGTGTTATGTCTTTGCTGGTAACATTCTTTGCCTTCTCGTTCTAGGAGTTAATGTGTAGGAACAACAGATGATAGGAGCTTAATGTTTAGCATGTTACCTTTAAACGGTGCTCACTGTTGCAGTGACACTGGTAGCTGGCATGTGTGAGGCTGGAAAAGAACTAGCGGAGAACGGGTTAAACAGACTAGAAATTGTTCTTCTCTGTTGTTTGCAGTCAGCTGTCGCTGGTACTGTACACGGTCCTCTCTCCAGACCCTGCTGTCAAGAGCCTTTTGAAACCATCAGAACACCTACAACTCGCTGCTATACTGAACGCTCTGCTGACCTGCGTTACGTCAGTTAAGACGCCAGCGTACGTTGCTGTAGGTCTTCTGGACTTGCTGGCCTCCGTCAACTCACAGGTTTGCTGATCACACAATAATTGACGCAGTTTATGAGTTTCAGCACCAGTTCCTCAGCATACAGAATTAGTAACATCAGACAGTGGGAGTTGGAGTAGCTCAGTCAGCATAGTGACTAGACTATGGGCTGGATGATGTAGGGTTCATTCTCAGTGAGAACAATAGATTTTTTCTTCTCCAAAATGTGCAGCTCATCTCTTGGAGCCTACCCAGCCTCCAGTTCAGTGGGTACTGGGGTTCTTTCCTCAGGGTTAAAGTGACCAGGACATTCAGTTAATCACCTCCATTTAGTGCTGAGGTTAAGAATGTGTGGAGCTATACCTCTACTCCTCGTGTATGTCTTCATGGCGTGCACAGGGACAAAGTAAGAAGCATAAGCTCAGTAAAACCCAGAGGTGTGCTGGCAAAATCCAACTGTTGGTTTGCATATTCAGTTGTTAACCCTTTGTTAACATAGTATTTGGCATAGAAAAGGGGCTTCTAATTTGTGAGATTTGGGTTTCTGAAGATTACTGTCTGCTGTGATTTGACACTGTTAATCTGGTACAAATTTACCAAAGTTGTGGAGAAACTTATGAACTTCAGGCACTGGTTAATTTCTGTCAGATGACACAGCGTCTCGGCTCAGTAGGCTATAAACTGTGTATTTTGTGTATGTGCTTGCATGTGGGTGGGCTGAGCTTTCTCACAGGCATTTTTTTCACTTACTTTTAACTTTCAGGTACCACTTCAACCAGATGTGTTTGAACTGGTCCCAAAATACTCCCTAGGGGGACCTGTAGCACATGGGGAACATCAGAAAAGCATACAAAATTTTGGCTCAGATACCTAAAGGGGAACAAACACATGGAAGATTTTTCCTGACTCTTTTTTTTCCAGGACATTTTTAATGCACTTCTGCCACTTGGAATTCGCATTCTCTTGAGAGGCAAAAACTCAGACGGGCACCTGGACTCTAATTCGTCAGCCATCTTACGTAATATTGTTCAGCGGCTGACGTGTGACACAGCTGCGTGTTTGAAATATTTGGATTGTTGGAAGTTCGTGCAGACAGCTATCATGGACTGGAAGACGGTGTTACAGGACAGAGGAGGAAAAACTTGTCCTGCCATTATTATGATGCAGCAGGTAAGTTTAAAAGGCTCTGTCTTACTGCATGTTGATATGAGCTGGGATAGCTCAGTCAGTGTAGTGATTGGTCTACGGGCTGGATGATCGGAGAATCATGGTTGGATTTGCATTGGGGACCATGGTTTCCGTCTTTGCCACTATTCCTGGCTTCTGGTGCTGACAGCACTGTCAGTTTCCTCACAGATTACATGAATGGAACAAACATACACACTACAACCAACATTACAATACTGAGTCCAAAGAACAAAGACTGTATCGAAATAAATGACCGGATCATGAATATTTTAATCCAAGATTATTCCCGGACATACTACAATGCGGACTCTTTAGATTTTGAAGATAAGTTGGGTGAACACTTTATCCTATTGGGTTTCTGAACAGTTTGTCACTGTCAGGTTTACCACTGCATAGACTAAATCTGAAAATTGACACTATTGTTTGTTGATTAGAAATTCAGATGCGAGTGAACGGTTAGTTAATGGAATGCAAATGATTGTAGGAAGCATGCAGCACAGCAGCAGAAGTTGTTGGCTCTAGAAAAACTATCCTGATACCCAGGATTCAGATATGTCCATCAGATCCCACCATTCTTCTAAACTGTGTCGAAGATGATTTCACATCAAAATTGTGTTTGCTGTTACAATCCATAAAGCTCAAGGGCAGACGCTTAAACATGTTGGAATATATCTAACGTCGCCTGTCTTCTCCCATGGCCACCTCTATGTGGTAGTTTCCATAGCCTCTTCATTTGACAACGTCGCTCTTGCAATTATTGAAGGGCATTGACAACTTATAGAATATGATAGAATGATAACGTCAAAACCTTGTGTATGGAGAAGTGCTTTAAAGTTTCAAAAATGTAAATAAACTCTTGTTGATTATTTTATTTTCTCTACATGTTTGTTATTTGCATGGGTACAACTAGTAAGTATCATTCTGAATTCTTGTTTTTAATCCATCAGCATTGTAGTTCTACTAATTCTTGGTTTTTGACCCACTTCAATTTTTAGTTTCCTTTTATTTCTGCTTACATGAAGATCCTGTGAACTCTGAAGCCACTTCAGATAGAATTACTATTTTTGTTTTCCAACTATGAGTTGGGGCTTTCTGTCTCAGTTTTTATACAGAAATACTGGATCACTGTAGCAACTTGGAACTAATAAACTCTGATTGCCTAAATGAACATGTTTTTTGCTGTATTCTAAGGCATGTTTTACAAATTACTTGGTGCACCGTTGTGTGCAAAGTTTTTGATTTGGTGTATCAGAACTCTTACATGAAGAAACTACTGTATATGCTTGTTTTTTTAAGTGCAGCCTATAACTGGAATTAACGGTGCGAGATTTGAGGTACTTGCAGCGGTGTCGCTGAAGTTTCAAGTCTTTTGGGATATTAATCAGTGTTGTTGGGCATGTGGTTCCTAGTGTTGTAAAGGATCACAGTGCCCTGTCTTCAGGGTGAAGCAGTCCAAGAAGAATCGCTGTTCTTATGAACTTTATATTTTGTATAGGAAGAACACTTTGATAGGCAATGAGAATATTGTAATGCTCAACCAGTCCAGGAAGATTCTCCAACACAGGAGAAAGTGTGGTAATATATAAGTACAGTGTTAAACGTTACTGGATGGGGCCTTTTCAGGGCCACATCATCACACCCAGGCCCCTCACACATGTCCTTTCATTGGCTCACAACCCACTCTGGCCTGCCGCTAAACATTACCACCGTACATATATTACTATACTTTCATCCACGTTGGCTGTTCTGGGACTGTTTTACACTTGAACATAAAAGTGCTGTGATCCTTCAAAATGTCGGTAACTACACGCCCAATGACACAGCGTCAGATCCCAGAAGACCTGATTCCTCAGCAACAACGCTGTTAGAACCGCGAATCTCACACCCTAACTTGTTAAGTTATTACATCATCCTGGACTGCTGTCTTTGTCCAGATCACTCGTGAATATTTGAAGCAGTGGAAGAACCACTGCAACGCCAGCTGCTGATTCATCTTGTGATTGCTGCTACTGATTCTGAACTTCCTGAAGTGGCATCAGCAGCAGGACGAGTCGTAAAGAAGATCATCGTGGATTCAAAATTAGTTGCAGAAAAATTGGAGAAAATGAGCAGTGCTCAGCTGATAGAGCAGCCAGTTATGTCCCCAGGAGGAATGGTTCTTCGTGGCCGACGGTATGGCATGAAAGCTGCAGCTGAATATTACAAATTAAGCTGAAATATCTGATGCCCAAAAATGTAACTTTTCTGTCAGTTTCAGTTTCCTGTTTTCCTACTGCAGGACTATAAGAAAACACCCAAAGATATGAAATTCATTTCATACTCTTATCAGTATATATAGTACCCATGACTGTTAAAGCAGTGAGCAAGTATTGTGGTACAGTTCTATATGTGACTGAAATCCTTACCCTCGTATTTTTGTTTACATGAGTAGACTTAAATTTCTTAATTTGAGTGTTATTTCTTCTCCAAAGTTTCAGCTACTGTATGTTGTGATATTGACAAGAAGAGCAGCCATATTCCAGATGAAGAACAGGCATAGCTGCTTGTATTAACTACATGCATGTATGTAAAATTGTGATGTTGTTGTGACATAAGTAACAAATATTAATCTAGCTGCCCCAGAATTTTCTTGATGGCGATCGGGTGAATGTGACTCATTATGCAGAAATGTGGTCTTGAGGCTGAACTTTCACACTGCAGCCATCTTCGCACGACCAAATCTGATTGTGTTTTATGATATTTTAATGAACTGTAAAATTCTTTCTGTTTGAAGATCGCAAATTGGGTGATAAGCTGACGTATGTACGCACGTGTATTGCGTGTGCTAGAAGCGGAACATTTCTTTAACTTCTTAAAATTCTTAAATGTACATACGTTTCGTTTCAGGAAAATTTCTGTTTATTCATGTCTTTGTATCAGAAATGGTATTTTTGTCATATACACACACACGTGCGTACACATACACACTCACACACGTGTAGATCTGACATGTTCACCTCTGCCAAAGATAAATCTCTGTGAATGGTAACAATACCGGCCACTACCTTCCCCCCCTCCCACCCCATGTAGTGTGAACAACAACATATATCCATGAAATCTGTGGTCTTCTGGGGTATTACACGGCGTCGTGTGGTAATTGTTTACCGACGTTTCGGGACAACGTATCAGTCTCATCCTCACGGGTCGAGAGTCCGAGTCAGTAAACAATTACCACACGACGCTGTGTAATAACCCAGAAGACTACAGATTTAATCAACATCGCGGCGGAAGCCTGAAATCAACATATATATAAATGTTCAGGGTCAAGCAGTCCAAGACTTCTAGGACTGCGTGACCATGAACGTAAAGGCATGTGGCCCTTGTAAACATCAGGAACTATTCGTCCAACAACACAGCATTGCATCCCAGAAGACTTGAATCTTTAGCTCAGTATAGTGTTCTGGCTATATTGCAGGAAAGTGACGGAAACGCCGTCGCCCGAACTGCTGAAAACGGAGGAATGGAGATACGGTATCACTCTGCTTGAATGGGTGCAGTCCAAGAAGAAGCTCAGGTCAACACACCTTCTATTGTCACCTCTCTTCTCTGTACTTAACAAGTGAGTGTATGTTTGGAGGCAAGTATTGTGTGACATGGGGAATGTATGTGTTATTTAACAGTGCTGCCAATTGCTAAGATTATATCACATCGGTGATAGATGAGTGAATGATTATGGAGCATTGGTGGAATGATACTGACTGGGGAAAACTGAAGTACTCAAAGAAAAGTCTCCCATTGCCACATTATATACCACATATTCCATGTGGACTGGCCTGGGATTGAATCTGGACCTCCACATTGGGAGATCAGCAACTAACTGCGTGAGCCATGGAAAGGTGGTGAAGTGTAGTGACCAAGAAAAATTACAGTTGTTTCAGATCATGAATATATGTACCAACTGTAAATGGTTCTCACATCAGTTTTGCTGAAGAATCACTTCTTCTTGGGTGTTACACTGTCATTAGGTGCCAACATTTCGAAGGATGGTAGTCCATCTTCAGGATTGAGCAGTCCAGGGGTGTTTGCCTGCTTGAGCCTGAAGATGAAGTCACTGCAAACCTTCAAATGTCAGGAACTACCCACCCAGAAGGCTTTAAACTTTATTACCATTCTTTTGTGTGAAGATGGGGAGACATTCATTTTGGCCCTTTTACCAAACTAATCTCAGTCACTGGATGGCTTAGGTCAGTCACATCCATACAATATAAGAGGTAGGGTTTTCATGTCAGTGGTTGATAGGATTTTTTGTCTTCTGTGTTATGTGGGTTATAGGTACCAACATTTCACATGAACATTCTGCATCATTTTTATATGTTCCATGTTCCATGTATTAATCAGATGTATAAAATGTTTAAAAAGACCAACAAACATCCACTATATCACATCCAGTAACTCTCTATCTTATATGCTTGTCATATCCTACACAATGCACACAAATATGGACCACGTAAACCACTATGACTGTTTTTTTGTAATTAATTATCTTCACCGTGCATTTTTTAACAACTCACAAATTACACGCCAACGAAATGCACCACACTTTCACCCTCTACCCTTCAACCCCTACACATGTTTCAGCCTTTACAAGGCCATCTTCAGGGGTCATAATCTACATTTACTTTACATCCACTGTTTATGTCTGCTATTACGTTATATATCACATGTAGTCAAGTTTCATTATCATTTATAGATTACAGTTATTTACAACTTCTGTATTTAAATACATAAAAAATGCAGAATATAAAATCCTTAAATGAGGTTCGTCAATATTTCATAATAAAATGATAAAATGACGCTATATGTTTTTTTAGGATGAATCTTGTACCATTAGCTTGTTTTTTAAAATTCTGGCTGTTGGTTCTGTATATATAGGTCATCAGTTAAGTAAATCAGTTCCTGTTTATGTTGTAAGTGTCCGGTGGTGCAGTTTGACCGCACCAGTGTAGTTTCTTAAGACAGGTTGATTGCTTTTATGCTTTGTGGAATGAGATTATCCTCCAAAAGTCATTTGACACTAGAGGCAACTTGTTTGACATTGAGTGTCAAGTTACTTTTGTGCCACCCTGTATAGTTTCTGCATCCAAATAGTGTTTGCGTCTTATTAACAACAATATTTCGTGCTCTTTATGCTTTTTGAGGTTATTCTGTACTTTTGTTAGTGGTATTTCTAAGTTCTTGGAAGCAGTAAGCATCTTACAGTGAAGATGTATTCCTGTGATTATGATTTCTATGTTTTTGATGGTTTTAGCAGACTTAATTCATCATCCCCCCCCCCCCCAACTCTACTGTGTTTATGTGCTGAACTGTATGGTGTTAACTCAGGAGACGGTCCTTACATTTGCTTCTGGGAGTGTCTCAAGCCTTATGACCTTTATATATGTGTGTGTGTGTGTGTGCAGGTGTTTACAGTTTGACGAACAGCCACCAGTGGAGTACTCCAAGCAGCTGGTGCTGTCGTGTTTGCTGCATTGCTGTCAGAAACTGTCACATGATAGCACGTCTGTTGACACAGTGGTGAAGCAGGCTTTGAATGTGGAGTCTGTGGTGCACTGTATCCGTGCGTCACAAAACCCACACACGCACCATCATGCGTTGCTCCTGTTAGCTTACGTTGCTGGCATGATGCCTGTAAGTCTGTGCTTGTCAGTAGCAGTAGGTTCTAGAATATCATCTGACAGTAGTCCCGTGTCTGTTGTGTGGTGACCTGCCACAGTAATTATGCACTACTTTACAACCATGTACATTGGTAATTTCTGTAAGAGCAACCTAAGTGTTAATTTTACCTACTGGAGTGTTGCCATTTGGTTGTGTCATGACGTATTGTGTGTTTAGCTTGAGCTCATACCTCACAGAGAACACAGCTGATATTCATCTGTTTCTTTGACCTCACCGTGTACCTGACAGGGACTCTCAACCTGTAGCATGACTGTGGCAGCTGCCAAATTTAAAAATTTACCACCACAGTATGTTTGCTTAAGAGGAATGAAGTAAGGGGAGGTAAAACGTAAAGCAATCCCATTACAGGCCTGGACATACCTTTAGGGTTCCAGGAGGTTGAGGCTCCCAGATTTCTAGACAGTCGGCACATGAAGGTGGTAAGGTTGTCAGCCCTACGCACCGGCCGCCTTTACCCCCCAGGAAATACTCCTGATACTCATTTATGTTAGAGGCTGTTATTATTTGGGTCATAAGATTGAGGAGAATGAGATGGTGGGACATGTAGCACATATGGGTTAGAAGAGAAATGCTTACAGGGTTTTGGTTGGGAAACCTAAAGGAAAGATACCACTTGGAAGACCCAGGTGTAGATGGGAGGATAATACTAAACTGGGTCTTAAAGAAATGGAATTTGAAGGTGTGAACTGGATTCATCTTACTCAGGATAGGGCAAGTGTGTAAATGGTAATAAAACTTTGTTTCCATAAAATGTGGTAAATTCTTGTCTAGCTGAGGAACTATTAACTTCTCAAGAAGGACTCTGCTGCGTGCAGCTACGTAGCAGTATACTTGCATGTTGCTATACTTTTACTCTATACATCCTTTGCAACTTCTTCTAGTAATGTGAGTATAGGAACAATAGATGGCAGGAGTTGTATGTTTTTCGTAAATGGAATATGTTGTTTTATGCAGCGTTTGCTGCTTGTAGATGTTGGTGGAAATGAGTTTGAAATAAGATGGTTTGAAGCACGGCTTAACAAATCCCAGGCACTACGTTTCCATGACATCTACATACCTAGTCGTGGTGCCTAGAATTTCAGCAGCATGTGCCATAAATTGGCGTCTGTCATTTTAAATCCTGGTTCACCAAGCACCTGATTGCTAAATGACTCGCTTGTCACCACCAGTGATGATCGTACTACCAGAATCAGTTTAAGAGTGATATAAAAATTTGTAGAAGGAACTGTTCTGTGTCTGTGCTGCCTTTGCCATGGAAGGCAGAGCAAATGACGAAGGGAGCAGGGAAGTAAGGGGTCAGGTGGTCTGTGGTGCTTGTCGTTTTAATTTTGTTTGTACTTTAACCCTTTAAAGACGAAGCGTAAAATGTTTCATTTAAAGACCCAGTCCTTACCGCGCAGTAAACACTTTTCATCTCAGTTAAAAAACAAATCAATTTATGTTATATAAGGCAAAAGTCGGTGTTTGTTGTAATATAAATACAAAACACATAAATACAGTGCGGGCAGAATGTAGAATTTGTGAATGTTAAAACTGTTGATGTATCGAGTAACCATTAGGCTTTAAAAGGTTAATGTTGACTGAGAAGTTCTAATATGAGACTCTTTAATTCAATTAATACTTCTAAGTTCCATTTTGATTTCACATGCTTTTAGCGTGTTTTTGATAAAAAATATTGCAAAAATATTATGTCTTGTTAGAAAAATATTGTCAGTACACATACGTAATAGAAGCAAGAGCAACAGTGAAGGTTTTGGTTTGTTAGTCGTTACAACGTAAATCAGCAGACCAAAAATATTCTTGTCTCCTAAATTTTTGAGCTGATGACTAGATTCAAAGAAAATTTGTCATGTTGTGGGTTCAAGTAGACAGTGTAGTTGGTCATATGTGTTATACATGTGTGCTACATGGACATGCATATATATTGTACTAGTAGAATGGTTTCATAAAACTCATGATTAAATCATCTAATATTTCTGCCAGTGATCAATGTTAATGGACAGACCATATTCCATGTTATGTTTGTCATTTAAATCTGTAAATCTCGGCTTGTAAGATCATATATAGAGCTGTCATTGCTATTGTGAGATTTGGCAGCAGATTACACAGCTGTTTTGTTGAGGACTCTGGCCTTGTGGTATGTGACGATGTGTCACTGCATTAGTGTTTCTTGATGTTTCACATGAACCTAATTCCTTCATCTTCAAGGGTTGAGAGATTGTAGAATTATTCTTCTTGGACCCCTAAACCCTTGAAGGCACAGGCATTATGTTCTGTCTAGATGTCAGTAAACACTAACCCAGCAATATAGCATCACATCCCAGAAGACCTGAATCCTCAGAATTTCAGATTACGTGTAGTACACAAATCCCTTTTTGTACTTTTTTGTAACACTATAGCTGCTATAAAATTTAGTCTGGAATCCAGAATGCTGTCAGACTTTAAATGCTATTAATCTTATCCAGTGGCCAGATGAATGCTGTGTATTAATATGACTTATCTGACTTCTGTTTCTTCACGCAGGAACAAGTGTTACACAACGTCATGGCTATTTTCACATTTATGGGGTCGTCTATTCTACGTCAAGATGACGCGTACAGTTTTCAAGTTATTTCCAAGATTGTGGACACCATAATTCCCATACTTGTCAAGGTCTGTCTACAAGCATGGCTCAGAACTTCGTTTACATCTTAAGGACCATAATTTTAGAATTTTGCTTGCTAGTCCTAAATATTGCTTTCATTCTGTCTGCCTCTCTTCCTCTTCCTTATGTATGTCAACTTGATGTGGCTTATCTCTCCATGTGTCTCTGTCTTCCCAATTTTCTGTTCCTGTTTCCTTGTTTTTCCTTCCTTATGTATGTTACATTTGTAACCCAAGATACTGTCTGATTGTGCACGGACACAATGTCATATTCCAGAAGAATGGAATCCTCAGCTATACTCAAAACATTCTTAACTTTTTATTTCCATTTTTGCCTTTGTCTTCCTTTTGGGCATTCCAGTTTTAGTTTCATGCTCAAAACATGTTTGTACCTTTCATTCTGTGACTTATTAACTGATCTGTGGACCCATAATGTGTTACTGCACCTGACCAAAACCCTGACTTTTTCCCACATTAACCTAGGTCAAGCCCAAAATACCGTTGTCCTGACCGTAGGACGTGTAACTGGCTGTTATTCATTAGAGCCACTGATCTTTTATTTATTCTTGCGCAATTTAATGATACTGTTTGAACTGCATTACTCGCTCCTGTGGCTACCGGTACAGACTGGTGCTGGCTGCTGTGACTGTGGCAATGTACTGTCACGTACATAAGTAGGATACTGCGTGACTGGCTTAAGCGACTGTTAGCATCTCATCAAGGATTTTGCTTTTCGGTAGTTGTTTGTTGTTGCGGTTTGTTGTTGTGTGGTGGCGGCGGCGGCGAGGGGGAGTTCCAGCCAGTACCACTAGGTGTCTTGGTGTTAACATGGTCATTTATTTATTATGAAAACAACAATTTAGGTGCCACCAGAAAGGAATGTTAAAAGTGGATGGTAGTAAGAAAGAGGTGAGGGAGTTGTGCAGTAACTGTGTGTGAGCTTTGTTGTGCAGTAACTGTGTGTGAGCTTTGTTGTGCAGTAACTGTGTGTGAGCTTTGTTGTGCAGTAACTGTGTATGAGCTTTGTTGTGCAGTAACTGTGTGTGAGCTTTGAAAGTTTTAAGAAACTGAAGACTTATACATGATCTGACAATATGTGGATTGGTATGTTGAGGGTGAAGGCAGTGAACGTTGCTACCTTCCTACCAGACTGCACGGCGTCAGTCCAGATGGTCACAGTTATTCCCTTAAAGACTTCCATAAATGGCGTCAAGTCCCTGCTGTTTCAGTATTGTCATAAAGATCTTAATTTTATATGGTCTTTGTTATGTCTTGATAATTAAGGACTGCAGAATAGTGTCAGGCTGCCTTTTATTGAAGACTAGATGTTGTAGCACAGGGTGTTCAACAGCTAAGGTTCCCTGTGTCATAAAAATTACATTAGAAGTCATTACAATGTTAAATGCGCCTCATTTATTCCACTTTAGTATTATCATTTTTCAGTGTAAGCCATGAGCACATTGATGCATTTGTCCAATCTTGGCATGATATTAAGACTTCCATCGCGATGGAAATCAGGCAACCATTCACAAACGGCCATTTCCACTTCATCACTGTTGTGGAATTGGTGACCTCCCTAGTGTTGCTTCAGTGGCCTGAATTGCATTCCATCTTGTTTTGTTTGAGAAGTGAAATTTGTGAGTGTCGAGGGCCTAATCTGCACTGCAGTGTAATTCTTAAAGTTGTGCCAAGATTGGACAACTACATCAATGTGTTTGGGGATTATGCTGAAAAGTAATGATACTTAGGTGAAATAAATGAGCTACATTTAGTATTGTAATGACGTTTCATGTAATTTTTGTGACCGAGGAAACCCACTTATTGAATATCCCATGTACAGTCTTAAGCATGAACTCTCAAAACTTCTCAGAGATGATGTTTGTTGACAGTGGGTCATTTTGATGGGATGGTTATGTGATGTCACTGACTAGGAAGTGTCATTCTCTTTTCCATCGGTTGTATGTGCTAATGCCGGCATCTTGTTCTTGTTTCTAGGCAAGTGAAAGCGCAGTAGAGCGTAGTACAGATATAGATGGCGCAGTGTGCGCAGTACTGCGCGTCTTTGCTGATACCGTGCTGCATATCCCAGAACACAGACGACTGGTCCTGTTTAATAAAATTCTCACCACCCTTGGTCCAGAGCATTCGCTGTGGTTATTTTTGTGTCTAGTGCTGGAGGAACACGTGAGTCACAGTCAAGAAGAAAAGATGTTAGCCAGGCAGCAAGACTGGGAAGAGCTGCCTCCAAGACAGGAATTTGCTTTAAATCTTGCCAGAACTTTCCGACCGTTTACTGTCATTGTCACTTGCATCAAGCTGGTGAAATATGTTCAGTCGCTGCCCATGGAGAAAGGTAATAGCTTAGATGTACATCATTGAATCATCAGGTTATTAGTGAATAATGAGTTAGAAAGGATGTGGAATGAGTCGTGTAATTTAAGGTATACTGACCTAGAAAGCCACAAAATTCGTCAATCCTATTTTACAGAAGAATCCACAAAGCACAGCAGAGCACATAAATCTACATCATCAACCTTGGCTTTGAAGTTTGTGCCAGGTTTGTTCAACGTGGAGCTTCACAGTGCAAAGCAGTTGCGCCACTTCAGGTTCACCATCTGCACGTATGTGTCGTCGCTGTTGTCATCTGCTGCATTTGTGAATCAGGTGGCAGCACTGGGTGATGAGGCCACTCAAAAAATGGAGCCACTTTACCAGGAGCTAATTGAAAACATATTAACATATATACACGCTGTGAATGAGCAACATGACAGGAGAGAGCAACAAACAACAAAGTACTGGACCGTCATGCTTGGTCTGGTCTATGACGTTTTGGATAAGGTACTGATATTTCAGTGGCTTTAAGCTTTCATGGTGACAGAATTCAATAAAATTTTGGGCTGACAGCTACGTCAGGTCGTTCAAGAAGACTGACCTTTCAGAAGCCGACTCTGTCTCTATCGTCAGAGCTCTGATATGACTTAACACGTTTCATTGCTGGGCATTACATCCCCGACGGTGTTAAATTGCCAGCGATTTTTTGAATGTTAAACAACTAGTGCGTCGTCTTATAAATTATAAAATATAATTATATATAAAATGCATATATATTTTCCAGTTGTCAGCTAGGGATTAATAAAGATGTAAAATGTGTTTCGTGAAAGAACTTATTGTGTGCGTGGCCTATTTAAGGCAAAAGAGCGGAGTAAACTTTAGATCGACTAAAGTCGACGCTGGCAAATTAAAACATAAATACTTAAAATGACCACGGTCGACTTTGGCAGTGAATGTGTTAAGAATGTGTCGAACTGTACCTCCACTTCCTCATACCTTTCCGAATTTAATATCCTTTGCAGTGTTTACATTAGCAAGCTGGGTAGCTTCTAGACTATTGTAAGTCTGTACAAAATCTGTGTGTCACATCATAGTGTGATCTGTATAATTGCAAAAGGAGCTTCTAAATTGGTATTTCTTGCTAACCTTATTTACAGTGGGTTTAGTCTTCTGGGCTATGACACTTTGTCTTTGGTTGAATGGTTCCTGATGTTTTCAAGGAACTTGGACTGCTTGACCATTGAAGATGTAGGCACTACATTATTATCAAGTGTCAGGTACCACTCACCCGGCACAGCGTCAGTCGGGTACCACTTGCCCGGCACAGCGTCACATCCCAGAAGACCCGAGTCCGCAGCAACAATGCTGTGAGAATCTCAGATCTCACAGTGTTGTTTATCTTTAACATTCTTACAAAATATTTCAAAATTATGGATTTTGTCAACATCTATAAGTTGCCACTATGTTTAATTTAGATGGATCTTTGATTTCAGGCTTCCGCCGCGATGTTGATGTAATCTGTGGTCTTTTGGGTGATTACACGGCGTCGTGTGGTAATTATTTACCGACGTTTCGGGACAACGTGTCGGTCCCATCTTCACGGGTCGAGATCCAAGAAGGTTACTTCTTGGATCTCGACCCATGGGACCGACACGTTGTCCCGAAACGTCGGTAAATAATTACCACACGATGCCATGTAATCACCCAAAAGACCACAGATTAGATGGATCTGTTACTCTGTTGTCAGACAGTGCTGACATCTCAGATACTGTAAATGATACATTCTTGCTGACTTTATTATAAGTCCATTTTAATATATGAGTGTCTTGTGACACACTTGATGGTGAGAAATGTAAGTAGGGTTTATGATTTAAAGCTTTCACGGTGACTAAACTGAATAAAATGTTCTTGGGCTAGCAGCCACATCAGGTTGCTTAATGGTGAGTAAACTGAGGTTTGAGGACCATCTCTGTCCTTGCTGTCAGAGGCTAAAGACTTTGACACTTATTCTTCACCGGCACTGCAATGGCTCAGTCAGTATAGTGACTACACTGTGGTCTGGATGAACAAGGAGTAGTGATATCATTCCTTGCCGGGGCAAGAGGATTTTGTTTCTCCAAAGCATCGAGACTGACTCTGGGCCTAACCCAGCTTCCTGTGGGCACTGAAATATGTTTTCCCAGTGTGTAAAGTGGCTGGTGTGTGGAGCTGCCAGCTCACCTCCCATCGATTTGTGAGGTTAAAAATGGGTGGAGCTACACCTCAGTTGCCCCATATTTTTCATGATACGGTGCTTAACGGAACACAGGGCTTTGTAACGTTACTTTACTTATTCATTGTTAGCTAAATGTATTTGAACATGTTTCAAAAAATTGTTTTACTGTGTTTTATGTTTGGTGGTGAAGATTGGACTTTGTTCTTATGTTGATAGTGTTTTTTTTTGATTGTCCAGGTAAATGCTTTGCTTCCCAGCAACATGTTCCTCTTGGTCATCAGAGGTCTCTTGAACCACAGATTGCCAACAGTTCGTCGCAAGGCCATGGAGCTTCTAAATGCACGACTGCAACATCAGGGTCATTTCTTCTCCTCGTGTAACCGTGAGGCACTTTATTCACTCCTGACACCTTTGTTGTCAGTGATGGGCAGTATTGGCAGTGTTACTGTCAAACCTGACCTTGAGACCAATCAGCAAGTAGCCATGTTCTCAGTGAAACTCCTCGCACGGCATCTTGCACCTGAAAATCCATCGCAGTTTAAACAGGTAAAGTGCTTTTATTATTCTGTAATCACCGTGCTCTTGTCACAGTCACTATTTACAAACCAACTGGATGCAACTCTATTTAAAAAACTGTATAGTTAAGTTTTATTAAAACCCGACATATGTTTCGGCTGTTATAGAGCCATCTTCAGGGGTTTTATTGTCGTTAAAACTGCATATATTAAAACGTCTTTTTCATTGGTTCACTTTTAGGCAAGGTTTTTTTCACTTTTTCACTGCTTGGTATGCACAGACACTATTTGTTATCTGTCTAAAATAATATGTTAATCAAATACAATACCTATGAAAACATTAACATATTATTTTAGCACGTATAACAAATAGTGTCTGTGCATACCAAGCAGTGAAAAAGTGAAAAAAACCTTGCCTAAAAGTGAACCAATGAAAAAGACGTTTTAATATATGCAGTTTTAACGACAATAAACCCCTGAAGATGGCTCTATAAGAGCCGAAACATATGTCGGGTTTTATAAAGTTTTTAAATATGTTTTAAAAAACTATACAGTTTTTTAAATAGAGTTGCATCCAGTTGGTGTATGTAAATATGGAGGTAAAATGCTGTTTGGTGTCGTGCAACAAGTATGTTTATGAACGCTTTAAAGCTTAAACATAAACAATGTGACAGTACTTTTCTGTGCAGTGCTCCTCAGTATCTGGAAGAATGTTGCTTTGTTTGAAGGTCCCAGGCTTTGCCCACTTGTCCTGATAATAGTAGTACTAAGATGAAGATGAATGCGGAGCGCTGGTAGATTGTACTGAGAACGAAGTACTTAGAGAAACTGTCCAGTGCCTTTGCCACTTGTCTGATAATTAGTACTAGATAAAGATGATGCGGAGCGCTGGTAAATATCTGAAGGAAACCGAAGTACTTAGAGAAAACGTCCCAGTGCCACTTTGCCCACCGCAGATCTCACAGGTACCAGTTGATGAATGCTTTTTCGGGAAGTGGTCACTGTTTTGGCAATTGTATGAAACAACTAAACTTTCTGTGTTGGCAAAATCCCAAGGTTTTTTATGTTAATGTTAGTGATACATTTAGTAACCACTGTGGTTCATATGGTTTGGGCTAGTAGCAAACCAGATAGAGACTTCTGTTCTGTTCAAAGAAAGTGGCTCTGTATAAACCTACAAATGTTTCCTTTAAAGATTTTGGAACGAGTGACAGAACTGGTGCAGTCAGACGCCGTTCAGAAGAACCTCCTTGCGTCAGTTGTGTTGTGCTTAGCAGAACTTGTCTCTGTCCTGAGGGCCAATGCTATTGGTATGCTTGGCCAGTTTATGCCAGCTGTCATTAAAGTTCTGCATAAACAGCAGGAATTAGAAAGGTAAGTACTGTGTTTATATTTCATTTGGCATGTGTCTTGTGCATACAAACCTATAATTTGTGATCATCTACTTCAAGGACTGTGTCCATTGCCTCGTATTAAAAGGCAATAAAAAATTATGAAAATGAAGAAATTAGTAAAACGGTACATTGTGGGGAGAAGCTTGGTCCCTGTTCTGAGACTAAAAATTAGGTTAAGACCCATGGGTACTGATCCTGTTCGCAATATTTGTTAATAAATTTTAACACAAGATGATGGACAAAGTATATAATAAAACTACACATTGTGTATCGGATGTGAGGTGTGAGGTTTCTGCAGCGTTGAAGATTTATATTGTGGTGTGTCCGTGCCAATGCTTCATAAGCATGCCCTATTTACATCTTCGTTTGTACTCAGAAGATGCTGGTAACCAGTTACCAGACTGTGTGGTGTCATGATCTTACATCACAGTATGAATATTCATAGGCTGCGAAAACCTCAAAACTAAAATCATGAGGCACGGTTGTGAAGATAAAACAGCAAGAAACTGAAGTACAGTAGAGTCCCAGATATCCTACCTTTGGTTGTTCAACATTCCACTTTATCCAATGCAGCCATCACAGTCCCACTCCCTTGCTGCTGTGTTTGTCAGTGCGTCTCATACCGCTGTGGATGAAGGTTGTCCGGTTTACTTGATTCAAATTTATTTCCTCGAATAATAGTTCTGTACTCTATTATGTTAGTTGTACTGTAGAATAATTATTAATAAACCAAATTTGTACTTGTATTGCACTGCCATATAATTTGCAATTTGTTTTGCCCCCACACATTTTTGCTCTATCTGACATTTTTGCTAATCCAGCCTGCTGTCAGTCAGTTACATTTAGATCAGGACTGTAGTGCAGTCAACATCGTGAAAGTTCTTAATTACATGAAGAACGTTCACGGTTGTATTGTTTTTTAAATTATAGTTCTTTTCATTTCATTAACTCTTAACACTGTACAAGCCATATCTGAGTATATCTGCAGAGTGTGCCCTGATGACATTTAAGTTCAAATTTAGTGCTGTCTGTCTGTCTCTTCTCTCTCCTTATCCACTAAATTGTGCCAGATGTCTCTAGTGTATGGGCTGTTACTAGCAGTTAGCTTAAATATACTGGAAGGCAGCTTATTGAAAATGTAAGAAATAATAATCTTTTACTGTAAAAATAAAATCCACCTGCAGAGGGTTAACAAGTATACAGAATGTGAGTGTGGAGGTTGTCACATCTGTGTGATCAAGGTTGTCACAGTCCTCTGTGTGATCAAGTTGTCAATCTGTTATCAGTTGTCTGCTGCGATGTAACATTCGGTCACTTGGTAAATGCTTCTGAACATTTTGAAGGAAAATTTTCCTTCATCTTCAAGGGTTCAGGGTCCATGAAGGACCTTGAACCCTGAAGAAGAAAGCTGCTTATTTCTTTGAAACATCAGGAACCACCTGTTGACACAGCATCACGTTCCAGAAGAGTGGAATCTTGAAGTACATGGTAGCGACATTTCACTGTGTGTGTGTGTGTGTGTATTCAAAGCTCATTTTTGTTCTCAACACTGTATTTGTTCTCTTTGCAGTCCAAACTTGGTTCTGTTGAGCATCGTCACAGCCACCCTGAAGATTGTTGAGAGCTTACCGCACTTCCTAAGTCCTTATCTGGACAAGTTACTACATGAGGTTTCCATCCAGTCAGCCAAGTGGCAACACGTCAGTGATGACTCAAAGGTCACACCTGTTGTACATAAGCTGAAAGCAATCAGGTAAACAGACTGCCTTCTGTTATTACAGCCTGGCTCAGCCATAGACAGCCTCAGCTGTGCTGTACCATTGGCTCCTATCTGGTGCTTGGGTGTTCCAGCCCCTGGATTTGTGTATGGCCATAACATTTTTATAGGTTTGACTTACATCTGTCAGATTCCATGCTGCACCACTCTTGTGTCATGAAAGTATATCCTTGTGGTTGTTACATCCTCTACGTTGGTTCCGTCCAGCTAACATAATTTGATGATTTCTCAGCATCAGTTCTTCCAAGCGGGATGGGGCCGTCATCACATGTCCCAACTCCTCCCAACCCCCAACTCATCCCATGTCATGACTCCCCATTTGGAGGAGCAGGTACCGCTCTGTGTCTGCCAACTCACTGGCAACCTGTCCATCATGGGGGGCGGTGGCCCTACCATCAGACCAGCATAGCTTTCAAGTTCACTGATAATGTTACTGCCAGTTGTTACATGTTTGAGATGCCAACCACAAGTTGCTGGAGTTGCCCTTTGTACAAGTATCAGTTGCTGGGCAACCAAAGGATTCCAAAGTAACTTTTTGTTCTAAGACATTCACTGCTGAACCAGCATCACAGTTTGCCTTGCCTTCTCCAAGACTTGTCACCCTTCTCTTGTGGCTGCTGTATAAAGCTGTAGTGGTAATACTGGCACGCTTGCAACCTCTCAAAGTGACATTGTTTATAGCCTCTTCTGCCTTCTCCATCACTGCAGTCTGCATCTCTTAAAGGGAACAGGGTACGTTTAGTGTCATGGTGAGGCAGTCATTTTGCAGATTTCTAGGGATGATGGGTATGTTTACCAAAGAATTTATGGAGGAGGGAACTGCTGGGACTGATTTTTTTTTATTGCAAGCAGGTTCCATTTAATATAATTTAATTAATTAATTTTGGATCTTTGTGACCCCAGATCCTTGGAACTGTAAAAGTTTTCTGCTAAAGACAGGTTTTTGTAATGCCCAGGTTCTGTTTAAGACAGGTTTCACTGTGAGATCTGCGTCTTCTGGGATATTACGCAGCGTCATGTGGTAATTGTTTACCGACATTAGCGGACAACGTATCGGTCCCATCTTCAGGGTCAAGAGTCCGAGTAGGAAAGAAAGCAGGCATCCTATAACGTAGATTTTATATGGGAAGGTGCGCGCGGGGTAGCAATCAGTAGGCTGATGACAGCCAATAGGGTAGAACCAGGGTGAGAGAGGGGTGGATACAAACAGCGTAAAGCTGCTGGGGGTACCGAGATGCAAATAGCTGAGACAGTTGGCAACATATATGGAATAGGGGGGAAAAATAGGGATAAAGGAGATAAATAAAATACAAATAAAACCAACAGTAAACATTAAAAATGAAATAAATAAGAAGAAGAAACGAAATCAAAAGGGTGTAGGAGGGGGGGTGTGTAGAGAGACACATAAAGTGGCTAGTGGGATATCTGGGCGAGAACCGGTCTCAGGATGGCCAAGTGCTGCCAGTGAAGCAGGGTGAGAATAATGGGAGTAAAATGTATGGAGGCAGCAATAACAAGGAAGGGAAGCCACGTAACACCCCAGAAGAGCGCAGAGCTCATCAACGTTGCGGCAGAAGCCTGACATCAAGGTTTCACTTATTAACATTTTGCTTTGCTTGGTCTAAAAGTGAAAATATCGACAGTTTCTTGAAAATACCAAAGTCTGTTTGCTGCCCCTTAAAGCCTGCATCCTGGGCCACCACCCAGCTTGCATACCCCTGAAGCCAGCGCTGGATGTGTGTTAACATGAGGTCTCCCTATGGGAATGTAATGTCTAATGCTTTGAGACAGTCTGGTGGCTCATCTTCATGGGTCAAAATGTTCATGTGCATTCTTCATGGACATCTGGGCTCGTTAAGGTGAGATGATCACACTGTGTCAAACATCAGGCAGCAATGGCCCGGTGATGTAGTGCCACATCCCAGAAGAATGGGGACATTATCTGCACCACTGTGAATGCTACAACTCTGTTCTGTTAATATATGTTACGTTTTGTTTGTGTGTTACAGACAGAAGTTGTCCAGTACTGTCCCAGGTCGAGTGCTGACTCCTGCTGTCAGTCGATGTTATGCCCGTCTGCTTGCACATCACCAATATTCAGCGCTCGGTCCACTGCTGTCTGTTTTGGCAGATAGTTTTAGCACATTAACTCGATCAGAGTTGACACAGTTGGTGCCTGACCTCACAGCCTTCTTCATGCCAGCACTGCAGTTCAGAGCGGATTGTTCCACTGGTGTTTCTGAAGTGCTAGTATCACAAGATGACATTGAGCAAGCAGAAGGTTATGTTGTGGAAGCTCTTGTTGTTCTTATACTGAAATTGTCTGAGTCAACATTTCGCCCTCTGTACTACACTCTGTTCCACTGGGCGACCAGTTCAGAAGCACATAAAGATCGTGTCATAACATTTTACAGGTAAATGATATTGTGCAACTGAGGCGCTTGAGCCTTTACAGATAAATATTGTCACTGTTAGGAGCTTGGTCTATCGTAATTACAGTTGCTCTGACATTTCCTGCCTGTACAGTAGAGTATCAATGTTTGTGATTGATCGGTACCAATAAAACGATGGCTAACTTCAGAATCATGAACAGCAGAATCTGTTTTCATTGTAAAACACCTAAGTGTTTCAAAGACCTTATGAAATACCAGTAATAAAAACATAAAGTAACCTTTTAATGCATAAGAAGCATGAAAGTTTATTGTTAATAAAGTACTAACACTTTTTGTAAGCATGAAATACAGTACATAATTGAAGGACAATACCATTCTATAAAACACGAAAGCAGTCAGCCTGACTTAATGCAAGACAGAGCATGACTGAGCTGAGAGTGATCTGTGCAATAGGAGGACAGTGGGGCTTGACTGAGCTGAGAGTGATCTGTGCAATGGGAGGACAGTGGGGCTTGACTGAGCTGAGAGTGATCTGTGCAATGGGAGGACAGTGGGGCTTGACTGAGCTGAGAGTGATCTGTGCAATGGGAGGACAGTGGGGCTTGACTGAGCTGAGAGTGATCTGTGCAATAGGAGGACAGTGGGGCTTGACTGAGCTGAGAGTGATCTGTGCAATGGGAGGACAGTGGGGCTTGACTGAGCTGAGAGTGATCTGTGCAATGGGAGGACAGTGGGGCTTGACTGAGCTGAGAGTGATCTGTGCAATGGGAGGACAGTGGGGCTTGACTGAGCTGAGAGTGATCTGTGCAATGGGAGGACAGTGGGGCTTGACTGAGCTGAGAGTGATCTGTGCAATGGGAGGACAGTGGGGCTTGACTGAGCTGAGAGTGATCTGTGCAATGGGAGGACAGTGGGGCTTGACTGAGCTGAGAGTGATCTGTGCAATGGGAGGACAGTGGGGCTTGACTGAGCTGAGAGTGATCTGTGCAATGGGAGGACAGTGGGGCTTGACTGAGCTGAGAGTGATCTGTGCAATAGGAGGACAGTGGGGCTTGACTGAGCTGAGAGTGATCTGTGCAATGGGAGAAGAATGGGAGAAGCTGCTTTTGAGTCATCTGGTTCTCATCACAGTTTGTTGGAACTAGTCATGAAAAGTGAAACAATGGTGTTGAAATGAGCAGTTAGGAAAACTCAGAAGACCAAATATTGAGACTGTACTGTGTAGCTTAGTTTATGAGAAACTGGCAGGGACAGGGACAGGGACAGGGACATGTCGTAATGAGGGTGCAGACTGATGGAGGGACAACTGTCAAGTAACAAGCGCATCAGTTTAATGGAAAAATGTACTAAGGGACTGGAACAAAAATATTTAATTTCTGAGCAACATATTATGTGGGAATATATACCCCCCCCCCCCCCCCCCAACAAGAACTTAAATGCTTGAAGCATTTAACATAGCAAGATACATTTAAAAAGATTGGAGACTGTTTTGTTGACAGAAGTGCTAATTTTGGCTCTCACTGTTCGTCGTCAAGTCCTGATTAGGTAAAGAAGCTGTTAGTACATGTTTTGAATTACTGAATTTACATGTGTTGTCATTTGTTTTGGCTAAGGGACCCAAAATACCGGTGGGCCAGAATGGCACAGTCGGTATAGCGACTCGCTACAGGCTGGACGGTCCGGGATCGAATCCTGGTGTGGGTGAGATTTTCCACACCCGTCCAGACCGGCCCTGGGGCCCACCCAGCCTCCTATACAATGGGTACCGGGTCTCTTTCCCGGGGGTAAAGCGGCCGGGGTGTGGAGTTGACCACCCACCCTCATCTAGTGCCGAGGTTAAAGAAAGAGTACAGCTATACCTCTACTCCCCCTCTGGGCCTTCATGGCCTGTTCTAGGGAGAACTTTACCCTTTTTTTTTACCCAAAATACCAAAATGCAGAAAGCCTTTGGCTTTAAGCTTTCTGGATAATAGGTTCCAGACTTACTGTGTGAGACAGTCTGATACTGTCGTGCTTTTTGCTGTTTCTGTGTCTTCATTAATAATTTTGTACCACTTGGCATTTTGAAAGTTGGATGACAGCAGAATGGAGAAAATTTCGTAATGACGAGCTTCATTATTTGTACGCCTCACCAAATGTTATCTGGTGGGGTGAGATGGGTGGGGCATGTGGGGGAGAAGAGAGAGAGATCCAGAGATTTATTGGGGAAACCAGAAGGGAAGATACCACTTGGAAGACATAGTGGTAGATAGGTGGATAATATTAAAATTTATGTTAAAGAAATAGGGTTGGACAGTGTAGATTGGATTTATCTGGCTTAGGACAGGGACAAGTGGCAGGCTATTGTGAACACGATAATGAACCTTCAGGTTTCACGAAATGTGGGGAATTTCTTGAGTAGCTGAGGAACTGTTAGCTTCTCAGGAAGGACTCTGCTTCATGGAGTAATGAGTGAATGAGTTAGTTAGTTAGGTAGTTATATAGTTAATTGATTAGTTAGTTATATAGTTAGGTGTTTGGTTATTTAGTTAGCTAGCTAGCCAGCTAGGTTGTTTGTTTGTTTGTTTGTGAAGTTTGGTATGAACTTCAGACCACTTGATGTATTGAAACATGAAACTAGGCAGCTGCATTGGCATTCTGTAGGGCAGTCAGTGTACTATTTTAGAATAAAACTGACTGTGCAGCTGTGGTTTGTATTGTGGTTTTGTGGTTTTGCAGGCTGTCCAGCAGTATTGCTCAGAGCCTGAAGGGACTGTTTGTGCTGTTTGCTGGACGACTGGTCCAAAATGCATCAACACTGTTGAATCGCACCAATGTCTGCAAGTCAAGTGACAGTGAAGCTGAAGAGCAAGTGTATGAGGAAGCATCAGCCCAGCTGTTGCTCCAGTATGTCCTGCAAACACTATACAGGGTGTTTCAGCATGACAGTGGCCAGGGGTTTGTTAATAAAGAGCGTTTTGATGCTCTGATGCAGCCCCTAGTGGATCAGGTAAAGCATTATAACATGGCTTTTCTTGGCACATAGTCTGGTAGATACATACTGACGTTTCAGAGGAACCTGCTGCCTTTGTTATTAGGATAATTTTTTTTTTCTGGTGTATGAGTGCTTAGCTGCAAGATTTGGGGTTCTCACGATGGTGTTGCAGAGGATTCAGATCTTTTGGTGTATGGCGCTGTGTTGTGTTGGGAGTTTCCAGTGTTTTGAAGGGCTGTGGTGCATTCATTTGTAGAGTCCAGCAATCCTGGAAGAATAGGTATCCTTCTTGAACTGTGTGACCCTTTATGGTGAAGGCATTGTGATCCTGCAGAACATTGGGAACCACTCGCCCAGGGACACAGTGTCAACTCTTAGGAGACCTGAACGCTCTGCAACACCACTGTTAGAACGTCAAATCACCCAAGAAGAAGACAACTGAAAGGGGTTCTGATGATGGTGTATTACGTTGACAACTGCTGTGCTTTGTCCATGATGTTATTTGCAGAAGTGAATATGTTGCTGTCCTCAGGTGTAAGGGTGGGGCGGCACCTACTGAGTTGGGTCGAGAGAAGGAGTCATTGAGAGTAGCTCTTTCTGTCGCATGCAGCCAGGTGGTTCCTTTACCTGATGAAGTGTGTTTGTCTTTGAATGTGAAGTCTAGAAGCTTAACAGATTGTTTGTTACTAACTGAAACATTCTTATTACTACTGTTGGCTATAACTGGTGACTCACAGAGCACGCTGGTTCAAGTGGCGAGTGAAATGATTTGTATCTGGGAGATGCGATGCTTAATTCTTACTGGCGACACTGACTGTCCTGTTCTTTGTGTTATTAGCCACTTGTTCCACACAAACACTGCGGTAGAACCACAAGATAGGTCACGACTGCTGCTTCTAGATTTATTACTGACTTTTGTCCTGTCATAAGCCCCATATAATCTGAGTTGCTAATAGTATCATTAAACAAACCACTTGTAACTAACAGTTTACTGTCAATATCAACATAACTGTAGATATGAACGTGTCTGTTTCAGGGTGCTGCCAAAAAAATGGTCTTGTAACCAGTATGCTAAATTAAGTTTAACCCTAAAAGGCTGCATTAAATCTCAAGCCTACAGTTTAATAACAAAAGTGTTTTGTAGAGTTGTAGATTTCATTAAGGTTTGTTTTTAATTATTTTTGGTAATTGTTAAATTACATTGGAGGTCAATTTTTTAAATTGGAAGGCCTTAAACTTTTTTTTATTCACATCCCGGAAGCCTCAGAGTCAACAAAGTTTGTGAACCAATGGTCAGTTACTTCATGTTTGACACAAGATTGTGTAGTGCTGTGTGCTTTAGAGTGTCAATACCAGGACTACTTAGAGTGTCAATACCAGGACTACTTAGAGTGTCAATACCAGGACTACTTAGAGTGTCAATACCAGGACTACTTAGAGTGTCAATACCAGGACTACTTAGAGTGTCAATACCAGGACTACTTAGAGTGTCAATACCAGGACTACTTAGAGTGTCAATACCAGGACTACTTAGAGCCCGTAGTGTCTAAAAGGAACAAATAATATAAACAGTTACAGAACCCCGACATGCTTCACAGTGCATATTGTAGTACTTTGAAGGCTGAAATATGTGAATATTTAATGTTCAGTTTCTTCCACACAAAAGGCACACTACCTGTCCATCAAAAGGACCAGCCAGTTAATATTCTTCAGGGAAATAGTACTTTGTTGTGAGAGTTATACAAAACACATAAATACACTGTGTGGACACAACATGTAGTTATCTAATATTAAAGCAGCTCATACATGTAGTTACCACTGGACTTTGCACTTGCAGCTGGAGAACACATTAGGAGGCGTAGAGGCTCTGCAGTTGCGAGTGTCTTCGTTGCTCGCCCCTTGCCTGTCTCAGTTTGCTGTTGCTGTGGCAGACGATGCCTTGTGGAAACAGCTCAACTACCAGGTCTTGCTCAAAGCTCGTCACAATCTGCCAAGGTGAGTGCAATGGGAAATGTAACACTTTCTCTTCATCAGGAGCCTTTTGACATCATTTTTCTGTACATGTGTTATGTCAGTAGCCTTACTGCAACATGTTTGCAATTTACCACCACATTTGAGTGTTATATATTTGCTTTTAACTTTACTTGTGTTCATGTATGTCAAGAACAGGTGGCAGGAATTTTGTGTTTTCATAAACAGGGTGTGTGTGTGTGTGTATGTGCATGCAGGAGGGGGGCGGTGGTTTGTCGTCGTCGTTGCGTTTGTCATAGCTCGTAGAAGTGAGGCTGGAAATAACAAGATCAGAAAGGCTGTACTTCATAGTGTAACATACAGAATTACCAACAGCATTATTTGACGTTTTTTAAGTGTAAAGTAATGAAAGTCTGCCATATGAAATCTCAACAAAACTTGTTGATGGTCTGTGAGCTGCACAGGAAGGTCCATTTGTGTGCTGGCGGAACATGAAAGAAATAATCGCTTGGTGGACAATATTAAAATGGAACTTCAGGAAATAGGATGGGATAGTGTGTATTGGATTTGTCTGGCTCAGGTTACAGACAAGTGACAGGCTTCTTTGAACATGATAATGAACCTTGGCAGGGAATTCGTTCAGTAGCTGAGGAGCTGTTGGCTCTCAAGAAGGACTCTGGTGTTTGGAGTCAGTCAGTGAGTCAGTCAGAACCTGCAGACTTGATGTGTCAGCTGTGCAAGCTGTTGCACTGTGTATCGCTGTGGCCACGTGTGACATTGGAGGTTCTTACAGGAGTGGGTATCAACATATGGTGCCTCTTATGCCCTGAATATGGAGGCAGCTCTCCCGTCTACTGTACTGCACAGTGTCACACCAGAAGGTTGTGTCCAGTTCTGAAGTAGCAAATAGAGAGTAATGTGATGCTGTGTAGTCAGTAGATACATTCCAGTGGTTCAGAGGAGCGTGTTGCCTCCAGAATATTTGTACCCCTGTTCTACACTGCACTGTGTTGTACTGTTTTGTGTTCTTATCATATTGCTTCCTTTGTCCTTTAAGGTTCGCCTTGCTTCTCTGGAGGTCCTGTGTGAAATGGCTCGCAAGCTAGGCGAAGATTTCCTTCCTCTTTTGCCAGAAACTGTGCCATTTTTGGCTGAACTACTTGAGGACGAGGAAGAAGCTGTAGAGTCAGCATGCCAGAAGGCAGTCCAGAATTTGGAGGAGATACTTGGCGAACCTCTCAAAAAGTATTTCTAATCCAGTTGAGAGTCCAGCTGGTGTACAAACTGTGGCCAGTAAGCTGGCTGAAATGGTAATGAACCGCATGTTTATTACGGCAGTGGTGATGTTATTGAAAAAAAAGAAAGGTGTCAGGTTGGCTGAAATAGGGCTGTCCATGAAGCCAAAAATACCGTGTGTACCCCTTCACAAATTTTTTTAAACCATATTGTTATTCAGTCTCTTATGTGCTGAATTTAATTGGGATGTACGTGTATATCTGTAAAATTCTTCTGTCTGTTTCCTGGCTTATTATATCGTATAACAACAGGAAGATGATGTCACCATAATGAGTCAGTTCATCGTGATGAATGGAGAGAGGATTACGCTCAATTCATATAATAGGGACAGTTATGTTGCAGTCAAGAGACAGTCGGATGTTCTGCACTGAATTTCAGTAGCAGTGTCCACATTAGTGATCACATTCAGGGCACGGCACTGGCACGAACAGATGCATTTAAATACAGGTGAAGAATATTTTCCCTGGGTGTGAGTGGACCGTGGGCATACGCACAGTGGGAACTGTGCTTTAGTACTGTGACGTGCTTACTACCATGGATCGTTTCTTTAGCGTGGGTGGTTCCCACATATATCGTCAATACATCAAAATTAACATAAATAGTTTATTAATAACAATTGAGTAACACACTCTGTACTTACAGTACATGCAGTATACAACAAAAAGAATGTAATTTAACAAAACTCGTCGGTTGAGACCAGAGAACCCTTCTCATCTCGGCCACTTGGTAGCGCCGATCTGATACAACTCTCTTCAGATCGCCGACCCTCCCAAGGACTCAAACAATCCTTGCCGAATCCAAATTTTTGGTGATGAAGGCCGAAACCGGATTTCGCTGCTCGTAGTTCAGAGCTGGGTTGCAGAGTGATCAAGCAGAAAAACGCAGCTTATTAGGTAAACTATGGTCAGGTACAAAAGTGAAAGTTAGGGGGTGGAAGTGAGCTGACAGAACAGTCCAACTCATGTTTATAAGGGGTGTAGGGTATAGGCTGGTGGATCTCCATGGAATGTCGAGATTTAGGCACGGCACATCCTCCCCCCTCAAACTTGTCCCAAGGGGGGAGAGATTTTGTAGTAACTTGTTAGCACCTCTGTGGTCCAGCTGGTGGTTGCATCATCCGGAGACTCGTATAGGTGTTGCGTCGTTTCCCGTACATCTCGTTCAGCGAAAAATTTACTGAGAGCCTCTTGCTCTTCCCGTCGTCGATCCTTGTAGTTCCATCACACCAAAGTCCTGATGTATTAATGCTGCACATTTTTATCACATGTTTGTCAATGAGTCTCTCTCAAGACAAATGTTCATCCTCCGCTTTCTTGCACCACCACATTAGCTAACTCACACCACCACCACATTAGCTAACTCGCACCACCACCACATTAGCTAACTCGCACCACACCACATTAGCTAACTCAAACCACCACCACATAGCTAACTCACACCACCACACATTAGCTAACTCGCACCATGACAGCACTCTTTTGTAGATAATTCCACCAGCATAGGAAAATATAAGGAACGATACAACAATGGAAATGCCTGCTAATTCTACTTGACCCTCAGCCCGAGTAACTTCTGTAGAGCTTCTCTTCTCTTGACAATAATGCATACAAATGCGAAAATTCAACCAAAGACAAAATATTCCACCAAACAGCGACAACATCAAAGAACCATAAATCTCAATAATCATACAGAACAAGTGTTATCTTACAATACATTCCAAACAAAATATTTGCTTAACCTCTGCATTCTTCAACATTCCATCACGTCTGACCTTACATAGTTGGTGGCCCCACTGGCCTTCCTTACCATTATGTTTAATACGGCCCACACTGGCCTGCATTTACGTATCTCCAAACGGCCCACACTGGCCTACCTTTAAGTGTCTCAAAAACGGCCCACACTGGCCTACCTTTAAGTTTCTCAAAACGGCCCACACTGGCCTACCTTTAAGTTTCTCAAAACGGCCCACACTGGCCTACCTTTAAGTTTCTCAAAACGGCCCACACTGGCCTACCTTTAAGTTTCTCAAAATGGCCCACACTGGCCTTCTTTAAGTGTCTCAAACGGCCACACTGGCCTTCCTTTAAGTGTCTCAAAACGGCCCACACTGGCCTACCTTTAAGTTTCTCAAAACGGCCCACACTGGCCTACCTTTAAGTGTCTCAAAACGGCCCACACTGGCCTACCTTTAAGTGTCTCAAAACGGCCCACACTGGCCTACCTTTAAGTGTCTCAAAACGGCCCACACTGGCCTACCTTTAAGTGTCTCAAAACGGCCCACACTGGCCTACCTTTAAGTGTCTCAAACGGCCCACACTGGCCTACCTTTAAGTGTCTCAAAACGGCCCACACTGGCCTACCTTTAAGTGTCTCAAAACGGCCCACACTGGCCTACCTTTAAGTGTCTCAAAACGGCCCACACTGGCCTACCTTTAAGTGTCTCAAAACGGCCCACACTGGCCTACCTTTAAGTGTTTAAGACTTTTTTTTTTGTCTGTCCGGGGTTTTTCACCTTTGATCCATTTTTGTACTGTATTAAATCCTTTTCGTCCTTCATGTCACTTATGTTCCATACTACCGTATAACAACACAAACATCCATGCCCCCGGTGGGATTTTTTTTTTTTTTGTAATAAAATTTATTTATTCATATCATAATATGTATACATATGCTACGTACATTATTGTATATCAGTGAGTAGTTTAATCCATTTTACTTGCATTTCTGTTAGCTCCATTGTATACACGTCTCACATGCTCCACTGTGGTTTTAGACATTCTGTGTGTTTCGTGTTCTCCATCCTGCCCGTTTTTAGTCGTCTAATATTCGAAGATAGTTCCCACATTGTTGCCTTAGTCGGTGTGGCTTGTGTTCTTTCCACCGCGTTCTCCTCATGTAGTCCAGATAGTCCAGAAAGGTCGGTTTCACGTTATTGGCTGTTATATACCATACCATATGGCCCAATATCCATGTCGTCGCATTGTGTCGCTGTATAGGCAATAATTTATAGTCCGGGAATTGCGTCCATTGTTCCTTCACTTCTTTCGGGTTCGTTCTGAGGTAGCAGGCTATCCGTAGTCTCATCCAGTTCCAAATCCTCTGTGTCTCTCTGCATCCCGTGAGTCTGTGAATTAATGTGTCTTTCTCCTTACATGATCGACATGCATCACCCTGCTGGAGATTTATTTTGTGTAGTCTGTCATTGGTGGGGAGAATGTCTTGCGCCACCACATACCATGCCACTCGTACTGACCACGGCAGGAAAGACATGTGTATGTTCTGCCATACCGCCTTCCAGTTTATGGTTGGGAATTTATTTATTATTCTCATCTCCCTCTGTATGGTTCCAGTAGTATTTCCCTTACTTTTTATCTCATATATTCTTTGTTTGTAGCATTTTTCCGTTTCCTGTTTCCGTTTGTCCCCTACATATGCCCAATCTTGCATATAGTCTGTAAGATAGTCGAGGTCTTTGGGGAGTTTAACCTTATTTGGTGGGTTAATCCATTGAATTCTTCCTCGCATCGTCCACAGCCATTGTGCAGTGGGGGTGTCTCGCATGTGTCTTTGTTGTTCCATTCTGTGAAAGTATAGTGTGGCGCATTTTGCACGTACGTCAATTATTCGTAGTCCACCTTCAGACAGCCTTCTGTACATGGTTGAAGCTGGGACGCGAAAAATCCACCCTTTCCACAGGTGTTTTAAAATTACTGTCACGTATTATGTTTTGCGCCTGTCGCTCAGGTAATGGCAACAATTGCGCAATGTACCAGAGCTTCGACAATAGATAGGTGTTACTGATCCACATTCTCTGTTTAATATCCGCATTTCGTGTGTGGATGTCTTTAATGCATGCGTGTAGTTTTTGCATTACATCGCTCCATGTCTTTTGTATTGTCTGTTCGATTGTATTGTGGAAAGCTATCCCCAATATTCTCGCCTCAGTTGAGTAGCCCAGCTGTCGCATGGATTGTCCTGTGTCCCATGTCCCAATGGGTACACACTTGGTCTTCGTCCAGTTTATTTTAGCTCCAGTCGCCCGTTCGCATGCTTTGATGACCTGGTATAGTCGCTCAAGGTCCTTGTGATCTTGTAATACGACGGTCACATCATCCGCATATGCGATGCTGATCTTATTTCCCATTCGGTCCTAATCGTATCCCTTGGAGGTTCTTATCAAGTAATATTAGAAAGAGATTTATCGCTAACACGTATAATGTCATACTTAGAGGGCATCCTTGTCTCACAGAACTGTGTATATTGATATTGCTACTAAGATTTCCATTTATAACTATTTTGGATCTCGTCATGTCATACAGGGAAATAATCGCCCTTCGTATTCCGTCACTGTATCCGTATCGTTCTAGTAACGTGTGTAAGTATTCGTGCGATATATTATCAAAGGCGCCCTGGAAATCTATTGTTGCTAGGCATAGTCCATTCCTTCTCCTCGCTCCTATTGCCGTTACGTCACGCATCCGGCCGCTGCGTCCTGGAACACCACAGTATTGGGCCGGGTGTATTACGTCTGTTATCGTCGTTCTCATCCTCTGTGCTAATATTCTCGCATATGTCTTATAATCTGTATTTAGGAGCGTCAAGGGCCGGTAATCCTGTACATTTTGGGCATTGTTTGTCTTTGGGACGCAGACTATCGTTCCTTGTTTGATTTGTTGGATCATTTGTCCAGTTTGAAACATTTCATTATACAGTTCTGACAATTCGTTGATCATAATGTCTTTTCCCCATTTGTAAAATTCTGCTGTCAAGCCATCTTCTCCCGGAGCTTTCCTCGCTGCTTAATGTTTTATGGCGTCTTGTAATTCCATGTTATTTAACGGCGCACCTAATGTTCTGCTCACCTCTCCGTCTATTGTATTTTGTATCGTGTCGTATAGCATATCGGCATATTCTTCCTCTATCGGTAATATGTCGAATTTCTGTTGTAATTCGCTTCTGAAAATCTCTTTTATCCCACTCATCGTGTCATAATGTTTCCCTTCTTTGTCCTCTATGTTCTGAATTAGTGTTTTCTTCCTTTTTTGTTACACTTTAAGTACGTGATATAATGCTGGTCTTTCCTCTGGGGCTATTTCCCTTTCACGTAATTGTGCCTTTAATTTATCCATGTGTTTCCCATGTAAAAGAATTGTTTTGGCTTTAAAATATTTCATTTGTTCATACACTCTTGGGTCATCTGGTGATTTCTGCAAAAGCTCATTAATGCAGGCATGGTAGAATTCTTCACGACTTCTGTTTTCCCGAGCCCTTTCTTTTCCCGCTCGTCTGAAAAACCACTTAATTTCCCTTTTGGCCTATTTTATCCACCATTCTTGTGTAGTACAGTATCGTCCTTTTTGTGTAGTCCATCTTTTCCATTGCTGTTGAAATTCTTCACGTATTCCATCTCTGTTAAGTAGCAAGTTATTGCACTTCCAATACTCTTGTCCCCACGTAAATGTTTTTCCCTCGTGTCTGAACCTTAGTATTACTGTATTATGATCAGTAAAAGCTGCCGCCTTAATTTCGGTGCTCATTTTCTTTAGTCTCATGTCTGCAGACATGTACAACCGATCTATACGCGACGCGCTTTTCGTTGCGTATTGTGTATATCCCACACGGCGCGTTTCTGTGTCCCACGCGTCTATTAATTCGCATCGCCGAATAATAGTGTCAAGGGCTTTACTATATGATGGTGTCCCTGTGCAGTCCCGTGGACTAAGCACACAATTGAAGTCGCCTCCTATAATGCATTTATTCGGCATGTGTCTCAGTAAGTATGGTGCTTATGTGTCTCAGTAAGTATGGTACTTCGTACTCCGAAAGTATTTTCCCGTTCTGCTCGTTTACTGGTTCCAGATGGTGCGTATATGTTTATTATTTGTAGTCCGTTCCAATATCCGGAAATTCCACGGCCCGACGGCAATCTTTCTATTTTCTCCATGTTGATGTGGGTTTTTGTTATGATTCCCGTTCCTCTTCTATCTGTCCCAACATTTAGGTAATGTTTCTATTCGTAATCTCCGTAAAGTTGTCATGGGTAACTTCTTGTAGAAGGACTATATCCAGATCTTGTGTCTTACAGTAGGTATTAAGCATTGTCATCCTGATTCCCTCTTTTATTGCATTAATGTTGATCGTAGCAATACTATATGTGTGTTCCGTCATTTCTGTGTCTGCGGTCTGCTGTGTTATTGTTGTTGTTTTGGTGTTTCGGTCTCTCCGCTACTTCTACTCACGTCGTTTTCGTGGTGTTTTTCCTTCTTTCTTCATCATATCCGTCTTTGGTTTCTCATTCTGTGTACTATGGGTTTTGTTTTGGTGATGTCTTTCCCTGTCGTTGTTATTAGGGCAGGGAAATCTTCACTCTTCACCTGTGTCAACCCCGGTTGGTTTGTTATTGTGCCCCTTTTGATGTTAACCTCGTCTACACGCGTAATATGTATAGTGTCCTCGTGTCCTTCAGACGACGTTGTGAAAGTTGTGTCGTCCGTGGTTGTATGCTTGTGCATTACTCGTTGTTCTCCCTCTTGTCTGGGGCGGCTTGTTGACATCGTGAGTCTGGTTTCCGTCTTTCTGGCTGTTCTGTTCCCATTACTTCTTTTTGTGTATTTGTACTTAATATGTCGTCTGTCTTCGGTGTTTGATTTGCGTTTTGATTGTCGTCCTCTACCTCCATCTCCTCTATTGTTTGCCGTGTTATGTGAGGTTTTGTTTCCACCTGTTGCGTTTCCATGTACCGCGTATCAGGTGTCTCTCTGTGTTATCAGGTGTCTCTGTTACGTGTTCCACGCACTTCCCTTTCACTCCCGCCGTCTTTTCAGCCCATGTCAGACGTTCCTGCACTTCATTTGTTCGTTTTTGTTTTACACGTTTGGGCATTGTTGTACTATGTGGCCCGGTTCATTACAGGCATTGTTGTACTATGTGGCCCGGTTCATTACAGGCATTGTTGTACTATGTGGCCCGGTTCATTACAGGCATTGTTGTACTATGTGGCCCGGTTCATTACAGGCATTGTTGTACTATGTGGCCCGGTTCATTACACACATAACATGTCTTCGGTTGACCATCACAATCCACCAAACTCTGTATCCCTGTAGCATGAGATGTGACGGAATGTGTCTTTTTAAGTTCATTGTGACGTGTCTTATACCATTGTTCACCTTATATCGGTAAGCTGCAGTCCATTTCCCTTCGTTTATGTCTATTACATCACCGTATCGTCCTATTATCTCTTTGATTGCTACTTTGTCAATTTCAGGCGGTAAGTTTGCTAGTTGTTGCGTACACCAGGTTAACTCTGTTGCTGGCACACGCCACTTTACTATTACACACAAGTCTCTATAACGTTATCTTGCTTAAGTTTAAGGTCAAACCCGTCACCCCCGCAGCTGTACACACGCCACTTCCACACCATGTCCTTCCTTGAGACATGAGAAACAACAACCCCTTTTCCTCAACAGTTTCTGCTTGTCCGAAAACTCCATCTTCTGAGCAAGAAAACACTCATAGCTAGAATGCGTTTTGTCACAAAACACACACCTTTGCTTAGCCTCTTGCACCTGCGAGGCTGACAGCAATCCAGCCGCTGTGGGTACTTCTTCCTTTGGACACTGTTTCGAAAAGTGTTTCTTCTTGCATACCAGAGTGGATGCTTCCGGTGTTAACCCAAGACTGGTCATGGCAAGTTTGATCCTTTCCTCACCTTCCACTTCCAATCTTAAAAATTCCATTAAGCTGTCCAATCGCTCCCTTGCCTCTCCTCCCTGCTTTGCGTTTTCTCTACGGTGCCATGCTCTTAGAAACTCCTCCGGAAAACAAGACTCTACCAGGGGAAACAACATTGCGGAACACGTGTTTGTCGTTACACCTAAAGTTTCAAGTGCTCTCAAGTGGGATTCCAGTTTATCGTAGAGTGAGGACAAGGATATCGATTCTTTGTCCTGATGAGCGGAGATAATCATTTTCAAAACCTCCCTCACATACACCTCCACCAGAAGCTCCTCTCTGCCAAACCTCGCCTTCAGGCTGGCCACTGCTTTCGAATAATTTTCACAAGTGGGCGGGAAGCTTTCCACAATTTCTCTCGCCCTGGACCCAGCTACTGTAGCTTGCAACAAATACTGAAATTTGTCGTCCGGTGATATTTCGTCATCCTTGTCGATTTTCTGGAACTGGCTCCAAAAGGGCAGCCAATCTTTAATATCATCACCAAATTTTCTAAATTCTAATTTCGGCAACTTGAACTTCCTTGTGTTTTGGTTACTGGTGCATGAGATGCTACCCTCGTTAGATGTTTGGCTGGATTCAAACCACAGCTTTCTCTCTATGAACTTGGCTTGATATTCCTCGGCTACCGCCATCTCTGTGTCTAGCTCGGCGTCGGCGTCATCTAACAGCATATCCAATACCTGTGCATCCTGTTCCCTCAGTGCCGCCGCCTTTTCCTCTAAAAGTCGGTATGCGACTTGAATGGATTTCTGGTCGCGTTCGGTGGCGGCTTTCAACTGATCGAGTGGTTTAGCACCCTCGTGAATGCTGCACGCGTTGCCTTCCTCAGTCGCAACGCTCGATCTAACCCCATTGTTTTAACGTTACCCCTACGACTTATGAGTCCTATCTACGGTCGCCAGATGTTGCGTACACCAGGTTAACTCTGTTGCTGGCACACGCCACTTTACTATTACACACAAGTCTCTATAACGTTATCTTGCTTAAGTTTAAGGTCAAACCCGCCCACCCCCGCAGCTGTACACACGCCACTTCCTTTGTTCGCTCACACCTCTATATCGCGTCCAGTTCCACTACTACCAACCCATGAACACACAAAAACGCTAGCCAGGAACACAACACTAGTCTTATCTGTCTTTTTCCCAGTCCTGTCATAGCTACGCTGACTTTGGACTTTACACCTTCAACATGTTCAAATTCTACACATCCCTGATATTTCTCAATAAGTCCCTCTAGTATGTCGCTTTCCCTTACCTTAATGAACACCTGTCTTCGGATTCCATTTATCTGGATAAGCCGGACGTCCTGTTCTTGTAGGCACAGTTTACTTGTATCCATTCATGTATTTCCAGAGCGGATACTCTGGGGCTATCCCCTGTGAAAGTGCAGACCATTGTTTCTTTTCTACCTTCCATATTTCTCAGTATAAGACCTGTTTCACTCCTGTTTCAACGAGTCTCTTTCGTCTACTTTAGAAGCACAGTTGATTCGAAAAACGTTTCTACCACCTTTCACTACCGTGTCTCAATGCAGACTGGATTGTTTTTATTTATTTTTTTATTTTTAAGAGACACTATCATTTTATTGTCTTTTAGAAATACGAGTTACACGTTACGATACATACTTTGTTAACAAAACGACATATTGGTCTAAGCTACTAAGGCGTTATTTTCACCTCGAGACCATTTCTCAAAAAGTTCAACGTAAACCATTCGCTGTTTCGCCACTGGTCATCCGTCTTACCCCTGATCAGAACTCAGGAGAGCAAAGATATAATAATCCTCCTACACCATGTCACAGTTCATTTTGGCTCAATGCCACTTTGTCAAACAAAACTTACTCACTCCCTGCCAATATTTACAGCACAAGTCACACTATTGCTCTCTACTCCGTCCTCCTATTTATCGACTCTGAGTTCACGACTGGTTAGTATGCCAGTACATCGAGATAGTTCCCATAAGATCTTTTTCTCCCGTCCCACTGATAGGTTTTCCATCGTGATCTTCTCATGAATCAATGTAGTCCTGCAGCATTAAGGTTGGGTGTTTCGTTGTCGTATATTGGACCATGTGGCCTAGCATCCATAGTATTGCATTATGTCGTTGCGGTGGCCATATTTGCATCGTTGGGAAGAGCAACCACGTGAACGGCACGTGTCGTGGGTCGGTTCGTAGCATGAGGGCAATCCTAAAACGCGTCCAACTTCATATGTCTTGCGCTGTCTCGCATGACATTACCCTATGCATTATGGTGTCCGTTTGTCCACATTTCATACACCTCGGGGTCTCCCTCAGGCGAATGGTGTGGAGGCGTACGTTTGTCGGGATGATATCATGCACCGCCCTGAACCATGCGCTCCTGACCTCAGACGTGAGATGTTTGTGGCTGATGTTTCGCCATATCCGATCCCATCGTTGTGCAGGCTGTTTACATTCCATTCGTGGTGCCCGCTTTAGGATCTCCGGCATGTCGAATGTGGTTTGTGTCTCATATATCCGTGCTTTAAATGACCGTTGTGATTCATCCACCGTTTCCTGTCCTATATAGGCACATTCTTGGAAGAATGGTCGTAGGTATTCTAAAGCCGGTGGCAGTCTGCATTGGTTTGGGGGTTGTCTTTTTGTATGAACCCTCTCCATGTGCCGATCCATTCAGCAGTGACGGTACCCTGTTTACAAAGCTGTAACATAAGTCTTGTTAGAAAGAGTGTTGTGCATTTGGCTTTCACGTGTGTCAGACCGAGTCCTCCTTTGTCTCTTCCGCGGTGTAAGGTGGATGTTGGCACCTTGAAGATCTCACCCTTCCATATGAACCATATAGCGGACATTGTTATCTGACGGGCGTGTTCCCTGGTGATTGGTAGGGTCTGCGCCACGTACCATATCTTTGACAGCAGAAAAGTATGTACCACATGGATTCGTTGTATGATGTTCAACTCGCGTGCTCTCATCTCCATCGCCGGCCCCTGATTGAATTGGTCACCAGCGTCCATGTTCCTGCGGTCGTTCTTGCTATTGTCTTGTGGAATGTGATTCCTAGTATTTTCGCTACTTCTACATACGGTATGCCAATCACTGTCTCCGATGCATTTCATGCCCCTATGGTCAATGCTTTGGATTTTCCATAGTTAATCTGTGCACCCGTCGCTCTTTCATAGTGTGCTATCACCTCAGTCAACGGTTGTTCGACTTCTCTGCACGACACCACGATCGTGACGTCATCTGCATATGCTATGTTCGTGTATTTGGTAAAGCGTGGACCTATAGAAATTCCTGTAAGTTTGGCATCCAGGTATATCAGGAAGGGGTTTATTGCCATGGCGTAAAGCAGCATGCTGAGCGGGCATCCTTGTCGTACTGATCTTTGAATCGGAAATGTACGCGATCTGTGTCCATTGATCTGTATACATGATTCCGCCTCCGTGTATAGTGACATTAATACATGTGTGAATTTCCTGCCAAATCCATAGGACTGAATAATTGTCTTCAAATATTGGTGTGATATTCGGTCAAATGCCGACATAAAGTCCAAAGCCAACAGACACAGGCCTCCATGCGCGATAATGTCACGTACCCCGGCCGTGGCGTCGAGAATGATATTCCCAGCTCCTGCGCAATATTGACTAGTGTGCAGGAGTTCCGGTGTTACCATTCGCATCCTATTGCCCAATATCCGCCCGTAAATTTTGTAATCGGCGTTCAGAAGTGTAATCGGTCTGTAGTCTGTTATCCGTCTTGGCACTTTTGTTTTCGGCACGCATACTATTATTCCTCTCGCTTGGGTTTTTGTAATGTGCTCCTCATGGAACATTACGTTAACCACAGCTAGCAGTTCTTCTTTGATGATCGTCCAACCCCATCTGTAGAATTCTATAGGTATGCCGTCCATCCCCGGAGTTTTCCTGCAGCATCCTTGTTGTACAGCCCTCCGTAATTCTTGTTCTTCAATGTGCTTTTCCAGGAGTTCCTGTTGCCAACCCGATATTTGTCCTTGCGTCATACCACACAAAGCTCCGACTTTATCCTCGTCAATCGGGATGTCTTGATACCCACCAGCCAGCGTCGCGAAAAACGAGTCCATTATTGCCACTTGCGTGGTGTGAGTGTTGCCCACCTCATCAATGATGCTTGTTATCACTCGTCCACGTTGTCTTCGCCATGCTTTACAGAGATGGTAAACTGTAACTCGTTCGGACGTTAGGGAATCTTGGTCCCGAACATTGAGCATAATGCGATCTGTCTTTTTCCTCTGTAGAGCCATTATTTTCTCTTTAAAATATCGGAGACGTGTGGCTAAATGCGTATTGCTCGGTATGGCGCGTTGTAGGTCGTAAAGACAGGCATAATAGAAATGTTCTGTGTGACGTCGTTCTTTCGCTGTTTCGCTTCCTTCCGCTCTGAAAAATCCCTGGATCCTTTTTTAGCGTATTCATCCCACCATACCAAATATTCCGGTAACTGTGGGATCGATCTTTTCCAGACCTCCCACTGCCTTTGGAAGTGTTGTTGCGTCTCACCTTGCAACAAAGTTGTGTTCAAGAGCCATCGACCTCGTCCCCACTTTATGCTCGGAGCTCGCAGTTGTAGTCGTACGAGAGCCGCGTTGTGATCTGTAAAGGCAGGTACCACGATTTCCGCACTCGTTTTGCGGGCCCACAGGGACGTGGATAGGTATATTCTATCTATCCTTGTGGCCCCTCTCCCAGTGAAGTGGGTGAAGCGTTGGTTTTGATCGGTATTTGTCCAAGAGTCCTTCGCTCCAATTCCTCGTACAAGAGTCTCTAGCCCTTTACTAGTCTGTGGTGTACCAGTAGCATGTGATCGAGTCAGGACACAGTTAAAGTCTCCACCCAAAATGTAGTTTTGTGCATTGCCCTGAGAAGGTAGGGTAGTTCGGTGTTGAAAAATCCCTCCCTTTCCTCTCGTCGCGCTGCGCCGGATGGGGCGTTATATTGACGATGTATGTTCCTTTATAGTTGCCGGCAATGCCCCGTCCCGATGGTAGGATGTCAATCTGATCCAGTGTAAGGTGGTTACGTATGAGGATGGCGGTGCCACGTTGTTCAGTGCCGACATTTACATGTGCCGTATATCCTTTGCATGCGCCAAAACCTTCATGTGTGACTTCTTGCGATAGTAATATATCGATGTCATTAGCCCTACAAAATTCGCTGAGCATCACCATCTTCCAAGGTGAAGCTATCCCCGCAATGTTCAGCGTCGCCACTGTGTAAGTTACTTCCATTGTTTACCTAAAACCCCATCACCTAGTGAGAGGTGTCTGAGACTCTCCCCCGTACCGCACTTCGACTTCTGCTTCTGCTTTGTATCCCTAGTCTATCCGTACGTTTCTTTTTACGACATTGTTTATTTTGGGATGATGGGTTCTCTTCCTCTTCCGACGCCTGCAGTTGTGGGAAGTCGTCCTCCTGTATCCCTGGGGTGCCCTGTTCTGACGCCAAGTCCTTCCTCTCCAATGTGCGTGACTCCCTCTCTTTTCTTCCTGCCCTTATTCGTCGTGACGTTGCTGCAACCTCACTCAGTTCTCCATTCGTCTCCGTGTTCTTATTTTCCTCCATCATTATATCCATCGTCTGTGCCTCGACAGTCACCTTGACCCCTGTCTCTCCGTCCGTCTAGTGTACATGAGGTGCCTGTTCATCCATTACTGGTGTATGCATCTGTTCTGCTCCGTGCCCTTCGATTATTGTTTCCGGAGCCGTCCCCTTTGTGGCTGCCTCCGCCGTCCTGTTTCGTCATTTTGTTGTCTCGGCTCCTTTGGGCTCCGTTCCTACGGAGGGTCCCTTGCCCTCGCCTCCTGTGTATGTCCTTCCTCTCTGGATATCAATGTTGCCCATGTCTCGTGTTATGCTCTGTCTCGGTTCTTTGTTTACGTTGTCGACTGGGGCAATGTTGAAAAAGGTGGCCAACATTTTTGCATGCATAACATGTGATAGGTTGCCCTTCATAGGAGATAAGGGCTTCTATATCCTCCTACTGTGAGATGTGACGGCACGTGTTTAGTTAGCATACATTGCGCTAAGAGGACTCCAGTACTGACATGGTATCGGTATGCTCTGGACCATATTTCCTCCTTAATGTCCTCTACTTTGCCAAAGGGTTCCAATGCACGAATGGTTGTCTCTCGTGATAGTTCGGGGGCAGATTGGCTATTCGCAATCTGCGAAATCCTAGTCCCGCCATCGCGAGAGTGACTTTTGATGTTACCCCTTCCTTATGAGCGAATGTAACTGATCCACTAGTTCTCTCAAGTATGTCCTCCAAAATGTCTATTGTCCTTACCTTGATATACACCTTCCTCTGTGGCCCGTCTGTTTGAACCATTTGTTCCTCCTGTGCTGGTAAATGAAATCTCTCATCGTTTCTAGTGCCGTAATACGCGGACTGTCACGTTCAAAGGAGCAAACCATGGTGTTCCTGCTTTCACTCATGTTTCCGTATGATGATCGTGTACGGATCCTATTTACCAAACACGCTTTCACTTTCACTACTGAATACGAAGACTCGCTCACCGCAGCAAGCACAACCTGCTGTGTCGGCGTCTCGCACTCGACTTGATTCGAACCCACAATCCCAGTAAGCGAGCGGCCGCAGACCCACGCCTTAGACCGCTCGGCCACTGGGATCGGCTCTCGTGCACAGCGGTGTTAAACCCCACTTGTAGCCAATCTAAATTTACGTCCCATGATTTTGCGAATCCGCATGATATGCAATGAGTGCCGCCCGCAGATTTCTATTAAACCTTTCCGCGTGCGAAGGTTGGGGATAGTAAGGCGTAGTCGTGATATGCTGAATGATAGTACGGCGTAGTCTTGACATGCTGAATGATAGTACGGCGTAGTCGTGATATGCTGAATGATAGTACGGCGTAGTCTTGACATGCTGAATGATAGTACGGCGTAGTCGTGATATGCTGAAGATGTACGCGTAGTCTTGACATGCTGAATGATAGTACGGCGTAGTCTTAAATGCTGAATGATAGTACGGCGTAGTCGTGATATGCTGAATGAAGTACGCGTAGTCGTGATATGCTGAATCCCTAGATTGAAACAAAAGTTGCGAAACTTGTGGGAGACAAAACACTTCGCATTATCCGATACGATAATTTCCGGAACAGAAAATGTAGAGAATATGCGCTGTCTTAAGGCCTTGATGGTGACGTCAGAGGTTGCCTCCCTAACTGGAATTAGCCAGACAAACTTAGTGAAGGCGTCCACACATACTAGCAGCATTTGATTGCCTGACTTAGTTCTCGGTAGCTTCCCTACGTAATCAATGAAGATCTTTTGCAGAGGTCTTTGCGCTACTTCTGAGGCTAGGAACCCTATGTTCCTATTCTGGGCTGGTTTACTAACCCCACAATTCCGACAAGACGATACCTTCCTCTTAACCTCCTTCAACATACCCTTCCACGTAAAAGACTCACTTATCTTCTGAAAGGTTTTGTATACGCCCAGATGACCACCTACGGGCGAGGAATGGAAGAAATCGAAAATCATCGGTACTGCAGTTGTTGGCACGACAATCTTACGATCTTTGCCCCTCCGGGTCGTGTAATACAAGATGTTTTTATGGAGCTGGTATCGGGGAACACTCTCGCCATTCTCTAAATCCTGAATAATCTGGATCAACTCGGAATCTTGTCTCTGCAATGCACTGAGATTGTGGAAAGCAAGTGGAAAGTCAGTCAGCATATTGCACAATACTGGATTCTGCTCTTCAGACCGCGAGTCCTCTACAAACATGCGTGACAGAGTGTCCGCCACTATGTTCTGCGTGCCCTGATGTGCTGCACTCGAAATTTAAATGACGAAATGCACACGCCACCCAACGTCCAATCTTACCTAACTGACGGGGTGTGCCAACAACCATGACAAGGCTTGATTATCGGTCTCTAATAGGAATTCCTGATGTTCTAAATATTTCCTAAACTTGTCTATACCGAACAAAACTGCCAAACATTCTAACTCATATGCAGATGACGCACGCCGCTCTTGCGTACTCAAGGTACGTGAGGCATACGCTATGGGTTGTCTCACCCCATCAACTTCCTGTAACAGCACCGCCCCCAATGCTGTAGCACTCGCGTCAGTCTGGAGAATGAATTCTTTCGAAAAAATCGGCCATTCTAAGTACTGGTGGATGTGAGATCGCCTGTTTAAGTACATCAAAAGCCTGCTGCTGCTCTGGCCCCATACAAATTTGAAGCCCTTGTTGCGTAAACTGTTTAACGGTCCTGCTATTTCTGCCAAATTGGGTATAAATTTATGATAAAAATTAACCATCCCAATAAACCGGGCAACACCTCTTACATCACGCGGCGGCTGAAATTCTCTGATTGCGCGCGTGCGCTCCGGATCATTAGCTACCCCCAGGGGCGAGACTCGATGACCCAAAAACGAAATCTCATTCACAGCACAAATAACCTTGTTTGGGTTTACTGTCAAACCAGCTTGCTGTAGTCGCCGGAAAACCTCATCGAGATGCCTCAGATGTTGGGTAAAACTTTCACTATATATGACCAAGTCGTCTAAATAATGGAACACATGTTTAAACTTGATGTCATGAAATATGGAATTTAAAAGTCGTGTCAAGACTTGTGCTCCTGTGGCTATCCCAAACGGTACCCTTTTATACTGGTACAAGTTCCAGTAAGTACAGAATGCTGCCAACGGTTTAGATGCGTCGGATAATGGGATTTGATGGTATGCCTGATTTAAATCTAGGGTAGTGAAATATTTGGCCTTAGTAAACCAATGAAAACTGGAGTGAATATCTGGTAATGGTACGGACTGGATTTCTTTTCTTTTTTTTTTTTTTAAATTATAAGAACTTTATTTTCAGTTTTCCAACAATTATACACAAAAGATCTACATTTATTTCAAGCCGTGCCATTTACCAGCTTCTGGAGCCTCTACTTGGGGGGCCGGAGCCTCCCCTGGCATTTAATTAACAATGAACAACTGATAAGTATTAGAGTAGTGAAAATTAACAAAATAGCATAAAAACACTACCTGACATCCAGCTCTATTCAGAGAAAGCAGTGTTTAGGTCGTTTATGCTTATATGTTTTATACTGTCTTGTTTTCGTGTCTTAGATTCAAGTATTTTTGTGTATACTGGACATCCAGAATATTTGCGGGATGTGTTCCCCCGCAGTTACACAAGAAGGGGGTTCAGTCGGTAACTTAGCACAGTTTTGCGTCGAATGGGGTTGGTCGCATTTCACATACTTTGCCGGTCTGCCACAGAATGCCGATGAGTGACCAAATTGTTGGCAGTGAAAACACTGCTGAATAAGTCTCTTCGCCCGGTATTTTTCCCAATGAATCTTGCAGTGACACAGGTTAGTAATCTTAGTAACTTCTCGTAGGTCCGTTCCTTCCCTGAACGTTATGACAAATATCGGGTAATGTTGTAGAATCTGAGCTGTCGACTTGTCTCGGCGAGTAAGTTGGCGTATTCGTATAACCTTAAAGCCCTGTTGCGTGATTTCGTCCGTAATTTCTTCCACGGAAACGTTTGGGGGGATCCCTTTTACCGTGATCCTCGGTTGCTGTTTATTTGGTAGAGGGTACGTGTGATATTCCAGTTTGGCTGTTTGTATTTCCCGTAGCAACAACTCGTAATCTTTCCCTGTTTTTGTGTACAACAATAGTCTGTTTGGTTTCGTCTTTATCTCGACCGGGTGGGTCAACTTTTCATTAAGATTTTTCAGAGTTTGGGAGTGATTTGTTAGGTAATTATATATCACTATGGGTGGGATGCTTTCCTTATGGGGAGCGGGGGGGTTTGTGGATTCTGCTGTCTCAGTTTCCGAATCAGTATCCGACAGTACCGAGAAGTAATTGTGAGACTCGTATGATGTACTTGCCATATTTGTCTCGTGGTCGAATCCTCTTCCGTTTTGCTCTGGGATCAGGGCGGTACTCTTGTGGTTGAACTCCTGTTATGTTCATGATGCATGTGTTTACACTGTCTAATTTGAAACACTAGTCCACCCGTTTACCGACCGGCAATCCCCTGATGTCGGCCGGTTTTTCGTCACAACTATAAACTCAACACTCGTATTACTCAGCACACAGCGCGTAGCACTTCCTTCCTCTACCGCTGCCACTAGCGAACTGGGTGTCATTCTCGAACTCGATTTCTATTTTCTTATTCAACGCTCTGAAATCTACTACTGCTCTATGAGAATTGTTGCGTTTAGGTACCAAGAGTATAGGGCTAGAATATGGCGATTGTGAAGGCTCGATGACTCCTTCCCTCAGCAATTTATCTATCTGCTGTCTCAAAATATCCATTTTGGGAGGGGCCAAACTATATGGTGAAGATCTAACGGGGGTCTTGTCTTTTAACTGGATGTCATACTGTATGAGATGAGTGAGCCCCAATTTTGGTGTCAGGACATCGGGATATTTATTAACCACAACCCTCAAGCGTTCACTTTGATTAGTTGTTAGATGGTCGAGAACTATGCCTTGCTGTTTTTCCTTGGGTTCCTGAATCAAGGATTGAAGCCTGAAATTAGTTCTCTGAGGTTTGGCCATTCGAAACACTGACTTGGGGTCAAATTGGAAATAAAACTCCCCTTTCTGTAAGTTTAACACAAGCCCTGTTTTCATCATGAAATCAGACCCCAAAATGAGATCGCACACTAAGTTCTTTACTACTAGAAATACAAAGTTCCATGAAAACTCCTGTATCTTAACATGAAGCTTGGTTTCCCCACAATCCTCAGCGGGTGTCTAGATGCCGATATACATATTCCTTTATTAGGCCGACAGCGTAAGCCTGGGTCCCTTTGCAAAATCTTTTTAATATGGTCATATCGTATGAATGACTTAGTTGAACCACTATCGAAAAAAGCCTTAACTCAAAGACATCCAACCTGAATAACAGAATGTGGTAATTTAACATCCCGAACCCCCCGAATACCTCTCTCTAGCTGTCTTAGTCATGGCGCTGGATTATGTTTGCTAGCCCTGGGCTCGGTCCTATTTATTTCTCTTAATCGCTGTCTGCAGTCTCGTCTTACGTGTCCTACTTTGTTACAATAGAAACACCTTTTATCTTGCACACTATAGTTAGTCGCAGTAAACCTTTGCCCTACCATATTTACCGTATTTAGTATCAGTAGTTTCAATTGGATTCTTGCGACGCTCCTGCATCCTGACATTGTCACTGAACCTGATGTTATTATCATGGACACATAATTGATCTAAATCCATGTACATCTGAGGTGCTTTCTCGAATACTTACATTCACTCTCCAAGTGATGAGTCAACAGAAAGGTATAGGGAGAAACACTGTTATGCTTCTTTATTAATTCAAGCAAGAAGACCTTAAGATTTGACAGATCTTTCATTCTTCCTGACAATGGTATGTTTTCATCAACATCTTTGGACAGAATGTGATCCAGAACCTTAGATGCACCTTCCAGCATAGCAGGTGATTTAGCAAGAATGTGCCAACTGGGCCAACGCTCATGTGACACATATGTTTGTTTGACAACACGGTCGTTCCCTTGTATGCTATTCTGTTATGAGTGCTGACATTTGCTTTATTTTCTTTTTGCTTCTTCTTGTCCGTTTTCGGGGTATTTCAACCTCATCCATCCCATCTTGTGACGTGCTTACTACCATGGATCGTTTCTTTAGCGCGGGTGGTTCCCACATATATCGTCAATACATAAAAATTAACATAAATAGTTTATTAATAACAATTGAGTAACACACTCCATACTTACAGTACATGCAGTATACAACAGAAAGAATGTTTACTGTTTATCGTACGTATTTAGTATCAGTAGTTTCAATTGGATTCTTGCGACGCTCCTGCATCCTGACATTGTCACTGAACCTGATGTTATTATCATGGACACATAATTGATCTAAATCCATGTACATCTGAGGTGCTTTCTCGAATACTTACATTCACTCTCCAAGTGATGAGTCAACAGAAAGGTATAGGGAGAAACACTGTTATGCTTCTTTATTAATTCAAGCAAGAAGACCTTAAGATTTGACAGATCTTTCATTCTTCCTGACAATGGTATGTTTTCACCAACATCTTTGGACAGAATGTGATCCAGAACCTTAGATGCACCTTCCAGCATAGCAGGTGATTTAGCAAGAATGTGCCAACTGGTCCAACGCTCATGTGACACATTGTCATACAGCATATGTTTGTTTGACAACACGGTCGTTCCCTTGTATGCTATTCTGTTATGAGTGCTGACATTTGGCTTTATTTTCTTTTTGCTTCTTCTTGTCCGTTTTCGGGGTATTTCAACCTCATCCATCCCATCTTGTGACGTGCTTACTACCATGGATCGTTTCTTTAGCGTGGGTGGTTCCCACATATATCGTCAATACATAAAAATTAACATAAATAGTTTATTAATAACAATTGAATAACACACTCCGTACTTACAGTACATGCAGTATACAACAGAAAGAATGTTTACTGTTGATCGTACGTATTTAGTATCAGTAGTTTCAATTGGATTCTTGCGACGCTCCTGCATCCTGACATTGTCACTGAACCTGATGTTATTATCATGGACACATAATTGAGCTAAATCCATGTACATCTGAGGTGCTTTCTCGAATACTTACATTCACTCTCCAAGTGATGAGTCAACAGAAAGGTATAGGGAGAAACACTGTTATGCTTCTTTATTAATTCAAGCAAGAAGACCTTAAGATTTGACAGATCTTTCATTCTTCCTGACAATGGTATGTTTTCACCAACATCTTAGGACAGAATGTGATCCAGAATCTTAGATGCACCTTCCAGCGTAGCAGGTGATTTAGCAAGAATGTGCCAACTGGTCCAACGCTCATGTGACACATTGTCATACAGCATTGTTTGTTTGACAACACGGTCGTTCCCTTGTATGCTATTCTGTTATGAGTGCTGACATTTGGCTTTATTTTCTATTTGCTTCTTCTTATCCTTTTTCGGGGTATTTCACCCTCATCCATCCCATCTTGTGACGTGCTTACTACCATGGATCGTTTCTTTAGCGTGGGTGGTTCCCACATATATCGTCAATACATAAAAATTAACATAAATAGTTTATTAATAACAATTGAGTAACACACTCCGTACTTACAGTACATGCAGTATACAACAAAAAGAATGTAATTTAACAAAACTCGTCGGTTGAGACCAGAGAACCCTTCTCATCTCGGCCACTTGGTAGCGCCGATCTGATACAACTCCCTTCAGATCGCCGGCCCTCCCAAGGGCTCAAACAATCCTTGCCGAATCCAAATTTTTGGTGATGAAGGCTGAAACCGGATTTCGCTGCTCGTAGTTCAGAGCTGGGTTGCAGAGTGATCAAGTAGAAAGACGCAGCTTATTAGGTAAACTATGGTCGGGTACAAAAGTGAAAGTTAGGGGGTGGAAGTGAGCTGACAGAACAGTCCAACTCATGTTTGTAAGGGGTGTAGGGTATAGGCTGGTGGATCTCCATGGAATGTCGAGATTTAGGCACGGCACAGTACTATAGCAGTAGACAAAGCTGAGTGCAAGAAGACTGCTTGAGACTTAAAATGATGGCACTACAGTCCTTTAGAGCAGTGCTTTTCAGACTTCTTTTCCTGTGCACCACTGTCACAATACAAAACATGTACGTGTAGCACTAGGTATTGCAAATATTAGTGCCTACTTTCAGGATACTGGTCTTCCGGGATGTTTTGCTGGTTGGTAGGTTTGAGGTCTTCAAACCTGCCAACCAGCGAATCAACAACACTGTGGAAACCTCAAATTTTGCAGTTGCTACTTTTTTAATTTAACGCGATTAGACGCAGAGTAGAGTCGTATTTACACTTGAACTCTGAAATAGTAGACCTACCGTGGCCTATTACACTTAAATGTTGTTCTCTACATTTCAACACATTTAAACAATTCTAATAGTGCAATTCACGTTTCTAAATTTTAATTTTGAAAAAAGTTCTTAAATTTCTTTGCGTGCCACCAGTGGTACACGTACCACAGTTTGAAAGCACAGCTTTAGAGCATTGGGAGCCGCTGACCCAACCATGCAGCATGACGTTGCACTGTGATAACCTCACATCTTGCACATATGTGCATATTGTTCTTGAGGCTGGAAACAGAACGATCAGAAAGATGTAATGTTGTAAAGTGTGTAATAATGGCATGTATGGCTTTCTGCAGTGGAGGTAAAGGCCTGACAACCGCACAGTTCAGTTGTTCCCAGATATATTTCTTGTTACAGCGTACATGGATTAAATTTGTCATTTTATGGCACAGGTGCTTTCATTTGTTACAATAACTGTGGCCATGCTGGCTGGCTGATTGGCCACAGCGAGTGTCAGTTTGAATCATGCTGGGATGCTTATCTGTTTTCTTTCCCGACCCCCAGAAGGTTAAGTGTCAAGACCACTTGCTGTTGTAACAGATTTGAAAGTAATATATTTAAATAAACACCATTTGTTTAAATACTGTTCGCTAAGTATATGGTATTAGGAGTAAATCAGTCAGGCTGTAGTACCAGAAATAAAGTAGGAGGAGGAGGATGATAACATTGACAGTAGTGATGATGATGACAGTGACAATGAAAATGACAACAAGAACAACAACAACCCATTTAAGGTTTCTTTTTAGGGAGCAGTGAATTTGTAACTAAACCGAAAAAGATATTCTGTGCAGAAAATTGAATACCGATTACTGAAATTGAACATTAAATGAGGAAAACCTTAAATCAAGGAACATTATGTGGGAGTTTCACTGTATTTAGTTTACAGGAGTCTGATAGTGGTGGTGGTGTTTCCTGCTTAACCCCTTTTTTGTTAGAAGGGTGCTGGCCCTTCTAACACAGCAGGATTTCATAAAATGTCATAAAAAATTTAAATAAAGTAGAGTTTTGATGTCTGTGATTAATTGGGATTGATAAAACCGTAACGCGCATTGAAATCCATTTTCAATGTAAAGAGCTTATTTGGTTCCAAGAACTTCTGAAGTACCAATAATAAAGATACAAAATAACCTCAAAAAGCATATGATACGTTACATGGTCGAAGAAAAGTCTCATTACATAAAACACAAAAGCAGTCAGCCTGACTAAATGAAAGACAGAACTTGACTGTGATCTGCACAACAGCAGGAGAGTGGCAGAAACCGATTTTCCAGCCACATGGTCTCATGCTGACTTGTCAGTACGACGCATCAAATGTTGTAATAGTGGTGTTAAAATGGGGTATCGTGAAAAGTCTAAATCCCAGTCATCAGTGTCCATGAACGCTGAGACTACTGGGCTATCACCACATGGACAGAGGGCTGAAGAAATTGAACTGGGATATGACATTTTCACAGCAGTGAAGATTTAAATTATATTCTTCTGGGTAACTCCAAAATTTGAGAGGAACATCCTGATGATGGAGGGTGTGTGCCTGTGTAATTTGAAGCACACAACTTAGGAGAGTGGCGTCTGAGATGAGATTCAGACCAGGGACTGCCGAAACACAACTGCAAAATGATGTTTGGTGACAGGAGGAAATAATATTGTGGTAACTGTACAAATTTTATTTTGCTGTAAACAAAAAAAAAAACACATTAATACAAGAGTGGAATGTTTCATAAGGTTCTAAACATCAGATACATCATATATCTTTTACCACGTATGAAAAGAAAGACTGAAATACCGCAATTATTCTAAAATATAATGTAATTAATTTAATTTTACACATTTTTTAACATTCAATTAAGCATTAATCTAATTTTACACTTTTTTAACATTTAATTAAGCACTCTTGTAACTGCAGTGTAGAAACATTAATTCTCTGTTCTTTGTAGCCACTATAACATTTACAAAATTCATGTAGACAACAACAGTCCTACAATGTGTATTCTAACTGTAATGATACTTTGCATCTCCAGGACACAGGTGGAATGCACAGTATAGCAGTAATTGACGCATGAAGCAAGCATTTGCTAGAAAGGCAAAGCACATACATTTTGCAGCCCATGTTAGACTCCTTATCTTTCCCATCACAACCAGACATAGTTTTCATAACCAGAAGTTCTTAGTATTAACCAGTTATAACTTGGAATTGCAGATGACATACTGGAAGAGAGGTCTGGTCTTCATCAGTTGGTCTTGTTTTGGGATTTTGCACCATATAGTATATGAGTGTTAGGACGTTTCAGAGGAACATACTGCCTCCATCTTCAGGGTGATTGTGATTCATGTGGATGCTGAAGTGGAGGCAGTACATTCCTGCGAAATGTCAGAACACTCGTCTCCTACACAGAGCGAAAACCCAAACAAAGACCATCAACTGATCAAAACAGCTGTAAAAACAACAGAACTTGTATCAAAACTTACAGTTTCGTTCTTGTATTCACATTTTGAAAATCTTTAACCATTCACATGTATATGCTCTTATGCTACAGATCATAGTTTCTGCAAGCATACTTTCACAAAAACATGGAGATTGCTTGAAAAGGTCGAGTTGCCATCTGTCAGTCTAAATATTGCAGATGTTTACTCATGAGAACAGCTATGACCTTGGCCTGATGGTGTAAGGGGAAGTCAGATCGTTAATTGCGAGTTTTGAGGTCGCCTTGAAGGGACGTGGTGTTATATCAGTTGACAATTGGATCCTGGTATTGCGGAAATGTAACTGCGGCATCTTGAAGTGTCAAAATGTCTCGGAGTAATTCTTCTTGGGTGTTTCAGCCCTTGAAGATGAGGCAGCTACATTGCCCCAAAATGACAGGATCCAATTACCCACTGACACTGTTATATGCCAGAAGAAGTGAACCCTTGCACTGTTAGATGTTCAGGACAAATAACCCGTGTATTCTGGTTAAAAATATATTTGGCTGACGTGCAGCTGTGTTAAACGTTATGTGTTGCAGTGCTTTTGACAGGGCCTAAATGTTAGCCCAAAGGTACGAGACCCCTACTCATGCTGTCAAGGTCAAAGCTCTTCTTATCAGTGACAGTACATGATTTAGAAGATAGGTACTGGCTTCATGTGACATCTAGAGACCAGTGAAAGTATGTTTTAGTAATTCGTAGACAACTGTCAGTAACGATTATGATTACTTGTTCTAGGCACGGATTTCCTATACTACGCTACCTGAAGGAAGCAAAGCAAATGTAATGAACATGCTTCCCAGTGCTAAAGGCAGACATTGTAAACATATGTAGCGCAGCAAAATATTAATTTCTGTTAACGAGTAGTATATGCTACTTATTCTTGCTACATTCTGTTGTGTGAATGTTGCTATTACTGTAGTTGTGGTGGTAGTGATAGTAGTAGTAGTACTAGCAGTAGAGTAGTAGCAACAGTAGCAGCAGTGTATCCAATGTGATTGTATATTGCTGCAGTTCAAATATTGTGAATGACAGTGTAGTTTTTCTTAAGAATGTTAGTGTATGGCTGTTTCATTTTGGTTCCCTTTACCCAGTTTTGGCTACAGGCTGGACGATCTGGCGTTCGATTCCCAGCAGTGGCAAGATATTTATCTCTTCTCTAGAATGTCCAGACTGGCTCTGGGGATCACACAGCCTGCTATTCAGTGGGTACCAAGGGTAAAGCAGCTGGTGCATGAGGCTGACCACATACTTCCATCTGGTGCTGAGGCTAAGAAGTAGTGGAGCTGTACCTCCGGTCCCCATATGTATTTATGGACTGTAAAGGAACAACTTTTCCTTGCCTTTATTCCCAGTTTTAACATTTACTGGCAGTGAGTAGGCACGGTCCATCTGGCTGACCATTGTACTTGTTCCAGTACTGTCACTGTCACATTGCTGTCAGCCCTGAAGAACCTGGAGATTTAAAGTGCCCTATTCCAGTACAGTAAAGGTTAATCATAAGAGACATTGTGTCGCATTCTGTATACCATCTGTTGTGATTGGAAAACCTCAACAGTTCCATCTAGTAGACAGTGTTTGAGAACAGTGAAATTGAATTAGATGTGTTGTTGCTTTTGGTTCATGCTGTAGTCCCCTGGCACTTTTCACAGCATTATAAGTGTGGCACTAATAGCACCACTTGACATATAAGAAAATCGGAGCATCCCACACAAACACAGTTTAGTCACGTTCAGTGCAGTCTTCACACACATTCCATTATTAGTCACGTTCAGTGCAATTCACACATTCCATACATACTCTTTAGTCAATGTAACATGAAACACTCTTCACGACAACACACTTTCTGGTCATCACAAAGATATTACATTCCTGTTTACAATTATTGTGAGCTCATTATTATGGAGCACAAGTACTGGAATTCTGTAAATTCCTTGTATGTACATTATAATATAAAATTAAATCTTGAGAATAATTATTTTGCAAAAACTTCTCATCATAAAATAATAAAAATGTAATTTTTTCCGTCATTTTATTAACGGACAAGATGTGACTAGAATATGGTACTGAAAGGGTGAGTATTTCTATAGACAAGTTCAGTTCTGCATTCCATTATTTGGATGGGTACATACTTGTGCTTTTGTTTACATATACACAGTACCGTTTACATATACACAGTACCGTTTACATTATACGTACAGTCTACATACAGTACCGTTTACATATACACAGTACCGTTTACATATACACAGTACCGTTTACATTAACTACATAATTACACAGTACCATTAGACACGTTCCCTGAGATCGCTATGTTACTGACATTACTAAGACTCGAATATTTATCTGGTAACGGAACACATCTCACAAGCCGTACACTCTCCAACTGCATAGTGGAGGAAGTTCTGAACATTTTTTGTAAATTGGACACTACATCTTTTACCCTGTACAAACTTTTTTTCTATGTGTCTTGTTTAATGACACTGGCAGTTGCTAAGATTATATAGCATGGTTGATAGATGAATGATTATGGAGCATTGGTGGCATGATACACTCAGAAAAAGACCTGCCCCAGTGCCACTTTGTTTACCACAAATCTTACATGGACTGGCCTTGAATCAGACCCAGGCCTCCACAGTGAGTGGCTGGCAACTAACTACCTGAGCCATGATACTGTAACGACCAACCCCAAATAAACATCTGAATATGTATATATATACACACATTACTGTTAGAATCAAAGTCCGTTAAAACCTGATGTCACGAGGTAAAACTAGTTCCAACAGAGCCCTTTCGTCAGTACTGCTTTTAACTAGTTGCTTCTAGAACTGACTGTCTACTATATATGTATATGTATATATGCTGCGCTATCCCCGGATGCTTAGTTTGTCCTGTTTCTTTTTTACATCAATATCACTGACACGTTACATGCTAAACAGCTGACGTTTTGTGCCTGTTGAAAGAATGTAATTTTGAAGATTCAGCAAGCCTTTCTTTTAGGGGGGGGAAAGAATAATAAGAAAAGCAACAAGACTTGGAGCACTGATAGAAACAGTCTGTTCTGGAGGGTATGTCAATGGCGAAGGGTTGACAGCAAGTTTGAACAAAGTGAAGTCTGAGGTTTGATTGTGATGACGACGAAAATGGCTGTCTTATGCCAAGTAGTCTGGTAAAATTGAAGTTATGTTCCAGAGGCTCCTACTGCCTCCACCTCCACCTCCACCACCATTGTCATCGTATTGAAAGCTGTAATATTAACCCCGCAAACAATTTGTCAACAGGTGAGGGTATTCTGAAAGTCCAGCTAACTTGTTTAATTAACAGTGCAGGAAGGAAAACAGAATTTTAGTTTGAAAACCTGAAGGCAAGACACCACTTGTGGGACCTAGACATAGATGGAAAGAGAATTTATCTTATTAAATATCTTGGAATTATTCATTTAAAGACTGGATTTCTGATGTGTCTGTCTTAGGTTAAAACTGCTGTGATGCCATAAATTTTCCAAATTGAACTCGTGCTGAAAGGACTTCCGTTACCCCAACTCACACCTGAAATGTACATTGCTGTGTGTAACATAAAATTAATTGCTGTGTGTAGTTACCAGACTTGCAGTGATGTCTTTACAGGCTTTTGAAACACTTATAATTCAGTTATTATAACTTGGTGCCACTATGCAGTTTAAGAATGTTTGTCTGATTTCACATATTTCATTGCATTAAGTTGTGATAACTGTTTGACAACAAGGCATTTTATTTTTAAAATTAGGTGAATTAATGTAAAGGTCAAGCAACCCCATTACAGGCCTTGACAGGCCCTTAGGGTTCCAGGAGGTTGAGGCTCCCAGATTTATAGACAATCAGCACATGAAGGTGGTAAGGTTGTCAGCCCTACGCACCGGCCGCCTTTACCCCCCAGGAAATATTCCTGGTACTCATTTCTGTTAGAGGCTGAGTCGACCCCAGGGCCATAGTGCGATCGAAAGGATTATGTCAATGAAAAATTCCAATGACCATCGAGAATTGAACCCGCGACCTTCCGGCTTGTAGCGCAGTGCCCCAACCAACTGTGCCACCATGTACCCTTGAATTAATGTAGAAGTATAAAGGAATAATTTGTACATGTAACTGTTTATCTCTTACGTTATCTTACATTAAATTAAACCCTTTTTTCTGTCAACATTATAGACTAGACCTCTTTTGTACAACATAAACTTAAACTGTTAGGATACTGCAGACAGTAATGCCCCACATTTTGACAGGTAGAGAAGATCCAGTTTTCTTTGTCAGAACCTTCATGCTAGTCCCACTCCATCACGTAAAAGTCAGAACGACAGGCCCGTATCTCCAGTTCATGGGCCGGCTGGAACTGTCACACACTTATGGCTTTGTCACTGATGCTCCCTTCATTAGTTTGGAAAATGGCTCCCAGTTCCTCATCGTCAGCTTGCTGGGCCAGTTTCCTCCTGTGTGTTAGCAAACAACACAATTAATTCCCTCATCAAGTTAGTAAGCATACAAAATCTTAGTCCTTAAATTGCAAGGGAAGAAACCGCTTGCAAAATCTGGGCATAGATGGGAAGTTCATCAACAAGCAGGGGGTCAGCATTTGGACTGGTTCTTGAAAGGACAGTAATGAATGTCTGTGTTCCATAAGAAGCACGGAATTTCTTGGCTAGCCGAGCAAATACTGACTTCTGAAGAAGGACTCTGGTCCATGGAATAGGTCAGTAAGGCATGTAAAGTGGCTAAGAACCATTTTGAAGAGTGTACTTTGATTTGTGTTTTATAAATGAATTTAGGTTTGTCGAGGAGTAGTTCCAGCAGTTGGATGGACCAGTCCCTTGGCACTGTGGCTTCCAAATGTGTATTGCACAGTCCCTTGGCACTGTGGCTTCAAATGTGTATTGCACAGTCCCTTGGCACTGTGGCTTCAAATGTGTATTGCACAGTCCCTTGGCACTGTGGCTTCAAATGTGTATTGCACAGTCCCTTGGCACTGTGGCTTCAAATGTGTATTGCACAGTCCCTTGGCACTGTGGCTTCAAATGTGTATTGCACAGTCCCTTGGCACTGTGGCTTCAAATGTGTATTGCACAGTCCCTTGGCACTGTGGCTTCAAATGTGTATTGCACAGTCCCTTGGCACTGTGGCTTCAAATGTGTATTGCACAGTCCCTTGGCACTGTGGCTTCAAATGTGTATTGCACAGTCCCTTGGCACTGTGGCTTCAAATGTGCATTGCACGTCCCTTGGCACTGTGGCTTCAAATGTGCATTGCACGGTCCCTCGCGGTAGATGAGTCTGGAATGTTGGTAGAGTGGTAACTGTCACAGTAACAATAAAGTTGTTGGAAACCTGCTGCAGGACCACTATGTCAACCACAAATCCAGCATGAACTACCCTTGGATTGGCCCGAGCCCCCTTAGTCCGTGATTATGACCTTTGTCAAAGGTTTGGTTATATATTTGTCTCATGAAAGGTGATAGTGGTTTGAACTACTTAAAGTCCAAGGCAATGCAAGAAAGATGTATTGAACTAGGAGGAGCAGATTTATGGTGGACTGGAAATGCAATGATGGAAACAGAATAAGGAAGAAAATAAATATACAGAATGAAACTGAGAATAAGGCAAAGGAATTGTATTGCTATTAAATGTTATTAGATGGTGTATCTGACATATTGTTTAAAATCAGAAAAATATTAAATAGTAAGAAGTCTGCTTCAGTTTCAGTGTCACTTTGTATAATGCAGAGTGTTGTGAAACAGGCAGTGGTTGTGAAACAGGCAGTGGTTGCAAGAGGATTTTAAAATAGTAAGGAGATGATGGGAGGCAATGCTGGCTGTAAAAATTATCATGTGGGCCTACACATAACATGGAAGGGACAGAACAATTATCATGTGGGCCTACACATAACATGGAAGGGACAGAACAATTATCATGTGGGCCTACACATAACATGGAAGGGACAGAACAATTTTCATGTGGGCCTACACATAACATGGAAGGGACAGAACAATTATCATGTGGGCCTACACATAACATGGAAGGGACAGAACAATTATCATGTGGGCCTACACATAACATGGAAGGGACAGAACAATTATCATGTGGGCCTACACATAACATGGAAGGGACAGAACAATTATCATGTGGGCCTACACATAACATGGAAGGGACAGAACAATTATCATGTGGGCCTACACATAACATGGAAGGGACAGAACAATTATCATGTGGGCCTACACATAACATGGAAGGGACAGAACAATTGTCATGTGGGCCTACACATAACATGGAAGGGACAGAACAATTGTCATGTGGCCTACACATAACATGGAAGGACAGAACAATTATCATGTGGGCCTACACATAACATGGAAGGGACCGAACAATTGTCATGTGGGCCTACACATAACATGGAAGGGACAGAACAATTGTCATGTGGGCCTACACATAACATGGAAGGGACAGAACAATTATCATTGGGCCTACACATAACATGGAAGGGACAGAACAATTGTCATGTGGGCCTACACATAACATGGAAGGGACAGAACAATTATCATGTGGGCCTACACATAACATGGAAGGGACAGAACAATTGTCATGTGGGCCTACACATAACATGGAAGGGACAGAACAATGTCATGTGGGCTACACAACATGGAAGGACAGAACAATTGTCATGTGGGCCTACACATAACATGGAAGGGACAGAACAATTGTCATGTGGGCCTACACATAACATGGAAGGGACAGAACAATTGTCATGTGGGCCTACACATAACATGGAAGGACAGAACAATTATCATGTGGGCCTACACATAACATTTGGAAGGGACAGAACAATTATCATGTGGGCCTACACCCTAACATGGAAGGGACAGAACAATTCTCCCATGGCATGCACTCTGTAACTGTTTTCATCTACTGTGTTCTGTAGATTAAAAGTTGTAAGGGACCCTGAATTTCGTTCTCCAAATAGACCCACTTCTAAAACTACATCATGTCACTCTAACAGAGGAACAAGCAAATGTGTAAAATAATATTTACAGCTTAAACAGTATCCAAACCAAAGTTATAAGTATGTTTTTAGTGCAGCAAATGAGCTACAAGTAAACCCACCAGTTTATGTGTCGTCATAACACTGAATACCAAAACCTAATTGTAATGCCTTTGACGACAATGACAAATACCAGACGACGAACATTCAAAAAGGTATGTAAAGTCAAACAATCCAGTTAGGGCTACCTAGCCATCATTTATTGGGTTATAAATTTCATTGTTTTTCTAAAGAAAGGTAATATAAAAATAACTTCAAAGGGACGAAAAAGCATTAAAAAAATCCAAGTATTGGGTAAAAAACGAATTATGTAAGTTCAAATAGACTGGTCATAAGTTTATTTACACTGCAGAACGGGTAGAAGGACACAAGTCCAATCTTTACTGTCTAATAACCATGGATGTGATATGGTAGATAACGGAACACATGGCTACTAAAGGCAAGTTACTGAACACACCCAACCCCAACATCACTGCTAGCACACTGCACTGCTACAGCAGTATCCCTCCGATACACAACTCGCCCCCAACCTGCTGCGTGTTCGTTATCAGCGATTATAATATGGCGGACGAAATCATTAGGTTATTTTAATTACAAATGACTAATTCGTATGAACGGTGAAACATTGTCAGTTTGTATAAGTGCAAAGTGCGGTTTCATTCGTGTGTGTTTCGGTGAGTAACCGTAAATAATTCAGTGAAGTTCTAAAGTTCTTTCATGTGTGTGTCCAACTGCGTGTGGTTTTAGCCGATTCATAAAAGTGAGTGTAAAATAGCGTGTGCAAACAGAATACAGTTTGGCAACACAAATATTGTCTTCTGAAGAGCTGGCCGCATCTCGTCCTCTGCACACGGTGCGGTAAGTTCTGGAAATGGAAACTGTCACATTATTTCTCAGTTTCTTTCATGATGTTACACAAAAGATATTATCATCCCACAGTATGGAGTTGGTTATTGCATTTATTGATGCAGTGGTTAATGGTGGTCAGCAGTTATCATTATGTTATGTATGCTAATTTCATGACATTCTGTGCTGTTATTTTGTACGTTTTGTAATCGTTTTTATAATTCAGCTTTTTTGAACATACGTGATAGAAGTTTATATTACCTTTGTAGTTCTACAATCGCAGCGAGAGACAACTTAATTACAGGTTATAAGACTGACCTGGTAAGAATAAGACCCAACTACCGGCACCGTTTTTTTTATGACTTCTTGAATTACTCCGCGAGTGTCAAAAAGACTACATAATGTCGAATGATTGGGAGATTGATCAGTGGACAGTAAACTGGAAAGTGGCGGTCGAGGCAAAATTGAGGTTAGCCCGGAAGCAGAGAGCAGTAGCACTAAAACCGTCAACGGCTACATCAGCGTGCGCATTTGAATATGTCAACAACTGCCGGTACTTTGTTATCGCACGTAGTGTCACGTAATATATACTGCATGGCGATTCTTAATCCATTACTCAGTGTTGATGGTCACTTGTGAACAGTGCCGTGGCCTACAGGTGGAGTCACGAGAGCAAGAAGCTGCACTATAACATTTGATAAAACTAGTTCCACTGAGGCCTTCGCTTTTCTGCTGTGTTATGCGGCGTAGGTTGGTAGTTGCCGACGTTTCGAGACATCCTGTCGGTCCCATCTTCAAGGGTCAAGCAGTCCAGGAAGATTGTTTGACCCTTGAAGATATCGGGAACCGTAAAACTGGAAAAGTGTCGTGGATATACAATTTGCTTTTAATTAAATTCTCAATGGTTCTGACGACGGTATGCAACATTGAGAACTAATGGGTTTCTGGACTTTGTACATGTCCGGAAATCTAAAATAACTAGATAACACGACGTTTCGGAAGCTGATTCTGCTTCCGTCCTCAGGTGAAGGAGGAGGGAGACACCTACTCTGTTGGGTCCCTTAGATAGAGCTAACCTCAATCACTGGACAACAACGTCGTTTTATCCAGTTATTTTAGATTTCCGGACGATGGACAAAGTCCAGAAGTCCGTTAGTTCTCAATTGCTTTTAATTGTTTATAACTTTTTTTCGGAACTTTTTTCCTTCGCACAACTTATTTAGTGAGTTATACGCGATTTACGCGCGACACGCACTCACAAACGCACGTAATATTTTTACCCTGAATTTGAACAACTACAAATTCAGTCGAGCGCAGCTACTGTTCTTGTTTTTGTTGTTGTTCAAGCGCGATGAGCAACACAAAGACAGCTCTTGCTAGCCATCGGTACAGCAATACAGCTGTCATACAAATACGTATTTATTGAACATCGACTGAATTGAATTATTTATACCAACAAATGCACTAAGACAGTTTTTTCACTGTTTTCTTTATTATTACGATGCCCCAATACGCATTTCGGCAGTTATTTTGCCATCATCAGGGGTATTTTAAGGAGTTTTTACATAGACCGATTTTTTGGTTACGTCATAACAGTGAGTCAGTATTTGTTACCACATCGTATAAAATTTTTGTAAAATTTGTGGTATTGTTAAGCTGCTAAAAGTTATTAAATTATTAAAACTTATAAAAATTACAATAAAATCAAGTAGTATATTATACTATCCTCTATAGTATAATTATTAATTAGTGGCAGCGTGGTCCTATTTCCAGCGTGTGTTACAGTTATCTGTTGAAATATTAAAATTATATCATAACCCTAATTCTATAAATTTTAATATTTCAACAGACAACTGGAACACACGCTGGAAATAGGACCACGCTGCCATTAATTAATAATTATACTATAGAGGATAGTATAATATACTACTTGATTTTATTGTAATTTTTATAAGTTTTAATAATTTATAACTTTTAGCAGCTTAACAAAAACACAAATTTTACAAAAATTTTATACGATGTGGTAACAAATACTGACTCACTGTTATGACGTAACCAAAGAATTGGTCTATGTAAAAAACTCACTTAAAATACCCCCTGATGATGGCAGAATAACTGCCGAAATGCGTATTGGGGCATCGTTAATAATAAAGAAAACAGTGAAAAAACTGTCTTAGTGCATTTGTTGGTACAAATAAATCAATTATAAAAGATGCACGGTGAATATAAAGTGAAATGTATCGACTGAATGTCTTGCAGGTGTTCAAGTGCACAAAACAGGACAAGCAATGTCAAGATGTTACCCAGAATTGTCACGTGTCTACAAAACGTTGCTAAACTTCCCAATACAGAGTTTATTTAAAATCCGTTCTGAGTTGTTTAAACGAGGGCAGACAGACAGACAGACAGACAGACGTGGCGAAGTTAATGTATACTTTTTTTTTTGTATGTCTCTCTACGGTCGCGCTCAATAGGGATGTCATGAAACAAACTTCCCCATTCGACTCCTGAAACTCAAGCATTTGCCCACTGGACGTGTTCAGCACGACCTGCCATACAGCAAACAGTGGAAGGCCACACAAACGCGAACCTGTAAGGTGGTCCAGGGGTGGCTGTAGCAGGAGGCGGTGGCCTTGTAGACTCACGCGGGACACCCTGCGTTCGGACCGACGTGTTTTGTCCAACTGAACATGTAGGAGGTTTACCGTGGCGCTGAACCAAACGGCTTGCAATGTCACATGGACGTCTTCACTGGTCTTACGTTATCCAGACGACGTCACCATGTAATAAGGCCATATTCTTCTCTGACCCGTCTGACCGTGAGGACACTACGTTCTTCACAAACGTCGGGCGTCGGTAGTCGAGAGACACAACGTCACGACGCAACTACCTGATTCCCTAATAGACCGTATTTCAGAACGATGGCTATTGTGTGCCAGGAGAGTCTTGGTTAACCACGAAGTCACATGTTCAGTGTTAATTTGTGTATCGTGCATACGACGGCCGTCGTGAAATGTGAGGTTATTACCGTGATCTGACGCCGTGTTGTTTGTTCTGTGGATATCGACGTTTCGGATAAACCTGTACCTCCATCTTCAGGGAAGAAGGTTGTGGTAGAAGGCGGAGGCACGAGGTTCCTTCGGAAACCTCTTCCAAGCCACAATGTATCAAAACCGAGAAGACATACATCGCATACATCGATTCAATCCGGATTCATTTCCCAAAGCGTCCAAGAAAGCATTCCCATAGTGCCACAAATACTAGCGACATGGACAGGCAAGTTCTTTCCCGCTGTACCTGGTATTGCTATAGCGTGCAAACGCGAAATGTTATCTGAGGACGAGACATTTCGTCATAAATATCGCGTGCCTTCTTCGTAAGCTACAAACTTCAGTGGAGCCTAACCTACACAGTGAAGACAAACGGCACACAAACTGCTGAAATTATTTTAATGGCGGACAGAATTAAGGCACTGAAATTACAACAAAGATTACTGGGAAAAGAGTAAAGTTATCTAGGCAGAATGGGCATTGATAATCAGCTGATTAAAGCCGCCGTCTAATTTATGAAACATGACCAAAAATTACTATTTGCTACAGTCTGGATTACTGCCTTCAGCAATGGTATTCTTTGTCTCTAGACTGCCAAATTTAAACTGTTTAAATGTCCACCAAGTCCGCTCCCCTGTAGGCACAGTGGCCTTTCTCACGGTTAAGATGGCCGGACTGTGTAGTTGAACGCTGACACTCACGTAGTTAATGCCAAGGATGTTAAGGTTAAGAACACACACACATGCAGCCTGCGCCCAAATTATGCATAAATTGTTTGGCATACAGAAGGGAGATTATACCGTTGTTTGTACAGGCCACAGTATCGCGTACTGATTGTCAACACCAATCACCTCGGCATAGCAATTTGAGAAACGAAGTGTAAGACATGATGCCACGCCTTTAGAAAACAAAATACAGAGGACTGATGCATATTTTGACAAGACTGGCAAGTTCGCTGTGCTAAACCCTTTAAAGCCCAGTGGTTACTATATGCACCACCACGTTTAACATTAAACAATTCTACGTTCTGCCCACACAGTGTATTTATGTGTTTTGTGTGGATCTCAGAACAAACAGCGATTATTTCACTGTACAACATTAACTGACTGGTTTGTGTAACTGAGACGGAGTGTGTTTACTGCGCGGTACGGACTGTATTTATGTGTTTTGTGTGGATCTCAGAACAAACAGCAATTATTTCACTGTACAACATTAACTGACTGGTTTGTATAACTGAGACGGAGTGTGTTTACTGCGCGGTACGGACTGTATTTATGTGTTTTGTGTGGATCTCAGAACAACAGCGATTATTTCACTGTACAACATTAACTGACTGGTTTGTATAACTGAGACGGAGTGTGTTTACTGCGCGGTACGGACTGAATTATGTGTTTTGTGTGGATCTCGACAAACAGCGATTATTTCACTGTCTACATTACTGAATGGTGTATACTGATCAGTGTTTACTGCGCGGTACGGATGTATTATGTGTTGTGTGATCTCAGACAACAGCGATTATTCACTGTACAAATAACGACTGTTGTATAATGAGACGATGTGTTTACTTGCGCGGTAACGGACTGATTTTGTGTTTTTGTGGATCTCAAACAAACAGCGATTATTTCACTGTAAACATAACTATGGTTTGATAAGAGACGGAGTGTGGTTTACTGCGCGACGGACTGTATTTATTTTTTGTGGATCTCAAACAAACGCATTAGTCACTGTACACATTAACTGATGGTTGTATAACTGAGCGGAGTGTGTTATGCGCTGGTACGGACTGTATTTATGTGTTTGTGTGGATCTCAAACAAACGCATTATTTCCGTAAAACATAACGACTGGTTGTATACTTGACGAGTGTTTAACTGGGTACGAGTATATTATGTTTTATAAATGTGATTCAGAACAACAGGCGATATTCACTGTACAACATTAACTGACTGGTTGTATAAGAGATAGTGTGTTTACTGCGCGGTAGGACTGTTTTATGTGTTTGAGGGACTCAGAACAAACACGATTAATTACTGTACACTTACCGACTGGTTTGTATAACTGATGACGGATGTGTTTACTGCGCGGTACGGACTGTATTTATGTGTTTTGTGTGGATCTCAGAACAACAGCGATTATTTCACTGTATAACATTAACTGACTGGTTTGTATAACTGAGACGGAATGTGTTTACTGCGCGGTACGGACTGAATATTTACATCTAATTCAGGTTAATTTTTCTTCTCTGAAGGGTTACTGTCTCTACACACATGTGTAAGGAGATGACGCAGCACAAATGCCGCATATAACGATTCAGATAAACATAATACTTGCGCCATAACTGTGTCGCATTGTGTGTTTCAGTTTTAGCTAGAAATTCTTTTCGAAACACTTTCCACTGAGATGAATATTTAGGAAGAGAGAAGGAGCCTTTGTAGGTCTTCATGAAGCAGGGATTTTCAAAGCCACATCCACGTCTTGGGTCGCGACAGCCTTCAGCTATGTTGTGAACTCGAGGGCTTAAGATGTGGCGCTGGTACGCGCTAGCACTGTTGGGGTTGCGTGTCAAGGCGACGTACTATTTTGGGCCGTGGAAAGAAAAGCCTGAGAACTTGCATTCTAAATTGTAAGTTATTTATGATTTTAATCAAAGCTGTCACGTATCGGCAAAGTTTGGTAACACCCTCGTATCTGACTTCATAAAAATATGTTCAGCGCGGATGGAGTTTTTACCTACGGACAGACATATGGCAAAACTAAAAGGTGCTGTATACTTACCGCTTTCTTAAGTAGAATATCACGAAAATGATGACGCCATTGCCAATTAGTAACACACATATTATTGTTGTCGGTAGCATTATGTCTGAAATAAAGGAGACAGCATTAATTGAAACGGGTTGTACTGAGGAAGGGAATATTCTGTGACGTTACATTGTGTGTCACGTTATATTCTGTGACGTTACATTGTGTTTCACGTTATATTCTGTGACGTTACATTGTGTGTCACGTTATATTCTGTGACGTTACATTGTGTGTCACGTTATATTCTGTGACGTTACATTGTGTGTCACGTTATATTCTGTGACGTTACATTGTGTGTCACGTTATATTCTGTGACGTTACATTGTGTGTCACGTTATATTCTGTGACGTTACATTGTGTGTCACGTTATATTCTGTGACGTTACATTGTGTGTCACGTTATATTCTGTGACGTTACATTGTGTGTCACGTTATATTCTGTGACGTTACGTTGTGTGTCACGTTATATTCTGTGACGTTACGTTGTGTGTCACGTTATATTCTGTGACGTTACGTTGTGTGTCACGTTATATTCTGTGACGTTACATTGTGTGTCACGTTATATTCTGTGACGTTACATTGTGTTTCACGTTATATTCTGTGACGTTACATTGTGTGTCACGTTATATTCTGTGACGTTACATTGTGTTTCACGTTATATTCTGTGACGTTACATTGTGTGTCACGTTATATTCTGTGACGTTACATTGTGTGTCACGTTATATTCTGTGACGTTACATTGTGTGTCACGTTATATTCTGTGACGTTACATTGTGTGTCACGTTATATTCTGTGACGTTACATTGTGTTTCACGTTATATTCTGTGACGTTACATTGTGTTTCACGTTATATTCTGTGACGTTACATTGTGTGTCACGTTATATTTGTGACGTTACTTGTGTGTCACGTTATATCGTGAGTACATTGTGTGTCACGTTATATTCTGTGACGTTACATTGTGTTTCACGTTATATTCTGTGACGTTACATTGTGTTTCACGTTATATTCTGTGACGTTACATTGTGTTTCACGTTATATTCTGTGACGTTACATTGTGTTTCACGTTATATTCTGTGACGTTACATTGTGTTTCACGTTATATTCTGTGACGTTACATTGTGTTCACGTTATATTCTGTGACGTTACATTGTGTGTCACGTTATATTCTGTGACGTTACATTGTGTGTCACGTTATATTCTGTGACGTTACATTGTGTTCACGTTATATTCTGTGACGTTACATTGTGTGTCACGTTATATTCTGTGACGTTACATTGTGTGTCACGTTATATTCTGTGACGTTACATTGTGTGTCACGTTATATTCTGTGACGTTACATTGTGTTTCACGTTATATTCTGTGACGTTACATTGTGTTCACGTTATATTCTGTGACGTTACATTGTGTTTCACGTTATATTCTGTGACGTTACATTGTGTTTCACGTTATATTCTGTGACGTTACATTGTGTGTCACGTTATATTCTGTGACGTTACATTGTGTTTCACGTTATATTCTGTGACGTACATGTGTTCACATATCTGTACGTACATGTGTTCACGTTATATTCTGTGACGTTACATTGTGTGTCACGTTATATTCTGTGACGTTACATTGTGTTTCACGTTATATTCTGTGACGTTACATTGTGTTCACGTTATATTCTGTGACGTTACATTGTGTTTCACGTTATATTCTGTGACGTTACATTGTGTGTCACGTTATATTCTGTGACGTTACATTGTGTTTCACGTTATATTCTGTGACGTTACATTGTGTGTCACGTTATATTCTGTGACGTTACATTGTGTTTCACGTTATATTCTGTGACGTTACATTGTGTTCACGTTATATTCTGTGACGTTACATTGTGTTTCACGTTATATTCTGTGACGTTACATTGTGTTTCACGTTATATTCTGTGACGTTACATTGTGTTCACGTTATATTCTGTGACGTTACATTGTGTTTCACGTTATATTCTGTGACGTTACATTGTGTTTCACGTTATATTCTGTGACGTTACATTGTGTTTCACGTTATATTCTGTGACGTTACATTGTGTTTCACGTTATATTCTGTGACGTTACATTGTGTTTCACGTTATATTCTGTGACGTTACATTGTGTTTCACGTTATATTCTGTGACGTTACATTGTGTGTCACGTTATATTCTGTGACGTTACATTGTGTTTCACGTTATATTCTGTGACGATACATTGTGTTTCACGTTATATTCTGTGACGTTACATTGTGTTTCACGTTATATTCTGTGACGTTACATTGTGTTTCACGTTATATTCTGTGACGTTACATTGTGTTTCACGTTATATTCTGTGACGTTACATTGTGTTTCACGTTATATTCTGTGACGTTACATTGTGTTTCACGTTATATTCTGTGACGTTACATTGTGTGTCACGTTATATTCTGTGACGTTACATTGTGTTCACGTTATATTCTGTGACGTTACATTGTGTGTCACGTTATATTCTGTGACGTTACATTGTGTGTCACGTTATATTCTGTGACGTTACATTGTGTGTCACGTTATATTCTGTGACGTTACATTGTGTTCACGTTATATTCTGTGACGTTACATTGTGTGTCACGTTATATTCTGTGACGTTACATTTTGGTGTGTTCACGTTATATTCTGTGACGTTACATTGTGTGTCACGTTATATTCTGTGACGTTACATTGTGTGTCACGTTATATTCTGTGACGTTACATTGTGTTTCACGTTATATTCTGTGACGTTACATTGTATGTCACGTTATATTCTGTGACGTTACATTGTGTGTCACGTTATATTCACCGTGCATCATGATAACAAATCACAACACTGGACGCGAGCAACATAATACAGGGTGCCCTCAACCTACATTGGATAATCCGTATACAAAAACAGGACTGCCATGAATTTATAACCTATATATATATATATATATATATATATATATATGTAATTTTAAGGAAACTTTTAACCTTTTATACAAATAACATGAAAGACTGATAAAACTCATTCCATGGATTTTATATATTTGGACAGCTGATAGTGGGTGATATCGTAATACATTGGGAATTGAGAATTTGTTTTATGTTGATGTATGAGGTGCTTATATTTGAACTAATGGATGTCGAGCATATGTAGAACTTTGACCCCCTGAAGATGGCTTGTTGAAGCCGAAACGTATGTAGGGGTAAATTGACTTACTTGTAAGAATACAGTGCATGTGTTGGTTTTTAAACTTGTGATTTGTTACATTGTGTTGTTTGGTAAATAAGTATGGACTTTTGGAACGATTGTAGTGCTACGGGTAGGAGTGCTTGACCTGAAGATGGAAGCACTACGATCCTTCGAAACGTCGGGAACCATTCACCCAACGACACGGCGTCACATCCCAGAAGACTTGAATTCTCAGCAGACCGCTGTGAGAACCTGGCACATTGCGGCACGTCATATACGGGCAGCAAATTAAATGTAGCTCGGTCAGTGCAGTGACTGCAAACGGCCGCGGGGTCGGAGTTCATTCTGGCGGCTGGGCTGTGACGCCAACCACTGATTTTCATCTGTACGAAGGTCAAGAAGTGGTGGATCTGTACCTCCACAACGACACTAAGACTGATAATGAAGTCAGTCTATAGCCTTTAACCTGAGTGTAATGTGTGCAGGTTGCCACATCTTTATTTTGGTTTGTTTAACGACGTCGTCAGTAGCTCAGGCTATATGACTTTGAATGGTAGTACGATTAGTGAATAGTGAACTGGCAGGGATGTGGAAGGAAGCGGTGGCAGCCTAATATGAAGCACTGGGCCGCAATAGCTCAGTCTATAGCGATTGGTCTACTGACTGGACCACCGAGAAATCACTTTCGATTCCCGTCGGGGACAAGAGACTTTTCTTTTCTCTAAATCGTCCAGACCGGCACTGGGGCCCCCAAATTTGTTACTAATTGTTGTTTTGGGGGCGGAAAAGTGGCATGACACTGTAACTGACCACTCACCACAATCAGGTGCCGAGGTTAAAAATGAGTGGAGCTGTACCTCCTGTCCTCCACATACCTTTATGGCAAGCAACCGGACAACCTTTACCTTTGCAAGTCTTAAGCCAGATAGCCCGTCACGTGACCTAGACTTGACCCTCAGACTTGCAGAACACTGACGAGTGTCTGTCTGTCTGTCTGTCTAACGTGCCTTACCGTAAATAAAGTCGGACTCCTTGACGACTCTCGCCATTGCAGTCGTCAAGTTGACCTGAGAGTCTGGCAACCTGACGAACGAAATGTTCCTGGTCCACACGCTGCTGGTGACATCTGAAACAGGTTACAGTGTTACATTAACCGACTGTACTGCGGGGACTGATTGCTTACGGAATTGGCTGCTGGCTGGAAGGCGGCAAAGGTAAAGGTGCATTGAAATATTACTGCCTTTAAATGCTCCGTCTTTGCTACAGAACCTGCGGAAACCAAGGTTAACCCTTTAAGGGCGAAATGAGTTCTGTTTCATTTAAATACTCAGTCCGTACCGCGCAGTAAACACACTCCGTCTCAGTTATACAAACCAGTCAGTTAATGTTGTACAGTGAAATAATCGCTGTTTGTTCTGAGATCCACACAAAACACATAAATACAGTCCGTACCGCGCAGTAAACACACTCCGTCTCAGTTATACAAACCAGTCAGTTAATGTTGTACAGTGAAATAATCGCTGTTTGTTCTGAGATCCACACAAAACACATAAATACAGTCCGTACCGCGCAGTAAACACACTACGTCTCAGTTATACAAACCAGTCAGTTAATGTTGTACAGTGAAATAATCGCTGTTTGTTCTGAGATCCACACAAAACACATAAATACAGTCCGTACCGCGCAGTAAACACACTCCGTCTCAGTTATACAAACCAGTCAGTTAATGTTGTACAGTGAAATAATCGCTGTTTGTTCTGAGATCCACAAAAAACACATAAATACAGTCCGTACCGCGCAGTAAACACACTCCGCCTCAGTTATACAAACCAGTCAGTTAATTTTGTACAGTGAAATAATCGCTTTTGTTCTGAGATCCACACAAAACACATAAATACAGTCCGTACCGCGCAGTATACACACTCCGCCTCAGTTATACAAACCAGTCAGTTAATGTTGTACAGTGAAATAATCGCTGTTTGTTCTGAGATCCACACAAAACACATAAATACAGTCCGTACCGCGCAGTAAACACACTCCGTCTCAGCTATACAAAACAGTCAGTTAATTTTGTACAGTGAAATAATCGCTTTTGTTCTGAGATCCACACAAAACACATAAATACAGTCCGTACCGCGCAGTATACACACTCCGCCTCAGTTATACAAACCAGTCAGTTAATTTTGTACAGTGAAATAATCGCTTTTGTTCTGAGATCCACACAAAACACATAAATACAGTCCGTACCGCGCAGTATACACACTCCGCCTCAGTTATACAAACCAGTCAGTTAATGTTGTACAGTGAAATAATCGCTGTTTGTTCTGAGATCCACACAAAACACATAAATACAGTCCGTACCGCGCAGTAAACACACTCCGTCTCAGCTATACAAAACAGTCAGTTAATTTTGTACAGTGAAATAATCGCTTTTGTTCTGAGATCCACACAAAACACATAAATACAGTCCGTACCGCGCAGTATACACACTCCGCCTCAGTTATACAAACCAGTCAGTTAATTTTGTACAGTGAAATAATCGCTTTTGTTCTGAGATCCACACAAAACACATAAATACAGTCCGTACCGCGCAGTATACACACTCCGCCTCAGTTATACAAACCAGTCAGTTAATGTTGTACAGTGAAATAATCGCTGTTTGTTCTGAGATCCACACAAAACACATAAATACAGTCCGTACCGCGCAGTAAACACACTCCGCCTCAGTTATACAAACCAGTCAGTTAATTTTGTACAGTGAAATAATCGCTTTTGTTCTGAGATCCACACAAAACACATAAATACAGTCCGTACCGCGCAGTATACACACTCCGCCTCAGTTATACAAACCAGTCAGTTAATGTTGTACAGTGAAATAATCGCTGTTTGTTCTGAGATCCACACAAAACACATAAATACAGTCCGTACCGCGCAGTAAACACACTCCGTCTCAGCTATACAAAACAGTCAGTTAATGCTGTACAGTGAAATAATCGCTGTTTGTTCTGAGATCCACACAAAACACATAAATACAGTCCGTACCGCGCAGTAAACACACTCCGTCTCAGTTATACAAACCAGTCAGTTAATGTTGTACAGTGAAATAATCGCTGTTTGTTCTGAGATCCACAAAAAACACATAAATACAGTCCGTACCGCGCAGTAAACACACTCCGTCTCAGCTATACAAACCAGTCAGTTAATGCTGTACCGTGAAATAATCGCTGTTTGTTCTGAGATCCACACAAAACACATAAATACACTGTGTGGGCAGAACGTAGAATTGTTGAATGTTAAACATAGTGGTACATATAGTGACCACTGGAATCTAAAGGGTTAGAACGTAGAATATATTGCCTTCACACATGGTTTCTGTTAGCAGCGGTGTCCAGCACGAGTATGGTATATGAGGTTCCACTGTCAGACTTTCGGTACGTGACGCCGTGTAGTTTAGTTGGCTAGTGGGCAACGAACACACTGCACGGTTCTGTAGCTTAGAAGACCACAGTGCAAATGTTCACCGCGTATAAACCTCAAATCCTGTTAACCCACGGTGGACATCTGTAATGCCGATGTATTTACATATGTCTCTACCAGATTTCCCACCTTTCCACATATATTACATCAAAAGGTCGGACTCAGCGCGGAGCAGTCACTTACTGAGGCAGTCCGGTAAGTCCGTGGTCCAGGTGTTCCCGTTCTGGCAGTACAGATTGCGGTCTCTCCGCGAGGTGTCTGGGAAAACAAATCCGACACAGCACATATACTGTGCGTGCGTGGCATTGCGGTCGACCAGGTAGCCGTCCTCAGGAGTCTTCAGGGGCGGACATCCCAACGCTGCAAAGAAAACTGCGGTTTGCAAATGTGTTTATACTTAGAGGGCCTTTATAGGTCCCCACTTCCTGTCGGCTCTTTTGTCGGATGAACGTAGCCCACTCAGTCGATAGCGTCTACGCGCAGCGCAGTAGCGGTGGAAGGTGAGAGATGATGTTTGCCAGAAAAGTAAGGATCGTATATTTTGAATGTGGGGAAATATTGAACATGGTTAGTGAAATACTGCTGCTAATTATTTAGGTTATATCCGAAAAATGTACAAAAAACAATTAAATAAAAATGTACATTTGTGGGACAGAACCAAAATAATAAAGAAAATGTACGGTACGAATAACATTAAAAACTGTTGCTAATTGTTGATTAGAATGGAAAGGTGTTTGTGATTTGTGTCACATTTGCCGACAGTCGGTGGTCAATATTGGTACAAGTGCACCGCTCCCACGATGCAGTAGGTAACCACAAGTGGCAAATGAAATGTGTGGTCTACTGGGTTATTACACGGCGTCGTGTGGTAATTGTTTACCGACGTTTCGGGACAACATTACCACACGACGCCGTGTAATAACCCAGAAGACCACAGATCTCATCAACATCGCGGCGGAAGTCTGAAAACAAGTGGCAAATGTTTGTGAAATATACCTGCCGTGGGAACGCAGCTTTATACAAGTACCTTTGTACTGGAAAAGGACGCCTCGCTTGGGGAATATGTTCTTGCTTCTGATGGAGAAGAAAACATCCAGTGTTGCGCCGACGGACTGCACGACGATCGAGTCCTCTTGCTCTCCGCACAGTGCGAGCAGCTGTCGGTCAGCTTCCTTCACGGTCAGTCTGTCTGTACATTCCGTCTCTGGGGAGCTGATACCTGCGCAGCATGGCAAAGTGTGGAGGTAGAAGTATAAAATTGTGATAAGGTAACAGGAAAGGGAGGGTAAAGGGTCACCCCCTTAGAACAGGCCATGAAGGCCCCAGCGGAGTGTGGAGTGTAACGTATAGTCTACTCTCCATTAACTCCGTAGATAGGGTGGGGTCAACTCCAGCCCGGCGCTTACCCCTGGAAAGGACCCGTACTCAGATGCAGGTCGCTGGTAGGCCAGGCGTCTGGACAGCGCGAAAATCGGCCACCCGGATTCGATCCGGACCGTCCATCGTAGCGAGTCGTTATACGATGAGCTATCCCCGGCCATCAAATTATGATAGGTACGAGAATCGCTTGCAGCCAGGTGCTTCTTCGATCGTTCAAGAAGAACTGTGCAGCATTGAGCCGACGTGACAATCGCAGTTTGTACAGCACTGACCCGATTGCACTGGACTACAGCCTTGTACACGGTTAATGTGACACGTGCTGGTGTTGCCTTGACCCACGTGTAGGTCATGTAGCTGGTGTGTGCCCTGTGCTACCCACGTGCAGTGTAATGTACTGGTGTGTGCCCTGTGCTACCCACGTGCAGTGTAATGAGCTGGTGTGTGCCCTGCTGCTACCCACGTGCAGTGTAATGTAGCTGGTGTGTGCCCTGTGCTACCCACGTGCAGTGTAATGGAGCTGGTGTGTGCCCTGTGCTACCCACGTGCAGTGTAATGTAGCTGGTGTGTGCCCTGTGCTACCCACGTGCAGTGTAATGTAGCTGGTGATGCCTGTGCACCACGGCAGGTATGCTGGTGTGTGCCCTGTGCTACCCACGTGCAGTGTAATGGAGCTGGTGTGTGCCCTGTGCTACCCACGTGCAGTGTAATGTAGCGTGGTGTGGTGTGGCCCTGTGCTACCCACGTGCAGTGTAATGTAGCTGGTGTGTGCCCTGTGCTACCCACGTGCAGTGTAATGGAGCTGGTGTGTGCCCTGTGCTACCCACGTGCAGTGTAATGGAGCTGGTGTGTGCCCTGTGCTACCCACGTGCAGTGTAATGGAGCTGGTGTGTGCCCTGTGCTACCCACGTGCAGTGTAATGTAGCTGGTGTGTGCCCTGTGCTACCCACGTGCAGTGTAATGGAGCTGGTGTGTGCCCTGTGCTACCCACGTGCAGTGTAATGAGCTGGTGTGTGCCCTGTGCTACCCACGTGCAGTGTAATGTAGCTGGTGTGTGCCCTGTGCTACCCACGTGCAGTGTAATGGAGCTGGTGTGTGCCCTGTGCTACCACGTGCAGTGTAATGAGCTGGTGTGTGCCCTGTGCTACCCACGTGCAGTGTAATGTAGCTGGTGTGTGCCCTGTGCTACCCACGTGCAGTGTAATGACGTGGTACCCTGTGATCCCACTGCAAATGTCAGCTGTCCCTCCACGCAGCAATGTCCTTCCTGCGCTCTCAGCTTCCAAGTACAGTTCCGTTCCACGTTGAACTGCGGGTACCCTGGAGTCTCCACGAAACCTTCCCCCACGACAGCAATATCCTGCTGACAGTTCTTTGTGATGTGCTGCTCTGGGAACAAAAGAAACTCCCTGTATGTTGCCCACACACACTGTGTGCTCACATGTGACTTTCGCAATAAACTGAAATTATTTGTTTCAAAAACCTTAACCATTCGGTCTTCGCAATGTCGACACCGTTTTTCTGTGAGGAATAAATCGAAATCTTCAATGCTACTTAATTAGAATTAAATAGAATTAAATTGCAGGATGGTGTGAGATGTAGCGCCGCGTCACGGGGTGACTGGTGCCCGACGTTTCGAGATAGCGCGTTTGTTTCATCTTTGACAGTTGATATGTAACTCGCAAAGATGTCAGCATAACGATAAGGTATGTAAGATACAGAGTGAGCACGTGCAGGATGGTCATCGGTGACGGACTGTTGTGAATGCGGTAATGAACTTGCTGGTCACACAAGAAGTGGGGAATGTCCTGACCAGTTGATACAGCATCTACTGTCGCCTTATAGTTAAACGTACTTAGTACGAAAGCTTATAGGCGGAGAAGAGGTGTAACTCACTCATAACCTCGACTATAGTTGCAGGTGAGTGGTCAGATTCGAACCCCGGTCGCTTGAACCCGGGCAAAGAGCCCCGGTACCCATTCAGTACGGTGCTGGGTGGGCCCCAGAGCGGGTCTGGGCGTTTTGGTGGCACGTTTCTTGCTCCTGCCGGATACAGTACCGACTGAGCCAGCGCGGCTCCCTTAGTGCTTGTAACTGAACGTTAAGACACGAAAAGGTTCTGTCGGCCACACAGTCACCTGCCTGATCTGCTGATACCCTGACGTGGCACCGTGTACAATAGGCATCAGTGCTTTGCCGTGATGATTGGCCGTGATCTGGCGGTTGGGAGGTGAGGAATAGAGTGATGATCGAAGAAGATTGTTTTGTGAATGAACAGCTGTGGATCGTGTCATATAGCTGTGGATCGTGTCATATAGCTGTGGATCGTGTCATATAGCTGTGGATCGTGTCATGCGGGGGGTCAAAATGTGAACACGATTTATTGGGCAACGGGAAGTGGCAGACTGTCGAAAGGACAGGAGTGAAAGCGCCGGTTTTATGAAAGGTGGGAAGTATTTTGAGCAGCTCAGGACTGCTTGCATGGAAGTTAGTTGCGTCTAATCGGCGTGCAGAATTGGAAGATTAGAAATGTCCAACGTCCCTCCACGACAGACCGCCATATGACGTCACAAACACGAAACAAAAGAATATGAATTTCGAAGAATAAATATTTCGTAGGCATTCATACAAAAATGTTATTTAGAAACACGGTGTACTGTCACTGCTCATGCCAGAACACAAACACGGTGTACTGTCACTGCTCATGCCAGAACACAAACACGGTGTACTGTCACTGCTCATGCCAGAACACAAACACGGTGTACTGTCACTGCTCATGCCAGAACACAAACACGGTGTACTGTCACTGCTCATGCCAGAACACAAACACGGTGTACTGTCACTGCTCATGCCAGAACACAAACACGGTGTACTGTCACTGCTCATGCCAGAACACAAACACGGTGTACTGTCACTGCTCATGCCAGAACACAAACACGGTGTACTGTCACTGCTCATGCCAGAACACAAACACGGTGTACTGTCACTGCTCATGCCAGAACACAAACACGGTGTACTGTCACTGCTCATGCCAGAACACAAACACGGTGTACTGTCACTGCTCATGCCAGAACACAAACACGGTGTACTGTCACTGCTCATGCCAGAACACAAACACGGTGTACTGTCACTGCTCATGCCAGAACACAAACACGGTGTACTGTCACTGCTCATGCCAGAACACAAACACGGTGTACTGTCACTGCTCATGCCAGAACACAAACACGGTGTACTGTCACTGCTCATGCCAGAACACAAACACGGTGTACTGTCACTGCTCATGCCAGAACACAAACACGGTGTACTGTCACTGCTCATGCCAGAACACAAACACGGTGTACTGTCACTGCTCATGCCAGAACACAAACACGGTGTACTGTCACTGCTCATGCCAGAACACAAACACGGTGTACTGTCACTGCTCATGCCAGAACACAAACACGGTGTACTGTCACTGCTCATGCCAGAACACAAACACGGTGTACTGTCACTGCTCATGCCAGAACACAAACACGGTGTACTGTCACTGCTCATGCCAGAACACAAACACGGTGTACTGTCACTGCTCATGCCAGAACACAAACACGGTGTACTGTCACTGCTCATGCCAGAACACAAACACGGTGTACTGTCACTGCTCATGCCAGAACACAAACACGGTGTACTGTCACTGCTCATGCCAGAACACAAACACGGTGTACTGTCACTGCTCATGCCAGAACACAAACACGGTGTACTGTCACTGCTCATGCCAGAACACAAACACGGTGTACTGTCTGCTCATGCCAGAACACAAACACAAGTTCCATGTCACACAAAAGTAACCGTCGCACTACTTGGCACTGTCCGTAGTGTTTCGACCGGCAAGTAAATGTAGCAACTTGACAGCAGCATTAAACTTTTGTAAGGTTAATTCAAATTTTTAAGATTAGTTTCAAATAACCTTGATTTCTGGCTACCGCCGCGATGTTGATATCTGCGCTCTTCTGGGGTATTACGTGGCATCGTGTGGTAATTGTTTACCGACGTTAATATATTATTAAAGATATATAAGTAAAAATATACGTATTATATATATATATATAAGTACAAATATACGTATTATATATATAAGTACAAATATACGTATTATATATATAAGTACAAATATACGTATTATTTACCCTGTGGCCCGCAAACACTTTTTCTCGTACTTTGGCCCTCATCCACACAAGGTTTCTCACCAATGCTCCATACTCGTATTTCACTCATCTACCACCGACGCAATGCAATTTACCAACTGACAGCGTCGTTAAACACTCATGCCTACTCTGAACCTGACAGTCTGAAGAAAAGAGTCTCTGTGAAGACCTAGGTATAGAGGGGAGGATAATATTAAGGTGGATGTTTGAGAAAAACTGTGGGAGTATGTCAACTGGACTCATGGCAAAGATGAAGATTATAAGGACTGTGATCTCTGGAGTTAATTGAAGATAAGTGTCACTTCACTGGAATGGGCTCTGGCCCGTGAAATCTAAACGTCAAGTCATTCGTTCTAATACGCCTTACGTCACAAAAAGAAGCTCACCCGCCTAGAAGTGATCCTCCGTGTAATAAAACAGCGTTACGATCTTAACTTCTGCCTCGTTTGTTTCCTCTGTGAGTACCGTTCACGTTTCTGTTTGTCGGCCTTCGTGCTATAACGCTGTTATTTGCAGAGTGTTTGTTTTCGCTGCCACTGCTAACGGCGGCGCTCATGACATGCCGTGGTGTGCTGTGTATCGTATAAGGACCGCACGCTGTGCCTCCTCAGTCCAGTGAAACATTATTGATAAGGCTATCTCAATGCAGCGACGTCATTGTTGAGAAGCTGACAGTTCCTCAGCTACTAAAGAAATGCCCCACATTTCGTAGAACTCGGAACGTTCTTTAGCGTCTTCACAAGGGCACGCCAATTGCCCTGATCCTGAGCCGGATGAGTCCAATCCACGCCCTCCCACCTAACTTCTTTAACATGTATTTTAATATTACATCCCATCTACACCTGGATCTTCCAAGTGGTGTCTCTCTCCTTCACATTTCGCCACACAATACCTGTATGCACTCGTCTTCTCCCCAGTTAAATGCGTTTACTGCGCGGTACGAAATTAATCTTTATATATAAGTCAGATTCATGAAGCTTGTATGATGCTTATACCTTCTGCCGACACATTGTCATCATACTTATACCTTCTGCCGACACATTGTCATCATACTTATATCTTCTGCCGACACATTGTCATCATACTTATATCTTCTGCCGACACATTGTCATCATACTTATATCTTCTGCCGACACATTGTCATCATACTTATACCTTCTGCCGACACATTGTCATCATACTTATATCTTCTGCCGACACATTGTCATCATACTTATATCTTCTGCCGACACATTGTCATCATACTTATATCTTCTGCCGACACATTGTCATCATACGTATATCTTCTGCCGACACATTGTCATCATACTTATATCTTCTGCCGACACATTGTCATCATACTTATATCTTCTGCCGACACATTGTCATCATACATATACCTTCTGCCGACACATTGTCATACTTATATCTTCTGCCGACACATTGTCATCATACTTATATCTTCTGCCGACACATTGTTATCATACTTATACCTTCTGCCGACACATTATCATCATACTTATATCTTCTGCCGACACATTGTTATCATACTTATATCTTCTGCCGACACATTGTTATCATACTTATACCTTCTGCCGACACATTGTCATCATACTTATATGTTCTCACCGACACATTGTTATCATACTTATACCTTCTGCCGACACATTGTCATCATACTTATATGTTCTACCGACACATTGTTATCATACTTATACCTTCTGCCGACACATTGTCATCATACTTATATCTTCTGCCGACACATTGTCATCATACTTATATGTTCTACCGACACATTGTATCATACTTATACCTTCTGCCGACACATTGTCATCATACTTATATGTTCTACCGACACATTGTTATCATACTTATACCTTCTGCCGACACATTGTCATCATACTTATATCTTCTGCCGACACATTGTCATCATACTTATATGTTCTACCGACACATTGTTATCATACTTATACCTTCTGCCGACACATTGTCATCATACTTATATGTTCTACCGACACATTGTTATCATACTTATACCTTCTGCCGACACATTGTCATCATACTTATAACCTTCTGCCGACACATTGTCATCATACTTATATGTTCTACCGACACATTGTTATCATAATTATACCTTCTGCCGACACATTGTCATCATACTTATATGTTCTACCGACACATTGTTATCATACTTATACCTTCTACCGACACATTGTCATCATACTTATACCTTCTGCCGACACATTGTCATCATACTTATACCTTCTGCCGACACATTGTCATCATACTTATATCTTCTGCCGACACATTGTCATCATACTTATATCTTCTGCCGACACATTGTCATACTTATACCTTCTGCCGACACATTGTCATCATACTTATATCTTCTACCGACACATTGTTATCATACTTATACCTTCTGCCGACACATTGTCATCATACTTATATCTTCTACCGACACATTGTTATCATACTTATACCTTCTGCCGACACATTGTCATCATACTTATATCTTCTACCGACACATTGTCATACTTATACCTTCTGCCGACACATTGTCATCATACTTATATCTTCTGCCGACACATTGTCATCATACTTATACCTTCTGCCGACACATTGTTATCATACTTATATCTTCTTCCGACACATTGTCATCATACTTATATCTTCTACCGACACATTGTTATCATACTTATATCTTCTACCGACACATTGTCATACTTATACCTTCTGCCGACACATTGTCATCATACTTATATCTTCTGCCGACACATTGTCATCATACTTATACCTTCTGCCGACACATTGTCATCATACTTATATCTTCTGCCGACACATTGTCATCATACTTATACCTTCTGCCGACACATTGTTATCATACTTATACCTTCTGCCGACACATTGTCATCATACTTATATCTTCTGCCGACACATTGTCATCATACTTATACCTTCTGCCGACACATTGTTATCATACTTATACCTTCTGCCGACACATTGTTATCATACTTATATCTTCTGCCGACACATTGTCATCATACTTATATCTTCTACCGACACATTGTCATCATAATTATATCTTCTACCGACACATTGTCATACTTATACCTTCTGCCGACACATTGTCATCATACTTATATCTTCTGCCGACACATTGTCATCATACTTATATCTTCTGCCGACACATTGTCATCATACTTATACCTTCTGCCGACACATTGTCATCATACTTATACCTTCTGCCGACACATTATCATCATCACTGACCGACAGCTGACGCATTCCAATTTATTTAAGTCCCTCAGATTTTTCGTCAGCCTTTCAAATGGCTTTAAGACCTCTCCTTATTTCACAATCTGAATCCCCGAAATGACGTCAGAGCTCGGTAATGGACCTAAATGTTGTAGAATGTCACTTTTGAAGCTGGGGGGTGGGGGGGAAAAGGGAGGTAGCTACTTAATGCTCCATGAGACAGGACATGTGGCCAGCGCGTGTGTAGAAGACATAAATCGTTCTGTCCGTCTGTACGTCGCACATGCTGCTGCTGTGATCCAGATTTGTCATGTAATGACGTTGCTTCCAATTTCGGGCAGAATTTCGAAATGCCGTCTGTCGTACACTGCAGCGTCAGGCAGGAGCGTCCAGCTGTGTGTTCCTGTATGCATACATTCAGGCGCCAAACTGGAAATTCCTTCTGCACGTACTACAAGGGGGCAGGTAAGCCTACTAGGGCTTGTGACGTGGGGCGGCAGGGGGCTAAACGTGACGTGGGGCGGCAGGGGGCTTAACCGACCCTAGGACCGGAAATTCGGGAAGCCCTGTTCTGCTTTTAGGCAGTGCGGCAATAAAGAATACTTATGCAAAGACAAGCACTTGTGTAAAACGGAATAAGAAGAAAGGGCTTAGTTTTACATTAATAACACACGGGACCTTGTGGTGCGTTGTGTAATGATACGTGTATATGGGCCCTTGTGGTGCGTTGTGTAATGATACGTGTATATGGGCCCTTGTGGTGCGTTGTGTAATGATACGTGTATATGGGCCCTTGTGGTGCGTTGTGTAATGATACGTGTATATGGGCCCTTGTGGTGCGTTGTGTAATGATACGTGTATATGGGCCCTTGTGGTGCGTTGTGTAATGATACGTGTATATGGGCCCTTGTGTTGCGTTGTGTAATGATACGTGTATATGAGCCCTTGTGGTGCGTTGTGTAATGATACGTGTAATATGGGCCCTTGTGGTGCGTTGTGTAATGATACGTGTATATGGGCCCTTGTGGTGCGTTGTGTAATGATACGTGTATATGAGCCCTTGTGGTGCGTTGTGTAATGATACGTGTATATGGGCCCTTGTGGTGCGTTGTGTAATGATACGTGTATATGGGCCCTTGTGGTGCGTTGTGTAATGATACGTGTATATGAGCCCTTGTGGTGCGTTGTGTAATCATACGTGTATATGGGCCCTTGTGTGCGTTGTGTAATGATACGTGTATATGAGCCCTTGTGGTGCGTTGTGTAATGATACGTGTATATGGGCCCTTGTGGTGCGTTGTGTAATGATACGTGTATATGACCCTTGTGGTGCGTTGTGTAATGATACGTGTATATGAGCCCTTGTGGTGCGTTGTGTAATGATACGTGTATATGAGCCCTTGTGGTGCGTTGTGTAATGATACGTGTATATGGGCCCTTGTGGTGCGTTGTGTAATGATACGTGTATATGGGTCCTTGTGGTGCGTTGTGTAATCATACGTGTATATGGGCCCTTGTGGTGCGTTGTGTAATCATACGTGTATATGGGCCCTTGTGGTGCGTTGTGTAATCATACGTGTATATGGGCCCTTGTGGTGCGTTGTGTAATGATACGTGTATATGAGCCCTTGTGGTGCGTTGTGTAATGATACGTGTATATGGGCCCTTGTGGTGCGTTGTGTAATGATACGTGTATATGAGCCCTTGTGGTGCGTTGTGTAATGATACGTGTATATGAGCCCTTGTGGTGCGTTGTGTAATGATACGTGTATATGGGCCCTTGTGGTGCGTTGTGTAATGATACGTGTATATGGGCCCTTGTGGTGCGTTGTGTAATGATACGTGTATATGGGTCCTTGTGGTGCGTTGTGTAATCATACGTGTATATGGGCCCTTGTGGTGCGTTGTGTAATGATACGTGTATATGGGCCCTTGTGGTGCGTTGTGTAATGATACGTGTATATGGGCCCTTGTGGTGCGTTGTGTAATGATACGTGTATATGGGCCCTTGTGGTGCGTTGTGTAATGATACCTGTATATGGGCCCTTGTGGTGCGTTGTGTAATGATACGTGTATATGGGCCCTTGTGGTGCGTTGTGTAATGATACGTGTATATGGGCCCTTGTGGTGCGTTGTGTAATGATACGTGTATATGGGCCCTTGTGGTGCGTTGTGTAATGATACGTGTATATGGGCCCTTGTGGTGCGTTGTGTAATGATACGTGTATATGGGCCCTTGTGGTGCGTTGTGTAATGATACGTGTATATGGGCCCTTGTGTTGCGTTGTGTAATGATACGTGTATATGAGCCCTTGTGGTGCGTTGTGTAATGATACGTGTATATGGGCCCTTGTGGTGCGTTGTGTAATGATACGTGTATATGGGCCCTTGTGGTGCGTTGTGTAATGATACGTGTATATGAGCCCTTGTGGTGCGTTGTGTAATGATACGTGTATATGGGCCCTTGTGGTGCGTTGTGTAATGATACGTGTATATGGGCCCTTGTGGTGCGTTGTGTAATGATACGTGTATATGGGCCCTTGTGGTGCGTTGTGTAATGATACGTGTATATGGGCCCTTGTGGTGCGTTGTGTAATCATACGTGTATATGGGCCCTTGTGGTGCGTTGTGTAATGATACGTGTATATGGGCCCTTGTGGTGCGTTGTGTAATGATACGTGTATATGAGCCCTTGTGGTGCGTTGTGTAATGATACGTGTATATGGGCCCTTGTGGTGCGTTGTGTAATGATACGTGTATATGGGCCCTTGTGGTGCGTTGTGTAATGATACGTGTATATGGGCCCTTGTGGTGCGTTGTGTAATCATACGTGTATATGGGCCCTTGTGGTGCGTTGTGTAATCATACGTGTATATGGGCCCTTGTGGTGCGTTGTGTAATGATACGTGTATATGGGCCCTTGTGGTGCGTTGTGTAATCATACGTGTATATGGGCCCTTGTGGTGCGTTGTGTAATGATACGTGTATATGGGCCCTTGTGGTGCGTTGTGTAATGATACGTGTATATGGGCCCTTGTGGTGCGTTGTGTAATCATACGTGTATATGGGCCCTTGTGGTGCGTTGTGTAATGATACGTGTATATGGGTCCTTGTGGTGCGTTGTGTAATCATACGTGTATATGGGCCCTTGTGGTGCGTTGTGTAATGATACGTGTATATGGGTCCTTGTGGTGCGTTGTGTAATCATACGTGTATATGGGCCCTTGTGGTGCGTTGTGTAATGATACGTGTATATGGGCACTTGTGGTGCGTTGTGTAATCATACGTGTAGAGACAGAGAAAGACAGAGAGCTGCCCCTGACTGGAAACAACCGCAGGTGGTACAGTCTGTTGCCTGGTCACATAACAAAAGTATTTTGTTGGGTTTAACTGTCTCATATTGTACAGTCTGTTGCCACCGCTTCTTGAACAGGTGATTGGTGATTGTCAGACAGTCTTGATATCTGCTGTATGGAATAAGGGCGTGAAGTGTCTGCCGAGATTAATAATAAGTGGAGCTATACCTCTACTCCCACCATATGCCTTCATGGCATGTTCAGAGATAACTTAATAGGCATTAGCATTTCAAAAGTTATCGCAATTATGTCGCTCCCCCAGTAGGTACCAACTGTGTGTTTGAACTACAGACTGCTGGCTTCACGTTATTTTCACCGTGAAGTTTGATACAATCAGCTGTATTACAACCAACAAATACACTTTTTGTATTTCTGTTACACTTTTACCCTACACATGTTTCGGCTGTGGTCCAGCCATCATCACGGTACACCAGTAGGTTCACCTCACTGTCACCGGTTCCTTTGGTATTATCACGTAGTCACAATGTTTTTGTAGCTTCTGTTCACTGTCAAATGCAGCTGTGTCCGTCTTACGTCAAAAGCTCGAGGTACAACACTGCGGGTTGCAGATATAAACGGTGTATTGTTGGTAGCAGTTAGAACGTTAAGTTGTTAGATTGTTGAAATTGCTGGCAGATGGTTTTTTATTGGATGTTGATAAAGACGGACACAGCCTGCATTTGACAGTGAACAGAAGTTACAAAAACATTGTGATGACGTGATAATACCAAATGAACCGGTGACAGTGAGGTGAACCTACTGGTGTACCGTGATGATGGCTGGACCACAGCCGAAACATGTGTAGGGTAAAGTGTAACAAAATACAAAAAGTGTATTTGTTGGTTATAATACAGCTACAGTGTCACAATGCTCCAGTTGTAGCGGTTCATGACAGTACAGTGTTACAGTGCTCCATTTGTAGCAGCACATGACAGTACAGTGTCACATTGCTCTATTTGTAGCAGCGCATGGCAGTACAGTGTCACAATGCTCCATTTGTAGCAGCGCATGACAGTACAGTGTCACAATGCTCCATTTGTATCAGCGCATGACAGTACAGTGTCACAATGCTCCATTTGTATCAGCGCATGTCAGTACAGTGTCACAATGCTCCATTTGTATCAGCGCATGTCAGTACAGTGTCACAATGCTCCAGTTGTAGCGGTTCATGACAGTACAGTGTTACAGTGCTCCATTTGTAGCAGCGCATGACAGTACAGTGTCACAATGCTCCATTTGTAGCAGCACATGACAGTACAGTGTCACATTGCTCCATTTGTAGCAGCGCATGACAGTACAGTGTCACAATGCTCCATTTGTAGCAGCACATGACAGTACAGTGTCACATTGCTCTATTTGTAGCAGCGCATGGCAGTACAGTGTCACAATGCTCCATTTGTAGCAGCGCATGACAGTACAGTGTCACAATGCTCCATTTGTATCAGCGCATGACAGTACAGTGTCACAATGCTCCATTTGTATCAGCGCATGTCAGTACAGTGTCACAATGCTCCATTTGTATCAGCGCATGTCAGTACAGTGTCACAATGCTCCAGTTGTAGCGGTTCATGACAGTACAGTGTTACAGTGCTCCATTTGTAGCAGCGCATGACAGTACAGTGTCACAATGCTCCATTTGTAGCAGCACATGACAGTACAGTGTCACATTGCTCTATTTGTAGCAGCGCATGGCAGTACAGTGTCACAATGCTCCATTTGTATCAGCGCATGTCAGTACAGTGTCACAATGCTCCATTTGTATCAGCGCATGTCAGTACAGTGTCACAATGCTCCAGTTGTAGCGGTTCATGACAGTACAGTGTTACAGTGCTCCATTTGTAGCAGCGCATGACAGTACAGTGTCACAATGCTCCATTTGTAGCAGCACATGACAGTACAGTGTCACATTGCTCTATTTGTAGCAGCGCATGGCAGTACAGTGTCACAATGCTCCATTTGTAGCAGCGCATGACAGTACAGTGTCACAATGCTCCATTTGTATCAGCGCATGACAGTACAGTGTCACAATGCTCCATTTGTATCAGCGCATGTCAGTACAGTGTCACAATGCTCCATTTGTATCAGCGCATGTCAGTACAGTGTCACAATGCTCCATTTGTATGAGCGCATGTCAGTAGAGTGTCACAATGCTCCATTTGTATCAGCGCATGTCAGTACAGTGTCACAATGCTCCATTTGTAGCAGCGCATGTCAGTACAGTGTCACAATGCTCCATTTGTATCAGCGCATGTCAGTACAGTGTCACAATGCTCCATTTGTGTCAGCGCATGTCAGTACAGTGTCACAATGCTCCATTTGTATCAGCGCATGTCAGTACAGTGTCACAATGCTCCATTTGTAGCAGCGCATGTCAGTACAGTGTCACAATGCTCCATTTGTAGCAGCGCATGTCAGTACAGTGTCACAATGCTCCATTTGTATCAGCGCATGTCAGTACAGTGTCACAATGCTCCATTTGTAGCAGCGCATGTCAGTACAGTGTCACAATGCTCCATTTGTATCAGCGCATGTCAGTACAGTGTCACAATGCTCCATTTGTAGCAGCGCATGTCAGTACAGTGTCACAATGCTCCATTTGTATCAGCGCATGGCAGTACAGTCCACCATGCTAAGAACCATTTTCCTTGATCGCCATCGTGAGGATTTGCGGTAACGTGTGGGGGTAGCAGACTATTGTGAATGTGTTCCACCCCCTGAAGAGGGTTTGACAGAAACCTACAGCTGGCATCGAAGCGTGCGCCCCTCGGCCCATTGTCATTCTTCATTGTTGCTATGGGGATAGCATTCATTTCTAAACGCGAGATGTCAGTAATATAGATTATCCACATATCTCTCTCTAGAGGGTGTGTATGTTTTTGTTAGGCTCACAGCAGTCGCTTTCATCGTATATTTATTATTAGTTGTGCTGATATATGTGAAGAGGCGTTCATATAAGGACACCACGTCAGGACCTATGTGAAGAGGCGTTCATATAAGGACACCACGTCAAGGACCTCTTTTTCATATAAACGACGGGGTTTTTAGCAAGGGGGTTTTCTGCAATATTCAAGGAATATCGGAAATACAAAAGTTGAGTCAGGTCTTATGGAGTGTGACGCTGTTTCGTTGGGTGGGTAGTTTCCGACGTTTCGAAGGATCTTGGTGCCTTTATCTTCAAGGGTGAAGTAGTCGTAGAACCACTCACCAGCGACATGACGTCACGTGCCAGAAGACTTAAATCCTCAGCAACAACGCTGTGAGAACCTCAAACCTCGCAGTACACAAGCATACTTTTTGTCAACGCATACCAAGAAACTCATTATGTCCGACTCCGAAATGTGTAAGTACCCTGTAAAGTGGATCCTTTTACCATGGCGCGTCCAAATTTGAGCTCCCAACCTTTCGGAGATCTGCTGTCTCCGTAACCAGAAAATATTGTGTGGTTAATTATAATTCACATGTTGAGTTTTTAAGACGGGACTAAGAAGGACTTAGCGCTGCAGAGCGGGCGGCATCATACACGGCAACTGTGTCATCCGCTGTACGGCGGGCACTCCCGGTATAATAAAACGCCCTGTATTAATGTTCACTCTATGAGCAAGTTTGTGTACTCTATTAGTGGGTTCTGCTATACGCTGGACACCCTGCAAGTCTCTATACATCCCCGAAACCTTCGCCGATAACCATCCGGTAACGTGTGAAGTACAGTTGACGGACTGAAGTATGGCACTGTGTCATCTGGCACCAGACAACTCCGCGTTTAACTTGGCACAGTGACGTGTCAAGTCTAGTCGCCATAAAAGAATAATTTGTATCCGTACAACACTTCTTTATCACCCTGTGACTATTCTAGCACACGGACTTTCACCTGATGTAATTGCACATAATTGCACATAATTGCACACAATCTACCAGTATAGCAGTCGGTACACGGCACAGCGGACGATAGATTTAATCTAGTTGATCCCAAGAGCTGTAGCAAAAAATGCAACTGTTGGCGACTTGAAATGAAATACTAATCAAGGTTTTACTCAAGTAGTGTGGACATGTAGCAGGCAAGGGAAGGAACAGAAATACATAGAACACTTCAGGGAGAAAATATGAATAGAATATTACCACTGCGACGCCTTGGCATAGATAGGAGGATAATGTTCAAATGGAGCTCCTAGAATTGGGGTTTGATATTGTGTTTTGGTTTTATTTAACTGAGAATAGTGACGAGTTGTGGCTGTTGTGAACACGGTCATGAACGTCTGGCTTTCGTAAAACAAGAGAAATACTTCCAGTCGCTGTAGTCTGCTTGTTATTGGTGTTTTGCGGGAACTGTAGGGCCTAAGCGAACTGAGAGTTGATCTAGGTGAAAGCCAGCGGCTTAATGTGTGTGTTGTGACGTGCCATTGCTGTTAACGGGAAGTGATCCTGTCACTTAGGCACCACACCTCTGTCATCAGGTCAGTTACGTCAGACGGTCGCCTGGCCAATTCGCTCGCTTCACTCTCAAGCTTGTCACTTAGCACAGCCCGGCCATTAATTTTGCAAATAGCCAGCTACATTAAGGTTAACCCTTTAAAGGTCAAGAGTGACCTGAAGTATATTAAATACAGCCCGTACTGCGCAGTAACACACTCCGTCTCAGTTACACAAACCAGTCAGTTAATGTTGTACAGTGAAATAATCGCTGTTTGTTCTGAGATCCACACAAAACACATAAATACAGTCCGTACCGCGCAGTAAACACACTCCGTCTCAGTTATACAAACCAGTCAGTTAATGTTGTACAGTGAAATAATCGCTGTTTGTTCTGAGATCCACACAAAACACATAAATACAGTCCGTACCGCGCAGTAAACACACTCCGTCTCAGTTATACAAACCAGTCAGTTAATGTTGTACAGTGAAATAATCGCTGTTTGTTCTGAGATCCACACAAAACACATAAATACAGTCCGTACCACGCAGTAAACACACTCCGTCTCAGTTATACAAACCAGTCAGTTAATGTTGTACAGTGAAATAATCGCTGTTTGTTCTGAGATCCACACAAAACACATAAATACAGTCCGTACCGCGCAGTAAACACACTCCGTCTCAGTTATACAATCCAGTCAGTTAATGTTGTACAGTGAAATAATCGCTCTTTGTTCTGAGATCCACACAAAACACATAAATACAGTCCGTACCGCGCAGTAAACACACTCCGTCTCAGTTATACAAACCAGTCAGTTAATGTTGTACAGTGAAATAATCGCTGTTTGTTCTGAGATCCACACAAAACACATAAATACAGTCCGTACCGCGCAGTAAACACACTCCGTCTCAGTTATACAAACCAGTCAGTTAAAGTTGTACAGTGAAATAATCGCTGTTTGTTCTGAGATCCACACAAAACACATAAATACAGTCCGTACCGCGCAGTAAACACACTCCGTCTCAGTTATACAAACCAGTCAGTTAATGTTGTACAGTGAAATAATCGCTGTTTGTTCTGAGATCCACACAAAACACATAAATGTGGGCAGAACGTAGAATTTGTGAATGTTAAACATGGTGGTACATATAGTAACCACTGGGCTTTAGAGGGTTAATCTTCAGGACGTTATTTGCGTTTTCCATCCTGTGTTTTCGTCCGATAAGTGGAAATTCAATCAGAATTAGCGAGAATTAGCTGACTTAGACGATCCTCAGTATATTCTCGCACAAAGAGCCGCTATAGACATAACGTCCATAATTCAGAAATATAATTTCAGAAAATCTCATTAAAATTTTAAACAATTGTCTCTTTGTTGCAACTCAACTGCCCAAGTTATACATACTCGTAGTTCACATTATTACTATTACCTATAAGCATGCTTCTGGTACCAGTTTGTGGTCTTGTGTTACGTTTCTGCGTCATGGACTTTCTACTTCTTCCGAAACGTCGGAACACTTATCTACTACAGGGCGTGGAAACTTAAAAAAGACCATCAGCTGATCGACAACCTCTATGAACACCTGGTAACTTAATACTCTTCTTGTTACCTGTGCATTTTTACGAAGTACAAGATACGCCCTGTATCTAAATAACGCCTTTCTGCCCGTCCGTATCGCCGTTATCGAACGGAAGCAGCCAATCCGTTTGTCGGATTTTGACAAAATTCGGTGTAGGACTTCTTTACAGTCATCGAGAAAGCGCGAGTTTTTGTGAAAGCCGACAGATGGCAGTAATGCTTTGCTGGCGGTCGTGGAGGAATTTGTAGCCGCACTTCCCACATTTACTGAGCACTTTGGGTGAAATTCGGTGTAGAAAATCTGGACAAAATCCCGTCGAGTAATTAGAAGGTTCGTAAGAATCGGTTTGGTGAGACGTGTGCTTTGGTTGTGGGAATAAAATGTTGCTCGTGTTTTGTACAATTTTGTTACGAAAGATAATTCTATATAAGAAGTGTTTACTGGAATGTATTGATCGTGTTCGTCTGACATCAGTACCGCTGTCTGACATCAGTACCGCGTGTCCTGACATCATACGCTGTCTGACACAGTACCGCGTGTCCTACTGTCGTGTCTGACATCAGTACCGCGTGTCCTGACATCAGTACCGCGTGTCCTGACATCAGTACCGCGTGTCCATGACATCAGTACGGTGTCCTGACATCAGTACCGCGTGTCCTGACATCAGTACGCTGTCCTGACTCAGTACGCGTGTCATGCGAATCAAAGGCAACAGATACAAAAGTACCAAACGTTGATTAGCGAGATTCATTTTGTCGATCAAATTAATGATAAGCAATATCGTCAAGTTAGCAAGAACAACATGTTTGTGCGACTGTGTCAGTCACAATACGGAGCTTGTTAGTTACGAACAGCAACAGAGGATGTGCGATATGTCAGTATCTGGTGGCAACATTAACAAATGACATCGGCAATGAACTTATTGTTGAAATTAGGAGCAGAATGTGTCAAGCCACTAATTAGGAGCAGAATGTGTCAAGCTACTAATTAGGAGCAGAATGTGTCAAGCCACTAATTAGGAGCAGAATGTGTCAAGCCACTAATTAGGAGCAGAATGTGTCAAGCTACTAATTAGGAGCAGAATGTGTCAAACACTAATTAGGAGCAGAATGTGTCAACTACTAATTAGGAGCAGAATGTGTCAACTACTAATTAGGAGCAGAATGTGTCAACTACTAATTAGGAGCAGAATGTGTCAAGCACTAATTAGGAGCAGAATGTGTCAAGCTACTAATTAGGAGCAGAATGTGTCAAACACTAATTAGGAGCAGAATGTGTCAAGCACTAATTAGGAGCAGAATGTGTCAAACACTAATTAGGAGCAGAATGTGTCAAACACTAATTAGGAGCAGAATGTGTCAAGCTACTAATTAGGAGCAGAATGTGTCAAACTACTAATTAGGAGCAGAATGTGTCAAACTACTAATTAGGAGCAGAATGTGTCAAACTACTAATTAGGAGCAGAATGTGTCAAACTATTAATTAGGAGCAGAATGTGTCAAACTATTAATTAGGAGCAGAATGTGTCAAACTAATTAGACAGAATGTGTCCTACTAATTGGAGCAGAATGTGTAGGGAACCGAAATACTCGGGGGGGAACTGTCACCACTAATTAGGAGCAGAATGTGTCAAGCTACTAATTAGGAGCAGAATGTGTCAAGCCACTAATTAGGAGCAGAATGTGTCAAACTACTAATTAGGAGCAGAATGTGTCAAACTACTAATTAGGAGCAGAATGTGTCAAGCCACTAATTAGGAGCAGAATGTGTCAAGCTACTAATTAGGAGCAGAATGTGTCAAGCTACTAATTAGGAGCAGAATGTGTCAAGCCACTAATTAGGAGCAGAATGTGTCAAACTACTAATTAGGAGCAGAATGTGTCAAACTACTAATTAGGAGCAGAATGTGTCAAACTACTAATTAGGAGCAGAATGTGTCAAACTACTAATTAGGAGCAGAATGTGTCAAACTACTAATTAGGAGCAGAATGTGTCAAACTATTAATCAGTTTTTTTTTGTCCGTGTAATGGAGCACCGGTGGAATGAAATTGATAGGGGGAAACCGAAATACTCGGGGGGGGGGGGAAACCTGTCCCAGTGCCACTTTGTCCACCACAAATCCCACATGGAATGACCCGGGATAGAACCCGGACCTCCGCGGTGAGAGGCCGGCGACTAACCGCCTGAGCCATGGCACGGCTAAGCAGTTAACTGTAACTGATATTGAAAATATTAAAATAGGGTTATAGAAAACTTATTTTGCGACGTCTTTTGTGTGGGCGTGAAACGCAGATTATTGCTTACAAGTGAGCCATCATTTACTGTCGTCGACTGCTGAGAACGTCTTTGACCTTGACCCCTTTATCTCCGGGCTAAAATGTGTCAAAAAATATATCTATAGCTTCATCTATTTCTGTCCATTACCTTCATTTTAGGTGCTTTTTTCGTAACAAGAATGAAGCTAATCTTTTGGTACACAACAGAAAATAATACTATTAACTCGCACGCACAAGACACAATTCTACTTCAACCTAACACACCTTTAAATTGAATACAATGCTTATGGTCAAAAAAATCTGATAGTCTGACTGCTACTGTCAAATCCACTGCCACTGTCAAAGAATTTCTAACGACTCGACATCATTACAAGCGTTGAAAGCAAGGTACTGGGGAAAACCTGGGACTAGAACAGGATGACACAGCGCGCTCACTTTGTAATGTTACATAACTGGAGGGTACCTGATGTAGTTAGGATAAGGGGGACATGGAGTGTGGGGAGGACGTCGGGTTGGAAGATTTAGTAGAAGATTGGAAGATAACATTGAAATAATATTAGGGAGACAATTGTGTCAGAACGACAGGTTGATGGAACTGAGTCAAGATCGGATAAGATGGTCGTGTTGATGTTGGCCGTGTTTACGTGTAGGTATTCGTCAGGAGGCAGTTACTTCCACCTGCACACACCTCAGCAATGTGAACATCGCTGTTGAAGGCCTCCCTTTAGACCGCAGCCTACGGACGGTGCCAGGCCACTTAACAGAGTTACCGTAGTCACTTAAACTTATTGGTTTTAAACGCTTAAAGAACGGGTTCACTGCGGCTTAAATTTTTTTTCACAAACATTCTTTTGTGAGAGGCAAAACACAGATCGTCTACGCCTTCTGTTAGTGCTGTAGCAATTAATTGCGAGCTGTTAGAAATTAAGAGTGGCGAGTTAATTAATGTGGGTTTGTAATAATTAGGAAGGTAGAAGGACACGAGCTGGAGAGGAGGAGCAAAGGGAGAAAATGAAGGCGACAAGTTACGAAATTAAAGTCAAGTGTTATTGCGCGATACTAACTTCGAAACTGCTGACTTATTTTACTGGAAATTCCGAATAAAAGAATTCAATCCTCTAAAGCCCAGTGGTTACTATATGTACCACCAGGTTAACATTCACAAATTCTACGTTCTGCCCACACAGTGTATTTATGTGTTTTGTGTGGATCTGAGAACAAACAGCGATTATTTCACTGTACAACATAACTGACTGGTTTGTATAACTGAGACGGAGTGTGTTTACTGCGCGGTACGGACTGTATTTATGTGTTTTGTGTGGATCTCAGAACAAACAGCGATTATTTCACTGTACAACATTAACTGACTGTTTGTATAACTGAGAAGGAGTGTGTTTACTGCGCGGTACGGACTGTATTTATGTGTTTTGTGTGGATCTCAGAAACAAACAGCGATTATTTCACTGTACAACAGTAACTGACTGGTTTGTATAACTGAGAAGGAGTGTGTTTACTGCGCGGTACGGACTGTATTTATGTGTTTTGTGTGGATCTCAGAACAAACAGCGATTATTTCACTGTACAACAGTAACTGACTGGTTTGTATAACTGAGACGGAGTGTGTTTACTGCGCGGTACGGACTGTATTTATGTGTTTTGTGTGGATCTCAGAACAAACAGCGATTATTTCACTGTACAACATTAACTGACTGGTTTGTATAACTGAGACGGAGTGTGTTTACTGCGCGGTACGGACTGTATTTATGTGTTTTGTGTGGATCTCAGAACAAACAGCGATTATTTCACTGTACAACAGTAACTGACTGGTTTGTATAACTGAGAAGGAGTGTGTTTACTGCGCGGTACGGACTGTATTTATGTGTTTTGTGTGGATCTCAGAACAAACAGCGATTATTTCACTGTACAACATTAACTGACTGGTTTGTATAACTGAGACGGAGTGTGTTTACTGCGCGGTACGGACTGTATTTATGTGTTTTGTGTGGATCTCAGAACAAACAGCGATTATTTCACTGTACAACATTAACTGACTGGTTTGTATAACTGAGAAGGAGTGTGTTTACTGCGCGGTACGGACTGTATTTATGTGTTTTGTGTGGATCTCAGAACAAACAGCGATTATTTCACTGTACAACAGTAACTGACTGGTTTGTATAACTGAGACGGAGTGTGTTTACTGCGCGGTACGGACTGTATTTATGTGTTTTGTGTGGATCTCAGAACAAACAGCGATTATTTCACTGTACAGCATTAACTGACTGGTTTGTGTAACTGAGACGGAGTGTGTTTACTGCGCGGTACGGACTGAGTCTGTACATGTAATTCAGGTTATCGTAGCCTTAGACGTACATAACAGAATAACCTTAAAATGGATCTTAAATGAATAGGGTTAAGGGCGGGAGTTGAATCCCATTGGCTCAGGAGACGCTCCAATTGAGGGTTTCTGTGAACACGGAACTGTGAAAATTATGTAGGCGTACTGAGAGGATGTTGTGACAAGACAGGCTAGAAGCTTTTACAGCTTCACGAAATTATATAATTATAAATGTACCGAGTTTTAATAAAGGAATTTATTCTTTTTTCGACAGGGACGGTCTCAGACTTACACGCATTTGCCTCGCTATGCCCGCCTGTCAATCAACATGCAACAACTGGACACTGCACACTTTCAGCTAACCATTTGAAGACTAAATCAAGTTAAAGTCAGCTGGCTGACGGTCAGTCAGTCCGTCCGTCCTGAAGTCGAGCCCTTCCTGGGGCTTGTAACTACATCTTACACTGTGCACTGAAGACTACGCACAGTGTGTCAGTCTTGGGGTGCACTCTATGACGAGAGGACGCCCCAGAAGTGTCTTAAGACCCAGAGGGACTGACTGACCCTCAGTCGTGATTTTCTTCGACTTGACGACGGACAGCGTCACGTTCCAAAAGACGGGACTCTTCGATTGCACAGCGGGGGAAACCTCAATCATTTCTTATTGTCATTTCTGCATTATAACGCCAGACATATCACGTGTTTTTTACTGTAATTTCTGCAGTATAACGCCAGACATATCACGTGTTTTTACTGTAATTTCTGCAGTATAACGCCAGACATATCACGTGTTTTTTACTGTAATTTCTGCAGTATAACGCCAGACATATCACGTGTTTTTACTGTAATTTCTGCAGTATAACGCCAGACATATCACGTGTTTTTACTGTAATTTCTGCAGTATAACGCCAGACATATCACGTGTTTTTACTGTAATTTCTGCAGTATAACGCCAGACATATCACGTGTTTTTACTGTAATTTCTGCAGTATAACGCCAGACATATCACGTGTTTTTACTGTAATTTCTGCAGTATAACGCCAGACATATCACGTGTTTTTACTGTAATTTCTGCAGTATAACGCCAGACATATCACGTGTTTTTACTGTAATTTCTGCAGTATAACGCCAGACATATCACGTGTTTTTTACTGTAATTTCTGCAGTATAACGCCAGACATATCACGTGTTTTTACTGTAATTTCTGCAGTATAACGCCAGACATATCACGTGTTTTTACTGTAATTTCTGCAATATAACGCCAGACATATCACGTGTTTTTACTGTAATTTCTGCAGTATAACGCCAGACATATCACGTGTTATTTCTGCAGTATAACACCAGACATATGACGTGTTTTATTGCTGTCACTTCTGCAGTATAACGCCAGACATGCTCTTCTTGTTACGTTGCTGGGTACAGAAACAAACTGAACTAAGACAGCGGTACTGTATATAACAGTTTCTAAGTACAGCATTACAGTTCATCAGTTGCCCACGCATATACACTCTGTTCCAGTTCGCATTTCCTAGTGGGACGAGCTCTATACTCATTTTTTTTCAAAGGGGTTTTAATACAGCCCTTAAACTCGGCACGCTTCCCCAGATCCTTCCTCCGTCTCCTCATAATGCTGTACAGCTTGCGCAATACTTCAAACTTCAATACCTAGCCTGCCATAAAGGTCGTTCCTTCTTTGGTGGTCCACGCCTATTCATATTACATAAATACAATTTTCCATCCCATAAGCACTTCATCTCCTTAACTTAACAAAGACATTCTCTCTCACGATAAAGCAGCTTACCAGAGCACAAGCACAGCGCTCTAAGCCCACGTCGCTGTGCCGCCTAACGTATCTGTATTCTTCCTGGAAATACACGAAATAATGTGAAGCAGAACTAAACTGCGAACCGAACACGTGAATCTTTTGATAAATAAATCCTGCAATAAAGGAGCTTTATTCTGTAACCTTCTTCTAAATGTTATATCCTGTAGTCGGAAATAAAGCCTTCATAGCGAGGCCAGTTTTCATATAGGCGCACGCGATAAACCTGTCGGCACAACCAGCTGTCTGTTTATTTTATAATACGTTTGGACTCACAATATTCAGACTAACTGCCGAGCGATATACATATATATTTGTATGTATAGAGAGAGAGAGAGAGAGAGAGAGAGAGAGACAAAAGGTCGGGTAGAAGATTAGAAAATAGGAGAAGACCAGGGGGAATTAGAGAGACTTCATGTGTGAGTGTGAGAAAGCACATCGCTTTGTTAGAATGTTTCCAGCCCACACCCGCTCGACCTTCTGATAAGAGTAGTATAAAAATGAAAATGTTAGAATGGTGAAAGACCAATCTAGTTAGCCTTTCTTCTTTTTATTGTATGTACGATATTCCTCTCCTCCTTCACTCTATGTAATACTTCTTCACTTCTCACACGATCGGTCCAACTGATCTTCTCCATTCTTCTCCAGCACCACATTTCAAAACTTTCCAGGTACTTCTGATCTACTTTCCGAAGTGTCGACGTTTCAGCACCACACAAAGCTAAACTCCAAATGTAGCACTTTACTAGTTTCTTCCTTAAATTTAAATCCATTTTGCTGGGTTTAATTTCAAGTGTACACCATGCACCATTTATTATCACGTTACCCAAATATTTGAAATATTCCACATTCTCCGGTTGTTTTTGATCTATCGTAATCTGTACTGGGGATAGCTGCCTTCAGATTCTCATTACGTTAGTTTTTTCCACATTCATTTCCATTCCATAGCGTCTTCCGTTTTCACTTAGTCTACAACAAATGTCCTGTAGCACTGTCTTGCCTCACGTACATAAACAAAAGTGAAAGTCCTTTTCTGACCACTGTTCCCTGATTTCCGAAATGCATTGCTTTTTGACAGGCTCCCAGGCTTCGCCCATTTGTCCTTCTGGCAAAAGCAACACAAGTAGAAGAAGATGAGCATAAAGCATTGGTGGAATGATACTGACAGGGGAAACTGAAGTACTGGGAGAGAAACATTATACAGCGTTGGTGGTAGATGTATGAATGAGTATGGAGCATTGGTGGAATGATACTGACAGGGGAAACTGAAGTACTGGGAGAGAAACATTATACAGCGTTGGTGGTAGATGTATGAATGAGTATGGAGCATTGGTGGAATGATACTGACAGGGGAAACTGAAGTACTGGGAGAGAAACATTATACAGCGTTGGTGGTAGATGTATGAATGAGTATGGAGCATTGGTGGAATGATACTGACAGGGGAAACTGAAGTACTGGGAGAGAAACATTATACAGCGTTGGTGGTAGATGAATGAATGAGTATGGAGCATTGGTGGAATGATACTGACAGGGGAAAACTGAAGTACTGGGAGAGAAACATTATACAGCGTTGGTGGTAGATGAATGAATGAGTATGGAGCATTGGTGGAATGATACTGACAGGGGAAAACTGAAGTACTGGGAGAGAAACATTATACAGCGTTGGTGGTAGATGAATGAATGAGTATGGAGCATTGGTGGAATGATACTGACAGGGGAAAACTGAAGTACTGGGAGAGAAACATTATACAGCGTTGGTGGTAGATGAATGAATGAGTATGGAGCATTGGTGGAATGTTACTGACAGGGGAAAACTGAAGTACTGAGAGAGAAACATTATACAGCGTTGGTGGTAGATGAATGAATGAGTATGGAGCATTGGTGGAATGATACTGACAGGGGAAAACTGAAGTGCTGGGAGAGAAACATTATACAGCGTTGGTGGTAGATGAATGAATGAGTATGGAGCATTGGTGGAATGATACTGACAGGGGAAAACTGAAGTACTGGGAGAGAAACATTATACAGCGTTGGTGGTAGATGAATGAATGAGTATGGAGCATTGGTGGAATGATACTGACAGGGGAAACTGAAGTACTGGAAGAAAAACATTATACAGCGTTGGTGGTAGATGTGTGAATGAATATGGAGCGTTGGTGGAATGATACTGACAGGGGAAAACTGAAGTACTGGGAGAGAAACATTATACAGCGTTGGTGGTAGATGGATGAATGATTATGGAGCATTGGTGGAATTATACTGACAGGGGAAAACTGAAGTACTGGGAGAGAAACATTATACAGCGTTGGTGGTAGATATATGAATGAATATGGAGCGTTGGTGGAATGATACTGACAGGGGAAAACTGAAGTACTGGGAGAGAAACATTATACAGCGTTGGTGGTAGATGGATGAATGATTATGGAGCATTGGTGGAATTATACTGACAGGGAAAACTGAAGTACTGGGACAGAAACTTGTCCCAGTGCCACTTTGTGTACCACACGCCTCACATGTAACTCCCAACTTGTCCCAGTGCCACTTTGTGTACCACACGCCTCACATGTAACTCCCAACTTGTCCCAGTGCCACTTTGTGTACCACACGCCTCACATGTAACTCCCAACTTGTCCCAGTGCCACTTTGTGTACCACACGCCTCACATGTAACTCCCAACTTGTCCAGTGTGACTTTGTGTACCGCACGCCTCACATGTAACTCCCAACTTGTCCCAGTGCCACTTTGTGTACCACACGCCTCACATGTAACTCCCAACTTGTCCCAGTGCCACTTTGTGTACCACACGCCTCACATGTAACTCCCAACTTGTCCCAGTGCCACTTTGTGTACCACACGCCTCACATGTAACTCCCAACTTGTCCCAGTGCCACTTTGTGTACCACACGCCTCACATGTAACTCCCAACTTGTTCCAGTGCCACTTTGTGTACCACACGCCTCACATGTAACTCCCAACTTGTCCAGTGCCACTTTGTGTACCACACGCCTCACATGTAACTCCCAACTTGTCCCAGTGCCACTTTGTGTACCACACGCCTCACATGTAACTCCCAACTTGTCCCAGTGCCACTTTGTGTACCACACGCCTCACATGTAACTCCCAACTTGTCCCAGTGCCACTTTGTGTACCACACGCCTCACATATATTGGTCATGTAACTGCCCAACGTCCTGCTCCCTTTGGCGAACCTAACAGTGAGCACCCAATGACATAATGTCAGTATGACATTCACTGCAAACTATTGCCAATGCGGCAGTTGGTATAGTTCAGTAGGTATAGTGATTAGGCTCGGGGCTTAGACGACCGTGGAGTCCTGTTTCGATTCCCTTCAGAAGCAAGAGATTCTACACAGCGTCCGTACAGGCTCTGCGGCTCGCCCAGCCTCCAATCTAGCATGTACAGGGGTAAAGCAGACGGTGCGTGAAGCTGATTACTCTTCCCATGTCGTGCGGAGTATAAGAATGCGTGGAGTCATGTACAATGTTAAAGCTCGTTTATAATTTATTTTTAAATCACATGACGTCAGTTGCCTAATTGTGATATTGGCTAGCAAGGCAACCGCAGCCGATCGCAGTGACCGCGCGGTCTAAGGCGTCGGTCTGCGGCCGCTCGCTTACTGGGATTGCGGGTTCGAATCCCACCAGGTGCATGGATGTCTGTCTGTTGTGAGTGTTGTGTGTTGTCAGGTAGAGGTCTCTGCGACGGGCTGATCACTCGTCCAGAGGAGTCATACCGAGTGTGGTGTGTCTAAAAAAGTGTGATCGTGAAGGATCGAAAAATGAGGCGGCCTAGGCCCTCAAGGGGCTGCCGAGCCATTGGGAAAAAAAGACAACCGCAGCCTGACGAAGAACACGTACTGCCGTACATCGTGACACACAAAGTAACAAAGTACTGCAGTCTATAAAGTCCACATTACCAATAAAACTAAAACAATGCCATTCTGTCTAACAGTGTGTAATAATATCTTATTCATTACAAGAAACTCGTTAGCAAAGACTTTCTTTTCCAATGGCTCGACAGCCCCTTGAGGGCCTAGGCCGCCTCATTATCGAGGCTTCACGATCACACACTCAGACACACCACACTCGGTAGGACTCCTCTGGACGAGTGATCAGCCCGTCTCAGAGACCTCTACCTGACAACACACAACACTCACAAGATACAGACATCCATGCCCCCGGTGGGATTCGAACCCACAGTCCCAGTAAGCGATCGGCCGCAGACCGACGCCTTAGACCGCGCGGCCACTGGGATCGGCAAGAATACTTTATTACATAAAATTATTACGGTCATCAGTTTTCAGACTAAATCCGGTCGTCCCAAACAAACAGGCCATAAACTCGCCACGTCTGACAAAACACATCTGTGACGTTTGATATTTGTGTCAGTGCCTCGCGAATTCGGCACGGACAGAACAAAGACTTAGTTCTTCAGTGGACTTACACTGTTGTAAGTCGACACGTGGCCTGCTGCATTCGATCAGAACCTGTAAGGCTGGTCAGCAGAATGAAGGCCAACATATGTGCTGTGTTCAGTGCTGTCAGGTGTGCGGGTTGTCTGTGACGTCAATAAGACGGCGCTGAGTGTGCGGAGGCAGAAAGTATACAGAACTGTTTTAGGGCGGGGTGTGCAGCAAAGTGCAAACTGAACGGCGAAGTGTGGAATGTGGACAGGACAGGTGTACTGGCCTTGTCATGGCTGTCGGTCAGACACCATCTTATGACGCGGACCCACGGGGTCAGTTCCAGGGTAGTGATTATGGGCTTTGTAGAAGGAAAAGTGGCTTTGGGGAAATTCAGTATTCCCCTGCCAAGTGTCGTAAGATGAGTCCTCGACACTCGTCTGTGAACAGATGTTACAATAGGCAGTATAGATTATTCACCGACGCCGGACCTCTGGGCGGGCCGTCTAAAAATATGCCCCTTTCACCCGCCAGTCCATATCTACTGTATTGCACATTACAGCATAATGGAAGACAAACCTCGTGAGAACACAAGTTGTCAGGCTCTATAAATAGCAGAGAAATAATCTACTGAAACAATTTATGGGCCAGTACAGTCGTACTGAGGAAACAATTTATGGGCCAGTACAGTCGTACTGAGGAAACAATTTATGGGCCAGTACAGTCGTACTGAGGAAACAATTTATGGGCCAGTACAGTCGTACTGAGGAAACAATTTATGGGCCAGTACAGTCGTACTGAGGAAACAATTTATGGGCCAGTACAGTCGTACTGAGGAAACAATTTATGGGCCAGTACAGTCGTACTGAGGAAACAATTTATGGGCCAGTACAGTCGTACTGAGGAAACAATTTATGGGCCAGTACAGTTGTACTGAGGGAAACAATTTATGGGCCAGTACAGTCGTACTGAGGAAACAATTTATGGGCCAGTACAGTCGTACTGAGGAAACAATTTATGGGCCAGTACAGTTGTACTGAGGAAAACAATTATGGGCCAGTACAGTCGTACTGAGGAAACAATTTATGGGCCAGTACAGTCGTACTGAGGAAACAATTTATGGGCCAGTACAGTCGTACTGAGGAAACAATTTATGGGCCAGTACAGTTGTACTGAGGAAACAATTTATGGGCCAGTACAGTTGTACTGAGGAAACAATTTATGGGCCAGTACAGTCGTACTGAGGAAACAATTTATGGGCCAGTACAGTCGTACTGAGGAAACAATTTATGGGCCAGTACAGTTGTACTGAGGAAACAATTTATGGGCCAGTACAGTTGTACTGAGGAAACAATTTATGGGCCAGTACAGTCGTACTGAGGAAACAATTTATGGGCCAGTACAGTCGTACTGAGGCACTGTTGACATGCGGTTTAAGATAGCAGGCGGACTGAAGGCTAAGAATGCGAATTAGTCGCCGGCTGTAGCATAAGCGGCGGTAAGTGCTTGGGTTCCGTAAGGGACTGAGAATTTGGTGTTAGATGAGCGACTGTCAGCTTCTCAAGAAGGGCTGTAGTGTGTGGAGTACGAGATTGAGCGCGCGATTATGTATCCAGATTACAATACAATACAACAGGGGCGCACCCAAGGGGGCTGCAGCCCCCCCGAAACCCCCCCAAAATCAAAATTAAAAAAACAGATTTTGTACATATTATAATATCAAAAGCTTTACGTTATTTACCCTTCAGCCGAAATCAGCCACTGTAGTCGACTGATGACTAGTACATTACAATTTTGAAAAAAAAAATTAAATTAAAAAAAACAATAAGATAGGACACTGTGATTGAGTCACAGAACATGTAGTTATATTTGTGTGTATATAGATGCAGTTGCAGACAGTGTTGTGTTGTACTTACGACATAATTTATAACATAATTTTTGAAATCAAGCAAAATATACTAGCCTCAGGGTCAGAACCCCCCCCCCCCTGCCAGCACCCCCAGCGAAAAATTCTTTGTGCGTACCTGCAATACAATACTGCTGTTCTGAAGCAGATATCCGCGAGCTATGTTTCATAAACTGACACGCAGACGTCAGAAGGACCTAAATACATCTTGACAGCGTTACCTTGCGCAATTTTGTGTGCCTGCAATGAATAGAGTTTGTTTGAAACGAGCAGCTGCGCCTGTCTCGACGCGCTTTCGTTACGCGCAGTTTGGACGCCAGAAACATTAGCAAGCGAATGTGACGCTCAGCCAGGTAATTCGGATGTCTGTCATTCAGGAAAAAACTCACGGTTTATGCAGGCGTACTTGATGAACACGACGCCTGGGCCCCAGTCTTCTGCCGCTGCGTAGTCTGACGTCAGACGAAAACTGCAGTGGTTCACCCCGGAACATCTGCAAGCCGCCAAACCTCGGTTTAATGATAGTGGATTGCATGACTATATACTGCATTAGTGCTGCACACTTAGTGCATGTACCTGTGTGATATACTGCATTAGTGCTGCATACTTAGTGCATGTACCTGTGTGATATACTGCATTAGTGCTGCATACTTAGTGCATGTTTCTGTGTGATATATACTGCATTAGTGCTTGCATACTTAGTGCATGTACCTGTGTGATATACTGCATTAGTGCTGCATACTTAGTGCATGTACCTGTGTGATATACTGCATTAGTGCTGCATACTTAGTGCATGTACCTGTGTGATATACTGCATTAGTGCTGCATACTTAGTGCATGTACCTGTGTGATATCTATACTTATAAGGTACACATATATTTATATATATATAACATCTACACAGTATTTAAAAAACAGACTTAAGAAATGTTTACTGAAAACAAGACAGCAGGAACATAAACGTTCCGAAGACACTGCGTCCCTTTCACAGTGTCCCTGAACACTGCAGCTGTCACGGGATGTCCCGGTGAATGCAGGCTTATTATTTGAAGAAGCTGCCGTGCTGAATGTGACGTCAGCAAATGACCTGTACAATAACTTTACAGTAGGCCTATGTCTGATCCTACAAAGTAATGACTTCGTAAAACTGTACAACAGTAACAACTGTACAACAGTAACAACTGTACAACAGTAACAACTGCACAACAATAACAACTGTACAACAGTAACAACTGCACAACAGTAACAACTGTACAACAGTAACATGCCAACATAAAAACTGCACAACAGTAACAACTGCACAACAGTAACAACTGCACAACAGTAACAACTGCACAACAGTAACAACTGCACAACAGTAACAACTGCACAACAGTAACAACTGCACAACAGTAACAACTGCACAAACACGAAAGTAACAACTGCACAACAGTAACAACTGCACAACAGTAACAACTGCACAACAGTAACAACTGCACAACAGTAACAACTGCACAACAGTAACAACTGCACACAGAACAGTAACAACTGCACAACAGTAACAACTGCACAACAGTAACACTACTGCACAACAGTAACAACTGCACAACAGTAACAACTGCACAACAGTAACAACTGCACAACAGTAACAACTGCACAACAGTAACAACTGCACAACAGTAACAACTGCACAACAGTAACAACTGCACAACAGTAACAACTGCACAACAGTAACAACTGCACAACAGTAACAACTGCACAACAGTAACACAACAGTAACTGCACAACAGTAACAACTGCACAACAGTAACAACTGCACAACAGTAACAACTGCACAACAGTAACAACTGCACAACAGTAACAACTGCACAACAGTAACAACTGCACAAAGTAACAACTGCACAGTAACAACTACAGATAACCAACTGCACAAACAGTAACAACTGCACAACAGTAACAACTGCACAACAGTAACAACTGCACAACAGTAACAACTGCACAACAGTAACAACTGCACAACAGTAACAAATGCACTACAGTAACAACGTACACAGTAACAACTGTATCAAGTGTGCGTGTTATTCGGCCCGTATATGTTCACTGTCCTTGTCAATATCACAGTATCGAGGCACAGCAAAATTATCCGTGTCCACGCCCTGAAGGCATAAGTATGAATGGAGGTATAGCTCCACTCGTTCCTAACCTTGGCACTGGATGGAGGTGAGTGGCCTGCTTTCAGCCCCGGCTTCTTTACCCCAAGGGAAAGGGCCTCCGATCCTCAAAAAATAGGAAACTGGGCGGAGTCCAGAGCTGGTCTGGACGTTTCGGAGAAAACTTTCTATCGTCTGTCGGCCATTGAATTACAGTTCCTTCGTTGTGCAGTACCTAGTGCAGTCACTATACCGACTGAGCTATTTCGGCTCCCAATTTTACAGAATGTAGTAGGTGAAGTTTTAAAGAAGGAATGACACTAACAATTATGTAATTAATACCTTAATGAGGATTTAAACGACAGCCAAAACTGTAGTAGAGTGCTTGCTGCCGTACATATTGGTAACAATAGGGAGTACTAAATATAATATCTTTGGCTGCTGGCTGTTAGGGCCGCAATAAACAAATGTCGAAACAGTGCATCGTGGAAGTTACGAAACCTAGAAGTACCCAGGCTGTTTGTACTAACGTTTCTGATTTGTAAGTTTAAATTACTAGCTCAAATGTACAGGGACATTGTTTTATCTGACAATTCGAATCACTCTTCCTTCAGACCGTTTCGCGTGCCGGCAGGCAGAGCAGCTCTCGCCGCTCTTACAGTTTGCTGTCCACACAGTTCAGTGTACTGCCCTTACACTCTTCTCGCTCAGCACGGTTTACTTCGGCCAGCAGACACGTGTCACATCTAACAAACACGTGGTTCAGCACTTCGAAGTTTTGTAAGTCAAGACGGCCGATGGAATGTGACCAGCGACAGTTGCCAGATAAAATAATGTCGCTGTATTTGTTATTTTCATACCTTACGACGACTAACAGCTGAACCGTATGGTCACTCTTTTCTGCTAATAAGACCTACGAGTTGTTATGATAAAAGTGTTACCAATTAAAATTTGACGTGTATTTCTTACTTCCTATAGCCACTTACCCGTCCCATTATAACAGTATTACGCAATACAAATTGTACACCCCCTTCTTACGTCAGTGTTCCTCCCTCCATCCCCTTATTCCCTGCATCCACAGTCCGATATTGAAATGTAAACAACATAACTTTACTTCGTGACGTCACTTCATAAACCTGTTGTTATATATAGCTGACAATTGCCAATGTCTATCCAACTTCAGATCTATTTGTGGCAGCAGAATGACGTCACAAACACGCAACTAAATCTCGTGACCTTTTCTCCCCATTGTTGACCTCCGATCCGCTTGTTGATAAGGCAAAGGGAGGCGAAAGGGAGGGCATCAGTTCTGCCAAATTGCGAAAAGTTTCAACAATTTGAACACAACAGAGTTGAAGTGCAGATAAAGAGCAGACAGCTTGCAGTTCTGCTGACATGTAGACACATTGTTGTGTGAAGAGTTGAAGTGCAGATAAAGAGCAGACAGCTTGCAGTTCTGCTGACATGTAGACACATTGTTGTGTGAAGAGAGCAAGTGCAGATAAAGAGCAGACAGCTTGCAGTTCTGCTGACATGTAGACACATTGTTGTGTGAAGAGTGCAAGTGCAGATAAAGAGCAGACAGCTTGCAGTTCTGCTGACATGTAGACACATTGTTGTGTGAAGAGTGCAAGTGCAGATAAAGAGCAGACAGCTTGCAGTTCTGCTGACATGTAGACACATTGTTGTGTGAAGAGTTGAAGTGCAGATAAAGAGCAGACAGCTTGCAGTTCTGCTGATATGTAGACACATTGTTGTGTGAAGAGTTGAAGTGCAGATAAAGAGCAGACAGCTTGCAGTTCTGCTGATATGTAGACACATTGTTGTGTGAAGAGTTGAAGTGCAGATAAAGAGCAGACAGCTTGCAGTTCTGCTGACATGTAGACACATTGTTGTGTGAAGAGTGCAAGTGCAGATAAAGAGCAGACAGCTTGCAGTTCTGCTGACATGTAGACACATTGTTGTGTGAAGAGTGCAAGTGCAGATAAAGAGCAGACAGCTTGCAGTTCTGCTGATATGTAGACACATTGTTGTGTGAAGAGTTGAAGTGCAGATAAAGAGCAGACAGCTTGCAGTTCTGCTGACATGTAGACACATTGTTGTGTGAAGAGTGCAAGTGCAGATAAAGAGCAGACAGCTTGCAGTTCTGCTGACATGTAGACACATTGTTGTGTGAAGAGTGCAAGTGCAGATAAAGAGCAGACAGCTTGCAGTTCTGCTGACATGTAGACACATTGTTGTGTGAAGAGTGCAAGTGCAGATAAAGAGCAGACAGCTTGCAGTTCTGCTGATATGTAGACACATTGTTGTGTGAAGAGTTGAAGTGCAGATAAAGAGCAGACAGCTTGCAGTTCTGCTGACATGTAGACACATTGTTGTGTGAAGAGTTGAAGTGCAGATAAAGAGCAGACAGCTTGCAGTTCTGCTGATATGTAGACACATTGTTGTGTGAAGAGTTGAAGTGCAGATAAAGAGCAGACAGCTTGCAGTTCTGCTGATATGTAGACACATTGTTGTGTGAAGAGTTGAAGTGCAGATAAAGAGCAGACAGCTTGCAGTTCTGCTGACATGTAGACACATTGTTGTGTGAAGAGTGCAAGTGCAGATAAAGAGCAGACAGCTTGCAGTTCTGCTGACATGTAGACACATTGTTGTGTGTAGAGTGCAAGTGCAGATAAAGAGCAGACAGCTTGCAGTTCTGCTGATATGTAGACACATTGTTGTGTGAAGATACTGATACAGCCGTTCGCTTTAGTTACCACTACTGAAGCGCTCCTGCATATATACGCTATTTTGAGACACCCTGTATATATGTTACTGTAACAGCGATTAATTGACAATTGTGAATAACAATGCAGGATAATGTTATGTGTGACAACAGGCGGTTGTTCACTTCCACAAGCTCTTTGTATTTTTGCTGCACCGACCAGGGCAGCTTATCGCAGAGGTAGTCTGCATCTGCCGGGATATGCCGCGACATTTGCGGCGATCAGAATGACCATAAGAGCACAGCAATGGGCCATGTCGGTCATTGTGCAGTCTGTCTTACGACAGGTCCGTAGCCTCTTCATTATGTAGTCTGTCTTACGACAGGTCCGTAGCCTCTTCATTATGTAGTCTGTCTTACGACAGGTCCGTAGCCTCTTCATTATGTAGTCTGTCTTACGAAAGGTCCGTAGCCTCTTCATTCTGCAGTCTGTCTTACGACAGGTCCGTAGCCTCTTCATTATGTAGTCTGTCTTACGACAGGTCCGTAGCCTCTTCATTATGTAGTCTGTCTTACGACAGGTCCGTAGCCTCTTCATTATGTAGTCTGTCTTACGACAGGTCCGTAGCCTCTTCATTATGTAGTCTGTCTTACGACAGGTCCGTAGCCTCTTCATTATGTAGTCTGTCTTACGACAGGTCCGTAGCCTCTTCCAAAGCCAGTTCTCCACAGGTGCGATCTAGTGCTTCCTCTTTCAATTTACAGTAACTTCTCTTTCCTTAAGGTCATCCAGTAGCTGCTTACGTCTTTCCCTCGTCTTCCATCATTTCTATCCTTCCCTCTAACTTTCCTTCAACCACATGTTTCAGAAGGCAGTTCCTACGCAAGATGTCACCAATCCAGTTAGCCTTTCTTCTTTTTATTGTATGTACGATATTCCTCTCCTCCTTGACTCTGTGTAATACTTCTTCATTTCTCACACGATCGGTCCAACTGATCTTCTCCATTCTTCTCCAGCACCACATATCAAAACTTTCCAGATACTTCTGATCCACTTTCCCAAGTGTCCACGTTTCAGCACCACACAAAGCTACGCTCCAAATGTAGCACTTTACTAGTTTCTTACTTAAATTTAAGTCCAGTTTGCTGGTGAAAAGTCTTCATCTTGTTGAATGCTGCTTTTGCCATGGCAATTGTATATATATATATATATATATATATATATATATATGGCATATATATACATGTATTGGCGGAGACCCTTTTGCTGATACATAGACCAGCATGATTCGTGTCAGGTTACAGTAGCAACACACGTGGTGTTGTTTGTGCTTTATTGTAAGCAATGTGTTAGAAACACAGCAGTGGTTCCTAACCTGTTGGCCGCGGACCCCCCCCCCCCCCCGGACATCCCAGCAAGCCCCGCTCGTCCTGCCAGCGCATGGTGTCCCATTTTAATATAAACTTGTGCTAGCACTTACAACCCCCTGACGTTAAAATAGTTTCCTGTCATTATACATTTTTCCAATTAAGGAAGGCTAGAATTATAACTGTTAAAATTGGGGGGACGAGAAATATTTGTGTGAAGAAGGGGTCCACAAGAGTAGAGGCTGGGTGACGATAAAGATGCATGCCGTATAAAGGTCACAGTTCAATGGTGCACACACGTGGATCCTACAACATAATCCAATTACACACGTTTCAGCCCCGTGTAACGCACGCGATGTGTTGCTGTTTGCGATATGCGGACCGTCGATTGCTGTCGACTGAAGGGTCGTGTTAATTGCAAATGGTGATGGCAACGTAGCGGGAGAAGTAGGGGTTGTAGCGACGTCTGAATTATTGATAGGCGCCCTTTAAGCGTCGCGTCGAATGTCTTTCAACCACCATCATCTAGTTAGAGGGGTTGCTGAAATGGTCGCTTGTGGCACAACGGGAAATAGGGCGAAGAGGCTTACATAAATAGGTTAGCTGAGCTAGCAGAGCGTCAGAGCCACTGGAACACCTAGAACACAGAGGACGTACAGGCATACCTCGCTAATACGGCGGGTTAGGTTTCAGACCGCCGCTGTAAAGCGAATACCGCCGTAAAGCGAATCAAATACTTTTCTTTTACTTGCTAGTGCATATAAAAGCCTCACAACATGTTCACACTGTCATATATATATTAAGTGCGCAATACAGCTAGGCCGAAAAAAACGACGTGAAATTAAACATAATAAATAAAAACTCGGCTGATGTGTGCGTCACCGCCGTAAGAGCGAGGCAAGCGCCGAAAATAATAAAAATGAATATAATTGAAAAGCGCCGCATTAGCGAAGCGCCGTAAAGCGAGGTACTACTGTAGTGTGAAGAACACTTAAGATGGAAGTCTTGAAACTTGTGTATAATGGAACATGAGTTATTAAGAGAGCATTGAACGTGACGCCGTCAAGTAGACACACGTGTAGTTACTGGCGTGGCACGTGTGTGACGGTAAAGCAAGGTATAGGTGGAACACAGGAAGGAAGTAGACCATCCGGAAGACTTAGGCGTATACGGGAAGATAATATTAAAAGGAATAATAATTAAGTAGGATGGAAGGGCGTGGACTGGATTCATCTGGCTCAGGATAGGGACAAATTGGGGGCTGTTGTGAACACGGTAATGAACATTCGTGTTCCACACAACGCGGTGAGTTTCCTGACCAGCTGACGGACTCTCAGATTCTCAGTTGCTACATGGACTTGGTTGTTTAGTTAGTTAGTTAGTTCGTTAGTTACAGTTTGTGCGTATTAAGGTTTCAGCTGGCATAAAGCTCAGCAAATACTTTTTCCAGTGGGCCTAATTTGACAGTTGCAATTTTCACTGTAAATGACGTTTGAGATTGTCATTGAGGTCAGTGTCAGGATTGTGGGTCTTGTGGACTCTGACGCCGTGTACCCTGCTAGACGTTTGTCACAGTTTTTAAGGAACCTGGTGCCTGCATCTCAAAGATCAAGTAACAGACTGTGTTCTGTGTGACGTAAAGTGCCGTTGTGACCTTTTGACACTGACATATACACTGCGGTCAGACACCCAGTCTGTGTCTGACCGCAGTGTATATGCTGATATTAACACATCACAGCACGACGGGGCGCGTTCCATTGAAATTTCAACCATTTACCAATGAATGCTAAACGGTTCTGACGACGGTACGTGTATAGCACTGAGAACTGATTGTCTTGTGGACTTTGTGCATCGTCCTGGATAACATATAAAATATATACATATATAAAACCACGACGTTTCGGAAGATGGCTCTTCTTCCGTCTTCAGGTGATGGGAGGAAAACGGAAGAAGAGCCATCTTCCGAAACGTCGTGGTTTTTATATATTTTATATGTTATCCAGGACGATGCACAAAGTCCAAAAGACAATTAGTTCTCAACCACTTATCAGTTCACACTTTAAATCGTTTTCCTATTTCATATCCTGTAGGCTTTGGACATCGATTAAGGAAACCGTGACACGTTATGTGACTTATTAAGGAAACCGTGACACGTTATCTGACTCTTATTAAGGAAACCGTGACACGTTGTGTGACTTATTAAGGAAACCGTAACACGTTATGTATCTTATTAGGGAAACCGTGACACGTTATGTGACTTATTAAGGAAACCGTGACATGTGTGACTTATTAAGGAAACCGTAACACGTTATGTAACTTATTAGGGAAACCGTGAAACGTTATGTGACTCTTATTAAGGAAACCGTGACACGTTATGTGACTCTTATTAAGGAAACCGTGACACGTTATGTGACTTATTAAGGAAACCGTGAAACGTTATGTGACTCTTATTAAAGAAACCGTGACACGTTTTGTGACTCTTATTAAGGAAACCGTGACACGTTATGTGACTCTTATTAAGGAAACCGTGACACGTTGTGTGACTTATTAAGGAAACCGTAACACGTTATGTAACTTATTAGGGAAACCGTGACACGTTATGTGACTTATTAAGGAACCGTGACATGTTATGTGACTCTTATTAAGGGAACCGTGACACGTTATGTGACTCTTATAAAGGAAACCGTGACAAGTTAAATGACTCTTATATAATTCACTGAATATAAAATTGCGTTGTTTTAGCGCTTTCGCAATGCCTGTTAGCTTCGTCGTCTCTGAGGATTCCTTCCGCAGGAACTGGGTGATTGGACTTAACCTTTCGAACGAACGTAATGCCTTTATGTTCAATGTTTAGTAGCTCCTAGAAGAATCCTAATACGAGTTTCTTGTTACTCCTGGCGGGACTTCAACTCGGGTCCTCCAGTCCTAGTCACGGTAATATGCTGGCTGAAATACATAAATATAGACGGAAGGGCAGTGCGTTAAGACGGTAAACACGTGGTGCGAACGTGAGTCAGTCCACGTGCTGCAGATAACATATATCATATAAATCTCACAAATAGTCCTCCTTATTGCCTTCTGCTATGCAAAGTTGCTGGTTTTTATGATAAACACGAAAATAAATAAATAAATGTTTTCTGCATCCGCCTTCTTATGTTCATTTATTATGACCACAACGGCAGTGAAGCACTGTGCTTAGTATACGTGCTGCTGAGTTTAACGTTCAACAGTAAAGCACTGTGCTTAGTATACGTGCTGCTGAGTTTAACGTTCAACAGTAAAGCACTGTGCTTAGTATACGTGCTGCTGAGTTCAACGTTCAACAGTAAAGCACTGTGCTTAGTATACGTGCTGCTGAGTTCAACGTTCAACAGTAAAGCACTGTGCTTAGTATACGTGCTGCTGAGTTTAACGTTCAACAGTAAAGCACTGTGCTTAGTATACGTGCTACTGAGTTTAACGTTCAACAGTAAAGCACTGTGCTTAGTATACGTGCTGCTGAGTTTAACGTTCAACAGTAAAGCACTGTGCTTAGTATACGTGCTGCTGAGTTTAACGTTCAACAGTAAAGCACTGTGCTTAGTATACGTGCTGCTGAGTTTAACGTTCAACTGTAAAGCACTGTGCTTAGTATACGTGCTGCTGAGTTTAACGTTCAACAGTAAAGCACTGTGCTTAGTATACGTGCTACTGAGTTTAACGTTCAACAGTAAAGCACTGTGCTTAGTATACGTGCTGCTGAGTTTAATGTTCAACTGTAAAGCACTGTGCTTATTATACGTGCTACTGAGTTTAACGTTCAACAGTAAAGCACTGTGCTTAGTATACGTGCTGCTGAGTTTAACGTTCAACAGTAAAGCACTGTGCTTAGTATACGTGCTGCTGAGTTTAACGTTCAACAGTAAAGCACTGTGCTTAGTATACGTGCTGCTGAGTTTAACGTTCAACTGTAAAGCACTGTGCTTAGTATACGTGCTGCTGAGTTTAACGTTCAACAGTAAAGCACTGTGCTTAGTATACGTGCTACTGAGTTTAACGTTCAACAGTAAAGCACTGTGCTTAGTATACGTGCTGCTGAGTTTAATGTTCAACTGTAAAGCACTGTGCTTATTATACGTGCTACTGAGTTTAACGTTCAACAGTAAAGCACTGTGCTTAGTATACGTGCTGCTGAGTTTAACGTTCAACAGTAAAGCACTGTGCTTAGTATACGTGCTGCTGAGTTTAACGTTCAACAGTAAAGCACTGTGCTTAGTATACGTGCTGCTGAGTTTAACGTTCAACAGTAAAGCACTGTGCTTAGTATACGTGCTGCTGAGTTTAACGTTCAACAGTAAAGCACTGTGCTTAGTATACGTGCTGCTGAGTTTAACGTTCAACAGTAAAGCACTGTGCTTAGTATACGTGCTGCTGAGTTTAACGTTCAACAGTAAAGCACTGTGCTTAGTATACGTGCTGCTGAGTTTAACGTTCAACAGTAAAGCACTGTGCTTAGTATACTTGCTGCTGAGTTTAACGTTCAACAGTAAAGCACTGTGCTTAGTATACGTGCTACTGAGTTTAACGTTCAACAGTAAAGCACTGTGCTTAATATACGTGCTGCTGAGTTTAACGTTCAACAAGACAGCCAATGTACGTATAACGTAACACTGAGGCGCGTTCCCGTAACCATTGTTGCCGTGGAAAAGCAATAAGTGTTACATATTGTGAGTGTGTGTGTGTAGCCTTAGTTATCCAGCATGCAAAGCGCATGCGCTGTGTTATACTGTCATATGTGGCCTCTCTGGCTGTACCATTTTTTTTCCACATTATCTCATAAACGGCACGATTTTCGGAAAAAGTTATTGAACATAAAATGTGTGTTTTGATTTTCTCTACAATTTTTGTTTGAAATATTTCCCATTCTAAGAAGAATTCAGCGAGATATTATCATAAATGTAAATAGGTCTTCATGTAAAATAGGCCTACCCGTTATTGTTGTCAGGTTTAAATCAAACTTTAATTTTCTCGACAGATTTTCGAAAATATTCAAATGTAAAGTTTCATGAAAATCCGCCCAGTGAAAGCCGAGTTGTTCCATGCGGACGGACAGACAGAGAGATAGATAGACATGCATAACGAAGCCAGTAGTCGCTTTTCGTAATTTTACGAACGCGCCTAAAAATCCACGTTCTGCCCACACAGTGTATTTATGTGTTTTGTGTGGATCTGAGAACAAACAGCGATTATTTCACTGTACAACATTAACTGACTGGTTTGTATAACTGAGACGAAGTGTGTTTACTGCGCGGTACGGACTGTATTTATGTGTTTTGTGTGGATCTGAGAACAAACAGCGATTATTTCACTGTACAACATTAACTGACTGGTTTGTATAACTGAGACGAGGTGTGTTTACTGCGCGGTACGGACTGTATTTATGTGTTTTGTGTGGATCTGAGAACAAACAGCGATTATTTCACTGTACAACATTAACTGACTGGTTTGTATAACTGAGACGAAGTGTGTTTACTGCGCGGTACGGACTGTATTTATGTGTTTTGTGTGGATCTCAGAACAAACAGCGATTATTTCACTGTACAACATTAACTGACTGGTTTGTATAACTGAGACGGAGTGTGTTTACTGCGCGGTACGGACTGTATTTATGTGTTTTGTGTGGATCTCAGAACAAACAGCGATTATTTCACTGTACAACATTAACTGACTGGTTTGTATAACTGAGACGGAGTGTGTTTACTGCGCGGTACGGACTGTATTTATGTGTTTTGTGTGGATCTCAAAACAAACAGCGATTATTTCACTGTACAACATTAACTGACTGGTTTGTATAACTGAGACGGAGTGTGTTTACTGCGCGGTACGGACTGTATTTATGTGTTTTGTGTGGATCTCAGAACAAACAGCGATTATTTCATTGTACAACATTAACTGACTGGTTTGTATAACTGAGACGGAGTGTGTTTACTGCGCGGTACGGACTGTATTTATGTGTTTTGTGTGGATCTCAGAACAAACAGCGATTATTTCACTGTACAACATTAACTGACTGGTTTGTATAACTGAGACGGAGTGTGTTTACTGCGCGGTACGAACTGTATTTATGTGTTTTGTGTGGATCTCAGAACAACAGCGATTATTTCACTGTACAGCATTAACTGACTGGTTTGTATAACTGAGACGGAGTGTGTTTACTGCGCGGTACGGACTGTATTTATGTGTTTTGTGTGGATCTCAGAACAAACAGCGATTATTTCACTGTACAACATTAACTGACTGGTTTGTATAACTGAGACGGAGTGTGTTTACTGCGCGGTACGGACTGTATTTATGTGTTTTGTGTGGATCTCAGAACAAACAGCGATTATTTCACTGTACAACATTAACTGACTGGTTTGTATAACTGAGACGGAGTGTGTTTACTGCGCGGTACGGACTGTATTTATGTGTTTTGTGTGGATCTCAGAACAAACAGCGATTATTTCACTGTACAGCATTAACTGACTGGTTTGTATAACTGAGACGGAGTGTGTTTACTGCGCGGTACGGACTGTATTTATGTGTTTTGTGTGGATCTCAGAACAAACAGCGATTATTTCACTGTACAACATTAACTGACTGGTTTGTATAACTGAGACGGAGTGTGTTTACTGCGCGGTACGGACTGTATTTATGTGTTTTGTGTGGATCTCAGAACAAACAGCGATTATTTCACTGTACAGCATTAACTGACTGGTTTGTATAACTGAGACGGAGTGTGTTTACTGCGCGGTACGGACTGTATTTATGTGTTTTGTGTGGATCTCAGAACAAACAGCGATTATTTCACTGTACAGCATTAACTGACTGGTTTGTATAACTGAGACGGAGTGTGTTTACTGCGCGGTACGGACTGTATTTATGTGTTTTGTGTGGATCTCAGAACAAACAGCGATTATTTCACTGTGCAGCATTAACTGACTGGTTTGTATAACTGAGACGGAGTGTGTTTACTGCGCGGTACGGACTGTATTTATGTGTTTTGTGTGGATCTCAGAACAAACAGCGATTATTTCACTGTGCAGCATTAACTGACTGTTTTGTATAACTGAGACGGAGTGTGTTTACTGCGCGGTACGGACTGTATTTATGTGTTTTGTGTGGATCTCAGAACAAACAGCGATTATTTCACTGTACAGCATTAACTGACTGGTTTGTATAACTGAGACGGAGTGTGTTTACTGCGCGGTACGGACTGTATTTATGTGTTTTGTGTGAATCTCAGAACAAACAGCGATTATATCACTGTACAACATTAACTGACTGGTTTGTATAACTGAGACGGAGTGTGTTTACTGCGCGGTACGGACTGTATTTATGTGTTTTGTGTGGATCTCAGAACAAACAGCGATTATTTCACTGTACAGCATTAACTGACTGGTTTGTATAACTGAGACGGAGTGTGTTTACTGCGCGGTACGGACTGTATTTATGTGTTTTGTGTGGATCTCAGAACAAACAGTGATTATTTCACTGTATAACATTAACTGACTGGTTTGTATAACTGAGACGGAGTGTGTTTACTGCGCGGTACGGACTGTATTTATGTGTTTTGTGTGGATCTGAGAACAAACAGCGATTATTTCACTGTACAACATTAACTGACTGGTTTGTATAACTGAGACGGAGTGTGTTTACTGCGCGGTACGGACTGTATTTATGTGTTTTGTGTGGATCTCAGAACAAACAGCGATTATTTCACTGTACAACATTAACTGACTGGTTTGTATAACTGAGACGGAGTGTGTTTACTGCGCGGTACGGACTGTATTTATGTGTTTTGTGTGGATCTCAGAACAAACAGCGATTATTTCACTGTACAACATTAACTGACTGGTTTGTATAACTGAGACGGAGTGTGTTTACTGCGCGGTACGGACTGTATTTATGTGTTTTGTGTGGATCTCAGAACAAACAGCGATTATTTCACTGTACAGCATTAACTGACTGGTTTGTATAACTGAGACGGAGTGTGTTTACTGCGCGGTACGGACTGTATTTATGTGTTTTGTGTGGATCTCAGAACAAACAGCGATTATTTCACTGTACAGCATTAACTGACTGGTTTGTATAACTGAGACGGAGTGTGTTTACTGCGCGGTACGGACTGTATTTATGTGTTTTGTGTGGATCTCAGAACAAACAGCGATTATTTCACTGTACAGCATTAACTGACTGGTTTGTATAACTGAGACGGAGTGTGTTTACTGCGCGGTACGGACTGTATTTATGTGTTTTGTGTGGATCTCAGAACAAACAGCGATTATTTCACTGTACAACATTAACTGACTGGTTTGTATAACTGAGACGGAGTGTGTTTACTGCGCGGTACGGACTGTATTTATGTGTTTTGTGTGGATCTCAGAACAAACAGCGATTATTTCACTGTACAACATTAACTGACTGGTTTGTATAACTGAGACGGAGTGTGTTTACTGCGCGGTACGAGCTGTATGTTGCCCTATACAGCAGCAATCGACATATCGGATGCATTTAAGCGACTCAAAACAGGTTCCAATGACGGAGTGTTTTGAGCAGGACTGTAGAGTTACATATAGTGTGGGGAATGCCTTGAATAGCTGTGCAACTACTAGCTTCTGAATAGGAACTGCCTGTATCTAGGCATTTCTTTGCACTAAGATACAGTGTATGAGGTAGGTACTGACATATTAAACGTTATTCAGACGAACTGCTTTTTAGAAGGACCTTATAACGCCTTACTTGCACATTTCCATTTCTTCTGCTTGTCAACTCGGTCTTACATCTTTGTACCGTCTGACTTATCGACTGGACCCGCGACTTGACACTGACTAGACAGACATTTCTAGACAGGCCGGAAGCACACGGCACGTTTTGGTTAGGCTACAAGCCGGAAGGTCGCGGGTTCGATTACCGATGGTGTCATTGGAATTTTTCCTTGACATAAGCCTTTCGGTCGCACTATGGCCCTGGGGTCGACACAGCCTCTAACAGAAATGAGTACCAGTATTTCCTGGGGTAAAGGCGGCCGGTGCGTAGGCTGACAACCTTACCACCTTCATGTGCCGATTGTTCTAGAAATCTGTGAGCCTCAACCTCCTGGAACCCTAAGGGTCTGTCCAGGTCTATAATGGGATTGCTTTACCCTCTACCTTTACCTTTACCTTTACCTTTACCTTACACCACGTCACGTCCTAGAAGTCGGTGTACTGAGGGCCTGTATGGGGAAACAAACTAGCACAGCGTGACAGGTATCAATCTGGGAATGGTCGCTGTTCCGCTAGCTTACAGTGTCCCGACGTTTCGAAAGAACATAGTGCCTTCAAGAGATAAATTTCAAGCATATTCACGTGTTGGAAATAGCAAGAACTGGAGTTCATAAGCAATTTTTGTGGTAAATATAGACGTTCTTTAAGTGTACTTTAAGCCGTGCTTTGCTGACCCTCGCGGTACGCTCTATTTTAAAACGTCGGAGTGACGAGGAGAATGGATTTACGTTTTGTGTCGTAACGGACATAAACAGTGGTGAAGGTCGCCAGTAAAATGTAACGGTGCAGACAGACCGCAGAACACGCGTGTGGTCTGAGTCTGGGTGCACGGTGCGTGTGTCGCCGTCTAGTCTGGTTGGCAAGTAAGAACGTTTCGAAGGAACATTCTGCCTTTATCTTCAGGGTAAAAAGTTTTTAATGTGTTAAGTACTTTTTCCTCCAAATATGAACACTGAAGGTGAATCCATCAGTGTGACTGTGTCTGTGTAGACACTGACAGGACATGACGGGCCGCGATAGCTCAGTCGGTATAGCGGCTCGCTACGGGCTGAACGGTCCGGGGATGAATCCCGGTGGTGACGAGATTTTTCGCAGCCGTCCGGACCGGCCCTGGGGCCTACCCAGCATCATGCAATGGATCCGGGCCATTCCCGGGGGTAAAGCGGCCGGAGCATGGCGTTAACCACCCACCCACCTCTATCGCCGACGTTAAAGAAAGAGTAGAGCTATACCTCGACTCCCTCCCTGGACGTCCATGGCCTGTTCTAGGGTAAATCTTACCTTCACCCTTTTCACTGAGACATGTCTCCGATAATGGGTTTGTAACTCAAGTAAATATTTGAATCAAGATACTTGTTGGGAAACTGCCAGTCGCTCAGCTAGTCAAGACAGTTGAAATTGTTCATTAGAGCCGCCTACCCAGCTCAGTCCAGTCCACATCCTAAATTTATTTTCCCTGAAGATGGAGGCAGCAATTTTTTTTTTCAAAATTCTAGTTGTCTTACTCTACGCTACGTGACGTCACGTCCCAGCAGAACCAAATCTTACCGCCGTATCTTAATGCTGAATCCACGGCTGCAAGTGTTGTAAAGCACAGTACCGTCCTGTGTACACAGATTGCCATTACAGTACCGTCCTGTGTACACAGAGTGCCATTACAGTACCGTCCTGTGTACACAGAGTGCCATTACAGTACCGTCCTGTGTACACAGAGTGCCATTACAGTACCGTCCTGTGTACACAGAGTGCCATTACAGTACCGTCCTGTGTACACAGAGTGCCATTACAGTACCGTCCTGTGTACACAGAGTGCCATTACAGTACCGTCCTGTGTACACAGAGTGCCATTACAGTACCGTCCTGTGTACACAGAGTGCCATTACAGTACCGTCCTGTGTACACAGAGTGCCATTACAGTACCGTCCTGTGTACACAGAGTGCCATTACAGTACCGTCCTGTGTACACAGAGTGCCATTACAGTACCGTCCTGTGTACACAGAGTGCCATTACAGTACCGTCCTGTGTACACAGAGTGCCATTACAGTACCGTCCTGTGTACACAGGTGCCATTACAGTACCGTCCTGTGTACACAGAGTGCCATTTTACAGTACCGTTCCATGTGTACACACAGTGCCATTACATAGTTACCGTCCTCGTGTGTACACAGAGTGCCATTACAGTACCGTCCTGTGTACACAGAGTGCCATTACAGTACCGTCCTGTGTACACAGAGTGCCATTACAGTACCGTCCTGTGTACACAGAGTGCCATTACAGTACCGTCCTGTGTACACAGAGTGCCATTACCAGCATGGGCTTACCGTGAGGTACGCGCTTTTGTTAAGTGGCGTGCTGTTCATTACTACCTACATGTTTCGGTAGATTGTATTACGTCATGATCAGGGAGACGTTGGACGAGTCTTTCAGAATACTCGTGTAATTAAGACACGTCAGTTTACGTTCGATATCAAACGTGTCATTTGTTACAATATTTGAATATGTGTTCCTTGTGAATATATATATATGACACGGATGCACAAATTGTCCAAATATCTACGAGCCACCTCAAAATTACTGGGAAGAAAAATGTTTGAAACCAAATATATAGAGGAAATCTAACACATTTATGCACTTCGTTCTGTAAATCGTACATTTCCTTTCCTGCGTACGTAACTGAAAGTTGCACGTTTTTAGAGGACACTGATGGGATGACAGTTGTGATGTACTTTATAGACTGCTCCAGTCTTTTACCAGAAAGATGTCTTTAATCCTTTATTAACAGATACATTTTTATGACGAGCTCAAATATGTTTTGAGTGAGCGTTTTGTGTTCTCGCCTCTGGCATCAGTCCCACTCTGACATTCCGTCTGCAGCTTTGAAGTGCCTCACTGTTACACTGTGCAGCCGACTGGCGTCCTCCAAATTGTAAGGAATTGCACAAAGTGCTGCACCTTAGGCATGTCTGTTGAAGTTCATATTGCGCAATGAAAACCAATAAAGTGGGAGTTAGAGTTATCTTAAAGTGTTAGGGATGAACTATTTGATATTCTAATTTCTGGATTTATTTCGCTAATTCTCGCAGTCTAATGAGAATGAACTCAGCCTTCCTGTTAAAGAGTAAAATTTATGTGAATTATATATAAAGCTTCAGTCCGTACCGCGCAGTAAACACACTCCGTCTCAGTTACAAAAACCAGTCAGTTAATGTTGTACAGTGAAATAATCGCTGTTTGTTCTGAGATCCACACAAAACACATAAATACAGTCCGTACCGCGCAGTAAACACACTCCGTCTCAGTTATACAAACCAGTCAGTTAATGTTGTACAGTGAAATAATCGCTGTTTGTTTTGAGATCCACACAAAACACATAAATACAGTCCGTACCGCGCAGTAAACACACTCCGTCTCAGTTATACAAACCAGTCAGTTAATGTTGTAGAGTGAAATAATCGCTGTTTGTTCTGAGATCCACACAAAACACATAAATACAGTCCGTACCGCGCAGTAAACACACTCCGTCTCAGTTATACAAACCAGTCAGTTAATGTTGTACAGTGAAATAATCGCTGTTTGTTCTGAGATCCACACAAAACACATAAATACAGTCCGTACCGCGCAGTAAACACACTCCGTCTCAGTTATACAAACCAGTCAGTTAATGTTGTACAGTGAAATAATCGCTGTTTGTTCTGAGATCCACACAAAACACATAAATACAGTCCGTACCGCGCAGTAAACACACTCCGTCTCAGTTATACAAACCAGTCAGTTAATGTTGTACAGTGAAATAATCGCTGTTTGTTCTCAGATCCACACAAAACACATAAATACACTGTGTGGGCAGAACGTAGAATTTGTGAATGTTAAACGTGGTGGTACATATAATGACCACTGGGCTTTAGAGAGTTAGTTTATGCCTAGCCGGTTTCGTCGTTGGATGCGTGACGTGTATCCGGAAGGTATCTGGTTCGAATCTTTATTACGGCACTAAGGACCTCTATTCCAAATTATGGTAATTTATGCTTACTTAAATCCATTGCGCATTTTGGTTGGTGCACACCGACGTTTCGAAAATAAACACTCTATCTTTATGAAGGTAGAAGTCTTGTATCCTGAAGACGAAGGCAGTGTATTGGTATCATAAACCTGAAGTCTACAGTAAATATAGCTATTGTTTACTAACGTATCAACTGCTTGTTTTCTATAAAATTTTGAGGCTTTCGTGGTCTTGTGGAATGTGGCGCTGTGTAGTTTAATCTCACAAACATCTGGAGGCTGTCCAGGTTCCTTATTTTGCACTTCCCTCCATTTATCGAGGACATCCGGTCTGAACCTTATCGCCACGTCGCAGTCACAGCGACCGTTTCCTGGCTCAAGCCACGCCGCTGTGCCGAGAAACTTGGACGTGCATCGAACGTGACACGTATATGTGATGTGGAATGTTCGGGAACATTCAGAACGGTAACGCAGGTTATCGCGTGAGTTATACTAACCTTGATGTCAGGCTTCCGCCGCGATGTTGATGAAATCTGCGATCTTCTGGGGTATTACGCTACGTCGTGTGGTAATTGTTTACCAACGTTTCGGGACGTATCGGTCCCATCCTCACGGGTCAAGACCGATACGTTGTCCCGAAACGTCGGTAAACATTTACCACAACGACGCAGCCTAATACCCCAGAAGATCGCAGATTTCATCGCGTGTTAGGGAGTGTCAGTTGGCATAGCCCATTGGGCTGTACAGTTGACAACACAATAAATTACTCGTGTACAGTCTGCACAGCAATGCTGACTCATAAATGTATTGTGTGTGCAAAAGGTAGCTATTTATTTTTGCAGCACCAGCAATATGCTGTCAGCAGTCAGCAGTGTGTTAGCATAAGGATGCTTAGTGACCTTTATGAACAGTGACATTGCTATTCATTGCCGGGGAAGTATGACGACAGTGTGCAGGACGGCGGGGAAGTATGCCGACAGTGTGCAGGACGGCGGGGAAGTATGACGACAGTGTGCAGGACGGCGGGGAAGTATGCCGACAGTGTGCAGGACGGCGGGGAAGTATGCCGACAGTGTGCAGGACGGCGGACACGAACAGCGAGGTGTGCCGCCCATCTGACCAGCGCCGAACTCCACCTACCGTGACACAATATACGTCAACATCTCAGTCATGACGTCGGTGCAAACTCCGGGTGACCTCGACAGTGCAGGGCAGCTGGCAGAGAGGGGGAACAGGCACACAGCCCTCTGACGTTAATTCTCAAGGGGAGAATAGGGACAGAATTTCCGGTTGGGGGGGGGGGGGTTCTCACTCTGTCGCACTTGAATTGGAACGCATGTCAATTATATGCACCCCAACCCTGGGCCCGGTGTACCGTAGCAACTAAGGACAAAGTTACAGGAATACTGACTGGCAGGAAGCGAAAAGAATTTGAATATTGCGAGGTGTTAAATGACCGAAATATTTGAAGGGATCTTTCGTAAAATTACTGCAACAACTAACTAACCAACCACAACTAACAAACCAACTGACCGGGTAACTAACTAAAAAACTCTACTGAGCAGGTTTTTTCTTGAGAAGCTGGTAGTTTTCCAGCTATTCAAGAAATTCCCCACATTTTATGGAATCAGAATTTTCATTACCATTTTCAACAGGGTCCGCCCTCTTGTCCCTATCCTGAGCCACATTATCTAGTCCGCCCCTTGTCCCTATCCTGAGCCACATTATCTAGTCCGCCCCTTGTCCCTATCCTGAGCCACATTATCTAGTCCGCCCCTTGTCCCTATCCTGAGCCACATTATCTAGTCCGCCCCTTGTCCCTATCCTGAGCCACATTATCTAGTCCGCCCCTTGTCCCTATCCTGAGCCACATTATCTAGTCCGCCCCTTGTCCCTATCCTGAGCCACATTATCTAGTCCGCCCCTTGTCCCTATCCTGAGCCACATTATCTAGTCCGCCCCTTGTCCCTATCCTGAGCCACATTATCTAGTCCGCCCCTTGTCCCTATCCTGAGCCACATTATCTAGTCCGCCCCTTGTCCCTATCCTGAGCCACATTATCTAGTCCGCCCCTTGTCCCTATCCTGAGCCACATTATCTAGTCCGCGCCTTCTCATGCTATTTCTTAAACGACGATTTTAATATTATCCAATTATCTACGCCTTGGTCCAGAAGGGACGCCTTTTCTTTAGGCTTCCGCACAAAAACCGCGCTATGCATTTTTCATTACATGTAAGTTATATTTAAAAACTTATTTCCTACCTCACAGTAAACACGCTGCTTCTCCATTATAAACATCAAACGGTTCTGCTGCTTAGGAAGTAATCACTGTTCTGTATAAGAATCAATTTCAGCTTACAGACGCACAGCGTGGGCAGAACGCACAGTTTGAACGCTGAAGCAGGTGGTGCATGTAGCTACAGTTGGCTTTAACGTGTCAAACGACATTATACATTCGGCTTTGTGTTTTCAAAGTCTAAACGTAAAGAATAAAGACAATGGTTCCTGATTTTATTGCCCGACGATTTTGCAGTCCTCCCCCTCCCCCCCGTTACTATCACGTTCTCGCTAATACAGTCCGTTTGTTGCTTTGTGAGTACCTCGCACGTGTTGCGTGTCACGACCGCCATTGTGTAACACGTGTTGTGTGCTACAGTCAATACTTTAAAGTGAGAGGCTGTTTGCATGCACGTTACTGTACTTGTTAGCCGGGAAGTGTGTTGCACTGCGCGGGGTCAAGTGCAGTGCAGAGCGCCAAAATATGCACTTACCGCTGGATACAACGTGACAAGTTTGCACACTTCTGCTCGGACTGTACAGCTTCACGGCATGGAAAGGTAAGGCGTTATTTTATTGGCTGTAATGTGACGGGGTTAAAAGATACGAGTAGATATGAATGTCTGAAGTATGAAATACGTCTGAAATTTTTTGTATATTATATATAACAGTGCATTTTGATAACTAATTAATTTTATATCAATCCAACAAATACACAGCACAGCAAAAGGTATGTTAAAACACATCCTCGCTTACAAGAGTTAATTCACAAGTGAAATTGGATGCATTGAGGATTGTGAAACATTCGACGATACCCCTGATGATGGCACAAGAAGTGCCGAAACATATGTAGGGACAGAAAACACTAAAACAGTGTAGTGCATTTGTTGGAATGAGATAATTAATTAAACTTACGAGATTTTTCTTTCATGAGACTTGTTTCACTTTTCCCTCTAAACGTGACGGTCTGTCATGTTGGTAGCCGTCACAGCTTACTGACAGTGTTAGTAGCTTTATCAGTCGACATGTATCAAAGAACGCCTGACGAAAGAAGGGATGTATGAACGCTGTGACATCGTGTTGTCCCTCATATGGCTGACCTGCTGCTCGTTTTAAAATATTGAACGCGATATTTTGACTGTCGTCATGACAACGGGCTTAGAAATGCTTGCAAATTTGGCTCTTTGCCCATACTTAAGCAACGAGCGTTAGCAGCGACAGTGTACTTTAAGTCGCTTTCCGAATTTTACGTGGGCCGGGATAGCTCAGTCGGCTATAGTGACTCGCTACGGGCTGGACGGTACGGGGATCGAATCCCGGTGGGGGCGAGACTTTTCGCAGCCGTTCAGACCTGCCCTGGGGCCACCCAGCCTCCTATACAATGGGTAACGGGTCTCTTTCCCGGGGGTAAAGCGGCCGGGGCGTGGAGTTGACCACCACCCCCAACTAGCGCCGATGTTAAAGAAAGAGTAGAGTTATACCTCTACTCCCCATCTGGGTCTTCACGGCCTGTTCTAGGGTGAGCTTTACCTTTACCTTTCCAAATTTTACGACTTAATTTGTACAACACAAAGTGCAAACTGACAGTCACCATGGAGAAGCTGGGCTATATGTTTTTTTACTTGAGTCGAAGTTTCATGGCCCTGTTCACAAAAGCCCTCCATCCTTGCCACTCTGACCCTTACCCTCCTATCGTCTTTAAGGTCAGTCTTTAATGCCTGATTCTGTTGTGCCAAGGTCAGGCGCTTATTGGCCGGCCTTTCAAACCGGAGGCCCGGGTTCAGTCACAGGTCAATGTTTGTGAGGTTTGTGGTACACAAAATGGCACTGGGAAGAGTTTGCCTTCGAGTAAGTCGGTTTTCTCCTGTCAGTATCATTCCACCAATGCTCCATAATCATTCATACATCTACCACCAACGCTGTATAATGTTTCTCTCCCAGTACTTCAGTTTTCCCTGTCAGTATCATTCCACCAATGCTCCATACTCATTCATCATCTACCACCAACGCTGTATAATGTTTCTCTCCCAGTACTTCAGTTTTCCCCTGTCAGTATCATTCCACCAATGCTCCATACTCATTCATACATCTACCACCAACGCTGTATAATGTTTCTCTCCCAGTACTTCAGTTTTCCCCTGTCAGTATCATTCCACCAATGCTCCATACTCATTCATACATCTACCACCAACGCTGTTTAATGTTTCTCTCCCAGTACTTCAGTTTTCCCCTGTCAGTATCATTCCACCAATGCTCCATACTCATTCATACATCTACCACCAACACTGTATAATGTTTCTCTCCCAGTACTTCAGTTTTCCCCTGTCAGTATCATTCCACCAATGCTCCATACTCATTCATACATCTACCACCAACGCTGTATAATGTTTCTCTCCCAGTACTTCAGTTTTCCCCTGTCAGTATCATTCCACCAATGCCCATACTCATTCAACATCTACCACCAACGCTGTATAATGTTTCTCTCCCAGTACTTCAGTTTTCCCCTGTCAGTATCATTCCACCAATGCTCCATACTCATTCATCCATCTACCACCAACGCTGTATAATGTTTCTCTCCCAGTACTTCAGTTTTCCCCTGTCAGTATCATTCCACCAATGCTCCATACTCATTCATACATCTACCACCAACACTGTATAATGTTTCTCTCCCAGTACTTCAGTTTTCCCCTGTCAGTATCATTCCACCAATGCCCATACTAATTCATACATCTACCACCAACGCTGTTTAATGTTTCTCTCCCAGTACTTCAGTTTTCCCCTGTCAGTATCATTCCACCAATGCCTCCATACTCATTCATACATCTACCACCAACACTGTATAATGTTTCTCTCCCAGTACTTCAGTTTTCCCCTGTCAGTATCATTCCACCAATGCTCCATACTCATTCATACATCTACCACCGAACGCTGTATAATGTTTCTCTCCCAGTACTTCAGTTTTCCCCTGTCAGTATCATTCCACCAATGCCCATACTCATTCACACATCTACCACCAACGCTGTATAATGTTTCTCTCCCAGTACTTCAGTTTTCCCCTGTCAGTATCATTCCACCAATGCTCCATACTCATTCATCCATCTACCACCAACGCTGTATAATGTTTCTCTCCCAGTACTTCAGTTTTCCCCTGTCAGTATCATTCCACCAATGCCCATACTCATTCATACATCTACCACCAACACTGTATAATGTTTCTCTCCCAGTACTTCAGTTTTCCCCTGTCAGTATCATTCCACCAATGCTCCATACTCATTCATACATCTACCACCAACGCTGTATAATGTTTCTCTCCCAGTACTTCAGTTTCCCCTGTCAGTATCATTCCACCAATGCTCCATACTCATTCATACATCTACCACCGACGCTGTATAATGTTTCTCTCCCAGTACTTCAGTTTCCACTGTCAGTATCATTCCACCAATGCTCCATACTCATTCATACATCTACACCAACGCTGTATAATGTTTCTCTCCCAGTACTTCAGTTTCCCCTGTCAGTATCATTCCACCAATGCTCCTACTCATTTAGCCATCTGTTACGATACTGGCTGTGCCTCGGAGGAATCGTGGTTCGATTTTCGGTTCGGCAAGAAGTTTGTCTGTTGTCCAAAGCGTCCAGAAATGTCCAGATAACAAACCTGCCTCCTATTTTATAGGTACCGGAGGCAAAGCGGCTGGAGCGTGAAGCATACCAAGTACCTACATCCAGAGCGGAGTGGAGCCATGTTTCTTAACTTTAGCAGGTCCCTACTTTGGTTTTTCTTTTTTTGGCTAACAGCCCATCTCGGACCTAGGCCGCCTCAGTGTTGAGGTTTCTAGATCACACACAATTAGACACACACACACAGCTAGGACTCCTCTGTACGAGTGATGAGCTCGTCGCAGAGACCGCTACCTGCATAAGAGACGAACATCCATGCCCTCAGCGGGATTCGAACCCGCGATCCCAACAATTGAGCGGCCGCATTCTACCGCGATGGCTCCTTATTATATTAGCGACTTTGGAGCATACGTCAATGTAGGCCAGTCTGCAACATACCTGTGTTTGACGGGTTGCCTAATCTGCTTCTCCTCAGCAGTGACAGCCTCTCTCATGTCTCTGGTGAGAGCAGTCGACGTTTCGTTCTCATCTAACGTAAAAAATGAGGGCGTTGTTGTGGGGGGGTTAGTGCCGCCCCCCCAGATCCGGAAGTGCAGTTGCTGCTGCCGGTAAAGAAGGCCTCTAGGATAACGATTTGTTGTTCGAGGTCTCGGCACGTCAGCCTGAACTCAGTCGAGTGGCACCCCCAGTCTGGGACCACTTCTGAAAACACAAGTGAGCACAGCGGTTAGTGTACGTACCGTTTGGCATAGCGTTCTGCCCACACAGTGTACTTGTGTATGTTGTGTGGATCTCAGAACAAACAGCGATTATGTTTCACGTGTACAACATTAACTGGACTGTGGTTTGTGATAAACTGGAACGGATTGTGGTTGTGTACTGACGGCGGTTACGACGACTGTATTTATGTGTTTTGTGTGGATCTCAGAACAAACAGCGATTATTTCACTGTACAACATTAACTGACTGGTTTGTATAACTGAGACGGAGTGTGTTTACTGGCGGTACGGACTGTATTTATGTGTTTTGTGTGGATCTCAGAACAAACAGCGATTATTTCACTGTACAACATTAACTGACTGGTTTGTATAACTGAGACGGAGTGTGTTTACTGCGCGGTACGGACTGGGTGTTTATATATAATGCAGGTAAATACTGCTCTTTAAATAGCTAAACAATAATACCATTAATATATCTCACTCTTTAATTAAATGTCGGCTTCATTTTATTTTACTTTTGCTACTGTCGAAGGCCTCCTTAACATTTCGAAGCCTGAATACTCTCTGACTGGGCGCTAAAAGTGGATGGCAGCTTCTCTCACTTAATGTACTTTATCAGAAATATTAACAAGTTCCATCCCACTGGGGGGCACGCGGTGGCGTCAGTAGGATGATGCGACTGCGCTACAAGCCGGAAGGTTGCGGGTTCGATTCCCGATGGTGTCACTGGAATTTTTCATTTACATAATCCTTATGGCCCTGGGGGTCGACTCAGCCTCTAACAGAAATGAGTACCAGGAGTATTTCCTGGGGGGTAAAGGCGGCCGGTGTTTAGGACTGACAACCTTACCGATTGTGTAGAAATCTGGGAGCCTCAACCTCCTGTAACCCTAAGGGCCTGTCCAGGTCTGTAATGGGATAGCTTTACCTTTACCTTTACCATTCCTCCATTATCATATAGAGGCCTCAGCAGATAAGCAGTAGTGTAGCAACACTGTACCTCTGTTACAAAGATCAACCAATTAATGCTGATTAGCGAAGTAATCGCTCGCTACTGTGAGCACGTTTATCTGAAGCAGCAGAATGATAAGACTATTTGCTGTGCTGCGGATGCTTCTGCCTCACGACACCTGTGAACACCGCAGTACATTTCCTCGTTTTATCAACTGAGCCATTATCAGTTCTGAAGAATGGCCCTGACTTGATTCAACGCTTAGATATCTATTTGTCTTTTTAACCGAGTGATGACAAACAGCTGGCTGTTCCTTTTTACGCACCGGCCCGTGTGTGTCGCATTGCCGCGTAGCACTTTGCCCTTTACCTTAACTACTACGCACTTGAAGTGAAGTGAATTTAGTTCTTGGGGATAAACGTATCATGTACTTTGGTCTGACTTTATACTGAGGATAATCTAACGTATTGAGATTATTTAATGTGTGGGTGTTTTTGTAATGTGCGTGTTTTTTTGTTTTATGTGCGTGTTTTCTTGTATTGTGTGTGGGTGTTTTTGTAATGTGCATGTTTTTTGTATTGTGTGTGGGTGTTTTGTAATGTGCGTGTTTTATTGTATTATGTGCGTGTTTTTTTGTATTGTGTGTGGGTGTTTTGTAATGTGCGTGTTTTTTTGTATTGTGTGTGGGTGTTTTTGTAATGTGCGTGTTTTTTTGTATTAGTGTGCGTGTTTTTTTGTATTGTGTGTGGGTGTTTTTGTAATGTGCATGTTTTTTGTATTGTGTGGGTGTTTTTGTAATGTGCGTGTTTTTTGTATTATGTGCGTGTTTTTTTGTATTGTGTGTGGGTGTTTTTGTAATGTGCATGTTTTTTGTATTGTGTGTGGGTGTTTTTGTAATGTGCGTGTTTTTGTGTATTGTGTGTAGGTGTTTTGTAATGTGCGTGTTTTTTGTATTGTGTGTAGGTGTTTTGTAATGTGCGTGTTTTTTTGTATATGTGCGTGTTTTTTTGTATTGTGTGTGGGTGTTTTTGTAATGTGCATGTTTTTTGTATTGTGTGTGGGTGTTTTTGTAATGTGCGTGTTTTTGTATTGTGTGTGGGTGTTTTGTAATGTGCGTGTTTTTTGTATTGTGTGTGGGTGTTTTTGTATATGTGGTGTTTTTGTTGGTTGGGGTTTTGTATGTGGGTGTTTTTGTAATGTGGTGTTTTGTATTGATTTTTTGTAGGTGTGGTGATTTTGTTAAGGTGTGGATGTTTTTGTTAAGTGTGGATGTTTTTGTTAAGGTGTGGATGTTTTTGTTAAGGTGTGGATGTTTTGTTAAGGTGTGGATGTTTTGTTAAGGTGTGGATGTTTTTGTTAAGGTGTGGATGTTTTTGTTAATGTGGATGTTTTTTGTTAAGGTGTGGATGTTTTTGTAAGGTGTGGATGTTTTTGTTAAGGTGTGGATGTTTTTGTAATGGTGTGTACGGTGTTTAATGTGTGTACTTGTATTTACTGTATGTATTTTGTTTTGTAATTGTGTATAGTTTGTTTTGTATTGTTATTTTTATGTATATTTGTATGTCCATTTGTATTGTGTGTACTAGTGTAAGGACTACTGCCACCGGGTGAAAACATTTGTATTGTGTGTACTAGTGTAAGGACTACTGCCACCGGGTGAAAACATTTGTATTGTGTGTACTAGTGTAAGGACTACTGCCACCGGGTGAAAACATTTGTATTGTGTGTACTAGTGTAAGGACTACTGCCACCGGGTGAAAACATTTGTATTGTGTGTACTAGTGTAAGGACTACTGCCACCAGGTGAAAACATTTGTATTGTGTGTACTAGTGTAAGGACTACTGCCACCGGGTAAAACATTTGTATTGTGTGTACTAGTGTAAGGACTACTGCCACCGGGTGAAAAACATTTGTATTGTGTGTGCTAGTGTAAGGACTACTGCCACCGGGTGAAAACATTTGTATTGTGTGTACTAGTGTAAGGACTACTGCCACCGGGTGAAAACATTTGTATTGTGTGTACAGTGTAAGGACTACTGCCACGGGTGAAAACATTTGTATTGTGTGTACTGTGTAAGGACTACTGCCACCGGGTGAAAACATTTGTATTGTGTGTACTAGTGTAAGGACTACTGCCACCGGGTGAAAACATTTGTATTGTGTGTACTAGTGTAAGGACTACTGCCACCGGGTGAAAACATTTGTATTGTGTGTACTGTGTAAGGACTACTGCCACCGGGTGAAAACATTTGTATTGTGTGTACTAGTGTAAGGACTACTGCCACCGGGTGAAAACATTTGTATTGTGTGTACTGTGTAAGGACTACTGCCACCGGGTGAAAACATTTGTATTGTGTGTACTAGTGTAAGGACTACTGCCACCGGGTGAAAACATTTGTATTGTGTGTACTAGTGTAAGGACTACTGCCACCGGGTGAAAAATTTGTATTGTGTGTACTAGTGTAAGGACTACTGCCACCGGGTGAAAACATTTGTATTGTGTGTACTAGTGTAAGGACTACTGCCACCGGGTGAAAATATTTGTATTGTGTGTACTAGTGTAAGGACTACTGCCACCGGGTGAAAACATTTGTATTGTGTGTACTAGTGTAAGGACTACTGCCACCGGGTGAAAAATTTGTATTGTGTGTACTAGTGTAAGGACTACTGCCACCGGGTGAAAACATTTGTATTGTGTGTACTAGTGTAAGGACTACTGCCACCACGGGTGAAAACATTTATTGTGTTGTTACTAGTGTAAGGACTACTGCCACCGGGTGAAAACATTTGTATTGTGTGTACTAGTGTAAGGACTACTGCCACCGGGTGAAAAATTTGTATTGTGTGTACTAGTGTAAAGGACTACTGCCACCGGGTGAAAACATTTGTATTGTGTGTACTAGTGTAAGGACTACTGCCACCGGGTGAAAACATTTATATTGTGTGTACTAGTGTAAGGACTACTGCCACCGGGTGAAAACATTTGTATTGTGTGTACTAGTGTAAGGACTACTGCCACCAGGTGAAAACATTTGTATTGTGTGTACTAGTGTAAGGACTACTGCCACCGGGTAAAAACATTTGTATTGTGTGTACTAGTGTAAGGACTACTGCCACCGGGTAAAAACATTTGTATTGTGTGTGCTAGTGTAAGGACTACTGCCACCGGGGTGAAAACATTTGTATTGTGTGTGCTAGTGTAAGGACTACTGCCACCGGGTGAAAACATTTGTATTGTGTGTACCAGTGTAAGGACTACTGCCACCGGGTGAAAACATTTGTATTGTGTGTACTGTGTAAGGACTACTGCCACCGGGTGAAAACATTTGTATTGTGTGTACTAGTGTAAGGACTACTGCCACCGGGTGAAAACATTTGTATTGTGTGTACTAGTGTAAGGACTACTGCCACCGGGTGAAAACATTTGTATTGTGTGTACTGTGTAAGGACTACTGCCACCGGGTGAAAACATTTGTATTGTGTGTACTAGTGTAAGGACTACTGCCACCGGTGAAAACATTTGTATTGTGTGTACTGTGTAAGGACTACTGCCACCGGGTGAAAACATTTGTATTGTGTGTACTAGTGTAAGGACTACTGCCACCGGGTGAAAACATTTGTATTGTGTGTACTAGTGTAAGGACTACTGCCACCGGGTGAAAACATTTGTATTGTGTGTACTAGTGTAAGGACTACTACCACCGGGTGAGAACATTTGTATTGTGTGTACTAGTGTAAGGATTACTGCCACCGGGTGAAAACATTTGTATTGTGTGTACTAGTGTAAGGACTACTGCCACCGGGTGAAAACATTTGTATTGTGTGTACTAGTGTAAGGACTACTGCCACCGGGTGAAAATATTTGTATTGTGTGTACTAGTGTAAGGACTACTGCCACCGGGTGAAAACATTTGTATTGTGTGTACTAGTGTAAGGACTACTGCCACCGGGTGAAAACATTTGTATTGTGTGTACTAGTGTAAGGACTACTGCCACCGGGTGAAAATATTTGTATTGTGTGTACTAGTGTAAGGACTACTGCCACCGGGTGAAAACATTTGTATTGTGTGTACTAGTGTAAGGACTACTGCCACCGGGTGAAAATATTTGTATTGTGTGTACTAGTGTAAGGACTACTGCCACCGGGTGAAAACATTTGTATTGTGTGTACTAGTGTAAGGACTACTGCCACCGGGTGAAAACATTTATATTGTGTGTACTAGTGTAAGGACTACTGCCACCGGGTGAAAACATTTGTATTGTGTGTACTAGTGTAAGGACTACTGCCACCGGGTGAAAATATTTGTATTGTGTGTACTAGTGTAAGGACTACTGCCACCGGGTGAAAACATTTGTATTGTGTGTACTAGTGTAAGGACTACTGCCACCGGGTGAAAACATTTATATTGTGTGTACTAGTGTAAGGACTACTGCCACCGGGTGAAAACATTTGTATTGTGTGTACTAGTGTAAGGACTACTGCCACCGGGTGAAAACATTTGTATTGTGTGTACTAGTGTAAGGACTACTGCCACCGGGTGAAAACCCAATTGCAGTAAATAATAATAATAATAATAACTCAACCTCCCAACATATGAGGGTTGTGCCATGTGTCAAATGTGTCGCCGGCTGTCACTGCGAAGGCTTGGGTTCGACCCCAAGCCAGTATTTGTGAGATTTGTGGTGGACAAAGTGGCCATGGGATATTTTGCTTTCCCGAGTACTTCTGTTTTACCCTGTCAGTATAATTCCCATACTCATTTGTGTACATACTGTCGACGCTGTATAAACGTGGCAAATGACTGCGCCGTTACGTAACACTCCGACGCCTGACACTGTAATTGCCGTCCACTTACCTACGTAACTTCCGACACGTGACACAGCCAAAAGGGCCAGGAACACCCCGAGCAGAGCCATCCTGACCTACTGACCCCAATGTCCGAATTACTTCAAAAGATCCTTAGAGTCGTCATGTTGAGTCACAGACGTAACACGGACATAACACGACGTCACACTGACATCACACGACGTCGCAGCAAACAGGCGGTGTGATACAGTAACAATGCGATACAATTATTCGTACGTCGAGTAACGAGACTCATGCGTGATGCTGCGGCTGACCGTCACGACTGTGCTGCACTGTCTGTCTGTCACACACACACTATTAACAATTTGTCACGTATATCTGTGTTAATTCCTTGCGCCCAAACGCCAAACGCTACACCCGTTCCGACCGGCTCACTACACGACGCCGCCGGCCGATCGATACGTCGCAGTGCCACTGTGCGTCCGCCTACCGCTGCGGCTTTCGGAACACTGACGGACACAGGCACGCCAGTAATTGCCACCCCTAACTTATCCCCTCCTCCAGGAAGAAGGGGTGCATTATTGACCCAAATCTCTCTCACTCAAGTTCCTCTCCTTTGTTAAGCAATTTATTTCGTAACAAAGTGAAATGCGAAGTGCTTTATGTTCGATACGAGAAGCTGTGAACTGACGAGACAGAAAAAATGAAGGGCGCAGTTATTAGGCGTTATTTACGTCCAGTGATTGAGATTAGCTGGGTGTAAGGGACCCATCTGAGTAGGTGTCTCCCCTCCCATCACCTGAAGACGGAAGAAGAACGAGCTTCCGAAACGTCGTGATTTTATATTTTTATATATTTTATCCGGACGATGGACAATGGTGATGACTGTTACACTGCTGATGATGACGACAACACAAACAAAACCAATAGTATCAGACAATAAAGATGACGTGTGTCTCTTGGACTAAAATTCTGTACAGCTTTAAAGTAGGCACTGTATGTGCTGCTGTTTGTATACAGGCTGTACTGTGCACGTATGTGCTGCTGTTTGTATACAGGCTGTACTGTGCACGTATGTGCTGCTGTTTGTATACAGGCTGTACTGTGCACGTATGTGCTCTGTTTGTATACAGGCTGTACTGTGCACGTATGTGCTACTGTTTGTATACAGGCTGTACTGTGCACGTATGTGCTGCTGTTTGTGTACAGGCTGTACTGTGCACGTAATGTGCTGCTGTTGTGTTACAGGCTGTACTGTGCACGTATGTGCTGCTGTTTGTATACAGGCTGTACTGTGCACGTATGTGCTCTGTTTGTATACAGGCTGTACTGTGCACGTATGTGCTGCTGTTTGTATACAGGCTGTACTGTGCACGTATGTGCTGCTGTTTGTATACAGGCTGTACTGTGCACGTATGTGCTACTGTTTGTATACAGGCTGTACTGTGCACGTATGTGCTACTGTTTGTATACAGGCTGTACTGTGCACGTATGTGCTGCTGTTGTATACAGGCTGTACTGTGCACGTATGTGCTACTGTTTGTATACAGGCTGTACTGTGCACGTATGTGCTGCTGTTGTATACAGGCTGTACTGTGCACGTATGTGCTAGCTGTTTGTATACAGGCTGTACTGTGCACGTATGTGCTACTGTTTGTATACAGGCTGTACTGTGCACGTATGTGCTACTGTTTGTATACAGGCTGTACTGTGCACGTATGTGCTGCTGTTTGTATACAGGCTGTACTGTGCACGTATGTGCTGCTGTTTGTGTACAGGCTGTACTGTGCACGTATGTGCTGCTGTTTGTGTACAGGCTGTACTGTGCACGTATGTGCTAGCTGTTTGTATACAGGCTGTACTGTGCACGTATGTGCTAGCTGTTTGTATACAGGCTGTACTGTGCACGTATGTGCTGCTGTTTGTTACAGGATGTACTGTGCAGTATGGCTGCTGTTTGTGTACAGGCTGTACTGTGCACGTATGTGCTGCTGTTTGTATACAGGCTGTACTGTGCACGTATGTGCTGCTGTTTGTGTACAGCTGTACTGTGCACGTATGTGCTGCTGTTTGTGTACAGGCTGTACTGTGCACGTATGTGCTGCTGTTTGTATACAGGCTGTACTGTGCACGTATGTGCTGCTGTTTGTGTACAGGCTGTACTGTGCACGTATGTGCTGCTGTTTGTATACAGGCTGTACTGTGCACGTATGTGCTGCTGTTTGTATACAGGCTGTACTGTGCACGTATGTGCTACTGTTTGTATACAGGCTGTACTGTGCACGTATGTGCTACTGTCTGTATACAGGCTGTACTGTGCACGTATGTGCTACTGTTTGTATACAGGCTGTACTGTGCACGTATGTGCTACTGTTTGTATACAGGCTGTACTGTGCACGTATGTGCTACTGTTTGTATACAGGCTGTACTGTGCACGTATGTGCTACTGTTGTATACAGGCTGTACTGTGCACGTATGTGCTACTGTTTGTATACAGGCTGTACTGTGCACGTATGTGCTACTGTTTGTATACAGGCTGTACTGTGCACGTATGTGCTACTGTTTGTATACAGGCTGTACTGTGCACGTATGTGCTGCTGTTTGTATACAGGCTGTACTGTGCACGTATGTGCTACTGTTTGTATACAGGCTGTACTGTGCACGTATGTGCTACTGTTTGTATACAGGCTGTACTGTGCACGTATGTGCTACTGTTTGTATACAGGCTGTACTGTGCACGTATGTGCTACTGTTTGTATACAGGCTGTACTGTGCACGTATGTGCTGCTGTTTGTATACAGGCTGTACTGTGCACGTATGTGCTGCTGTTTGTATACAGGCTGTACTGTGCACGTATGTGCTAGCTGTTTGTATACAGGCTGTACTGTGCACGTATGTGCTACTGTTTGTATACAGGCTGTACTGTGCACGTATGTGCTACTGTTTGTATACAGGCTGTACTGTGCACGTATGTGCTACTGTCTGTATACAGGCTGTACTGTGCACGTATGTGCTACTGTTTGTATACAGGCTGTACTGTGCACGTATGTGCTACTGTTTGTATACAGGCTGTACTGTGCACGTATGTGCTACTGTTTGTATACAGGCTGTACTGTGCACGTATGTGCTGCTGTTTGTATACAGGCTGTACTGTGCACGTATGTGCTGCTGTTTGTATACAGGCTGTACTGTGCACGTATGTGCTGCTGTTTGTATACAGGCTGTACTGTGCACGTATGTGCTGCTGTTTGTATACAGGCTGTACTGTGCACGTATGGGTGAGGGGAGAGGTGCATACATCATTTTGGTGGGCAGACCTGAGTGAAGGAGACCACTTGGAAGACCGAGGTGTAGATGGGAGGATAATATTAAAATGGATCTTCAAGAAGTGGGATGGGATAGCGTGGTCTGGATTGATCTGGCTCAGGATAGGTACAGGTGGCGAGCTCTTGTGAATGCGGTAATGAACCTTCGGGTTCCATAAAACGCGGGGAATTTCTTGACTAGCTGAGGAACTGTTAGCTTCTCAAGAAGGACTGTGCTGCATGGAGTTAGTTAGTTAGTTAGTTAGTACACCCTGTACTTTCAAGCGAATTCACAAATGTAAGCTCACACACGTTTTTCGTGTTTTCCGGTTATTGTTTCTCGTTTCAACAAAAAGCTGAAGATATCGAAGCACAATAAGAATAGTGTAAGTAGGATGCTACTTGTTGTGCAGCCTGTAGTCGCTACACCTCACACACTTGTCGAGTGACAACAGGCACGTTAGTTGTGTTGCCTACGCAGCAGTGTGTCTTGTGAGCACGAGAGGGCAGACCGTTACACTACGGCCGGACACAGATCGATATAGCTCGACCACAGTCGATGTGACTTCACGCGATGCTGCTTGTCATGCTGTGGACTTGTTTGTGTCTTGTGACTCAAAGTAAAACGGAATTGCATGCAAAATACTGCATGGAGCCATGATGACCCGCTTTACAGAACTTCAGGACGTCCCTAGGTCTGCCTTACGAAATTTTCCGCGTAAAATTGGCTGTGAGGTCCGCGTTTTCTTGTTTATAAATTACTTTGTACTGTGACAGTTGTCTTTGAAACCAGCGGCCTTATTCGAGAATTATTTAAGGAGTGAAATAGCATCAGCTGTGCTAAATAAGAAAATGCGTGTCAATACGCAATTTCGTTTTAAGTATTCTGAGTAATGAAGCACAGTTAAAAGGCTCAGAAGTTAAATTTAAAGTACGGTGGCAGAATTCTTCATGAGAGATTTGGCTACGGCTATTTGTGGTTCTCTTCGGCCCTTTCAAACGCGTGTTAGTACACATTACTGTCACGTGACTGCCTTCAGTACGCAATAAACACACTTCGTACGTGTTCTTCTCTAGGCTGATATTGTAAGCGGTGAATTACAAACCCATGTGCTACAGTAGATGTCTACCAGAACGCACGGTGTCCGACTAGAAGGCTACAATTCACAAATTACACAACAACAAAACGCACCATATTTTCACTTTTTATTCTTTAACCCCTACATATGTTTCGGCCTTTACAAGGCCATCTTCAGGGGGCCGTAGTCTACATAAAGAATAAAAAGTGAAAATATAGTGCATTTCGTTGGCGTATAATTCGTGAATTGTTAAAAAATGCACGATGAAGATAATATTAAACAATTAATATAACAGTCAGTTCAAATATTCGCCGCCGTGCAAACCCACCCTTACGAGGGTCTATACGCAGTAGTGTCATAACTACCTTGTACAGCACTCTTACTGTCAGTGACACAATTATACGGTGCTTATCGCTGCAGCCGCTTTTACCAGATTGCATTCTGTGAGAGATACGTGCTTCTATCGTGACTTTGCCGCTGTAGGAGGACGTTACGGGGTTGCGTTGTCTGTCTTGCTCGCCCTTAGCGAAGAAACAGACTTCAGGTGTTCTTTACGAACTAAAAGAGAACGCATCAGATGGTGACCACATCCGTCTGTCCGGCCTTCCATCCGTCTGTCCGGCCTTCCATCCGTCTGTCCGGCCTTCCATCCGTCTGTCCGGCCTTCCATCCGTCTGTCCGGCCTTCCATCCGTCTGTCCGTAACCTAGCATCAGCGACTAAATTAGCGAACTAACCAGCCTCTCATTTCTCACAAAATTCAGTACAGCAGTGCTTCACAATAGATTGTCCAGCAATGTCACTTCCTTGTACAGCAGCTCACTGACAGTCGCAATGTACTAAGGCGTAGATAAGTTCCTACCTTACTTTGCACATTTCTCGCCGAATTTGTATGATATTAAGTTTATCAGTTACGTTTAACGTAATGCTGTCGAATACTTGTGTCATTAAAATGGTTTCAGTGAGAGCTACACTTGAGCGAATGACTTAGGCGACATTTTGCCCATATTGTCCATGTTTTTCTTCCTATGTGGATAAAATTTGACAGAGATAAAATGCAGATTTTGTCATATGTTATGTGTAACAGCCACTGATAAATAAGTCTGATTTTTTAATAACATTCTAGGTTAAAATGGAAGAGAACTCAACACTTTGATGCTCAGTGGTCACTATATGTACCACCAGTTTAACATTCAACAATTCTACGTTCTGCCCACACAGTGTATTTATGTGTTTTGTGTGGATCTCAGAACAAACAGCGATCATTTCACTGTACAACATTAACTGACTGGTTTGTATAACTGAGACGGAGTGTGTTTACTGCGCGGTACGGACTGTATTTATGTGTTTTGTGTGGATCTGAGAACAAACAGCGATTATTTCACTGTACAACATTAACTGACTGGTTTGTATAACTGAGACGGAGTGTGTTTACTGCGCGGTACGGACTGTATTTATGTGTTTTGTGTGGATCTGAGAACAAACAGCGATTATTTCACTGTACAACATTAACTGACTGGTTTGTATAACTGAGACGGAGTGTGTTTACTGCGCGGTACGGACTGTATTTATGTGTTTTGTGTGGATCTGAGAACAAACAGCGATTATTTCACTGTACAACATTAACTGACTGGTTTGTGTAACTGAGACGGAGTGTGTTTACTGCGCGGTACGGACTGTATTTATGTGTTTTGTGTGGATCTCAGAACAAACAGCGATTATTTCACTGTACAGCATTAACTGACTGGTTTGTATAACTGAGACGGAGTGTGTTTACTGCGCGGTACGGACTGTATTTATGTGTTTTGTGTGGATCTGAGAACAAACAGCGATTATTTCACTGTACAACATTAACTGACTGGTTTGTATAACTGAGACGGAGTGTGTTTACTGCGCGGTACGGACTGTATTTATGTGTTTTGTGTGGATCTCTGAACAAACAGCGATTATTTCACTGTACAACATTAACTGACTGGTTTGTATAACTGAGACGGAGTGTGTTTACTGCGCGGTACGGACTGTATTTATGTGTTTTGTGTGGATCTGAGAACAAACAGCGATTATTTCACTGTACAACATTAACTGACTGGTTTGTGTAACTGAGACGGAGTGTGTTTACTGCGCGGTACGGACTGTATTTATGTGTTTTGTGTGGATCTCAGAACAAACAGCGATTATTTCACTGTACAGCATTAAGTGACTGGTTTGTATAACTGAGACGGAGTGTGTTTACTGCGCGGTACGGACTGTATTTATGTGTTTTGTGTGGATCTGAGAACAAACAGCGATTATTTCACTGTACAACATTAACTGACTGGTTTGTATAACTGAGACGGAGTGTGTTTACTGCGCGGTACGGACTGTATTTATGTGTTTTGTGTGGATCTCAGAACAAACAGCGATTATTTCACTGTACAACATTAACTGACTGGTTTGTATAACTGAGACGGAGTGTGTTTACTGCGCGGTACGGACTGTATTTATGTGTTTTGTGTGGATCTGAGAACAAACAGCGATTATTTCACTGTACAACATTAACTGACTGGTTTGTGTAACTGAGACGGAGTGTGTTTTACTGCGCGGTACGGACTGTATTTATGTGTTTTGTGTGGATCTCAGAACAAACAGCGATTATTTCACTGTACAACATTAACTGACTGGTTTGTATAACTGAGACGGAGTGTGTTTACTGCGCGGTACGGACTGGGTCTTTAAAAATAATTTAGGTTAGACGCAGTATTTATCGTTCAAGTGACTTAACTGACGTTATGGCCAGCATATATGTACACTAAAGCATCATATACTGTAACAAGCATAGACTGAGATGTGTCATAGCTGTGTGGTCTATTGTGCTTGGCCTCAGAACTGCAAGATATGTCTGTAGAACAACAGGCATTATGTTTGTATGTAAACATGCACAGTGGACTAATGACTCTTTATTACGGACACCCGCTCTACCTTCAGAGAGGGTGCCCCAAACCTGACAGAATAAGATATGGTCATGAGCCCCAGGAGGGCCTCGATGTCGGAAGGACCGACTGACCGCTAGTCGTACGGTGACTTTGAATTTGAAATGCTTAAGAAACAAGATTTCAAAATCTATAATTTTTTTCAAAAAATGCGTTTGCATTGTGTATATAAGACCAGTGAAGTGTGAAGACGTACACACGAATTGTAGGTTGGATTTGTGTTGAGTGTGAAGTGTGTGAAGTGATGCAGAGCGTATTGCGAGTTCTTAGACAGAGCCACGTGTCTGGTGCTTGAAGTTAGCGTATGAAATTGTACGTAAGTCAGTGTGGCTGGCGTGAGCAGCGTGCTAATACGCTGCAGTGTTGGAAGTGCTGTAAATCGGTGTTTATTGATGTTTTGTGTTTATTTTCCAGCACTGAACACCGGCAACACCGGCTGCAACATCGCCATCTCGACACCAGCATCAAGGAGTCTACTGCAAAGTAAGTGACCATTTACTCTCCGTAACAGTCGCTACTCAATCATTTAGACCGCGCTGCATCAGACTGTGTTTGATGATTTGCAGATAGAGGTCAAAGGTAACGCTGCTGCCTATGTAAAAAAACGTCACGACAACAAGTTGGATGTTGGCGATCTTTTTTTGCGGGTGTTAAAATGTTTTAGCTGCTTGAGTGAGGGAAGGACGAAAGAAAGAAGTTGACTGTATTGGAGTTTACAAGTTGTTATATGTATGTGTTTATGTCTCTGTAATGGTTAGCCGTGGCTTGTGGTGTGAGAAGGTCGTGTAGTTTACGCTCCTGAGATGGGAGAGACGCCTGGTGAAGACGTGATCTATCGCGCTGCCGCCGAGCGTGGTAGGTTGAGCGGGATCGTTGCGGATTCCTAGACCGAGTTGTTGTTTCATGAATTCGATGAACCAGTCGTTATTCTTGCCGGGACGAGTGTCTAGGTTGAAGTCGCCCGCCGGTGAGCAGGACCGGCATCTCGTGTAGTTGTCGTTCTTTGATGGTTTTGAACGCGTTAGCTGCTTTGGGCGTGTATGCCATGAGAAATCGTAGTATGAGGAATTGCAAGTCATCGGGACCGTTACCGGGAGAGATGTGAGCAGAAACCAGTAAGAAATGTAAGACGTCAGATGGTGAGAGTGTGAAAATCGTAGGTGATTTTGACATGGCCGCCATTTTGGCAGATTTCAAGATTTTTCGATGATTCTTTTTTTAGCGTGTAGGTATATTCCTTACCTTTCAAACTACGTATCGTTCACTGCTGTAGTCGAAGTAGGCGCGGAGCACTGTGAAGAAACGTAGATAACGCGAAAGTGTGACACCGCGAGCGCCGAGGTGACCCACCTATGTGTACCGAAATGTAAGACGTTTTACGTCAAAACAGCGCCGAGGTGACCCACCTATGTGTACCGAAATGTAAGACGTTTTACGTCAAAACAGCGTGCCAGTGCGTCGGTCCGCTAGGATGCAGGAAGCTGGACACCTGTTTCAGTCAGTGGCTGAAAAACAGAACTTGGTGAAGTAGCGTGAGGAACTTCAGAGTGAGTAAGCAACTAGTAGCGTGAGGAAACATCGGAGTGAGTAAGCAACTGTCGTTTTGTAAGGAAGTTGTTTGCGGTCAAATTCGTTTGGACACATTGTGATTGCTAATTACAAAAACTTATAATATCCACCTTCTTTGAAATCTGTCGTAATATTTCGGATGTCTTCAGCTCGAGCGCCAATCTGTGACAGTTACTGAACTCCCTGTAGTCTCCAGACTACTCCTGTGTGCATGTGATGGCTATACCGCACAGCATTCGTTACAACAGGCAGTAGATTGTACATACTGACGTTTATCGCTTCTTCTTCAAGCGATTGTAGTGGTGGTGTCACTGTCAGATTGAGTGGTGTGTCACTGTCAGATTGAGTGGTGTGTCACTGTCAGATTGAGTGGTGTGTCACTGTCAGATTGAGTGGTGTGTCACTGTCAGATTACGTACGTTCACTTGTCCTGTTGTAAAATACATGTAAATACAAAGTTCGGTAACATAACTAACTAACTAACTAACTCCATGCAGCACAGTCCTTCTTGAGAAGCTAACAGGTCGTCAGCTAGTCAAGATATTCCCTGCATTTTATGGAACCCGAAAGTTCATTACCGCACTCACAAGAGCCCGCCACCTGTCCCTATCCTGAGCCATATCAATCCATTCCATGCCCCCCATCCCACTTCTTGAAGATCCATTTTAATATTATCCTCCCATCTACGCCTGGGTCTTCCAAGTGGTTCCTTCCCTCAGGTCTCCCCACCAAAATCCTGTATTCGGTAACATAAGCTCATAGTAATTATGTTACTATATGACGCACTTTCACGCTGTTGTTTAAAGGATCCTTCTTTCTATTAAAATCGTCTTGCATTCAGCGATCATCATTTCGTGTTTGTGCGACAGACCGCGCTACGCTACGCGGTACACGCACTCAATGGCTACGTCAGTGCCACAGCGAAGCAGCCTGCAATAGCTACTCCGCACACTGAGCTGTAGGCTGTGTAAGTCGCCAGCAGATGGCGAGCTGAGCGCAGCTGTATGTGTGCACGATTGCATTAGGTCGAGCGGAAAACATTGCTTCGTCTGAGATCAAAGGGACCGGCCGTCTTTACTTGAAGAATGGCGAAATTTACATTAGGGCCAGTAGCGATGTGTGTTAGGGAAAGGCTTAACAGTAACGAGGAATTGGGGGGTCTGCGATGGGCTGGTCACTCGTCCAGAGGAGTCCTACAGGGTGTGGTGTGTCTGAAGTATGTGATCGTGAAGCCTCGGAAAAATGAGACGGCCTAGGCCCCCAAAGGGGGGGGGGGGGACGGAATTCGGGAGTTGTTTCAATGAAGAATGTAACCCAGTCAGGCAGGGTTTTGAGATATGACGCCGTGTAATTTAGCAGATATTCCTAACCTTTCTGGGATCCTGCTGTTGGTGCTACAGGCATCACCACCTGCAGGTCTGTAGCGTGACAACTGCAGTTACCAACCCAATCATAGTTTAATTAACCGTGAGTTTCTGATGCCGGGAAGGTAGTGAGACAAGCAGATCGTCATGTAGTACAGGAAGTCTAAATGTATGTACTGTCTGTGAAAATGTCACATTTGTTACAGGGAGTTGCGAGGTTTGATTTTCTGACAGCGGTGTATATATGTCTTCTGGGATGTGGCTTTGGGCGTTGGATAAGGCAATGACGACAGTGAAGGCAACAGGTGCCTTCGAAACGTCTGGAACCACTTACACATTGACGCAGAGTCACAACCCAGAAAAACGTAATTCTGGATTCAATTCTTATAATGTTGGCACAGACAAAATGGATTTGGTCAGTTTATTTGTCAAAAGGATCGGAAACAATGAGACTGATTGCATGGACTTTGTACGTGTGTCACACTGGCAACAGACACAGCAGTTTACTGTGGGATTGGAGCTTTGTACGTGTGTCACACTGGCAACAGACACAGCAGTTTACTGTGGGATTGGAGCTTTGTACGTGTGTCACACTGGCAACAGACACAGCAGTTTACTGTGGGATTGGAGCTTTGTACGTGTGTCACACTGGCAACAGACACAGCAGTTTACTGTGGGATTGGAGCTTTGTACGTGTGTCACACTGGCAACAGACACAGCAGTTTACTGTGGGATTGGAGCTTTGTACGTGTGTCACACTGGCAACAGACACAGCAGTTTACTGTGGGATTGGAGCTTTGTACGTGTGTCACACTGGCAACAGACACAGCAGTTTACTGTGGGATTGGAGCTTTGTACGTGTGTCACACTGGCAACAGACACAGCAGTTTACTGTGGGATTGGAGCTTTGTACGTGTGTCACACTGGCAACAGACACAGCAGTTTACTGTGGGATTGGAGCTTTGTACGTGTGTCACACTGGCAACAGACACAGCAGTTTACTGTGGGATTGGAGCTTTGTACGTGTGTCACACTGGCAACAGACACAGCAGTTTACTGTGGGATTGGAGCTTTGTACGTGTGTCACACTGGCAACAGACACAGCAGTTTACTGTGGGATTGGAGCTTTGTACGTGTGTCACACTGGCAACAGACACAGCAGTTTACTGTGGGATTGGAGCTTTGTACGTGTGTCACACTGGCAACAGACACAGCAGTTTACTGTGGGATTGGAGCTTTGTACGTGTGTCACACTGGCAACAGACACAGCAGTTTACTGTGGGATTGGAGCTTTGTACGTGTGTCACACTGGCAACAGACACAGCAGTTTACTGTGGGATTGGAGCTTTGTACGTGTGTCACACTGGCAACAGACACAGCAGTTTACTGTGGGCTTGGAGCTTTGTACGTGTGTCACACTGGCAACAGACACAGCAGTTTACTGTGGGATTGGAGCTTTGTACGTGTGTCACACTGGCAACAGACACAGCAGTTTACTGTGGGATTGGAGCTTTGTACGTGTGTCACACTGGCAACAGACACAGCAGTTTACTGTGGGATTGGAGCTTTGTACGTGTGTCACACTGGCAACAGACACAGCAGTTTACTGTGGGATTGGAGCTTTGTACGTGTGTCACACTGGCAACAGACACAGCAGTTTACTGTGGGATTGGAGCTTTGTACGTGTGTCACACTGGCAACAGACACAGCAGTTTACTGTGGGATTGGAGCTTTGTACGTGTGTCACACTGGCAACAGACACAGCAGTTTACTGTGGGATTGGAGCTTTGTACGTGTGTCACACTGGCAACACACACAGCAGTTTACTGTGGGATTGGAGCTTTGTACGTGTGTCACACTGGCAACAGACACAGCAGTTTACTGTGGGCTTGGAGCTTTGTACGTGTGTCACACTGGCAACAGACACAGCAGTTTACTGTGGGATTGGAGCTTTGTACGTGTGTCACACTGGCAACAGACACAGCAGTTTACTGTGGGATTGGAGCTTTGTACGTGTGTCACACTGGCAACAGACACAGCAGTTTACTGTGGGATTGGAGCTTTGTACGTGTGTCACACTGGCAACAGACACAGCAGTTTACTGTGGGATTGGAGCTTTGTACGTGTGTCACACTGGCAACAGACACAGCAGTTTACTGTGGGATTGGAGCTTTGTACGTGTGTCACACTGGCAACAGACACAGCAGTTTACTGTGGGATTGGAGCTTTGTACGTGTGTCACACTGGCAACAGACACAGCAGTTTACTGTGGGATTGGAGCTTTGTACGTGTGTCACACTGGCAACAGACACAGCAGTTTACTGTGGGCTTGGAGCTTTGTACGTGTGTCACACTGGCAACAGACACAGCAGTTTACTGTGGGCTTGGAGCTTTGTACGTGTGTCACACTGGCAACAGACACAGCAGTTTACTGTGGGATTGGAGCTTTGTACGTGTGTCACACTGGCTACAGACACAGCAGTTTACTGTGGGATTGGAGCTTTGTACGTGTGTCACACTGGCTACAGACACAGCAGTTTACTGTGGGATTGGAGAGCAGTGTTGGGAGACGAGGATCGTGTTGACGAACGTACACACTCTTTGTTATTCGTAGGAATATCCATGACAAATTTTAACATGTGTCATCTTTATTATATTTCTCTTTTACTTTGGAATTGATTTACATAATAGCATACTTTGTACAACAAGTATATTTACAAAATAACACAGAACACAATATGTACTTTACCGAGAACTTAATAAGTAATTACGTAAAGCCTTATTCGAACTTAACTTACAAAATATAAAGTATTGTGTTCATAAGTACATTGCAGTTAATTGAAATTATGCCTTGTGATGAAACAAAGTACATTAGTTATAATTATTGGAATATTCACTGACACAGGCAAAATAGAGTGAATGTGCAGCGTGATTACGTGAAGTGTGATTACGTGAAGTAGGATTATGTGCAGCGTGATTACGTGAAGTAGGATTATGTGCAGCGTGATTACGTGAAGTAGGATTATGTGCAGCGTGATTACGTGAAGTAGGATTATGTGCAGCGTGATTACGTGAAGTAGGATTATGTGCAGCGTGATTACGTGAAGTAGGATTATGTGCAGCGTGATTACGTGAAGTAGGATTATGTGCAGCGTGATTACGTGAAGTGTGATTACGTGAAGTAGGATTATGTGCAGCGTGATTACGTGAAGTGTGATTACGTGAAGTAGGATTATGTGCAGCGTGATTACGTGAAGTGTGATTACGTGAAGTAGGATTATGTGCAGCGTGATTACGTGAAGTAGGATTATGTGCAGTGTGATCATAAAAAATTCCGAAGAACGTGAATTTATTTCGGAAACACTTCCCAATATTATCAACCTGTAGGATTTAAACCAGTGTTGAACAGATGTGTAATGGAGCTGACAGCGGAAACGTGGTGACTAATGTAAATTATGACTCAGTGCAGGGAAGAATTTAGTGGGAGTGTTGGACACATTGAGCACATTAGAGTGGAATATTTCATGATTTTATTCCTAATGACACGCCCATAAAAATACACACATAATACAATTATTTTAAGCGAAGACATTTTGATATGTGTTTATGAGCTGCATTCACTGTAATATGTACTTGACAACTCGTAATTTTGTGTAACATTTTATGCAAAGCATTACATTGTATTTTACGGATCATTTGCTGCGCCGATGGTGACACACTGACAGTATCGTTAAGTAAACACTGACAGTATCGTTAAGTAAACACTGACAGTATCGTTAAGTAAACACTGACAGTATCGTTAAGTAAACACTGACAGTATCGTTAAGTAAACACTGACAGTATCGTTAAGTAAACACTGACAGTATCGTTAAGTAAACACTGACAGTATCGTTAAGTAAACCATGCATAGAACAATTTAATATATTTTACACCAAAACGTTACGTTAACATTTTTACACACCCTGTTTTGTCATTAAGGTAAAACACTGAAACATCAATATTTTCTTATATATGGTATATGACTAGACATATTGACATCACAATATAGGTCACGTGTTTAGATCACAAAATGTGGTTACATTTCACAGAATATCGTGGTGATTATGCGTTTTCTTTCGTGTTTTTTTAACTCTCTGGACAGTAACATAGCCGGCAAGAAGCAATTCCCACTTGTCTGTTTCTACTGCCTAGTCCATCCCTCCACTACGTACCTCCATTCATATCTCGCACGTTGGCACTCCAGCCCTTGACACCCAGGATCTGCGCATCCTGTTGCATATCTGAACACCTAACTGAAAATCTTCCTCCCTTTCTTGTGCAAGTTAGTTTCCTGCAGCCATTCATATTTACTGATCTTAAAACTGCCCCAGCCACCTTACTTTTACGGTTGTTAGCACTTTTATTGTTTCTCTTTTCTTATAAGATCCTTGATTATATCTGAAGGCGAATAGAAGCAATTGCAAATCAAAATTCCTGCGAAATTTTGTATAAATTTTAACAACAACAAACAGTCCCCTACTTAAATGTTTTGTGAAGATGAATGCACTGTGCTCCTTCGAAACGTCCGCAAACACTCAGCGACGAAGCCTCACATAACAGAAAACCTTGAAGCGTCGATAAAACTGCTGTCGAAACGTCAAGTATGATCCTCTCCACATTTATTTCTCGACTATCATCCTTACTAACGACAAATAAAGCTTCTGTTTTATTGTGCATAGTTCTGTAATCAGTGTTGCAACTTTTACGTAATTCCATAATTCGTCACAAAATTTGAACTTCAGTTATGTATAACTGTGTGTTGTTCTTCAAATGTAAAAATACTTCTTACCTTTAAAATCCTTAGCAGTCTGAATACTACACAAGCAAGTGTAACGTGACAGTAGGTAACTACAAGTGTAGTGACAGTGTAACTACAAGTGTAGTGACAGTGTAACTACAAGTGTAGTGACAGTGCAACTACAAGTGTAGTGACAGTGTAACTACAAGTGTAGTGACAGTGTAACTACAAGTGTAGTGACAGTGCAACTACAAGTGTAGTGACAGTGTAACTACAAGTGTAGTGACAGGTATGTAACTAACAAAAGTGTAGTGACAGTGTAACTACAAGAGACGAGTTTTAGTCGGCGATTGCATTCTTTACTCAACAACCCCTTTCCGTGAGGAAGGTTGTTCGACTACTGTACTGGGGTGCAGTCTCTTGTACAGGATGTTACACAAATTAGGCTTACTCTTCTTCTGAAGTGAGTCGAAAATCGGGCTATAAGCCATGCTTAATGTACAGTAACCAACCAACAAAATGCACACAGTTTGTCGTTTACACATTCCTATTTATGGTAACACAATGAAGCTCCTAAGTGTTTCGAACCTTGCAAGTTCATCATCAGCGAGTATATCAAATAGTTTTGTGTAAAACACATCTAATTATTCTTTATGTGGTGGAAACGTGATCTGTTTTGTGACGTGCAGAAGAACATAGAACTGTAATGCACGGAATGAGTAACATAAAGCCTCGCTTAATTTTGCTTGGCAAGTTACTTTATGTTACAAAGTTCTGTTTATGTCCAAATGACTTAGGCATTTCTCGATTCGACAAACATTTTCTTCCCGTATTTTAGCAGAAACATAGGCCAAACTTCACCATGTTTTAAAGTTTTAGATTTATGTTCGTTTTAACAACAACAACCAACATACGACGCCGAACACAACCACCACCCTGTCAGAAACAATACACATCATCTTTCGCCCTGCAGATGGAGGCGGTAGATTCCCCGAAATGCTGATATCTCCCCACCAGTTTACTCGCCATAACATCCCAGAAGACAGGACGTGTTTACAGATCAGTTGCGCCACTTTACTGGATGCTTGTCCGCAGTTGATGTGGCCTCAATGAACACGGCTCAGGCACGACTGATATGACCGTCGTGGTCTGCTTGACCGTCTGACAGATGCGTCAAGAGCGTGGAACTCATTCTGCAGAGAGTTCCTCCTCCCGGAAGCAGTCCTGCACTTGGCCGAGCGGTTTACTGTCCTCGACCGCCGCAGTCAGCTGTCCGGATTGCCTGTCGCGGTCAGTACCTTTGTGGTGGATCGAGTAGAGCTTCGTCTCGCAAACGATGACATGGTGTAACGTCGACTTCCTCTGCCCCTGAAACCTCCACGAATAGAACAACAGAGAAGCTCTCTCATGCCTTTCCGGAAGTTACGCGACATGAAGGCGTACAAGATAGGGTTGATGCCGGAGTTGAAGTACGTTATGAGGAACGTAACAGGCGTGAAGAGTGACGAAAAGCTGCTGCCACCGTCGTAGTCAGATGACCAGTACTGCCACATCTTGCGGGCGTGGTATGGCAGGTTGCACAGGGCGAAGGTCAGCACCACAACTATCAGCATGCGTATGACGCCACGGCGTGCCCTCAGTGCGCCGTGCGAGGACTCCACCATCAGCGACGACCCAACAAGGGGCCTGGGCTTGTTTGGAAAAGTTGGAGCCACTGCCTCCACTGCTGCCCCCGCCAACTCGGTTAATTGTCACGTGACCGTCTGAAATGTGTCGTTTCTCAAACTTTATCCTCAGTGACGAGCCAGCACTTCTGAAATTATACAAAAGAACACGTTACTGAAGTCTGAACACTGCACAGAAATTATACAAAAGACACGTTACTGAAGTCTGAACACTGCACAGAAATTATACATAAGAACACGTTACTGAAGTCTGAACACTGCACAGAAATTATACAAAAGAACACGTTACTGAAGTCTGAACACTGCACAGAAATTATACAAAAGTACACGTTACTGAAGTCTGAACACTGCACAGAAATTATACTAAAACACGTTACTGAAGTCTGAACACTGCCACAAATTATACATAAGAACACGTTACTGAAGTTGAACACTGCACAGAAATTATACATAAGACACGTTACTGAAGTCTGAACACTGCACAGAAATTTACATAGAACACGTTACTGAAGTCTGAACACTGCACAGAATTAGACATAAGAATTACTGAAGTCTGAACGCACAGAATTATACAAAGAACACGTTACTGAAGTCTGAACACTGCACAGAAATTATACATAAGTACACGTTACTGAAGTCTGAACACTGCACAGAAATTATACATAAGAACACGTTACTGAAGTCTGAACACTGCACAGAAATTATACATAAGAACACGTACTGAAGTCTGAACACTGCCAGAAATTATACATAAGAACACGTTACTGAAGTCTGAACACTGCACAGAAATTATACATAAGAACACGTTACTGAAGTCTGAACACTGCACAGAAATTATACATAAGAACACGTTACTGAAGTCTGAACACTGCACAGAAATTATACATAAGAACACGTTACTGAAATCTGAACACTGCACAGAAATTATACATAAGAACACGTTACTAAAGTCTGAAACACTGCACAGAAATTATACATAAGAACACGTTACTGAGTCTGAAACACTGCACAGAAATTATACTAAGAACACGTTACTGAAGTCTGAACACTGCACAGAAATTATACATAAGAACACGTTACTGAGTCTGAAAACTGCACAGAAATTATACATAAGAACACGTTACTGAAGTCTGAACACTGCACAGAAATTATACATAAGAACACGTTACTGAGATCTGAACACTGCACAGAAATTATACATAAGAACACGTTACTGAAGTCTGAACACTGCACAGAAATTATACATAAGAACACGTTACTGAGTCTGAACACTGCACAGAAATTATACATAAGAACACGTTACTGAATCTAAAAACTGCACAGAAATTATACATAAGAACACGTTACTGAAGTCTAACACTGCACAGAAATTATACATAAGAACACGTTACTGAAGTCTAACACTGCACAGAAATTATACATAAGAACACGTTACTGAAGTCTAAAAACTGCACAGAAATTATACATAAAACACGTTACTGAAGTCTGAAAAACTGCACAGAAATTATACATAAGAACACGTTACTGAAGTCTGAACACTGCACAGAAATTATACATAAGAACACGTTACTGAAGTCTGAACACTGCACAGAAATTATACATAAGAACACGTTACTGAATCTGAACACTGCACAGAAATTATACATAAGAACACGTTACTGAAGTCTGAACACTGCACAGAAATTATACATAAGAACACGTTACTGAAGTCTGAACACTGCACAGAAATTATACATAAGAACACGTTACTGAAGTCTGAACACTGCACAGAAATTATACATAAGAACACGTTACTGAAGTCTGAACACTGCACAGAAATTATACATAAGAACACGTTACTGAAGTCTAACACTGCACAGAAATTATACATAAGAACACGTTACTGAGATCTGAACACTGCACAGAAATTATACATAAGAACACGTTACTGAAGTCTGAACACTGCACAGAAATTATACATAAGAACACGTTACTGAAGTCTGAACACTGCACAGAAATTATACATAAGAACACGTTACTGAAGTCTGAACACTGCACAGAAATTATACATAAGAACACGTTACTGAAGTCTGAACACTGCACAGAAATTATACATAAGAACACGTTACTGAGATCTGAACACTGCACAGAAATTATACATAAGAACACGTTACTGAAGTCTGAACACTGCACAGAAATTATACATAAGAACACGTTACTGAAGTCTGAACACTGCACAGAAATATACATAAGACACGCACTGAAGTCTGAAATGCCAAATTATACATAGAACACGTTACTAAGTCGAACACTGCACAATTACAAGTCCGTTACTAGTCTAACTCACAGAAATATACAAGTACATACAGTTGACAGAAATGAAGTCTTATTTACGCGAATAAAAGAAGTGTGTCGACTGCAGTGTCACATGTGTGTCGACTGCAGTGTCACATGTGTGTCGACTGCAGTGTCACATGTGTGTCGACTGCAGTGTCACATGTGTGTCGACTGCGTGTCACAGTGTGTCGACGAGTGTTACATGTGTCGACTAACCAAGCAGATCCAGCTTCCGAAACGTCGTGATTTTAGATTTCCGGACGATGGACAAGGCCCAGAAACCAATTAGTTTCCAATTAAGTTGTCGCTACTTGAAGGCAGGCTAGTGTTGACTAGGCGCTTGACTGTTGGCTGATCAAGACGGACTGTGTTCAATGAGCCAGGAGTGTGTGTGGCACTTACTTGCTGGCACTGCCATTCGTGCTGCAGTGCCGGTCCAGCCCGTGACTGCTGTGCCACAGTGCCATGGCTATCAGAGTGTACAGCACCGTCATGACCGCTAGCGGCGCCAGGTACAGGACGGTGAAGTTGATCATGTCGAACAGTTTGGAGTCGTACTTGAGACGTTTCATGATGCACATGGTGTCGGTGAGACCGTTAGGCAGCTGTGACGTCACGGTGCCCACCCAGATGAAGCGCGGACAGGAGTAGAGGGCACTGGCCACCCACACCACAACCATCACCATCTGTAACATTTGTGGCACACTGACAAGTCTGCAAGTTGCAGCTCAGTGCATTCTGGTGTCCACCATTGTCACTACAAATATGTGTCACAGCAGTGCGTTGCGTTTGTTCTAATTAAGTATACAGGGTGGCAAAATTGGCCTTACACTTTGACACCTTCGTCATTTTAACACGGGCACGCGGTGGCGCAGTTGGTTGAGGCACTGCTCTACAACCCGGAAGGTCGCGGGTTCGATTCCCGATGGTGTCACTGGAATATTTCATTGACATAATCCTTTCGGTCGTACTATGGCCCTGGGGTCGACTCAGCCTCTAACAGAAATGAGTACCAGGAGTATTTCCTGGGGGGTAAAGGCGGCCGGTGCGTAGGGCTGACAACCTTACCACCTCATGTGCCGACTGTCTATAAATCTGGGAGCCTCAACCTCGTGGAACCTTAAGGGCCTGTCCAGGCCTGTAGTGGGATTGCTTGACCTTTACCTTTACCTTTAACTTTTTAACACTGACCTCCAGCACGCTGTTTGCAAGCCACAGCACCGCGCACTTACGCCCTAACGGCCTCATAAGCCGGACAAACACTTGATATGGCCACACAGATCGTAATTTAAGCTGTATTAGGGCGAATAAACTAAGAATTTTGAAATGTGTGTGGAATGTGGCGTGCAGGGACTGATGTGGAATGTGGCGTGCAGGGACTGATGTGGAATGTGGCGTGCAGGGACTGATGTGGAATGTGGCGTACAGGGACTGAAGTGGACTGTGGCGTGCAGGGACTGAAGTGGAATGTGGCGTGCAGGGACTGAAGTGGAATGTGGCGTGCAGGGACTGATGTGAAATGTGGCGTGCAGGGACTGATGTGGACTGTGGCGTGCAGGGACTGAAGTGGAATGTGGCGTGCAGGGACTGATGTGAAATGTGGCGTGCAGGGACTGATGTGGAATGTGGCGTGCAGGGACTGAAGTGGAATGTGGCGTGCAGGGACTGATGTGAAATGTGGCGTGCAGGGACTGATGTGAAATGTGGCGTGCAGGGACTGATGTGGAATGTGGCGTGCAGGGACTGATGTGGACTGTGGCGTGCAGGGACTGATGTGGACTGTGGCGTGCAGGGACTGAAGTGGAATGTGGCGTGCAGGGACTGATGTGGAATGTGGCGTGCAGGGACTGATGTGGAATGTGGCGTGCAGGGACTGATGTGGAATGTGGCGTGCAGGGACTGATGTGGAATGTGGCGTGCAGGGACTGATGTGGACTGTGGCGTGCAGGGACTGATGTGGAATGTGGCGTGCAGGGACTGATGTGGAATGTGGCGTGCAGGGACTGATGTGGAATGTGGCGTGCAGGGACTGATGTGGAATGTGGCGTGCAGGGACTGATGTGGACTGTGGCGTGCAGGGACTGATGTGGAATGTGGCGTGCAGGGACTGATGTGGAATGTGGCGTGCAGGGACTGATGTGGAATGTGGCGTGCAGGGACTGATGTGGAATGTGGCGTGCAGGGACTGATGTGGAATGTGGCGTGCAGGGACTGATGTGGACTGTGGCGTGCAGGGACTGATGTGGAATGTGGCGTGCAGGGACTGATGTGAAATGTGGCGTGCAGGGACTGATGTGGACTGTGGCGTGCAGGGACTGATGTGGACTGTGGCGTGCAGGACTGAAGTGGAATGTGGCGTGCAGGGACTGATGTGGAATGTGGCGTGCAGGGACTGATGTGGAATGTGGCGTGCAGGGACTGATGTGGAATGTGGCGTGCAGGGACTGATGTGGACTGTGGCGTGCAGGGACTGATGTGGAATGTGGCGTGCAGGGACTGATGTGGAATGTGGCGTGCAGGGACTGATGTGGAATGTGGCGTGCAGGGACTGATGTGGACTGTGGCGTGCAGGGACTGATGTGGAATGTGGCGTGCAGGGACTGATGTGGAATGTGGCGTGCAGGGACTGATGTGGAATGTGGCGTGCAGGGACTGATGTGGAATGTGGCGTGCAGGGACTGATGTGAATGTGGCGTGCAGGGACTGATATAAAGTGCATAAACTTCACTTACAAAACTTGCAAGGAAAATACTATTTGGAAGACAAAGATATCAATGGGTTGATAATATGAACATGGATATCAGATAAATGGGGATTGAGAACATGGATTGGATTAATCTGGTTCTGGATATGGTGCAGTGGAGAGCTCCTGCGAGAACCATAATATAAACTTTGGGTTTCATGACAGCCTGGGAGATAACTTGTTAGTGCCACTGAGATGTCCTGCGGCACTTCGCTAACTAAGGCTGCGCTGTTGGCAATGTCGACTGAGACTTACCACAATGTCGACGACGACTTACCACAATGTCGACGGCGACTTACCACAATTCTCCTAGGGGTAAGGATCTGCTTGCATTTGATGGGGTGAATGATGGCAAAGTAGCGCTCTGTGGAGATCACCACCAGGATAAAGATGGACGCCGTGTAGGACAGACTGTGCACGAACAGGTACATCTTGCACAGGGCGTCACCTAGAACCCAGCTGCAACATTTACGTCTCATGAGTTGCATAGCATATAGGCCGATGGGAGGATAATACTAAAATGGATTTCAAAGACATGGTGGGAGGTTTGGATTGGATTATTTTGGCCTCAGCATCGGAAACGATTTTCAGTGCAAAATGTAAGTTTCTTTCCAAGAACTCATCAAATACCCGGTAATTAAAATAAAAGATGGTCTCGTAAAGCATAAATGTATTGCAGTTAATTTTAGCAATAATAGACGAGAGTGTGTGTAGGCGGGTTTCTGAAACACGAAAATAAAATACAGAGCTTGACTGAGCTGCGAGTAGTCTGCGCTATAGCAGGAGATTTGGAGACATGTCGAATCAATAGTATTAAATGGGTGTTCACGAAAGATCGAAATATCGAATATCGAGGTTCACGTAATTCGAGACCCATTGTATTTTTAATTAGCCCACGACTGACTCCTCTTACAGCCTTTCCAATTAACCATTTACTCGTATTAATTACGTCACAAATAAATGGTATACACTGAGAGCTATGGAAAGCTCTTCAATTTGAAGGCTGTAAATAATGCCTGACAATATCTGATTATGAGGATTTACAGCCTGTGTGTCGTGATAGCGACATGTGTTATCAAATTTAGTTTGTTCACACTTTTCGTCAGAATTAATTTGGCACTACTCTGAATTAATTAATTAGTTTCTTTACTTCTTTGTAGTTGATATAACTACATTTATAGTAACATTACTGTATAATTGTTTGCACGGCAGCCTACCCGTGACTGCAATTGACGTAGTTCCCAGGTTTATCCCTAGTGGTACTGTGTAAAACCACGACGACCTCAGGATATCCGGTATCCGGGTGGAGATTTGAAGCCTGTGTTCCCAAATCAAAAAGAATCCCCCCTCTCCCACTACCGCGACGTGAGGTCGCACCTTTTGACATTTGCTGTAAACTTGTCCCTTAGAAGAATTAAACGTGACAGAAGTGACATTTATTGCCTGCGCCATTTCAGCCAATAGTCCCAGCGTTTTGTTTTGCTACTTTGTTACAATAACAGCAACCTGATGGCCGTCCGCCGTCCTAACAGATCGTGCTGTCCACGTCAGGTATCGGAAAGGATACAAACACGTGTGAACAAACAGCGATTATTTCACTGTACAACATTAACTGACTGGTTTGTATAACTGAGACGGAGTGTGTTTACTGCGCGGTACGGACTGTATTTATGTGTTTTGTGTGGATCTCAGAACAAACAGCGATTATTTCACTGTACAACATTAACTGACTGGTTTGTATAACTGAGACGGAGTGTGTTTACTGCGCGGTACGGACTGTATTTATGTGTCTTGTGTGGATCTCAGAACAAACAGCGATTATTTCACTGTACAGCATTAACTGACTGGTTTGTATAACCGAGACGGAGTGTGTTTACTGCGCGGTACGGACTGTATTTATGTTGTTTTGTGTGGATCTCAGAACAAACAGCGATTATTTCACTGTACAGCATAACCGACGTTTTTTTGTATGAACAATACGAGACGGAGTGGCTTCCGGCCGCGTAACGGACGATGTTAGTGGTTATGGATGATCTCGAACAAACAGCGATTATTTCACTGTACAGCATTAACTGACTGGTTTGTATAACCGAGACGGAGTGTGTTTACTGCGCGGTACGGACTGTATTTATGTGTTTTGTGTGGATCTCAGAACAAACAGCGATTATTTCACTGTACACATTAACTGACTAGTTTGTATAACTGAGACGGAGTGTGTTTACTGCGCGGTACGGACTGTATTTATGTGTTTTGTGTGGATCTCAGAACAAACAGCGATTATTTCACTGTACAACATTAACTGACTGGTTTGTATAACCGAGACGGAGTGTGTTTACTGCGCGGTACGGACTGTATTTATGTGTTTTGTGTGGATCTCAGAACAAACAGCGATTATTTCACTGTACAACATTAACTGACTGGTTTGTATAACTGAGACGGAGTGTGTTTACTGCGCGGTACGGACTGTATTTATGTGTTTTGTGTGGATCTCAGAACAAACAGCGATTATTTCACTGTACAACATTAACTGCTGGTTTGTATAACTGAGACGGAGTGTGTTTACTGCGCGGTACGGACTGTATTTATGTGTTTTATGTGGATCTCAGAACAAACAGCGATTATTTCACTGTACAACATTAACTGACTGGTTTGTATAACCGAGACGGAGTGTGTTTACTGCGCGGTACGAGCTGTGTCTTCAAATGTAATTTAGTCTTATCTTCGTCCTTAAGACCGTGCTATGATTAGTCGCCGACCTCTCAGAGCGCAAGAACAGTTTCCATCCCAGGGCAGTCCATGTAAGTTGTGCGGTGGACAAAATGGAAATAGGAAAGGTTTCTCTTCAAGTACTTCAGTTTTCCCTATCAGAATCATTCCACCAATTTCCAAAATCATTTTCATCTGCATGTTGCTATTATCAGAAGGGCAAACGGGCGAAGCATGGGAACCCTGTAAAGCGACGCTCTTCCGGGAAATTGTGGAGGATCGGACATAAAAGTACTTTCACTCGGTGTTTAGAAAGTTACAGCGCATAATCACATAATCGTGCAACTAACAGCACACTGCATGGAGCAGTCCTTCTTTAGCACGTCAGCCAACTGTCTATGAAACCTGAAGGTTCACAACATCCCTGTAACCGGGCCTTATTGCTCAGCCAGCCGAATCCAGTCCAAATTCTCATACCACTTTTTTTGAAGCATATTAATTTATCCTCCCATCTAAGCTCAGTTTTCCGAATTATATATTCAGAGTTCCACAGGAAGGAAAGTGACAGGGAAAACAGTAACTAGATAGTTTATTGAAGTGGCTACGTGTTTCGGCTTTTCAGTAAGCCGTCATCAGACCAACAAACCCAGACTGTAACGACTCAGCTCAACACAGGAGTGATCCGTGGTCTTACTTGGACACGACGTACGTCGAGAAGTTCTGGTAGACACAGAAGACACCCACACACAAATCGGCTACAGCCAGGTTCGCCAGAAAGAAATTGGTGATCGAACGGAGACGTCGCGAGAGCGTCACCACAAGAATCACCATCAGATTGCCTGCAACACACAACACATCATCAATAGACGCATACTCAAATGGCGCCGTAATTTGCAGTCACCTACGCTTCCAAGCCAGATTAATCGCCCAGCAAAGTTAAGCGTAGGCGTGAAGTCGACGTACAGCTTGTGAGCTCATGCAAGCGGAATGTGTTGCAACGTGTAAGACTTCTGTTGTAAAACACGCAGATCTACCTTCATACATTACGTAATGACTATAGATGTGAGTGGTCGCCTGTGTGGCTCACTGGTATTGGTTAAGAGCATTAACAGAAGGCAGCGGCAGTAAAACAAGTCAGGCCTAGGCCAACCTGTGCTTAGCTCTCGACGGTATACAGCACGCATTTTGGTAAATGACACCTGAACGTGAAGGCTGCAATGTAAAATCGTTGGTCGATATAAGCTTAATCGTCTGTAGAAACTGAAACTGGAGGTAGAAACTGTGCTATCTTTCCTGTGAACATTCAAGGGTACTTCGTTTATTGTTCATATCATCATTATCATCATCATCGCTAGGACACTGACCGCTGTGGACTGTAATCTATTTTCGATTGCCATAAACGTGGAACAATTATTGACCAGTTCGATAAACATTATATAACAACACAAATTGGTGCGTCGCTCTTTTGCTCTTCCCGGACAAAATATCAGCCGGAATAAATTATTTATTGACTAACATTATCGTGTAACATAAAGACTGAGTCCGCACCGCGCAGTAAACACACTCCGTCAGTTATACAAACCAGTCAGTTAATGTTGTACAGTGAAATAGTCGCTGTTTGTTCTGAGATCCACACAAAACACATAAATACAGTCCGCACCGCGCAGTAAACACACTCCGTCAGTTATACAAACCAGTCAGTTAATGTTGTACAGTGAAATAGTCGCTGTTTGTTCTGAGATCCACACAAAACACATAAATACAGTCCGTACCGCGCAGTAAACACACTCCGTCTCAGTTATACAAACCAGTCAGTTAATGTTGTACAGTGAAATAATCGCTGTTTGTTCTGAGATCCACACAAAACACATAAATACAGTCCGTACCGCGCAGTAAACACACTCCGTCTCAGTTATACAAACCAGTCATTAATGCTGTACAGTGAATAATCGCTGTTTGTTCTGAGATCCACACAAAACACATAAATACAGTCCGTACCGCGCAGTAAACACACTCCGTCCTCAGTTATACAAACCAGTCAGTTAATGCTGTACAGTGAAATAATCGCTGTTTGTTCTGAGATCCACACAAAACACATAAATACAGTCCGTACCGCGCAGTAAACACACTCCGTCTCAGTTATACAAACCAGTCAGTTAATGTTGTACAGTGAAATAATCGCTGTTTGTTCTGAGATCCACACAAAACACATAAATTCAGTCCGTACCGCGCAGTAAACACACTCCGTCTCAGTTATACAAACCAGTCAGTTAATGTTGTACAGTGAAATAATCGCTGTTTGTTCTGAGATCCACACAAAACACATAAATACAGTCCGTAGTCAAAATTCTTAAAGCTGACAAATTATAAAATTTCGTCAGACGCAACAGTTTTTTCATATTTAATTTAATAAATATAATTAAATTAATTATAATGCATTTGTTGTGTCTGACAGAATGTTATAATTTATTGTCAGGTAATTATAACACAACGGCCGATCCCAGTGGCCGTGCGGTCTAAGGCGTGGGTCTTCGGCCGCTCGCTTACTAGGATCGTGGGTTCGAATCCTACCGCGGGCATGGATGTCTGTCTGTTGTGAGTGTTGTGTGTTGTCAGGTAGAGGTCTCTGCGACGAGCTGGTCCCTCGTCCAGAGGAGTCCTACCGACTGTGGTGTGTCTCAAATGTGTGTGATCATGAAACCTCGACGAAAAGAGGAGGCCCAGGCACATATAGGGCTGTCGAGCCATAAAAAAAAATTATAACACAACGGGATGAATTCCAATCAAACAGAATTGTGAAACCCAGCCTGTAAAACGTGGAGGTACACAAAGTACACAACTGGGATATACAAATTTAATGCAATGACATTGACGATATCAAATAAATGCTTCGCCTCCAAAAGTTTAACTTCAGAACAACGTCACGGCACGGTGACAACTTTACGTGCCACCCTGTCTAACATTGAGCAATTCTGCACTTTCCTGCAGAGTGTAGTTTATTTAGGTCTACGTGTTCTGTATTATTCTCACAATAGACACAGATTATTACCCCAAACAGAATTAACCACTTGGCGTTTTGTAATCGGGAGGCAGTATGTTCTCTATAAGGTAGGAAGTGGCACTTTATATGCTACGTACATGAAATTTGGGATTAAAAGTGGACAAGTTTTTCTCCCTGTACTTCGATTTCCCTCTGTCAGTATCACTCTACAAATGCTCCATACACGTCTTCATCAAAACAATAACTTCTATAAGAAGGACAAGCGGGCGAAGAGTGGGAATTTTCAGACGAAGCAATGCTGTTGCTGATGTCGGAGGACTCGGTACAAAACCGTTTCTTCACGTTGTGTCAGTCCGCGCTGTAGTGTCACTGGCTGTCACTAGCAGCCTAACGAAGCCGTAATTAAACGCAGGCCGACACCAATCACAGCTTTCACTTCTGTAATTATTACCAGCGAATTCCTTTCCAAACAAGCACCTCGCCAACACCCCCCCCCCCCTTCGCACCGCACGTAACATTTTCTCTGGTTTCTATGACAGCTGCTGTTGATTACAAACCCAGTTCTTAGGCTGCGAAGTTTGTAGACTTTGTGGCTTCCAAATGCAACTATTCTTGTTTTGTTGGAACGAGTCGAAAACTTGCGGAAAGTTGCCAAGCGCAATATTAGTTGCAATATTAGATACAGGTCTTCTAGAATGTGACGCTCTGTCGTTGGGTGACTGGTTTACCGACGTTTCGAAGGCGAACGTTAAACCTATTCTACACGTAGTTACATACGCTACGTGCGGTAACATACGCTACAGCCACTGTCACTGTAAGCGTGCAGCAGTGCTTCACTGGCAGTCAGGACAGTCACTGTCACTGCAAGCGTGCAGCAGTGCTTCACTGTCAGTCAGCACAGCCACTGTCACTGTAAGCGTGCAGCAGTGCTTCACTGTCAGTCAGTACAACCACTGTCACTGTAAGCGTGCAGCAGTGCTTCACTGTCATCAGTACAGCCACTGTCACTGTAAGCGTGCAGCAGAGCTTCACTGTCAGTCAGACAGCCACTGTCACTGTAAGCGTGCAGCAGTGCTTCACTGTCAGTCAGCACAGCCACTGTCACTGTAAGCGTGCAGCAGTGCTTCACTGTCAGTCAGCACAGCCACTGTCACTGTAAGCGTGCATCAGTGCTTCACTGTCAGTCAGCACAGCCACTGTCACTGTAAGCGTGCAGCAGTGCTTCACTGTCAGTCAGCACAGCCACTGTCACTAAGCGTGCAGCAGTGCTTCACTGTCAGTCAGCACAGCCACTGTCACTGTAAGCGTGCATCAGTGCTTCACTGTCAGTCAGCACAGCCACTGTCACTGTAAGCGTGCAGTAGTGCTTCACTGTCAGTCAGGACAGCCACTGTCACTGTAAGCGTGCAGAAGTGCTTCACTGTCAGTCAGACACACTGTCACTGTAAGCGTGCAGCAGTGCTTCACTGTCAGTCAGCACAGCCACTGTCACTGTCAGTCAGGACAGCCACTGTCACTGTAAGCGTGCAGCAGTGCTTCACTGTCAGTCAGCACAGCCACTGTCACTGTCAGTCAGGACAGCCACTGTCACTGTAAGCGTGCAGCAGTGCTTCACTGTCAGTCAGGACAGCCACTGCCACTGTAAGCGTGCAGCAGTGCTTCACTGTCAGTCAGCACAGCCACTGTCACTGTCAGTCAGGACAGCCACTGTCACTGTAAGCGTGCAGCAGTGCTTCACTGTCAGTCAGCACAGCCACTGTCACTGTCAGTCAGGACAGCCACTGTCACTGTAAGCGTGCAGCAGTGCTTCACTGTCAGTCAGCACAGCCACTGTCACTGCAGCGACTTGCCAGCAAGTGTTCAATGTTCTGACACCAGACTGCAGCACAGTCGTCTCTTCTCCACCAAGCAGTCGCAAAGTACCTCCTTTGTTCAGCTTTGGTTCAAGTGTGCCATCCGAAAGATATGGTTTTGTGGGTAGAACTCATGATTCGCATTTGAGGCCCCGGGTTTGTGTCTCGGCTTGGAACAGAGGTGGCCAAATTTTCTGGAAATCTACGTCCCATCTCAAAATTATAAGCACCGGCATGGCGACATGAAGTGTGTTCCATAATGAGAAGCCACAAACATTAAGAGCCACTTTATACAATTTAGACTCCCGGGCGACCTGGCGCCCAGGATTTGTGCAACCCTGGTTAGGAAGACTGGCTATCGTGACCTTTGACTTCTACACAGTCAGTCTGCCAACTGTCTAATGGCGTTGTCTTGTCAGAATTGACTTTCAATCGGAACAAAGTGCAAAGCTCAATCCATGGCAATGAAAATCAACAACCCAAAAATCCGATCGTGCAGAGCGTAGTTTACAGGCGCACGGCACAGTCTTGTACTTGTACTTGTACCTGTACTTTGTAATTGTACTTGTACTTGTACTTTGTAATTGCTGTAACGTAGGCTAAAAAGCTGTTAATCATGCACAGTCTAGAGCATGGCTGCTGAAACTGTGGTACACGTGGCACTACTGACACGTGGCACTACTGACACGCAGTCGTTACTAAAAGTCTATATATAAAAGAGGGTACAAATATTTAAAAAATAAATAAAACAATCCGCATATGTTTCATTGATGGCAACATTACATATTTTACCCCACTGTCGACCAGTCTTTCTATTTTAGACATTGTATTCAAATGCAAAGAATGCTGGTACATTGATATTGTTAAATTTCATTTAGTGGCACGTCAGCAATAATGGTTAAGACCCCCTGGTCTAGTGGTTACTATATGTACCAGCAAATCTAACATTAAAAAATTCTACGTTCTGCCCACACACTGTATTTATGTGTTTTGTGTGGATCTCAGAACAAACAGCGATTATTTCACTGTACAGCATTAACTGACTGGTTTGTATAACTGAGACGGAGTGTGTTTACTGCGCGGTACGGACTGTATTTATGTGTTTTGTGTGGATCTCAGAACAAACAGCGATTATTTCACTGTACAACATTAACTGACTGGTTTGTATAACTGAGACGGAGTGTGTTTACTGCGCGGTACGGACTGTATTTATGTGTTTTGTGTGGATCTCAGAACAAACAGCGATTATTTCACTGTACAACATTAACTGACTGGTTTGTATAACTGAGACGGAGTGTGTTTACTGCGCGGTACGGACTGTATTTATGTGTTTTGTGTGGATCTCAGAACAAACAGCGATTATTTCACTGTACAACATTAACTGACTGGTTTGTATAACTGAACGGAGTGTGTTTACTGCGCGGTACGGACTGTATTTATGTGTTTGTGTGATCTCAGAACAAACAGCGATATTTCACTGTACAACATTAACTGACTGGTTTGTATAACTGAGACGGAGTGTGTTTACTGCGCGGTACGGACTGTATTTATGTGTTTTGTGTGGATCTCAGAACAAACAGCGATTATTTCACTGTACAACATTAACTGACTGGTTTGTATAACTGAGACGGAGTGTGTTTACTGCGCGGTACGGACTGTATTTATGTGTTTTGTGTGGATCTCAGAACAAACAGCGATTATTTCACTGTACAACATTAACTGACTGGTTTGTATAACTGAGACGGAGTGTGTTTACTGCGCGGTACGGACTGTATTTATGTGTTTTGTTTGGATCTCAGAACAAGCAGCGATTATTTCACTGTACAACATTAACTGACTGGTTTGTATAACTGAGACGGAGTGTGTTTACTGCGCGGTACGGACTGTATTTATGTGTTTTGTGTGGATCTCAGAACAAACAGCGATTATTTCACTGTACAACATTAACTGACTGGTTTGTATAACTGAGACGGAGTGTGTTTACTGCGCGGTACGGACTGTATTTATGTGTTTTGTGTGGATCTCAGAACAAACAGCGATTATTTCACTGTACAACATTAACTGACTGGTTTGTATAACTGAGACGGAGTGTGTTTACTGCGCGGTACGGACTGTATTTATGTGTTTTGTGTGGATCTCAGAACAAACAGCGATTATTTCACTGTACAACATTAACTGACTGGTTTGTATAACTGAGACGGAGTGTGTTTACTGCGCGGTACGGACTGTATTTATGTGTTTTGTGTGGATCTCAGAACAAACAGCGATTATTTCACTGTACAACATTAACTGACTGGTTTGTATAACTGAGACGGAGTGTGTTTACTGCGCGGTACGGACTGTATTTATGTGTTTTGTGTGGATCTCAGAACAAACAGCGATTATTTCACTGTACAACATTAACTGACTGGTTTGTATAACTGAGACGGAGTGTGTTTACTGCGCGGTACGGACTAAATCTTTATATATAATCCAGTTTATTTTGGACTTCACTTTTAACAGAAGGACGAGCGGTCACGGCCTGTAAAACTTCAGAGCAATAAATGTTATGCTCCCCCTTACACTGGGAAATAATCGCTGTTTGTTTTTAGTGTCTAAAGCCGTGCTTCTTAAACTAGGGTTCCCAAACATCTTATGAGGATGCGAGATATGTCAATTTTTTTAAATTTTGACGTAATATTTTGTTATATATTTAAGCTACTCCTTACATTTAAAAACTGACCTACGTTGACGATGTTACGTGCCTCCGACAACATGTTTAGAGAACCAAAGTGTGTAAACTGCAGTGCATTTAAAAACCAATATTTTGAAAGATTAATAATAAATTAACTTCAGTTTGTTCGGTCTCCCTGCAGTGACAATTACCATCTCATACTGCAGCCCAAGTTAGCTTTCCTAACAACAGCGTGCCAGGACCGTGCGGGAAGGGAAGTGCTTCGTGGAACAGACTTAATTGCTTTCAAACTGCAATTATTTGGCTGGCCGTGTGCGCTGCTCTGCTTATGCTAGACACGTCTTCATACAGCAGATGAACCTCGCCAAACGAACGCAGACACAATACCCAGTCAAGAGTTCCGTCCGTCGTTTATAGCCACGTGCTTGAACTTCGTCTGACGTATCAGTGTTGTGTTTCGTAGCGGTTTGATACGGGAGACGTCTCGGACAGTTCTCACTTTCGGCGACAATGCCTTCTTCAGAAGGAAAATAAATAGACTGATATGATCACCGTGCTGTCTGCGTCTGTCCGTTTAAACTTATTTCACAAAAACTGATATAAATTTTCACGTTATTTTCACCGTGTATTTTGATACAATTAGCAGTATTATAACCAACAAATTCACATTTTGTATTTCTGTTACACTTTTACCCTACACATGTTTCGGCTGTGGTCCAGCCATCATCACGGTACACCAGTATGTTCACCTCACTGTCACCGGTTCATTTGGTATTATCACGTCATCACAATGTTTCTGTAGCTCTGTTCGCTGTCAAATGCAGCTGTGTTCGTCTTACGTCAAAAGCTCGAGGTACAACACTGCGGGTTGCAGATATAAACGGTGTATTGTTGGTAGCAGTTAGAACGTTAAGTTGTTAGATTGTTGAAATTGTTGGCAGATGGTTTTTTATTGGATGTTGATAAAGACGGACACAGCCTGCATTTGAGAGTGAACAGAAGTTACAAAAATTTTGTGATGACGTGTGATAATACCAAATGAACCGGTGATAGTGAGGTGAACCTACTGGTGTACCGTGATGATGGCTGGACCACAGCCGAAACATGTGTAGGGTAAAGTGTAACAGAAATACAAAAAGTGTATTTGTTGGTTATAATACAGGTAATTGATATAAATGTACTGCAGGTCATGTGCCGCCGTAATGTCTTGTTATACACCCAGAAATGACAGCATGTCTGACGTGTGCTGATGGTCATAAATATCGGAAGGACAAAGCAAATTGTATTGATGTAATGTAAAGTGTAAGTTGGCGGCCGTGTGAATGTTGCCAGGATCGACGGTTCTAGAAATAATTTACTATCTAAAGTTGGCAATGTGCTTTTTGGAGCTAGCTCAGTACGTAACGTGTACAAAGCTATTTGTCTGTAACTGATTAGCTGGTATGAGTCACGACAGAGGGCAGTTGTCTTTATGAAGCAGTCATGTGGTCCCTGTTTTTCTGTCGGCATTGCAGCGTCTTACTTTGCCGATAGCAGCCATCAGCCTTAGAAATTCAGCGGAATTGCGATCTCATATTGAATGTCTAGGGCTATAATATACAGGAACTACAGGAACGGATCTACTGAAGGATTGTTTGTGTGAAATCGTAGCTACAGACTGTTTGGATTAACGTTGCACTGTATGTCACTGTTCCGTGCATCTAATGTCACGTTGTGTTCACCGTGCATCTTAATGTCACGTTGTGTTCACCGTGCATCTTCACATTAATGTTTAGTTTTTCAACCAACAAATGCACTTTTTATTTTCGTAATTTTTTTTTTGTTCACTACACACTACATATGTTGAATAAATTTTATATACAGGGTATACACAAAAGAATGGTGCGGTTTCAATAGTGAAAACTATTGACACCGCACCATTCTTTTGTGTATACTCTGTATATACTCGTGATTCTCAGTGTGAATATTAGCATTGAACGGAATAACAGTTAAGTGACAGTGCCAAACGGACAGTGAACAGTGACGTGTACTTAACAAGGTGCCCTGATGATGGCCGAGTTACGGCCGAAACATGTGTAGGGTGAATTGAACAGAAATACGAAAATAAAAAGTGGATTTGTTGGTTGAAAAATACTAAAGTTTAATATCTGTCCACTGTGTTATTCTCTCATTTGCTGGACCGTGTCTAGTGATGCTAATTTGTTAAAATGAACGCTACACAACACCTAGTTAAGTGTGCTGGCATTATACTCCTTTGTCAGATTAAATCCCTGATGATGGCACCTCGGTGTCGAAACGTGTAGGAGTTTATAGAAGTTTTATACTTCTGAATGTATTTTATTAAGAGCATAAGTTGGCTAATGTGTTAATTGTAATAATATACAGGGTGTAAATAACATAAAACATGGCTATGTTCATTTCACAATAACATAAAACATGGCTATGTTCATTTCAGAATAACATAAAACATGGCTATGTTCATTGCACAATAACATAAAACATGGCTATGTTCATTGCACAATAACATAAAACATGGCTATGTTCATTGCACAATAACATAAAAGCATGGCTATGTTCATTGCACAATAACATAAAACATGGCTATGTTCATTGCACAATAACATAAAACATTGCTATGTTCATTGCACAATAACATAAAACATTGCTATGTTCATTGCACAATAACATAAAACATTGCTATGTTCATTGCGCAATAACATAAAACATGGCTATGTTCATTGCGCAATAACATAAAACATGGCTATGTTCATTGCCAATAACAAAACATGGCTATGTTCATTGCGCAATAACATAAAACATGGCTATGTTCATTGCACAATAACAAAACATGGCTATGTTCATTGCACAATAACATAAAACATGGCTATGTTCATTGCGCAATAACATAAAACATGGCTATGTTCATTGCACAATAACATAAAACATGGCTATGTTCATTGCGCAATAACATAAAACATGGCTATGTTTTCATATGCATCAGCAATAACATAAAACATGGCTATGTTCATTGCGCAATAACATAAAACATGGCTATGTTCATTGCGCAATAACATAAAACATGGCTATGTTCATGTCACAATAACATAAACAGACATGTGCTGTGTTCTTACGCAATATGCAGTATTTATTGTGTATTTTGTCTCGCAGTTTGTGTTTCGAATTTCTGTGCCGGTTTAAACTGAAATTAATTGACATAGGTTCCAAAGACAAGTCACGTGGATGTCTTCTGCTGTTCAAAGATTGTACGAAACATTTACGAATTAAATACGAAATTGTAACGTTTACACAGGGAAACAACTGTGCCTTCGTGACAATTTTTACTCCAGTTTTGTAAGAAACTTTCTGAAGATTTAAAAATGGCAACCACCGTAGTTATTGGCAGTTCTTTAAGCCCAGGTTAACAGAAAGCTGAAAGCGTTTGATTCAGATTTGTGCCCACTACAGGGGTCAATACTTGTGCGTTAAGTACTTACACCAGACGGCCCTAAGCTAGGCCTTTACATCTTGCTGATTCAGACGATGTCAGTGTCATAGCGCACCTAAGGCGGCGCACACAACGAAATTCTGCGTCTTAACCAAGCAGCCTCATGCGTCTGTTGTTTCACGTTGTATTAAACCGCATAATATGGCTGCGTTATGTAAAACAGCTGGCCTTTACAGAAGCATTCTGCTGTACGACTAACTTAGCAGATAAATATGATTGATGACAAGGGGGAGAGTTTATTGAGCAGATGAGCTACTATCAGCTGCTTCCTGCAGATTGCGTGCCATATTGCTATTCTACGGTGTCCTGCCTTTTTATCAGCCAAATTATTAACTAGCAGCGCTTTGGGAATGTGACAGTGCAGTAATAAACAGGCTGACATGTCAGCGACAGTTCAAACACAAACGTCACAGCCGTGTGCTTTAGCTGCGCAGTCGAAAGGCCGATCGGTACAAAACAGATGTCCAAATTTACGGTTCTCATTAAATTCTTTTTTTTTTAATACCGCACTTGTTACAGCACCACGGAACAGAGAACTTCGTGAGAAGCTAATAGTTCCCCAGCTAGTCAAAAAATTCCTGGCCTTTTCGGAAACCGGAAGTTTCAGACTGTGTTCAGAAAAGCGCGACACCGACCCCTATCCTGGAACACACAAACCCATTTCCCAACCTCCCAAATTATTTCTTTAAATTTGATCTTATTATTATCGCCTCGTTTACGGTTACTTTCCTCAAGTGATCTCTTTTCTTAAAGTCTTCGGACTGTAATTTACATGCGTTATGAGCACTATTATCCGTGCCACATTCCTCGCCCATCACGTACTCCTCTATTTGATTACTCTAATGATATTTAGTGAACAGCATAAATTAGAAATCTTCTCCTTATGTAATTTTTTCAAACGTCTTCTTATTTCCGCGTTTTCCTCAGCACCATCTCCTAAAAACACCCAATCTATGTTTTCCCTTGATATCAGTTACCATACTTCACAATCATACAAAACTGTTGTAATAGAGTCGTGGCCGATGCCAGTGGCTGCAATGTTACAGTTGTGACCGCTGAGTGTAGCTTGCAATTCGCGCGGCTGCACGTGTCACACATCGTACACGTGCGGTTTATTTATGTTGTGACTGATAATCAGACAAATACGTGAAGAACGGTAGCTGCTGCGGTAGCAATGGCCCGCCGTATGACGGCCGGGTAAGCGACGTACGTCCGGCGACGCCCTCCGTCTTCGTCAAAAAGCGCCGAGAGCGCTGCTTGCAGAAGCAGACCTATATACGTTGTCTGGCACAACTTGTGAGCTGCCTAAGATTTCGACATATATTTTATGTATGTATGTATGTATGTATGTATGTTGTCTATGTTCTTTACATACGTATAATTATTTGTTTGCTAGAAGTAGTTACGAACAGGAACAGTAACTAACGCTCAGTGTAAAAGTCATCAATGCAATGTTCAAGTTTTCCGGACACCAATGCAGCCTTCTACCCAGAACAGTTCCCTTCATGTTTGTAAGATCTTCAGCCGAATGGTAACTGTGTTGGTGCTAATTGCGCAGTCAGCAACACACTTCATGTTTAGCTAGCTGCGCAGTCAGCAAGACACTCCTTGTTTAGCTAGCGGCGCAGTCAGCAACACACTTAATGTTTAGCTAGCTGCGCAGTCAGCAACACACTTCATGTTTAGCTAGCAGCGGTCAGCAAGACACTTCATGTTTAGTTAGTTGCGCAGTCAGCAAGGCACTCGACGTTTAGCTAGTTGCGCAGTCAGCAAGACACTCCATGTTTAGCTAGCGGCGCAGTCAGTAACACACTTCATGTTTAGCTAGCAGCGCAGTCAGCAAGACACTTCATGTTTAGCTAGTTGCGCAGTCAGCAAGACACTTCATGTTTAGCTAGCTGCGCAATCAGTAAGACACTCGATGTTTAGCTAGTTGCGCAGTCAGCAAGACACTTCATGTTTAGCTAGCTGCGCAGTCAGCAACACACTTCATGTTTAGCTAGCAGCGCAGTCAGCAAGACACTTCATGTTTAGCTAGTTGCGCAGTCAGCAAACACCTCATGTCTAGCTAGCTGCGCAATCAGCAAGACACTCGATGTTTAGCTAGTTGCGCAGTCAGCAAGACACTCGATGTTTATCTAGCTGCGCAGTCTGCAAGACACTCGATGTGTTGCTAGTTGCGCAGTCAGCAATACACTCGATGTTTATCTAGCTGCGCAGTCTGCAAGACACTCGATGTTTAGCTAGCTGCGCAGTCAGCAAGACACTTCATGTTTAGCTAGTTGCGCAGTCAGCAAGACACCTCATGTCTAGCTAGCTGCGCAATCAGCAAGACACTCGATGTTTAGCTAGTTGCGCAGTCAGCAAGACACTCGATGTTTATCTAGCTGCGCAGTCTGCAAGACACTCGATGTGTAGCTAGTTGCGCAGTCAGCAATACACTCGATGTTTATCTAGCTGCGCAGTCTGCAAGACACTCGATGTTTAGCTAGCTGCGCAGTCAGCAAGACACTTCATGTTTAGCTAGTTGCGCATCAGCAAGACACTCGACGTTTAGCTAGTTGCGCAGTCAGCAAGACACTCAATGTTTAGCTAGCGGCGCAGTCAGTAACACACTTCATGTTTAGCTAGTTGCCAGCGCAGTCAGCAACACAACACTTCATGTTTAGCTAGCTGCGCAGTCAGCAACACACTTCATGTTTAGCTAGCTGCGCAGTCAGCAAGACACTTCGTGTTTAGCTAGTTGCGCAGTCAGCAAGACACTTCATGTTTAGCTAGCTGCGCATCAGTAAGACACTCGATGTTTAGCTAGTTGCGCAGTCAGCAAGACACTTCATGTTTAGCTAGCTGCGCAGTCAGCAACACACTCATGTTTAGCTAGTTGCGCAGTCAGCAAGACACTCGATGTTTAGCTAGTTTCGCAGTCAGCAAGACACTCATGTTTAGCTAGCTGCGCAGTCAGCAACACACTTCATGTTTAGCTAGCAGCGCAGTCAGCAAGACACTTCATGTTTAGCTAGTTGCGCAGTCAGCAAGACACCTCATGTCTAGCTAGCTGCGCAATCAGCAAGACACTCGATGTTTAGCTAGTTGCGCAGTCAGCAAGACACTTCATGTCTAGCTAGCTGCGCAATCAGCAAGACACTCGATGTTTAGCTAGTTGCGCAGTAAGCAAGACACTCGATGTTTATCTAGCTGCGCAGTCTGCAAGACACTCGATGTTTAGCTAGTTGCGCAGTCAGCAATACACTCGATGTTTATCTAGCTGCGCAGTCTGCAAGACACTCGATGTTTAGCTAGCTGCGCAGTCAGCAAGACACTCGATGTTTAGCTAGTTGCGCAGTAAGCAAGACACTTCATGTTTAGGAAGCTGCGCAGTCAGCAAGACACTCGATGTTTATCTAGCTGCGCAGTCTGCAAGACACTCGATGTTTAGCTAGCTGCGCAGTCAGCAAGACACTCTATGTTTAGCTAGTTGCGCAGTCAGCAAGACACTCGATGTTTAGCTAGTTGCGCAGTCAGCAAGACACTCGATGTTTAGCTAGTTGCGCAGTCAGCAAGACACTTCATGTTTAGGTAGCTGCGCAGTCAGCAAGACACTAGATGTTTAGCTAGTTGCGCAGTCAGCAAGACACTTCATGTTTAGCTAGCTGCGCTGTCAGCAAGACACTCGATGTTTAGCTAGTTGCGCAGTCAGCAAGACACTTCATGTTTAGCTAGCTGCGCAGTCAGCAAGACACTCGATGTTTAGCTAGTTGTGCAGTCAGCAAGACACTTCATGTTTAGCTAGCTGCGCAGTCAGCAAGACACTCGATGTTTAGCTAGTTGCGCAGTCAGCAAGACACTTCATGTTTAGCTAGCTGCGCAGTCAGCAACACACTTCATGTTTAGCTAGCAGCGCAGTCAGCAAGACACTTCATGTTTAGCTAGTTGCGCAGTCAGCAAGACACCTCATGTCTAGCTAGCTGCGCAATCAGCAAGACACTCGATGTTTAGCTAGTTGCGCAGTCAGCAAGACACTCGATGTTTATCTAGCTGCGCAGTCTGCAAGACACTCGATGTTTAGCTAGTTGCGCAGTCAGCAATACACTCGATGTTTATCTAGCTGCGCAGTCTGCAAGACACTCGATGTTTAGCTAGCTGCGCAGTCAGCAAGACACTCGATGTTTAGCTAGTTGCGCAGTAAGCAAGACACTTCATGTTTAGGAAGCTGCGCAGTCAGCAAGACACTCGATGTTTAGCTAGTTGCGCAGTCAGCAAGACACTCGATGTTTATCTAGCTGCGCAGCCTGCAAGACACTCGATGTTTAGCTAGCTGCGCAGTCAGCAAGACACTCTATGTTTAGCTAGTTGCGCAGTCAGCAAGACACTCGATGTTTAGCTAGTTGCGCAGTCAGCAAGACACTCGATGTTTAGCTAGTTGCGCAGTCAGCAAGACACTTCATGTTTAGGTAGCTGCGCAGTCAGCAAGACACTAGATGTTTAGCTAGTTGCGCAGTCAGCAAGACACTTCATGTTTAGCTAGCTGCGCTGTCAGCAAGACACTCGATGTTTAGCTAGTTGCGCAGTCAGCAAGACACTTCATGTTTAGCTAGCTGCGCAGTCAGCAAGACACTCGATGTTTAGCTAGTTGTGCAGTCAGCAAGACACTTCATGTTTAGCTAGCTGCGCAGTCAGCAAGACACTCGATGTTTAGCTAGTTGCGCAGTCAGCAAGACACTTCATATTTAGCTCCGTGTCATTTAGTGAGCGCCGGAGGATAACTTGCCCTTTCGATAGTTCATTGTCGATTGATTCAAGGTCTATCGATTGTCAGTTGAAACACGAAGTTTTCGTTCGACCTAAGTGCTCTATGCATGCTAATTACAGGCACTCAGGTCATCTGTGACGTCATTACCTACACAGGAGACAAATGAAGGATGAACTGAGCCAAAATCAGTCTTTGCAGAAACTAACAGTGGAATTTTTTTGTAGCCGGAAATTCCGCTGAATGACGTGTGTCACAGCATTGCATTACAGAACACACAATGGTCCTATGTAAGTGTCACAGCATTGCGTTACAGAACACAAAATGGTCCTATGTAAGTGTCACAGCATTGCATTACAGAACACACAATGGTCCTGTGTAAGTGTCACAGCATTGCGTTACAGAACACACAATGGTCCTATGTAAGTGTCACAGCATTGCGTTACAGAACACACAATGGTCCTATGTAAGTGTCACAGCATTGCGTTACAGAACACACAATGGTCCTGCAATCCGATGATTAACCGGCACTTTCAGGTGGGGGAAGCAGTGGCTTTATATTCTGGGAATCACACGGAAAACGTAAGAATAGTGTCGTCAAAATGCAGAGACTTTTATAAGCAGGTGGTAGGTATAATTACCACTGTGTTCTGAAGGGTTCATATTTTGTGATACTTTCACCGGAAGGGTGTAATGACGGTGTACACTGAGTTGCACATCGTGTCAGTTTCTGTAAAACAGTTTCAAAGTTTGGCATGATAAATTAAGGAAGCCTACTGAATGTGGAACTGACGTTTGTCGCTAAGAAAACAGAAATCTAAACAGACATCATTCACACAATAACAGGAAGCCTTGTGCTGTTCTTACTGCAAGCTTCTCATATTCCGCTGTGCTGTTCTTACTGCAAGCTTCTCATATTCCGCTGTGCTGTTCTTACTGCAAGCTTATCATATTCCGCTGTGCTGTTCTTGCTGCAAGCTTCTCATATTCCGCTGTGCTGTTCTTACTGCAAGCTTCTTATATTCCGCTGTGCTGTTCTTACTGCAAGCTTCTCATATTCCGCTGTGATGTTCTTACTGCAGGCTTCTCATATTCCGCTGTGCTGTTCTTACTGCAAGCTTCTCATATTCCGCTGTTCTGTTCTTACTGCAAGTTTCTCATATACCACTGTCCTGTTCCTTCTGCAAGCTTCTCATATACCGCTGTGCTGTTCTTACTGCAGCTTCTCATATTCCGCTGTGCTGCTCTTACTGCAGGCTTCTCATATTCCACTGTGCTTTTATTACTGCAAGCTTCTCATATTCAGCTGTGCTGTTCTTACTGCAAGCTTCTCATATTCCGCTGTGCTGTTCTTACTGCAGGCTTCTCATATTCCGCTGTACTGTTCTTATTGCAAGCTTCTCATATTCCGCTGTGCTGTTCTTACTGCAAGCTTCTTATATTCCGCTGTGCTGTTCTTACTGCAGGCTTCTCATATTCCGCTGTGCTGTTCTTACTGCAAGCTTCTCATATTCCGCTGTGCTGTTCTTAATGCAGGCTTCTCATATTCCGCTGTACTGTTCTTACTGCAAGCTTCTCATATTCCGCTGTGCTGTTCTTACTGCAAGCTTCTTATATTCCGCTGTGCTGTTCTTACTGCAGGCTTCTCATATTCCGCTGTGCTGTTCTTACTGCAAGCTTCTCATATTCCGCTGTGCTGTTCTTACTGCAGGCTTCTCATATTCCGCTGTGCTGTTCTTACTGCAGGCTTCTCATATTCCGCTGTGCTGTTCTTACTGCAGGCTTCTCATATTCCGCTGTGCTGTTCTTACTGCAAGCGTCTCACATTCCGATGTGCTGTTCTTACTGCAGGCTTCTCATATTCCGCTGTGCTGTTCTTACTGCAAGCTTTTCATATTCCGCTGTGCTGTTCTTGCTGCAAGCTTCTCATATTCCGATGTGCTGTTCTTGCTGCAAGCTTCTCATATTCCGCTGTGCTGTTCTTACTGCAAGCTTCTTATATTCCGCTGTGCTGTTCTTACTGCAAGCTTCTCATATTCCGCTGTGCTGTTCTTACTGCAGGCTTCTCATATTCCGCTGTGCTGTTCTTACTGCAGGTTTCTCATATTCCACTGTGCTGTTATTACTGCAGGTTTCTCATATTCCGCTGTGCTGTTCTTACTGCAAGCTTCTCACATTCCGCTGTGCTGTTCTTACTGCAGGCTTCTCATATTCCGCGGTGCTGTTCTTACTGCAAGCGTCTCACATTCCGCTGTGCTGTTCTTACTGCCAGCTTTTCATATTCCGCTGTGCTGTTCTTACTGCAGGCTTCTCATATTCCGCTGTGCTGTTCTTACTGCAAGCGTCTCACATTCTGCTGTGCTGTTCTTACTGCAAGCTTCTCATATTCCGCTGTGCTGTTCTTACTGCAGGCTTCTCATATTCCGCTGTGATGTTCTTACTGCAGGCTTCTCATATTCCGCTGTGCTGTTCTTACTGCAAGCGTCTCACATTCCGCTGTGCTGTTCTTACTGCAAGCTTCTCATATTCCGCTGTGCTGTTCTTACTGCAAGCTTCTCATATTCCGCTGTGCTGTTCTTACTGCAGGCTTCTCATATTCCGCTGTGCTGTTCTTACTGCAGGCTTCTCATATTCCGCTGTGCTGTTCTTACTGCAAGCTTCTCATATTCCGCTGTGCTGTTCTTACTGCAAGCTTCTCATATTCCGCTGTGCTGTTCTTACTGCAAGCTTCTCATATTCCGCACTTTCCGAGTGACTTCGAGAGTTTGCGCATGTGCACACGATGTTCACTCTTGTATTACATTATATTTCGTCCTAAATAATTCGTTGAACTTTGTTACTTAGAAGGCGAAACAAAATTAAAAACCATTGGAAAAGCGTTTTCATTAATTAACCACTGCACAACAATTCGTTTTACTCCTACATGTTTCGGCTAACCATCGTAGCCTTCATCAGGGAGTCACTTTTCACATATATATATAAAGCAACTGCACGGAATAAGCATAACATTAAGTGCCTTGGAAAAGAATTTCTGAAAAATATAAAAACATAGGTTGTAGGAAAATGGAAGTTACGAGAGCAGACGAAAAGGAACGTGAGGAATCCTTGTCTTCAGGAACACGACGCTGCGCTAAAGAGTAATCAGTCCTAGGACCTGCTGATCCTCCACAATGAGGACACTACATCGTTTCGAAATATCGAGATACTGTACCCACAGTAGCAGCATCATACCCCAGAAGGACGCAGTCCTCAATTAACCGCTGAGAGAAGCTTAAAGAGTAAAATTAACCTCATGATTTTAGACCCCTCAGATCCACTAGCTCGAGGTGGTTGGACTGGGTGGGGCGTGGACCACGTGAGAGTGGTAGCACGATTAGCACGGATAGCACGTATGACGTGCCGCATTGGTGTGTTACGTCAGAGGGAAGTGAACTGATCAGAGCGGCTTATGAGGTGTGACAATTGTTTGACAGTTCTGATGTGACAATTGTTTGACAGTTCTGATGTGACAATTGTTTGACAGTTCTGATGTGACAATTGTTTGACAGTTCTGATGTGGCAATTGTTTGACAGTTCTGATGTGACAATTGTTTGACAGTTCTGATGTGACAGTTGTTTGACAGTTCTGATGTGACAATTGTTTGACAGTTCTGATGTGACAATTGTTTGACAGTTCTGATGTGACAATTGTTTGACAGTTCTGATGTGACAATTGTTTGACAGTTCTGATGTGACAATTGTTTGACAGTTCTGATGTGACAATTGTTTGACAGTTCTGATGTGACGATTGTTTGACAGTTCTGATGTGACAATTGTTTGACAGTTCTGATATGACAATTGTTTGACAGTTCTGATGTGACAATTGTTTGACAGTTCTGATGTGACAATTGTTTGACAGTTCTGATGTGACAATTGTTTGACAGTTCTGATGTGACAATTGTTTGACAGTTCTGATGTGACAATTGTTTGACAGTTCTGATGTGACGATTGTTTGACAGTTCTGATGTGACAATTGTTTGACAGTTCTGATATGACAATTGTTTGACAGTTCTGATGTGACAATTGTTTGACAGTTCTGATGTTCGCAGCTCAGGCAACTCTCAGTCAAATGCTGTGTAATTAAGTCATTGCTGTCAGTTCGGGTTTGGATTTCTGGCGTGGTTTGCGACTTTGATTTTAAAGCGCCAAGACCGGTTCTGGAACCCAAAACGGTTCCTATTCACTGGGCATCGGCGGCCCTTTTCTGGGAATAAAGCGGCTAGGACATGAAGTTAGCTATTTGCCTCCGTATAGCGCTGAAGTTAAGAAAGTGTGGAGCTGAACTTCCACTCCTCAATGTAACGTCATGGTGTGGTGCATAAATAACCACACGGACATCTTTATATTAATTACATTAATATATTACTTTTTGTGTATTTAATGACGCTGTTGTGGGCCGCGATAGCTCAGTCGGTATAGCGACTCGCTACGAGCTGGACGGTCTGGGGATCGAATCCCGGTGGGGGCGAGATTTTCAGCACCCGTCCAGACCGGCCCTGGGGCCTACCCAGCCTCCTGTACAATGAGTAACGGGTCTCTATCCCGGGGGTAAAGCGGCCGGGGCGTGGAGTTGACCACCCACCCCCATCTAGCGCCGATGTTAAAGAAAGAGTAGAGCTATACCTCTACTCCCCCTCTGGGCCTACATGGGCTGTTGTAGGGTGACCTTTTTACTTTACTTTAATGAAGCTATTAGCATCTTGGAATAAAGCAGCGTCGACTGATTGGATGTTTAGCGAATAGCTGGCGGGAAAAGCAGGGGGGAAGCGGTTCTGGTTCAACTTGAGTAACAGGGCCGGAATTTGTCTGTAGTGCCTGATATAAATCACGAAGAATTTCAGGATATTTGATGTCTCAACCAAGAATCAAACCTGGGAACTGCTAATAAAAGTCAGCGCGTTTACTGGTTGATTGTAGTCGCTTGGTCCTTGGGTTTATGGCAAAGGAAGTTGTAACTCATTTAGCTTGCTCCTTGGAAATATTACACAGTAAAGAACGCCTGTGTTACTGTCGCTCGGAAGGACGCAGCAAGAGACACAACTACCTGTAGTCGTGTGACGTAAGTAACTGTAATCAATTCGATACAAGACGTAGATTCACGCTCACTGAACGCTCTCAAATTAGCATGAACAGCCAGTGTAAAGTAATTCCCTGCGTGGGGAAATTTAGAAAGCCTTTTGTTGACGTCATAAACACAGGAAATGAGCAAAGGATTTTATGTAAATTATTATAGGCTACCGTAGCTTTGGAACGTAATTTATTTGATATTACCTTGTACGAGTATTTTCAGTTTTATGGCAAACAGCAAATTGCATTTTATGTGCGATGATTTGGGATAACTTGCACTGGAAATTGGTGTCTATATCACACTGCAATGCATTAATTAAACTGATCCCTTGGGGCTTGTCATGGCATTTCCCGTTAATTATCCCCGAGTGCAGATGACAAATTTAATGCATTCGGTAGCTCTAATAATGAAGAAAGTCGCTAACACAATAGTCTTTAATACTGAATTTCTTGGAGCCCTAGAAGAATTGTCCTATGCAAAATACTTCTAAAGACCTACGTTAACAATTTAAAGACCGAAAATAACTCGAATTACCTAATGAGATTCAGTCCGTACCGCGCAGTAAACACACTCCGTCTCAGTTACACAAACCGGTCAGTTAATGTTGTACAGTGAAATAATCGCTGTTTGTTCTGAGATCCACACAAAACACATAAGTACAGACCGTACCGCGCAGTAAACACACTCCGTCTCAGTTATACAAACCAGTCAGTTAATGTTGTACAGTGAAATAATCGCTGTTTGTTCTGAGATCCACACAAAACACATAAATACAGTCCGTACCGCGCAGTAAACACACTCCGTCTCAGTTATACAAACCAGTCAGTTAATGTTGTACAGTGAAATAATCGCTGTTTGTTGTGAGATCCACACAAAACACATAAATACAGTCCGTACCGCGCAGTAAACACACTCCGTGTCAGTTATACAAACCAGTCAGTTAATGTTGTACAGTGAAATAATCGCTGTTTGTTCTGAGATCCACACAAAACACATAAATACAGTCCGTACCGCGCAGTAAACACACTCCGTCTCAGTTATACAAACCAGTCAGTTAATGTTGTACAGTGAAATAATCGCTGTTTGTTCTGAGATCCACACAAAACACATAAATACAGTCCGTACCGCGCAGTAAACACACTCCGTGTCAGTTATACAAACCAGTCAGTTAATGTTGTACAGTGAAATAATCGCTGTTTGTTCTGAGATCACACAAAACACATAAATACAGTCCGTACCGCGCAGTAAACACACACCGTCTCAGTTATACAAACCAGTCAGTTAATGCTGTACAGTGAAATAATCGCTGTTTGTTCTGAGATCCACACAAAACACATAAATACAGTCCGTACCGCGCAGTAAACACACTCCGTGTCAGTTATACAAACCAGTCAGTTAATGTTGTACAGTGAAATAATCGCTGTTTGTTCTGAGATCCACACAAAACACATAAATACAGTCCGTACCGCGCAGTAAACACACTCCGTGTCAGTTATACAAACCAGTCAGTTAATGTTGTACAGTGAAATAATCGCTGTTTGTTCTGAGATCCACACAAAACACATAAATACAGTCCGTACCGCGCAGTAAACACACTCCGTGTCAGTTATACAAACCAGTCAGTTAATGCTTTTACAGTGAAATAATCGCTGTTTGTTCTGAGATCCACACAAAACACATAAATACAGTCCGTACCGCGCAGTAAACACACTCCGTCTCAGTTATACAAACCAGTCAGTTAATGTTGTACAGTGAAATAATCGCTGTTTGTTCTGAGATCCACACAAAACACATAAATACACGTGTGGGCAGAACGTAGAATTTGTGAATGTTTAAAACGCGGTGGTACATATAGTAACCACTGGGAGCTTTCCACTCGGACTCTTGACCCGTGAAGATGGACCGATACGTGTTCCCAAACGCGTAAACTATTACCACACGACGGCCGCGTAATACCCCAGAAGACCGCAGATTTCAAACCATCGCGGGCGAAACCTGAAAAAAAGGTAGTGCAGACGTCATTTACAGCTTTAACCCATAATCCTTGTCCCATATCTCCCATGTCCCTAATATCCCATGTCCCCATATCTCCATTGTCCCCATATCTCACATGTCCCCATATTCCCATGTCCCCATATCTCCATTGTCCCCATATCTCACATGTCCCCATATATCTCTTGTCCCCATATCTCCCATATCCCCATATCTCACATGTCCCCATATCTCCCATGTCCCCATATCTCCCATGTCCCCATATCTCCCATGTCTCCCTTATCCCCATATCTCCAATGTCCCCCATATCTCCCATGTCCCCATATTTCCCATGTCCACATATCTCCCATGTCCCCATATCTCCCATGTCCCCATTACTCCCATGTCCCCATATATTCCCATGTCCCCATATCTCCCATGTCCCCCTATCTCCCTTGTCCCCATATCTCCCATGTCCCCATATATCCCTTGTCCCCATATCTCCCATGTCCCCATATCTCCCATGTCCCCATATCTCACATGTCCCCATATCTCCCATGTCCCCCTATCTCCCTTGTCCCCATATCTCCCATGTCCCCATATATCCCTTGTCCCCATATCTCCCATGTCCCCTTATCTCCCATGTCCCCATATCTCACATGTCCCCATATCTCCCATGTCCCCTTATCTCAATTGTCCCCATATCTCCCATGTCCCCATATCTCCCATGTCCCCATATCTCCCATGTCCCCATATATCCCTTATCCCCATATCTCCAATGTCCCCATATCTCCCATATCCCCTTATCTCCCATGTTCCCATATCTCCCATGTCCCCATATCTCCCTTGTCCACATATCTCCCTTGTCACCATATCTCCCATGTCCCCATATCTCCCATGTCCCCATATCTCCCATGTCCCCATGTATCACATGTCCCCATATCTCCCATGTCCCCATATCTCCCATGTCCCCATATCTCCATTGTCATCATATATCCCTTGTCCCCATATCTCCCATATCCCCTTATCTCCCATGTCCCCATATATCCCATGTCCCCATATCTCACATGTCCCCATATCTCCCATGTCCCCTTATCTCACATGTCCCCATATCTCCAATGTCCCCATATCTCACTTGTCCCCATTTCTCCCATGTCCCCTTATCTCCCATGTCCCCATATCTCCCATGTCCCCATATCTCCCTTGTCCCCATATCTCCCATGTCCCCATATCTCCCATGTCCCCATATCTCCCATGTCCCCATATCTCCCATGTCCCCAGATCTCCCATGTCCCCATATCTCCCATGTTCCCTTATCTCCCATGTCCCCATATCTCCCATGTCCCCATATCTCCCATGTCCCCATATCTCCCTTGTCCCCATATCTCCCATGTCCCCAGATCTCCCATGTCCCCATATCTCCCATGTTCCCTTATCTCCCATGTCCCCATATCTCCCATGTCCCCATATCTCCCATGTCCCCATATCTCCCTTGTCCCCATATCTCCCATGTCCCCATTTCTCCCTTTGCTTTAATTTTAAAAGCGTAACAGACTTGTGTCGGCCATTCAGGTCTCGTCCACAGGACATACACTTTACACTTTCATCTTCATGCCGTCTGTTACCAACCTTACTCATTTCATTTCACTTTATTCTTCTAGCCCAGCTGACCGTGTCATGTGTCACAGTGCATGATACGTTGTAACCTTTTGGTTCCGTCTGGTCTTCATATTTCGTCACTGCACATAAATCTGTTTCCCTAAAACAAGTTTTTCCCATCAATATGGATCACGTATTAATTATCAGTCACGTCTGTTCTGCGCTCTGTTATGTGACTACGTTACGTTTATATTTCACCTCTAGTCACTCTTCATTTGAATCAAACGCGAAACGTATTTAGTCTGACATACAGCCTCAAACAGAAAAACAGAAAATAATTCCAATCACTTAAAGCAATCCTCCAAAAAGCACATGTAAATAGCAGATATTTTAAATCAAAGCCATCTTTGAACCTTTTGTCACCCCGCACCAACGTGTGACATATAAAATACGAACTTTTGTATTTCTGTCTTTACCAAGTTTATGCAGTTCGTAAAAACACATAAAAAATGCAATAGAATTCATATCCCGGTCTTCTGAGTCACGACACCACGTATTGTGACAGGCAGATTGTTGTATTTATCTCCATTACTCTAGCCATCTGCCCGTCATGGTACAGGCTAGCACAACACCAACGTGAATCTCCAAAAACGCCTTTGCCAAATGTTACTTTGTTCTTACACCAAACCAGTTCCTAATGGTATCTACCAGTGTTCTCCCATATGGTGATGCTATGTTGTACTTCATGCACGAAGCTCAACTATTTCTTCAGCCTCATCCTGCTCTAAAGAGAACACTGTCGATGCTCAACTCTTCCTTCGACCTCATCGCATACCTCTCACATAATACACTATATTCTGAACATCTATCACAGCCATGGGAACTATCAATTACTATCAATAGTTACGGATTACTGCGATCATTTCGACCCCAGAGCGACTGATGCACTCAATCAATCAATCACTCGTACCAAGCTCATTATAAAGGTCGCTAGTGACAGCCGAGCTGTTATGAGAAGTCACAATGTGCACAGTTATGCACAGTAGCAGCCACTGATGTGCACAGTGCACAGTAGCAGACACTGATGTGCACAGTGCACAGTGCACACTAGCAGCCACTGATGTGCACAGTGCACAGTAGCAGACACTGATGTGCACAGTGCACAGTGCAAGTAGCAGGCACTGATGTGCACAGTACACAGTAGCAGACACTGATGTGCACAGTGTAAAGTGCACAGTAGCAGACACTGATGTGCACAGTGCACAGTGCACAATAGCAGACACTGATGTGCACAGTGCACAGTAGCGGACACTGATGTGCACAGTGCACAGTAGCAGACACTGATGTGCACAGTGCACAGTAGCAGACACTGATGTGCACAATGTACAGTGCACAGTAGCAGACACTGATGTGCACAGTGCACAGTAGCAGACACTGATGTGCACAGTGCACAGTAGCAGACACTGATGTGCACAGTGCACAGTAGCAGACACTGATGTGCACAGTGCACAGTAGCAGACACTGATGTGCACAGTGCACAGTAGCAGACACTGATGTGCACAGTAGCAGACACTGATGTGCACAGTGTACAGTGCACAGTAGCAGACACTGATGTGCACAGTGTACAGTGCACAGTAGCAGACACTGATGTGCACAGTTTACAGTGCACAGTAGCAGACACTGATGTGCACAGTTTACAGTGCACAGTAGCAGACACTGATGTGCACAGTGTACAGTGCACAGTAGCAGACACTGATTTTAATTTTAATAAAATTTTAGTGTATTTATTGATTCTATAAAGTGATGTCCCGTAAGTCAGTAGGCCCATATACTGGACCTGGTGAGGGAGGTTTAAGCTGCATTTTGCGACATTATTTTGGTATCAAATTTAACTGCATTTTTCACTCTGCTACAATCCATAAACATGAAAATGTTTGTTCTTCTATTTAAAAAAAATTAAAAAACACGTTCATTGGTAAATCACTGTAAAACAAGTCGGCAGGTGGAAAGAACCCTCAGTGACAGCTGCACCGAATTTGTGAACTTATCTTGTAGTTGCTTAGAAATGCGTCTACATTTATTAAAATTTGTCTTTTAACTTTCACCTTAATTTTCCTGTTTCTTAGCCTTTCTTGGCTGCCGTGTGTCATAAGGCACTCAGTGGCAACAAGATGCAGTTCTGTGTCAGGCTAACAATAATTGTGCAACCTGAGCTGCCGGCACTAACCAGGCACTGCACAGTTCTGTTTCAGGCTAACAATAATTGTGCAACCTGAGCTGCCGGCACTAACCAGGCACTGCACAGTTCTGTTTCAGGCTAACAACAATTGTTCAACCTGAGCTGCGCACTAACCAGCACTGCACATTCTGTTTCAGGCTAACAACAATTGTTCAACCTGAGCTGCCGGCACTAACCAGGCACTGCACAGTTCTGTTTCAGGCTAACAATAATTGTGCAACCTGAGCTGCCGGCACTAACCAGGCACTGCACAGTTCTGTTTCAGGCTAACAATAATTGTGCAACCTGAGCTGCCGGCACTAACCAGGCACTGCACAGTTCTGTTTCAGGCTAACAATAATTGTTCAACCTGAGCTGCCGGCACTAACCAGGCACTGCACAGTTCTGTTTCAGGCTAACAATAATTGTTCAACCTGAGCTGCCGGCACTAACCAGGCACTGCACAGTTCTGTTTCAGGCTAACAATAATTGTGCAACCTGAGCTGCCGGCACTAACCAGGCACTGCACAGTTCTGTTTCAGGCTAACAATAATTGTGCAACCTGAGCTGCCGGCACTAACCAGGCACTGCACAGTTCTGTTTCAGGCTAACAATAATTGTGCAACCTGAGCTGCCGGCACTAACCAGGCACTGCACAGTTCTGTTTCAGGCTAACAATAATTGTCAACCTGAGCTGCCGGCACTAACCAGGCACTGCACAGTTCTGTTTCAGGCTAACAAAATTGTGCAACCTGAGCTGCCGGCACTAACCAGGCACTGCACAGTTCTGTTTCAGGCTAACAACAATTGTTCAACCTGAGCTGCCGGCACTAACCAGGCACTGCACAGTTCTGTTTCAGGCTAACAATAATTGTTCAACCTGAGCTGCCGGCACTAACCAGGCACTGCACAGTTCTGTTTCAGGCTAACAATAATTGTTCAACCTGAGCTGCCGGCACTAACCAGGCACTGCACAGTTCTGTTTCAGGCTAACAACAATTGTTCAACCTGAGCTGCCGGCACTAACCAGGCACTGCACAGTTCTGTTTCAGGCTAACAATAATTGTGCAACCTGAGCTGCCGGCACTAACCAGGCACTGCACAGTTCTGTTTCAGGCTAACAATAATTGTGCAACCTGAGCTGCCGGCACTAACCAGGCACTGCACAGTTCTGTTTCAGGCTAACAATAATTGTTCAACCTGAGCTGCCGGCACTAACCAGGCACTGCACAGTTCTGTTTCAGGCTAACAATAATTGTGCAACCTGAGCTGCCGGCACTAACCAAGCACTGCACAGTTCTGTTTCAGGCTAACAATAATTGTGCAACCTGAGCTGCCGGCACTAACCAGGCACTGCACAGTTCTGTTTCAGGCTAACAATAATTGTGCAACCTGAGCTGCCGGCACTAACCAAGCACTGCACAGTTCTGTTTCAGGCTAACAATAATTGTGCAACCTGAGCTGCCGGCACTAACCAGGCACTGCACAGTTCTGTTTCAGGCTAACAATAATTGTTCAACCTGAGCTGCCGGCACTAACCAGGCACTGCACAGTTCTGTTTCAGGCTAACAATAATTGTTCAACCTGAGCTGCCGGCACTAACCAGGTACTGCACAGTTCTGTTTCAGGCTAACAACAATTGTTCAACCTGAGCTGCCGGCACTAACCAGGCACTGCACAGTTCTGTTTCAGGCTAACAATAATTGTTCAACCTGAGCTGCCGGCACTAACCAGGCACTGCACAGTTCTGTTTCAGGCTAACAACAATTGTTCAACCTGAGCTGCCGGCACTAACCAGGCACTGCACAGTTCTGTTTCAGGCTAACAATAATTGTCAACCTGAGCTGCCGGCACTAACCAGGCACTGCACAGTTCTGTTTCAGGCTAACAATAATTGTGCAACCTGAGCTGCCGGCACTAACCAGGCACTGCACAGTTCTGTTTCAGGCTAACAATAATTGTGCAACCTGAGCTGCCGGCACTAACCAAGCACTGCACAGTTCTGTTTCAGGCTAACAATAATTGTGCAACCTGAGCTGCCGGCACTAACCAGGCACTGCACAGTTCTGTTTCAGGCTAACAATAATTGTGCAACCTGAGCTGCCGGCACTAACCAGGCACTGCATAGTTCTGTTTCAGGCTAACAATAATTGTGCAACCTGAGCTGCCGGCACTAACCAAGCACTGCACAGTTCTGTTTCAGGCTAACAATAATTGTGCAACCTGAGCTGCCGGCACTAACCAGGCACTGCACAGTTCTGTTTCAGGCTAACAATAATTGTGCAACCTGAGCTGCCGGCACTAACCAGGCACTGCACAGTTCTGTTTCAGGCTAACAATAATTGTGCAACCTGAGCTGCCGGCACTAACCAGGCACTGCACAGTTCTGTTTCAGGCTAACAATAATTGTGCAACCTGAGCTGCCGGCACTAACCAGGCACTGCAATCTGCTCAGTTCTATCCGCTGTAAACGTTAAGCAGTATTAAACATGCAACCAACGCTCCGTCCTGTGTGACTGCTTACCCTCTGCTACTTAGGCGCCGTCATCAGTAATGCTGCTTCTGTCCGTCCGTCCGCACAACTAAACTCAGAGACTAGAGCAACTCTGAACAGACAGACGTTAATTAATTACTTTCTGTTGCCAATTCCGATTGTAATTTCGTAACCAATTGAAAAGCGTAAGTCTGTGTGTGACGTAACGAGACTGGCAGTTAGTACGAAGGTTAAGATGAGTTAGTGCGTGTGGAGCACTGGTGGGTGGGCCGCGATAGCTCAGTCGGTATAGCGACTGAGCTACGAGCTGGACGGTCCGGGGATTGAATCCAGGTTGGAGGCGAGATTTGAGCATCCGTCCAGACTGGCCCTGGGGCCTACCCAGCCTCCCATACAATGGTAACGGGTCATTCCGGGGGTAAAGCGGCCGGGGCGTGGCGTTGACCACCCACCCTCATCTAGCGCCGAGGTTAAAGAAAGAGTAGAGCTATACTTCTTCTCCCCCTCTGAGCCTTCATGGCTTGTTCTAGGGAGAACTTTACCTTTACCTGGAGCATTTATGGAGTGATACTGACAGCAGGAACTGGATGACAGAGAGAAACGTGCCTAAGTGCCAATTTGTGCAGCACAAAACTCAAATGGACTTGCCTGAATTTGAACTCTGTTTTCCGCGATAAAAGGCAGGCAAAGTTTTGCCTGAATCATGACACGGTCTGATATTTCAAGGCCAAGTCTATCATTATACATTAACAAAAAAAAACAGCACCTGTTCTTCGCCCGGAATATGGTTGCCTTTCTTACCGGTGCCGAAGTATATAAAGGTAAAGGTAAAGGTAATGCTGTACCTATAACATGCCATGACGGCGCAGAGGGGGGTATAGTTACAGCTGTGCCACTCATGACCTCGCGCTAGATAAATGGTGAGTGGTCAGTGCCACTCCCCGGTCGCTTTACCCCGGCCGAGTGGCCCGTAAAGCATTTTACAGCGGGCTGGCTGAAAATCTAATAAAGAGCAGCGCTGAAATTAAGAAATTAACATTCGGGTCTCCGTTCGTCTGCGATACAACGTCACGTCACTGGACGATTGGAGTCCGGCGTACGCAATGATCTCACGTTCGTATATCAAATTGTCGAATGACGATTTTTGACATCTATACCCTTGAAGAAGACACCGACAAGCTGTCTCGAAGCAAATAACCCAGTGATTCTGCGTCACGTACCGGAACATCGGAGACCTCAACTGCACAGCTGTGGAAGCGTAAAAAGTCACAGATGTTGCTGTTCTAATTAATCCGGCCATCGCTGTAAGGGCAAGACGTCTTACTGCCCTCGGCTCTGGGGCCTACTCCCTCTCCTGCATAAAACGTAACGCGGGCTATTTCCCTGGGGGTAAAGCGGCCGGAGTGTGTAGCTCAACACTCATCTCTATGTGGTGTCGAGATGAAGAACATGCGACTACACCTCCTCTTATATAACGTCACGTCTCACACAGAGACAGCTGCACTCCCCTTATTCCCTCACCTAATACAACCAGTTTTCACGGAATTAGAAAGCGTTTCTTCCTTCTACTTTTAGTTCGAAGTAAATCTCGCATCTTGTAATTACGCAAATACATTAGTGCCGACTTGTTTTCGCATATCTCTTGGTTAGAATTCAATATCAAAATGGAACGTCTGACGTTTGTCTTCTGTCGACTGTCACTCGTTTTTAGCTGGAATTGAACAATGGGATTTGTGGTAAAAGGAAAGGATTTGGAAGGGGAGGGAAGGCGCACTCAAAGTGTTACGTAATAAAGTTCTGCACTTCACAGAAATGGGCTTAGAGCAGCGGCAAGTGGATTAAATGTGTTCTGTGTAAGGACACGTGTGGATCGTGGATCGTGGATCGTGGATCGTGGATCGCGCTGACAGTGACGACGATCTACACCTGGAGTTACGTCTTGAATGTAGACGGCCAACAACTACCGTCACTAAGTAGTTGAGTTAGCTCAGTCAGTGTCGGACTGTATACTGCCAACATGACATCACAAAACTGTATACTGCCAACATGACATCATAAAACTGTATACTGCCAACATGACATCACAAAACTGTATACTGCCAACATGACATCACAAAACTGTATACTGCCAACATGACATCACAAAACTGTATACTGCCAACATGACATCACAAAACTGTATACTGCCAACATGACATCACAAAACTGTATACTGCCAACATGACATCACAAAACTGTATACTGCCAACATGTAATCACAAAACTGTATACTGCCAACATGACATCACAAAACTGTATACTGCCAACATGTAATCACAAAACTGTATACTGCCAACATGACATCACAAAACTGTATACTGCCAACATGACATCACAAAACTGTATACTGCCAACATGACATCACAAAACTGTATACTGCCAACATGACATCACAAAACTGTATACTGCCAACATGTAATCACAAAACTGTATACTGCCAACATGACATCACAAAACTGTATGCTGCCAACATGACATCACAAAACTGTATACTGCCAACATGACATCACAAAACTCTCATGCGACAGTCAGATGAAGATGATATAGCAGTTTTAAATACATTAAAATACGTAGATTCTGGTGATCTGGGTCATAACGCGAGCAGAGCAACATAACTGCCCTGAAGACTGAAACAGCACGTTCCTCGAAACTTTGGTAACGCTTAATCGCAACACTATAACCTAGCATTACCACCACGTAGCAGGACCTAACTGTGATTTGAGGCTTCCGCCGCGATGTTAATGACATCTGCGCTCCTCTGGGATATTACGCATCGTCTTGTGGTAATCCTTTACCGACGTTTCGGTATAATGTATCGGTCCCATCTTCAAGGGTCAAGACGTCCGGCTTTCTTTTCTTCTTGGACTTTATGACCTTTGAAGGTGGGACTGATATGTTGTCCCGAAACGTCGGTAAAGTATTACCACAAGACGCTGCGTAATATCCCAGAAAAGCGCAGATCTCAGGACCTAACTTGTTGACATGTGAGGTAATTCGGCTTATTGACTGCTGTTTATTTTCGACTGTCAGTAGGCACGCGGTGGCGCAGTCGGTTGAGGCACTGCGCTATAAGCCGGTAGGTCGCGGGTTCGATTCCCGATTGTGTCACTAGAATTTTTCATTGACATAATCCTTGCGGTCGCACTATGGCCCTGGGGTCGACTCAGCCTCTAACAGAAATGAGTACCAGGAGTATATCCTGGGGGGTAAAGGCGGCCGGTGCGTAGGGCTGACAACCTTACCACCTTCATGTGCCGATTGTCTACAAATCTATGAGCCTCAACCTCCTGGAACCCTAAGGGCCTGTCCAGGCCTGTAATGGGATTGCTTTACCTTTACCTTACCAGTATTTCAGTACTGTGTTTCTGCAGGCCGTAGTGCCTTGGCCTGGTTATTGGCCTTCATGACGTCACAGACATAGCACGTGACAGAATATGACATAATATCACATGTGCTGACTTAAAGTACAGTCAAATCTTACGAAAACTGATCGCTTTTCGATTTCAAACATGTTGTGAACAGCAAATTTTTAATCCAAATACCCGCTCGCCGGTTAACAGATTCGTGGGCATGCAGTGATCCGTGGCCCACTGTTTGACTAAATATTTACACCGACTGTACAACGCCGAATTGTAGGAGGATTAGTGCAAAATGAATTGGAAGGGATATTGAAGGACACGACAGTGCTACTGGCATTGCGAAGGACTGAGGAAACCCACGAAATCCTGAGTCAGTGCAGTCGGTGTTGGTGAAGACACTAGCACACCCTGCAGACAAGGCAGGGTGCTAACCGATCGACAGTGGTGTGCGGTGTGACGTGTGATAGTCGAGGTCTCTGGCAGACAACTCCGTCATACCGCAAGACGTAGCTGCGCTGTGCAGGCAGCGCCTTGGGCCACATTCATCTCTATATCGCAGCTGTCATATTTTGAGCAGCTCTCTTCTTCCTCGTTAATCCCGTTTGAATTAACGTATAAATAATTCATCTCTACTTCGCCGACAAAACTACTGCAGGTAAATTTGACTTAATGGAATGTAGAAGAGGAACATAAGGTCTGCTATGGAATATTCAGGTCTTTGAGAATGTGACGCTCTGTCGTTGTGCGAGTAGTTTCAGACGTTTCGAAAAATTTATTTCCTTTTCTTATTTATCTTGGACCCTGCAGAAAAATTTATTTTTAGCCACACCGCTGCCTCAATTTGGAGCCTTTTCTGTCCTGAAGATTGACGCAGCATATTCCTCCGAAACGTGAGTACAGTGCCAGTATTGCGGTACAGTTACTGTATGCGGTTCAAATCCTCACTGTCACTATATCAGTGCACACTGTTACCAATATGTACGGTAGCCACAGCTGTTAGTGCGATGTGCCAGTATTGCGGTACAGTTACTGTATGCTATTCAAATCCTCACTGTCACTATATCAGTGCACACTGTTACCAATATGTACGGTAGCAACAGCTGTCAAAGCAATGTGCCAGTATTGCGGTACAGTTACTGTATGCTATTCAAATCCTCACTGTCACTATATCAGTGCACACTGTTACCAATATGTACGGTAGCCACAGCTGTTAGTGCGATGTGCCAGTATTGCGGTACAGTTACTGTATGCTATTCAAATCCTCACTGTCACTATATCAGTGCACACTGTTACCAATATGTACGGTAGCCACAGCTGTTAGTGCGATGTGCCAGTATTGCGGTACAGTTACTGTATGCTATTCAAATCCTCACTGTCACTATATCAGTGCACACTGTTACCAATATGTACGGTAGCAACAGCTGTCAAAGCAATGTGCCAGTATTGCGGTACAGTTACTGTATGCTATTCAAATCCTCACTGTCACTATATCAGTGCACACTGTTACCAATATGTACGGTAGCCACAGCTGTTAGTGCGATGTGCCAGTATTGCGGTACAGTTACTGTATGCTATTCAAATCCTCACTGTCACTATATCAGTGCACACTGTTACCAATATGTACGGTAGCAACAGCTGTCAAAGCAATGTGCCAGTATTGCGGTACAGTTACTGTATGCGGTTCAAATCCTCACTGTCACTATATCAGTGCACACTGTTACCAATATGTACGGTAGCCACAGCTGTTAGTGCGATGTGCCAGTATTGCGGTACAGTTACTGTATGCGGTTCAAATCCTCACTGTCACTATATCAGTGCACACTGTTACCAATATGTACGGTAGCCACAGCTGTCAGTGCGATGTGCCAGTATTGCGGTACAGTTACTGTATGCGGTTCAAATCCTCACTGTCACTATATCAGTGCACACTGTTACCAATATGTACGGTAGCAACAGCTGTCAAAGCAATGTGCCAGTATTGCGGTACAGTTACTGTATGCGGTTCAAATCCTCACTGTCACTATATCAGTGCACACTGTTACCAATATGTACGGTAGCCACAGCTGTTAGTGCGATGTGCCAGTATTGCGGTACAGTTACTGTATGCTATTCAAATCCTCACTGTCACTATATCAGTGCACACTGTTACCAATATGTACGGTAGCCACAGCTGTTAGTGCGATGTGCCAGTATTGCGGTACAGTTACTGTATGCTATTCAAATCCTCACTGTCACTATATCAGTGCACACTGTTACCAATATGTACGGTAGCCACAGCTGTCAAAGCGATGTGCCAGTATTGCGGTACAGTTACTGTATGCTATTCAAATCCTCACTGTCACTATATCAGTGCACACTGTTACCAATATGTACGGTAGCCACAGCTGTTAGTGCGATGTGCCAGTATTGCGGTACAGTTACTGTATGCTATTCAAATCCTCACTGTCACTATATCAGTGCACACTGTTACCAATATGTACGGTAGCCACAGCTGTCAAAGCGATGTGCCAGTATTGCGGTACAGTTACTGTACGCGGTTCAAATCCTCACTGTCACTATATCAGTGCACACTGTTACCAATATGTACGGTAGCCACAGCTGTCAAAGCGATGTGCCAGTATTGCGGTACAGTTACTGTATGCGGTTCAAATCCTCACTGTCACTATATCAGTGCACACTGTTACCAATATGTACGGCAGCCACAGCTGTCAAAGCGATGTGCCAGTATTGCGGTACAGTTACTGTACGCTATTCAAATCCTCACTGTCACTATATCAGTGCACACTGTTACCAATATGTACGGTAGCCACAGCTGTTAGTGCGATGTGCCAGTATTGCGGTACAGTTACTGTATGCTATTCAAATCCTCACTGTCACTATATCAGTGCACACTGTTACCAATATGTACGGTAGCAACAGCTGTCAAAGCAATGTGCCAGTATTGCGGTACAGTTACTGTATGCGGTTCAAATCCTCACTGTCACTATATCAGTGCACACTGTTACCAATATGTACGGTAGCCACAGCTGTTAGTGCGATGTGCCAGTATTGCGGTACAGTTACTGTATGCGGTTCAAATCCTCACTGTCACTATATCAGTGCACACTGTTACCAATATGTACGGTAGCCACAGCTGTTAGTGCGATGTGCCAGTATTGCGGTACAGTTACTGTATGCGGTTCAAATCCTCACTGTCACTATATCAGTGCACACTGTTACCAATATGTACGGTAGCCACAGCTGTTAGTGCGATGTGCCAGTATTGCGGTACAGTTACTGTATGCGGTTCAAATCCTCACTGTCACTATATCAGTGCACACTGTTACCAATATGTACGGTAGCAACAGCTGTCAAAGCAATGTGCCAGTATTGCGGTACAGTTACTGTATGCATTCAAATCCTCACTGTCACTATATCAGTGCACACTGTTACCAATATGTACGGTAGCAACAGCTGTCAAAGCAATGTGCCAGTATTGCGGTACAGTTACTGTATGCTATTCAAATCCTCACTGTCACTATATCAGTGCACACTGTTACCAATATGTACGGTAGCAACAGCTGTCAAAGCAATGTGCCAGTATTGCGGTACAGTTACTGTATGCTATTCAAATCCTCACTGTCACTATATCAGTGCACACTGTTACCAATATGTACGGTAGCAACAGCTGTCAAAGCAGATGTGCCAGTATTGCGGTACAGTTACTGTATGCGTTCAAATCCTCACTGTCACTATATCAGTGCACACTGTTACCAATATGTACGGTAGCCACAGCTGTCAAAGCGATGTGCCAGTATTGCGGTACAGTTACTGTATGCTATTCAAATCCTCACTGTCACTATATCAGTGCACACTGTTACCAATATGTACGGTAGCCACAGCTGTCAAAGCGATGTGCCAGTATTGCGGTACAGTTACTGTATGCGGTTCAAATCCTCACTGTCACTATATCAGTGCACACTGTTACCAATATGTACGGTAGCCACAGCTGTCAAAGCGATGTGCCAGTATTGCGGTACAGTTACTGTATGCTATTCAAATCCTCACTGTCACTATATCAGTGCACACTGTTACCAATATGTACGGTAGCCACAGCTGTCAAAGCGAATGTGCCAGTATTGCGGTACAGTTACTGTATGCTATTCAAATCCTCACTGTCACTATATCAGTGCACACTGTTACCAATATGTACGGTAGCAACAGCTGTCAAAGCAATGTGCCAGTATTGCGGTACAGTTACTGTATGCTATTCAAATCCTCACTGTCACTATATCAGTGCACACTGTTACCAATATGTACGGTAGCCACAGCTGTCAAAGCGATGTGCCAGTATTGCGGTACAGTTACTGTATGCTATTCAAATCCTCACTGTCACTATAAACAGTGCACACTGTTACCAATATGTACGGTAGCACAGCTGTCAAAGCATGTGCCAGTATTGCGGTACAGTTACTGTATGCTTTCAAATCCTCACTGTCACTATATCAGTGCACACTGTTACCAATATGTACGGTAGCCACAGCTGTCAAAGCAATGTGCCAGTATTGCGGTACAGTTACTGTATGCGGTTCAAATCCTCACTGTCACTATATCAGTGCACACTGTTACCAATATGTACGGTAGCCACAGCTGTTAGTGCGATGTGCCAGTATTGCGGTACAGTTACTGTATGCGGTTCAAATCCTCACTGTCACTATATCAGTGCACACTGTTTACCAATATGTACGGTAGCCACAGCTGTCAATGCGATGTGCCAGTATTGCGGTACAGTTACTGTATGCGATTCAAATCCTCACTGTCACTATATCAGTGCACACTGTTACCAATATGTACGGTAGCAACAGCTGTCAAAGCAATGTGCCAGTATTGCGGTACAGTTACTGTATGCTATTCAAATCCTCACTGTCACTATATCAGTGCACACTGTTACCAATATGTACGGTAGCAACAGCTGTCAAAGCAATGTGCCAGTATTGCGGTACAGTTACTGTATGCTATTCAAATCCTCACTGTCACTATATCAGTGCACACTGTTACCAATATGTACGGTAGCAACAGCTGTCAAAGCAATGTGCCAGTATTGCGGTACAGTTACTGTATGCTTTCAAATCCTCACTGTCACTATATCAGTGCACACTGTTACCAATATGTACGGTAGCAACAGCTGTAAAGGCAATGTGCCAGTATTGCGGTACAGTTACTGTATGCTTCAAATCCTCACTGTCACTATATCAGTGCACACTGTTACCAATATGTACGGTAGCACACAGCTGTCAAAGCGATGTGCCAGTATTGCGGTACAGTTACTGTATGCGGATTCAAATCCTCACTGTCACTATATCAGTGCACACTGTTACCAATATGTACGGTAGCCACAGCTGTTAGGCGATGTGCCAGTATTGCGGTACAGTTACTGTATGCTATTCAAATCCTCACTGTCACTATATCAGTGCACACTGTTACCAATATGTACGGTAGCCACAGCTGTCAAAGCGATGTGCCAGTATTGCGGTACAGTTACTGTACGCGTTTCAAATCCTCACTGTCACTATATCAGTGCACACTGTTACCAATATGTACGGTAGCCACAGCTGTCAAAGCGATGTGCCAGTAATTGCGGTACAGTTACTGTATGCGTTCAAATCCTCACTGTCACTATATCAGTGCACACTGTTACCAATATGTACGGTAGCACAGCTGTCAAAGCGATGTGCCAGTATTGCGGTACAGTTACTGTATGCTATTCAAATCCTCACTGTCACTATATCAGTGCACACTGTTACCAATATGTACGGTAGCAACAGCTGTCAAAGCAATGTGCCAGTATTGCGGTACAGTTACTGTATGCGATTCAAATCCTCACTGTCACTATATCAGTGCACACTGTTACCAATATGTACGGTAGCAACAGCTGTCAAAGCAATGTGCCAGTATTGCGGTACAGTTACTGTATGCGGTTCAAATCCTCACTGTCACTATATCAGTGCACACTGTTACCAATATGTACGGTAGCAACAGCTGTCAAAGCAGATGTGCCAGTATTGCGGTACAGTTACTGTATGCGGTTCAAATCCTCACTGTCACTATATCAGTGCACACTGTTACCAATATGTACGGTAGCCACAGCTGTTCATAAGCGATGTGCCAGTAATTGCGGTACAGTTACTGTATGCGGATTCAAATCCTCACTGTCACTATATCAGTGCACACTGTTACCAATATGTACGGTAGCCACAGCTGTAAGCGATGTGCCAGTATTGCGGTACAGTTACTGTATGCTTTCAAATCCTCACTGTCACTATATCAGTGCACACTGTTACCAATATGTACGGTAGCCACAGCTGTCAAAGCGATGTGCCAGTATTGCGGTACAGTTACTGTATGCGTTCAAATCCTCACTGTCACTATATCAGATGCACACTGTTACCAATATGTACGGTAGCAACAGCTGTCAAAGCAATGTGCCAGTATTGCGGTACAGTTACTGTATGCTATTCAAATCCTCACTGTCACTATATCAGTGCACACTGTTACCAATATGTACGGTAGCAACAGCTGTCAAAGCAATGTGCCAGTATTGCGGTACAGTTACTGTATGCATTCAAATCCTCACTGTCACTATATCAGTGCACACTGTTACCAATATGTACGGTAGCAACAGCTGTCAAAGCAATGTGCCAGTATTGCGGTACAGTTACTGTATGCTTCAAATCCTCACTGTCACTATATCAGTGCACACTGTTACCAATATGTACGGTAGCAACAGCTGTCAAAGCAATGTGCCAGTATTGCGGTACAGTTACTGTATGCGGTTCAAATCCTCACTGTCACTATATCAGTGCACACTGTTACCAATATGTACGGTAGCCACAGCTGTTAGTGCGATGTGCCAGTATTGCGGTACAGTTACTGTATGCGGTTCAAATCCTCACTGTCACTATATCAGTGCACACTGTTACCAATATGTACGGTAGCAACAGCTGTAAGCAATGTGCCAGTATTGCGGTACAGTTACTGTAAAGCGGTTCAAATCCTCACTGTCACTATATCAGTGCACACTGTTACCAATATGTACGGTAGCCACAGCTGTCAAAGCGATGTGCCAGTATTGCGGTACAGTTACTGTAGCTATTCAAATCCTCACTGTCACTATATCAGTGCACACTGTTACCAATATGTACGGTAGCCACAGCTGTTAGTGCGATGTGCCAGTATTGCGGTACAGTTACTGTATGCTGTTCAAATCCTCACTGTCACTATATCAGTGCACACTGTTACCAATATGTACGGTAGCAACAGCTGTCAAAGCAATGTGCCAGTATTGCGGTACAGTTACTGTAGCTATTCAAATCCTCACTGTCACTATATCAGTGCACACTGTTACCAATATGTACGGTAGCACAGCTGTAGAGCAATGTGCCAGTAAATTGCGGTACAGTTACTGTATGCTATTCAAATCCTCACTGTCACTATATCAGTGCACACTGTTACCAATATGTACGGTAGCAACAGCTGTCAAAGCAATGTGCCAGTATTGCGGTACAGTTACTGTATGCTATTCAAATCCTCACTGTCACTATATCAGTGCACACTGTTACCAATATGTACGGTAGCCACAGCTGTCAAAGCAATGTGCCAGTATTGCGGTACAGTTACTGTATGCTTTCAAATCCTCACTGTCACTATAATCAGTGCACACTGTTACCAATATGTACGGTAGCACAGCTGTCAAAGCGAATGTGCCAGTATTGCGGTACAGTTACTGTATGCGGTTCAAATCCTCACTGTCACTATATCAGTGCACACTGTTACCAATATGTACGGTAGCAACAGCTGTCAAGCATGTGCCAGTATTGCGGTACAGTTACTGTATGCGGTTTCAAATCCTCACTGTCACTATATCAGTGCACACTGTTACCAATATGTACGGTAGCCACAGCTGTCAAAGCGATGTGCCAGTATTGCGGTACAGTTACTGTATGCTATTCAAATCCTCACTGTCACTATATCAGTGCACACTGTTACCAATATGTACGGTAGCCACAGCTGTTAAGCGATGTGCCAGTATTGCGGTACAGTTACTGTATGCGGTTCAAATCCTCACTGTCACTATATCAGTGCACACTGTTACCAATATGTACGGTAGCCACAGCTGTTAGGCGATGTGCCAGTATTGCGGTACAGTTACTGTATGCGGTTCAAATCCTCACTGTCACATATCAGTGCACACTGTTACCAATATGTACGGTAGCAACAGCTGTCAAAGCAATGTGCCAGTATTGCGTACAGTTACTGTATGCTATTCAAATCCTCACTGTCACTATATCAGTGCACACTGTTACCAATATGTACGGTAGCAACAGCTGTCAAAGCAATGTGCCAGTATTGCGGTACAGTTACTGTATGCATTCAAATCCTCACTGTCACTATATCAGTGCACACTGTTACCAATATGTACGGTAGCCACAGCTGTCAAAGCGATGTGCCAGTATTGCGGTACAGTTACTGTATGCTATTCAAATCCTCACTGTCACTATATCAGTGCACACTGTTACCAATATGTACGGTAGCCACAGCTGTTAGTGCGATGTGCCAGTATTGCGGTACAGTTACTGTATGCTATTCAAATCCTCACTGTCACTATATCAGTGCACACTGTTACCAATATGTACGGTAGCCACAGCTGTCAAAGCGATGTGCCAGTATTGCGGTACAGTTACTGTATGCTATTCAAATCCTCACTGTCACTATATCAGTGCACACTGTTACCAATATGTACGGTAGCCACAGCTGTCAGTGCGATGTGCCAGTATTGCGGTAGAGTTACTGTATGCTATTCAAATCCTCACTGTCACTATATCAGTGCACACTGTTACCAATATGTACGGTAGCCACAGCTGTTAGTGCGATGTGCCAGTATTGCGGTACAGTTACTGTATGCTATTCAAATCCTCACTGTCACTATATCAGTGCACACTGTTACCAATATGTACGGTAGCCACAGCTGTTAGTGCGATGTGCCAGTATTGCGGTACAGTTACTGTATGCTATTCAAATCCTCACTGTCACTATATCAGTGCACACTGTTACCAATATGTACGGTAGCCACAGCTGTTAGTGCGATGTGCCAGTATTGCGGTACAGTTACTGTACGCTATTCAAATCCTCACTGTCACTATATCAGTGCACACTGTTACCAATATGTACGGTAGCCACAGCTGTTAGTGCGATGTGCCAGTATTGCGGTACAGTTACTGTATGCTATTCAAATCCTCACTGTCACTATATCAGTGCACACTGTTACCAATATGTACGGTAGCCACAGCTGTTAGTGCGATGTGCCAGTATTGCGGTACAGTTACTGTACGCTATTCAAATCCTCACTGTCACTATATCAGTACACACTGTTACCAATATGTACGGTAGCCACAGCTGTTAGTGCGATGTGCCAGTATTGCGGTACAGTTACTGTATGCTATTCAAATCCTCACTGTCACTATATCAGTGCACACTGTTACCAATATGTACGGTAGCCACAGCTGTTAGTGCGATGTGCCAGTATTGCGGTACAGTTACTGTACGCTATTCAAATCCTCACTGTCACTATATCAGTACACACTGTTACCAATATGTACGGTAGCCACAGCTGTTAGTGCGATGTGCCAGTATTGCGGTACAGTTACTGTATGCTATTCAAATCCTCACTGTCACTATATCAGTGCACACTGTTACCAATATGTACGGTAGCCACAGCTGTTAGTGCGATGTGCCAGTATTGCGGTACAGTTACTGTATGCTATTCAAATCCTCACTGTCACTATATCAGTGCACACTGTTACCAATATGTACGGTAGCCACAGCTGTTAGTGCGATGTGCCAGTATTGCGGTACAGTTACTGTATGCTATTCAAATCCTCACTGTCACTATATCAGTGCACACTGTTACCAATATGTACGGTAGCCACAGCTGTTAGTGCGATGTGCCAGTATTGCGGTACATTTACTGTATGCGGTTCAAATCCTCACTGTCACTATATCAGTGCACACTGTTACCAATATGTACGGTAGCCACAGCTGTTAGTGCGATGTGCCAGTATTGCGGTACAGTTACTGTATGCTTTTCAAATCCTCACTGTCACTATATCAGTGCACACTGTTACCAATATGTACGGTAGCCACAGCTGTTAGTGCGATGTGCCAGTATTGCGGTACAGTTACTGTATGCTATTCAAATCCTCACTGTCACTATATCAGTGCACACTGTTACCAATATGTACGGTAGCCACAGCTGTCAAAGCGATGTGCCAGTATTGCGGTACAGTTACTGTATGCTATTCAAATCCTCACTGTCACTATATCAGTGCACACTGTTACCAATATGTACGGTAGCCACAGCTGTCAAAGCGATGTGCCAGTATTGCAGTACAGTTACTGTACGCTATTCAAATCCTCACTGTCACTATATCAGTGCACACTGTTACCAATACGTACGGTCCCATGTCAGCACGTTCTGTAACCCGTACAAAGTGCTGACAATTCAGAACGCTCCAGCTGTAACTAACTTACAACGAAACTTCTTGCTGTCAGTACGAGCCACGCGATTGGATTAGCAAAGCCGTAGACACGTCATGTCCATTAACGCTATCAGGGGGCCGACAAAATTATATCGATATTCAACTTTCTTGTCTGTGCGTAAGTCTTTAAACTGCAAGGAACAGAGAGAAATACTCGTAAAGACGGAAGAGAAGATAAGATAACAAAACATGGAAGTAGCGAGGAAAGTTATGAAAGTCCAAATAGACGTTACCTCGATATTTAGTAACGCCGTCGACAAGCTCGGATGTAGAGGATTTCCTTTTTATCTTGTGACAGCATACGATAACTTTCACGGGATAAACTGGCGGAAGCTGCTGAGTTGGGAGGAAGTATAAAAGGGACATCCTGTAGAACATGCATGGCGTAACAATTCCGACGTATTTACCCCATTTTGTTTAATAATCTCAAACACGTCCTCTGACAAGTGTTCTGTCTATTACCGTTTGTTATTTGTGTTTGTTGTGCTGTTTGTGTTGTGTTTGTTGTGCTGTTTGTGTTGTGTTTGTTGTGCTGTTTGTGTTGTGTTTGTTGTGCTGTTTGTGTTGTGTTTGTTGTGCTGTTTGTGTTGTGTTTGTTGTGCTGTTTGTGTTGTGTTTGTTATGCTGTTTTTGTTGTTGTGATATTTGTGTTGTGTTTGTTGTGCTGTTTGTGTTGTTTGTTGTGCTGTTTGTGTTGTGTTTGTTGTGCTGTTTGTGTTGTGTTTGTTATGCTGTTTTTGTTGTTGTGATATTGTGTTGTGTTTGTTGTGCTGTTTGTGTTGTTTGTTGTGCTGTTTGTGTTGTGTTTGTTATGATGTTTTTGTTGTTTGTTGTGATGTTTGTGTTGTGTTTGTTGTGCTGTTTGTGTTGTGGTTTGTTATGCTGTTTTTGTTGTTGTGATGTTTGTGTTGTGTTTGTTGTGCTGTTTGTGTTGTTTGTTGTGCTGTTTGTGTTGTGTTTGTTATGCTGTTTTTGTTGTTTGTTGTGATGTTTGTGTTGTGTTTGTTGTGCTGTTTGTGTTGTGTTTGTTGTGCTGTTTGTGTTGTGTTTGTTATGCTGTTTTTGTTGTTGTGATATTTGTGTTGTGTTTGTTGTGCTGTTTGTGTTGTTTGTTGTGCTGTTTGTGTTGTGTTTGTTGTGCTGTTTGTGTGTTGTTGTTTGTTATGCTGTTTTTGTTGTTGTGATATTTGTGTTGTGTTTGTTGTGCTGTTTGTGTTGTTTGTTGTGCTGTTTGTGTTGTGTTTGTTATGATGTTTTTGTTGTTTGTTGTGATGTTTGTGTTGTGTTTGTTGTGCTGTTTGTGTTGTGTTTGTTATGCTGTTTTTGTTGTTGTGATGTTTGTGTTGTGTTTGTTGTGCTGTTTGTGTTGTTTGTTGTGCTGTTTTGTGTTGTGTTTGTTATGCTGTTTTTGTTGTTTGTTGTGATGTTTGTGTTGTGTTTGTTGTGCTGTTTGTGTTGTGTTTTGTTTTGCTGTTTGTGTTGTGTTTGTTGTGCTGTTTTTGTTGTTTGTTGTGATGTTTGTGTTGTGTTTGTTGTGCTGTTTTTGTTGTTTGTTGTGATGTTTGTGTTGTGTTTGTTGTGCTGTTTGTGTTGTGTTTGTTTTGCTGTTTGTGTTGTGTTTGTTGTGCTGTTTTTGTTGTTGTGATGTTTGTGTTGTGTTTGTTTTGCTGTTTGTGTTGTGTTTGTTGTGCTGTTTTTGTTGTTTGTTGTGATGTTTGTGTTGTGTTTGTTGTGCTGTTTTTGTTGTTTGTTGTGATGTTTGTGTTGTGTTTGTTGTGCTGTTTGTGTTGTGTTTGTTGTGCTGTTTTTGTTGTTGTGATGTTTGTGTTGTGTTTGTTGTGCTGTTTGTGTTGTGTTTGTTTTGCTGTTTGTGTTGTGTTTGTTGTGCTGTTTTTGTTGTTTGTTGTGATGTTTGTGTTGTGTTTGTTGTGCTGTTTTTGTTGTTTGTTGTGATGTTTGTGTTGTGTTTGTTGTGCTGTTTGTGTTGTGTTTGTTATGCTGTTTTTGTTGTTGTGATGTTTGTGTTGTGTTTGTTGTGCTGTTTGTGTTGTTTGTTGTGCTGTTTGTGTTGTGTTTGTTATGCTGTTTTTGTTGTTTGTTGTGATGTTTGTGTTGTGTTTGTTGTGCTGTTTGTGTTGTGTTTGTTTTGCTGTTTGTGTTGTGTTTGTTGTGCTGTTTTTGTTGTTTGTTGTGATGTTTGTGTTGTGTTTGTTGTGATGTTTGTGTTGTGTTTGTTGTGCTGTTTTCGTTACTGGCCACTTTTCAGTCGATGAAACGTCAATAAACAAGAAAAGAATTATTAAATTAGGTTGAGTAGGGCATGTAGCACGTATGGGGAGGTGAAAACGTATAGGGTATAAAATTTTAGTATATGGAACGTGAATGGATATAACTACCTCTGATATAACTACGTCTGATATAACTACGTCTGATATAACTACGTCTGATATAACTACGTCTGATATAACTACGTCTGATATAACTACGTCTGATATAACTACGTCTGATATAACTACGTCTGATATAACTACGTCTGATATAACTACGTCTGATATAACTACGTCTGATATAACTACGTCTGATATAACTACGTCTGATACCCAGGCTAGACTGTGAGAAAAAGAGACTGTTTCAATGAACCTTAACCACGATAATAGAGGCTGGACCACATAGCTCTATCGAGTACCTAGGTTCAGAAGTGGTGGAGCTATACCTCGACTCCCTGTCATAATTTCTCAACGCATGGTGCTTAATAAACTGTCAGTTGTTGTGCGGAATGCGTCAAAATATGTGACATGTTCGATCCGTCACTTCTGCCTTGTTTGGTCACCCTCGCCACATTTGTCCCCTGCCCCCACGATATGACATGACCCCAAGGGACGAACAGAGGCGAATATTGGCAGCCTGGGGTTTAGAAAGACGGCAACAGCATCGAATGGAAGTTAGTAAACTTTGCACAGAGCTTCGTATAGGATACAATCTGGAACGACAAGATTGCAGACATGTAGCATGCACGGGAGAAATAAGAAACTGTAAAACGTTTTAGTTGGTTAAACTTGTGAGAGGAGAAAATTTGGAAGACCGAAGAGTGGAGAGAGATAAAATGTTAAAGTTTATTTTAAATCAATAAAACGAGAGTCAGGGCAGATTGAAGACAGCGATAAACCGAGGAACGTAAACTGTCTGGTCTTCATGCTTTACAGGGTTTGAAACAAAAGACGTTATAATCCGGAATCAATACGTAACTTGCTGATATTAACGACAGCGAAATTCAATAAATACTCAAATACGTAGCCTGAAAGTAATCTTGTTTCAAATCTTCCTTCAAAAGAGCTTTCTATATCTTTATACTTTCAAAACACGAACATTACTTACCACAAAATATCAACCGATTGACTTAGTGAAATACACAAATGAATGTTGGTAAAAATACATTGTCTTGGTTTCGCCCTCTGCTTCTTATATAAATAAACTTCGTCACGCGATTTGCATGATGACGTGTGAAAGGTGGCCCATATGTGAAATTTATCGGCCCTGTTTCCTTCTACAAGACGTCAGCAAGAGGAAAGTTTAACACAGTGGAAATATGTGACAGCTGCTAGCTATATAAGGGAAGAAAAAGGAGAAACCATTTCCTGACTGCGAGCAACAGTGTGTTCCCTCTAGGGGATTTCAAACCCCGAAGTCTTACACAGGACAAGTTCCAATAAACTGTGATTGCGGGGTTAGGCTAGTGCTTGTGGACGGGGAAAATGTGCGGCTGTGCTGCTTTGTTAGGCGCCAGTGTCTCGGGATTATTTGCTTTCAGGACTCCGCCCATCTCCCAGAATTCCGAACAGAACAGGCCATTTCGCGCACTGGACGTATTTTCGTCCTCAGATGAAAAGGTAATGACGGTCCCGATTAGTCGTGTCCAAAAACAGCTGTTGTCAACCACTGGACCAGTTACTGAAACTGCGTCTTACGATCGAAGAGAGCTCAGTGCTCGAGAAGTTAGGCGCCAGCATCGAGGGCTCTGTCGTCACTACAGTGCGAGTCTATACGAAAACAAAGGCTCGCAAGGAACATGCGTGCGCATGCGCCAGGTGAAAACTCTAGTGGGCAATGTGCACAAACTTACTGTCCTGGGCAAGGGACTGTACCAGTTATTCGTCCAATGGCCTTATCAAACATCAAAGTCCCTTTACACTATTATAACAACAACAGCATTTAAGGAAGCAGCGCAACATAGTGTAGTACGAAAGGAAAGGAGATAAAGGCAACAAATGGATTGCTACGCTGACGAACAGAGATATGCTCTATATTGAAGTTACTTCCACAAAGTCTCATTACTTCAATTGAAAACTGAACGTGACCTTTGACTTAATCTGCTGCTTGACAAAGACCAGTCTAACTACGGAGCAGAAGAACACGACTGTATGCTAAGACCAGTCTAACTACGGAGCAGAAGAACACGACTGTATGCTAAGACCAGTCTAACTACGGATCAGAAGAACACGACTGTATGCTAAGACCAGTCTAACTACGGAGCAAAGAACACGACTGTATGCTAAGACCAGTCTAACTACGGAGCAGAAGAACACGACTGTATGCTAGACCATCTAACTACGGAGCAGAAGAACACGACTGTATGCTAAGACCAGTCTAACTACGGAGCAGAAGAACACGACTGTATGCTAAGACCAGTCTAACTACGGATCAGAAGAACACGACTGTATGCTAAGACCAGTCTAACTACGGATCAGAAGAACACGACTGTATGCTAACCACAAACATCAGATAACACTACAGTGTGAAGTGTTTCAGAAACAGACCCGGCGGTGTGGAGACGTCAAAGTCAAGCTAAAACAAGATGAATATCGGAAGATCCACAGTTCTTGTGTTTGATTTTCTGTTTATTTACCAGTCATTCTTTCATTTTCCATAAAAATCATGAATTGTGTAGACCAGTATAAAAACACTTAACTTTTCAGGAACACCCTGTACAGTGTAGTTTATTGGTTTTCTTAAACACTCCGATAACTACGTCATCAATTAGCATTTTTTTTTTTACTTTTTTCGTTGAATTACTGACGTCAGCTCTTTATTGGCGCTGTGAGCGACAACTCGACAACAACTCAAAACCTTTGTGTGTTTTGCAGTATAAATTTAAAAAAACAGAACCAAATAAGTACATTTGGATGCGCCAGTGGCTGACAGGATTTTTAGCGATAATAAAATTAGCAGTGAATGCCGTGTACGATATTCAAACAGCCCACTGCAGCCGTGCAATGATACTGATGTGCGTGGTGGCATGAACATGCAGTGGACACTCGTTAAGGCTTCCCACAAAATAAAAAAAGTCCACATAAATTTAAGTGCTGTCTTTTTTTTGCGCTGTAACTCTTTATTACACCTCATTTCCGTCAATGGGGCTAAGCCACTGTGCTACAAAGTTCCTTGCTTATAAAACCCACAAATCTATACAGTTTTATTACGTGCCATTTATCTTGTTGGGTACTACGTGACTCACATCATAGGATGCTAGTAATGGACACCAATTGCCTCTTGGTTTTAACGTAAATTCAATTTTCCGCCTAAATGATTTACTCATCTATCTCTGTCTCCTGCAATAAAATCCAAACACAGCACCATTACGGAATATATCGGCTTTGCTTTCGAAAAGAGTTACTTGTAGACATGAATCAGTCTTAGGTGCGGTTAGCAACTGAAATCATAGGCCGTGCCATGGCTCAGGCGGTTAGTCGCCGGCTTTCCACTGCGGAGGCCCGGGTTCGATCCCGGGTCAGTCCATGTGGGGTTTGTGGTGGACAAAGTGGCACTGGGACAGGTTTTTCTCCGAGTTGTCGGTTTTCCCCTGTCAATTTCATTCCACTGGTGCTCCATTACTTGTAAAACTTGGTAAAAAACTGCTCATCTTTATCACAGGGGTTGCACAAGAAGCCTTAAGGCTGTGGTGCGTCCGTAGCATCTGCTGCGGGGCCCTTCACCATGTAAAAAACTGAAATCATAGCGTCCAACTCCGTACCAACGTTGTGTGTCTGGTTGCTTTGGAGCCCTTTAAATACTAAGTGTAAGTAATGTCTATCGAATGCTCCCCGATTTCAGCCCATACCCGCTCGGCCTTCTGATAAAGGTAGGCTGGAAAAGAGGTAAAGCGTGAATAATTGCAAAAGGCGAGGTGATGAAGAACAGAGAGTGTTTTTTTGCGTGGTGAAGGGCCCCGCAGCAGATGCTACGGACGCACCGCAGCCGTAAGGCTTATTGTGCAACCCTGTGACGAAGATGAGCAATTTTTTTTTACCAAGATTCACAATTAATGTAGCACCAGTGGAATCAAATTGACAGGGGAAAACCGACAACTCGGAGAAAAACCTGTCCCAGTGTCACTTTGTCCTCCACAAATCTCACATGAACTGACCCGGGATCGAACCCAGGCCTCCGCAAGAACAGAGAGTTGCTAGCATGCGGTAGGCGAAAGAAGTTGAGCACTGGGGTCGAATTTGTGTTTTGGAAAGCTGCGTTTGGGCGGAAGTTTTGTAGTTAATATTTGGAAGCTTGCATGAGAGGCATGCAGAGCCACGTGACAGTTCAACACTAACTCAGCATTTGCACGGGCGCCGAGGAAGATCCTGTATCGAGTTTGCCGGTCGCAGGACTTCCCGGACGCATTTTGACCTATAGCCAACAGTCCTGCTTTCAAATACACAGACCCTTAGGGCAGTCCTTACGTGTGCGATTGCTTTGGTTTTGGAAACCTACGGATCAGTTTTAGTGTTTAAAAATTAACTTGCTTGCCCTATCGGACACACACCTTACCGGACACACACCTTACCGGACACACACCTTACCGGACACACACCTTACCGGACACACACCTTACCGGACACACACCTTACCGGACACACACCTGATAAAGAGCAGGCAGTTAATTCTGTTTAGACGAATACTCGCTGTTGTCCTGATGATAATACTAAACATAAATACACACTGTGGGCAGAGTTACAGCTTTTAATGTTTAATGACGCCTGCGGTCCATTTAGTAGCTGCTGTGCTGTAAAAGGCAAGTGGCCTTGGCCTTGCCGTCTGGACTTCAAAATAGAAACAATTCTGGGCAACCGTATAGCGCAACGTGGAGGCAGCGAGGTCAAGGTCAGGTCAAGGTCACCGCCGTGGAAAGTTTAAATAATTACAGTGCAATTATTTATTTAAGGACGCTCTTAATTGTATAAACTTTAAGTAGGTTAAACGGGGCGACATGGCGTGCCGAGGTTACGTGCAAGGTTACGTGCAAGGTTACGTGCAAGGTGAAATTGTATGGGCTACGTAATGGTGTTACTGCAAGTGAAATGTATGGCTACGTAATGCGTGTTACGTGCAAGGTGAAATTGTATGGGCTACGTAATGCGTGTTACGTGCAAGGTGAAATTGTATGGGCTACGTAATGCGTGTTACGTGCAAGGTGAAATTGTATGGTACGTAATGGTGTTACGTGCAAGGTGAAATTGTATGGCTACGTAATGCGTGTTACGTGCAAGGTGAAATTGTATGGGCTACGTAATGCGTGTTACGTGCAAGGTGAAATTGTATGGGCTACGTAATGCGTGTTACGTGCAAGGTGAAATTGTATGGGCTACGTAATGCGTGTTACGTGCAAGGTGAAATTGTATGGGCTACGTAATGCGTGTTACGTGCAAGGTGAAATTGTATGGGCTACGTAATGCGTGTTACGTGCAAGGTGAAATTGTATGGTCGAACTTACAATGAAATGTATTATAATGCGTGTTACGTGCAAGGTGAATGTATGGGCTACGTAATGTTGTTACTCGTACACTGATTGATCCAACAAACTGCACAATCAGTAATAAAATAATAATTTGTCACTTATGTCCCTCCTGCACATTTGCACCTCTAAAGTCATCATCAGTGCGGTACATAAGGCACTCATGACCCACCGTGACACAAACACCATCCACACAACCACAAACACCATCCACACAACACAAACACCATCCACACAACACAAACACCATCCACACAACACAAACACCATCCACACAACACAAACACCATCCCACACAACACAAACACCATCCACACAACACAAACACCATCCACACAACACAAACACCATCCACACAACACAAACACCTACCACACAACACAAACACCATCCACACAACACAAACACCATCCACACAACACAAACACCATCCACACAACACAAACACCATCCACACAACACAAACACCATCCACACAACACAAAACACCATCCACACAACACAAACACCATCCACACAACACAAACACCATCCACACAACACAAACACCATCACACCATCCCCCACACAAACACATCACACAACACAACATCCACAAACACCCACAAACAACATCACAGCACTATATATGTCAGCAATGGAAGATAAAATATTGTTCAGAATTCTAATTAATGTTTGTTAATTTATTTATATTTTAAATATTTTAGTAATTTTAACAGTGTTTTGTTTTAACTAAACACGCGCACACCTTTGACAGAATTTGCTATACTTAGATGCTTTTATATATCTCTCCCTGATGATGACCTTGTACAGGTCGAAACATGTAGGAGGAGCATAAGTGCCAAATTATTATTTATTACTTATTGTGCAGTTTGTTGGGTCAAATACGGTAGCTATATTTACTGCAAGGTACTTAGAGGTCTTCATCAATGAAGCGTCGACGTCTGCTGGCTTCTGTGTCTGCAGGCGCTGGGCGTCCTTACGTATCCTGTGATACAGCGAAATTTGAGAAATTTTCTTCTTTGCCCGCAACTGTTCTTCCGTAATTTTTTTTCATAATTAATTAACTTATCTTGGTGTGTCTTCATACTTTCCTTCGTCCGCCTTTTCATCTTATTCTCTTCTTCTGCTGTCTTTCTGCTGAAGCCGTGTCTTTCTTAGCGTCGCAGTGCGTGCATGTGTGCTCGTGCGTAATAATGCGAAAAGTGCTGAGCGTGTTTTCATCAGGTTATTAAAAGTCAGTAACGCCCTCTTTGCATGACGACCGTGTATCTTTCTGCGCACATGTGTCATAGCGCGATAAATATTTATTGGAGCGGAAAGTGCTTGTGACGGAAACTCTGCAGATAACGGGATCGCTTGTTGTTGCCATAAACTCCCCCCCCCCCCGTAACTCTCGCGATTTTCAAAACGATTAAGTAAAGCTGCCGAACGCACCAGAATATTTCGTCTGTGCGTAACTCCTTACTTATAACGCATGTTTTCATGTCCGTTGCAGTTGATATGATGGTATTTTGGGGCCGGTTTACGCCGAGTACCAAACATTTGTTGCGATGTTTCGAAGGATGTTATTGTTTACATCTTCAGGTTTCTGAATCTTGTTCAGGCTCATACGGAACCAGGTTTAGTCACAATGAAGGAGAAGGCAGTATGTTTCTCCGAAACGTCGGAGCAAACCTTTCTACACGGTGTAAAAAAAAGAAAGACAGACCATTTTTTATGTCTAACTTCTCATTCAAACGCAAGCGGTCGGCTCTGTTGGTTATTCCGTAACACGTGTGATCGCAGCTGGCATTAATTTACCTGAAGTGCTGTGCCTAAACCGGGGTCATGTTACTTGCATAGTGAAGCTTAGTTCTTTCTGTAACTTTGTGCTGGCAATAGACATTATACACAGACGCTAAACTTAGCGGAGGAATGCCGCACTAACTGTGCACTGCCTGCCAGGTGAACTGAATCCGATCGCACACAGACAGTAACAAGCCACATGTACTGCTTCCACACTACGCTGAGCAAGCTGAATTCCGTGCACGGCTTCCTTTCATATCCGGGGAAAAAGCTGGCCTCACCCCACAGCCTGCGTCAGGAATGGCGCACTGTTGGTACTGGTAATGCCTGTTCTGTCTACATCTGCAGCCACCTGGTAACTGAACACTTCAACAAGCTAAGGTCTTCTTTTGTTTTCCACAATCAACCCTTCGAATTAAGTTACACTGACGGAAGTATTCAAAATTACCACTAACTTGAAATACCTTTTAAAGATACAGTCCGTACCGCGCAGTAAACACACTCCGTCTCAGTTATACAAACCAGTCAGTTAATGTTGTACAGTGAAATAATCGCTGTTTGTTCTGAGATCCACACAAAACACATAAATACAGTCCGTACCGCGCAGTAAACACACTCCGTCTCAGTTATACAAACCAGTCAGTTAATGTTGTACAGTGAAATAATCGCTGTTTGTTCTGAGATCCACACAAACACACATAAATACAGTCCGTACCGCGCAGTAAACACACTCCGTCTCAGTTATACAAACCAGTCAGTTAATGTTGTACAGTGAAATAATCGCTGTTTGTTCTGAGATCCACACAAAACACATAAATACAGTCCGTACCGCGCAGTAAACACACTCCGTCTCAGTTATACAAACCAGTCAGTTAATGTTGTACAGTGAAATAATCGCTGTTTGTTCTGAGATCCACACAAAACACATAAATACAGTCCGTACCGCGCAGTAAACACACTCCGTCTCAGTTATACAAACCAGTCAGTTAATGTTGTACAGTGAAATAATCGCTGTTTGTTCTGAGATCCACACAAAACACATAAATACAGTCCGTACCGCGCAGTAAACACACTCCGTCTCAGTTATACAAACCAGTCAGTTAATGTTGTACAGTGAAATAATCGCTGTTTGTTCTGAGATCCACACAAAACACATAAATACAGTCCGTACCGCGCAGTAAACACACTCCGTCTCAGTTATACAAACCAGTCAGTTAATGTTGTACAGTGAAATAATCGCTGTTTGTTCTGAGATCCACATAAAACACATAAATACAGTTCGTACCGCGCAGTAAACACACTCCGTCTCAGTTATACAAACCAGTCAGTTAATGCTGTACAGTGAAATAATCGCTGTTTGTTCTGAGATCCACACAAAACACATAAATACAGTCCGTACCGCGCAGTAAACACACTCCGCCTCAGTTATACAAACCAGTCAGTTAATGTTGTACAGTGAAATAATCGCTGTTTGTTCTGAGATCCACACAAAACACGTAAATCCAGTCCGTACCGCGCAGTAAACACACTCCGTCTCAGTTATACAAACCAGTCAGTTAATGTTGTACAGTGAAATAATCGCTGTTTGTTCTGAGATCCACACAAAACACATAAATACAGTTCGTACCGCGCAGTAAACACACTCCGTCTCAGTTATACAAACCAGTCAGTTAATGCTGTACAGTGAAATAATCGCTGTTTGTTCTGAGATCCACACAAAACACATAAATACAGTTCGTACCGCGCAGTAAACACACTCCGTCTCAGTTATACAAACCAGTCAGTTAATGTTGTACAGTGAAATAATCTCTGTTTGTTCTGAGATCCACACAAAACACATAAATACAGTCCGTACCGCGCAGTAAACACACTCCGTCTCAGTTATACAAACCAGTCAGTTAATGCTGTACAGTGAAATAATCGCTGTTTGTTCTGAGATCCACACAAAACACATAAATACAGTTCGTACCGCGCAGTAAACACACTCCGTCTCAGTTATACAAACCAGTCAGTTAATGCTGTACAGTGAAATAATCGCTGTTTGTTCTGAGATCCACACAAAACACATAAATACAGTCCGTACCGCGCAGTAAACACACTCCGTCTCAGTTATACAAACCAGTCAGTTAATGTTGTACAGTGAAATAATCGCTGTTTGTTCTGAGATCCACACAAAACACGTAAATCCAGTCCGTACCGCGCAGTAAACACACTCCGTCTCAGTTATACAAACCAGTCAGTTAATGTTGTACAGTGAAATAATCGCTGTTTGTTCTGAGATCCACACAAAACACATAAATACAGTCCGTACCGCGCAGTAAACACACTCCGTCTCAGTTATACAAACCAGTCAGTTAATGCTGTACAGTGAAATAATCGCTGTTTGTTCTGAGATCCACACAAAACACATAAATACACTGTGTGGGCAGAACGTACAATTTGTGAATGTTAAACTGTTGGTACATATAGTAACCACTGGGCTTTAAATGATGAACACTTGTATGCACCTTAATATCGAGCAGTGTGTGGTTACAGAAGGGGCACAACACAACGTAACACACCGTCGTATTTTGTTGTCAGAACCTGAAGTATATTAAAATATCGATGTTTCTTACTAATTGCACCCTACAAAGGGCTCGCTAGCATCGGAACCACGAACACTGGAATCCCTTTTTATTTTAAAAAGCCCTTTTCCAAAATCCTACAAAAAACCAATAATAAAAATACAAAATAATCTGAATGAATTAAAAGAACATAAAAGTTTATTTTTAATGAACTAATAACATTACTGTCCAAAATATTATTGCTGTGGCCAATTCAAGGAAAATGAGATGAAGGGGGCTTGTAGCACGCAAGGATGAAATGGAGATTCTTAGGAGGAGCTTATTGACAAGGTAACTGTAGATAAGCAAATGTCATTAACACGTTCTTAGCTAGGTCATTATCGGACAAATCGCAAGGAAACACATTTAACTATTTAAATTCAAAATATTCGCATAATAAGGCATAACATTCACAACTGTCTATTGCGGTACTGTTTGGTAAGAATCGTCCCCTAGAACCTGTTGGCAATATAAGTGTACTTAATTTTTTTAGATTCTAATTGAATATAATCTTATGAAAAATGTACTGTCTCTGAGACAAGAATGGGTTTGTTTAAAAACTTGGTATTATTCATTCCGTACGTTTTCTTTTCTATGTTTATTGTCCGACAAATTTACACTTTTATTCAAATGTGAATTTGTCGGACAATAAACGTAGGATTTGTTTAACTTGATAACGATTTCTTCACAGCTAGATCCTGATTTCTCTTTGTTGTAACTCTGGACCAGCAGTCGCCATGTAACGTGATAAACACAGTATCTGTGGAAACGAACCGCTAAATTGCTTTACACTCTCTGCATTCTGTGGATCCATGCTTGACACCGTTCTCTTCACACACTCACTACACTCTCGCCGCCTTGAAAGTGAACACGGCTTCTGCTGCATTTAAAGCAAACGATTTGAAAATTTATACGGCACTTTGTACAGTCAAGCAACAAATGTTTAGTTTACAGCTAACAATATTCGAAAAAACAAAATGGGTTTCCTTTCAATACCGTTTTCAATATTGGCGTAGGAATAAATGCAGTGATGTTTATTGGGTCTGAAGTATGCATTAGCTGCAAACATTAGGCGTCTGCAGGACGGATGTTTTACATTAAGATTTATAAATTATATCTTTAGAAATGTCAGTCTGTTAGCTCCTGTTACGTTAGTCCTTCATTCTCTTTCTCTGCCTTTCGTAACGTTTTGTTCGTTTGGTTTTTCCCAATTACATTTTATCTTGTAAAAAACTTGTCTTCGGTCTGGAGTTTTCCACAGCCGTGTGGTTTAGGACTCGTTACCTCAGTCCCCTAGTTCTGTAACTTAAACCAATTAATTTCTTATACGTTACCTCAGTCCCCTAGTTCTGTAACTTAAAACAATTAATTTCGTATACGTTACCTCAGTCCCCTAGTTCTGTAACTTAAACCAATTAATTTCTTATACGTTACCTCAGTCCCCTAGTTCTGTAACTTAAACCAATTAATTTCTTATACGTTACCTCAGTCCCCTAGTTCTGTAACTTAAAACAATTAATTTCGTATACGTTACCTCAGTCCCCTAGTTCTGTAACTTAAAACAATTAATTTATTATACGTTACCTCAGTCCCCTAGTTCTGTAACTTAAAACAATTAATTTCTTATACGTTACCTCAGTCCCCTAGTTCTGTAACTTAAAACAATTAATTTCCCTATACGTTACCTCAGTCCCCTAGTTCTGTAACTTAAAACAATTAATTTCTTATACGTTACCTCAGTCCCCTAGTTCTGTAACTTAAAACAATTAATTTCTTATACGTTACCTCAGTCCCTAGTTCTGTAACTTAAAACAATTAATTTCTTATACGTTACCTCAGTCCCCTAGTTCTGTAACTTTAAACAATTAATTTCGTATACGTTACCTCAGTCCCCTAGTTCTGTAACTTAAACAATTAATTTCGTTATACGTTACCTCAGTCCCCTAGTTCTGTAACTTAAACAATTAATTTCGTATACGTTACCTCAGTCCCCTAGTTCTGTAACTTAAAACAATTAATTTCTTATACGTTACCTCAGTCCCTAGTTCTGTAACTTTAAACAATTAATTTCGTATACGTTACCTCAGTCCCCTAGTTCTGTAACTTAAACAATTAATTTCTTATACGTTACCTCAGTCCCCTAGTTCTGTAACTTTAAAACAATTAATTTCTTAACGTTACCTCAGTCCCCTAGTTCTGTAACTTTAAACAATTAATTTCGTATACGTTACCTCAGTCCCCTAGTTCTGTAACTTAAAACAATTAATTTCTATACGTTACCTCAGTCCCCTAGTTCTGTAACTTTAAACAATTAATTTCGTTATACGTTACCTCAGTCCCCTAGTTCTGTAACTTAAACCAATTAATTTTCTTATACGTTACCTCAGTCCCCTAGTTCTGTAACTTTAAACAATTAATTTCTTATACGTTACCTCAGTCCCCTAGTTCTGTAACTTAAAACAATTAATTTCGTTATACGTTACCTCAGTCCCCTAGTTCTGTAACTTAAAACAATTAATTTCTTATACGTTACCTCAGTCCCCTAGTTCTGTAACTTAAACAATTAATTTCGTATACGTTACCTCAGTCCCTGTTCTGTAACTTAAACAATTAATTTCTTTCGTTACCTCAGTCCCCTAGTTCTGTAACTTAAAACAATTATTTCGTATACGTTACTCAGTCCCCTAGTTCTGTAACTTAAACCAATAATTTCTATACGTTCCTCAGTCCCTAGTCTGTAACTTAAAACAATAATTCTATACGTTACCTCAGTCCCTAGTTCTTAACTTAAACAATTAATTTTTATACGTTACCTCAGTCCTAGTCTGTAACTTAACAATTAATTTCTTATACGTTACCTCAGTCCCTAGTTCTGTAACTTAAACAATTATTCGTATCGTTACCTCAGTCCCTAGTTCTGTAACTTAACATTAATTTCTTATAGTTACTCAGTCCTGTTCTGAACTTAACAATTAATTTCGTATACGTTACCTCAGTCCTAGTTCTGTAATTAAACCAATTAATTTCTTATACGTTACCTCAGTCCCTAGTTCTGTAACTTAAAACAATTAATTTCTTATACGTTACTCAGTCCCTAGTTCTGTAACTTAACCAATTAATTCTTATCGTTACTCAGCCTAGTTCTGTACTTAAAAATTATTTTTATACGTTACCTCAGTCCCTAGTTCTGTACTTAAACCAATAATTTATACGTTACCTCAGTCCTAGTTCTGTAACTTAAACAATTAATTTCGTATACGTTACCTCAGTCCCCTAGTTCTGTAACTTAAACAATAATTTCTTATACGTTACCATCCCTAGTTCTGTAACTTAAAACAATTAATTTCTACGTTACTCAGTCCCTGTTCTGTACTTAAACAATTATTTCTTATACGTTACCTCAGTCCCTAGTTCTGTAACTTAAAACAATTAATTTCTTATACGTAACCTCGTCCTAGTTCTGTAATTAAACAATTAATTTCTTAAGTTACCTCAGTCCCCTAGTTCTGTACTTAAACAATTAATTTCTATACGTTACTCATCCCTAGTCTGAATTAACATTAATCTTATACGTTACCGTCCCCTGTCTGTAACTTAAAACATTAATTTCTATACGTTCCTCGTCCTATTCTGTAATTAACATATTTCTTATACTACTCTCCAGTCTGTATAACATATTTTCGTTACCTCATCCTGTCGTACTTAAAACAATTAATTTCTTACGTTACCTCGTCCTTTCTTATTAAACAATATTCGTATACGTTACTCAGTCCCCTATTCTGTAACTTAACAATTATTTACGTTACCTCATCCTAGTTCTGTACTTAAAACAATTAATTCTATACGTACTCAGTCCTAGTTCTACTAAACATAATTTCTTATCGTTACCTCATCCCTAGTTTGTATTAAAACAATTATTTATCGTTACCTCAGTCCTAGTCTGTATTAACATTAATTTATAGTTACTCATCCCTTCTGTATAAAATAATTCTTATCGTTCCTCAGTCCTAGTCTGAACTTAAACATTAATTTCTTATCTTCTCTCCTAGTTCTGTAATTAACAATTAATTCTATCGTTCTCAGTCCTAGTTCTGTAACTTAAACAATTAATTTCTTACGTTACCTCATCCCTATTCTGTACTTAAACAATTAATTTCTTATACTTACCTCAGTCCCCTAGTTCTGTAACTTAAAACAATTATTTCTTATACTTACCCAGTCCTAGTTCGTAACTTAAAACAATTAATTTTTATACGTTACCTCAGTCCTAGTTCTGTAACTTAAACAATTAATTTCTTATACGTTACCTCAGTCCAGTTCTGTACTTAAACAATTAATTTCTATACGTTACCTCAGTCCTAGTTCTGTAACTTAACATTAATTTTTTACGTTATCTCAGTCCCCTATTCTGTAACTTAACAATTAATTGTATACGTTACTCAGTCCCTAGTCTGTAACTTAACAATATTCTTTACGTTCTCAGTCCTAGTCTGTAACTTAAAATTAATTTTATACGTTACTCAGTCCCTAGTTCTGTAACTTAAACAATTATTTCTTATACGTTACTCAGTCCTGTTCTGTAACTTAAAACAATTAATTTCTATACGTTACTCAGTCCCTAGTTCTGTAACTTAACATTAATTCTTATACGTTACCTCGTCCTAGTTCTGTAACTTAACAATTATTTCTTATACGTTACCCAGTCCTAGTTCTGTAATTAACAATTAATTTCTTATACGTTACCTCAGTCCCTAGTTCTGTACTTAAACAATTATTTCTTAACGTTATCTCAGTCCTAGTTCTGTAACTTAACAATTAATTTCTTATACGTACCTCAGTCCCCTAGTTCGTAACTTAAAACAATTAATTTCTTTACGTTACCTCAGTCCCTAGTTCTGTATAAAACAATTAATTTCTATACTTACTCAGTCCCCTAGTTCTGTAACTTAAAACAATTATTTATACGTTACCTCAGTCCCCTAGTTCTGTAACTTAAAACAATTAATTTCTTATACGTTACCTCGCCAGTTCTGTAATTAAAATATTCTTACGTTACCTCTCCTAGTCTGTAATAAACAATTATTTATACGTTACTCATCCTATCTTAACTTAAACAATTATTCTTCGTCTCACCCCTAGTTCTGTAACTTAAAACAATTAATTTCTTATACGTTACCTCAGTCCCTAGTTCTGTAACTTTAAACAATTAATTTCGTATACGTTACCTCAGTCCCCTAGTTCTGTAACTTAAACAATTAATTTCTATACGTTACCTCAGTCCCTAGTTCTGTAACTTAAACAATTAATTTCTATACGTTACCTCAGTCCCTAGTTCTGTAACTTAAACCAATTAATTTCTTATACGTTACCTCAGTCCCCTAGTTCTGTAACTTTAAACAATTAATTTCTTATACGTTACCTCAGTCCCCTAGTTCTGTAACTTAAAACAATTAATTTCGTATACGTTACCTCAGTCCCCTAGTTCTGTAACTTAAAACAATTAATTTCTTATACGTTACCTCAGTCCCCTAGTTCTGTAACTTTAAACAATTAATTTCGTATACGTTACCTCAGTCCCCTAGTTCTGTAACTTTAAACAATTAATTTCGTATACGTTACCTCAGTCCCCTAGTTCTGTAACTTAAAACAATTAATTTCTTATACGTTACCTCAGTCCCCTAGTTCTGTAACTTTAAACAATTAATTTCGTATACGTTACCTCAGTCCCCTAGTTCTGTAACTTAAAACAATTAATTTCTTATGTTACCTCAGTCCCCTAGTTCTGTAACTTTAAACAATTAATTTCGTATACGTTACCTCAGTCCCCTAGTTCTGTAACTTTAAACAATTAATTTCGTATACGTTACCTCAGTCCCCTAGTTCTGTAACTTAAAACAATTAATTTCTTATACGTTACCTCAGTGTCCAGACCGGCCCTGGGGCCTACCCAGCCTCCTATATAATGGGTACCGGGTCTCTTTCCGGGGGGTAAAGCGACCGGGGCTTGGAGTTGACCACCCACCCTCATCTAGTGCCAGGGTTAAAGAAAGAGTACAGCTATACCTCTACTCCCCCTCTGGACCTTCATGGCCTGTTCTAGGGAGAAATTTACCTTTACCTTTACCGTTACCCCCTCACTTATATCTTCTCACCATTCCAAAGTTTTCTCTCCAATTTTCCATTTTTCCTCACTTCAGCAGTAAATGCATATGACGTCATTTCTCAGACAAAATGAAAGGCATGACCTGACGTTCCACAATCTCACGTCTGTAAGTGCACCAGTAGAGGGCAACTGCGCCTGTATTTTGGAAAGGACTGTACCGCGCAGAGACTTGTAACAATTTTTGTGTTCGCGGCGGTGATATTTTTGGGTTTCAACCTTTGCTGTAATCTGGACGGTGGTTACCAAAGTTTCGGTGAAAATCTGCCTCCGTCTTCATGGTTGAGACCTGCATATGGACGTCGACGTCGTGACCATCTGCCGTACAAAAGGCCCTTGTACTAGCCGAGAGGGCCTTGGGAAGGGAAGTAAGATGTGCTTGACGTTACGGTCCGCGAAGTTGTACAGACGCCCTTGGCTCATGAAGACGTCTAGGCGTCGATCGATACGTTTGCGCTGTACGGAATAAAGTCTTTAAAAACACCGCAGAGCAGAATGACGTTGTGAGATTGTCAGAGAGTTTATTTGAAATGAACGTCATCTGAGGGGTGTGTTACGTCGAAGTGAAGAGAAAGGGGTTAAAGTTGTCGGTTATGAAAACTGACAGACAGAAGAACTTTAAAAGTCCACGCTTATTAAGGAGGATAATAGTAAAACGAATCCCAAAGGACTAATGTCTGAAGGTTTGTGTAATGAATGCCATTGAATTAGAAATGGCAGGCTCTTTCCAAGACAATACTGAACGTTAGAGTGATTTAAATTCCGAAAATTGAATCGAATTTATTAGGAGACATTAAGGGAATACACTAATGGAGAATCCCATATTTTACTGTAATGGTTACACAAGGCGAAGTTTTATTGTCTGTACAAAGAGCCAAGCGCCTTCGTTCCTTCTTCTGTCTGCTTAAAAGCATCGACTCTTTTCAGCACTTGTGTTTGGGCTCTTCCTTTCTGTCAGGCCCTATTAATCTCTTCTTCTTCTTTTCCACTTTCGCTGCAACAGTTGGAATCGGTGATAAAGACACAAAACGGGAACTTCTTAGCTGCAAAATATTTATTTTGCTGAGTTTTCGGAAGCCTTACTTACACAGGTAGTAATTAACTTCTGAAATTACAGTTACTGCCATAGGTACCATCTGATTTAACAATAAAACACTGCGTTCTGCCCACACAGTGTATTTGTGTGTTTTGTGTGGATCTCAGAACAAACAGCGATTATTTCACTGTACAACATTAACTGACTGGTTTGTATAACTGAGACGGAGTGTGTTTACTGCGCGGTACGGACTGTATTTATGTGTTTTGTGTGGATCTCAGAACAAACAGCGATTATTTGACTGTACAACATTAACTGACTGGTTTGTATAACTGAGACGGAGTGTGTTTACTGCGTGGTACGGACTGTATTTATGTGTTTTGTGTGGATCTCAGAACACAGAACAAACAGCGATTATTTCACTGTACAGCATTAACTGACTGGTTTGTATAACTGAGACGGAGTGTGTTTACTGCGCGGTACGGACTGTATTTATGTGTTTTGTGTGGATCTCAGAACAAACAGCGATTATTTGACTGTACAACATTAACTGACTGGTTTGTATAACTGAGACGGAGTGTGTTTACTGCGCGGTACGGACTGTATTTATGTGTTTTGTGTGGATCTCAGAACAAACAGCGATTATTTGACTGTACAACATTAACTGACTGGTTTGTATAACTGAGACGGAGTGTGTTTACTGCGCGGTACGGACTGTATTTATGTGTTTTGTGTGGATCTCAGAACACAGAACAAACAGCGATTATTTCACTGTACAGCATTAACTGACTGGTTTGTATAACTGAGACGGAGTGTGTTTACTGCGCGGTACGGACTGTATTTATGTGTTTTGTGTGGATCTCAGAACAAACAGCGATTATTTGACTGTACAACATTAACTGACTGGTTTGTATAACTGAGACGGAGTGTGTTTACTGCGCGGTACGGACTGTATTTATGTGTTTTGTGTGGATCTCAGAACAAACAGCGATTATTTGACTGTACAACATTAACTGACTGGTTTGTATAACTGAGACGGAGTGTGTTTACTGCGCGGTACGGACTGTATTTATGTGTTTTGTGTGGATCTCAGAACAAACAGCGATTATTTGACTGTACAACATTAACTGACTGGTTTGTATAACTGAGACGGAGTGTGTTTACTGCGCGGTACGGACTGTATTTATGTGTTTTGTGTGGATCTCAGAACAAACAGCGATTATTTGACTGTACAACATTAACTGACTGGTTTGTATAACTGAGACGGAGTGTGTTTACTGCGCGGTACGGACTGTATTTATGTGTTTTGTGTGGATCTCAGAACAAACAGCGATTATTTGACTGTACAACATTAACTGACTGGTTTGTATAACTGAGACGGAGTGTGTTTACTGCGCGGTACGGACTGTATTTATGTGTTTTGTGTGGATCTCAGAACAAACAGAGATTATTTGACTGTACAACATTAACTGACTGGTTTGTATAACTGAGACGGAGTGTGTTTACTGCGCGGTACGGACTGTATTTATGTGTTTTGTGTGGATCTCAGAACAAACAGCGATTATTTGACTGTACAACATTAACTGACTGGTTTGTATAACTGAGACGGAGTGTGTTTACTGCGCGGTACGGACTGTATTTATGTGTTTTGTGTGGATCTCAGAACACAGAACAAACAGCGATTATTTCACTGTACAGCATTAACTGACTGGTTTGTATAACTGAGACGGAGTGTGTTTACTGCGCGGTACGGACTGTATTTATGTGTTTTGTGTGGATCTCAGAACAAACAGCGATTATTTGACTGTACAACATTAACTGACTGGTTTGTATAACTGAGACGGAGTGTGTTTACTGCGCGGTACGGACTGTATTTATGTGTTTTGTGTGGATCTCAGAACAAACAGCGATTATTTCACTGTACAACATTAACTGACTGGTTTGTATAACTGAGACGGAGTGTGTTTACTGCGCGGTACGGACTGTATTTATGTGTTTTGTGTGGATCTCAGAACAAACAGCGATTATTTGACTGTACAACATTAACTGACTGGTTTGTGTAACTGAGACGGAGTGTGTTTACTGCGCGGTACGGACTGTATTTATGTGTTTTGTGTGGATCTCAGAACAAACAGCGATTATTTGACTGTACAACATTAACTGACTGGTTTGTATAACTGAGACGGAGTGTGTTTACTGCGCGGTACGGACTGTATTTATGTGTTTTGTGTGGATCTCAGAACACAGAACAAACAGCGATTATTTCACTGTACAGCATTAACTGACTGGTTTGTATAACTGAGACGGAGTGTGTTTACTGCGACGTAGGTGTGGAGTTTTATGCTGTTTATATAAATTCAATCCTTCATAAATTTGAAACTGTTTCTTCGATGCAACCACTTACGAAATGCTTAGAGTAAACTTAGCTGCTGCTGTGAAGCAGGACACCAAGTCGTACTGACATTATGTACGTTTGGCGTAGTTGGGCTTGTCAGATGGCAGGATAAGATTAAAGTGGCTTCCATAGAAATAGAGTGAGAGGGTGGCCGATGGAGTGTCCTTAGTTGCAACTAACTAACTAACTCCATGTAGCACAGTCCTTCCTGAGAAGCTAGCAGGTCGTCAGCTAGTCAAGAAATTCCCCGCGTTTTATGGAACCCGAAGGTTCATTACCGCACTCACAACAGCCCGCAACCTGTCCCTATCCTGAGCCATATCAATCTAGTCCATGACCCCATCACACTTCTTGAAGGCCCATTTTAATATTATCCTCCCATCTACGCCTGGGTCTTCCAAGTGGTCTCCTTCCCTCAGGTCTCCCCACCAAAATCCTGTATGCACCTCTGTCCTCACCCATACGTGCTATATACCCCGCCCACCTCATTCTGCTTGATTTGATCACCCGAATATATATTTGGTGATGAGTACAGATCATTAAGTTCCTCGTTATGTAGTCTTCTCCACTCCCCTGTTACCCCGTCCCTCTTAGGCCCAAATATCCCCCTCAGCACCCTATTCTCGAACACCCTCAGCATATGTTCCTCCCTCAGTGTGACAGACCAAGTTTCACACCCACACAAAACAACAGGCAATATTACAGTTCTATATATCTTAATCTTCGTATTTTTGGATAGCAAACTGTAAGACACAAGATCCTGCACCCAATGATAACAAGCATTCCCCAACTTCAATCTGCTCTTAATTTCTTCCTAAATGTAATTTCTATTCGTTACGTTTGTTCCCAAATATCTGAACTGTTCCACCCTTTCAATGGATTTATTATCTAGTTTATGTTGTGATTTTGTCCCACATTCTGATCTCCAGACATGACCATGTACTTAGTTCTGCTGTCCTGCATTCTGATCTCCAGACATGACCATGTACTTAGTTCTGCTGTCCTGCATTCTGATCTCCAGACATGACCATGTACTTAGTTCTGCTGTCCTGCATTCTGATCTCCAGACATGACCATGTACTTAGTTCTGCTGTCCTGCATTCTGATCTCCAGACATGACCATGTACTTAGTTCTGCTGTCCTGCATTCCGATATCCAGACATGACCATGTACTTAGTTCTGCTGTCATGCATTCTGATCTCCAGACATGACCATGTACTTAGTTCTGCTGTCCTGCATTCTGATCTCCAGACATGACCATGTACTTAGTTCTGCTGTCCTGCATTCTGATCTCCAGACATGACCATGTACTTAGTTCTGCTGTCATGCATTCTGATCTCCAGACATGACCATGTACTTAGTTCTGCTGTCCTGCATTCTGATCTCCAGACATGACCATGTACTTAGTTCTGCTGTCCTGCATTCCGATCTCCAGACATGACCATGTACTTAGTTCTGCTGTCCTGCATTCTGATCTCCAGACATGACCATGTACTTAGTTCTGCTGTCCTGCATTCCGATCTCCAGACATGACCATGTACTTAGTTCTGCTGTCCCACATTCCGATCTCCAGACATGACCATGTACTTAGTTTGCTGTCCCACATTCCGATCTCCAGACATGACCATATATTTAGTTTTCTCAGCATTTACTTCTAGACCAATCTCCTTACTAGCGACTACCAAAACTTCTGTGTTTCTCTTTATAGCATGTACACTTCCACCCAATATATTCCCATCATCACCATAAACCACAAGCTGATGTGTACCATTTAATTTCAAGCCCTCCTGGTGTGCCTGAACCCTCGTAATGGCATATTCCAAAGCAAAGTTGAAAAGCAATGGCGATAAAGCATCTCCTTGTTTCAAACCATTCTTAACATAATTGTGTCAGACAAATGTTTGCCTACCCGCACTCTGCTATAGGTTTCATTTAGACACATTTTTACTAGCCTTACTAGTTTCATAGCGATACCAAATTCAATAACAATATTATACAAGACCTCCTAACTGAATCATAGGCTTTCCTGAAGTCTATAAATAGCTGATGCACTGCCTCATTGTATTCCCATTTTTTCTCAAGTATTTGACGAATGTTGCAAAGAAACTGATAAATGTTTTGACTAGGTGAGTGAGTGTGTGTGAGTGTATAAATTAGGGAGTTAGCTGCTCGTTTGTTAGTTAGTAACTTAGCCGAGTTACTCGCAAGTGTTTTGATTTAATGTCACGTGAAAACACGGACTAACCTGTTTATTGTGCTTATAATTGGGGAGTCGAATACTTCTAAAGATTTACATTTTCGTAATTCGGATGTCCAGAATTTTCGTACGACTGTTACAAGTCCTTCTGAAACGACATATTTCAATCTTTTTAATAACAAATTCATTTCAGCCTACTTTACCGACTAAAATTTCACCATTATCAGGATTGTGTTGTGGAATCGGAAAACTAGTTTAAATTTCGCGTTTATATCTTTTAGCACTTTATATCGAGATATTTATATCTTTTAGCACTTTATATCGAGATATTTATATCTTTTAGCACTTTATATCGAGATATTTATATCTTTTAGCACTTTATATCGAGAGATATTTATATCTTTTAACACTTTATATCGAGATATTTATATCTTTTAGCACTTTATATCGAGATATTTATATCTTTTAGCACTTTATATCGAGATATTTATATCTTTTAGCACTTTATATCGAGATATTTATATCTTTTAGCACTTTATATCGAGATATTTATATCTTTTAGCACTTTATATCGAGATATTTATATCTTTTAGCACTTTATATCGAGATATTTATATCTTTTAGCACTTTATATCGAGATATTTATATCTTTTAGCACTTTATATCGAGATATTTATATCTTTTAGCACTTTATATCGAGATATTTATATCTTTTAGCACTTTATATCGAGATATTTATATCTTTTAGCACTTTATATCGAGATATTTATATCTTTTAGCACTTTATATCGAGATATTTATATCTTTTAGCACTTTATATCGAGATATTTATATCTTTTAGCACTTTATATCGAGATATTTTTAACAACTTTTTATTTATAAATGAAATATCACACCTAGAATGGGTTGAGTACTTGGTAAGGTTGGAGTTACTCATGGCCCTGATGACAAATATGACTGCCTTATTGGACGTGACGCCGTGTAGTTTGGTAGATTGATAGGCCTACCAACATTCCAGAGGAACTTGCTGTCTCCATCTTCAGAACTCAAGAGTCGCTACCTATCTACGAAACTACACGGCGTCATGCGACAGTGTTACATGAGTCATACATTGAGTACATTTGCACGAAGTCAAACTGTATCAGGTTGGCTTATTAAGCTGATATAGCAGTAGTGGTCGTGGCCTGTCGTATGATGGGGTTAAATTAATTGCCATGCGCTAACGACAACGTATCTAGCTAAATCACAAGCCCTGGAGGCTCATTCCCCCGCCCCTGTCTATCCTCGATGTTAAGAGCATGTGGAGCTATTACTCCACTCGCCCATACGTCTTATAGAGTTTATAACCCAGCTCCACGTGCATTGCATGGAGCGGATGACTTCTTCAGAATTTGATAAGTTTGTAGCTAGCGAAGAAATTCCGAGCTTTGTATGAACTTCCCATTTCCTTTCCGTTTTTGCAAGAGTGCAATATTTCCTCACAATGAAGGCTGTAAGCTCACTGAGCTACGCAAGAAGTCCCCTGCAATTTATGTGTCCCGAATGTCAGACTCATCATGCAGGCTAACCCGAACTGCAGCGTGTCTGGTACTGCGCCTGATATTCCGCTGCCCTGCAACGTTCCGTCTATAACGTAATTGCGTGTCCAGCATCTGCAGGCTGTGTGTCCAGCAACGCAGTATAATTTGCTTCCCTTTGTGTCTCCACAAAGAACCATGGGCCAATTTTCCTAACCACGTCTCTTCTGTAGTTTGCCGGTTTATTTGACGACCCGTTGCAAACATTCATTCTGAAACTGCGTCGACGGACGTAAGAAGGAATGAGATAAATAAGGGCGACCTTATTCTGGAGCGTAACGCCGTGTATTTCTTTAGACACCAGCGTTCCGAATTTAACTGACTTCTTCCCTGAGGATGGAAGCAGAAAATCCTTCTGAAGCATCGGTACAGATTTACAAGACTCGGCATAAAATAGTAATCTAATGCGGACCTGAGAGACATAGTAACAGAACCTGAAGATGGACGGACACTGCAACAGAACCTGAAGATGGACAGACATTGCAACAGAACCTGAAGATGGACAGACACGGCAACAGAACCTGAAGATGCAGCACAGCAACACCTGAAGATGAAAACACAGCAACAGCGCCTGAATGGACAGACACAGCAATGACCTGAAGATGGAGAGACACAGCAACAGCGCCTGAATATGGACAGACACAGCAACAGAACCTGAAGATGGAAGACACAGCAACAGCGCCTGAATATGGACAGACACAGCAACAGAACCTGAAGATGGACAGACACAGCAACAGAACCTGAAGATGGACAGACACAGTCAACTAGAACCTGAAGATGGACAGACACAGCAACAGAACCTGAAGATGGACAGACACGCAATAGACTGAAGATGGACAGACAGCAACAGAACTGAATGGACAGACACAGTAACAACCTGAAGATGACAGACACGGCAACAGAACATGAAGATGGACAGACACGGCAACAGAACCTGAAGATGGACAGACACGGCAACAGAACCTGAAGATGGACAGACACAGCAACAGAACCTGAAGATGGACAGACACAGCAACAGAACCTGAAGATGGACAGACACAGCAATAGAGCCTAAAGCAAGGACAGTTATCCCGTAGCATGGATCTGAGTCGTACTGACTGAACACGGCATTTGTTACGAATAAGCGATAAACACATTTCCGATTTGCAGGCTAGTGTATGAATACATTGCGACCGACGGAAGAAAAGTTGGTCGACCAAGCAAAAGATGGAGAGGCCAACACCCATAAATACGGAAAAGCCTGGAATGGCTTACGCGTATTACCTGCTGCTGCTGCTGATGACGTCGCAAGTACGAATCAGGAGCGTTAAACACCGTAGCGACGTACGTCAGACGTGATACACCAATGTGGTGGAGTGGTGTGACGGGAAATGGAGCGAAAGGTGCCGCTCAGATAGCAAGTTTAATTTAGGATTGTTATAGCTGATGTATACAGAAACGAAATATATACTCGTATGTATGTGTCCTTTTAGACGTTTATCAATGGGAAAATACGAGTTTATTGCGACGTCGATAAGAAGCGTAGTGACGTCACAGACGAGGACTAAATTGGGCCTTAGTATCACATTATGAGCGACAGAGTTGCTGGTTTTGATGAATCCATTGTCTAGGATTGTCTGATGGTGTCAAGTGAGGTAACGTGGGAAAAATGACAAGCATAAACTGGTTGGATGTGTCCTGATGTGTCCATGTGTCCTGGTGTGTCCATGTGTCCTGATGTGTCCATGTGTCCTGGTGTGTCCTGATATGTCCATGTGTCCTGATGTATCCATGTGTCCTGATGTGTCCTGGTGTGTCCATGTGTCCTGATGTGTCCATGTGTCCTGGTGTGTCCTGATATGTCCATGTGTCCTGATGTATCCATGTGTCCTGATGTGTCCTGGTGTGTCCATGTGTCCTGATGTGTCCATGTGTCCTGGTGTGTCCTGATATGTCCATGTGTCCTGATGTGTCCATATGTCCATGTGTCCTGGTGTGTCCATGTGTCCTGATGTGTCCATATGCCCATGTGTCCTGATATGTCCATGTGTCCTGATGTGTCCTGGTGTGTCCATGTGTCCTGATGTGTCCATGTGTCCTGGTGTGTCCTGATATGTCCATGTGTCCTGATGTATCCATGTGTCCTGATGTGTCCATATGTCCTGGTGTGTCCATGTGTCCTGATGTGTCCTGATGTGTCCATGTGTCCTGGTGTGTCCTGATATGTCCATGTGTCCTGATGTGTCCATGTGTCCTGATGTGTCCATGTGTCCTCATGTGTCCTGATGTGTCCATGTGTCCTGATGTGTCCATGTGTCCTGATGTGTCCTGATGTGTCCATGTGTCCATGTGTCCTGATGTGTCCTGATGTGTCCTGATGTGTCCATGTGTCCATGTGTCCTGATGTGTCCATGTGTCCTGATGTGTCCATGTGTCCTGATGTGTCCATGTGTCCATGTGTCCTGATGTGTCCATGTGTCCTGATGTGTCCATGTGTCCTCATGTGTCCATGTGTCCATGTGTCCTGATGTGTCCATGTGTCCTGATGTGTCCTGATGTGTCCATGTGTCCTGATGTGTCCATGTGTCCTGATGTGTCCATGTGTCCTGATGTGTCCATGTGTCCATGTGTCCTGATGTGTCCATGTGTCCTGATGTGTCCATGTGTCCTCATGTGTCCATGTGTCCATGTGTCCTGATGTGTCCATGTGTCCTGATGTGTCCTGATGTGTCCATGTGTCCTGATGTGTCCATGTGTCCTGATGTGTCCATGTGTCCTGATGTGTCCATGTGTCCTGATGTGTCCATGTGTCCATGTGTCCTGATGTGTCCATGTGTCCTGATGTGTCCATGTGTCCTGATGTGTCCATGTGTCCTGATGTGTCCATGTGTCCTGATGTGTCCATGTGTCCTGATGTGTCCATGTGTCCATGTGTCCTGATGTGTCCATGTGTCCTGATGTGTCCATGTGTCCTGATGTGTCCTGATGTGTCCATGTGTCCTGATGTGTCCATGTGTCCTGATGTGTCCATGTGTCCTGATGTGTCCATGTGTCCTGATGTGTCCTGATGTGTCCTGATGTGTCCATGTGTCCTGATGTGTCCATGTGTCCTGATGTGTCCATGTGTCCTGATGTGTCCATGTGTCCTGATGTGTCCATGTGTCCATGTGTCCTGATGTGTCCATGTGTCCTGATGTGTCCATGTGTCCTGATGTGTCCTGATGTGTCCATGTGTCCTGATGTGTCCATGTGTCCTGATGTGTCCATGTGTCCTGATGTGTCCATGTGTCCTGATGTGTCCATGTGTCCTGATGTGTCCATGTGTCCTCATGTGTCCATATGTTCTGACGTTGTGTGACAGACGGGTATCTTTTACTGAAGTGACACTGATGCACTAACGCCTGGCATTAAAGGCGGTCTGCAGCTCATTTGAACCGCTGTAGGCAAGTTTATAGGCTGTTGTGGTGGTGGGGGGAGGTGTGAGTGGCTGTCCTGAATAACTCGTTTTATGTACAATCAACAGGATTTAATAGAAAATTTGCCTGTTTTGGTTTTTTTAAAGCTGATACAAAGTGGGTAAACTTGTTGCCTAGAGACAGATAAGTCTATTTTACGCGTTCCCGTGTCTCTGTTTTAGGATGTTTCCTGTCAGGATGTCAAGCAATTTAAAATAACACTTACAGTTAAAACAAAAACACATCATATCTCGATATTAACAGTGATGCCAAGTGGGTAACCAACAATGTTTTCCACAGTGGTAGAGTGTTCCCACATGACTCAGAGGATTCACGTCTTCTAGTTTTGACGTCGTGTCGCTGGGTTCGTGTTTCCCGACGTTTCGAACGACCCTAATTTCTTTATCTTCAACGGTCAAGAAGTCCAGAGACACACGCTGGGAGTCACTCAGTCAGTGACACAAACTGATCACAGAAGACTCGAATCCTCTGTGACTCAGCTCTTGACAGCACTTACACAAAACGAGAAACAACACGCCAAGTGACTTTCATATGAAACTGTGTGTCCTGCTCTGCAGTGGGTAGACATTTGTGACATTTAAGACCAATATGTCCTGTGGAAACAATTACAGACGTTTTAAAGGCCGTATTTCGTACCACAACAAAGAGAACCGCCAACGGTTTCCATTACCGTATATTGACTTTACCTGTGGCATGTCTGTCTGTCTGTCTGTCCACTTGTGTCCTGCATTCTTTAGAGACAACTCATAAGGCCAGAAACTTCATGTGAACTCACAGTTTCGCTAATTACTCACTCTAAGAAGTTAAAGTTGCTAAACCGACAGCTTGAGAGATGTTATTCGCCAACGTAACACACTGCAATACCGACCAAAGCTAGTTATTCCGATTTTCATTACACTTAACCACTACAAATCTCACCAAAACTACTGATAAAATTTGAAGCTTCTTTCTCATATTTCCCAATGTGTCATGGCTGCCACAGACAGACAGACAGACGTAGCAACCTCTTCTATTTTATATATCTGGTGAAAATCTGAATTTTCCAAGCAGCCTCCCATATAACATTTTTAAAAGAGAACGTATCCGACAGTCCAGGAGCGGACAGGGAGACATATGACGTATTAAAGAATACCAAAGTTGTAGGTCTGTTGTTAGGAAGACGCATGTCAGAACACTGTAATAATATCGACAGGTCTTCGCAACGCAGTCCAGTTAGCTGTTTCGTTCACAAAGCGCTTTCCTTGGTGAGGAAAATGTCTGGACGACAGGATAATACAATAAATTGGTTCGGCAGCATTCCCCTTTGTCCGTATTGTATTCAATTCTTCATCCACCAATCATCCTGTCATTCAGCGGCCTGTAATCTGATGTAATGAGCGCAACTCGTGTTACAGTAACAATTGAATGGCGATACAAGCAGCTGCCTACTTACCGCGTTATATGGCCATTAAATTGTCGATATGTACACAGCGTGGTGCTGGAGAAGAATGGAGATCAGTGGGGCCGATCGTGTGAGAGAGGAAGTGTTACATAGAGTGAAGGAGGAGAGGAATATCGTACATACAATAAAAAGAAGAAAGGCTAACTGGATTGGTCACATCTTGCGTAGGAACTGCCTTCTGAAACATGTGATTGAAGGAAAGTTAGAGGAAGGATAGAAATGACGGGAAGACGAGGGAGAAGACGTAAGCAGCTACTGGATGACCTTAAGGAAAAGAGGAGATACTGGAAATTGAAAGAGGAAGCACTACATCGCACTGTGTGGAGAACTCGCTTTGGAAGAGGCTACGGACCTGTCGTAAGACAGACTACAGAATGAAGAGGCTACGGACCTGTCGTAAGACAGACTGCAGAATGAAGAGGCTACGGACCTGTCGTAAGACAGACTGCAGAATGAAGAGGCTACGGACCTGTCGTAAGACAGACTACAGAATGAAGAGGCTACGGACCTGTCGTAAGACAGACTGCAGAATGAAGAGGTTACGGACCTGTCGTAAGACAGACTGCAGAATGAAGAGGCTACGGACCTGTCGTAAGACAGACTGCAGAATGAAGAGGGGGACCTGTCGTAAGACAGACTGCAGAATGAAGAGGCTACGGACCTGTCGTAAGACAGACTGCAGAATGAAGAGGCTACGGACCTGTCGTAAGACAGACTACAGAAAGAAGAGGCTACGGACCTGTCGTAAGACAGACTGCAGAATGAAGAGGCTACGGACCTGTCGTAAGACAGACTGCAGAAAGAAGGCTACGGACCTGTCGTAAGACAGACTGCAGAATGAAGAGGCTACGGACCTGTCGTAAGACAGACTGCAGAAAGAAGAGGCTACGGACCTGTCGTAAGACAGACTGCAGAAAGAAGAGGCTACGGACCTGTCGTAAGACAGACTGCAAAATGAATGAATGTACACAGCAGAAATACAACATTGCAAGAAACTTAGCTACCTGGGCAGGAAGCAGTGACGCAGTTTGAAGCATCCGTCTGTCACTGGCAGTTCCGTCAGCAAATCGCCGCGGTGTTCTCTCTGCAATGAAGAGCTCTTACAAGAAGGTGTATTACGTTACGCGGAAATTGGATTGCCAGGTGTGTTAGCGGCATTGTGCCAGGAAGCCTTTGTCCGTGACCAGCATAGCGTGTTCAAGGAACCACATTTGAGCGGTCGGTGCTTAAGGTGGCATCATGTAGTGCCTCAGTTTGTTTCGTGATATCGGTATGTGGAGGCACAGTAAGGCGTAAAGTTATTGGGACACAGCTGACTGTGGCTATTGTGCGAAACGTCGAAGATAAGAGAGAAGGACAGAACGTGTAACTACGATGTATGAGGGAAAGAGCCATTTGGAGCACTTGGAAGTATATGGGAGGATAATATGAAATGGAATTTGAGTTAAAAATAGAAGTGTGTGAACTGAATTCGTGTGACGCAGTGTAAGGACCAGCAGCGGGCTGCTCTAACATGGCAATATACTGTCGGGCTTTGTAAACTGCTGTGAGTTTCGTAACTAGCTGACAAACTGTTAGCTTATCAAGGAAGAGTTTGACACCTCCGTGTGTTACAAAGTGAATTTTTTTCCTGACTTGTGTTTTCATAAGGGGGGGGGGTCTTTGGGATGTGAAAAATTAATTTAGGGGGTTCTCCTCGACAGAAATCTCGGTAGACACTGCCTATAATATTTTAATTGACACACAAATTTACCAACAATTGTAAAAATTGTATATTTATTAGACAATGCTCCTTACATGTTTCGGCCATATATCCTGGCCATCTTCAGGGAGCTACAAATTTGGTCGACGTTTACAACGTGTCTGGGAACTTGTCACAGATAATTGGCACATATATATATAATATAATGTAATAACAATTAAATGATAATTGCCACTATATAAGTCGTTAGTATATAAATAAGTAGCTATAATGATAAAGTTCTACTTTAATTTACCTGTGATGTTGACACATTTTCTTCATTTAGACTGTATGGCATAACCCTTTATTTAGGTACTCCGAGTTTGCACCATGAATTAATTAATTTCATTATACTCTGTGATACTGACAATGTAAGCAACCATAACCCTGGCGAATAGCGGATACACTTTTTAAGATAAAACACCAACAAATGCACAAATCATAAGGTGCAAATTTGCTCCCTATATCATGATTTACCCTACGCGTTTCAGCTCCTCATGAGCCATCATCAGGGGTTATTTTCTCTATTATAAAAGATGCTTTACAAATGCTGCATCTGTGGATGGCACTTTTGATTATGCACTATTTTGGGCATAAAACACTTGTTCATAAGTTAAAAACACACGAGTCATAAATCAAAGTTAAAATGATGGTTTGTTAAAAAATCTTGTTAAAAGCACTGTTCACTGCGTCTATTGTATAAAAATTGTTTGCACTTCTAAAAGTTACAGCAGATCACACACTGCACCGTGCTGGTTGCGATGGACTTTGACGTGTACCGGCAATAGCTTTCCGTTGTTGTCATCCTGCTTAATATGTCATAGTGCAGTCCTCTCGATGTTGTGGTATTAACGCGTAGGGTAAATCATGATATAGGGAGCAAATTTGCACCTTATAATTTGTGCATTTGTTGGTGTTTTATCTTATATAATAAAATGCACGGTGAATTAAAACTTAAAATAGCGGATACACTGTTTGCATGCATTAACATTGTACTGTTCAAAGTGTTTGGAATTGTGGTCCTCGAAGAAACAAGAAAGAGAAGTTTGGGAAAGTTGAAAATGTGAAGGAGACAAGTGAGGTTTGATTTGGGTCGGAAGAGGCAGTGTGGCCTAATTCTCTGAATTAATGATTTGATAATTTTAATGTTTGTGTTCTGGCGTTATAAAGCTGTTTGCTGTTCATTGAACATGCAAAGTTGAGCGTCATAGTGTTAACTGCTGCAAATGGCAGATCCTCTGTACTTCTGCAATCTGAGCCCTGCGGCGTCAGTTGAAATTATAATGCACTGGTGAATCCCCAGAAACAAGCCGTAACAAACCGCAACATTCCGCCACAAGCAATGGAGCGGAATGATAGAAGTTGCAAACTTAGCTGTCTTCTTCATGCAACAGGTCTGTTGCTGTTGTAGGCTTCACACAGCGGGAAGATGTTACAGTTTGCAGCAGAGATCACTAATGACTGTTGGCTGTATAGATAGACAACAGCAAATGGGGGAATGTCTTTAGCCGTTTATGGACTTGTGTTAACCTGAATTACATTTAAACATTCAGTCCGTACCGCGCAGTAAACACACTCCGTCTCAGTTATACAAACCGGTCAGTTAATGTTGTACAGTGAAATAATCGCTGTTTGTTCTGAGATCCACACAAAACACATAAATACAGTCCGTACCGCGCAGTAAACACACTCCGTCTCAGTTATACAAACCGGTCAGTTAATGTTGTACAGTGAAATAATCGCTGTTTGTTCTGAGATCCACACAAAACACATAAATACAGTCCGTACCGCGCAGTAAACACACTCCGTCTCAGTTATACAAACCAGTCAGTTAATGTTGTACAGTGAAATAATCGCTGTTTGTTCTGAGATCCACACAAAACACATAAATACAGTCCGTACCGCGCAGTAAACACACTCCGTCTCGGTTATACAAACCAGTCAGTTAATGCTGTACAGTGAAATAATCGCTGTTTGTTCTGAGATCCACACAAAACACATAAATACAGTCCGTACCGCGCAGTAAACACACTCCGTCTCAGTTATACAAACCAGTCAGTTAATGTTGTACAGTGAAATAATCGCTGTTTGTTCTGAGATCCACACAAAACACATAAATACAGTCCGTACCGCGCAGTAAACACACTCCGTCTCAGTTATACAAACCAGTCAGTTAATGCTGTACAGTGAAATAATCGCTGTTTGTTCTGAGATCCACACAAAACACATAAATACAGTTCGTACCGCGCAGTAAACACACTCCGTCTCAGTTATACAAACCAGTCAGTAAATGCTGTACAGTGAAATAATCGCTGTTTGTTCTGAGATCCACACAAAACACATAAATACACTGTGTGGGCAGAACGTAGAATTTGTGATTGTTAAACTGTTGGTACATATAGTAACCACTGGGCTTTAGATGGTTAATGCATACCAATCAGGAAACCCATGTAATGACGCCCTGTTTTGGACACAGAGCTACACTGTGCCGCATATATATATGTATATATATATATATATATATATATATATATATATATATATTTCGAACCAACTGACTGCAGGTAAGCTAATTAGAAGAACAGTAAAACTGTTACGTGGCTTTGCAGAATGAGGGTCGGTAAGTGTGCCCAGACGATGAGGGGAAAAGGAAAGAGGACGCCTTGTCTTGGTTTTGCCTTGTTTTATTAATAATAATGACAAAGACAGCTATTATAGTCTTTTTCTCCGTTTTGTCTACCGTCATTCTTTTTATATTAAGCCGATTTTAATTTAGCATGCTAACTTTCATGTCCATTCTATCTTGAAGTCTCATTTCCTTGCTGGTTCATTTACCACCTTTCCATTTCCACTTTTTGTTTCTCTTGAAAGTTTCTCATCTATTCTCTGTAACATGTACGCTTATCTCTTTTTTAACTACGGGAGTGGTTTGGGAGACATTTTGATACTCTGCCACTCAGAGAAACATAAAATGGAAGTCACGTGTAACAGTTGAACGCGCCAGTTACTTATGTGAATGTGTGACACCGATCGAGCGTACGTAACGCGTGTCTGCAAAACATGCCGCGGATTTACATGCACCTGTCACAGTTGATTGACATAGCTCAGCGCGTGGCGCACCTGATGCGTGTTTAGGAAGCTGAATATGTAACCTTTCTGAACACGGTCCGTAAATACACACACCGCCTACTGTAAACTTTAACACTTAACCTGGACCGGCCACGGTTATTCGCAGGATTCTCATCACGGCGGCCCGAGTTCTGTCCCAGGCCAGTCAATGTGTGATTTGTGGTAAAGAAGTGGCACTGAGACAGGTTTATTTTTTCCGAGTAGTTTGGTCTTACCCTGTCAGTATTTCCCCACAGTGTTCATTCATTCATCTATCAACTGTATGCAATACTTAGGTCCTTATGTACGTTCGAGTGTCGTTTATATATTATAACGTACAGTCACCCCACACGCACAGCCTTGAAAAGACATACACAGCGGCATCACATCACACAAGATATGGAATACGGAGTCGAATAAAACTACGCCAGTAGTTCCGTAAAAAAGTGAATATTACGAACAGCCCAAAACTTTTAAAACATTTTTAAAACAGTTTTTTAAACATACATCTACGTGAGATTTTAAGATTCTAATAGACTACAGTATACATCGTACAATTTTAAAAGAGTTTTGAACTTCATTCACCTATGGCTTTTTATATTTTAACAGACTATTGTACATATTGTGTATTTGTTTTTAATATGTAAATAATTGGTAGCACACGACAACCCCTGAAGATGGAACCTTAGAGTTCCGAAACACGTGTAGGGTGAGGGGTAACAGGCCAGAATAAAATTGGTCAATATAGTGCATTAGTCGGTTTTATTATTTGATTAGAAAATGCACGGTGTTAATACTGTGAAACGTATATAGACACTCAGCTGAAATTTTAAGAGGAAAATCTGGCAACTGCGATCACACATTACAAATCTTAGGGACATTTTGAAATCACAATTACACTGAACATTTACGGCATGTAACTTCGTAGGCAAAGGCCGAGGCTGCAATACAGACTGCGGCCAACTTCGTGTCGGACGTGCCTAAGTCCCACACATTCTGATATAAACTACACCCTATTTTGTGTGTGCGTGAGTGTGTGTGTGTGTGTCGAACAGGACGACGGACGGGCTTTGGTAAGCCAGGTAAATTTACCACAAAATAATTTATTGGGAAATGGGTTGCCAAATTTTGACATGCCGACATATATTTTGGAAGCTTCCCACCGTGTCTGTTCTTCCAAACCACATCCTTTCGGAGGTTGTTTCTGTTTCCTTCATCAAGCGAAGAATCTGACGGTGGAGAACGCTAAGTTCTTAGTTCGAGATTTGCCGCAGTGTAACCTTTAGGAGAAAACTGCTACCGCCATAGTCAGGTAACCCTAAATTTGAGGGCAGTAGAATCCTCTAAAGCAATGTTACCTATATACCAGAACGCACGGTGTTACATCCAATGGCACTCCGCTAGGCTGCAGTGTTCCTCTAAAGCAATGTTACCTATATACCAGAACGCACGGTGTTACATCCAATGACACTCCGCTAGGCTGCAGTGCTCCTCTAAAGCAATGTTACCTATCTACCAGAACGCACGGTGTTACATCCAATGACACTCCGCTAGGCTGCAGTGCTCCTCTAAAGCAATGTTACCTATATACCAGAACGCACGGTGTTACATCCAATGACACTCCGCTAGGCTGCAGTGCTCCTCTAAAGCAATGTTACCTATATACCAGAACGCACGGTGTTACATCCAATGACACTCCGCTAGGCTGCAGTGCTCCTCTAAAGCAATGTTACCTATATACCAGAACGCACGGTGTTACATCCAATGGCACTCCGCTAGGCTGCAGTGCTCCTCTAAAGCAATGTTACCTATATACCAGAACGCACGGTGTTACATCCAATGGCACTCCGCTAGGCTGCAGTGCTCCTCTAAAGCAATGTTACCTATATACCAGAACGCACGGTGTTACATCCAATGACACTCCGCTAGGCTGCAGTGCTCCTCTAAAGCAATGTTACCTATATACCAGAACGCACGGTGTTACATCCAATGACACTCCGCTAGGCTGCAGTGCTCCTCTAAAGCAATGTTACCTATATACCAGAACGCACAGTGTTACATCCAATGACACTCCGCTAGGCTGCAGTGCTCCTCTAAAGCAATGTTACCTATATACCAGAACGCACGGTGTTACATCCAATGACACTCCGCTAGGCTGCAGTGCTCCTCTAAAGCAATGTTACCTATATACCAGAACGCACGGTGTTACATCCAATGGCACTCCGCTAGGCTGCAGTGCTCCTCTAAAGCAATGTTACCTATATACCAGAACGCACGGTGTTACATCCAATGGCACTCCGCTAGGCTGCAGTGCTCCTCTAAAGCAATGTTACCTATATACCAGAACGCACGGTGTTACATCCAATGGCACTCCGCTAGGCTGCAGTGCTCCTCTAAAGCAATGTTACCTATATACCAGAACGCACGGTGTTACATCCAATGGCACTCCGCTAGGCTGCAGTGCTCCTCTAAAGCAATGTTACCTATATACCAGAACGCACGGTGTTACATCCAATGGCACTCCGCTAGGCTGCAGTGCTCCTCTAAAGCAATGTTACCTATATACCAGAACGCACGGTGTTACATCCAATGGCACTCCGCTAGGCTGCAGTGCTCCTCTAAAGCAATGTTACCTATATACCAGAACGCACGGTGTTACATCCAATGGCACTCCGCTAGGCTGCAGTGCTCCTCTAAAGCAATGTTACCTATATACCAGAACGCACGGTGTTACATCCAATGGCACTCTCTAGGCTGCAGTGCTCCTCTAAAGCAATGTTACCTATATACCAGAACGCACGGTGTTACATCAATGGCACTCGCTAGGCTGCAGTGCTCCTCTAAAGCAATGTTACCTATATACCAGAACGCACGGTGTTACATCCAATGGCACTCCTAGGCTGCAGTGCTCCTCTAAAGCAATGTTACCTATATACCAGAACGCACGGTGTTACATCCAATGGCACTCCTCTAGGCTGCAGTGCTCCTCTAAAGCAATGTTACCTATATACCAGAACGCACGGTGTTACATCCAATGGCACTCCTCTAGGCTGCAGTGCTCCTCTAAAGCAATGTTACCTATATACCAGAACGCACGGTGTTACATCCAATGGCACTCCCTAGGCTGCAGTGCTCCTCTAAAGCAATGTTAACCTATATACCAGAACGCACGGTGTTACATCCAATGGCACTCCTCTAGGCTGCAGTGCTCCTCTAAAGCAATGTTACCTATATACCAGAACGCACGGTGTTACATCCAATGGCACTCCCTAGGCTGCAGTGCTCCTCTAAAGCAATGTTACCTATATACCAGAACGCACGGTGTTACATCCAATGGCACTCCTGCTAGGCTGCAGTGCTCCTCTAAAGCAATGTTACCTATATACCAGAACGCACGGTGTTACATCCAATGGCACTCCTCTAGGCTGCAGTGCTCCTCTAAAGCAATGTTACCTATATACCAGAACGCACGGTGTTACATCCAATGGCACTCCGCTAGGCTGCAGTGCTCCTCTAAAGCAATGTTACCTATATACCAGAACGCACGGTGTTACATCCAATGGCACTCCCTAGGCTGCAGTGCTCCTCTAAAGCAATGTTACCTATATACCAGAACGCACGGTGTTACATCCAATGGCACTCCCTAGGCTGCAGTGCTCCTCTAAAGCAATGTTACCTATATACCAGAACGCACGGTGTTACATCCAATGGCACTCCGCTAGGCTGCAGTGCTCCTCTAAAGCAATGTTACCTATATACCAGAACGCACGGTGTTACATCCAATGGCACTCCGCTAGGCTGCAGTGCTCCTCTAAAGCAATGTTACCTATATACCAGAACGCACGGTGTTACATCCAATGGCACTCCGCTAGGCTGCAGTGCTCCTCTAAAGCAATGTTACCTATATACCAGAACGCACGGTGTTACATCCAATGGCACTCCTCTAGGCTGCAGTGCTCCTCTAAAGCAATGTTACTTATATACCAGAACGCACGGTGTTACATCCAATGGCACTCCGCTAGGCTGCAGTGCTCCTCTAAAGCAATGTTACTATATACCAGAACGCACGGTGTTACATCCAATGGCACTCCGCTAGGCTGCAGTGCTCCTCTAAAAGCAATGTTACCTTATATACCAAACGCACGGTGTTACATCCAATGGCACTACCCGCTAGGCTGCAGTGCTCCTCTAAAGCAATGTTACTTATATACCAGAACGCACGGTGTTACATCCAATGGCACTCCGCTAGGCTGCAGTGCTCCTCTAAAGCAATGTTACCTATATACCAGAACGCACGGTGTTACATCCAATGGCACTCCGCTAGGCTGCAGTGCTCCTCTAAAGCAATGTTACCTATATACCAGAACGCACGGTGTTACATCCAATGGACACTCCGCTAGGCTGCAGTGCTCCTCTAAAGCAATGTTACCTATATACCAGAACGCACGGTGTTACATCCAATGGCACTCCGCTAGGCTGCAGTGCTCCTCTAAAGCAATGTTACTATATACCAGAACGCACGGTGTTACATCCAATGCACTCCGCTAGGCTGCAGTGCTCCTCTAAAGCAATGTTACCTATATACCAGAACGCACGGTGTTACATCCAATGGACACTCCGCTAGGCTGCAGTGCTCCGGCTCGCTGCTCCGCGGTCAAGCAATGACCACCACTTCGTTAGTGCAGTTCTGTTCGCCAGTGATATGGCTAACCACAGACAGGTGTCCGAATTCATGAAGGGCAGAGTTACGGCTTAGTGCTAAGTGCTGCAGTACGACTGGAACTTTAATTAAATAGTTCGGAGCGACAGACACCACGACGGCGAACATTCCGGCACGAACGTTGCTGTGAAGCGTGCAGTAAGGTCCATTAGGACGAACTGCTGGTTCGTAATTCACAGTGCTCATTAAACCGATCAACGTGTCAGTACGGAGCAGCGATGGCTCAGTCGGTATAGTGTCTAGGCTACCGAGCGGTCTGGATTTCCATTCCGGCAGGAGCAACAGGCTTTTGTCTTCTGCTAAACTTCCAGGCCGTCTGTGGCGCGCACAACCACGACGTCTTTCGCCGGGCCTGAAGCGGCAGAGGCCTGGCAACTGGATTCCGTTAGAGCCGAGGGCAAGAATATTTGGAGCTATACTTCCACTCCCCCACGCGCCTTCATGGCGTAGTACTTAAGAGTACAAGAAAAAATTTACGTATTATTTAGCTGTCATTGTGGAAATGTGATGCGTGAAACTGCATCATTCAATCATTGTCCACCTTAGGACTATTTTTGGTATCAAGTTACGTTCGAAAGTGTTTTAAAAATTTAGGTTTCAGTAACGGACGACTTTTGTGTCATATTGTACGAGGTACAGTCTGTACAGTTTGAACGTGACTTTTAGCACACACAGCTAGACAGATGCATCTATAAAATAGATAGCTATGAACTGATCTATCTGTAATTTGTAGACATACACAGCTGGCATTTCTCTAGGAAGGTAAATCCTGGACATTCACGCTTCCCCAACCCCCACCACATAATAATAATAATGTAACGCAATCCCATTACAGGCCTGGACAGGCCCTTAGTGTTCCAGAAGGTTGAGGCTCGCAGATTTATAGACAATCGGCACATGAAGGTGGTAAGGTTGTCAGCCCTATGCACCGGCCGCCTTTACCCTCCAGGAAATACTCCTGGTACTCATTTCTGTTAGAGGCTGAGTCGACCCCAGGGCCATAGTGCGACCAAAAGGATTATGTCAATGAAAAAATTCCAGTGACACCATCGGGAATCGAACCCGCGACCTTCCGCCTCAACCAACTGCGCCACCGCGTGTCCCTAATAATAATAATAATAATAATAATAATAATAATGTAGCCTCTTAACTCGACGGGCAGTCACGTATAAGTTAGATGCCTTTCAGTTACGCAATAAATTCTCCTCGTCTTATACAATAACAAATTTCATTACCGTTTGCAAAAGAGCTCCTCGCTGGTCCCTGCTCTGAGCCAGATGAACTCTGCCCATTTAAAGACTATCCTAATGGCGGTCTATTTTCAAGGCCTAAGCGTGCCAGATGGCTCATTTCCTGCAGGTTTACTGACAGACGTTTCGTGTACATGCCCTGCCCTTCGTGTTATACTACCAGCACCACATAACGGTTAAATCAGCGACGGTATGGCGTCCCCTTGCTTCAGACCATTGTCGTCACAAACTGTATCACACAACAGTCCTATATGTGTTTAGCTGCAGTTCATTTAAACACATAACAGTGTCTGTGTAACAAACTGCACGGCGTCGCATTCTAACACAATGAAGCTCCCATTTACTAACACACTTCATTTAATATTTGTTACTGTACGGCAGACAGCGTGCATGCTGTGACTGTACCTTTCTTGATGTCGTTATTACACGCAAGGTTTGGGACACCTTTTTTCTTGTTCACGCACGTTGACCACAGTCAGAGAACGTAGCACGTTCAAAAACGTGCTACGTTCGATGGAACTTCTTTCACAATTTCTGGTTTGTGTTTAAATGGTGTAGTGTGTGTTTGTCTTGGGACGTGCGTGCGTGCAGTATGTCACTGCGACTAATGCGATAAAGCAAACACCAACTTGCACGCCTGCAGTATGTCACTGCGACTAATGCGATAAAACAAACACCAACTTGCACGCCTGCAGTATGTCACTGCGACTAATGCGATAAAACAAACACCAACTTGCACGCCTGCAGTATGTCACTGCGACTAATGCGATAAAACAAACACCAACTTGCACGCCTGCAGTATGTCACTGCGACTAATGCGATAAAACAAACACCAACTTGCACGCCTGCAATATGTCACTGCGACTAATGCGATAAAACAAACACCAACTTGCACGCCTGCAATATGTCACTGCGACTAATGCGATAAAACAAACACCAACTTGCACGCCTGCAATATGTCACTGCGACTAATGCGATAAAACAAACACCAACTTGCACGCCTGCAATATGTCACTGCGACTAATGCGATAAAACAAACACCAACTTGCACGCCTGCAATATGTCACTGCGACTAATGCGATAAAACAAACACCAACTTGCACGCCTGCAATATGTCACTGCGACTAATGCGATAAAACAAACACCAACTTGCACGCCTGCAATATGTCACTGCGACTAATGCGATAAAACAAACACCAACTTGCACGCCTGCAGTATGTCACTGCGACTAATGCGATAAAACAAACACCAACTTGCACGCCTGCAATATGTCACTGCGACTAATGCGATAAAACAAACACCAACTTGCACGCCTGCAGTATGTCACTGCGACTAATGCGATAAAACAAACACCAACTTGCACGCCTGCAATATGTCACTGCGACTAATGCGATAAAACAAACACCAACTTGCACGCCTGCAATATGTCACTGCGACTAATGCGATAAAACAAACACCAACTTGCACGCCTGCAATATGTCACTGCGACTAATGCGATAAAACAAACACCAACTTGCACGCCTGCAATATGTCACTGCGACTAATGCGATAAAACAAACACCAACTTGCACGCCTGCAATATGTCACTGCGACTAATGCGATAAAACAAACACCAACTTGCACGCCTGCAATATGTCACTGCGACTAATGCGATAAAACAAACACCAACTTGCACGCCTGCAGTATGTCACTGCGACTAATGCGATAAAACAAACACCAACTTGCACGCCTGCAATATGTCACTGCGACTAATGCGATAAAACAAACACCAACTTGCACGCCTGCAGTATGTCACTGCGACTAATGCGATAAAACAAACACCAACTTGCACGCCTGCAATATGTCACTGCGACTAATGCGATAAAACAAACACCAACTTGCACGCCTGCAGTATGTCACTGCGACTAATGCGATAAAACAAACACCAACTTGCACGCCTGCAATATGTCACTGCGACTAATGCGATAAAACAAACACCAACTTGCACGCCTGCAATATGTCACTGCGACTAATGCGATAAAACAAACACCAACTTGCACGCCTGCAGTATGTCACTGCGACTAATGCGATAAAACAAACACCAACTTGCACGCCTGCAGTATGTCACTGCGACTAATGCGATAAAACAAACACCAACACTGTGTTGCGATGTTTGACGACGCTGCTCAACACTAAAGTCTTCTAGCATTTTAAGGTTTCACCTTGAAGAAAAGTCTGTAAATGTTTACCAGTCGAGACGGCGTAACACATCAGGAGACTTAAAACTTACAAAATCTTCTTGCTTGAATTTAGTATCAGTGATCTCTAATAATAATCAGAAGGTCCTGTGTTCTTGTTGTCTGTCTGTCCAATTTTCTAGGTTTCTCAGTCTCAGGCTCTGTTGCTAGGCAAACACATCCAATTTTACAGTTCAAAGCAGTGTAGGCCTATGTCCACCGCTGTTGCCTGGCGAAAGTTTAAATGCACCAGAAGTCACCACGTGGCTCCGCAGCGGTAAATGTGCCCTTTGTGCACTTCCGGCAAGCTTTCTTTACTTTTTGTTCCGTGGAAACAACATTGACGTGATTGTTGACACAAGCAATTGTGTTATTGTGTGATTGTTGACATAAGCAATTGTGTTATTGTGTGATTGTTGACACAAGCAATTGTGTTATTGTGTGATTGTTGACATAAGCAATTGTGTTATTGTGTGATTGTTGACATAAGCAATTGTGTTATTGTGTGATTGTTGACACAAGCAATTGTGTTATTGTGTGATTGTTGACATAAGCAATTGTGTTATTGTGTGATTGTTGACATAAGCAATTGTGTTATTGTGTGATTGTTGACACAAGCAATTGTGTTATTGTGTGATTGTTGACATAAGCAATTGTGTTATTGTGTGATTGTTGACATAAGCAATTGTGTTATTGTGTGATTGTTGACACAAGCAATTGTGTTATTGTGTGATTGTTGACATAAGCAATTGTGTTATTGTGTGATTGTTGACATAAGCAATTGTGTTATTGTGTGATTGTTGACACAAGCAATTGTGTTATTGTGTGATTGTTGACATAAGCAATTGTGTTATTGTGTGATTGTTGACACAAGCAATTGTGTTATTGTGTGATTGTTGACATAAGCAATTGTGTTATTGTGTGATTGTTGACATAAGCAATTGTGTTATTGTGTGATTGTTGACACAAGCAATTGTGTTATTGTGTGATTGTTGACATAAGCAATTGTGTTATTGTGTGATTGTTGACATAAGCAATTGTGTTATTGTGTGATTGTTGACATAAGCAATTGTGTTATTGTGTGATTGTTGACACAAGCAATTGTGTTATTGTGTGATTGTTGACATAAGCAATTGTGTTATTGTGTGATTGTTGACATAAGCAATTGTGTTATTGTGTGATTGTTGACACAAGCAATTGTGTTATTGTGTGATTGTTGACATAAGCAATTGTGTTATTGTGTGATTGTTGACATAAGCAATTGTGTTATTGTGTGATTGTTGACACAAGCAATTGTGTTATTGTGTGATTGTTGACATAAGCAATTGTGTTATTGTGTGATTGTTGACATAAGCAATTGTGTAATTGTGTGATTGTTGACATAAGCAATTGTGTTATTGTGTGATTGTTGACACAAGCAATTGTGTTATTGTGTGATTGTTGACATAAGCAATTGTGTTATTGTGTGATTGTTGACATAAGCAATTGTGTTATTGTGTGATTGTTGACATAAGCAATTGTGTTATTGTGTGATTGTTGACACAAGCAATTGTGTTATTGTGTGATTGTTGACATAAGCAATTGTGTTATTGTGTGATTGTTGACATAAGCAATTGTGTTATTGTGTGATTGTTGACACAAGCAATTGTGTTATTGTGTGATTGTTGACACAAGCAATTGTGTTGTGTGATTGTTGACACAAGCAATTGTGTTATTTCAGTATAGTTTATTGTAATAAAATTTCGGACAAAGCATTCATGGGTTTATAAATAATTGTGATCATAAGTAGGCAACAATATCTTACAAATAACTTGAAGATAGATGTCTGGCATCAAACCTTTCACTCAGTACCATAGTAATGGCGGACTTTTACAGGATCCTTTTAAGCCATACTATTGCGTCCTTTCCTGTGAAAAGCGTCATTCCCTCTGACTATTCTTCTGACCGCCAATGACAGCACGAAGCAGCCTCTTTGTGCTTTTTAATACTACGTATTACGCTTGTCAACGTCGTTATTTGTACAGACGTTACACAGTGACGTCACAATAGTGCCACAATTTTGTTTTACCCAAATTGTAACCTTGTAAAGATGGAATCCGGTAAAAACCACGTAAGTTCCGCTGTACGAGCACCTGACATCTTTGCAACAGTAAGCGTGGAGAGGGCAGGGCCAATTGTATTATTGCAAGCGCACAATATGTGTGTCAGTCTGTCTGTCTGTCAGACAGTTTGTTCATTCGCTCAGGTAAGTCTTCAGCGTTTCAAAATTAATACGTCGGATAATATATTATCAGCATGGGATAATCATTGTGGATAGTGCATCTATAGGTGTTGACGCCGTGCGGTCTGGGAGGTTCACTGCCTTTATCTTCAGGGTTGAAATGAACACGACTGACAAATTACGTGTTTGTATAAACGGGGGGGAATGACAGGGACACGAGACGTTTGTATAAACGGAGGGGAATGACAGGGACACGAGACGTTTGTATAAACGGAGGGGAATGACAGGGACACGAGACGTTTGTATAAACGGAGGGGAATGACAGGGACACGAGACGTTTGTATAAACGGAGTGGAATGACAGGGACACGAGACGTTTGTATAAACGGAGGGGAATGACAGGGACACGAGACGTTTGTATAAACGGAGGGGAATGACAGGGACACGAGACGTTTGTATAAACGGAGGGGAATGACAGGGACACGAGACGTTTGTATAAACGGAGGGGAATGACAGGGACACGAGACGTTTGTATAAACGGAGGGGAATGACAGGGACACGAGACGTTTGTATAAACGGAGGGGAATGACAGGGACACGAGACGTTTGTATAAACGGAGGGGAATGACAGGGACACGAGACGTTTCTTGCTTCGTACTTGAAGTGGTCACCAGCGGAGACTGGGCTGCAGGCAAAACAGTACGGCGAAGTGGAATGAAGTGTGCGTAGGTGTGTAATAACATTAACTGCAGCACAGTGATAGGGCGCTGTTTGTAATGGCCGTATGAGGCACGGCTATTTGGAGCGCTGGTGATGCGTGGATCTCTTGAACTCTGCCCTTCCACTTGTGACAGTATTAGCGTAATTAAAACGACGCAAATATGTAGTGCAGGAACACTGCTGCGAAATTTCACGACTTTTTTCGATAGGAAAACGTGGGCTTTTGTAGCGCGATTGCTTTCACAGCAGCGACATGTGGAAATTACATAAAAATAATATAAAATCGTGTTCCGACAAATGTACACCCTTTATTATCTGTTATTTAATACAGTTTATATTAAAAATAGTGCATCATGTTTCGAACTTGGTAATTACTCAGCGGTACATGCATGGAGAACTCCTAAATCAAATTTCACCCAAATCTGTCAAGAAATTTGGAGAGTAGGAGAATAAGTCCTTTTACATCCACAAATAAACCGTGACTGTCACTGAACCGGTTTTCACGAAACTCTGTCTTGCTCGACAACATTTTTGTAATAACATTCTATACCGATTTCCATAAAAATCCTACAAACCGTCTAGCCGCTCTTTTTAGATAACTGTCCGCCGGAAGTGGACTCTCCATAAGGCTCCTTTTTTTTAAATCTTGAAGAAGGCCAAAACATGACATATATTTCATGTTCGATAACCTATTTTCATGCATGTTATTGTTTTCTGAATAATAAAGCAAAATTGCGCGAGGGTTACAGTATTATACTGTATGTATACGTTTCTGGACTTATGTCTTCCTCATTGTCACACAAAATTGGACGATTCAAATTTGAAAGTGGCACGAGGCAGTATTGGGAGCTGAGAGCGAAGCTCTGTCCTTTGAGCAGGCATGTGTCAGTAAGCACACAGTGTGTCTGTGTAAATCCTACACGATGATAGAACGAGATTGGCACTTTGTCCAGGACTGGATTTGTGTGTTAGTATGAGTGTATTGAAAGTTGGGGGCAAAATTAGAGGGTTTCAGCAGATAATTGTGAAACATGTAGGGGGAATGACCGCGTATTTCATCTGAGTGCTTCTGTGTGTGTGTCGGACCTCTGAATGTTTTTGAAGTCGTACCGCGTAACGTCTCGTACGTTAGGAACGGGCAAGGCAATTAAAGATGAAAGAGATGCAGTCCGTGTCTAAACCTCCACATCGTTATAATTGGGAGAGCCAGTGGCTTATTGCGGTCACATTTATATGGAGTGGATATAGAGTGTCGTCTTATAAGCAATGAAGCAGCTCCAAGAAGCGGAGTCCTTCTGGAGAAGCCTACAGCTACTCACAGCTACTCACAGATACTCATAGCTACTCACAGATACTCATAGCTACTCACAGATACTCACAGCTACTCACAGCTACTCACAGATACTCAGCTACTCACAGATACTCAGCTACTCACAGATACTCACAGCTACTCACAGATACTCACAGCTACTCACAGATACTCAGCTACTCACAGATACTCAGCTACTCACAGATACTCACAGCTACTCACAGATACTCACAGATACTCACAGATACTCATAGCTACTCACAGATACTCACAGCTACTCACAGATACTCACAGATACTCAGCTACTCACAGATACTCAGCTACTCACAGATACTCACAGCTACTCACAGATACTCACAGCTACTCACAGATACTCAGCTACTCACAGATTCTCAGCTACTCACAGATACTCACAGATACTCAGCTACTCACAGATACTCACAGCTACTCACAAATACTCACAGCTACTCACAGATACTCAGCTACTCACAGATACTCACAGCTACTTAAGATACTCACATCTACTCACAGACACTCACAGCTACTCAGCGACTGAAGAACACTAAGACCTCTCGAGGAACCTGAAGGTTCATTACCCTGCGCATAACAGCCTGCCACCTAAACCAAATGAACGAAGGCCAGAGCCCCCAGATTATGCCATTAATATCTATTTTAATATTGTCTTCCCGTCTAAGTAGGCCGGTGTAGCTCAGTCGGTATAGCAGCTCGCTACGTGCTGCATACCCATTTATATCGGACCACCCTGCCTCCTGTACAATGTATAGGTCTCTTCCTCGGGGGTTAAGTGGCTGGGTGTGGCGTTGATCACCCAGCCCCATCTAGCGACTAAGTTAAAGAAAGAGTGGAGCTATAGCTGTACTGCCATGTGGGCCTTCGTGGCTTGTTATAGGGTAAACTTTATTTTTGCTTCCCGTCTAAGTCCAGAACTTGCAAGTGGTCTCTTTCCTTGAGATGTTCAGACCGAAATTCTACATATCGCTCCTATTTTGTACACACGGGCCAACTCACTGTGTATCAGATAGGGAGTTAGCCCCTTTTTACAGTACAGGGGCGATATACATTTCTGTTTTCACATCTTACTTCGCTCGTCTCATAAAAGTTTTAAACTTTTCTCCACCTTTCTCTTCATTCCTCCTTCTGAGATCCAAATGCTCTCCCTACTAACCTGCTCTCTAACACTCTCAATAGGCTACATGTTTTGCTCCTAATGTGAGATGTCAAATTTTAAACAGCCACAATAACTACGTATACGAAAATATTCGATAAGTTCGAATTTTGATATCCTCTCAAAGCCCAACTCTCCACAGAGGATTTCTGTTGTTGAGCCTTGGCTCTCCTCGATGAGTTAGAGTAGGCAATAGAAATTAGTAACACCCTGTATAGGCTTCATTGTGTTACTTATATTATGCACATAATTGTACTGCGACCGCACTGGAGGACTGGTGCACCACATGACCATACAATTAGGGCACAGTGCACCACATGACCATACAATTAGGGCACAGTGCACCACATGACCATACAATTAGGGCACAGTGCACCACATGACCATACAATTAGGGCACAGTGCACCACATGACCATACAATTAGGGCACAGTGCACCACATGACCATACAATTAGGGCACAGTGCACCACATGACCATACAATTAGGGCACAGTGCACCACATGACCATACAATTAGGGCACAGTGTACCACATGACCATACAATTAGGGCACAGTGCACCACATGACCATACAAATAGGGCACAGTGCACCACATGACCATACAATTAGGGCACAGTGCACCACATGACCATACAATTAGGGCACAGTGCACCACATGACCATACAATTAGGGCACAGTGCACCACATGACCATACAATTAGGGCACAGTGCACCACATGACCATACAATTAGGGCACAGTGCACCACATGACCATACAATTAGGGCACAGTCACCACATGACCATACAATTAGGGCCAGTGCACCACATGACCATATAATTAGGGCACAGTGCACCACATGACCATACAATTAGGGCACAGTGCACCACATGACCATAAAATTAGGGCACAGTGCACCACATGACCATACAATTAGGGCACAGTGCACCACATGACCATACAATTAGGGCACAGTGCACCACATGACCATACAATTAGGGCACAGTGCACCACATGACCATACAATTAGGGCACAGTGCACCACATGACCATACAATTAGGGCACAGTGCACCACATGACCATACAATTAGGGCACAAGTACTTTTTCATGTAAAGGTTTAACATGATTAAAATACTGCAGTGTGTGCTTAGTGCTGCTGCTTCTAAAGCACTAAACTGACTGCAATAATTACAGCAGGAATGTAGCTGCATTTCGAGATGGAAATGAAACTTAAAACGCAAATAATAAAACTACTTACAATTTACCACACATTGATAGTTTCATTTGAAATGGAACCTTATATAACTGTATTTTGTGTCCAGGGATTCGTCAGGCGACTACGCGGGCTAAATAAAATACATTGCCTTCGGTGAAACAGATATGACAACAATAAAATACCGAAATTCACCCTTGACCAGTTGGCAGCACTGCCTCTTATAATTACGGCACGGCCCGGCTTTAAAACTCAACTTTCAGGATTTACTTGTTTCAATTGTGGCTTTCCTCAGTACCTCCAAACAGACTCTAGTGGTGTTACCTCGAACTAAGCCGATCCCAGTGGCCGTGCGGTCTAAGGCGGGGGTCTGCGGCCGCTCGCTTACTGGGATTGTGGGTTCGAATCCCGCCGAGGGCATGGATGTTTGTGTTGTGTTTGTTGTATGTTGTCAGGTAGAGGTCTCTGCGACGAGCTGATCACTCGTCCAGAGGAGTCCTACAGATTGTGGTGTGTCTGAGTGTGATCGTGAAGCCTCGACAAATGAGGCGGCATAGGCCCTCAAGGGGCTGTCGAGCCATTAAAAAAAAAGATATTGCCCCCTCCTTCTCCTAATTAAAATTAATTACTGACATACTTGCAATTATCGAACTGTTGTTAAGATTATTGTGTATTGCAGTTTTCACTATCGAATTACCACAAATAACAAAATTTGTTCTTACAGTTAAAGACCAGAAGCGTAAAGCTCGGACGATGCCAGTGTACTAAATGTCGCCAGTGTGCTTTCTGTTGCTCACTGGAGCATTAACAGTGACATCTGTCATCGATTCTAAGAATTCTAGAGTAAGAATATTTTTTCAACACCAAAGAAGCGTAAGTCTACTCGTGTATATGTGACTTCAAATAGCGCTTGTAACACTGCATAACTGCGATGTGTACATACACAAATGTGTACATACACAAATGTGTACATACACAAATGGACATAACTGCGATGTGTACATACACAAATGTGTACATACACAAATGGACATAACTGCGATGTGTACATACACAAATGTGTACATACACAAATGTGTACATACACAAATGTGTACATACACAAATGTGTACATACACAAATGTGTACATACACAAATGGACATAACTGCGATGTGTACATACACAAATGTGTACATACACAAATGTGTACATACACAAATGGACATAACTGCGATGTGTACATACACAAATGTGTACATACACAAATGTGTACATACACAAATGTTCACATACACTAATGTGTACATACACAAATGGACATAACTGCGATGTGTACATACACAAATGTGTACATACACAAATGTGTAGATACACTAATGTGTACATACACAAATGTGCACATACACAAATGTGTACATACACAAATGGACATAACATACAGCATAGAGCAATAAAGGCGCACAGACTGCTGTTGCAATGCTGCTCAACAAAACACAATCACTGCTATTCATAACGTAACGTACATAGCAAACAGTATTTCTGAATACTTACACAGTGGAGAGCGTTGTTATGCTAGTACGTGTATATTAGCATATGAGATTTCAAATGTTAACTTGTTTTCAATAATTCAATGTTAAACCACTTTCTGCTTTATATAAATCAATGTAAAATAAATGCATTCAGCGATTCGAAATGATGTAAATGCAATACAAAATGCTTTCCAGTAGAGCTGAAAGCTTGCGTTCCAACTGCATTATATACACACACGTTAGCATTGAGTTAATCTCATATCCTCGTGTTCTGTTCTAATATTATCTCTCATATATATATATATATCTAGTTAGTAGGAACCGGATAGAAACTTGTCGGAATTTTTAAAGGTCTTTTGTGACGGATTTACAAGATAATGTTAAAACAGAACAGGAAAACCTTCAAATGTGCAGAATTATAATTTGTCCCGTTATCTGTGTTTGGTCTGTCTACAGGCGAAGAACACTGGCTAAGGGGTTCAAGACAGGGCGCTGAGGGAGATGTTTGTGCGTACCGAGGAGCTTCGTGTGTTACACTTGTCACTGAATATTAGTGCGATGAACAAATTAAGTAAATTAAAATTAGTGGGGCAGGGGGACGTACGGGGGGAGACGCGAAGTGCATACACGATTTTTGTGGGGAAAACTGAATAAAGAAGACCGTAGTCGGTATAGCGACTGGCTACGGGCTGGACGGTCCGGGGATCGAATCCCGGTGGGGGCGAGATTTTCCGCATCCGTCCAGACCGGCCCTTGGGGCCAACCCAGCCACCTATACAATGGGTACCGGGTCTCTTTCCCGGGGTTAAAGCGGCCGGGGTGTGGTGGGGCCCACCCAGCCTCCTATACAATGGGTACCGGGTCTCTTTCCCGGGGTTTAAAGCGGCCGGGGTGTGGTGGGGCCCATCCAGCCTCCTATACAATGAGTACCGGGTCTCTTTCCCGGGGGTAAACCGGCCGGGGTGTGGTGGGGCCCATCCAGCCTCCTATACAATGGGTACCGGGTCTCTTTCCCGGGGTTAAAGCGGCCGGGGTGTGGTGGGGCCCATCCAGCCTCCTATACAATGGGTACCGGGTCTCTTTCCCGGGGGTAAAGCGGCCGGGGTGTGGTGGGGCCCACCCAGCCTCCTATACAATGGGTACCGGGTCTCTTTCCCGGGGTTAAAGCGGCCGGGGTGTGGTGGGGCCCACCCAGCCTCCTATACAATGGGTACCGGGTCTCTTTCCCGGGGTTAAAGCGGCCGGGGTGTGGTGGGGCCCATCCAGCCTCCTATACAATGGGTACCGGGTCTCTTTCCCGGGGTTAAAGCGGCCGGGGTGTGGTGGGGCCCATCCAGCCTCCTATACAATGGGTACCGGGTCTCTTTCCCGGGGGTAAAGCGGCCGGGGCGTGGAGTTGACCACCCACCCCCATCTAGCGCCGAGGTTAAAGAAAGAGTAGAACTATACCTCTACTCCCCTCTGGACCTTCATGGCCTGTTCTAGGGTGACCTTTACCTTTACCTTTACCTTTACTTGAAACGCCTAGGCTAAACGGGATGATAGAGCTTATTAAAATGGTTCTTACAGAGAAAGATTCCGACAACGTGAATTGGATTCATCTGGCTCACGGTAGGGACAAGTGGCGTGCTCTTGTAAATGTGGTGATGAACCTTCAGGTTCCACAAAATGCGGGGAATTTTTTGGGGCAGCTGAAAAACTGTTACTTGGAGTTACTTACTTTGCTAATTGGTGAGTTTGTTAATTAGTTAGGTGGTTAAGTTATTCTGTTAACGATGTGGTTACAACAAGCCCAACAGCATGGCGGTGCACGTGTAAGCAGAGAGACAAACCAATTGCATTCTGTGTGCCTATCGTGTTGTGTTGTGCAGCGATATGCAACACAAATATCGGACGACACAGAGGTTAGTAAATACTGAAAAACAGCTTAGATATGTTTTTCGCCTCCAGTAAATAACAGGTTTGCTGTTTATTGTGTGGGATTCGAGCGCGAGGATGCACTGTGACAGACACAAACTGCTACAGGGTGTATTTCTATAAAGCATTCCCAATATGTTTATAAAGTGGGCGGAATATTTCATGCAAATTGACGTTTTCAGTATTAAATGTAATGTGTATGACGAGTTTACAGCGGGAATGTGCAAAATACGGCTATTGATTTATTCTTTGTGTTTTTCTGCCTTTCTTCATTAGGAAGTCCAGAATTGCTGGACAAATTTTAAATAAATGGTTTACAGAAATATATTTAAAGGCTCCAGTTTTGTTTAGAGTAAGACAAGCATAAGGGCCCTAAGTATGCTAATTTAGAAGCTCTTCGAACCTAACTCCCAAAATATTTGTCGGAACAGAAAATATTCCGTACAGTCGCTGTAGAGAAAAGAATGAAGCCAATTTTGTATTCAGTGCGCTCTATTGAGACCTGGAGTGGCTATCAAGATATTTAAGAGAAGTCAGACGGTCCAAGTGTTGTAACGTGTGTGTACAAGTGTTGTAACGTGTGTGTACAAGTGTTGTAACGTGTGTGTACAAGTATTGTAACGTGTGTGTACAAGTATTGTAACGTGTGTATACAAGTATTGTAACGTGTGTGTACAAGTGTTGTAACGTGTGTGTACAAGTATTGTAACGTGTGTGTACAAGTATTGTAACGTGTGTGTACAAGTGTTGTAACGTGTGTGTACAAGTATTGTAACGTGTGTGTACAAGTATTGTAACGTGTGTGTACAAGTGTTGTAACGTGTGTGTACAAGTATTGTAACGTGTGTGTACAAGTATTGTAACGTGTGTGTACAAGTGTTGTAACGTGTGTACAAGTATTGTAACGTGTGTGTACAAGTGTTGTAACGTGTGTGTACAAGTATTGTAACGTGTGTGTACAAGTGTTGTAACGTGTGTGTACAAGTATTGTAACGTGTGTGTACAAGTGTTGTAACGTGTGTGTACAAGTATTGTAACGTGTGTACAAGTATTGTAACGTGTGTGTACAAGTTTGTAACGTGTGTGTACAAGTATTGTAACGTGTGTGTACAAGTGTTGTAACGTGTGTGTACAAGTATTGTAACGTGTGTGTACAAGTTTGTAACGTGTGTGTACAAGTGTTGTAACGTGTGTGTACAAGTGTTGTAACGTGTATGTACAAGTGTTGTAGTACGTGTGTGTAACAAGTGTTGTAACGTGTGTGTACAAGTGTTGTAACGTGTGTGTACAAGTATTGTAACGTGTGTGTACAAGTGATTGTAACGTGTGTGTACAAGTATTGTAACGTGTTGTACAAGTTTGTAACGTGTGTGTACAAGTATTGTAACGTGTATGTACAAGTGTTGTAACGTGTATGTACAAGTGTTGTAACGTGGTTGTGTACAAGTGTTGTAACGTGTGTGTACACTCCATAATTCCCTGGCGCTGTTTTCCAAACTATGAATATATTAATAATTCAACACTCAGTGGAAATTAAACTACGCCCTATAAATTCAAAAGTGCTGAATTGCTTTCTTTATTTGACGACGTTTTCTAACTGCATGCGTTTGATGAAATTGAATGACTGGCGGATAACGTAGCATCTTTCTGAGAGACAAAAAGGCTTACGGAATATGATTTGGAATACCTGGAAGGAAAAGATCGCGTCGTAGATAATGCGTATTTAAACTGCGATTTCAGATTATCTCAGCGTTATGCAGACTGCAGTTTATTTATTTGTGGCGTATTTATTTATCGTATCAGAAGAACGGATGTTGTATCTGCTTGCCTGTGTGTGTACTTCGCACTGCCAGACGTCTCTTGTTCGCTAACAGCAGACGCTGCAGCTGAAAGGCACGCCGTCGATAACCCCATGTGCACTACACACAGCCCTGGACACAGGCTTTTCAATATGCGTTTAATTACACATTCCGTAATTGAGAGCAGTGATAGTGATACGCGTATAACCACGCAATATAACGCAGTTTATGTGGCATGGCGAGTCACATTCTGATCCTTGTGAACGAGCCCCGCTCGCTCTTACAATTTTAATATCCTTTTTAATTAGTACTTTGTTTAACGGCAGTGTCAATTGCTTACATTACACGCCATCCAAGTGGGCCGCGATGGCTCAGTCGGTTATAGCGACTAGCTACGGGCTGGACGGTCCGGGGATCGAATCCCGGTGGGGGCGAGATTTTCTGCACCCGTCCAGACCGTCCTGGGACCTACCCAGCGTCCTGTACAATGGGTACCGGGTCTCTTTCCCGGGGGTAAAGCGGCCGGGGCGTGGCGTTGACCACCCACCCTCATCTAGTGCCGGGGTTAAAGAAAGAGTACCTCTACTCCCCCTCTGGGTCTTCATGGTCCGTTCTAGGGAGAACTTTACCTTTGCCTGTACATGCCGTCCAAAGTAGGAAGTAAATACAAATCAGGAGCATTGCTGGAACGGCATTAACAAAACCCGCGAACTGTCCTCGAAATACAAGAACTTCCTTCGACAGTATGTCTTTAAGACTCTTACCCTTTAAAGTCTCAAGCCCGTACGTCCTACGTCACAGTAAACATGTTTTGCCCATTGAAGGATAGACCGGTTAAGGCTATTTAAGGAAATAATAGCTATTTATTGTGGGAATAATACGAAGCACAGTGAAAATTGTGTGGCGGAAAATGTTGATGTTTAGTTTTGAAAGGGATGTTACACACTTCTGTGTTTAAAGGAAAGCACAAAGAGAGTTTCTTAAACACGCATTTACATCAGTACACGCATTTACATCAGTACACGCATTTACATCAGTACACTCACTTACATCAGTACATGCACTTACATTACTACATGCGCTTACATCAGTACACGCACTTACATCAGTACACGCACTTACATCAGTACATGCACTTACATCAGTACATGCACTTACATCAGTACACGCACTTACAGCAGTACACGCACTTACAGCAGTACACGCATTTACATCAGTACACGCACTTACATCAGTACATGCACTTACATCAGTACATGCACTTACATCAGTACACGCACTTACATCAGTACACGCACTTACATCAGTACACGCACTTACATCAGTACACGCACTTACATCAGTACATGCACTTACATCAGTACACTCACTTACATCAGTACACGCACTTACATCAGTACACGCACTTACATCAGTACACGCACTTACATCAGTACATGCACTTACATCAGTACACGCACTTACATCAGTACACACACTTACATCAGTACACGCACCAGCAAATACACGTAATGAAATACAATTCGTAACAAGTATTAAAACTTCTACATGTTTCGGCACCGGGGTGCCATCTTCAGGGAGTTTTAGAACCAAGGAATATAAGCCCAACACGTCAGTCTATGTATTACACTGCACGTATTGGAATGTTTAAGATGTTAAAATTATAAACTATATAAATATTTATAACAATTACAGTATTGTGATACTAAACTTGTACGGCAGTGGACAGGGCCAAGTATAAGTTCGTAGCTGATACGTTCTGTGCGCGATATACAAACATCTGCCTCGATCTTCACTTGATCCGTTGGGATCTCAGGTAGATCACGTGACGTGTGCTGTATCGTTACGTATTAACGACTGCTGCCACGTGTAATGCCGTCACAAGTAAAAGCACTGCCCACTGCTGCATTGTTAATGTAACCGCACAGAGGGCAGCAGATGCACTACGCGTTTTTCTTTCGTATTTTCAAAGAATTCAACAGATCTAGCGGACCGTAAGCGATCGGCTTTTTCCTCGAAGGTACTTAAGAGCATCGTATTTCATGTTACAATCGCTTGCTAAAACCGTTCGTGGCACAAGGACTGTATAAGCCTTCAGACATCTAATGTATATAATCCCAGGAACCATCTTTCTTTAATGTATGTTGTTCATACGAGTGGCTATATATATATATATATATATATATATATCTGTAACGTACAGTACGAAACGGACAGTAACACTATAGCGAGACATGAGGAACTAAAGAAAGTGGCCCGGCATTTTGTTGTAATAAACAAGTTAGGAAGTATCCGCAGAACATAACTGTTTGCGCCCGTTGCCTTAGTCATTGTCCCCATATATAATATTAGTATCACAAGTGGTTATGGTAACCATGGGAATATCGTTACCCAAAGTAGTTATGGTAACCCTAATAGCCATATTAACTACAGTAGTACCTCGCTTTACGGGCTGATCACTCGTACAGAGGAGTCCTACCGAGTGTGGTGTGTGTAAAAAGTGTGTGATCGTGAAGCCTCGAAAGATGAGGCGGTCTTGGCCCCCAAGGGGCTATCGAGCCATTGTAAAAAAAAATGTACCTCGCTTTACGGCGCTTCGCTTTTCGGCGCTTGCCTTGCTCTTACGGCGGTGACAAGCACATCATCTGAGCCCCAGGCGAATCGAGCGAGTCAACCAGTGTCATTTTGTTACCGCGCGATCAGTCTGTTTACAGTATTGGTACCACTTGTGTCTCACTGTCATATTGGTACCACTTGTGTCTCACTGTCGTATTGGTACCACTTGTGTCTCACTGTCGTATTGGTACCACTTGTCTCACTGTCGTATTAGTACCACTTGTGTCTCACTGTCGTATTGGTACCACTTGTGTCTCACTGTCGTATTGGTACCACTTGTGTCTCACTGTCTTATTGGTACCACTTGTGTCTGACTGTCGTATTGGTACCACTTGTGTCTCACTGTCGTATTGGTACCACTTGTGTCTCACTGTCTTATTGGTACCACTTGTGTCTCACTGTCGTATTGGTACCACTTGTGTCTCACTGTCGTATTGGTACCACTTGTGTCTCACTGTCGTATTGGTACCACTTGTGTCTCACTGTCGTATTGGTACCACTTGTGTCTCACTGTCGTATTGGTACCACTTGTGTCTCACTGTCGTATTGGTACCACTTGTGTCTCACTTCGTATTGGTACCACTTGTCTCTGTGTTGTCCCTTTGCTACTGTCGTATTGTGGCAATTTTTACTTTTTAAATTGTGTTATCTTTGTATTACTATTTACATTATTAATTAGACATGGCCCTAAGTGTAGTGCTAATGACAAGAGGAGTCGCAAAGCTCTTACTTTAAAACAAAAGCTAGAAATGATCCAGCTTAGTGAGAAAGTCATGTCGAACGCCGAGATAGGCCGTAAGCTAGGTTTGGCGCGGCAAACAGCACAGTTGTGACCGCAAAGAGAAGCTTTTAAAAGAAATTAAAAGTGCTACTCAGTGAGCACGAAGGTGATAAGAAAGCGAGACAGCCTTAATGCCGACATGGAGAAAGTGTTAGTGATGTGGGTTGAGGATCAGACCAGCCACAATGTTCCTTTAAAACAAGGCCTAATCCAGAGGAAGGCTGAGAGAGGCGAGAAGGTTACAGAAGAGACGTCTGAAGCTAGCAGACGTTTGGTTTATGCGTTTTGAGGAAAGACGTCATGTGGACAGTATGAAGGTGCAAGTGAGGCAGCTAGTGCTGATGTTGAGGCTGCAGAAAACTATACAGCCGAGATAGCTGAGTTAAGTGATGAAGGTGGCTAAATTAAGCAGCTGATAGCTGAGTTAATTGATGAAGGTGGCTAAATTAAGCAGCAGATAGCTGAGTTAATTGATGAAGGTGGCTAAATTAAGCAGCAGATAGCTGAGTTAATTGATGAAGGTGGCTAAATTAAGCAGCAGATAGCTGAGTTAATTGATGAAGGTGGCTAAATTAAGCAGCAGATAGCTGAGTTAATTGATGAAGGTGGCTAAATTAAGCAGCAGATAGCTGAGTTAATTGATGAAGGTGGCTAAATTAAGCAGCAGATAGCTGAGTTAATTGATGAAGGTGGCTAAATTAAGCAGCAGATAGCTGAGTTAATTGATGAAGGTGGCTAAATTAAGCAGCAGATAGCTGAGTTAATTGATGAAGGTGGCTAAATTAAGCAGCAGATAGCTGAGTTAATTGATGAAGGTGGCTAAATTAAGCAGCAGATAGCTGAGTTAATTGATGAAGGTGGCTAAATTAAGCAGCAGATAGCTGAGTTAATTGATGAAGGTGGCTACACTAAGCAGCTGATTTTTAACGTCGACCAAACGGCCCTATTTTGGAAGAAAATGCCATCTAGGACTTTCGTAGTTAGAGAGGAGCAGTCAATGCCTGGCTTCAAAGCTGCGAAGGATAGGCTGACTCTCTGTTAGGAACTAAAGCAGCTAGTGACTGCAAGTTAAAGCCAACGCTCATCTACCATTCCGAAAACCCTAGGGCCTCAAAGAATTATGCTAAAATTAGCCTGCCTGTAAAGGTAAAGCAATCCCATTACAGGCCTGGACAGGCCCTTAGGGTTCCAGGAGGTTGAGGCTCCCAGAATTCTAGACAATCGGCACATGACGGTGGTAAGGTTGTCAGCCCTAAGCACCGGCCGTCTTTACCCCCAGGAAATACTCCTGGTACTCATTTCTGTTAGAGGCTGAATCGACCCCAGGGCCATAGTGCGACCTAAAGGATTATGTCAATGAAAAATTCCAATGATACAATCGGGAATCGAACCCGCGACCTTCCGGCTTGTAGCACAGTGCCTCATCCGACTGCGCCAACGCGTACCCCCAGCCTGCCTGTTTGCTGTCAATCAAACAAGAAAGCCTGGATGACAGCAGATCTTTTTACCAAACGGTTTACTGAATATTTCAAACCCACTGTCGAGGTAGGCCTACTGCTTAGTGACAATGCACCTGGTCACCCAAGAGCTCTGATGGAGATGTACAAGGAGACCGAAGTTGGTTTTCTGCCTGCTAACACAACATCTATTCTGCAGCCCATGGATCAAGCAGTAATTGCTGTTTTCAAGTCCTATTATTTAAGACGGACATTTGCTAAGGCTATTGCTGCCTTAGATAGTGTTACTTCTGATGGGCCTTGGCAAAATGAATTGAAAGCCTTCTGGAAGGGATTTTCCATTCTAGATGCCATTAAGAACATTAGTGATTCATGGGAAGAGGTCAAAATGTCAACACTAACTGGAGTTTGGAAGAAATTGATTCCCACCCTTATGGATAACTTTGGAGGGTTCGAGGACTCAGTGGAGGAAGTGACAGCAAATGTGGTGTAAATGGCTAGAGAATTGGAACTTGAAGTGGAGCCTGAAGATGTGGCTGAATTGCTGGCCTGTCATGATGAGCTTTTAACGGATGAGGATTTGCTTTTGGTAGATGAGCAAAGAAGGTTACGTCTTGAGATGGATCTACTGCTGACGACGATACAGCGACGATATCTGAAATGACAACGAAGGATTTGGAGCACTACGTTGGCTTGCTTGGTACAGTAGTGGCAGGCATTGACAGGATCGACAACAACTTTGAGAGAAGTCCTGCAGTGGTAAAAATACTGTCGAACGGTATAGCGTGCTGTAGAGAAATACTTCGCGAAAGGAAGCGTCGGTCAATGAGGCAAACTTCGTTATCGTCTTATTTTAATAAAGTGACACAGCCACCCCAACCTTCAACAGCAAGTAGTCCTACCCTTCAACAGCAAGCAGTCCTACCTTCAACAGCAAGTAGTCCTACCTTCAACAGCAAGTAGTCCTACCTTCAACAGCAAGCAGTCCTACCCTTCAACAGCAAGTAGTCCTACCTTCAACAGCAAGCAGTCCTACCCTTCAACAGCAAGTAGTCCTACCTTCAACAGCAAGCAGTCCTACCCTTCAACAGCAAATAGTCCTACCCTTCAACAGCAAGTATCCTACCCTTCAACAGCAAGCAGTCCTACCCTTCAACAACAAGCAGTCCTACCCTTCAACAGCAAGCAGTCCTACCCTTCAACAGCAAGTAGTCCTACCTTCAACAGCAAGTAGTCCTACCTTCAACAGCAAGTAGTCCTACCCTTCAACAGCAAGTAGTCCTACCTTCAACAGCAAGTAGTCCTACCCTTCAACAGCAAGTAGTCCTACCCTTCAACAGCAAGCAGTCCTACCCTTCAACAACAAGCAGTCCTACCCTTCAACAGCAAGCAGTCCTACCCTTCAACAGCAAGTAGTCCTACCTTCAACAGCAAGTAGTCCTACCTTCAACAGCAAGTAGTCCTACCCTTCAACAGCAAGTAGTCCTACCTTCAACAGCAAGTAGTCCTACCCTTCAACAGCAAGTAGTCCTACCCTTCAACAGCAAGCAGTCCTACCCTTCAACAGCAAGTAGTCCTACCCTTCAACAGCAAGTAGTCCTACCCTTCAACAGCAAGCAGTCCTACCCTTCAACAGCAAGTAGTCCTACCTTCAACAGCAAGTAGTCCTACCTTCAACAGCAAGTAGTCCTACCTTCAACAGCAAGCAGTCCTACCCTTCAACAGCAAGTAGTCCTACCTTCAACAGCAAGTAGTCCTACCCTTCAACAGCAAGTAGTCCTACCCTTCAACAGCAAGCAGTCCTACCCTTCAACAGCAAGCAGTCCTACCCTTCAACAGCAAGTAGTCCTACCCTTCAACAGCAAGCAGTCCTACCCTTCAACAGCAAGTAGTCCTACCTTCAACAGCAAGCAGTCCTACCCTTCAACAGCAAGTAGTCCTACCTTCAACAGCAAGCAGTCCTACCCTTCAACAGCAAGCAGTCCTACCCTTCAACAGCAAGCAGTCCTACCCTTCAACAGCAAGTAGTCCTACCCTTCAACAGCAAGCAGTCCTACCCTTCAACAGCAAGCAGTCCTACCCTTCAACAGCAAGTAGTCCTACCCTTCAACAGCAAGCAGTCCTACCCTTCAACAGCAAGTAGTCCTACCTTCAACAGCAAGCAGTCCTACCCTTCAACAGCAAGTAGTCCTACCTTCAACAGCAAGCAGTCCTACCCTTCAACAGCAAGCAGTCCTACCCTTCAACAGCAAGTAGTCCTACCTTCAACAGCAAGCAGTCCTACCCTTCAACAGCAAGTAGTCCTACCTTCAACAGCAAGTAGTCCTACCTTCAACAGCAAGCAGTCCTACCCTTCAACAGCAAGTAGTCCTACCCTTCAACAGCAAGCAGTCCTACCCTTCAACAGCAAGCAGTCCTACCTTCAACAGCAAGTAGTCCTACCTTCAACAGCAAGTAGTCCTACCCTTCAACAGCAAGTAGTCCTACCCTTCAACAGCAAGCAGTCCTACCCTTCAACAGCAAGTAGTCCTACCTTCAACAGCAAGTAGTCCTACCCTTTAACAGCAAGTAGTCCTACCTTCAACAGCAAGCAGTCCTACCCTTCAACAGCAAGTAGTCCTACCTTCAACAGCAAGCAGTCCTACCCTTTAACAGCAAGCAGTCCTACCCTTCAACAGCAAGTAGTCCTACCCTTCAACAGCAAGTAGTCCTACCCTTCAACAGCAAGCAGTCCTACCCTTCAACAGCAAGTAGTCCTACCCTTTAACAGCAAGTAGTCCTACCCTTCAACAGCAAGCAGTCCTACCTTCAACAGCAAGCAGTCCTACCCTTCAACAGCAAGCAGTCCTACCCTTCAACAGCAAGCAGTCCTACCCTTCAACAGCAAGCAGTCCTACCCTTCAACAGCAAGTAGTCCTACCCTTCAACAGCAAGTAGTCCTACCTTCAACAGCAAGCAGTCCTACCCTTCAACAGCAAGCAGTCCTACCCTTCAACAGCCATCAACATCAATCCAAGACTCTCCACCAGGCAAGACAATAAGATTCGTTGAAGGCTCAGATGATGAATCTGCACGACCTCCTTCAGCCTTCCTTCAATAATTACAGCTTCTAAAATCGTCATTCGTCAGTGTCCATAAGCAAAGGTTAGCAATACTCGTACATTGCTAGCTTTCTTGTATTTATTATATTTAATTTCACATCGTTTTTTTCGGCCTAGCTCTATTGCGCACTTAATATATATATGATAGTGTGAACATGTTGTGAGGCTTTTATATGCACTAGCAAGTAAAAAAAAAAGTATTTGATTCGCTTTACGGCGGTATTCGCTTTACAGCGGCGGTCTGGAACCTAACCCGCCGTATTAGCGAGGCTTGCCTCTACAGTAAACGTAACAACAACGTTGTACTTAGTAACCAAAACTGCCATAAGTGACGTAGGTCTGCATGTAAATTATTTTTAATTTGTCCGACTGTGTCAAAAATTGACATTTGTTGAAAAATTTTAATAAAAGCCCCCAAATGTAGAATTTCACAAATATCCGTCCTATGGGGGGTAGGGTTGTTTTATGCGGATGGACATGAACATTTGTGACCTTGGTAACTAAGGTAACCACGAAACTAACGGTGACCATGGCAACCACAGTAATACTGATGACCTTGTTATAAGACAACCGTGGTGACGCCAGTGACCAAAGTTGTCACAAAACCGCTTAGTTCGACGTGTAAAGTGCCCGAAACCTCTGTCAGATTTTAACTCAACTTGAATTTTCTGACAGATGTTAGTAACCCCGCCGCACACCCCAATAAAGAATTTCACGAAAATTCGACCAGTGATAACTGAGCCGTTATATACGGAGGACACGTGCAGACAGAGAGGCTCGTGCCTGCTGTTGACAACTGCGCATGCGCGCCCAAAATTGGCACATGTGACGAATGTGTTGACGCACATGACGTGCCTTGCACGCAGCATGAACGACATGCTTTCGTCATCATCATCAAATATTTTACCATTTGAAGATTTATGACATGGATGGCCAAACAGCGGCTCGCGAGCCACATGCGGCTCTTTGACATATAATGTGCGGCTCGCGGAAATATGTTGGCTGAGCTCCTTTTTACGTTACAATTTATATAAAAGGTAAATAAAATTATTTTCAAGCTCTATAATTATTTACCGGTACAAACTGAGAGTCCGCTGGATTAAAACGTAAGTTTAATGTTGACGGCCAGTAAATATATTTAGGAATTTTTGTAACAAAATGTGCGTGTAACAACAAAAACGTGTGTGTAATATTTAAACTTAACGTCGTATCTACCGTGCATTTTCAAATGAGATGTTTTCAAAAATCACCAACTAATGCACATAAACTTTTTCACAATAGTTTATTCTTAAAATCCCCCTATACGTGTTTCGGTGGTTTAAACCACCATCTTCAGGGGGTCGTGGAGATTAAAATGCATAGACATATACTTAATACATATATGGTTACATTCATATATGTAGAATATGAGTGGGCTAGTATTGCTCACTTCGTACATTATGTAAAATTACTTTAAAATGAATTAAAGGCTGTTAAAATGATTACATAGTTTGTAGTTTTCCTGAAAATGTATAATATATAGTGTGTAATGTTTGTTGATGTCTTGTGGCTCTCAAACATCTGAAGTTTATCGTATGTGGCTCTTACGTTAAGCAAGTTTGGCCACCCCTGATTTACGATCATGTTAGTCGCCAGTGTCTGTGACACTGTGCGCTGAATATTTCTATAACAAAAACGGAGGTGCTGACTGAAGCTCAGAACTGCCATATCTGCTGTGCACAACAGTAGGCGCTTTTGTTGCTTCGTGGAAACAGACTTGTTCTGCTGCCACAGAGACAGTTAAGACGTCACGACGTTTGTTTGCTGGAGCTTGGAGTGCTCCAGTGAGTAAGGACGGCCGGTAAGAGGATTTATTTTAAGAAGAAATTTATGTAACTCGTACAGTTACATGATTTCCAAATAATAATGTGAATCATCCGTTGTTTCTATGGAAAATAATTCTCCATTTCATCTAACAGTGTGCACAAAAACTTACTTGCAAAAATGTTATTGGCTGCTTCCTGAAAATGGAAACAGTGTGGCGAAAGACTTATAGAAAATGTCGATTAAACCTCTGTCAGTTCTCTGTTTTTGCACTTCATATATTCGTTTTTCATTTGGTCCAGATTGGTGAAAATTTCTGTCGAACATTTCTCTAACGTCTGCCTTGCATTTGAAGTTCCTCGTTTAGTGTTAGTGCTCGTTGTGGTCCTTTTGTTAGGACGTGATCTGGCTGTTACTGAGGTGTCTTAGACAGGGACATTACGGCGCCTTATCTTGTATTTATCGCTCTTCAAAATACAAAATCTTTGAAACTTCCCTTCTTCTGGAGGATTATGTTGCATCCTGAAGTTTCGAAGAAATTACGATCTTTCGAAACGTCGGTAGCCGCATATCCAGTGACGCAACGCCTTTTTCCAGAAGAAGCTTTCCTCAACGACATCGGTATAAGAATTTTCAGAGCTCGCAAGTATCATGTATTAGGCAGAGTTAATGCGTAATTGTATCCACTAGTTTATTTGCAATAAATTGTAAATCACTGAAGTGGATTTGTAATTTTGGCAAAGAACACAGGCTAAAGGTGTTCTGGATCAGCGGTATTCAACGTTTTTTGTTCGCGTACCCCCACATATAATTTCTCTTCAACTTTGTACCCCCAAAGTTGTTGGTGCACAATTCAAGTTATACACAGTCTATAATCTACATCTAAAATAAGTTAAATAAATTACATCCAAAATAATGTATTAAATAATAAGTTTTAAATGACAAAAAGGAGAGTCAAGCTATTAAATAACAAATATATTATTGTCTATCGTATAAAAATTAATAAAGGAACAAAGTATTTTAGCAAAGCACAATTATATGCACTGTGTGGAATAAAATGAAACTAGCCGCCCAGATGAAGAAAGGAAGAGAGAGAGAGAGAGAGAGAGAGAGAGAGAGAAATGGCGCTCCCAAATCGCATGTCCTTACGTCCGGTCTCTTGTGGCTAACCCTAAATCTGGCCCTGATTATTCAGTGTTTATCGTGAAATAATAATTTATTTTTTTAATTTTACGTACCCCCTAAGATGTCTTAGCTTACCCCCTGGGGTACGCGTACCCTAGGTTGAATACCACTGTTCTAGATTATTGTGCTAAGGGGAATGTCTAGAACTGAGACAGGGGAGTGACACGAGGGTAGAGGGGTAGAGGAAAAGGCGTGACTATTGATATCCTTCACGGGACGATATTAGGACGACGAACTGAAGTCGGATAACGTGGGCAGGCCGTGTAGCACGCGTAGGAGTGATGATATCCTTGACGGGATGATATTAGGACGACGAGCTGAAGTCGGATAACGTGGGCAGGCCGTGTAGCACGCGTGGGAGTGATGATATCCTTGACGGGATGATATTAGGACGACGAGCTGAAGTCGGATAACGTGGGCAGGCGTACACGTGATAGACTACGATGGCGCTGGAGGGCAGCGTAGGTGATGGATATCCTTGACGGGATGATATTAGGACGACGGACTGAAGTCGGATAACGTGGGCAGGCCGTGTAGCACGCGTGGGAGTGATGATATCCTTGACGGGATGATATTAGGACGACGAACTGAAGTCGGATAACGTGGGCAGGCCGTGTAGCACGCGTGGGAGTGATGATATCCTTGACGGGATGATATTAGGACGACGAACTGAAGTCGGATAACGTGGGCAGGCCGTGTAGCACGCGTGGGAGTGATGATATCCTTGACGGGATGATATTAGGACGACGAACTGAAGTCGGATAACTTGGGCAGGCCGTGTAGCACGCGTAGAAGTGATGACAGGTACATGCAGAACATTAGCTCGAGGAACTGTAGTGGAGAGAGAATTTGGGAGAACTGGACGTAAATGGACAGCAGATATAAATAAAGATTAAGTCGCCCCTTGGCGCCGAATGGAAGCGCGTGTGTGAGGGGAGGTATTGGGGTAAGTGCGCAACCGAACGCTTTACACCTTGGGGAATTCCCCTGACCCCACTGAATAAGGAACTGGTGGACACCAGAGCCGGCCTGGAGTCTTCGGAGAAGAAAGAAATGTACTGCTACTGCCGGGAATCTAACCACGATCCCTCAATCGTTTAGTCCGTAGCCTAGTCACTACACCGACTGAGCTATTCCGGCTCCCAAACGGGAACATAATATTAAAATGAATGAGGGTTGTAACGGGATTCATGTGGCTCAGATAACGGCCATATTGCGGAATTTTGTCATCGTGGTAATGAACATTAGTGTTCCACAAAAGGCACTGGATCCTGAGTGACTGATAATCAAGCAGAACATTGCTAATAGAGTTGGGCAATATGGCGTATGGAGCTCTTCCTCCATGCCACATATACAATATGGCCTATTGAGTTTAGCTGCACCTCAGGCTGCTGGGTCATTCTGTGGCTCATGGGGTTATACGTGGGCCGCGATAGCTCAGTCGGTATAGCGACTCGCTACGAGCTGGACGGTCCGGGGATCGAATCCCGGTGGGGGCGAGATTTTTAGCACCAGTCCAGACCGGCCCTGGGGCCTACCCAGCTCCTGTGCAATGGGTACCGGGTTCATTCCCGGGGGTAAAGCGGCCGGGGCGTGGCATTGACCACCCACCCCCATCTAGCACCGAGGTTAAAGAAAGAGTAGAGCTATACCTCTTCTCCCTGTCTCGGCCTTATGGCCTTTCTAGGATGACCTTTACCCTCTACTCTACGACGGGGTTATACGCCGGCACTTACAGTGGAGACGGCTTTTCGATACCATGTCAGTGGCGGACAGGGTGGTATTGTGACAGGATTGCTCCAAGTGCTTCAGTTCTCCCCTGTCAGTATAATTCCACCAGTGCTGCACACTCATCTTCATCGTAACACTGCACTGCTTGTATCAGAAAGATTGACGAGCAAAGCCTGGGGACCTGCAAACAAAGCAATGCTGCTTTCAATATAGTTTTCTCGGGCGCACAGCCGCGTCAATTCGTTTGAATACAACGTTTCGGGGACTAGCTCCGTCCCCATCCTCAGGCAAAACTGATTTAACATACAACTCGTCTGTCCCGTGTTTTTCTACCTGCCGCGGCAGGGAGAATCAGACCGGTTTGTAGTGCCCAAACAGTTAAGTTGGTGGGCGGGCTGTTGACTGTTGTGCTGTCACGCCTCACTGCGAGGTCCTTATCTGCAGCCCGCAATATGTCAGATAAGGACCTCGCAGCGAGGCGTGGGAGCACAACAGTCAACAGCCCGCCCACCAACTTAAATGTGTGGGCACTACAAATCGGTCTGATTCTCCCTGCCGCGGCAGGTAGAAAAACACGGGACAGACGAGTTGTATGTTAAATCAGTTTTGCCTGAGGATGGGGACGGAGCTAGTCCCCGAAACGTTGTATTCAAATGAATTGACGCGGCTGTGCGCCCGAGAAAACTATATTGAATTATGTCGCCGCGAATGTTTTAAAACTTATATCAATGCTGCTTTGCATATCGAGGGAGCGACGGACAGACAGACGAATACTTTTACGTTTTTGTTTTTTTTTCGGGCTGCACCTGCTGTAACGGATGGTGGGGCTTAAAGCTCTCCGCTTCCCTACAGGAAATCTGACATGCCAGAACAAAGATTACGCTCGTGTGACGCAGTGTGACGTAGTGTGACGTAGTAAAGAAATACCGAAGCCTGGGAGGAACTCAATGCTTCCATCTTCACGGTAGCAAAGTGATCACCCTGAAAGCTGAGATGGAACCTCCCCCCGAAACATTTTTAGTATTTTACAAAACTACACGGTGTCACCTTACCAGAAGACCGCTGTCTTTATGCTCGGTGCCTTGAGAGTGTGAAGCGTCGCTTTGCAACACGAAGATGGACGCCGTCTGTCGCTTCGAAAGGCAGGCAGGCACCGGAGCGTGTCGTCAGCGCGCGTCACACAATGTACTTGTGCTGCCTGCTGCTGTGAACATTATCGGACTGCACGAGTGTATCTGCGGTGACAGTTCTTGTGCTGTGGTCGCAGTTCGTTCGTGCATTGTTCGCTTATTTTAACTGTCGCCTGGCTGTGTGCATTAACCGTGAATTTCCACTTTAATCTAAATCTCATTTCTGGCCTTTGATGAATTCCCGCTATAATCACTGTGCCAAACAGCAGTGTGCATTCAGACAATAACGATTTTTCGATTTTGGAATTATAATAGCTATTTTGGGTTAGCTATTTTATTGCTTCCTCTCTCGTTTCAAATGTGCTGTACGCAAGACTCTATGCTTTAAAAAGTTTGTCGAAGGCGTGTTGCAGTTGTGAAGTATCAGATTCGTTTCAGTAGCACCAACACGTTGGTTTCTATCTCACAGAAAACAACGCGTCTTCATTACCAGTATCATGTGAGACTTCAGTTCTTCTGGCATGTGACGTCACGTGACTGGGTAATAAGTTCCCGACATGTTAAATTAAGTTACAGACCAACTGATGCACACTAAAACCACTTTTTTAAGTAGCTTTATTATAAAATTGTTAAAATTGTACCCCTACACGTGTTTCGATCCTAGGATCATCGTCAGGGGGTTTTTTTTTTTTTTGCTAAAAGCTACAGTCACTTCAAACACATGATTTTAAATATTCTATCGGCACTTTAAAACTTAGATATTATAAGTTAAAATCTTGTAAAAAGACTCGTTAAAAGTTGTAAAATTGTAAAAGTTACAATTTTACAACTTTTAACGAGTCTTTTTACAAGATTTTAACTTATAATATATAAGTTTTAAAGTGCCGATAGAATATTTAAAATCATGTGTTTGAAGTGACTGTAGCTTTTAACAAATAAACCCCCTGACGATGATCCTAGGATCGAAACACGTGTAGGGGTACAATTTTAACAATTTTATAATAAAGCTACTTAAAAAAGTGGTTTTAGTGTGCATCAGTTGGTCTGTAACTTAATTTAATATGACGAAGATGCACGGTGTCAACAGTGTGAAAGTTCCCGACGTTTCGAGAGAAAGTATTTGTTTCAGTAACGCGGGTCATATCCCAGGAAACCCGAAACCTGAGATACACAGATACAGAAACCTGAAAACCAGCAACTACCAGCTGGTTATTGCTTTATAGAAAAGAAATTTGTATTTATTGTGAGAGTCAAACTGCACAGATGTACACACTTTGTGCTTAACAGCTGCTGAAACAGGTGGCACACAAGTAAGCACTTGCTGAAACAGGTGGCACACAGGTAAGCACTTGCTGAAACAGGTGGCACACAAGTAAGCACTTGCTGAAACAGGTGGCACACAAGTAAGCACTTGCTGAAACAGGTGGCACACAAGTAAGCACTTGCTGAAACAGGTGGCACACAAGTAAGCACTTGCTGAAACAGGTGGCACACAAGTAAGCACTTGCTGAAACAGGTGGCACACAAGTAAGCACTTGCTGAAACAGGTGGCACACAAGTAAGCACTTGCTGAAACAGGTGGCACACAAGTAAGCACTTGCTGAAACAGGTGGCACACAAGTAAGCACTTGCTGAAACAGGTGGCACACAAGTAAGCACTTGCTGAAACAGGTGGCACACAAGTAAGCACTTGCTGAAACAGGTGGCACACAGTAAGCACTTGCTGAAACAGGTGGCACACAAGTAAGCACTTGCTGAAACAGGTGGCACACAAGTAAGCACTTGCTGAAACAGGTGGCACACAGGTAAGCACTTGCTGAAACAGGTGGCACACAAGTAAGCACTTGCTGAAACAGGTGGCACACAAGTAAGCACTTGCTGAAACAGGTGGCACACAAGTAAGCACTTGCTGAAACAGGTGGCACACAGGTAAGCACTTGCTGAAACAGGTGGCACACAAGTAAGCACTTGCTGAAACAGGTGGCACACAGGTAAGCACTTGCTGAAACAGGTGGCACACAAGTAAGCACTTGCTGAAACAGGTGGCACACAGAAGCACTTGCTGAAACAGGTGGCACACAGGTAAGCACTTGCTGAAACAGGTGGCACACAGTAAGCACTTGCTGAAACAGGTGGCACACAAGTAAGCACTTGCTGAAACAGGTGGCACACAAGTAAGCACTTGCTGAAACAGGTGGCACACAGGTAAGCACTTGCTGAAACAGGTGGCACACAGGTAAGCACTTGCTGAAACAGGTGGCCACACAGTAAGCACTTGCTGAAACAGGTGGCACACAGGTAAGCACTTGCTGAAACAGGTGGCACACAGTAAGCACTTGCTGAAACAGGTGGCACACAAGTAAGCACTTGCTGAAACAGGTGGCACACACAGTAAGCATTTGCTGAAACAGGTGGCACACAGTAAGCACTTGCTGAAACAGGTGGCACACAGGTAAGCACTTGCTGAAACAGGTGGCAACAAGTAAGCACTTGCTGAAACAGGTGGCACACAGGTAAGCACTTGCTGAAACAGGTGGCACACAGTAAGCACTTGCTGAAACAGGTGGCACACAGGTAAGCACTTGCTGAAACAGGTGGCACACAGGTAAGCACTTGCTGAAACAGGTGGCACACAGGTAAGCACTTGCTGAAACAGGTGGCACACAGGTAAGCACTTGCTGAAACAGGTGGCACACAAGTAAGCACTTGCTGAAACAGGTGGCACACAAGCAAGCACTTGCTGTAAAAGGTGGCACACAAGTAAGCACTTGCTGAAACAGGTGGCACACAAGCAAGCACTTGCTGTAAAGGTGGCACACAAGTAAGCACTTGCTGAAACAGGTGGCACACAAGTAAGCACTTGCTGAAACAGGTGGCACACAGTAAGCACTTGCTGAAACAGGTGGCACACAAGTAAGCACTTGCTGAAAGGTGGCACACAAGTAAGCACTTGCTGAAACAGGTGGCACACAAGTAAGCACTTGCTGAAACAGGTGGCACACAAGTAAGCACTTGCTGAAACAGGTGGGCACACAAGTAAGCACTTGCTGAAACAGGTGGCACACAAGTAAGCACTTGCTGAAACGGTGGCACACAAGTAAGCACTTGCTGAAACAGGTGGCACACAAGTAAGCACTTGCTGTAAAGGTGGCACACAAGTAAGCACTTGCTGTAAAGGTGGCACACAAGTAAGCACTTGCTGTAAAGGTGGCACACAAGAAAAGCACTTGCTGTAAAGGTGGCACACAAGATAAGCACTTGCTGTAAAGGTGGCACACAAGTAAGCACTTGCTGTAAAGGTGGCACACAAGTAAGCACTTGCTGTAAAGGTGGCACACAAGTAAGCACTTGCTGTAAAGGTGGCACACAAGTAAGCACTTGCTGTAAAGGTGGCACACAAGTAAGCACTTGCTGTAAAGGTGGCACACAAGTAAGCACTTGCTGTAAAGGTGGCACACAAGTAAGCACTTGCTGTAAAGGTGGCACACAAGTAAGCACTTGCTGTAAAGGTGGCACACAAGTAAGCACTTGCTGTAAAGGTGGCACACAAGTAAGCACTTGCTGTAAAGGTGGCACACAAGTAAGCACTTGCTGTAAAGGTGGCACACAAGTAAGCACTTGCTGTAAAGGTGGCACACAAGTAAGCACTTGCTGTAAAGGTGGCACACAAGTAAGCACTTGCTGTAAAGGTGGCACACAAGTAAGCACTTGCTGTAAAGGTGGCACACAAGTAAGCACTTGCTGTAGTACACAGTTGGAAAGGTGGCACACAAGTAAGCACTTGCTGTAAAGGTGGCACACAAGTAAGCACTTGCTGTAAAGGTGGCACACAAGTAAGCACTTGCTGTAAAGGTGGCACACAAGTAAGCACTTGCTGTAAAGGTGGCACACAAGTAAGCACTTGCTGTAAAGGTGGCACACAAGTAAGCACTTGCTGTAAAGGTGGCACATCAACTGCTTAAAGTGCAAAGTAAGCATTGCTGTAAAGGTGGCACACAAGTAAGCACTTGCTGTAAAGGTGGCGCTTCTACACAGTCGTGGCTTCATTTCTCTCGAATGTCCCTGCGACACTTCGACCTGGTGTTGGTCGATATAGCTTTTGCCTTATGTTTATTCACTTCCTTTCGAACTGCCTTTACACAGTGATGGCCGCCCGGTGCACTTTAAGCTGTAACAACGTCCGTACTTCAACAAACTTCTTAGACTGGATATTAATAACCCCGTGTGGCGAGGTTTGAGTTTCATCCGCGAGGTTTCTACATCGATACTGATGACGCACGTCCTGTGGTTTGTGACGCCGGGTAAAGGGTTATTGACTTCCCGACATTTCGACAGTCACGCCGCCTTCCCAGTCAAGAATAAAGAGGTCCTAAATTGTAGGACTCATTCATTATTGAAGATGAAGATGAACTTTCGAAACGTCGGGACCTAATGACACTGTTATGTAGAGACAATCCAGAAGTCCTGGATCTTCAAGATTTGAGGTTCTCACAGCTGTGTTTTGTGACGTGACGCTGTGTCGGTGGTAAGCGGCTCCCGACGTTTCGAAGGTACGTAGTGCCTTCATCTCCAAGGGTAATGTATCCATAACCTTGAATATGAAGAGACACAAAATTTAGAAACGTCGGGAAGCGTTTGTTCAGCGTCTCATCCCAGAAGATTCAAATCCTCATTTCTAAATTTATGGAGCAGAGTCCTTCAGAAACTGAGAGTTGCTTAGCTGCTCAACAGATTCCTCGCTCTAATGGAATTCAAAGGATCATTACAGATGTCACCAGAGCCCGTTATTGAATACCTGAGCCAGATCAATCCAATTAACAGGAGACATCTTTGTTAGTCCCTTTCGGCAATATGTCAGGTGTCATGTACTGACCGCTAACATATGACTAAGTGCAAAAGAAATGTCACATCGAACAGTCAGTTTGGTTTCAGTTGACGCAGTTTCCATATAACCCAAGTTGAATTTATTGAAATAATTGCAAATTTTATATTTTTACAAAGGAAATTGGTAATGAATATGCAGTGACGAGAGACACCAATATGCAGTGACGAGAGACACCAATATGCAGTGACGAGAGACACCAATGTGCAGTGACGAGAGACACCAATGTGCAGTGACGAGAGACACCAATATGCAGTGACGAGAGACACCAATATGCAGTGACGAGAGACACCAATATGCAGTGACGAGAGACACCAATATGCAGTGACGAGAGACACCAATATGCAGTGACGAGAGACACCAATGTGCAGTGACGAGAGACACCAATATGCAGTGACGAGAGACACCAATATGCAGTGACGAGAGACACCAATATGCAGTGACGAGAGACACCAATATGCAGTGACGAAGACACCAATATGCAGTGACGAGAGACACCAATATGCAGTGACGAGAGACACCAATTGCAGTGACGAGAGACACCAATATGCAGTGACGAGAGACACCAATATGCAGTGACGAGAGACACCAATATGCAGTGACGAGAGACACCAATATGCAGTGACGAGAGACACCAATATGCAGTGACGAGAGACACCAATATGCAGTGACGAGAGACACCAATGTGCAGTGACGAGAGACACCAATGTGCAGTGACGAGAGACACCAATATGCAGTGACGAGAGACACCAATATGCAGTGACGAGAGACACCAATATGCAGTGACGAGAGACACCAATATGCAGTGACGAGAGACACCAATATGCAGTGACGAGAGACACCAATATGCAGTGACGAGAGACACCAATATGCAGTGACGAGAGACACCAATGTGCAGTGACGAGAGACACCAATGTGCAGTGACGAGAGACACCAATATGCAGTGACGAGAGACACCAATATGCAGTGACGAGAGACACCAATGTGCAGTGACGAGAGACACCAATGTGCAGTGACGAGAGACACCAATGTGCAGTGACGAGAGACACCAATGTGCAGTGACGAGAGACACCAATGTGCAGTGACGAGAGACACCAATATGCAGTGACGAGAGACACCAAAATGCAGTGACGAGAGACACCAATATGCAGTGACGAGAGACACCAATATCATGACGAGAGACACCATGCATGACGAGAGACACCAATATGCAGTGACGAGAGACACCAATATGCAGTGACGAGAGACACCAATATGCAGTGACGAGAGACACCAATATGCAGTGACGAGAGACACCAATATGCCAGTGACGAGAGACACCAATGATGCAGTGACGAGAGACACCAATATGCAGTGACGAGAGACACCAATATGCAGTGACGAGAGACACCAATATGCAGTGACGAGAGACACCAATATGCAGTGACGAGAGACACCAATATGCAGTGACGAGAGACACCAATATGCAGTGACGAGAGACACCAATATGCAGTGACGAGAGACACCAATATGCAGTGACGAGAGACACCAATATGCAGTGACGAGAGACACCATATGCAGTGACGAAGACACCATAGCAGTGACGAGAGACACCAATATGCAGTGACGAGAGACACCAATATGCAGTGACGAGAGACACCAATATGCAGTGACGAGAGACACCAATATGCAGTGACGAGAGACACCAATATGCAGTGACGAGAGACACCAATATGCAGTGACGAGAGACACCAATATGCAGTGACGAGAGACACCAATATGCAGTGACGAGAGACACCAATATGCAGTGACGAGAGACACCAATATGCAGTGACGAGAGACACCAATATGCAGTGACGAGAGACACCAATATGCAGTGACGAGAGACACCAATATGCAGTGACGAGAGACACCAATGTGCAGTGACGAGAGACACCAATGTGCAGTGACGAGAGACACCAATGTGCAGTGACGAGAGACACCAATGTGCAGTGACGAGAGACACCAATGCCACTTCGAATTAAGGGAGGAATTAGAGAGGAGTTTGAAAGTAAGCTGCAGGTTTGGACCAACGGGGTAATAAATCCCTGCTTTGCAAGCTAACAAATTTTTTCCCCCATGGCTGGACAGCCCCTTGGGGGCCTAGGCCGCCTCATTTTACAACGCTTCACGATCACACTCAGACACACCACACTCGGTAGGACTCCTCTCGACGAGTGATCAGCCCGTCGCACAGACCTCTACCTGACAACACACAACACTACCAACAGACAGACATCCATGCCCCCGGTGGGATTCGAACCCACAATCCCAGTAAGCGAGCGGCCGTAGACCCACACCTTAGACCGCACGGCCACTGGGATCGGCAAGCTAACAAATAGATAAGCGATTTTATATACATCCTGTGTCTGTTTGTTGAAGTAACGACTCGAGCGAGTAATTAGTTTGGTTCATTTGATTTTAATCTCATTAAACAACTAATTATTCAACTGAAGGTCTTTAGAAACGTCTGTTGATATTACAAAGACGCTCTAGGAATTTGCTGTAGATTAATTATGAAATAGAGAAAAAAGTGTGTTACAGCGTGGCTGAAGGGTCCGAATTTAAACGTTACAGTTTTTGACTTCGTTAAGAGTCACTGCATGTGACTGTACCTCACATTTATTAACACGTTTTTGTGAACAATTAGTTGTTTCTCAGAAAAGCGATAAGACATTTTGTCTTACCTTCATGCAATGTAGAAATTATGATGGACCAAAACCAAAGTTCTTTCCATACAAACACCCGCAACCAAATTTAATCCTAAATACCATCCGTTCGTTTTAGGAATACAAAACACTTAAAGGTACAGTAGCTATCAAAGTGTACCATCCGCCTCGTCGTTAAGGCAATGTACAGTCCGCCCACACATTTAAGAGCGTGTAACGTAAAACTCTCACGATAAAAGTCCATTATTTCTCTAAACATACTTAACTGGGTTGTCTTTGTAACTGAGACGTAGTGTTTTCTGTGATTTAGGACCGGATATATTAAAAATTGACTTGTGAGTGTGTAGCTTCGCGCTGATTGGTTCTGACCAGGAAGCGGAAAGCTTATACCAGACATCAACTCGCTCTTAAACTCAAGGCCTGGAATAGGTTTCACTAGACGTAAATACTTGAGCTCCCCTGTCACTTAAATTTTAATTGGTTTGGGCACAAGGTACGTCAGCAGACCTCTCGAGAGACGCCCTGTTTGGATATGGAGACGCGTATAAAAAGTTTTGGTTCGTTGTAACTATGTCATTACGCTAGCGCGTGCACGTGGAGCAGAGGGCGATCCTCTGCAGGGTCAGGCGAGTTTAGTGTTGAAATTGTCGCATGTCTGGGGGCTAATATTGAAGTTTCGACAAGACATACAAACACAAAAGCCTTCCTTCAGAGAAGCGGTTCTTAAACTTGCTGTACTCATTCATTCTGCAGTCTGTCTTACGACAGGTCCGTAGCCTCTTCACTCTGCAGTCTGTCTTACGACAGGTCCGTAGCCTCTTCACTCTGCAGTCTGTCTTACGACAGGTCCGTAGCCTCTTCACTCTGCAGTCTGTCTTACGACAGGTCCGTAGCCTCTTCACTCTGCAGTCTGTCTTACGACAGGTCCGTAGCCTCTTCATTCTGCAGTCTATCTTACGACAGGTCCGTAGCCTCTTCATTCTGTAGTCTGTCTTACGACAGGTCCGTAGCCTCTTCATTCTGTAGTCTGTCTTACGACAGGTCCGTAGCCTCTTCATCTGCAGTCTATCTTACGACAGGTCCGTGCCTCTTCATTCTGTAGTCTGTCTTACGACAGGTCCGTAGCCTCTTCATTCTGCAGTCTGTCTTACGACAGGTCCGTAGCCTCTTCACTCTGCAGTCTGTCTTACGACAGGTCCGTAGCCTCTTCACTCTGCAGTCTGTCTTACGACAGGTCCGTAGCCTCTTCACTTCTGCAGTCTGTCTTACGACAGGTCCGTAGCCTCTTCATTCTGCAGTCTGTCTTACGACAGGTTCGTAACCTCTTCATTCTGTAGTCTGTCTTACGACAGGTCCGTAGCCTCTTCATTCTGCAGTCTGTCTTACGACAGGTCCGTAGCCTCTTCATTCTGCAGTCTGTCTTACGACAGGTCCGTGCCTCTTCACTCTGTCAGTCTGTCTTACGACAGGTCCGTTGCCTCTTCACTCTGCAGTCTGTCTTACGACAGGTTCGTAACCTCTTCATTCTGTAGTCTGTCTTACGACAGGTCCGTAGCCTCTTCATTCTGCAGTCTGTCTTACGACAGGTCCGTAGCCTCTTCATTCTGCAGTCTGTCTTACGACAGGTTCGTAGCCTCTTCATTCTGTAGTCTGTCTTACGACAGGTTCGTAGCCTCTTCATTCTGCAGTCTGTCTTACGACAGGTTCGTAGCCTCTTCATTCTGTAGTCTGTCTTACGACAGGTCCGTAGCCTCTTCATTCTGTAGTCTGTCTTACGACAGGTTCGTAGCCTCTTCATTCTGCAGTCTGTCTTACGACAGGTTCGTAGCCTCTTCATTCTGCAGTCTGTCTTACGACAGGTTCGTAGCCTCTTCATTCTGTAGTCTGTCTTACGACAGGTCCGTAGCCTCTTCATTCTGCAGTCTGTCTTACGACAGGTTCGTAGCCTCTTCATTCTGTAGTCTGTCTTACGACAGGTCCGTAGCCTCTTCTTTCTGCAGTCTGTCTTACGACAGGTTCGTAGCCTCTTCATTCTGCAGTCTGTCTTACGACAGGTCCGTAGCCTCTTCATTCTGCAGTCTGTCTTACGACAGGTTCGTAGCCTCTTCATTCTGTAGTCTGTCTTACGACAGGTCCGTAGCCTCTTCATTCTGTAGTCTGTCTTACGACAGGTCCGTAGCCTCTTCATTCTGCAGTCTGTCTTACGACAGGTTCGTAGCCTCTTCATTCTGTAGTCTGTCTTACGACAGGTCCGTAGCCTCTTCTTTCTGCAGTCTGTCTTACGACAGGTTCGTAGCCTCTTCATTCTGCAGTCTGTCTTACGACAGGTCCGTAGCCTCTTCATTCTGCAGTCTGTCTTACGACAGGTTCGTAGCCTCTTCATTCTGCAGTCTGTCTTACGACAGGTTCGTAGCCTCTTCATTCTGTAGTCTGTCTTACGACAGGTCCGTAGCCTCTTCATTCTGCAGTCTGTCTTACGACAGGTTCGTAGCCTCTTCATTCTGTAGTCTGTCTTACGACAGGTCCGTAGCCTCTTCATTCTGCAGTCTGTCTTACGACAGGTTCCGTAGCCTCTTCATTCTGTAGTCTGTCTTACGACAGGTCCGTAGCCTCTTCATTCTGCAGTCTGTCTTACGACAGGTTCGTAGCCTCTTCATTCTGCAGTCTGTCTTACGACAGGTCCGTAGCCTCTTCATTCTGCAGTCTGTCTTACGACAGGTTCGTAGCCTCTTCATTCTGCAGTCTGTCTTACGACAGGTTCGTAGCCTCTTCATTCTGTAGTCTGTCTTACGACAGGTCCGTAGCCTCTTCATTCTGCAGTCTGTCTTACGACAGGTTCGTAGCCTCTTCATTCTGTAGTCTGTCTTACGACAGGTCCGTAGCCTCTTCATTCTGCAGTCTGTCTTACGACAGGTTCGTAGCCTCTTCATTCTGCAGTCTGTCTTACGACAGGTTCGTAGCCTCTTCATTCTGTAGTCTGTCTTACGACAGGTCCGTAGCCTCTTCATTCTGCAGTCTGTCTTACGACAGGTCCGTAGCCTCTTCATTCTGCAGTCTGTCTTACGACAGGTCCGTAGCCTCTTCATTCTGCAGTCTGTCTTACGACAGGTCCGTAGCCTCTTCCAAAGCCAGGTCTCCACAGCGTGCGATCTAGTGCTTCCTCTTTCAATTTCCAGTATCTTATCTTTTCCTTAAGGTCATCCAGTAGCTGCTTACGTCTTCTCCCTCGTCGTCCCGTCATTTCTATCCTTCCCTCTAACTTTCCTTCAATCACAGTTTCAGAAGGCAGTTTCTACGCAAGATGTGACCAATCCAGTTAGCCTTTCTTCTTTTTATTGTATGTACGATATTCCTCTCCTCCTTCACTCTGTGTAATACTTCTTCATTTCTCACACGATCGGTCCAACTGATCTTCTCCATTCTTCTCCAGCACCACATTTCAAAACTTTCCAGATACTTCCGATCTACTTTCCCAAGTGTCCACGTTTCAGCACCACACAAAGCTACGCTCCAAATGTAGCACTTTACTAGTTTCTTACTTAAATTTAAGTCCAGTTTGCTTGGTGGTTTTCTTCTTGTTGAATGCTGCTTTTGCCATGGAAATTATGAATTTAATTTCACGTGTACACCTTGCATCATTTGTTATCATGCTACCCAAATAATTGAAATATTCCACATTCTGCAATTGGTGACGCACGTTGCATTCTCAAAATTATCTTGAACCCCCTGTACAAAATCGGTACTTTACATCAGTTCTTACACAAGTATACGGCATAAACATAAAATGAAAAAATTACATATATATTTGTTTTAATTTCGCGGTAAAATTAAGACATGTGTCGCACCCGCTAGGGGTTGCGTGAACACAAGATTAAGAATTACTGACTTAGATGTTTAAGTTTACGTGTAACAGCACACCAAACAAAAATGGCGTATCTCGAGATCCCTACTCACGTGCAGTCTCTGAACCTTGCAGCTGCCGTCTATACAGTGTGTATACGCCGCTTAAAAGGATGAAGACTTTCCCGCGCTTCTGTAAAACTTATATTTGCCATCTTCAGAGAAATGTGGGGTAGGACCCCTGTGCTAGCCTACTGGAGAGCTTCCGTGTGGGGTCGTGGCAAGAGGTTTAGGAAAAAGATTTACAGACAGACTCAGATCGCCGCTCACCTCAGCTCCGTAACACTGCACAGAGCTGTTCTCAGCGCGGTCCGACCACTGCTTGGCTGACATCGGAGTCGCCAGGCATTTGCCATAAACACTTACACTGGAGCACACTGTCTATCGCACTGTTGCTGGGTCACATTGTCAGCCGCCAGGAAGTCTATAAACAAGAGAGGCTGCACACAGAACTGCATTGGGCTCAATTTTTAAAAGGCAACTGAAGAGTTCTGCGGGTTACACAACAATGTTTTGTAATCGGACGGAGCTGCGAGCTCTACACTTCGCCTTATTGTAGCTTACCTCTGCACCTCCGGGCTAGTATGGATTAAATTAACTGCTGGGATGAATATTTAGCCCCTGCAGGTTAGCGTAGCAGTCCTCCTCTGCCCAATCCTTTCCTTACCTTTCAACACCCACCCACTGACGGATATGTCTGAAGACCTCCAGGTACCGCCGAAATGTAGCAAAGGATATGACTTGCTGTTCAGGCAACTCAGTGTTACTGGGTTAACTTTCGACTTTTTGGTTGGTTTTTTTTTTCTTGTCCCAGGAAGACGTAAATTTTGCCCGAAAGCCGAGAAGTCTTAATTCGTCTACGCGGCGTAATCCCGAAGCAGAACGCACGCACGCACGCAACCCCGTCACGTGTTGACGTATCCTGTCAAGTTACGTCCTCCAGAACAGAACTGTGCAGTGTGTCACAGACACGCTCAGTTACTAACCCAATTTGATATACTCTCTCTCAGAACATCTCGTATCGTATCAACTTTCTGCTCACAAACTCTGTAATTCTGCAGAAGCACCTTCCTCTCTGTAAGTTTTTTTACGTTTTTTTGTGTTATTCAATACCGTAAATTTTTTGATTATTTTTGTTTTACCCGACAAATGTACAATTTGTAGTTGTCGACACATTTTGTTGTACCAAATGGCTGCATTCGTCTTGTGTATTTTGTTTTTGGTGTTTCTGTATTGATGAATTTCTTTTGCCTGTCTGGCTTTAATAAATTTTGTTATTCATATCGTAAATTTTTTGATTATTTTGGTTTTATCCTACAAATGTACAATTGTACATTTGTAGGATAAAACCAAAATAATTTTTATACGTGTTTATTGCTACAAATCTGCATTCTTCTCCTCCGCTGCTAGTTGCTTAACACACAAATCCTTCCGCCTCAGTCACTCCTTTTCTGCGCTCTTTGATTAAATTGGCTCAATCGATTTCTAACGCTTGTTACTTGCCAGCTCGGTCCAATAAGTCAAGGAAACGTTTGATATTCTGTAGTTACGCATGTTACGAATTACTTAATGGTAGGAGCAGAAGATGACGGCAACAACAAACGCAATGTGACCAGTGTCGCACTGTCAGCACCTGCACACAGCCACAGCGCAATGCATATTCACATCTCCAGAACAGAGCTGTCTGTCCAGAAATGTTTTAGCTGTCAGTTCTTCACGGCTGTTATGTAGGGTAAGGAGCTGAGCAGCAGCCATGACGTATTGCGACAAAATGTTGAAGTATAAATAGTAATTGCTGTGAGTGTTGTGTGTTGTCAGGTAGAGGTCTCTGCGACGGGCCGATCACTCGTCCAGAGGAGTCCTACCGAGTGCGGTGTGTCTAATGTGTGTGATCGCGAAACCTCGAAAAATGAGGAGGCATAGGCCCCCTAGGGGCTGTTGAACCATAATAAAAAAAATATATGAATAGTAATTAGCCCCACTAACAACATTCTGATTACGCAATTCTGCTACTAATACAGCAATTTCTCACACTAAGCACAATGACATCAGTTCTGCATTTACGTTTTGTCCTAAAATTGACATTCAGACGGTAAGACTTGTTGATGCCACGTTTAATACTCAGAAGACGTCACATCAACTCTTACAATTTAATTACTCCGCATTTGAACTCGACTTGTTCCTTTTCCGTACTCCACAGTCGGTAATAATTAACACAGATGCACCATCTTGAACCTCTGCACGTCGCATCTCCTCTAAACAACGTCACAAAAGTACGTTCCTCCTTCCAAAAGAACAGTTTAACTTGAGCAACAAACTGGAAGATCGTGCTGTGGATCTGGCAAAGTCCTGGCACTCTCACCACGGGATCTCGGGTTCCATCCCAGGCCAGTCGATGTGGTTGGCAGAGACGCACTGGCATTGCCTTTTCCCCACACCCCTCGCACAAACGCTATCTAATGTTGCTTGATAACACGCCTGAGATCTTCGTTCTTCTTAGATGTTACGCAGAAGAGATAAGATCTCTGAGAACCAATTGTCTTCTGGACTTTGTCCATCGTCAGGATAAAATATAAAATATAAAATCACGACGTTTCGGAAGCTGGACCTGCTTCCGTTTCTCAGGTGAAGGGTGAGGGAGACACCTACTGTGTTGGGTCCCTTAGATAGAGCTAATCACAATCACTGGACCAGTGATTGGGTCCCTTAGATAGAGCTAATCACAACATCAACTTGGTACCAGTGATTGTGATTAGCTCTATCTAAGGGACCCAACACAGTAGGTGTCTCCCTCCCCTTCACCTGAGAACGGAAGCAGGTCCAGCTTCCGAAACGTCGTGATTTTAGATTTCCGGACGATGGACAAAGTCCAGAAACCATTTAGTTCTCAATGTTACGTACCGTCGTGAGAAACTTTTAGAATTTAAGCGAAGATCTGATTTAGACCGCGGTGAAAACCCAAAATGACACTCTTAAAGAAAGATTTGAACTCTGACCTGTGTGTTATTTTATTGTTATATCTGTAAACGTTACATTTTTTAATTACTTGTCATTTATTCTTGTACAATTCCAGCTGTTATGTTGCGTAATATTGGCGAAGAAGACAATCATAAACGTGTCGAAGAACGGACATTTCTTTCGGTTATACAGCAACGTAGGGTTCGTGTGTCAGAATTACAGTTTAAGTAGCGACAACTTTCAGGCAAAGAGCAACAAAAGCTTGTAATTAAAAGGCAGGTCATGTAAAAATCCTATCTCGCATATCCTACGTAATTGAAGGAAACGACTGTAGGCGGAAACTTGAGAAGTTGTCACAAGTTGTTTTACTGCAGTTATGAAAGCTTCAGCTGCTAACGGAAAAGCGAAATTTAATTGCGCGGAATTCGAACGTCTTTAGTAGCGCCTTTATGCAGTTACATAAAATGGGTAGATAACCTGATGTAACTCGAGCCTTTTCTATGAATTTTAATTACACCATATTAGGTTTAAAAGCAGATTTAAGAAATTGTGTGCATCGCAAAATATTAATTAAATACAAAATGAATGACGACAGGGTTATTAGTCAAAGTCTGCTATAATTGTTCCACGAATATTCATTGTCAGTAAATGTATTGTCTCAGCGCTACAATGTAAGTACAACTTGGTGTTGATAATACAATATTACGTTCCTTTAGTAAGGCTACGTATATCGCCAAGTTTCACGCCTACATTTTCATGTCCATATATTCATATATTTACATTTCAAAAATGTAGCTACGTTGGCCCAACGAAGATTGCTCTCTGCGTCATAAAAATTAAATACAGCTCATTTATTTTTTTTTCCAATGGCTCGACAACCCCTTGGGGGCCTATGCCGCCTCATTGTTCGAGGCTTCACGAACACACACTTCTTAGACACACCACACTCGGTAGGATTCCTCTGGACGAGTGATCAGCCCGTCGCAGAGATCTCTACCTGACAACACACAACACTCACAACAGACAGACATCCATGCCCCCGGCGGGATTCGAACCCACAGTCCTAGTAAGCGAGCGGCCGCATACCCACGCCTTAGACCGCGCGGCCATTGGGATCGGCACACATATTTATTATTATTATTATTATTATTATATTATGTGCTGTTCCTGTAATTGGCCATCTGGCTGTTGATTCGGCAGATTAATAAACTAGAATTGAATTGAATTGAATTATTATTCACCATAATCCCAAACTATATTGATGAATTTGTCCCAACTTGGCACGAGTCTAAAAATTCCGTAGCGGTATAAATCGGGTCCTTGCGGTACTTTGCAGCTGCTCATTAACGTGAAATGTGCCAATATTGGCTAAATACAGCAGCACTGTGACAAGTAGCGATGTAATGATAGCTGAGTGTGACAAGTAGCAATGTAATGATAGCTGAGTGTGACAAGTAGCAATGTAATGATAGCTGAGTGTGACAAGTAGCTATGTAATGATAGCTGAGTGTGACAAGTAGCTATGTAATGATAGCTGAGTGTGACAAGTAGCTATGTAATGATAGCTGAGTGTGACAAGTAGCAATGTAATGATAGCTGAGTGTGACAAGTAGCGATGTAATGATAGCTGAGTGTGACAAGTAGCAATGTAATGATAGCTGAGTGTGACAAGTAGCTATGTAATGATAGCTGAGTGTGACAAGTAGCAATGTAATGATAGCTGAGTGTGACAAGTAGCGATGTAATGATAGCTGGTGCAGTGAATGGCTGCGTCTAACGCTCTAATCACTTACACTTCTACATAAATATCAGTATTAGTGATTAAAAGTTCAAAAAAAACCAACACAGTGCACTTCACTGTCACTTTAGTATGTACTAATTAACCCCTACATATGTTTCGGTTTACGTAAAACCATCCTCAGGGGGGTCAAAACTACGTTACGTCACATCCAATGTTAATACAAGTTTAAATATTGTGCAATGTCTTGCATGTTAGTACAGTCACTGTAAAATCAGAGTAAACGAATTTAAAGGATTTTATACAACATTTTATACGTTTTCTAACTCTAATTTTACAGTGACTGTACTAACATGCAAGACATTGCACAGTATTTAAACTTGTATTGACGTTGGATGTGACGTAACGTAGTTTTGACCCCCCTGAGGATGGTTTTACGTAAACCGAAACATATGTAGGGGTTAATTAGTACATACTAAAGTGACAGTGAAGTGCATTGTGTTGGTTTTTTTAAACACTGAATCATTAATACAGATATTTATGTAGAAGTGTAAGTGGAAGGAAAATAGGATTCGGGCCGACTAGCAAGTTTTCCCTTGTTATTAATTATTTAGATCAAACTCAAGCACTGAGTGTTAGGCGTATGAGGTGAGTGTTAGGTGCATGAGGTGAGTGTTAGGTGCATGAGGTGAGTGTTAGGTGCATGAGGTGAGTGTTAGGTGCATGAGGTGAGTGTTAGGTGCATGAAGTGAGTGTTAGGTGCATGAGGTGAGTGTCAGGTGCATGAAGTGAGTGTTAGGTGCATGAAGTGAGTGTTAGGTGCATGAAGTGAGTGTTAGGTGCATAGAGTGAGTGTTAGGTGCATGAAGTGAGTGTAAGGTGCATGAAGTGAGTGTTAGGTGCATGAAGTGAGTGTTAGGTGCATGAAGTGAGTGTTAGGTGCATGAGGTGAGTGTTAGGTGCATAGAGTGAGTGTTAGGTGCATGAAGTGAGTGTAAGGTGCATGAAGTGAGTGTTAGGTGCATGAAGTGAGTGTTAAGTGCATGAAGTGAGTGTAAGGTGCATGAAGTGAGTGTCAGGTGCATGAGGTGAGTGTCAGGTGCATGAGGTGAGTGTTAGGCGCATGAAGTGAGTGTTATGCGCATAAAGTGAGTTTTAGGCGCATGAAGTGAGTGTAAGGTGCACGAAGTGAGTGTTAGGTGCATGAAGTGAGTGTTAGGTGCATGATGTGAGTGTTAGGTGCATAGAGTGAGTGTTAGGTGCATGAAGTGAGTGTAAGGTGCATGAAGTGAGTGTTAGGTGCATGAAGTGAGTGTTTAGGTGCATGAAGTGAGTGTTAGGTGCATGAAGTGAGTGTTAAGTGCATGAAGTGAGTGTAAGGTGCATGAAGTGAGTGTCAGGTGCATGAGGTGAGTGTCAGGTGCATGAGTGAGTGTCAGGTGCATGAGGTGAGTGTTAGGCGCATGAAGTGAGTGTTAGGCGCATAAAGTGAGTTTTAGGCGCATGAAGTGAGTGTAAGGTGCATGAAGTGAGTGTTAGGTGCATAGAAGTGAGTGTTAGGTGCATGATGTGAGTGTTAGGTGCATGAGGTGAGTGTTAGGTGCATGAAGTGAGTGTTAGGTGCATGAGGTGAGTGTCAGGTGCATGAAGTGAGTGTTAGGTGCATGAAGTGAGTGTAAGGTGCATGAAGTGAGTGTTAGGTGCATGAAGTGAGTGTTAGGTGCATGAAGTGAGTGTTAGGTGCATGAGGTGAGTGTTAGGTGCATGAGGTGAGTGTTAGGTGCATGAGGTGAGTGTTAGGTGCATGAGGTGAGTGTTAGGTGCATGAGGTGAGTGTTAGGTGCATGAAGTGAGTGTTAGGTGCATGAGGTGAGTGTCAGGTGCATGAAGTGAGTGTTAGGTGCATGAGGTGAGTGTAGGTGCATAGGTGAGTGTTAGGTGCATGAGTGAGTGTTAGGTGCATGAGTGAGTGTAGGTGCATGAGTGAGTGTCAGGTGCATGAAGTAGTGTAGTGCATGAGTGAGTGTTAGGTGCATGAGAGTGTAGTGTAAGGTGCATGAAGTGAGTGTTAGGTGCATGAAGTGAGTGTTAGGTGCATGAAGTGAGTGTTAGGTGCATAGAGTGAGTGTTAGGTGCATGAAGTGAGTGTAAGGTGCATGAAGTGAGTGTTAGGTGCATGAAGTGAGTGTTAGGTGCATGAGATGAGTGTTAGGTGCATGAGTGAGTGTAAGGTGCATGAAGTGAGTGTTAGGTGCATGAGTGAGTGTTAGGTGCATGAGTGAGTGTATAGGTGTGCATAGAGTGAGTGTTAGGTGCATGAAGTGAGTGTAAGGTGCATGAAGTAGAGTGTTAGGTGCATGAAGTGATTGTGAGAGTGTTAAGTGCATGAAGTGAGTGTCAGGTGCATAGAAGTGAAGTGTCAAGGTGCATGAGAGTGAGTGTCAGGTGCATGAGGTGAGTGGTGTAGGGCATGAAGTGAGTGTTAGGCGCATAAGTGAGTTTTAGGCGCATATGATAGATGAGTGTAAGGTGCATGAAGTGAGTGTTAAGGTGCATGAAGTGAGTGTAGGTGCATGAGTGAGTGTTAGGTGCATGAGTGAGTGTTAGTGCATGAAGTGAGTTAGGGCATGAGGTGAGTGTCAGGTGCATGAAGTGAGTGTTAGGTGCATGAAGTGAGTGTTAGGTGCATGAAGTGAGTGTTAGGTGCATGAAGTGAGTGTAGGTGCATGAGTGAGTGTTAGGTGCATGAAGTGAGTGTTAGGTGCATGAAGTGAGTGTTAGGTGCATAGAGTGAGTGTTAGGTGCATGAAGTGAGTGTAAGGTGCATGAAGTGAGTGTTAGGTGCATGAAGTGAGTGTTAGGTGCATGAAGTGAGTGTTAGGTGCATGAGGTGAGTGTAGGTGCATGAAGTGAGTGTTAGGTGCATGAGGTGAGTGTTAGGGCATGAAGTGAGTGTTTAGGTGCATGAGTGAGATGTTAGGTGCATGAGTGAGTGTAGGTGCATGAAGTGATGTTAGGTGCATGAAGTGAGTGTTAAGTGCATGAAGTGAGTGTAGGTGCATGAGTGAGTGTTAGGTGCATGAGTGAGTGTTAGGTGCATGAGGTGAGTGTAGGCATGAAGTGAGTGTTAGGGCATAAAGTGAGTTTAGGGCATGAAGTGAGTGTTAGGTGCATGAAGTGAGGTTAGGTGCATGAAGTGAGTGTTAGGTGCATGAGTGAGTGTTAGGTGCATGAAGTGAGTGTTAGGTGCATGAAGTGAGTGTTAGGTGCATGAAGTGAGTGTAAGTGCATGAAGTGAGTGTTAGGTGCATGAAGTGAGTGTTAGGCATGAAGTGAGTGTTAGGGCATGAAGTGAGTGTTAGGTGCATGAAGTGAGTGTTAGGTGCATGAAGTGAGTGTTAGTGCATGAAGTGAGTGTTAGGTGCATGAAGTGAGTGTTAGGTGCATAGAGTGAGTGTAGGTGCATGAAGTGAGTGTAGGTGCATGAAGTGAGTGTTAGGTGCATGAAGTGAGTGTTAGGTGCATGAAGTGAGTGTAGGTGCATGAGGTGAGTGTCAGGTGCATGAAGTGAGTGTTAGGGCATGAGGTGAGTGTTAGGCGCATGAAGTGAGTGTTAGGGCATAAGTGAGTGTTAGGTGCATGAAGTGAGTGTTAAGGTGCATGAAGTGAGTGTTAGGTGCATGAATGAGTGTTAGTGCATGAAGTGAGTGTAGGTGCATGAAGTGAGTGTAGGTGCATGAGGTGAGTGTCAGTGCATGAGGTGAGTGTTAGGGCATGAAGTGAGTGTTAGGGCATAAGTGAGTTTAGGGCATGAAGTGAGTGTAAGGTGCATGAAGTGAGTGTTAGGTGCAGAAGTGAGTGTTAGGTGCATGAAGTGAGTGTTAGGTGCATAGAGTGATGTTAGGTGCATGAAGTGAGTGTAAGGTGCATGAAGTGAGTGTTAGGTGCATGAAGTGAGTGTTAGGTGCATGAAGTGAGTGTTAGGTGCATGAGGTGTAGATGTGAAGGTGCATGAAGTGAGTGTTAGGTGCATGAGGTGAGTGTTAGGGCATGAAGTGAGTGTTAGGTGCATAGAGTGAGTGTTAGGTGCATGAAGTGAGTGTTAAGGTGCATGAAGTGAGTGTTAGGTGCATGAAGTGAGTGTTAAGTGCATGAAGTAGAGTGTTAAGGTGCATGAAGTGAGTGTCAGGTGCATGAGGTGAGTGTCAGGTGCATGAGGTGAGTGTTAGGCGCATGAAGTGAGTGTTAGGCGCATAAGTGAGTTTAGGCGCATGAAGTGAGTGTAAGGTGCATGAAGTGAGTGTTAGGTGCATGAAGTGAGTGTTAGGTGCATGATGATGAGTGTTAGGTGCATGAAGTGAGTGTTAGGTGCATGAAGTGAGTGTTAGGTGCATGAAGTGAGTGTAAAGTGCATGAAGTGAGTGTTAGGTGCATGAAGTGAGTGTTAGGCGCATGAAGTGAGTGTTAGGCGCATGAAGTGAGTGTTAGGTGCATGAAGTGAGTGTTAGGTGCATGAAGTGAGTGTTAGGTGCATGAATGTGAGTGTTAGGTGCATGAAGTGAGTGTATAGTTAGCATGAAGTGAGTGTTAGGTGCATGAAGTGAGTGTAAGGTGCATGAGGTCCTAATAAGGTGCTTAAAGTGACGTTATAACCATTAAGACTTCTCTGGAGGAATTTACAGAGCAAGCAGTGTGCAGTTAGTGACACGTCTTGAGTTGCAGGCAGTCGGCGTTGGGCTGTCGTAGTGCAAACCGCACTTCGACAAAGCACTGAAATTAATCTTTCTAAGTGGTCACAGTCTCAGTAATTTGTCATTTCCAGCTGCGAAGCCTTCTAAAATACAAGTTCTTACACATATGCTACACTAACATGGCAGTCACAATTTGCTGGTGTGCCCACAATGTTATGTTCGCCAAACATACATACAGACCAGCAGAAATTTGTTGAACTGAGGTTGCTGGTGAGGTGTTGTAAGCTTGACACATGAATTCTAAACGTTTCGAGGTGTCGATACAAGGTAATGGAAACAAAGTCACGGTAAAGCTGACAGGAAATGTATTCAATTGTATCGCGAGGGACAAATGGTGAGCGTTTGTAAAAACGGTAATGAATCTTCTTTTTTTCCAATGGCTCGACAGCCCCTTGGGGGCCTATGCCGCCTCATTTTTCGAGGCTGCACGATCACACTTTTTAGACAACACACTCGGTAGGACTCCTGGACGAGGGACCAGCTCGTCGCAGAGACCTCTACCTGACAACACACAACACTCACAACAGACAGACATCCATGCCCTAGGCGGGATTCGAACCCACAATCCCAGCCAGCGAGCGGCCGTAGACCCACGCCTTAGACCGCGCGGCCACTGGATCGGCAATGAATCTTCTGGTACCGTAAAATTCGGAGAATTTCTTCAGTAGGTTGTAAGTTGTTGGCTTCTTAAGAAGGACTCTGCTCTACGGAGTTTGTTTGTTGGTTGGTTGGTTGGTTGGTTGGTTGGTTGGTTAGTCAGTCAGTCAGTCAGTCAGTAAGTCAGTCAGACACATATCTATATACTTTGCTCCCGTATGTTTTCGCCTAATTGTCTCAATCACGGCAAGACTTACAGGCAGCCAATGTACTCGTAATAAATCGCGTGTTTCATTCCGACTTTTTTCAAAACTTTTTCACTCCGATTAACGGGTTGGAAAATCCGGTGCTAGATTTCTGGCAGGGGTAAGAGATTTTTCTCCAAAACTACCAGACCGGCTCTGGGGCCCACCGTGAGTAACGTGGTACTTTACAGGGGGTAAAGCGGTCGGTGAACCAATCTGATTACTCACCTTCATCTAGTGCCGAGGTTAAGAAGGAGTGGATTTAAACTTATATTCCCCCTTCATGCCATCGTATCTTGGACAGGTACTACTTCATCTTTGCCTTTAATTTTACTCACCTTTACTTAGCGCTTTACGCAAGAGACGCCTTCATAGAAGCTTCTCACATGTCCGCTACTGCTGATAGATTTTAACCAAAATTTTAATTTAGCCTCAAACTTTATTAAAACCCTTAATACAAAAATTTTTAATAAAATCCATTCATCCGTTATCCAGTATTGAAAGACGTGCGTGGCAAAGCGGAGAGCAGAACGTAAGCAAATATGTAGATCTATGGCAAAGCGGAGAGCAGAACGTAAGCAAATCTGTAGATCTATGGCAAAGCGGAGAGCAGAACGTAAGCAAATATGTAGATATATGGCAAAGCGGAGAGCAGAACGTAAGCAACTATGTAGATCTATGGCAAAGCGGAGAGCAGAACGTAAGCAAATATGTAGATCTATGACAAAGCGGAGAGCAGAACGTAAGCAAATATGTAGATCTATGGCAAAGCGGAGAGCAGAACGTAAGCAAATATGTAGATCTATGGCAAATCGGAGAGCAGAACGTAAGCAAATATGCAGATCTATGGCAAATCGGAGAGCAGAACGTAAGCAACTATGAGATCTATGGCAAATCGGAGAGCAGAACGTAAGCAATATGCAGATCTATGGCAAATCGGAGAGCAGAACGTAAGCAAATATGCAGATCTATGGCAAATCGGAGAGCAGAACGTAAGCAAATATGTAGATCTATGGCAAATCGGAGAGCAGAACGTAAGCAAATATGTAGATCTATGGCAAATCGGAGAGCAGAACGTAAGCAAATATGCAGATCTATGGCAAATCGGAGAGCAGAACGTAAGCAAATATGCAGATCTATGGCAAATCGGAGAGCAGAACGTAAGCAAATATGCAGATCTATGGCAAATCGGAGAGCAGAACGTAAGCAAATTGCAGATCTATGGCAAATCGGAGAGCAGAACGTAAGCAAATGTGCAGATCTATGGCAAATCGGAGAGCAGAACGTAAGCAAATTGCAGATCTATGGCAAATCGGAGAGCAGAACGTAAGCAAATATGCAGATTCTATGGCAAATTCGGAGAGGCAGAACGTAAGCAAATGTGCAGATCTAGCCCGATTTGTGCATCCAAGTTGAGGCCCCATTTCTCGCAGCAGTAGCAGTCCGTATGTCTGTTGTACGACAGTTGAAACTGGTCGGCTTTTCAAGTTCATATCCAGATCTACGGCCTCGTCTTTCTCACAGAATTGGCTACAAGCATCACAAACTTTCTGCATTTGGCCCAAACAATGTACCTGTGTTTCAGAATAAATGGCGATTGTCTCCCTAAACAGCGCTGTTTGGCACTTTGCAACTGAGACGGCGTGTCTTTGCTGCAAAGTGCGATGTCTAAGTTTATTGAACTGCATCTAGAAGTGTAATTAGGTTGTTGCCTAATAACTTTGTGACACCCCTAATAAGTCTTGCCTCAGTCTTTAGCTATTCTGATGTGAATGTAATTGCTGACTTACACGGAAGAGCAGCAACAAGCTTATTCTGTGTCAGTCTGTGAGCTTCCAAAAACACGAAGGGCGGTGGGGAGGACCCATTACTATTCTACAGCAATATCTCTGTTAACACAACTGTATTGCTGTATAATACACACAGCCTGTTACAACGTGCTTCGGCCTTCGATGTTGGCCATGTTCAGGTCACTAACAGACAAAAGCAAATAGATAAGAAATGTATATTGTCTTAAAAATATATAAAATGTGAAAGTTAATACAAGCAATAAGCACCATCTTCATAGACCAATTGCCAACCTATCACGCTTTCAGACAAGTACATTCTATTCTAGTATCAGGATCTTCAATAGCTTACCGTGTAATATCAAAAATCTTAAGAATGAAAAGGCACAATTTAAAGCAGCACTAAGAAGACACTTAAATGCACACTCCTTTTGCTCTGTACATCAATTTCCTATGAGTATTGTTAACCTATAATACTGACGTCTAAGACTGCACATAGAATGTTTAAAGCATTTTGCAACGTACATTTTGTATGATTTTGTATGTTATGACTTATTGCACATCCTCTTGTCTTGTGACAAAATTATGGATCCATGGAATGTATATATGTATGTATGTATGAATATATGTATGTATATATGTATGTATATATGTATGTATGTATGTATGTATGTATGACCACGATTTATGCCGATTTAACCCTTTATAGACGAAGGGTATTCTGTTTCATTTAAAGACCCAGTTCGTACCGCGCAGTAAACACTTTTCATCTCGGTTTAAAAAAATCAATTTATGTTATACAAATTCCACATCCTCTTGTCTTGTGACAAAATTATGGATCCATCGAATGTATATATGTATATATGTATGTATGTATGTATGTATATATGTATATATGTATATATGTATGTATGTATGTATGTATGTATATATGTATATATGTATGTATGTATGTATGTATATATGTATGTATGTATATATGTATGTATGTATGTATGTATGTATATATGTATGTATGTATGTATATATGTATGTATGTATATATGTATGTATGTATGTATATATGTATGTATGTATATATGTATGTATGTATGTATATACGTATGTATATATGTATATATGTATGTATGTATGTATGTATATATGTATGTATGTATGTATATATGTATGTATGTATATATGTATGTATGTATGTATGTATATATGTATGTATGTATATATGTATGTATGTATATATGTATATATGTATGTATGTATGTATGTATATATGTATGTATGTATATATGTATGTATGTATGTATGTATGTATATATGTATGTATGTATGTATATATGTATGTATGTATATATGTATGTATGTATATATGTATGTATGTATATATGTATGTATGTATATACGTATGTATATATGTATATATGTATGTATGTATGTATGTATGTATATATGTATGTATGTATGTATATATGTATGTATGTATGTATATATGTATGTATGTTATATAGTATGTATATATGTATTATGTATTATGTATATATGTATGTAATATGTATGTATGTATGTATATATGTATGTATGTATGTAATAAATTTGTGTTAACTAAGATAGGATTTATTGCAGTACAATTTCAGTAACGTACCAAAATTCTGTACAATGATATCCCATTCTAAAGAATTAAGAGGGCGGAATTGGTGATAAGTCTCAATGAGACTGGAAGATTATGCTCTGCTGCGGTGTGACGTCATACAGCGCGGTACACAGACACTAACGTTTGAAAGAGACTGACTGCCTCCTTCTTCAGGACCGGGATGGCAGCGAGGCAATGGGGGACGTCTGTCTTCCGCGTGACCTGTTGTAGTATCCTGAAGGATTCTGGTGTCTGCACTGAAATGCATGGCTTCGTGCTCACAGCTACGACAACGTTAAGTCTGACGCAGCAACACGCTGCTTTTACCTGTTCCAGTAAAATAATCTTATATATCAGGGGTGGCCAAACTTGCTTAACGTAAGAGCCACATACGATAAAATTCAGATGTCTGAGAGCCGCAAGACGTCAACAAATATTACACACACGTTTTTATTCTTACACGCACATTTTGTTACAACAATTCCTAAATATATTTACTGGCCGTCAACATTAAACTTACGTTTTAATCCAGCGGACTCTCAGTTTGTACCGGTAAATAGTTATATAGCTTGAAAATTTGTTATTTACCTGTTATATACATTGTAATGCAAAAAGGAGCTAAGCCAACATATTTCCGCGGGCCGCACATTATATGTCAAAGAGCCGCATGTGGCTCGCGAGTCGCGGTTTGGTCACCCCTGGCATATACCAAATTAGACCGGCTTTGGGGGCACAAATGGAGGACTGTAACCTCCTCTGTTACATTGACGAAAGTTGAATACCTCAAGACATTAAGTGAGGAAGATCGCCTCAGAATTCAGCGCAATAAAATAGTTCTTCTTGTTGCCGCATTTTCACGTCTATCGGCCGTTGTCTGTCTGTTTCAGCAGATCAGTCTGCAGTGATTAAAACACGGTGTTTGTCAAAGTGGGGGCCGCGGGGACCTGGAAATATCGCTATGCCAGTTAGGATGGATAGGTTACGTCTGACCTTGATTTCAGGCTTCCGCCGCGATGTTCATGAAATCTGCGATCTTGTGGGTATTACGCTGCGTCGTGTGGTAATTGTTTACCGACGTTTCGGGACAACGTGTCTGTCCCATCCTCAAGGGTCAAGAGTCCTAGTAACTTTCCTACTCGGACTCTTGACCCGTGAAGATGGGACCGACGCGTTGTCCCGAAACGTCGGTAAACAATTACCACACGACGCCCTGTAATAACCCAGAAGACAACAGATTTTAGGTTATGTCTGGGTTATAAAAATGCCAGGCGCTAGGTTTCTGTGGTGTCTAGCATCAGTCAGAATCACTATTTTTAGTTTATATGCATTTCGTGTTTTTGAACATACCGCTCAGCACACCTCTGATGATCGCAGGCATCCAGAAACCGCAAAACAAAAGCTTCGTGAGATTTCAAGGTCGCAGAATGGTGTTGGTGGAGATTTGCCTGTTGTGAGAAGTTGCGCCGTGTCGAGTGATAAACAGTTACCAGTCGACACGGCGTAACAACCCACAGGACTAGAATCTTTACACAAATATTGCTAATTAGTCAGTGTATATATTGCGGTGGCCGATCTCAGTGGCAGTGCGGTCTAAGGCTTGGGTCTGCGGCCGCTCGCTTGCTGGGATTGTGGGTTCGAATCCCGCCTAGGACATGGATGTCTGTCTGTTGTGAGTGTTGTGTGTTGTCAGGTAGAGGTCTGTGTGACGGGCTGATCACTCGTCCAGAGGAGTCTTACCGAGTGTGGTGTGTCTAAAGTGTGATCGTGAAGCCTCGACAAATGAGGCGGTGTAGGCCCCCAAGGGGCTGTCGAGCCATTGAAAAAAAATATATATATTACGGTGAGCAGTTAGTGGACATTCATTGTCATTGCCTTTAGACAAGGAGAAGTTTAGCTAGTGCGATGATTGTAAGGTGCAGACAAATCAACACGGATCATCTTCATAAGCCGATGAAGAAAATGTTTGCATCGGCTCCAGGTACGTAGACTTACCACGTTGTAAGCCAGTGGTAAGGAAATGTGCCGTGGCTAGGATTCAGGAACCTACGGACTGGAATCCCGTGGTCAATGTTCCTGCGATAGGTGACTATCAGCTTGACACTGGCTCTGATCCCGGGGTTTATTACGTCGAGCTGAGTGAATAATTCGTGCAGTTAGACATCAAATTTGGCAGTCAAGAAATAACAACCACAAAGCACAATCTATTTTTGAGAAACAGATAATTACTCAGCTAATCAAGAAATTTCCATCATTTTCGGTCTTCGAAGGTTTATTGTCGTCGTCACAAGAGAGCCGCTAGCAAAGACTGTTGTTGCTTGACTCTCTGTTTGAACTTTCTTGTTACCTTCCTATTATTAACCCCTTCAGGAGCCACCCAGAGTGGAAGGTCGCGGGTTCGATTCCCGATGGTTTCATTGGAATTTTTCATTGACATAATACTTTCGGTCGCACTATGGCCCTGAGGTCGACTCAGCCTCTAACAGAAATGAGTACCAGGAGTATTTCCTAGGGGTAAAGGCGGCCGGTGCATAGGGCTGACAACTTTACCACCTTCATGTGCCGATTGTATAGAAATCTGTGAGCCTCAACCTCCTGGAACCCTAAGGGCCTGTTCAGGCCTGGAATGGGATTGTTTTACCTTTACCTTTACCTTCCAGTGTACACGCTTCTCCAGTTTGCCGCAGTCTCCAGTTTCCTTCACACCAACGCTAAGAACGTTCCACTTAGATATTCTAGCAACGATTAAATTTTCGCCTCCGCTGAGTGTACGTAAGTTGCAGAAGCAGCCCACAGCTCCTTCAAGACGCTAGCAAGACAAACAGCAGGAGGCGATGGCCGTGCTGGAAAAATATAGATGTCAAATGCGTTCATTTTTCTTTCTTCATTCCTTTCTTTTTACCATTTCATCTCATTCTTTCTCCCTCCTTTTCCCTGATGCTTTAATCCTTAAAGACTAAGATCAACCTGAACTATAGTTTAAGAGTCAGTTCGTACCGCGCAGTAAACACACTCCTCCTCCGTAAGCTGTGTGCACCAACAATACACAATATCAGGACACGCCTGTATATTGCTTTATAACCTACTCTTCCATCTTTCTTTGTTTGGTATCTTTCCTCATAAATTTAATCATAGTTATGATCTAAGAAATATATCACATTTTCACGGATCGTATCCATGTTTGGAAATTGATTCATTTAGTATAAACGACGCTGTGATGCCCATTTCTTTTCTCACGAAATGTGTTGCACACTTCAGACCAGATAGTTGTTGTCACAAGTGCCTCTCTGCGTCATCTCAGTCTGACCTTCGCTAATAGCGATGTTTGTCACGAGCAGTCATAAAACTGCACCATATCACACACATCAGTCTAACCAATAGCTGTCTAAACGCATCCAATTTTATGGACGGATAGAAATGTGAAGTACTTCTAATAGCTAATACACACCGCTTAAGTGGAAAAACTGGGTAAGAGCGGAACGTCACATGCATGTGAATGAGAGAGTAACAAGTGTCAAAGGGTGAGCAGATGTGGCTACCGTACATATTGGTAACAGTGTGCACTGATATAGTGACAGTGAGGATTTGAATAGCATACAGTAACTGTACCGCAATACTGGCACATCGCACTAACAGCTGTGGCTACCGTACATATTGGTAACAGTGTGCACTGATATAGTGACAGTGAGGATTTGAATAGCATACAGTAACTGTACCGCAATACTGGCACATCGCACTAACAGCTGTGGCTACCGTACATATTGGTAACAGTGTGCACTGATATAGTGACAGTGAGGATTTGAATAGCATACAGTAACTGTACCGCAATACTGGCACATCGCACTAACAGCTGTGGCTACCGTACATATTGGTAACAGTGTGCACTGATATAGTGACAGTGAGGATTTGAATAGCATACAGTAACTGTACCGCAATACTGGCACATCGCACTAACAGCTGTGGCTACCGTACATATTGGTAACAGTGTGCACTGATATAGTGACAGTGAGGATTTGAATAGCATACAGTAACTGTACCGCAATACTGGCACATCGCACTAACAGCTGTGGCTACCGTACATATTGGTAACAGTGTGCACTGATATAGTGACAGTGAGGATTTGAATAGCATACAGTAACTGTACCGCAATACTGGCACATCGCACTAACAGCTGTGGCTACCGTACATATTGGTAACAGTGTGCACTGATATAGTGACAGTGAGGATTTGAATAGCATACAGTAACTGTACCGCAATACTGGCACATCGCTTTGACAGCTGTGGCTACCGTACATATTGGTAACAGTGTGCACTGATATAGTGACAGTGAGGATTTGAATAGCATACAGTAACTGTACCGCAATACTGGCACATGGCACTGACAGCTGTGGCTACCGTACATATTGGTAACAGTGTGCACTGATATAGTGACAGTGAGGATTTGAATAGCATACAGTAACTGTACCGCAATACTGGCACATCGCACTAACAGCTGTGGCTACCGTACATATTGGTAACAGTGTGCACTGATATAGTGACAGTGAGGATTTGAATAGCATACAGTAACTGTACCGCAATACTGGCACATCGCACTAACAGCTGTGGCTACCGTACATATTGGTAACAGTGTGCACTGATATAGTGACAGTGAGGATTTGAATAGCATACAGTAACTGTACCGCAATACTGGCACATCGCACTAACAGCTGTGGCTACCGTACATATTGGTAACAGTGTGCACTGATATAGTGACAGTGAGGATTTGAATAGCATACAGTAACTGTACCGCAATACTGGCACATCGCACTAACAGCTGTGGCTACCGTACATATTGGTAACAGTGTGCACTGATATAGTGACAGTGAGGATTTGAATAGCATACAATAACTGTACCGCAATACTGGCACATCGCACTAACAGCTGTGGCTACCGTACATATTGGTAACAGTGTGCACTGATATAGTGACAGTGAGGATTTGAATAGCATACAGTAACTGTACCGCAATACTGGCACATCGCACTAACAGCTGTGGCTACCGTACATATTGGTAACAGTGTGCACTGATATAGTGACAGTGAGGATTTGAATAGCATACAATAACTGTACCGCAATACTGGCACATCGCACTAACAGCTGTGGCTAACCGTACATATTGGTAACAGTGTGCACTGATATAGTGACAGTGAGGATTTGAATAGCATACAGTAACTGTACCGCAATACTGGCACATGCACTGACAGCTGTGGCTACCGTACATATTGGTAACAGTGTGCACTGATATAGTGACAGTGAGGATTTGAATAGCATACAGTAACTGTACCGCAATACTGGCACATGGCACTGACAGCTGTGGCTACCGACATATTGGTAACAGTGTGCACTGATATAGTGACAGTGAGGATTTGAATAGCATACAATAACTGTACCGCAATACTGGCACATCGCACTAACAGCTGTGGCTACCGTACATATTGGTAACAGTGTGCACTGATATATGACAGTGAGGATTTGAATAGCATACAATAACTGTACCGCAATACTGGCACATCGCACTAACAGCTGTGGCTACCGTACATATTGGTAACAGTGTGCACTGATAAGTGACAGTGAGGATTTGAATAGCATACAGTAACTGTACCGCAATACTGGCACATCGCATTACAGCTGTGGCTACCGTACATATTGGTAACAGTGTGCACTGATATAGTGACAGTGAGGATTTGAATATGCATACAGTAACTGTACCGCAATACTGGCACATCGCACTAACAGCTGTGGCTACCGTACATATTGGTAACAGTGTGCACTGATATAGTGACAGTGAGGATTTGAATAGCATACAGTAACTGTACCGCAATACTGGCACATCGCTTTGACAGCTGTGGCTACCGTACATATTGGTAACAGTGTGCAATGATATAGTGACAGTGAGGATTTGAATAGCATACAGTAACTGTACCGCAATACTGGCACATCGCACTAACAGCTGTGGCTACCGTACATATTGGTAACAGTGTGCACTGATATAGTGACAGTGAGGATTTGAATAGCATACATAACTGTACCGCAATACTGGCACATGGCACTGACAGCTGTGACTACCGTACATATTGGTAACAGTGTGCACTGATATAGTGACAGTGAGGATTTGAATAGCATACAGTAACTGTACCGCAATACTGGCACATGGCACTGACAGCTGTGACTACCGTACATATTGGTAACAGTGTGCACTGATATAGTGACAGTGAGGATTTGAATAGCATACAGTAACTGTACCGCAATACTGGCACATGGCACTGACAGCTGTGACTACCGTACATATTGGTAACAGTGTGCACTGATATAGTGACAGTGAGGATTTGAATAGCATACAGAACTGTACCGCAATACTGGCACATGGCACTGACAGCTGTGACTACCGACATATTGGTAACAGTGTGCACTGATAAGTGACAGTGAGGATTTGAATAGCATACAGTAACTGTAGCCGCAATACTGGCACATCGCACTAACAGCTGTGGCTACCGTACATATTGGTAACAGTGTGCACTGATATAGTGACAGTGAGGATTTGAATAGCATACAGTAACTGTACCGCAATACTGGCACATGGCACTGACAGCTGTGACTACCGTACAATTGGTAACAGTGTGCACTGATATAGTGACAGTGAGGATTTGAATAGCATACAGTAACTGTACCGCAATACTGGCACATCGCACTAACAGCTGTGGCTACCGTACAATTGGTAACAGTGTGCACTGATATAGTGACAGTGAGGATTTGAATAGCATACAGTAACTGTACCGCAATACTGGCACATGGCACTGACAGCTGTGACTACCGTACATATTGGTAACAGTGTGCATTGATATAGTGACAGTGAGGATTTGAATAGCATACAGTAACTGTACCGCAATACTGGCACATGGCTTTGACAGCTGTGGCTACCGTACATATTGGTAACAGTGTGCACTGATATAGTGACAGTGAGGATTTGAATAGCATACAGTAACTGTACCGCAATACTGGCACATGGCTTTGACAGCTGTGGCTACCGTACATATTGGTAACAGTGTGCACTGATATAGTGACAGTGAGGATTTGAATAGCATACAGTAACTGTACCGCAATACTGGCACACCGCACTAACAGCTGTGGCTACCGTACATATTGGTAACAGTGTGCACTGATATAGTGACAGTGAGGATTTGAATAGCATACAGTAACTGTACCGCAATACTGGCACATCGCACTAACAGCTGTGGCTACCGTACATATTGGTAACAGTGTGCACTGATATAGTGACAGTGAGGATTTGAATAGCATACAGTAACTGTACCGCAATACTGGCACATCGCACTAACAGCTGTGGCTACCGTACATATTGGTAACAGTGTGCACTGATATAGTGACAGTGAGGATTTGAATAGCATACAGTAACTGTACCGCAATACTGGCACATCGCACTAACAGCTGTGGCTACCGTACATATTGGTAACAGTGTGCACTGATATAGTGACAGTGAGGATTTGAATAGCATACAGTAACTGTACCGCAATACTGGCACATCGCACTAACAGCTGTGGCTACCGTACATATTGGTAACAGTGTGCACTGATATAGTGACAGTGAGGATTTGAATAGCATACAGTAACTGTACCGCAATACTGGCACATCGCACTAACAGCTGTGGCTACCGTACATATTGGTAACAGTGTGCACTGATATAGTGACAGTGAGGATTTGAATAGCATACAGTAACTGTACCGCAATACTGGCACATGGCTGTGACAGCTGTGGCTACCGTACATATTGGTAACAGTGTGCACTGATATAGTGACAGTGAGGATTTGAATAGCATACAGTAACTGTACCGCAATACTGGCACACCGCACTAACAGCTGTGGCTACCGTACATATTGGTAACAGTGTGCACTGATATAGTGACAGTGAGGATTTGAATAGCATACAGTAACTGTACCGCAATACTGGCACACCGCACTAACAGCTGTGGCTACCGTACATATTGGTAACAGTGTGCACTGATATAGTGACAGTGAGGATTTGAATAGCATACAGTAACTGTACCGCAATACTGGCACACCGCACTAACAGCTGTGGCTACCGTACATATTGGTAACAGTGTGCACTGATATAGTGACAGTGAGGATTTGAATAGCATACAGTAACTGTACCGCAATACTGGCACACCGCACTAACAGCTGTGGCTACCGTACATATTGGTAACAGTGTGCACTACCGCCATAAATATGCTCGGTACTCACTAACTTAACTGCCGTCGCTCCACCAAGTGCAGTTTCAGTCTCTGTAGGTCCATCGGAAGCGTCTGTTGACGTCAAATGCCTCACTGACGACAAGCAGATGGTTTTACAAATTACTTTGAAGCTAAAGCTCTTAGACCTGTTTGGAAATTCGTGTAAACTTGTGTAAGAAGGCAACTACGACCCGACATTTTGACGACTGTGTTGACGTACTGAACCTGTTGTTTCCTTTCTTTACTCGAAGCTTTCAGGTAGTTTTGTTTTGTGTTGAATGTCTTTGCGAAGATAGCCGCCTGTGTGAAGACAGCTGTCCCTCTTGTGCTGCGAAGATAGCCGCATACCTTCGTCCTCCAATCTCTGTCCTACAGACATAACACTTTCCCCGTCTGTCACTAAAATAAGCACGCGTTTTACTCCAGAATAATCAACATCTTTCATGCGAAGACTTAAGCGCATTTTTTGTGTCGTCGCTGGAGGCAACGGGAATCCGCGCTGGAGGAACATAGATAACACGTGACAGAAGTAGATAGCAAATCGCGCCGCCTCGCAGACACTCAATTGGATTGTGTCACAGCGGAAGAGTGTGGGAACTCTCTGTAATTTACTGAAAGTATGAAGAATCCATTTGCCTCTCGTCTGTCATTGAAATCTGAGCCAACAGACACAGATAACACAGGAAGGGACGGACCTGTCTCCCAGAAGCAGCTAGGAGTACGTCGTGTTGCGAGGAAATCAGTAAAGACGGGTGCATGAAAAAAGGTAGCCTTGTAGAAATCTGTCATCCTTCTGGAAGTATCGGCTGTCTCCATCTTCAGGATATATTTTCTACTCTGAAGATGCAAGGAGCAGGTTCCTCTGAAACGTCTGCAAATTTATACCAAACTACAACTGACTCATGTCACAATACAGCTGTCTTCATAAACAGCCCTGCAATAATTTAAATTTACCGCAGGTCTCTAATGCATTTGGCAAATTCCAAAGTCATTTTGAATATTACTATGTACAAATTTAGCCCTTTAAATCACAGTGGTAAATATATGTACCACCCACTTCAACATTCACAAACACTACATTTAGCCCCCACACAGTGTACGATTTACACAACAAACAGACATTATTTCCCTAACTGCGTGAACCGACTGGTCTTGGTAACTAGGTGTGTTGTGTCTTCTGTGAAACTCAGGTTCTGACTGATTTTAGACGAAGTCCAGGCTTGAAACAGGTAAACACAAAGTGTCCGTTGTATCGTCTCGCTGAGCACGTCGGCTCTATCACTTAGGCGTCTCCATCCTCTATGACATCCCGTGACAGCTGCCTGTTCAGACAAGGTAAAAGTGACACCATGGTTACTGTATATGAACTGTATTGTTGTAACGGCAGACACCATGGTTACTGTATATGAACTGTATTGTTGTAACGGCAGACACCATGGTTACTGTATATGAACTGTATTGTTGTAACGGCAGACACCATGGTTACTGTATATGAACTGTATTGTTGTAACGGCAGACACCATGGTTACTGTATATGAACTGTATGTTTAACGGCAGACACCATGGTTACTGTATATGAACTGTATTGTTGTAACGGCAGACACCATGGTTACTGTATATGAACTGTATTGTTGTAACGGCAGACACCATGGTACTGTATATGAACTGTATTGTTGTAACGGCAGACACCATGGTTACTGTATATGAACTGTATTGTTGTAACGGCAGACACCATGGTTACTGTATATGAACTGTATTGTTGTAACGGCAGACACCATGGTTACTGTATATGAACTGTATTGTTGTAACGGCAATGTGAGTTCTATTGCTTTGGTATTCTTTTATTTTGCGTTGTGTTGCATTGTTCCGGGTACCGACAGGTAAAGTATGGATAGCGAAGATGACATTATTGGATTCCTCACAGTCGTAGTTTAGAGACAGATCTGATGGACGTCTGTCTGTACGTATTGACAAAGTCATAACAGCCACGGAGCAGCGACGAAGAATCCGTAAGAAGTAAGTTTTGTATATATGTGTCTTCGTCATGAGAGGAATAAGACGCAAATAGCATGCATTTACGCGGCAGTCGAAGGTAAAGTTTGTTGGGGAAGTTTTGTAGCTTCAGACGACGGAGTTACAAGTCGTTATTAGCTTAGCTCTGCCTAGTTATGTCAAGAAAAGTGTGAAAGTTGTGATCTAGAAAAAAAAATTTAAATCTTAACAGAATGAGACGTTACACGTGTCTTGACTGTGCCACGTGCCGTGTACGTCATTATGATTGCTACCAAGTTAGAAGTCATTATCATTTTACCCGCCCCCCCCCCCCGAGCCGCGATAGCTCAGTCGATGTAGTGACTACATAGCGGAACTTGCTTCAATTTCCGTCAGAGGCAAGAGGTTTTTCTTCTCTCCAAACTCCCATAGAGACTCGGGGGCTCACCTAGCTTCTTATTCAATGAAGAGTTGGAGTTAAGCGGCCGTAGCGTGAAGCTGATCACTCACCTCCATCTGGTGCCGAGGTTTAGAATGAGTGCAGCTATACGAGTATTTATTCTCGCCCAAACGACTTTTTGGCGTGCACAAGGACACCTTTACCTTTACTTTTATTATCTTATTTCTTTTGAGTCTGAGTATCGTGAAAATTATGTATATATATATCGTGAAAATTATGTATATATATACACATATGGTGAAAATTATGTGTATATATATACATATCGTGAAAATTATGTATATATACACATATCGTGAAAATTATGTATATATATATGCATATATATAAATATTCACTTTCTGCCTTCTAAAGAAGACAAGTGATGTTGACTTCAACTAAGTCTGCACATAAACCTAACAGTGGTTTAGTCGCAGATGAACTGACTATAACGACGGGCACAAACAGCTGGCCTGATTGACATTAGCCTGGTGAGGCTGACGAAAACCACGTTAAATCTAAGTCAGGCAGTCGGCTGTCGAGCTGAGATCTGACACCGGGACTTCCACAGTACGGCGCGACCATTGGTGTGTGTCATGAAGGTCAAGAATATGACCTGATTTCATAAACATTGATGCTGGAGAATTTAGATCTACAGCCCTCTCAGTGCACAATAGGCCTATGAGTCAAGTGACAGAGAATTGTGTGGTTGGAATATCAGGCATGACGAGGTTTGTCTTGGTATTTTGTGTAGCGTTCCTTAGTCTTCAAAGAAAACTCGGGCAAATTACTTCAAAGAAATCTCGGGCAAAGTACTTCAAAGAAAACTCGGGCAAATTACTTCAAAGAAATCTCGGGCAAATTACTTCAAAGAAAACTCGGGCAAAGTACTTCAAAGAAAACTCGGGCAAAGTACTTCAAAGAAAACTCGGGCAAAGTACTTCAAAGAAAACTCGGGCAAAGTACTTCAAAGAAAACTCGGGCAAAGTACTTCAAAGAAAACTCGGGCAAAGTACTTCAAAGAAAACTCGGGCAAAGTACTTCAAAGAAATCTCGGGCAAAGTACTTCAAAGAAAACTCGGGCAAAGTACTTCAAAGAAAACTCGGGCAAAGTACTTCAAAGAAAACTCGGGCAAAGTACTTCAAAGAAAACTCGGGCAAAGTACTTCAAAGAAAACTCGGGCAAAGTACTTCAAAGAAAACTCGGGCAAAGTACTTCAAAGAAAACTCGAGCAAAGTACTTCAAAGAAAACTCGGCAAAGTACTTCAAAGAAAACTCGGGCAAAGTACTTCAAAGAAAACTCGGGCAAAGTACTTCAAAGAAAACTCGGGCAAAGTACTTCAAAGAAAACTCGGGCAAAGTACTTCAAAGAAAACTCGGGCAAAGTACTTCAAAGAAAACTCGGGCAAAGTACTTCAAAGAAAACTCGGGCAAAGTACTTCAAAGAAAACTCGGGCAAAGTACTTCAAAGAAATCTCGGGCAAATTCTTCAAAGAAAACTCGGGCAAAGTACTTCAAAGAAAACTCGGGCAAAGTACTTCAAAGAAAACTCGAGGCAAAGTACTTCAAAGAAAACTCGGGCAAAGTACTTCAAAGAAAACTCGGGCAAAGTACTTCAAAGAAAACTCGGGCAAAGTACTTCAAAGAAAACTCGAGCAAAGTACTTCAAAGAAAACTCGGGCAAAGTACTTCAAAGAAAACTCGGGCAAATTACTTCAAAGAAAACTCGGGCAAAGTACTTCAAAGAAAACTCGAGCAAAGTACTTCAAAGAAAACTCGGGCAAAGTACTTCAAAGAAAACTCGAGCAAAGTACTTCAAAGAAAACTCGGGCAAAGTACTTCAAAGAAAACTCGGGCAAAGTACTTCAAAGAAAACTCGGGCAAAGTACTTCAAAGAAAACTCGAGCAAAGTACTTCAAAGAAAACTCGGGCAAATTACTTCAAAGAAAACTCGGGCAAAGTACTTCAAAGAAAACTCGGGCAAATTACTTCAAAGAAAATTCGAGCAAAGTACTTCAAAGAAAATTCGAGCAAAGTACTTCAAAGAAAACTCGGGCAAAGTACTTCAAAGAAAACTCGGGCAAAGTACTTCAAAGAAAACTCGAGCAAAGTACTTCAAAGAAAATTCGGCAAAGTACTTCAAAGAAAACTCGGGCAAAGTACTTCAAAGAAAATTCGGGCAAAGTACTTCAAAGAAAACTCGGGCAAAGTACTTCAAAGAAAACTCGGGCAAAGTACTTCAAAGAAAACTCGGGCAAAGTACTTCAAAGAAAACTCGGCAAAGTACTTCAAAGAAAATTCGAGCAAAGTACTTCAAAGAAAACTCGGGCAAAGTACTTCAAAGAAAACTCGGGCAAAGTACTTCAAAGAAAACTCGGGCAAAGTACTTCAAAGAAAACTCGGGCAAAGTACTTCAAAGAAAACTCGGGCAAAGTACTTCAAAGAAAACTCGGGCAAAGTACTTCAAAGAAAACTCGGGCAAATTACTTCAAAGAAAATTCGAGCAAAGTACTTCAAAGAAAACTCGGGCAAAGTACTTCAAAGAAAACTCGGGCAAAGTACTTCAAAGAAAACTCGGGCAAATTACTTCAAAGAAAACTCGGGCAAAGTACTTCAAAAAACTCGGTCAAATTACTTCAAAGAAATCTCGGGCAAAGTACTTCAAAGAAAACTCGGGCAAAGTACTTCAAAAATCGGGCAAATTACTTCAAAGAAAACTCGGGCAAAGTACTTAAAAGAAAACTCGGTCAAATTACTTCAAAGAAATCTCGGGCAAAGTACTTCAAAGAAAACTGGGGCAAAGTACTTCAAAGAAAACTCGGGCAAAGTACCCTAAACCACCTCGACCACCTCCTTGCACTTGATTTCGACTTAATTGTTCGCCGAGTGTTTTGCCGTTCGATTTTCTGGCAGGCCTGTTTAATAAACCGTAAAGAAACAAATCAACACGTGATTTAAGCGCATCTTAAATGTAACTTAAGAAATATTTATCGAGACCAAAAGCCCGTAATACAAAGTGTGTACTTAATATAAATAAAATGAAATACAACACGCCCACAAGTGCTGTGTTCCCTGCTTTCAGAATGTCGCGCCTTTTCACGGTACACTCATGGATGTAATTTCATTTGCGCCCAAAGATATGTACGGCGTCCCCAGCGCCGACCTTCAGACATCGCGTTCTGTGCAGACTTCTTGTACCAAATTCCACCTAAATAGAACAATTAGTGTGTAAAGTGCGGATAGAAATGTTTCATGCCACCAAATGATGTATTGTTATTGAGCTATTTTTTCGCGAAATTCGCTAATGCTGGACAATTCTTTGTAAGGACGTCCTATAGCGAACGTCTTTAAACGTCGCTGAAGAGTTCAGTCGGTTATTCTGCGTCACAAGCAGATGGACGCACGGAGACAATCTTTATACAGGGAGTTCTTGTTTACTGCTTAAACAACGTCTAAGAACAAAATATTTTTCTCTCAATGTAAGGTCTTCTATAAATGTTAGGATTTTCGAGATAATCGAAGAAAAGTCATCGAACATGTCAGAATTGTCAAGATACCCTAAATTCGTAACTTGTCCTGTTTTGTCCTACGTAACAAAACTTTGCAGTGCGTCACTCGTCAAACTCTGGTGGCCTGAACGTGACGCCGTGCGACATGTCACTGTTCTGGTAGTGATAATGAAAGCTGTACTTCCGCGTAATTAGCACTGTGCCGCCTCAATTTAATTTAATTGATACATAGATATGTGTCACCTCAGGATAAACACACTGTCTCAATTACAAAGAAAAATCAGTAAACCCTGTGTAGGGAAATAACAGCTCTTTAATCTGGAAACTCTGTGAAAGGCGTAATTATGTTTCGGTCTTTCGGGAAAATGCAGAGTTTTGGAAGTTAAAACTTGTGCATATAGCAAACAGTTTGCTGTAAGTGATTTAATCATCTCGGTTTTGTGGGCCGCGATAGCTCAGTCGGTATAGCGACTCGCTACGGGTTGGACGGTCCGGGGATCGAATCCCGGTGGGGGCGAGATTTTCAGCACCCGTGCAGACCGGCCCTGGGGCCCACCCAGCCTCTATACAATGGTACCGGGTCTCTTTCCCGGGGGTAAAGCGGCCGGCGCGTGGAATTCACCACCCACCCCCATCTAGCGCCGAGGTAAGGAAAGAGTAGAGCTATACCTCTACTCCCCCTCTGGGCCTTCATGGCCTGTTCTAGGGTGAACTTTACCTTTACCATTTACCTTTACCTTTACCTTTACCTCAATCATCTCGATTTAATCCAATTTTTAGCCAGCGAGAAAAAGCTTAGGACCTACGTATAAGGTCTTTTGGGTTGGCAGCTTCTAGCCCGTTAGGTCGTTACCGACGTTTCGGATAAATACGCTACCTGCGTCGTTTAGGCCGAAAACACTGGCAGTGTGATGTCTATCCTACCAGACTGCACGGTGTCATATCCCAGACGTCAACAGCAAGAACGTGACAACACGCACAAATCTTCAGCCGATATCTGCCCACAGACACAATGCACAACTTCTGTCATCTGTGAACCCCCCCCCCCCCCCCGATACCCGCCTCTCATCCGTTTGCCAAGCTATTGGGACACGTCATTGTAATGCAAAAGCGACCTACATACCTAGTTCGTTGCTTGGCAACAGTTTAATGCGCGCACATCGTTAGAATTACATTTTTCCTAGTATTATTCCACCTTGGGTTAAGACGGACGGTATATGCCCACAAGTTGATGTCCCAATTTAATGCAGAATATAGGGTTACGTTTATTAGAGGATCGCCTGACTATAAACGGCGCGTTAAAACGGCGCCTTTAACGACCCGCGACTTGCGATATTAACTTGTGGTGCTAAGAAGTGAGGACAGGACAGGCTGAATGACGTCTATTGGCAACACTGTTATGAGAATGCAGGGATTTCCATGACCTCTATTGGCAACACTGTTATGAGAATGCAGGGAATTCCAACCTATATGAAAAAGAAAAGATGAATATACAAAGAATTATAGTTCTCAGTGTCTGATTTGTGTGGGTGTAAAACTTGGTTCCGTCACAGTCAGGGGAGAAAATAGATTGAGGATATTTAGGGATAGGGCTCAGAGGGGGTGATGAGGGGGATATTTGGATTTATAGGTGAGGGAGGAAGTGGAGGGTGGAGAAAATTGAATAAAGAAAGGGCACAATTAGCTATGCTAGGCACATATTATTAGAATGACGAAATCTAGGAAGATAGGAGAAGGGTACATGTAGCACGCATGAAATACACGAACTGAGATATACACGCATAATTTCTGTCGATAATTTTAATGGTTGACACCAATTTCCTAAAATAGGGTTATAATTTCTGCTTTAAAATTCAGGTTTCATATAACAGGCGGGGAGAGAAAATAATAGAGTGTAACATGCTGTTAGCCTGTGTTAGACTTTTAGCCTGTGTTAGAGTTAGACTGTTCAGCACAGAATAATGATAGCTAACAACTAGCTAACTAACTAACTAATAACTAACCCATGTAGCACAGTCCTTCTTGAGAAGCTAACAGGTCGTCAGCTAGTCAAGAAATTCCCCACAGTTTATGAAACCCGAAGGTTCATTACCGCACTCACAACAGCCCGCCACCTGTCCCTATCCTGAGCCATATTAATCCATTCCATGCCCCCCATCCCACTCTTGAAGATCCATTTTAATATTATCCTCCCATCTACGCCTGGGTCTTCCAAGTGGTTCCTTCCCTCAGGTCTCCCAACCAAAACTGAGATGTGATGCTGTGTCTTGGGTGAGTGGTTTACGACGTTTCGAAAGAACTGACCAAGCAGTTCAAAAAACGCATCGAGTTCCTTCGAAACGTCGGTGACCCTCATTAAACGACACAGCGTCCTATCCCAAAAGATCTTAATCCTCAAATACACCGCTGTGATAACCTTAGATATCGTTATTCGAATGAAGTCCTTCCTCTGTGTGTCCTGAAAGATAGAGGCAGTGTGATCCTTCGACACGTGTGTCTGTGCATTTTGTTGTATTGCCTTACCTAAACACAACATTCATCGTTTCAAATTTAGAATTATCCATGTTGGTGCAGTAAGAAAAGTCACCATGTTATATATATATATATATATATATATGTACTAACGTCTGCATTGTTATGCCGTTGTTGGTACATATATATATATATATATATAGTGACTCATCATTTCAAATATCTGAATGTTTATGTAATAATATCCCTTAAAAGGTAAAAGGTAAAGTCACCCAAAAACAGCCATGTAGGCCCAGACGGGGAGTAGAGGTATAGCTCTACTCTTTCTTTAACCTCGGCACTAGATGAGGGTGGGTGGTCAACGCCACGCCTCGGCAGCTTTACCCCCGGGAATGAACCGGTACCCATTGTACAGGGGCTGGGTAGGCCCCAGGGCCGGTCTGGACGGTGCGGAAAATCTCGCCCCCACCGGATTCGATCCCCGGACCGTCACCGTAGCGATGCTATACCGACTGAGCTATCGCGGCCCACATAATACCCTTAAAACCAAGTTTCTCTTTATTGAAAATTAAATATATTTTTTTTCAAGAGATACACAAGTGATACACAAATAATCTGGTTTTAATTTTCTTACATTAAGCGAGAAAAATATTATAGGACTTTGTCAAGCTGTTCGTGTAATTCTGTATCGACCTTATCTGAACAGTTTTTGTCATAGCGTATACGGTGTGCTGAGTTTGTTGTTCATCTAGCTGTACGGTGTCCTGATTTGTTGTTCATAGCTGTACGGTGTGCCTGAGTTTGTTGTTCATCGCTATACGTGTGCCTGAGTTTGTTGTTCATAGCTGTACGGTGTGCCTGAGTTTGTTGTTCATGCTATACGTGTGCCTGAGTTTGTTGTTCATAGCTGTACGGTGTGCCTGAGTTTGTTGTTCATAAGCTGTAGCGGTGTGCCTGAGTTTGTTGTTTCATCGCTATAACGGTGTGCCTGAGTTTGTTGTTCATCAGCTGTACTGGTGTGCCTGAGTTTGTTGTTCATAACGCTAGTAACGGTGTGCCTGAGTTTGTTGTTCATACGTACGGTGTGCTGATTTGTTGTTCATGCTTACGGTGTGCCTGAGTTGTTGTTCATACGCTATACGGTGTGCCTGAGTTTGTTGTTCATAGCTTACGGGTGCCGATTGTTGTTCATGTACGGTGTGCCTGAGTTTGTTGTTCATACGCTATACGGTGTGCCTGAGTTTGTTGTTCATCGCTATACGGTGTGCCTGAGTTTGTTGTTCATACGCTAACGGTGTGCCTGAGTTTGTTGTTCATCGCTATAACGGTGTGCCTAGTTTGTTGTTCATCAGCTGTACGGTGTGCCTGAGTTTGTTGTTCATCGCTATACGGTGTGCCTGAGTTTGTTGTTCATCGCTATAACGGTGTGCCTGAGTTTGTTGTTCATCGCTATACGGTGTGCCTGATTTGTTGTTCATCGCTATACGGTGTGCCTGAGTTTGTTGTTCATAGCTTACGGTGTGCCTGAGTTTGTTGTTCATCGCTATACGGTGTGCCTGAGTCCTTGTTGTTCATCGCTATACGGTGTGCCTCAGTTTGTTGTTCATAGCTGTACGGTGTGCCTGAGTTTGTTGTTCATCGCTATAACGGTGTGCCTGAGTTTGTTGTTCATCAGCTGTACGGTGTGCCTGAGTTTGTTGTTCATCGCTATACGGTGTGCCTCAGTTTGTTGTTCATAGCTGTACGGTGTGCCTGAGTTTGTTGTTCATCGCTATAACGGTGTGCCTGAGTTTGTTGTTCATCGCTATACGGTGTGCCTGAGTTTGTTGTTCATAGCGTGTACGGTGTGCCTGAGTTTGTTGTTCATCGCTATACGGTGTGCCTGAGTTTGTTGTTCATAGCTGTACGGTGTGCCTGAGTTTGTTGTTCATAGCTATACGGTGTGCCTGAGTTTGTTGTTCATCGCTGTACGGTGTGCCTGATTTGTTGTTCATCGCTATAACGGTGTGCCTGAGTTTGTTGTTCATCAGCTGTACGGTGTGCCTGAGTTTGTTGTTCATCGCTATACGGTGTGCCTGAGTTTGTTGTTCATAGCTGTACTGTGTGCCTGAGTTTGTTGTTCATAGCTGTACGGTGTGCCTCAGTTTGTTGTTCATCGCTATAACGGTGTGCCTGATTTTGATGTTCATAGCTATACGGTGTGTCCTGTGTTTGTTGTTCATAGCTATACTGTTGTGCCTGAGTTTGTTGTTCATAGCTATACGGTGTGCCTGAGTTTGTTGTTCATAGCTATACGGTGTGCCTGAGTTTGTTGTTCATAGCTATACTGTATTCCTGAGTTTGTTGTTCATAGCTATACGGTGTGCCTGAGTTTGTTGTTCATCGCTATACGGTGTGCCTGAGTCCTTTGTTGTTCATCGCTATACGGTGTGCCTGAGTCCTTTGTTGTTCATCGCTATACGGTGTGCCTGAGTCCTTTGTTGTTCATCGCTATACGGTGTGCCTGAGTCCTTTGTTGTTCATCGCTATAACGGTGTGCCTGAGTCCTTTGTTGTTCATCGCTATACGGTGTGCCTGAGTCCTTTGTTGTTCATCGCTATACGGTGTGCCTGAGTCCTTTGTTGTTCATCGCTATACGGTGTGCCTGAGTCCTTTGTTGTTCATCGCTATAACGGTGTGCCTGAGTCCTTTGTTGTTCATCGCTATACGGTGTGCCTGAGTCCTTTGTTGTTCATCGCTATACGGTGTGCCTGAGTCCTTTGTTGTTCATCGCTATACGGTGTGCCTGAGTCCTTTGTTGTTCATCGCTATAACGGTGTGCCTGAGTCCTTTGTTGTTCATCGCTATACGGTGTGCCTGAGTCCTTTGTTGTTCATCGCTATACGGTGTGCCTGAGTCCCTGCGTATTTGAGCCTGTTGAACCAAATGAGTATGGAACAGTGTTGGTATTATGACTGGCAAGGGAAACGTCTAGTGATAGGAGAAGTCCTGCCGCAGGTCACCTTGTCGACCACAAATCCCAAACAGACTACCCTCAGACTGAGCACGTAACAAATAGTTTGCTACACGTAAGGTGAAATTAAATCACGCCCAACGCACGCAGTAAAGCAGTGTTTCAGTAATACTGGATTAGTTGTTATCTGATAATTGGTACAAAGTCACCATATGCTGTGCCGTACTTTAACAGCTTAAGGCCGCTCATGTGCATGCAGTGCCGGCGGTACTGCTGGAAGGGATAAATAGGAACCAATTGTGGAAATTTGAATGTGAGCTGTAATAGGGAGAAAATTGCACTTTTTGTTTCCGCAATTTTTAAGCAAGACGACACAAAAAATCTACAAAAATTAATTCGGACTTTTAAATGTCAAGTCACGACATAAAGTCTTGTCTCTTATCTTCAAAGCCTTTGCTGCAAATCTTGGCAAGCTTGCAATGACAGTTTATCATACTGCGCCTATTACCTCTGCCATGTCCGTCTGTCTGTAAATAACGACTCCATAACAACTCAACTCATTATCATTTAATTTGATATGTGGTTAGTTTGAACAGCTGCATTAGATTACAGACAAAAAACGCCCATTTTTCGTGACTCAGCATATCCGTAACACGAACCGAAATTTAAAACTTCCCAGACGAAAAAGTAAAAGTTCTTTTGTATCCAATGCTACCCAAATTCCGAAAGCGCACTGTGCTTTGTAGCAGGTTAACACTCTTCGCCCATCAGTCCTTCTGGTAGGAGCAACATGTAGATGGCAGTAAGTATGGAGTTAGTGGAATGACACTGCAGGAGAAAACGGAAATACTGGGAGAACAACCTGTCCCAGTGCCACTTTGTCCACCACAAATCTCTTTTATATAATGAGCGATTTCCTACCGCGCAGTAAACACACTCCGTCTCAGTTATACAAACCAGTCAGTTAATGCTGTACAGTGAAATAATCGCTGTTTGTTCTGAGATTCACACAAAACACATAAATACAGTCCGTACCGCGCAGTAAACACACTCCGTCTCAGTTATACAAACCAGTCAGTTAATGCTGTACAGTGAAATAATCGCTGTTTGTTCTGAGATTCACACAAAACACATAAATACAGTCCGTACCGCGCAGTAAACACACTCCGTCTCAGTTATACAAACCAGTCAGTTAATGCTGTACAGTGAAATAATCGCTGTTTGTTCTGAGATTCACACAAAACACATAAATACAGTCCGTACCGCGCAGTAAACACACTCCGTCTCAGTTATACAAACCAGTCAGTTAATGCTGTACAGTGAAATAATCGCTGTTTGTTCTGAGATCCACACAAAACACATAAATACAGTCCGTACCGCGCAGTAAACACACTACGTCTCAGTTATACAAACCAGTCAGTTAATGTTGTACAGTGAAATAATCGCTGTTTGTTCTGAGATCCACATAAAACACATAAATACAGTCCGTACCGCGCAGTAAACACACTACGTCTCAGTTATACAAACCAGTCAGTTAATGTTGTACAGTGAAATAATCGCTGTTTGTTCTGAGATCCACACAAAACACATAAATACAGTCCGTACCGCGCAGTAAACACACTCCGTCTCAGTTATACAAACCAGTCAGTTAATGTTGTACAGTGAAATAATCGCTGTTTGTTCTGAGATCCACACAAAACACATAAATACAGTCCGTACCGCGCAGTAAACACACTCCGTCTCAGTTATACAAACCAGTCAGTTAATGTTGTACAGTGAAATAATCGCTGTTTGTTCTGAGATCCACACAAAACACATAAATACAGTCCGTACCGCGCAGTAAACACACTACGTCTCAGTTATACAAACCAGTCAGTTAATGTTGTACAGTGAAATAATCGCTGTTTGTTCTGAGATCCACACAAAACACATATAATACAGTCCGTACCGCGCAGTAAACACACTCCGTCTCAGTTATACAAACCAGTCAGTTAATGTTGTACAGTGAAATAATCGCTGTTTGTTCTGAGATCCACACAAAACACATAAATACAGTCCGTACCGCGCAGTAAACACACTACGTCTCAGTTATACAAACCAGTCAGTTAATGTTGTACAGTGAAATAATCGCTGTTTGTTCTGAGATCCACACAAAACACATAAATACAGTCCGTACCGCGCAGTAAACACACTCCGCCTCAGTTATACAAACCAGTCAGTTAATGCTGTACAGTGAAATAATCGCTGTTTGTTCTGAGATCCACACAAAACACATAAATACAGTCCGTACCGCGCAGTAAACACACTCCGCCTCAGTTATACAAACCAGTCAGTTAATGCTGTACAGTGAAATAATCGCTGTTTGTTCTGAGATCCACACAAAACACATAAATACAGTCCGTACCGCGCAGTAAACACACTCCGTCTCAGTTATACAAACCAGTCAGTTAATGCTGTACAGTGAAATAATCGCTGTTTGTTCTGAGATCCACACAAAACACATAAATACAGTCCGTACCGCGCAGTAAACACACTCCGCCTCAGTTATACAAACCAGTCAGTTAATGTTGTACAGTGAAATAATCGCTGTTTGTTCTGAGATCCACACAAAACACATAAATACAGTCCGTACCGCGCAGTAAACACACTCCGCCTCAGTTATACAAACCAGTCAGTTAATGCTGTACAGTGAAATAATCGCTGTTTGTTCTGAGATCCACACAAAACACATAAATACAGTCCGTACCGCGCAGTAAACACACTCCGTCTCAGTTATACAAACCAGTCAGTTAATGCTGTACAGTGAAATAATCGCTGTTTGTTCTGAGATCCACACAAAACACATAAATACAGTCCGTACCGCGCAGTAAACACACTCCGTCTCAGTTATACAAACCAGTCAGTTAATGTTGTACAGTGAAATAATCGCTGTTTGTTCTGAGATCCACACAAAACACATAAATACAGTCCGTACCGCGCAGTAAACACACTCCGTCTCAGTTATACAAACCAGTCAGTTAATGCTGTACAGTGAAATAATCGCTGTTTGTTCTGAGATCCACACAAAACACATAAATACAGTCCGTACCGCGCAGTAAACACACTCCGTCTCAGTTATACAAACCAGTCAGTTAATGCTGTACAGTGAATAATCGCTGTTTGTTCTGAGATCCACACAAAACACATAAATACAGTCCGTACCGCGCAGTAAACACACTCCGTCTCAGTTATACAAACCAGTCAGTTAATGTTGTACAGTGAAATAATCGCTGTTTGTTCTGAGATCCACACAAAACACATAAATACACTGTGTGGGCAGAACGTAGAGTTTGTGAATGTTAAACCCGGTGGTACATATAGTAACCACTGGGCTTTAAAGGGTGAGAAACTGTGATATGATGTGTACATAAAGTCAGTTTGCAGAATGTAACGCTAGAGCCCGCACCGCTAATTCATTCCAGTGGACAATAAAAGTTTGAATGTTTGGTACAGTTAATAGGCTTACACACGCAGAACGGTAACAAAGGCCCTTCTGTCTGTCTGTCTGTCTGTCTGTCTGTCTGCTTTGTACAGATCGTGTCACGTTGTCACGTTAATACAAGTGCTGCTACTTACACTCGACATTTCTACTTTACATTTATATTTTGACGCTATAGCAAACAGTGGTTTACGCGTAAATTGCTTTCATAGGTTTGCCATTTCTGTACGTGCGTACGCCCGCACGTAAAGCCTAGAGATCCACTGAATAAACTTTCATGTTACTTGGTTTTACTGGTGGTAATAAGGCACGTATCGTCATGCTGGGTAGAAGAAGGCAGTATATTCCTCCGAAACTTTGGTGTCAAAACCCAGATGTCTTACAATATTAATTTATTTGGTTATTTAATAGAATCTATACTCAGTATAGCGGGGACACGCGGTGGCGCAGTTGGTTGAGGCACTGCGCTACTAGCCGGAAGGTCGCGGGTTCGATTCCCGATGGTGTCATTGGAATTTTTTATTGACATAATCCTTTCGGTCGCACTATGGCCCTGGGGTTGACTCAGCCTCTAATAGAAATGAGTACCAGGAAATTTCCTGGGGGTAAAGACGGCCGGTGCGTACGGCTGACAACCTTACCACCCTCATGTGCCGATTGTCTATAAATCTGTGAGCCTCAACCTCCTGGAGCCCTAAGGGCCTGTCCAGGCCTGTAATGGGATTGCTTTACCTATTTTACTCAGTATAGCGACTGTATAACTGTATGACGGAGAACCCCTGGTTCGATTCCCGGCAGAATCGACAGATGGCTCTGTTCTCCACAACATCGAGACTTTTTTGGGGCCCACCCAGCCTCCTATTCCCATAAATGCGTGGAAACCTTCCCTAAGAACACAGCTGTCGGTACCTAAAGGTCACCATTCACCTTCGTAGTGTCCGTTAACAATGAGTGGAGCCATAAATCCATTAATTGTAATAATTTCATAATTGTCAGAAAGATGAACTTAGGTTGTCTTCCGGAGTTCACACGGCATGCTGCCATTTCGTAAAGTAAGCAAAACATCTTATTCATTCACAAATTACACAACAACGAAATGCACTATGAGTAGGTGACGGTGTGATGTGCACCGTGTGTGTCAGTGGTGAGTAGGTGACGGTGTGATGTGCACCGTGTGTGTCAGTGGTGAGTAGGTGACGGTGTGATGTGCACCGTGTGTGTCAGTGGTGAGTAGGTGACGGTGTGATGTGCACCGTGTGTGTCAGTGGTGAGTAGGTGACGGTGTGTGACTGTGGTCAAGGGTGCGTTTGTGACCGTGTGTGTCAGTAGGTGAGTAGGTGACGGTGTGATGTGCACCGTGTGTGTCAGTAGTGAGTAGGTGACGGTGTGATGTGCACCGTGTGTGTCAGTGGTGAGTAGGTGACGGTGTGATGTGCACCGTGTGTGTCAGTGGTGAGTAGGTGACGGTGTGATGTGCACCGTGTGTGTCAGTGGTGAGTAGGTGACGGTGTGATGTGCACCGTGTGTGTCAGTGGTGAGTAGGTGACGGTGTGATGTGCACCGTGTGTGTCAGTGGTGAGTAGGTGACGGTGTGATGTGCACCGTGTGTGTCAGTGGTGAGTAGGTGACGGTGTGATGTGCACCGTGTGTGTCAGTGGTGAGTAGGTGACGGTGTGATGTGCACCGTGTGTGTCAGTGGTGAGTAGGTGACGGTGTGATGTGCACCGTGTGTGTCAGTGGTGAGTAGGTGACGGTGTGATGTGCACCGTGTGTGTCAGTGGTGAGTAGGTGACGGTGTGATGTGCACCGTGTGTGTCAGTGGTGAGTAGGTGACGGTGTGATGTGCACCGTGTGTGTCAGTGTGAGTAGGTGACGGTGTGATGTGCACCGTGTGTGTCAGTGAGTGAGTAGGTGACGGTGTGATGTGCACCGTGTGTGTCAGTGTGAGTAGGTGACGGTGTGATGTGCACCGTGTGTGTCAGTGTGAGTAGGTGACGGTGTGATGTGCACCGTGTGTGTCAGTGTGAGTAGGTGACGGTGTGATGTGCACCGTGTATGTCAGTGTGAGTAGGTGACGGTGTGATGTGCACCGTGTGTGTCAGTGGTGAGTAGGTGACGGTGTGATGTGCACCGTGTGTGTCAGTGGTGAGTAGGTGACGGTGTGATGTGCACCGTGTGTGTCAGTGTGAGTAGGTGACGGTGTGATGTGCACCGTGTGTGTCAGTGGTGAGTAGGTGACGGTGTGATGTGCACCGTGTGTGTCAGTGGTGAGTAGGTGACGGTGTGATGTGCACCGTGTGCTAGACATTTGGCATGTACACATCGACATTAGATAAAGTTTCAGGATCAACGTAATTGTTACTTTATTGTTTAACTTTGTTGCATCACAACAGTTAAATTAATCATTGTTACTTACCGAAGAAGCAGCAGCAGAACACGACGGTGTACAAAGTGATGAAGATGGCGCGAACGTCTGTCCTGTCGAACACATAAGGATGTATTTCGGTGTTGTTGCCCTCCAAGGGGTCGACACTCGAGTTACTTCTGTTCAACGAATTCATTATGTTCCTCACTCAGTAACACTAATTACCACAAAGTTCTCAAGATGCTCTCGTTCTGTACGATAGTCTCAAATTCAAATAGGGTTCCCTGCGGTCCACACCAAAACTTAACACTTAAACCCTTTAATCTGTAAATGCATATATCAATATCTTAAATACACCAGTTTACTAATGTTACCAGACGTTTCTGTAGCGTGCAGAAATGTACATATTCTCATTTACCAGTCTGTTTTAAATGCAGTTACCAAACGCAAACACTCGTTTCTTTATTACATGAAGTTTCCAACAAATATGCTGCTTTTTATTTACTCTCGAACACAACCGTCTTTTAAAAGCACACTACGCCTTACTCATTTGTCAACAACACACATTCGTAACGTCCCTCCAGTTCTGTTATCCGAAAAAGTACAACAACAGGTTTCTTATAGGTCGCGGTAATGTCAGAGAGATGTCTGTATTCGCATTGTTACAATGGTCTTGATATTTGCCATGCAGCCCACTAAGTTCAACAACAACAATAGAGAGGATTTTCTCTTTAATGCGGTTTTTGTGACAATGATGTAAATTTATGTGTAAGTCACTAGGAATTAGCTCTTTTTAATTATACCGCTTCTTAGTAAATATTGAGACATATATAACCCGACAGAAGTCCTGGATAAAATTTGGTTCTATGAAGAATTCTGTTCACGTAAGTATGCGCTGTTTACGTTAACGTTCCCTTTCTGTTTGGCTGTTTATATGCTTTTGTTGCTCAGGTTACATGACCTATATGCTTCTTGAGCTTTGTGTTTCTCGTCTCAGTACACTAAAACACACAACAATCAATATTCGGTATTTGTTTCATGATGCACGCGGATATTTTTACATTTTCACGTTGTTACACTGGAGATCCTGTGTTCCAGCTTCTGATCGATTCAGATTTGCAGTCAGTGTCAGCGTCTATAATTTTGGTAACGAACAGCTGCGTCTCAAATCGGCTGCCTTTCTGTCCAACTGGTAAGGACTCGTACCAAACCTGGAAAAAAAGAAAGGGGAAGGCGACATTACTTCTCAATATCAAACAACTCTGCCACAACAGCAACAGAGTTCTAAAGCAACAATATACGTTCTGCATTACCATTTACTCATGAACTTTTAATGCGTAGGTCTGCAACGTAACGCTGTGGCGAAATTTCTCGTCAACCGTGAACCGAATTTTCACGGAAGATACTTCTTGTTTCTGGGGTCAAGGCGATTTGATATATTATTATTTAGTAGTAGAAGTAGTAGTGCCGATCGCAGTGGCCGCGCGGTCTAAGGCGTCGGTCTGCGGCCGCTCGCTTACTGGGATTGGGGTTCGAATCCCGCCTAGGGCATGGATGTCTGTCTGTTGTGAGTGTTGTGTGTTGTCAGGTAGAGGTCTCTGCGACGAGCTGATCACTCGTCCAGAGGAGTCCTACCGAGTGGTGTGGTCTGAGTGTGATCGTGAAGCCTCGAAAAATGAGGCGGCCTAGGCCCCAAGGGGCTGTCGAACCAGTATAGTAGTAGTATAAGTAGTAGTAGTAGTAGTAGTAGTAGTAGTAGTAGTAGTAGTAGTAGTAGTAGTAGTAGTAGTAGTAGTAGTAAAGGTAAAGAGAAGGCAAAATTGTCGTTTCGCAAGACATGACAGTATTGCTACATTTTTGGCCCATTCGCAAAATAAAACTTGCAAAAATGATACTTTCAGCTTCGCCATGTTCGTCTGTCTGTCTGTCCCACTACGGCGTTGCAAGCTTCAACACGCTAAACACATTTTTATAACATTTTTAAAGCAATCTGTTAGTACTTACCGGCCTTTCCACAAAAGCATACAAAAATAACGAAGGACGAAATTGTCAACAAGCGTAAATCGCTAAACATTTATCCGCGCAGGAATCGTTTTCAACAAAATTGTAACAAAACTGAAGTACGTATGTCGTGTCCATTAACATTTTCCATAAGTCTTCCGTCTTCGAGATAATTAGAATGTCAAAGAAGGCGCCGGAATTGTTGCGTAATGTATACACTTCCTAACTTATTTCTATTTTCAAAAATGAGATGAAATATTACACGCCTAATGAATTCTACTTAAATTCGAGAACTAACGTCAATCAAAATATGCCACTGTCTTTTTATTTCTATCTAAATTTATCTTCAAATTATGTGATATTGGAAGAAAAGATACGCTTAAGTTGTAAAGGGAGATGGCAGCAGGGGGGGGGGACATTTAATGTGCTGCTTCTGTAATTTAAAACTTGCGGTGGAATCACAAACCGTGAATTGCACGCCGTCCTGAGCGTCTCGACGGGAATCAAAATGAAATAAAAGTTTTAAAAAATTCAGAAAATGTGAAACTCTTCACAGATTCTGTGTCACACATTTCGTTAATTTTTTTTATCCAGTATTTTTTATTGTCATGTGACAGCACTTGTACGGCTGCCATCAATTATTCCACTCTGTTTCACTCCAGAAAATATGCGTTGCTTGTTCCAGCGAGCTGGATGATCAGCTAGCATTCACCAGTGTCAACAAAGTGTTTGTGTGTGTTGCTATGTGTGAACACAGAATTTGCATGCAGTCTGTAGAAAAGCGAGCGTGAGGAAGCAGCAGAAGGTTAGGAGGGCCGCAGGCTAGAAGTCATGGAGGCTAAACCTGTACAACGACGTCAGTATATGACAGTGCTTTTAGCTGCAGAACAACGAAAGTCCATGCACTCTGCTCGGGATGTCTTTAAGATGAAGTGTATTGACACAAAGAAAGTCAGAGTCGCGTTACCCACTGGCGGTCAGTCTGACGTCTTGGTGCCGAGCCCCCCTGCGGCGCGTGACCAGGTTTTTGTCTGCGTATTGAATACTAGAGACTGTCAGTTTTGGGGCACCTTTCTGAGCGGACTGCAGGTCAGTCTGTGTCATACGTCACCGTCTGTGTCGGTTGTACATATGTAAATATGTTATATGCATGTTTCTTCTTAACCTACATATTACTTATATATGTTCGATACACAAAACTATATGCAATATGCAATATACATAGGACCTCCGTCAGTCTAGGCCTGAAAGAGCAGACCGTGACCTGTCCTACGTAGGTTTTGCTGTAACAGCTGCCTAGTTCCTTGAACGATCAGGTTAATCTCAAAGAATAAGTTTACTAAATTATATATAAAGACCCAGTCCGTACCGCGCAGTAAACACACTCCGTCTCAATTATACAAACCAGTCAGTTAATGCTGTACAGTGAAATAATCGCTGTTTGTTCTGAGATCCACACAAAACACATAAATACAGTCCGTACCGCGCAGTAAACACACTCCATCTCAGTTATACAAACCAGTCAGTTAATGTTGTACAGTGAAATAATCGCTGTTTGTTCTGAGATCCACACAAAACACATAAATACAGTCCGTACCGCGCAGTAAACACACTCCGTCTCAGTTATACAAACCAGTCAGTTAATGTTGTACAGTGAAATAATCGCTGTTTGTTCTGAGATCCACACAAAACACATAAATACAGTCCGTACCGCGCAGTAAACACACTCCGTCTCAGTTATACAAACCAGTCAGTTAATGCTGTACAGTGAAATAATCGCTGTTTGTTCTGAGATCCACACAAAACACATAAATACAGTCCGTACCGCGCAGTAAACACACTCCGTCTCAGTTATACAAACCAGTCAGTTAATGCTGTACAGTGAAATAATCGCTGTTTGTTCTGAGATCCACACAAAACACATAAATACAGTCCGTACCGCGCAGTAAACACACTCCGTCTCAGTTATACAAACCAGTCAGTTAATGTTGTACAGTGAAATAATCGCTGTTTGTTCTGAGATCCACACAAAACACATAAATACACTGTGTGGGCAGAACGTAGAATTGTTGAATGTTAAACATGGTGGTACATATAGTAACCACTGTGCTTTAAAGATCCAGTCCGTACCGCGCAGTAAACAAACTCCATCTCAGTTATACAAACCAGCCAGTTAATGTTGTACAGTTAAATAATCGCTGTTTGTTCTGAGATCCACACAAAACACATAAATACAGTCCGTACCGCGCAGTAAACACACTCCGTCTCAATTATACAAACCAGTCAGTTAATGCTGTACAGTGAAATAATCGCTGTTTGTTCTGAGATCCACACAAAACACATAAATACACTGTGTGGGCAGAACGTAGAATTGTTGAATGTTAAACATGGTGGTACATATAGTAACCACTGTGCTTTAAAGATCCAGTCCGTAACGCGCAGTAAACAAACTCCATCTCAGTTATACAAACCAGTCAGTTAATGTTGTACAGTGAAATAATCGCTGTTTGTTCTGAGATCCACACAAAACACATAAATACACTGTGTGGGCAGAACGTAGAATTGTTGAATGTTAAACATGGTGGTACATATAGTAACCACTGTGCTTTAAAGATCCAGTCCGTACCGCGCAGTAAACAAACTCCATCTCAGTTATACAAACCAGTCAGTTAATGTTGTACAGTTAAATAATCGCTGTTTGTTCTGAGATCCACACAAAACACATAAATACAGTCCGTACCGCGCAGTAAACACACTCCGTCTCAGTTATACAAACCAGTCAATGTTGTACAGTGAAATAATCGCTGATTGTTCTGAGATCCACACAAAACACATAAATACAGTCCGTACCGCGCAGTAAACACACTCCGTCTCAGTTATACAAACCAGTCAGTTAATGCTGTACAGTGAAATAATCGCTGTTTGTTCTGAGATCCACACAAAACACATAAATACAGTCCGTACCGCGCAGTAAACACACTCCGTCTCAGTTATACAAACCAGTCAGTTAATGCTGTACAGTGAAATAATCGCTGTTTGTTCTGAGATCCACACAAAACACATAAATACAGTCCGTACCGCGCAGTAAACACACTCCGTCTCAGTTATACAAACCAGTCAGTTAATGTTGTACAGTGAAATAATCGCTGTTTGTTCTGAGATCCACACAAAACACATAAATACAGTCCGTACCGCGCAGTAAACACACTCCGTCTCAGTTACACAAACCAGTCAGTTAATGTTGTACAGTCAAATAATCGCTGTTTGTTCTGAGATCCACACAAAACACATAAATACAGTCCGTACCGCGCAGTAAACACACTCCGTCTCAGTTATACAAACCAGTCAGTTAATGCTGTACAGTGAAATAATCGCTGTTTGTTCTGAGATCCACACAAAACACATAAATACACTGTGTGGGCAGAACGTAGAATTGTTGAATGTTAAACTTGGTGGTACATATAGTAACCACTGGGCGTTACAAATTTAATGCAAGGAACTTGTAAATAAACAGTAAGTTCACTTTTTGTCGCCACACATTTAAGCCCCTCCTGTCAAGTCGGTCGCCCTCGTAACGAAGAATTTGACTTCATGGCGACGCCGACCAGACACGTCAGTAGATGGCGTCAAAGAAAAAAAAAAGGAACACATGAAAGGATGAATTGCCATTATCGGACAACAATTGTATTTTTATCTCCTTCTTGCGCTGACGTAGTCGCTACATAAACTAAAAGCTTGCCAAGGAACAAAGCAGCATTAGACATAGATCGCTGTTGCACTCTAAAACATGTTGCAGTCAATTGGCGGCAAGATCAGAAAGAAGAAATGGAGAAAAATAGAACCAAAATAAGTTGATTTCTCTGTTTGTGTTAGCGAGTTTCTTGGATCTATCTTCTATCCTTTTGAGAAGAACGCAGCATTTCCGAAAGTCCATGTATTTCCATCCTCAGGTATAAAGTTGTGGAGCTGCCGCTACAGCTGCCTTCTACGAAATGAGGTGGTCTCAGTCAACGGGCCAGCGACTAAAATGATCTGTGTGTTCTGGTCTAACTTTTAGGGCTAAAAATAAAATTCAGGAACAAGTTTTGGTCTTCTTTTGTGTTTCTGCACCGTGTAGTGGTTAAACATTCCGATGTTTCGGAAAAAGATATACCGCCATTTTCGGGGTGACTGAATTGTTTCGATTGTTTCGTTAGGACTTTACAAATTTTACCTTCCAGTCGTACAGTATTTTGAAACCTTTTATGATTTTAATAAAACGGGATAGCTCAGTCAGTTTAGTGAATACGCTACAGGCTATTAGATCCTCTTATTCAAGGGCACAGGACGCGGTTCCTCCGGCTTTAAAGTGGCCGAGGCTCGAGGTTACTCACTACTAACTAGTGCCGACTTTAAGAATAAGTGGAGAATACCTCCTGTCTTCCTATTTACTTAATGTTGTGTACAGACACAAATTTTATTTTTATGATATGTCAACATAATGAGCTGCACAGTGTTACTGACTGTCAATGTGTGTTGTGTCTAATAACTGTACCGCAATACTGGCACATCGCTTTGACAGCTGTGGCTACCGTACATATTGGTAACAGTGTGGAGTTAATTTTATAACGTTCTTGTATGTCTTCCGGTTATTATCGATTAGAACCAGTATCGATTATTCTCGATTACTGTTGATGGTTACACTGTTCCCATACAGTATTGCATAAACATTGCAATTACACAAACTTTTACGTTCCAGCTAGCAACATTCCCAGACACTTTCACAGCACATGCCGTGTGTTTTCTAGAGTAGCCACGGCCACACTGCATGTTACAAGATTTGAACAAGAAATTGCCGAGCGCTCGGACGGCAAACTTCATTATCGCCATGTCCATTAGCGTCCTGTTCACCGTCATACCGACGTCCGCAGACGTCCTGTAATTATTCAGAAGCCAAGACATGCTGGAGTTCAACGAACTGAGTGTGATCAGATTCGCGTCTGATTTCTGATGACACAGGAAAATTCGCTGTGCGAAAGAAATGGTTCGTCAAATTTGTGTCAAATTTTGATAGTCGCAAATGTTTATGTTGAGTGACAGAGGGGTTCTCATGGAGGTGGCTGAATATTTCTGGTAGACAGTTACTTACATTTCGGAGGAAACTGCTGCCTCCATCTTTGACCTGCCTCAGGAAAAACACAGTCCTTCTTCGTTACAAAATCCTAAGTGGTTAATGCTGTTTAGAAGAATAATCGTGTTTATTTGATAAACATACGAAACAGAAATAATGCATTCTGACAAATAAATACAGGGTTTTAAATATGAACGCAAATGGCGTTACAATAACCACTGTGCTTCAAAGGGTTAAGATAAATCGTCAGTCATAATTTAATAATCTTTTTTGTGTCTACTAAAACGCTATCAATCTTACCACGAGTGTGTCATCCCGTCAGAGAGGATAAGCTCCAGACAGTATCTGCCACTAAGGCTCAGCAGAGGGATTATCCATTATGAAGGCTTTTTCCTATGAGGTTTTAGCCGTCTGTGTGGCGATATCGATAGACTATCATTCAGCCGCTGATGGAGCAGCCAGCTGTCTCGTAGTGCAAACATCGGCGACAAATATGAAACAATATTGATATTTGTAATCCAAATCTCGTTACATTTATCTGCGGCTAATATGCTGACATCCTTTTGGTGAAAGTTTTGCAACATGATTTTCTGCTCGTTTTTACTGGCTCATAAACGTCGAAGGCACCGTGTCGTAAAGTATAACGGCACGCACTACGACAATGCCCTTACCAGATAAGCAGTTTCTTTTGACGTGAATACGTCTTTAAATTTGCTTCCGTAGTGGCAGCCAATTCAGAAAACTGATGATAACAAAATTGGGGGATACAGTTTGGCACTGCAGCTACATGTCTATCGTCTACATCCAAAATGTAATTACACCACTCGATAGTTAAAGGATCAAAGAATTCATAACGTTGAGTGGGGACTGTGACGCATCGCGCGCGGCGGAGGGGGAGGCGCCGCCATTTTCAGGTCGTTTCGTCGCGTCACATACTTTCGGTTTAGTATACATTTTGACTCGGAGAAGCTACGACGCTCGTTTCAGTTTCAATTTACAGCTCTCCTCAATATTTATCTATTGCGTACACAAAACATGAGTGTGGAATACTTATGGTGAATGTATATGGTGTTAAAGTTAAAAATTAAAAAAAATTAATACAATGTCGGCCTATACTCGTCAAAAAGCCAATTCGAAATATATACATCGTATACGGTTGGAAAACGCTTCTCAACAGCTATCCAGTGATACCCATAAAACACCATATCATACAGTGAGGCGGTGCCGGGAACGTAAAACAATGAGGGCGTCCGAGCGGATCAACGACTGCGCAGGTACATCTGACGCTGGGGCGGCCGGGCCTATGCAAGTCGATGATGTAATCGCTTGTGTATCAACGCCGGGCTGTATAGACATCGGTTGTGTGCGATCGCCGAATATGACGTCACATTCGGCAGCAGCTAGTGCACGTTTCACTACAACGTTTGTCAACAATCCATTCGGACATAAGTGTAACGTGTGTGACCGTCTATGGTTTCTGCGCTCCTTGAAGCCACCAACGGGAAAACACTTAACGCTGCTTAGTAATCTCGATGTATCCTGCATGCCATTTGTATCGTACTTTTCGTATCACAGACCTATCATTAATAACATTATAACACACTAATGATTTGTTTACTCAATTGTTTCCTGAACCCGACTAAAGGCAACATGTTGCCATCATCAATAAAACATGCAGATACGAAGGACTTCTTACTGTTAAGCAATGATTAATACATACATATAATACGCTGAAACAAAATATTACCCGTTAACGTACACGTATTCACGTTAAACACACGGCCGTGTCCCCGACACAGCCACACCCCGTTTTTTGCATAGTAAGACGTACAGAGGTTAGCACGCACGAGGAACCAAGTGTGTTGTTAGTGTGTGTGTGTGCGTGCGACAACACAGGCGTGGTGCGACTTTAACCTTACGCTATATAACATAATGCTAAAAAATTGTGTTTTAGGAAGAATATAAATGCGAGATCTGAGGTTCTCACAGCGGTGCAGGTGAGAATTTAAGTCTTTTGGGATGTGACGACTCGTCGTTGGTGAGTGGTTCGCGACGTTTCGAAGGATGCTACTGGCTTCGAATTTAGGATGAAGAGTTAGATGTTGGCCACTACGCTCTGAGCGACACTGTCACGTCCCAGAAGACTTAGTTCTTGAAATGAATAATTGAATCTGATATAAAAATGTTAAAAGGAGGCTGACAGTAGCTGATAGTATCTGACAGTAGCTAATAACAGCTGATAGTATTTCACAGTACCTGACTTTAGCTGATATTATCTGACAGTAGCTAATAACAGCTGATAGTATTTCACAGTACCTGACTTTAGCTGATATTATCTGACAGTAGCTAATAACAGCTGATAGTATTTCACAGTACCTGACTTTAGCTGATATTATCTGACAGTAGCTAATAATAGCTGATAGTATTTCACAGTACCTGACTTTAGCTGATATTATCTGACAGTAGCTAATAATAGCTGATAGTATTTCACAGTACCTGACTTTAGCTGATATTATCTGACAGTAGCTAATAATAGCTGATAGTAGCCTATAGTAGCTGAGAGTAGCTGACAATAGCTGATAGTAGCTGACAGTAGCTTATAGTATCTGACAGTATCTAACAATAGCTGATAGTAGTTCACATTACCTGGCTTTAGCTGATAGTAGCTGACAGTAGCTAACAGCAGCCGATAGTATCTGAGAGTAGCTAAAAATAGCTGATAGTAGCTGACAGTAGCTGATAGTATCTGATAGTAGCTAACAATAGCTGATAGTATTTCACAGTACCTGACTTTAGCTGATAGTAGCTGACAGTAGCTAACAATAGCTGATAGTAGCCTATAGTAGCTGAGAGTACCTGACAATAGCTGATAGTAGCTGACAGTAGCTTATAGTATCTGACAGTAGCTAATAATAGCTGATAGTAGTTCACATTACCTGACTTTAGCTGATAGTAGCTGACAGTAGCTAACAGTAGCCGATAGTATCTGAGAGTAGCTAACAATAGCTGATAGTAGCTGACAGTAGCTGATAGTATCTGACAGTAGCTAACAATAGCTGATAGTAATCTATAGTATCTGAGAGTAGCTGACAATAGCTGATAGTAGCTGACAGTATCTGAGAGTATCTGACAGTAGCTAACAATAGTTGATAGTAGTCTATAGTATCTGAGAGTAGCTGACAATAGCTGATAGTAGCTGACAGTATCTGACAGTAGCTAACAATAGATGGTAGTAGCTAACAGCACCTGACAGAAGCTGATAGTAGGTGACAGCTGGAAGTAGCTGATAGTGGCTGACATCTTCCTAGATTGTTCTTGCTATATATGTATGTATGTATGTATGTATGTGTGCATTTAGTAGTAATTATTTTGCAGAAACATGTGGAACCCCAAATGGCCCATTTTTCTGAGGTGCTCTCAACTTGTAAGCACAACCCCTGGCCACGTTTCTGAGGTGCTCTCAACTTGTAAGCACAACCCTGACCACGTTTCTAAGCAGAAACAAATTAAGTAATGATATGCGATTTTAAAACTTCATACTTTACGTTGTACTTGTGTCGGGGTGTCCTTCCGTAAATATTTATCTCAATTTTGAGTAATTTGGATTCCATATGAGAGATTTTAACTTTCCACAGCGGTGTTGTTGAGGATCCATGTCTTGTAAAACCAGACTGTATGTGTGTCCCTTTGTGTTTCCCAACGTTTTGAAAAAAAAGTATTGCCCTCCTCTTCAAGAGGTGAGGGGTCCAAGAAGAACCAAATCCTCAGAATTTAATTTTATTTGCCGTGAAATTTTTATTTTGTTAATGCAATAAATAAACTCAGTATAAATGTTTGTATAGAAATAGGCTGATTTCTTATTTAATTATTTCATTATAAGAAGAGCGCTATATAATTAGTGCTATATAATTAGTCGTTTTACAAACTAAGCTAATTATGTTGTGACGTCAGCATATACAATTAATAAGACGCATTACACAATACGTCTACGTTGCTATATAAAAGCAATGTTTCCTCAGTATACAGTGCAGAACCGCACTTTACATCTGGACATTATCTGTCCGTCCGTCTGTCTGTCTATCTATACCCTAGTACCTGCTAGTAACCAGTTTGTAAGATTTTCATGATATTCTGTACAAGATGTTCACAAAACTTTATCAATCGAGAGCGAATTTTGTGAAAATCGGCACAAGGAAGGCCTCGCTTTGCTTGTGAGAGAAAATGGCATTGAAACGGGTAATGTGAAGACTTGTAACACTTTGTAAGTAAAGAACAGGTGTGCTGCATCACAGGTGTGCTGCATCACAGGTGTGCTGCATCACAGGTGTGCTGCATCACAGGTGTGCTGCATCACAGGTGTGCTGCATCACAGGTGTGCTGCATCACAGGTGTGCTGCATCACAGGTGTGCTGCACCACAGGTGTGCTGCATCACCGGTGTGCTGCATCAGAGGTGTGCTGCATCACAGGTGTGCTGCATCACAGGTGTGCTGCATCACAGGTGTGCTGCACCACAGTGTGCTGCATCACAGGTGTGCTGCATCACAGGTGTGCTGCACCACAGTGTGCTGCATCACCGGTGTGCTGCATCACCGGTGTGCTGCATCACAGGTGTGCTGCATCACAGGTGTGCTGCACCACAGGTGTGCTGCATCACCGGTGTGCTGCATCAGAGGTGTGCTGCATCACAGGTGTGCTGCATCACAGGTGTGCTGCATCACAGGTGTGCTGCACCACAGGTGTGCTGCACCACAGTGTGCTGCATCACCGGTGTGCTGCATCACCGGTGTGCTGCATCACCGGTGTGCTGCATCACAGGTGTGCTGCATCAGAGGTGTGCTGCATCAGAGGTGTGCTGCATCACAGGTGTGCTGCACCACAGGTGTGCTGCACCACAGTGTACTGCATCACCGGTGTGCTGCATCACCGGTGTGCTGCATCACAGGTGTGCTGCATCACAGGTGTGCTGCATCACAGGTGTGCTGCATCACAGGTGTGCTGCATCACAGGTGTGCTGCATCACAGGTGTGCTGCACCACAGGTGTGCTGCACCACCGGTGTGCTGCATCACCGGTGTGCTGCATCACCGGTGTGCTGCATCACCGGTGTGCTGCATCACAGGTGTGCTGCATCAGAGGTGTGCTGCATCACAGGTGTGCTGCATCACAGGTGTGCTGCACCACAGGTGTGCTGCACCACAGTGTGCTGCATCACCGGTGTGCTGCATCACCGGTGTGCTGCATCACAGGTGTGCTGCATCACAGGTGTGCTGCACCACAGGTGTGCTGCATCAAAGGTGTGCTGCATCAAAGGTGTGCTGCACCACAGGTGTGCTGCATCACAGTGTGCTGCATCACAGGTGTGCTGCATCACCGGTGTGCTGCATCACAGGTGTGCTGCATCACAGGTGTGCTGCACCACAGGTGTGCTGCACCACAGTGTGCTGCATCACAGGTGTGCTGCATCACCGGTGTGCTGCATCACAGGTGTGCTGCATCACAGGTGTGCTGCATCACAGGTGTGCTGCATCACAGGTGTGCTGCATCACAGGTGTGCTGCATCACAGGTGTGCTGCACCACAGTGTGCTGTATCACTGGTGTGCTGCATCAGAGGTGTGCTGCATCAGAGGTGTGCTGCATCACAGGTGTGCTGCATCAGAGGTGTGCTGCATCACAGGTGTGCTGCACCACAGGTGTGCTGCATCACCGGTGTGCTGCATCACCGGTGTGCTGCATCACCGGTGTGCTGCATCACCGGTGTGCTGCATCACCGGTGTGCTGCACCACAGGTGTGCTGCATCACCGGTGTGCTGCATCAGAGGTGTGCTGCATCAGAGGTGTGCTGCATCAGAGGTGTGCTGCATCACAGGTGTGCTGCATCAGAGGGTGTGCTGCATCACAGGTGTGCTGCATCACCGGTGTGCTGCATCACCGGTGTGCTGCATCACCGGTGTGCTGCACCACAGGTGTGCTGCATCACAGGTGTGCTGCATCACCGGTGTGCTGCATCACCGGTGTGCTGCATCACCGGTGTGCTGCACCACAGGTGTGCTGCATCACCGGTGTGCTGCATCACCGGTGTGCTGCATCACCGGTGTGCTGCATCACCGGTGTGCTGCACCACAGGTGTGCTGCATCACAGGTGTGCTGCATCACCGGTGTGCTGCATCACCGGTGTGCTGCATCACCGGTGTGCTGCACCACAGGTGTGCTGCATCACCGGTGTGCTGCATCACCGGTGTGCTGCATCACCGGTGTGCTGCATCACCGGTGTGCTGCACCACAGGTGTGCTGCATCACAGGTGTGCTGCACCACAGGTGTGCTGCATCACAGGTGTGCCATTGGCAATATTATTGCGATGTTTGACGGCGCACCTTGTTGTGTTGTGCCAGTCACGCTGCTTGGTTCAGGTGCTTTGGTGTTCTTTCAATATTTCCGGGTCTCCCGATCTGCCCGTTAATTTCCTGAATTTATTTACTATCCCCCCCACCTCTCTTTCCCCACCTCTATTCTTGTTACTTCCTCGTTAATTAATCTCTTGATCTGTAATTGGTTCTTCTCACCTCACTTTGCACGTTCTCCTACATTCACTTCCTCTCATTTAACTTCACATCGCCCCGTTTACCTCCGCCATTTCGTCAGGACGGTTCCCAAAGTACAGCTTTATCGAAGTGCGTCACGGCGATGTAGCCACTCGGCCTGCGTAAAGCAACGGAATTGTCACAATTTTAGTCTGCTATTTCGGCTTTCGGCGTTTAATTGCTTCTTCTTCTGATATTCTTGAGACATTTCGGCGCGCATTTCAGTGGCTCTGAAGGTGGGAATTGCAGTTAGGCCTGGCCGTTGCAAGAACTTAAACCCCATGACAGCGGACCCCACAGCTATGCTGTTGTCTGATACCTTCCGGCCGTCTTTTAAGCACAGTGATTGTGTATGAGGAGGCCGAATAAAGATGTGACATTGCTGGCACTTACACCCCAATTTTTTCCAATAGCTCTACAGCCCCTTGGGGGCCTAGGCCGCCTCATTTATCGAGGCTTCACGATCATACTCAGACACACCACAGTCGGTTGGACTCCTCTAGACGAGTGACCAGCTCGTCGCAGAGACCTCTACCTGACAACATACAACAGACAGATATCCATGCCCCCGGCTGGATTCGAACCCACAATCCCAGCAAGTGAACGGCTGCAGACCCACGCCTTAGACCGCGCGGCCACTGCGATCGGCACCTAATTTATTAGTTTTTCAAAACACTTGTTATTTAGCCTGTCACGTGATTTGTGTTTCTTAACTGTACGTTAAATGTGCTCTGAGTGACACAGAATTGATACCGTGAACGTTATTTACAGACACCCTGTATAATCTGTCGCAGCATATTACCTGACTAGAACGCAAGTACGGTGCCACGCCGAAGAATTCACCTGCGCTCGTATCATACTTGCGTCTTCCACAAAAATAAACTTTCGTTATTTTCTGAGCCATTTCTCAATGACACGGAGTAAGCAGGACCAGCGCTAGTTGGAACACAAGTGAGCAGAAGAGAAGAAGGTTTACCAATCTGTTTTAAAGGCCCATTTTGCTACTGCAGAAATTCAGTTGTCATTGCAAAGGGAGGTAGACGAACAATATACATAAATTGTTTTGCACGTGTTTCCGTCCTATTTCCCTTGAGATCTTTATGATCAAGTGAGACGTGAAAGGAGAGTGAGGACTGCTTGCTACGTACAGACACGTGACAGTACACAGTCCACTGTCTTACGTTTATGAGGACTGCTTGCTACGTACAGACACGTGACAGTACACAGTCCACTGTCTTAGGTTTATGAGGACTGCTTGCTACGTACAGACACGTGACAGTACACAGTCCACTGTCTTAGGTTTATGAGGACTGCTTGCTACGTACAGACACGTGACAGTACACAGTCCACTGTCTTATGTTTATGAGGACTGCTTGCTACGTACAGACACGTGACAGTACACAGTCCACTGTCTTATGTTTATGAGGACTGCTTGCTACGTACAGACACGTGACAGTACACAGTCCACTGTCTTATGTTTATGAGGACTGCTTGCTACGTACAGACACGTGACAGTACACAGTCCACTGTCTTACGTTTATGAGGACTGCTTGCTACGTACAGACACGTGACAGTACACAGTCCACTGTCTTACGTTTATGAGGACTGCTTGCTACGTACAGACACGTGACAGTACACAGTCCACTGTCTTACGTTTATGAGGACTGCTTGCTACGTACAGACACGTGACAGTACACAGTCCACTGTCTTACGTTTATGAGGACTGCTTGCTACGTACAGACACGTGACAGTACACAGTCCACTGTCTTACGTTTATGAGGACTGCTTGCTACGTACAGACACGTGACAGTACACAGTCCACTGTCTTACATTTATGAGGACTGCTTGCTACGTACAGACACGTGACAGTACACAGTCCACTGTCTTACGTTTATGAGGACTGCTTGCTACGTACAGACACGTGACAGTACACAGTCCACTGTCTTACGTTTATGAGGACTGCTTGCTACGTACAGACACGTGACAGTACACAGTCCACTGTCTTACGTTTATGAGGACTGCTTGCTACGTACAGACACGTGACAGTACACAGTCCACTGTCTTACGTTTATGAGGACTGCTTGCTACGTACAGACACGTGACAGTACACAGTCCACTGTCTTACGTTTATAAGGACTGCTTGCTACGTACAGACACGTGACAGTACACAGTCCACTGTCTTACGTTTATGAGGACTGCTTGCTACGTAGACACGTGACAGTACACAGTCCACTGTCTTACGTTTATGAGGACTGCTTGCTACGTGCAGACACGTGACAGTACACAGTCCACTGTCTTACGTTTATGAGGACTGCTTGCTACGTACAGACACGTGACAGTACACGTCCACTGTCTTACGTTTATGAGGACTGCTTGCTACGTACAGACACGTGACAGTACACAGTCCACTGTCTTACGTTTATGAGGACTGCTTGCTACGTACAGACACGTGACAGTACACAGTCCACTGTCTTACGTTTATGAGACTGCTTGCTACGTACAGACACGTGACAGTACACAGTCCACTGTCTTACGTTTATGAGGACTGCTTGCTACGTACAGACACGTGACAGTACACAGTCCACTGTCTTACGTTTATGAGGACTGCTTGCTACGTACAGACACGTGACAGTACACAGTCCACTGTCTTACGCTTATGAGGACTGCTTGCTACGTACAGACACGTGACAGTACACAATCCACTGTCTTACGTTTATGAGGACTGCTTGCTACGTACAGACACGTGACAGTACACAGTCCACTGTCTTACGTTTATGAGGACTGCTTGCTACGTACAGACACGTGACAGTACACAGTCCACTGTCTTACGTTTATGAGGACTGCTTGCTACGTACAGACACGTGACAGTACACAGTCCACTGTCTTACGTTTATGAGGACTGCTTGCTACGTACAGACACGTGACAGTACACAATCCACTGTCTTACGTTTATGAGGACTGCTTGCTACGTACAGACACGTGACAGTACACAGTCCACTGTCTTACGTTTATGAGGACTGCTTGCTACGTACAGACACGTGACAGTACACAGTCCACTGTCTTACGTTTATGAGGACTGCTTGCTACGTACAGACACGTGACAGTACACAATCCACTGTCTCACGTTTATGAGGACTGCTTGCTACGTACAGACACGTGACAGTACACAGTCCACTGTCTTACGTTTATGAGGACTGCTTGCTACGTACAGACACGTGACAGTACACAGTCCACTGTCTTACGTTTATGAGGACTGCTTGCTACGTACAGACACGTGACAGTACACAGTCCACTGTCTTACGTTTATGAGGACTGCTTGCTACGTACAGACACGTGACAGTACACAGTCCACTGTCTTACGTTTATGAGGACTGCTTGCTACGTACAGACACGTGACAGTACACAGTCCACTGTCTTACGTTTAGAAACAGAAAGGCAACTAGGGTAAAGTTCACCCTACAACAGGCCATAAAGGCCCAGATGGGGAGTAGAGGTATAGCTCTACTCTTTCCTTAACGTCGGCGCTAGATGAGGGTCGGTGGTCAATGCCACGCCCCGGCCGCTTTACCCCCAGGAATGACCCGGTACCCATTGTTCAGCAGGCTGGGTGGACCCCAGGGCTGGTCTGGACGAGTGCTGAAAATCTCGCCCCCACCGGGATTCGATCCCCGGACCGTCCAGCCCGTAGCGAGTCGCTGTACCGACTGAGCTATCGCGGCCCACGAAAGGCAGCTTAGACTAAAATAAAATCAAAATGACACGTGCCTTATGGACGTGTCTGAAGGATTGTCCAAAGCTTCTCAAGAACAAGTCCTTGTTTGTGGATCTGTCGTGAGTAAAGTACAGGTTGAAGGCACTGGCAAACATGGCGAAGCAACAGCAGCAGGGAACAACTGCCTGATGTGCTCACCAAATACGGTTAGGGTGAGCAAAAATAGGTGAGTAGGATGAGCAGGAAACGGGGTGCGTCTGGGGGCACGCACAGTACGTAGAGAATTTTAGTAGGAAACCTGAAGCAAAAATATCACTTGGATGACCTAAGCATAGGTGGGAGGATAACATTGAACGGGATTTAAGTGGAATAGTGTGTGAGTGTGTGGGCTGGATATCTCTGTGAGTGTGTGGGCTGGATATCTCTGTGAGTGTGTGGGCTGGATATCTCTGTGAGTGTGTGGGCTGGATATCTCTGTGAGTGTGTGGGCTGGATATCCCTGTCAGTGTGTGGGCTGGATATCTGTGAGTGTGTGGGCTGGATATCTTTGCGAGTGTGTGGGCTGGATATCTGTGAGTGTGTGGGCTGGATATCTGTGAGTGTGGGCTGGATATCTCTGTGAGTGTGTGGGCTGGATATCTCTGTGAGTGTGTGGGCTGGATATCTCTGTGAGTGTGTGGGCTGGATATCTCTGTGAGTGTGTGGGCTGGATATCTCTGTGAGTGTGTGGGCTGGATATCTCTGTGAGTGTGTGGGCTGGATATCTCTGTGAGTGTGTGGGCTGGATATCTGTGAGTGTGTGGGCTGGATATCTCTGCGAGTGTGTGGGCTGGATATCTGAGTGTGTGGTCTGGATATCTGTGAGTGTGTGGGCTGGATATCTCTGTGAGTGTGTGGGCTGGATATCTCTGTGAGTGTGTGGGCTGGATATCTCTGTGAGTGTGTGTGGCTGGATATCTCTGTGAGTGTGTGGGCTGGATATCCCTGTGAGTGTGTGGGCTGGATATCTGTGAGTGTGTGGGCTGGATATCTCTGCGAGTGTGTGGGCTGGATATCTGTGAGTGTGTGGGCTGGATATCTGTGAGTGTGTGGGCTGGATATCTCTGTGAGTGTGTGGGCTGGATATCTCTGTGAGTGTGTGGGCTGGATATCTCTGTGAGTGTGTGGGCTGGATATCTCTGTGAGTGTGTGGGCTGGATATCTCTGTGAGTGTGTGGGCTGGATATCTCTGTGAGTGTGTGGGCTGGATATCTCTGCGAGTGTGTGGGCTGGATATCTGAGTGTGTGGTCTGGATATCTGTGAGTGTGTGGGCTGGATATCTCTGTGAGTGTGTGGGCTGGATATCTCTGTGAGTGTGTGGGCTGGATATCTCTGTGAGTGTGTGGGCTGGATATCTCTGTGAGTGTGTGGGCTGGATGTCTCTGTGAGTGTGTGAGCTGGATATCTCTGAGTGTGTGGGCTGGATATCTCTGTGAGTGTGTGGGCTGGATGTCTCTGTGAGTGTGTGGGCTGGATATCTCTGTGAGTGTGTGGGCTGGATATCTCTGTGAGTGTGTGGGCTGGATATCTCTGTGAGTGTGTGGGCTGGATATCTCTGTGAGTGTGTGGGCTGGATATGTCTGTGAGTGTGTGGGCTGGATATCTGTGAGTGTGTGGGCTGGATATCTCTGTGAGTGTGTGGGCTGGATGTCTCTGTGAGTGTGTGGGCTGGATATCTCTGTGAGTGTGTGGGCTGGATATCTCTGTGAGTGTGTGGGCTGGATATCTCTGTGAGTGTGTGGGCTGGATATCTCTGTGAGTGTGTGGGCTGGATATGTCTGTGAGTGTGTGGGCTGGATATCTCTGTGAGTGTGTGGGCTGGAATTCTCTGCTGCAGAGTGGGTATTAGTGACGGACCGTTGTAGGCGTGGCCTTGAACGTTTCGTGTCATAAATGTCAGTAATTTCCGATTTCTTAAACCAACAAATGCGCTATATTATCAAGTATTTTTCAATATCCCCTACATATGTTTCGGTTTCAGTTGAACCATCTTCAGGGGGTCAAGATTTTACATTCATATTACATCCATTAGTTAATCTGATGGTATAATATATATATATATACACCACAATGTAAAATCAAGTTACTATCACATTACGAATGTAAAACCTTGACCCCCTGAAGATGGTTCAGTTGGAGCCGAAACATATGTAGGGGATATCAAACACTACTTGATAATATAGCGCATTTGTTGGTTTAAAAATATCGTGAATTATCAAAATGCACGGCGGATATAACGTGAATGTGAGTAATTTGTTGACTAGCTAAGCAATTGCTAACTTCGCAAGAAATATATTTGTTTACGTAGTTATTCAGTCAATTACTTAGTCAGTCAATGACTTAGTCAGTCAGTTACTTAGTGAGTCGTGGGTAAATGTTTCTAAACAATTGGAACCTAACGTAAAACAATCAAAGTAATTCCCCTACGGACCGTTAAATAAAAGAGAGACTTTAGCCAAAAGATGGTTAAGAAGACCATCAAGAATTTTATTTTGCGACTTACGTCTTTAGCTACCTGCTGAGGCCTTTGACACCCTCCAACATCCATCAAAACACAAAAAGCGCTACCATTTTCCGGGGTTGCCGTTTTGAACATCCCACCAAAGGTGAAAAAAGATATGGGCGAAGTTAAGAACTTGCGAAAAATGGAATTTTGGGAACCGAAGACCCACGAAACATGACAATATCAAATTCATTTTTCATAAACACTAAAATGTTTGTACTGAAATGGCGCTGGTTTTGTAAGGGTGAAGGAAAGACGTAGCGTGAATCTCGAAATGTGGTGACTTAAGGTTTAGTGAAGAAAGAGGTGATCTTCTATTGCTTTGGCATCACAGCCCTCCTTGTATTATGCCATGTCAGCCTCCAGCTCCTCTCTCGCCAGCCATACACTCAGAGCCTTTGTATGTTTTCGAGGAACTGTCACGCAGCTCCGCTCTGACTGCGCTGCCTTTGACGTGTCTCCTTATTTTGTCTTGACTCTCCTTGACTAATTGTGACGTCCAAAAGCGGAATGACCATTGTCCTGGCCATGAGCGTGTACACAATACCTCGAGACATATCTTGATAGCTACTTAGCGAGACAAAAGACAGACCAAGCCTGTAGCACGATACGTAGTCGCGACCGCCATTGAAAGCGGCGCTTACACTGCGAGACGCGTGGGATTTGCGACAATACTCGTAATTCTGCCGCGAAAGAAAAAGGTCCGCTCTACACGTGTATTTATACAAGTGCTAAAAGGTTGTGACGGCGGTACGAAACGTTGAGAACTGATTGGTTTGTGGACTTTGTGCATCGTCCGGAAATGTAAAATCACGACGTTTCGGAAGCTGGATCTGCTTTCGTCCTCAGGTGAAGGGGGAGGGAGACACCTACTCCGTTGGGTCCCTTAGATGAGCTAACCTCAATCCAGTGACTGAGGTTAGCTCATCTAAGGGACCCAACGGAGTAGGTGTCTCCCTCTGAGCTAACCTCAATCCAGTGACTGAGGTTAGCTCGTCTAAGGGACCCAACGGAGTAGGTGTCTCCCTCTGAGCTAACCTCAATCCAGTGACTGAGGTTAGCTCGTCTAAGGGACCCAACGGAGTAGGTGTCTCCCTCTGAGCTAACCTCAATCCAGTGACTGAGGTTAGCTCGTCTAAGGGACCCAACGGAGTAGGTGTCTCCCTCTGAGCTAACCTCAATCCAGTGACTGAGGTTAGCTCGTCTAAGGGACCCAACGGAGTAGGTGTCTCCCTCTGAGCTAACCTCAATCCAGTGACTGAGGTTAGCTCGTCTAAGGGACCCAACGGAGTAGGTGTCTCCCTCTGAGCTAACCTCAATCCAGTGACTGAGGTTAGCTCATCTAAGCGACCCAACGGAGTAGGTGTCTCCCTCTGAGCTAACCTCAATCCAGTGACTGAGGTTAGCTCATCTAAGCGACCCAACGGAGTAGGTGTCTCCCTCTGAGCTAACCTCAATCCAGTGACTGAGGTTAGCTCATCTAAGGGACCCAACGGAGTAGGTGTCTCCCTCTGAGCTAACCTCAATCCAGTGACTAAGGTTAGCTCATCTAAGGGACCCAACGGAGTAGGTGTCTCCCTCTGAGCTAACCTCAATCCAGTGACTGAGGTTAGCTCATCTAAGGGACCCAACGGAGTAGGTGTCTCCCTCTGAGCTAACCTCAATCCAGTGACTGAGGTTAGCTAATCTAAGGGACCCAACGATTAGGTGTCTCCCTCTGAGCTAACCTCAATCCAGTGACTGAGGTTAGCTCATCTAAGCGACCCAACGGAGTAGGTGTCTTCCTCCCCCTTCACCTGAGGACGGAAGCAGATCCACCTTCCGAAACGTCATGATTTCAGATTTCCGGACGATGGACAAAGTCCAGAAACCAATCAGTTCTCAACGCGTGTTTAATAGCAGCACGAACTGTCAATATCACTGAAGCACATTTTGTAGCTGCAGTGCCTCATTTGCTGCATGTCTAAAAGTCAGGAAGGTCCAACACACATTTGCATAGAGCGCATCGTGCAGCACTAAGTTACCGTGTTAGGTGCCAATTGCTTGTGTTAGAGCAGCTAATCGACACACGTTGACGACGTCCCAGCAGTGCAATCATCAGATGCATTAATAAGTACGTTAATAACCGAACTATACCAGGGCGCCAGTTGCGAGTAACGACAAAATTACCTGTGGTATTGGAACCTCAGGCCACAATACCAAAACACAAAAGCCAACTAACGTGGCTCGAACCTCAGCCAGCTCTGTCCAGTTCACGTTGTTCACTTGTATTACACCGTTGGATACATGAATATGTAACACCAAACAGCAATTGCTGTGTGACCAAAAGCTAATTACCACATAAAGTGACTTAATTCCGTGCACAGGAACGTAGGTATGTGGTAACAATTTATCTCAGATACTTTTATGTGCTCTTCTGCTGCCCTTTACGCCAGATTAGCCAACATAAAGGTGGCTTTTATAATTGAGTGAGAAAGTACGACACAATTGTTTATGTTCTGGTAATGTGGGCAAAGGCACCGTGTAATCTGCAAGCTGAGTACAAATGTTTCGAAGGTAAGTGCTTCCTGTTTCTTTTAACATGTAGGAACGTCGCTGTCACGTAAGTCCTACCGTATTGAAAGGCGGCATTACAGACGACCAGAACTGTACCAACCTCAAACGTTATATACTGGTTTACAGCTTCAGAAATGGCCTGAATGACTTTAAAGTTGGTATTAGGTTTTAAACCCCAGTGGTTACTATACGAGTATGTACCGCCAGGTTTAACGCTCACAAATTCTACGTTCTGCCCACACAGTGTATTTATGTGTTTTGTGTGGATCTCAGAACAAACAGCGATTATTTCACTGTACAACATTAACTGACTGGTTTGTATAACTGAGACGGAGTGTGTTTACTGCGCGGTACGGACTGTATTTATGTGTTTTGTGTGGATCTCAGAACAAACAGCGATTATTTCACTGTACAACATTAACTGACTGGTTTGTATAACTGAGACGGAGTGTGTTTACTGCGCGGTACGGACTGTATTTATGTGTTTTATGTGGATCTCAGAACAAACAGCGATTATTTCTCTGTACAACATTAACTGACTGGTTTGTATAACTGAGACGGAGTGTGTTTACTGCGCGGTACGGACTGTATTTATGTGTTTTGTGTGGATCTCAGAACAAACAGCGATTATTTCTCTGTACAACATTAACTGACTGGTTTGTATAACTGAGACGGAGTGTGTTTACTGCGCGGTACGGACTGTATTTATGTGTTTTGTGTGGATCTCAGAACAAACAGCGATTATTTCACTGTACAACATTAACTGACTGGTTTGTATAACTGAGACGGAGTGTGTTTACTGCGCGGTACGGACTGTATTTATGTGTTTTGTGTGGATCTCACAACAAACAGCGATTATTTCACTGTACAACATTAACTGACTGGTTTGTATAACTGAGACGGAGTGTGTTTACTGCGCGGTACGGACTGTATTTATGTGTTTTGTGTGGATCTCAGAACAAACAGCGATTATTTCACTGTACAACATTAACTGACTGGTTTGTATAACTGAGACGGAGTGTGTTTACTGCGCGGTACGAACTGTATTTATGTGTTTTGTGTGGATCTCAGAACAAACAGCGATTATTTCACTGTACAACATTAACTGACTGGTTTGTATAACTGAGACGGAGTGTGTTTACTGCGCGGTACGGACTGTATTTATGTGTTTTGTGTGGATCTCAGAACAAACAGCGATTATTTCACTGTACAACATTAACTGACTGGTTTGTATAACTGAGACGGAGTGTGTTTACTGCGCGGTACGGACTGTATTTATGTGTTTTGTGTGGATCTCAGAACAAACAGCGATTATTTCACTGTACAACATTAACTGACTGGTTTGTATAACTGAGACGGAGTGTGTTTACTGCGCGGTACGGTCTGTATTTATGTGTTTTGTGTGGATCTCAGAACAAACAGCGATTATTTCACTGTACAGCATTAACTGACTGGTTTGTATAACTGAGACGGAGTGTGTTTACTGCGCGGTACGGACTGTATTTATGTGTTTTGTGTGGATCTCAGAACAAACAGCGATTATTTCACTGTACAACATTAACTGACTGGTTTGTATAACTGAGACGGAGTGTGTTTACTGCGCGGTACGGACTGTATTTATGTGTTTTGTGTGGATCTCAGAACAAACAGCGATTATTTCACTGTACAGCATTAACTGACTGGTTTGTATAACTGAGACGGAGTGTGTTTACTGCGCGGTACGGACTGTATTTATGTGTTTTGTGTGGATCTCAGAACAAACAGCGATTATTCCACTGTACAGCATTAACTGACTGGTTTGTATAACTGAGACGGAGTGTGTTTACTGCGCGGTACGGACTGTATTTATGTGTTTTGTGTGGATCTCAGAACAAACAGCGATTATTTCACTGTACAACATTAACTGACTGGTTTGTATAACTGAGACGGAGTGTGTTTACTGCGCGGTACGAGCTGGCTCTTTAAATATAATTTATCATATTTTTTGTGTTTATAAAGGGCTAGTCTTCCTTCTTTAGTCTTACAAGATCAGGCTTGCACAATACTACAAAAAGAAACACACTGTAGTTCGTACAGATCAGTCGGTTTCGTTAGGACTGTGAAGCAGAGGAGCCTAAAGTTGGCCAGGAGTATGGCGACGATGAGAGAAACAAGAATGCATTTGGTGGTAAAACTTCTGATAAATCATACTTTTGGAAATGCAAGGATCGCGTGAGAGAATAAAATTAATATGAATTCTACAGAGAGGGACTGTGAGATATAGATGTAGATGAAATGGCTTAGGATGTTGTATAATAATTACTTCCGGTATTAGCTGTGTTGAGCCGTCCCATTCTGCTACCACAGTTTCAGTTAGGTAGCTAATTTATTATTTAATGAGCAGTACTTTATATAATTTCCGTTCCTTAGTGAATCGTGTCACATATTGTTAGTTGCTGCCTTGTGTTAGATTCCTCTTTCAGTCGTGTAGTGACATAGAGAGACAGAGTTAATGCAGGCTTCAAGAACCACAAAATGCGGCCATATTGTGAAAATGATACCACGTTTCCACTTATATTGCTCAACTTATATATGGGGATATTATTTTATGTGGCAATTATTGCTAATCACTTCCCGTCGGCCCGATTAACTCGTAAAACTACGAAGTGCAATGACCGAAGTTTTTGTTACATATGATGTCTTTCTGTTAGCTAAAGTAGCTATGGTGACTGATAACCTGATAATAATTGCAATACGTTGGACTAAACGACGTGGACCCCGACTTACGGCAGACTGGGACATCGGCGAGCGATGTGCTGCCTGTCTTCACGCGATAAACTTTGAAGTACTGAAGCGAGTTGTCAGATAAAATAATGTACATCTACTTAGTATAGTATATGAACTAAAGTATCAGAAATTGTGTACAGTCCGGTGTTTTCGTTATAGTACTTGTCCTGCGAATTTCTGCGGGCCAGAAATGAAAAACAATAGACGTAACGGTTTTGATCCATGGAGTTAGTTCGTTAGTTAGTTAATTGCTTAGTTAGTTAATTCAAAATTCCAAAAAAAGACGCATGATTTTACTATTTGATCACCTGCTGTAGTCTCAAGGTGCCCATAAAAATCTCTTAAGTCTTTTAAAAAAAAGCGGTACATTGTGTACCGGATATAAAAACAATTTATGGTGAAATGTAATTCTATTAAGAAGCAATAAGCGTGCACTTACAGTGCAGACCCACGGTAACGTAATGTAACGTAATGTAACGTAATGTAACGTACTGTAACCAGACTTTAGTGCCTGCCTCTCTTTTTAGGCTGCAGCTTTCTGCTGGACCAGAAGTTTCTTTAAACTCCTTCTGCCGCCTGAGCTGCAAACACGTAATTAGCTCAGAACGTGCTGCGGTGCCCTTTATTGCTGCAGGAAAGTGGATTCATTACAGTAAATAAAGTCTTAACGAGCATTCAGGTTGCCGTCTTCTACACTGTGACACCGTGTAGTCTGGTAGGTGGATAAAACTCTTTCGGAGAAATATGCTGCCTCCATCTTCAGGGCGCAGAAAGGAGTAATACGAGGAGGAAGATAGGTAATATAGAAAGGTCTCCAGTCAGACACATAAGAGTGGGACAGAAGCCAAAAGGCAACATGAAGATGGACACAGTATGGTCCTCCGAAAGCCTGCTAAGCACCTGTGGTGTCGCAGCGTAGGTGACTGTAATATGAAGACTCACGTCCCTCTTCATTGCTCTTGTTTTTATTGCCCTAATGATATTCCGTGACGTGTACAGATCATGAAGCTACACATTACGTGATTTTCTCCAGTCTCGTCTTAATTCCTCCATCTTAGGTCCAAATACAGGGGAGTGGAGAAGACTACATAACGAGGAACTTAATGATCTGTACTCATCACCAAATATTATTCGGGTGATCAAATCAAGAAGAATGAGGTGGGCGGGGCATGTAGCACGTATGGGTGAGGGGAGAGGTGCATACAGGATTTTGGTGGGGAGACCTGAGGGAAGGAGACCACTTGGAAGACCCAGGCGTAGATGGGAGGATAATATTAAAACGGATCTTCAAGAAGTGGGATGGGGCAAGGACTGGATTGATATGGCTCAGGATAGGGACAGGTGGCGGGCTGTTGTGAGTGCGGTAATGAACCTTCTGGTTCCACAAAACGCGGGGAATTTATTGACTAGGTGACGACCTGCTAGCTTCTCAACAGGGACTATGCTCCATGGAGTTAGTTAATTAGTTAGTTAGTTAGGTCCAAATATCATCCTCAACACCTTACGCTGCAACACCCTCAGCCTGTGTTCTTCCTTGAGTGTGAGAGACCAAGTTTCACACCCGCACCTAACAAGAAGCTAAATTAACACACCTGTGTATTGTAGTATTTATATTGACAAACACTGTAGCAGCAATGCCGGCTGTACTTCCGTCTTCACTAACCAACGAACATTCTAATATACTGAAATAGGACACTGCCAGTGTCACTGTGTAACATTACGTAACAATAGGACACTGCCAGTGTTACTGTGTAACATTACGTAACAATAGGACACTGCCAGTGTCACTGTGTAACATTACGTAACAATAGGACACTGCCAGTGTCACTGTGTAACATTACGTAACAATAGGACACTGCCAGTGTCACTGTGTAACATTACGTAACAATAGGACACTGCCAGTGTCACTGTGTAACATTACGTAACAATAGGACACTGCCAGTGTCACTGTGTAACATTACGTAACAATAGGACACTGCCAGTGTCACTGTGTAACATTACGTAACAATAGGACACTGCCAGTGTCACTGTGTAACATTACGTAACAATAGGACACTGCCAGTGTCACTGTGTAACATTACGTAACAATAGGACACTGCCAGTGTTACTGTGTAACATTACGTAACACTATTCTTTTGCACACAACAAAGAGTGATTACATACTTACACAGTATTTAAGGGTGGATCTTTGTAATGGGTAAGCATATGTTTACTTGAGTAGGACCTTATTTCTAAGACCTGAGATTATTTAGCATACTTCAAGTTTCGAAGCGCGAAGTTTAGGCACGTCCAAGTACTGTGCCTCATATCAAGCATCTTGTTTGTTTTGCTGCTTAATTAAGTTCCATGAGATCACTTTTGTTTCTGCAAGCGACTGTTGCTATCTGCTAATTACAGCGCCGTGACGCCGAAAGGATTATATAGATAAAAACTGCTTCACATGAACAGTGATTAACGTTTCGCAAATTTTATTACTGCGCAGCGAGCTCTTAGGGACAGACTTGCTGTGTCTAAAATCAACTTGCAAGTGTTAAGCCATTAACGCCAAGTGGTTACTATATGTACCACCATGTTTAACACTCACAAATTCTACGTTCTGCCCACACAGTGTATTTATGTGTTTTGTGTGGATCTCATAACAACAGCGATTATTTCACTGTACAGCATTAACTGACTGGTTTGTGTAACTGAGACGGAGTGTGTTTACTGCGCGGTACGGACTGAATCTTATATGTACACACCTAAAGCCCAGTGGTTACTATATGTACCACCACTTTTAACAATCACAAATTCTACCTTCTGCCCACACAGTGTATTTATGTGTTTTGTGTGGATCTCAGAACAAACAGCGATTATTTCACTGTACAGCATTAACTGACTGGTTTGTGTAACTGAGACGGAGTGTGTTTACTGCGCGGTACGGACTGAATCTTTATATGTACACACCTAAAGCCCAGTGGTTACTATATGTACCACCACTTTTAACAATCACAAATTCTACCTTCTGCCCACACAGTGTATTTATGTGTTTTGTGTGGATCTCAGAACAAACAGCGATTATTTCACTGTACAACATTAACTGACTGGTTTGTATAACTGAGACGGAGTGTGTTTACTGCGCGGTACGGACTGTATTTATGTGTTTTGTGTGGATCTCAGAACAAACAGCGATTATTTCACTGTACAACATTAACTGACTGGTTTGTATAACTGAGACGGAGTGTGTTTACTGCGCGGTACGGACTATTTATGTGTTATGTGTGGATCTCAGAACAAACAGCGATTATTTCACTGTACAGCTTTAACTGACTGGTTTGTATAACTGAGACGGAGTGTGTTTACTGCGCGGTACGGACTGTATTTATGTGTTTTGTGTGGATCTCAGAACAAACAGCGATTATTTTACCGTACAGCATTAACTGACTGGTTTGTATAACTGAGACGGAGTGTGTTTACTGCGCGGTACGGACTGTATTTATGTGTTTTGTGTGGATCTCAGAACAGACAGCGATTATTTCACTGTACAACATTAACTGATTGGTTTGTATAACTGAGACGGAGTGTGTTTACTGCGCGGTACGGACTATTTATGTTATGTGTGGATCTCAGAACAAACAGCGATTATTTCACTGTACAACATTAACTGACTGGTTTGTATAACTGAGACGGAGTGTGTTTACTGCGCGGTACGGACTGTATTTATGTGTTTTGTGTGGATCTCAGAACAGACAGCGATTATTTCACTGTACAACATTAACTGATTGGTTTGTATAACTGAGACGGAGTGTGTTTACTGCGCGGTACGGACTATTTATGTGTTATGTGTGGATCTCAGAACAAACAGCGATTATTTCACTGTACAACATTAACTGACTGGTTTGTATAACTGAGACGGAGTGTGTTTACTGCGCGGTACGGACTGTATTTATGTGTTTTGTGTGGATCTCAGAACAGACAGCGATTATTTCACTGTACAACATTAACTGATTGGTTTGTATAACTGAGACGGAGTGTGTTTACTGCGCGGTACGGACTATTTATGTGTTATGTGTGGATCTCAGAACAAACAGCGATTATTTCACTGTACAACATTAACTGACTGGTTTGTATAACTGAGACGGAGTGTGTTTACTGCGCGGTACGGACTATTTATGTGTTATGTGTGGATCTCAAAACAAACAGCGATTATTTCACTGTACAACATTAACTGACTGGTTTGTATAACTGAGACGGAGTGTGTTTACTGCGCGGTACGGACTGTATTTATGTGTTTTGTGTGGATCTCAGAACAGACAGCGATTATTTCACTGTACAACATTAACTGACTGGTTTGTATAACTGAGACGGAGTGTGTTTACTGCGCGGTACGGACTGTATTTCTGTGTTTTGTGTGGATCTCAGAACAAACAGCGATTATTTCACTGTACAACATTAACTGACTGGTTTGTATAACTGAGACGGAGTGTGTTTACTGCGCGGTACGGACTGAGTCTTTAATTATAATTCAAGCCAAGCTTAGATGTTAAAGGGTAACAACAACTCTTTGCATTTTCTGCTTATGTTAATGCTTTGTAATAACTTAGAAGGCGGATGTTTATATATATAATAATTTAAATGTTGAGTTTCTGTATTACCGAAAACACACCGTCTCCATTACAAAAACCAAACAGTTAATGTTGCTTAGACAAATAATAGCTGGTTGTCGTGAGAATCATAAGCAATATACAGACTGTGTGGGCACAATGTTGAGTTCACTAATATATATATATATATATATATATATATACATATATATTCTCGGCACTGTGTTTCAATACGTATACCCCTCTAGGATTTTATTTTAACTTAGGCCATGAACGGTAACGTCTTAATTCCCACAACATGCTCCACAATAAAATTCCTTGCATATTCATGCCTTCCGCAGCCTACTGTAACCCCCAACATTTCAGCACAAGTTACTCATTTCTGACCGTCTGAAGTCCATGTACTTCCCTGAGCTATCTACCTTTGCTGCGCTCAAACACGCGTCCTGTCTGTCAAGACGAGTCACGTCTTCTGAAATAAGCCACGGCGTCGCTCGGTTAGTGTCCTTCTGAACGTGAGAGCGTCCCATTCCAGCTAAAAACCGCTGTGCTATCCTCAAAATTGTCGGCATGTCCAATCAATTACACCGTTTTTCGTTATTGGCAAAACAGTTTGTGTGTGTGTGTGTGTGTGTGTGGCGCTGTGTTCAGTGTTTCGAACAATCGGACAGCAGTGTTCAGAAACTGAACATGTTAACTGTCAAAACCCGCTGGAAGGTACACTCCGTTTTTATTACAGATGTTCACAAGTCAGAATCAGGAGAACAAAAATGTTTGAATTCTGAGTGGTATAATTGTCTGAACTACTGCTGAGTGGTATAATTGTCTGAACTACTGCTGAGTGGTATAATTGTCTGAACTACTGCTGAGTGTTATAATTGTCTGAACTACTGCTGAGTGGTATAATTGTCTGAACTACTGCTGAGTGGTATAATTGTCTGAACTACTGCTGAGTGGTATAATTGTCTGAACTACTGCTGAGTGTTATAATTGTCTGAACTACTGCTGAGTGGTATAATTGTCTGAACTACTGCCGAGTGGTATAATTGTCTGAAATACTGCTGAGTGGTATAATTGTCTGAACTACTGCTGAGTGGTATAATTGTCTGAACTACTGCTGAGTGGTATAATTGTCTGAACTACTGCTGAGTGGTATAATTGTCTGAACTACTGCTGAGTGGTATAATTGTCTGAACTACTGCTGAGTGGTATAATTGTCTGAACTACTGCTGAGTGGTATAATTGTCTGAACTACTGCACAGTTACGTAATACCACCAACTGCAAGACCGCACATTTACAGTTTTGTTACATATGTAACTCTTGTTCTTTGTGAAGGTAATTTGTTTTTCCTTTCAGCGGAATGAAGACGTATAGGGGCAGTGGAGGTATAGCTCTACTCACTCTTAACCTTTTAGTCTGATAGAGGTGAGTTAGCTTCATGCTCCTGTCTTTTCAATCCGGGGAAAGCAAAGCATTAGCCATTGAATACGAGGCTCGATGTGCCCCAGAGCATTCTGGACACTCTGGACACTTTGGACACGACAATACTTCTTGCTTACGCTGCGAACCTCTTTACTCGGCCCCCCTCCCCTCCTATGTCTTCAGAAGGAAAAGTTGCAACTGTGTGTCTATTAGCTTCGTCATGTCTGTCTGTCTGTCTGTCTGTCTGTCTGTCTGTCTGTCTGTCTGTCAGCATGAAAAAGCTCGAGAAATACTGAAAGTATTATCATAAGTACAGACAAAAGAGGAAGTTAAGTTCTGGAAGATATTATACTCATGTGCCATTTAGACGGAAACGGAAGCAGATAGGATCAGCTGTTACACACATACACACACACATACATACATACATACATACATACACACACATACACGCACACACACACACACACACACACACACACATACATACACACACACACACACACACACATACACACACAGGACAGTCTTCATGTCAAGCTGCGACAGAAAAATCATACTTGTAAAATCGAAATGTAAAATTTTGTTAAACGGCTTTCCAAATTTTAATGCCTTCTGCGGGAACTGTAGCCCCGAAGTGGAGGCCCGACCTTGCAAGGGTCCTAAACCTCTTTTCAGAAACGCCTAAAAATAGATAAGTAATTAATAGGATGAAATAATCATAAAATTCTACGTTAATTAACCAGTATAATACAGAAAGATGAAGGTCGCACTGTAACGTCACGTGGTTTGGTGGACAGACTGGCAGTTTGTGTTGCGTCGATAAGATTAAACTTCGTAAGTACTTAATTGTTTCGTAATTAATTACAGAACTTTTTTTCTAATGGCTCGACAGCCCCTTAAGGGCCTAGGCCTCCTCATTTCAAGGCTTCACGATCACACTTATTTAGACACACGGTAGGACTCCTCTGGACGAGTGATCAGCCCGTCGCATAGACCTCTACCTGACAACACACAACACTCACAACAGACAAGCATCCATGCCCCCGGTGGGATTCGAACCCGCAATCCCAGTAAGCGAGCGGCCGCAGACCGACGCCTTAGACCGCGCGGCCACTGGGATCGGCACAGCTCATTTTATGGCAATGAAACAGATTAAGAAAATGAACAATTATAGTTTACATAAAACAACCGTGGATAACAACTGTGGATAACAACTGTGGATAACAACTGTGGATAACAACTGTGGACAACAACTGTGGACAACAACTGTGGACAACAACTGTGGACAACAACTGTGGACAACAACTGTGGATAACAACTGTGGCTAACAACTGCAATTGCAGTGCACATTTATTAAGCACGAACGATAAACGCGACCCCAGTTTAGTGTATGAATACTTTCCGACCGGCAGAAGAAACGTAGATCGACCAAGGGAAAGATGGCGACGACAAAAGCCTGGAACGGCTTCAACCCTGTTGCTACTGATGATCATTATTTGTAACTACACGTCAAGTTACTTTGAGGAGCTGCGATAGCTCAGTAGGTGTAGTGACTAGGCTATAAGCAGCACGACCGAGGATTTGTGGTTCGATACCATGCAGAAGCAAGAGGTACTTCTTCGTTTCCCTCTGACGACCATTCCGACTGGCGCACACGCGGCGTCGTGATGCTAGGGTTAAAGTGGCCGAGACGTCAAGCTGACCTCTCGCCTACGTCTATCGCCGTCTGTTGCTGGTCTCAGAAGTGCCCACATCGGCTACAAAGACTGTGGTCACACCTTTATTAGTGACGGCGGCCGACCACAAGCAGCATCTGTCGACGGCCGTCTTAGAACCCAACTGTCGCCGTCGCTGTCTTTCTTCTATTCTAACTGCCTTCCACTTTGTCTCCCTACAAACGTAGAGGGGTGGGGGCCTAACTGGCTACACATCTAATGTCAAGGTCAAGAATGAGTGGAGCTACACCTACCTATCCTCCGTGGGCCGGGATAAGTCAGTCAGTATAGCGACTCGCTACGAGCTGGACGGTCCGGGGATTGAATCCCGGTGGGGGCGAGATTTTCAGCACCCGTCCAGACCGGCCCTGGGGCCTACCCAGCGTCCTGTACAATGGGTACCGGGTCTCTTTCCCAGGGGTAAAGCGGCCGGGGCGTGGCTTTGACCACCCACCCCCATCTAGTGTCAGGGTTAAAGAAAGAGTACAGCTATACTTCTACTCCCCCTTTGGGCCTTCATAGCCTGTTCTAGGGAGAACTTTACCTTTACCTTTACCTTTACCTTTACCTTTACCTTTACACCTTTCCTCCAAGGGCCTAATTAATCACAGGGTCAAATTCTTAAAGTTGTTTATATGTTGTGATGGATTAAGAAACTAGCCCAGTGCCCACAATAAAATAAATTTTGGACAAACCAATTTATTCCACTGTCCCATGTGTGTCGGTCTAGCTAGGCCATTTTAGGGACAACAATTACAATGAGTGTAAACGACTAAAGCTACAAAACACTTGTGTTTAACACGTCAGCTGGCTTAGGGGCACACTGCAGGTGTTTGGCGGCAAAGTATACTGCTCCCCCTCTAACATGACCGCAGTAACGAAACATGAAGAGAGTGGACTAAATTTGTTTCTCCCAAGTTTATTTTATTATGTGTACTGTGTTGTTGTTTTGACGAGTTATAATTTGTAATAAATACACTGTGAGGTGCACTGAGTAAGCTTGCTGCAGTAAGGTCAGGCAGCTGAAACATATGTATGAACTTGGAGGGTGTCTGATGTAAGGCACGTTACATACAGACTGTTGCAATGTAAGGCACGTTACATACAGACTGTTGCAATGTAAGGCACGTTACATACAGACTGTTGCAATGTAAGGCACGTTACACACAGACTGTTGCAATGTAAGGCACGTTACATACAGACTGTTGCAATGTAAGGCACGTTACACACAGACTGTTGCAATGTAAGGCACGTTACATACAGACTGTTGCAATGTAAGGCACGTTACATACAGACTGTTGCAATGTAAGGCACGTTACACACAGACTGTTGCAATGTAAGGCACGTTACATACAGACTGTTGCAATGTAAGGCACGTTACACACAGACTGTTGCAATGTAAGGCACGTTACATACAGACTGTTGCAATGTAAGGCACGTTACATACAGACTGTTGCAATGTAAGGCACGTTACACACAGACTGTTGCAATGTAAGGCACGTTACATACAGACTGTTGCAATGTAAGGCACGTTACACACAGACTGTTGCAATGTAAGGCACGTTACATACAGACTGTTGCAATGTAAGGCACGTTACATACAGACTGTTGCAATGTAAGGCACGTTACACACAGACTGTTGCAATGTAAGGCACGTTACATACAGACTGTTGCAATGTAAGGCACGTTACACACAGACTGTTGCAATGTAAGGCACGTTACATACAGACTGTTGCAATGTAAGGCACGTTACATACAGACTGTTGCAATGTAAGGCACGTTACACACAGACTGTTGCAATGTAAGGCACGTTACATACAGACTGTTGCAATGTAAGGCACGTTACACACAGACTGTTGCAATGTAAGGCACGTTACATACAGACTGTTGCAATGTAAGGCACGTTACATACAGACTGTTGCAATGTAAGGCACGTTACATACAGACTGTTGCAATGTAAGGCACGTTACACACAGACTGTTGCAATGTAAGGCACGTTACATACAGACTGTTGCAATGTAAGGCACGTTACACACAGACTGTTGCAATGTAAGGCACGTTACATACAGACTGTTGCAATGTAAGGCACGTTACACACAGACTGTTGCAATGTAAGGCACGTTACATACAGACTGTTGCAATGTAAGGCACGTTACACACAGACTGTTGCAATGTAAGGCACGTTACATACAGACTGTTGCAATGTAAGGCACGTTACATACAGACTGTTGCAATGTAAGGCACGTTACATACAGACTGTTGCAATGTAAGGCACGTTACATACAGACTGTTGCAATGTAAGGCACGTTACACACAGACTGTTGCAATGTAAGGCACGTTACATACAGACTGTTGCAATGTAAGGCACGTTACACACAGACTGTTGCAATGTAAGGCACGTTACATACAGACTGTTGCAATGTAAGGCACGTTACACACAGACTGTTGCAATGTAAGGCACGTTACATACAGACTGTTGCAATGTAAGGCACGTTACACACAGACTGTTGCAATGTAAGGCACGTTACATACAGACTGTTGCAATGTAAGGCACGTTACATACAGACTGTTGCAATGTAAGGCACGTTACATACAGACTGTTGCAATGTAAGGCACGTTACATACAGACTGTTGCAATGTAAGGCACGTTACACACAGACTGTTGCAATGTAAGGCACGTTACATACAGACTGTTGCAATGTAAGGCACGTTACACACAGACTGTTGCAATGTAAGGCACGTTACATACAGACTGTTGCAATGTAAGGCACGTTACACACAGACTGTTGCAATGTAAGGCACGTTACATACAGACTGTTGCAATGTAAGGCACGTTACATACAGACTGTTGCAATGTAAGGCACGTTACATACAGACTGTTGCAATGTAAGGCACGTTACATACAGACTGTTGCAATGTAAGGCACGTTACACACAGACTGTTGCAATATAAGGCACGTTACATACAGACTGTTGCAATGTAAGGCACGTTACACACAGACTGTTGCAATGTAAGGCACGTTACATACAGACTGTTGCAATGTAAGGCACGTTACACACAGACTGTTGCAATGTAAGGCACGTTACATACAGACTGTTGCAATGTAAGGCACGTTACATACAGACTGTTGCAATGTAAGGCACGTTACATACAGACTGTTGCAATGTAAGGCACGTTACATACAGACTGTTGCAATGTAAGGCACGTTACATACAGACTGTTGCAATGTAAGGCAAGTTACATACAGACTGTTGCAATGTAAGGCACGTTACATACAGACTGTTGCAATGTAAGCCACGTTACATACAGACTGTTGCAATGTAAGCCACGTTACATACAGACTGTTGCAATGTAAGGCACCTTACATACAGACTGTTGCAATGTAAGGCACGTTACATACAGACTGTTGCAATGTAAGCCACGTTACATACAGACTGTTGCAATGTAAGGCACGTTACATACAGACTGTTGCAATGTAAGGCACGTTACATACAGACTGTTGCAATATAAGGCACGTTACATACAGACTGTTGCAATGTAAGGCACGTTACATACAGACTGTTGCAATGTAAGGCACGTTACACACAGACTGTTGCAATGTAAGGCACGTTACACACAGACTGTTGCAATGTAAGGCACGTTACATACAGACTGTTGCAATGTAAGGCACGTTACATACAGACTGTTGCAATGTAAGGCACGTTACATACAGACTGTTGCAATGTAAGGCACGTTACATACAGACTGTTGCAATGTAAGGCACGTTACACACAGACTGTTGCAATGTAAGGCACGTTACACACAGACTGTTGCAATGTAAGGCACGTTACACACAGCCAAATTTAACAGGCTGTTGCAACAAACGGAAGTTCTATTGTTTATCGCGTATAGACTTACAGACATTGATGTGTGTATGCAGCCAGTGGCTTGTTGGTGGAAGTTGATCATAAGGGAGGAAGACAGTGTGGGAGTAGCGACGTTGTAATTGCGAGTGAAATGAGGTTCGTAATATCACCTAAATAAGGCTTGTGTGGCACGATAAGGAAAGGAAGGCTTATGTCAGACTGAGGTAATGCACAGAATGATTGTGTCAGAAAACCTGGATAAGTTTTGGAACGAAAATGTAGATGGCACCGTGTTCGTCTCTTTCGTACTTTCTATCCTTCTTTCCTTCTTTTATTTCTTTCTTTTCGCAGAATGTAAATTACTTAGCTTTTGAGTTACACGAAATGCCAACGTTTCTGGATTTAAAATAAAGAATTTTGAATAATAATTCAATTTCTCTAGTAGCAGTGAACACATTCCAACTTCATTACAGAGTGTAACCCCTTAATATTCTTTAACCCTTTAAAGCCCAATGGTTACTATATGTACCACCATGTTTAACATTCAACAATTCTACGTTCTGCCCACACAGTGTATTTATGTGTTTTGTGTGGATCTCAGAACAAACAGCGATTATTTCATTGTACAGCATTAACTGACTGGTTTGTATAACTGAGACGGAGTGTGTTTACTGCGCGGTACGGACTGTATTTATGTGTTTTGTGTGGATCTCAGAACAAACAGCGATTATTTCACTGTACAACATTAACTGACTGGTTTGTATAACTGAGACGGAGTGTGTTTACTGCGCGGTACGGACTGTATTTACGTGTTTTGTGTGGATCTCAGAACAAACAGCGATTATTTCACTGTACAACATTAACTGACTGGTTTGTATAACTGAGACGGAGTGTGTTTACTGCGCGGTACGGACTGTATTTATGTGTTTTGTGTGGATCTCAGAACAAACAGCGATTATTTCACTGTACAACATTAACTGACTGGTTTGTATAACTGAGACGGAGTGTGTTTACTGCGCGGTACGGACTGTATTTATGTGTTTTGTGTGGATCTCAGAACAAACAGCGATTATTTCACTGTACAACATTAACTGACTGGTTTGTATAACTGAGACGGAGTGTGTTTACTGCGCGGTACGGACTGTATTTATGTGTTTTGTGTGGATCTCAGAACAAACAGCGATTATTTCACTGTACAACATTAACTGACTGGTTTGTATAACTGAGACGGAGTGTGTTTACTGCGCGGTACGGACTGTATTTATGTGTTTTGTGTGGATCTCAGAACAAACAGCGATTATTTCACTGTACAGCATTAACTGAATGGTTTGTATAACTGAGACGGAGTGTGTTTACTGCGCGGTACGGACTGGATCTTTATAATTCAGGTTACTTGTCGTCTTGAGACTATTAGGACATATCAACTGTTCAATGTTGTGAGCATCATACGGGACACACAAGTACACTTTGTGCGGGAAAAGCAACAGTTCCTGAATACTGAACCAGGCCGCTCGTATTGTTACAGGTGTGCTACAGACTGTACCTTAACTAGGCTGCTGGGTGTTTCGCTGCAACGGTGAGTTATCCTTATTTTGCACTTCTGCAAACTTCAAAGAAAGCTACTATTAATTTCGTCCTCTGTCCGCCCGTCTCTCTCTCTCCGCGTGGAAGAGCTCGGCTGACACGGGACGTATTTTTGTAAAATTTTATTTTCGGGAATTTTCCTAAAATATGTTGAGCAAAATGCAATTATTTTTAAATTCTTATAAAAGTAAGACACCTTCCATTTCAGTTTGTTAGTCGGCCAGTCAGTTGGTTGTTTTTTTCTGTAGGACCCGCAATGTCCACGTAAACTCTGATATCCTGATGTCCTTTAGTACTTCAACGATCGACGTCTGATTTTTCACTTCAGTCCTTCCACACTTACCTCAGTTTGCCTTCACTTCAGTCCTGCCCCCCCCCTACCTGCCCCCCTAACTGAATCTCTCCACGCAAGCTTCCCATTTAGCCTCGTAATCCTGAATGCTGTTCGCCACATCTGCTTTGCCTGACTGCTATCCTCGCTCCTAGTTCTGTCCTCCTGAGACAGCAGCAGTGTCTAGCAGCCAGCAAAACATGCATATGTACCGCTGTGCTATGCTATCCTAATTCGATTCTTGTACTCATGCAACTGCCGAGACTTGTACTTGTTCTGTTTATATCTATGTCTAAGCCTAACAAAATTGCCTCTCAATTTGTTTGCTTCTTGAAAGGCCTTCGTTATTAGCAATTTGTTATTTGACAATTTGTTACTGCGCTAGAAGAATTGCTGTCATTTGCACGGGATATACTGACATTGACTGCAGTGTTATAGCATATATTCAGTTAACCTAAAATATGGTAAAAGAATAAGAGGCAAATTTAAAAATTAGCTTATTTTTATAATTATAGATGTATTGTAAATGAGGATTCTAATTACATACAATAACTGTAACTTTGCAGATTCCATCCCCTTGAGTCGATAGTATACAATTCTCGGAAAATAAGAGAATTGTAACATACATTGGAACATACATTGAAACATACGTTGGAACATACATTGAAACATACATTGGACATACATTGAAACATTTGGAACATACATTGGAACATACATTGGAACATACATTGGAACATACATTGGAACATACATTGGAAACATACATTCGAACATACATTCGAACTACATCGATACATTGGAACATACATTGGAACATACATTGGAACATACATTCGAACATACATTGGAACATACATTGGAACATACATTGGAACATACATTGAAACATACATTCGAACATACATTCGAACATACATTCGAACATACATTCGAACATACATTGGAACATACATTGGAACATACATTGGAACATACATTGAAACATACATTGGAACATACATTGAAACATACATTGGAACATACATTGGAACATACATTGGAACATACATTGGAACATACATTGGAACATACATTGGAACATACATTGGAACATACATTGGAACATACATTGAACATACATTGGAACATACATTGGAACATACATTGGAACATACATTGGAACATACATTGGAACATACATTGAACATACATTGTAACATACATTGAAACATACATTGTAACATACATTGGAACATACATTGGAACATTACATTCGAACATACATTGGAACATACATTGGAACATACATTGGAACATACATTCGAACATACACTGGAAATACATGGAACATACATTGGAACATACATTGGAACATACATTGGAACATACATTCGAACATACATTCGAACATACATTGGAACATACATTCGAACATACATTCGAACATACATTCGAACATACATTGGAACATACATTCGAACATACATTGGAACATACATTGGAACATACATTGAAACATACATTGGAACATACATTGGAACATACATTGGAACATACATTGGAACATACATTGGAACATACATTGGAACATACATTGTAACATACATTGGAACATACATTGGAACATACATTGGAACATACATTGAAACATACATTGAAACATACATTGGAACATACATTGAAACATACATTGGAACATACATTGACTCTGTCAACTCTTAAGTTTATAAATTAAAGAAATCAGAGGGAAGTTATTAAATAGGGGAAGTACGAGTGCGTGTGTGCCAAGTGGACAGTTTGTGCTGTGCAGACTGCTCATGTGCGTGTGTGCCAAAGTGGAACAGTTTGTGCTGTGCAGATGCTTATGTGCGTGTGTGCAAGTGGACAGTTTGTGCTGTGCAGACTGCTCATGTGCTGTGGCAAGTGACAGTTTGTGCTGTGCAGACTGTTCAGACTGTGCAGACTGTTCAGACTGTGCAGACTGTGCAGATGCTCATGTGCGTGTGTGCCAAGTGGACAGTTGAGCTGTGCAGATGTCATGGCGTGTGTGCAAGTGGACAGTTTGTGCTGTGCAGACTGCTCTGTGCGTGTGTGCCAAGTTGACAGTTTGTGTGTGCAGAATGCTAATGTGGTTGTGTGCCAAGTTGACAGTTTGTGTGTGCAGACTGCTCAGTGCGTGTGTGCCAAGTTGGACAGTTTGTGCTGTGCAGACTGCTCATGTGCGTGTGTGCCAGTGACAGTTTGTGCTGTGCAGATGCTCATGTGGTGTGTGCCAAGTGACGTTTGTGCTGTGCAGACTGCTCATGTGCGTGTGTGCCAAGTTGACAGTTTGTGCTGTGCAGACTGCTCATGTGCGTGTGTGCCAAGTTGACAGTTTGTGCTGTGCAGACTGCTCATGTGCGTGTGTGCCAAGTTGACAGTTTGTGCTGTGCAGACTGCTCATGTGCGTGTGTGCCAAGTGACAGTTTGTGCTGTGCAGACTGCTCATGTGCGTGTGTGCCAAGTTGGACAGTTTGTGCTGTGCAGACTGCTCATGTGCGTGTGTGCCAGTTGACAGTTTGTGCTGTGCAGACTGCTCATGTGCGTGTGTGCCAAGTGGACAGTTTGTGCTGTGCAGACTGTTCAGACTGTGTCAGATGTGCAGACTGTTCAGACTGTGCAGACTGTGCAGACTGCTCATGTGCGTGTGTGCCAAGTTGACAGTTTGTGCTGTGCAGACTGCTCATGTGCGTGTGTGCCAAGTGGACAGTTTGTGCTGTGCAGACTGTTCGATGTGCAGACTGTTCAGATGTGCAGACTGTTAGACTGTGCAGACTGTGCAGACTGCTCATGTGCGTGTGTGCCAAGTGGACAGTTTGTGCTGTGCAGACTGCTCATGTGCGTGTGTGCCAAGTTGACAGTTTGTGCTGTGCAGACTGCTCATGTGCGTGTGTGCCAAGTGGACAGTTTGTGCTGTGCAGACTGTCAGACTGTGCAGATGTTCAGACTGTGCAGACTGCTCATGTGCGTGTGTGCCAAGTGGACAGTTTGTGCTGTGCAGACTGCTCATGTGCGTGTGTGCCAAGTTGGGACAGTTTGTGCTGTGCAGACTGCTCATGTGCGTGTGTGCCAAGTTGACAGTTTGTGCTGTGCAGACTGCTCATGTGCGTGTGTGCCAAGTTGACAGTTTGTGCTGTGCAGACTGCTCATGTGCGTGTGTGCCAAGTTGACAGTTTGTGCTGTGCAGACTGCTCATGTGCGTGTGTGCCAAGTTGGACAGTTTGTGCTGTGCAGACTGCTCATGTGCGTGTGTGCCAAGTTGACAGTTTGTGCTGTGCAGACTGTTGCAGACTGTGCAGACTGTGCAGACTGTGCAGACTGTTCAGACTGTTCAGACTGTGCAGACTGTTCAGACTGCTCATAGAGCTGCTGTCTGACTTGTAAGGTCAGCAGTTAACAAACATGACGTCATACACGCAGCACGCACACTGATGGTGCTAATCCATCACCAGCACTTCAACTTCATTAACAGGCTGTCACTCGTACACTCCATGACCTACGGCAGTGAATTTACGAAGGGATTATTTAATTTCGTAATATCAATGTTTCGTGTCACACTTGTAGTTTCAGTTTCATTAACAGCCACATGAAAACTACGGCCTTAGTTGGACCGAATTTCACAAAACACACAAACACTCACCGGCGTCATGTGCAAATTTTGTGTACTGAACTTTACGCTGACGAGAAAATAAATGTGGAAAGTGTGGTAAGGTCTAAGGCGTGGGTCTGCGGCCGCTCGCTGGCTGGGATTGCGGGTTCGATTCCCGCCGGGGGCATGGATGTCTGTCTGTTGTGAGTGTTGTGTGTTGTCAGGTAGAGGTCTCTGCGACGGGCTGGTCACTCGTCCAGAGCAGTCCTACCGAGTGTGGTGTGTCTGAGTGTGATCGTGAAGCCTCGACAATGAGGCGGCCTAGGCCCCCTAGGGGCTGTTGAGGCATAGGAAAAAAAAAAGAAAAGTAAAATGTTGCTTTCGCTGCGCAGACGTTCACCAATCTGACAGTTGCTCAACCACATTAGGCACAGATAGTCTGTACCAAAATGCACAAACATCGGATAATAATTTTGTAAAGTGCGAATAGAGATTTATACAGTACGACAGTCATTTATACAGTACAACAGTCACTTATACAGTACAACAGTCATTTATACAGTACAACAGTCATTTATACAGTACAACAGTCTCTTATACAGTACAACAGTCATTTATACAGTACAACAGTCTCTTATACAGTACAACAGTCATTTATACAGTACAACAGTCATTTATACAGTACAACAGTCTCTTATACAGTACAACAGTCATTTATACAGTACAACAGTCATTTATACAGTACAACAGTCTCTTATACAGTACAACAGTCATTTATACAGTACAACAGTCATTTATACAGTACAATAGTCATTTATACAGTACAACAGTCTCTTATACAGTACAACAGTCATTTATACAGTACAACAGTCTCTTATACAGTACAACAGTCATTTATACAGTACAATAGTCATTTATACAGTACAACAGTCTCTTATACAGTACAACAGTCATTTATACAGTACAACAGTCTTTATACAGTACAACAGTCATTTATACAGTACAACAGTCATTTATACAGTACAACAGTCTCTTATACAGTACAACAGTCATTTATACAGTACAACAGTCATTTATACAGTACAACAGTCATTTATACAGTACAACAGTCATTTATACAGTACAACAGTCTTTTATATACAGTACAACAGTCATTTATACAGTACAACAGTCTCTTATACAGTACAACAGTCATTTATACAGTACAACAGTTATTTATGCGGTACAAACAGTCACTTTGCCGACTTTTACGAAACTTAGGCTTGCTGGACAACTTCTTTTAAAGGAACTCCTACATCGAATTTCATAAAAATGAGACAACAGTTAAATCGTTGACGCTCTGTCACAAACAGTGAGACAGACGGAAAGACAGGCTTGTCACCACATGAGATCAACTTTTTAACTTCGTAAAGAAAAGCATAATAAACATATTTGTTTCTACAAGTTTCCTATTTATGTTGTAATTTCAACACAGTAGACACGATGTTCAAATATTTCTCGTGGTTCTGTCTCTGGCCACCCATATCGAGAGACTGACAGCAGCACTTTACACCTGACGATGGCAGCACATACGTGTTCCGAAACTTTGTGTTTGAACCTCCCCCCCCCAAGACGATGGACAATAACCATAATAATAGCCACGCTGATGAAAAATATAGACGAACCTGACGGAGTGATTTGACGGCGCGGTAGGTACTGGAGCGTCTGTTGTTCAGTTTATAGGGATAACGGAGCAAGCAATGTGATTGGACGGCGCGGTAGGTACTGGAGCGTCTGTTGTTCAGTTTATAGGGATAATGGAGCAAGCAATGTGATTGGACGGCGCGGTAGGTACTGGAGCGTCTGTTGTTCAGTTTATAGGGATAACGGAGCAAGCAATGTGATTGGACGGCGCGGTAGGTACTGGAGCGTCTGTTGTTCAGTTTATAGGGATAATGGAGCAAGCAATGTGATTGGACGGCGCGGTAGGTACTGGAGCGTCTGTTGTTCAGTTTATAGGGATAATGGAGCAAGCAATGTGATTGGACGGCGCGGTAGGTACTGGAGCGTCTGTTGTTCAGTTTATAGGGATAACGGAGCAAGCAATGTGATTGGACGGCGCGGTAGGTTACTGGAGCGTCTGTTGTTCAGTTTATAGGATAATGGAGCAAGCAATGTGACTGGACGGCGCGGTAGGTACTGGAGCGTCTGTTGTTCAGTTTATAGGGATGACGGAGCAAGCAATGTGATTGGACGGCACCGTAAGTGTACTGCTGTACGCCCCTTGCGTCACAACGCCTTTGACAGACGCCCTAAGTTGCGACATTGCAGAGTGAAGGGCGTTTTACGAGAAGAGGAATGTGCGGTGTGATTTTACGGCGTAGAATTTCTGTGTTGCTTTTAATGAAGAAAGAAGCAAGCCTTACAATCCTCTGAAAGTAGTTCCTGAACACTGCGCCTGTATGAAATCAGTAATAAACAGAAAACTTTCGCACTGGAAACTTCAATAAAAATAAACCGGCCATCTTTATTTGTGTCATAAATAATTAACTTTCTACGTGTGAACCCAGTATTGCCACCGTTGCAAAGTAAAACATGAACGCCCTATTTGGAGACCAATTCCGTCCGTCTTTCTGTGATATCTTATTAGCAGCTAAACCTTCTGTAGGATTATCACAAGATTCGATGTAGGCGTTCTTTAGAGACATTTGTCGCGAAAGTTTGATTTTCATGACAGCCAGCTCGGTAACAGTCACGCACTGCTTAAGGCCGTAACTAACAGTCACGCACTGCTTAAGGCCGTAACTAACAGTCACGCACTGCTTAAGGCCGTAACTAACAGTCACGCACTGCTTAAGGCCGTAACTAAACCTGTACCAGTACTTTCCAAATTTCATGATCGATTAGAGTAAATTCAGTGCAGAAAATCTCCAAATAATTCCGTTAAACATTTTTGAATTTCGTGAAAATCTCCGCAAGTAATGCAATACTTCACTGAAGAAGCGTAATGGATATTTTGTACTTTACGTTTTGAAAAAAATGTATGTATGTATGTAAGTGTAGTCCAGATAACTTAATTTTCAGATTCTCGGCTTTCTGCTCATATTTTGTACAATTTTAATAACTTGTTTTTCTTTTATTATGTTTTATCAATATTATTAAATATTTATTTCTCCATTTCGTCACTCACTTATTTCACGCCAATATAAAATTCGCCCGTCATGCGCCATAATCGATCTGATATTGTAGCTTCAGTGATTAACTTAATAACGAAGATTAATGTATATTTTCTCCTTTCTGTTACACACATAAGGCTACAAACATTACAAACCATTTCAGCTTACTTTCAACCTGTCTGATATCTTGGTGTGTCCTTATGTTAGTCCACAAAAATATAGAGCAGCATCGTGTAACAAACAGACCCATAAAATTACGTACGTTAGACGTAAGAGCTTTTTGCTTCAGAAAGTTCAGATATACACGCCTATAAAATTTGAGATATCACAAGGCAGCACAGTGCTTAAGCACAGTCCTCATATCCATATCACAAGGCAGCACAGTGCTTAAGCACAGTCATCATATCCATATCACAAGGCAGCACAGTGCTTAAGCACAGTCCTCATATCCATATCACAAGGCAGCACAGTGCTTAAGCACAGTCTTCATATCCATATCACAAGGCAGCACAGTGCTTAAGCACAGTCTTCATATCCATATCACAAGGCAGCACAGTGCTTAAGCACAGTCATCATATCCATATCACAAGGCAGCACAGTGCTTAAGCACAGTCCTCATATCCATATCACAAGGCAGCACAGTGCTTAAGCACAGTCCTCATATCCATATCACAAGGCAGCACAGTGCTTAAGCACAGTCTTCATATCCATATCACAAGGCAGCACAGTGCTTAAGCACAGTCTTCATATCCATATCACAAGGCAGCACAGTGCTTAAGCACAGTCCTCATATCCATATCACAAGGCAGCACAGTGCTTAAGCACAGTCTTCATATCCATATCACAAGGCAGCACAGTGCTTAAGCACAGTCTTCATATCCATATCACAAGGCAGCACAGTGCTTAAGCACAGTCCTCATATCCATATCACAAGGCAGCACAGTGCTTAAGCACAGTCCTCATATCCATATCACAAGGCAGCACAGTGCTTAAGCACAGTCTTCATATCCATATCACAAGGCAGCACAGTGCTTAAGCACAGTCTTCATATCCATATCACAAGGCAGCACAGTGCTTAAGCACAGTCATCATATCCATATCACAAGGCAGCACAGTGCTTAAGCACAGTCCTCATATCCATATCACAAGGCAGCACAGTGCTTAAGCACAGTCCTCATATCCATATCACAAGGCAGCACAGTGCTTAAGCACAGTCCTTATATCCATATCACAAGGCAGCACAGTGCTTAAGCACAGTCCTCATATCCATATCACAAGGCAGCACAGTGCTTAAGCACAGTCATCATATCCATATCACAAGGCAGCACAGTGCTTAAGCACAGTCCTCATATCCATATCACAAGGCAGCACAGTGCTTAAGCACAGTCCTCATATCCATATCACAAGGCAGCACAGTGCTTAAGCACAGTCCTTATATCCATATCACAAGGCAGCACAGTGCTTAAGCACAGTCCTCATATCCATATCACAAGGCAGCACAGTGCTTAAGCACAGTCCTCATATCCATATCACAAGGCAGCACAGTGCTTAAGCACAGTCCTCATATCCATATCACAAGGCAGCACAGTGCTTAAGCACAGTCCTCATATCCATATCACAAGGCAGCACAGTGCTTAAGCACAGTCCTCATATCCATATCACAAGGCAGCACAGTGCTTAAGCACAGTCCTCATATCCATATCACAAGGCAGCACAGTGCTTAAGCACAGTCATCATATCCATATCACAAGGCAGCACAGTGCTTAAGCACAGTCATCATATCCATATCACAAGGCAGCACAGTGCTTAAGCACAGTCCTCATATCCATATCACAAGGCAGCACAGTGCTTAAGCACAGTCCTCATATCCATATCACAAGGCAGCACAGTGCTTAAGCACAGTCCTCATATCCATATCACAAGGCAGCACAGTGCTTAAGCACAGTCCTCATATCCATATCACAAGGCAGCACAGTGCTTAAGCACAGTCCTCATATCCATATCACAAGGCAGCACAGTGCTTAAGCACAGTCATCATATCCATATCACAAGGCAGCACAGTGCTTAAGCACAGTCATCATATCCATATCACAAGGCAGCACAGTGCTTAAGCACAGTCCTCATATCCATATCACAAGGCAGCACAGTGCTTAAGCACAGTCCTCATATCCATATCACAAGGCAGCACAGTGCTTAAGCACAGTCCTCATATCCATATCACAAGGCAGCACAGTGCTTAAGCACAGTCCTCATATCCATATCACAAGGCAGCACAGTGCTTAAGCACAGTCCTCATATCCATATCACAAGGCAGCACAGTGCTTAAGCACAGTCCTCATATCCATATCACAAGGCAGCACAGTGCTTAAGCACAGTCTTCATATCCAAGTAGCATTGCAGTTTAAGAAGTAGCCGTTTAAGTGTCAACGTGTTTAATTACTACCATATCATACAGACGTGTGAGCGGAGTGGAGATCAAGCTCCACGCTTTGTTAAAATCGGACTAAGTAGAGTTTTGTTATTATCGTCTTAACCCGGGCGCTTTAGCCTCTGCATGCGGGGAAAAGCTGGCTGAATTGACCCACAGGCGTTTGGGCCCTGTGGGGATAATTACATCTCCGCGCCATCTAGGAATCCAGCCACCGCCATAAAGCCCGTAGCCTGGCCACTATACTGGCCAAGATATCCTGCGGGCAGTCGAAGCTTTAAATCACATTGGTTACTATACGTGCCACGTGATTTAACACTTCGCCCACGCGGTATGTTTTTTACGTATAATCACATTAACTGGTTAGTATTTGTAATGAAAAGGAAAGGTGTTTACTGTGAGGTAGGAAATAATCTGTGTGTGATTTACTGAACCTCTGACCTTAAAGTAATAAAAAAGGCCTATCTAATTTATATCACGTTGACTTTCCTTGGTGTTTCTAATCGCAAACACATTCTGCGTCCCCCTCAGATTAGTTACTAAACACGTCGCTGCGTACGTCAACGCCTTGAATATTCGCCCTTTAAAAGCAAGGCTGTCTGCGGTTATTAAAACGACCCTTACAAAGTTCAGTTCAGGGTATTCATGCCTGACATTTAATCTACTTTTTTGCCATCTGTCGCGGTTTTTCCAATGTTCAGTTTGTGACTGACATGTTTTAAAATTTGGGGCGTTTTACTCAGACGCTTTTAGAAGGAAAAATTACAAGTAAATTCACAGTAAGTGTAGGTGTATTCAGTTTCATAATGTGATGTTAAAACGATATGTAGTCTGGTAGAGGATAGCAAACTTGTCGTTACAAAGTGCTGTCGTCATGTCGAGGGTAGACGTGTAGACGTTACAGGCCAAATATGTAGGAGAAAACACATTTGATGTTCGAGAGGCAGTACGTACCCCTACGTGCCATTTAGAGGTCAGTGCCTACGCACCATATCAAGCTGCGTGATAAACGAGAGTGCCACTCTGTGGAGCCTCTCACCGTGGGTTCCTCGCTTCGTTCCCAGCGTGGTATTGTGGTGACACACGTGGCATTGTGGTGACACACGTGTATTGTGGTGACACTCGTGGCATTAGGCAGGTTTTTGTCCCACTTCCAGGGTCTCCCCTGCCATTATCATTCTACGAGCGCTTCTCATCATTCATTCATCCATCACCGACGCTGTGTAAACTTACCAAATGACAGCGTAGTTAAACAATAAACAAGGCTGATATTAAGTGGCGTGGAAGTCTCGCCGTCCGTCTGTGCTCCGTAAGTTACCACCAAGCCAGACAACTTCTTTCGTTCAAATTTCCCTGTATAACACACCTAGTTGTCCTGACAACTTATTCGTCTTCGAATTTCCTGAAGATGGCGGCAGCAAGCTGTTACGAAATATCGATAAATTATTACCAGTCAACACGGCGTCCTATCTCAGAATATTATAATATTTATCAAGAAGGTTATGAAAACTTCAAATCATACAAATGAGTCGTTGTTATTTAATGCACGCTGATCTTGGTATATATATGTCGCTTACCAATCATCCTCACATATGTCGCTTACCAATCATCCTCACATATGTCGCTTACCAATCATCCTCACATATGTCGCTTACCAATCATCCTCACATATGTCGCTTACCAATCATCCTCACATATGTCGCTTACCAATCATCCTCACATATGTCGCTTACCAATCATCCTCACATATGTCGCTTACCAATCATCCTCACATATGTCGCTTACCAATCATCCTCACATATGTCGCTTACCAATCATCCTCACATATGTCGCTTACCAATCATCCTCACATATGTCGCTTACCAATCATCCTCACATATGTCGCTTACCAATCATCCTCACATATGTCGCTTACCAATCATCCTCACATATGTCGCTTACCAATCATCCTCACATATGTCGCTTACCAATCATCCTCACATATGTCGCTTACCAATCGTCCTCACATATGTCGCTTGCCAATCATCCTCACATATGTCGCTTGCCAATCATCCTCACATATGTCGCTTACCAATCATCCTCACATATGTCGCTTACCAATCATCCTCACATATGTCGCTTACCAATCATCCTCACATATGTCGCTTACCGATCATCCTCACATATGTCGCTTGCCAATCATCCTCACATTCTGTTTACTGTATATTCACACGGTACATAACAGTGAGAACTAATGGGCTTCTGGGCTTTGTCCATCGTCCGGAAATTTAAAATAACTAGATAACACGACGTTTCGGAAACTGGATCAACTTCCGTCCTCAGGTGAAAGGGGAGGACGGAAGCAGATCCAGTTTCCGAAACGTCGTATTATGTAGTTATTTTAAATTTCCGGAAGATGGACAAAGCCCAGAAGCCCATTAGTTCTCAATGTTACTTCTTTCTGTCTTGTGGCTATTGAATATCTGCACAACTTCCGGCGGCTTCAATCGCGTCTGTATATTACGAACATCGTAGGACTTCCTCGGAGATCGTATTCGATATACAGTTTGTTTTTCCGTTTTTCTCAACATTTATTTGCAACAGTCTTTATCCTATAAACTTGTACCGAGTTTTGCCCGAGAGGCATAGCAAAGCAAAGTGTGCTTTCGTGTAAAATTAGTATTCGACTTTCACCAAGACTGAAGTGTATCAGTAGGATTATAAAACTCTCCAATATCACTTTCACGAAAATTTGTTTAGCAGATATCAAGTCGCTGCACGAGGACGAACAAATAATCGAATAAACAAATAGCAATAAATGTTATATTATCTTCACCGTGCATTATTTTACGATCCATAAATTACACACCAACAAAATGCACCATATTTACACTTTATTCTGCAACCTCTACATATAATAGCAGACAAAAACATTGGATGTGAGGGGAAAGTAGTTTACGAGCCCCCTGAAGATGGCCATATAAAGGCCGAAACATATGTAGGGGTTTAAGAATAAAGAATATGAAGTGAAAATATAGTGCATTTTGTTGGTGTGTAATTTGTGAAATAGCAATAAGTTGTTAGGCGGATTTTTGCAAATCTTCTCGCTATAAAAACACCATAAAGTGCACAATATGTACCATGACATAGCCTTCGTCTTTACAGCTCAAGTGCCGCAGTGATCGTTTTATGCATTAAAGCTTTACCATAAAATGCACAATATGTACCACGACATAGCCTTCGTCTTTACAGCTCAAGTGCCGCAGTGATCGTTTTATGCATTAAAGCTTTACCATAAAATGCACAATATGTACCACGACATAGCCTTCGTCTTTACAGCTCAAGTGCCGCAGTGATCGTTTTATGCATTAAAGCTTTACCATAAAATGCACAATATGTACCACGACATAGCCTTCGTCTTTACAGCTCAAGTGCCGCAGTGATCGTTTTATGCATTAAAGCTTTACCATAAAATGCACAATATGTACCACGACATAGCCTTCGTCTTTACAGCTCAAGTGCCGCAGTGATCGTTTTATGCATTAAAGCTTTACCATAAAATGCACAATATGTACCACGACATAGCCTTCGTCTTTACAGCTCAAGTGCCGCAGTGATCGTTTTATGCATTAAAGCTTTACCAAGAAACAAGAGCACAATAAGCCTAAGGCTGCGGTGCATCCGGAGCGAATGCCGACGGGCCCATAGAAAGAAGAAGAAGAAGAAACAAGAGAGCGGGAAAAATACATCGACGTCCTCTGTTAACGTGGGGTACACGGTGGCGCAGTTGGTTAAGGCACTGCGCTACAAGCCGGAAGGTCGCGGGTTCGATTCCCGATGGTGTAATTGGAAATTTTCATTTACATAATCCTTCCGGCAGCACTATGGCCCTGGGGTCGACTCAGCCTCTAACAGAAATGAGTACCAGGAATATTTCCTGGGGGTAAAGGCGGCGGTGCATAGGGCTGACAACCTTACCACCTTCATGTACCGATTGTCTATAAATCTGTGAGCCTCAACCTTCTGGAAACCTAAGGGCCTGTCCAGGCCTGTAATGGGATTGCTTTAACTTTTTACCTCTGTTAACGGTCCACAAGAAACTGCCTTCTTCCCAATTGTGACGGTCCTGTCTTGTAATAAACGTCCTACATCAGCTCTCTCAGCGTTCATTCTTCTAATACAAACGTAATTAGCCTCTCAGTTCTGCTGTAGCTCTACTCCCCTCCACTTACACGCAACCACCACTGAAACTCGAAGACCGTCTGTACCGTTTTAGACGCTGCAATAAAGTCTGATCAAAGGCCTGTTTTAACGTTACATTTCCCAACAACGAAAGTTCGCAGTCACGACACTTTGCTCGCTACAAAGCCAACAACCACTACAACACAATAAACAGACGGAGCACAGGCATTTTTGATAAGTTAACGTGCTTCCGCCTTGTCAATGAACGCCGTTACTCTTGTAAAACACCCAGATTTATTACCATTTCAGCAATAACCCGTCACCTGGACTTATCCTGAGCCACTTTAAACCATTTATTTCATACTTGTTTAATCCATATCATTAATACCAATGGCCTGGGAAAGACCTAGGCATTTAGTGGCCGGCCTTGTACAGCGAGAGCCCGGGTTCGAGCCAGGCCAGTCCGTTTGAGATTTGTGCTGGAAAAAAGTGGCACTGGAACAGAGTTACTGCCAGCACTTCGGTTTTCCACTGTCAGTAACATTGGACGGTACTTTACTGCAGCAACTGACAATGTTGTTAAATAACACACGTAACAGAATAATATATTCCCGTCACCTGCTAGGTCTTCCAAGCAGTTGCTTTCTTTCTTATTTTTGATTGAGATATATGTATGCTTGATATTCCTCCCATTTCATTCACCCACGACCAAGCACCACTGTGTGCTTGTTTTAGGATGCATTAGGGCAGTCAAATGAAGGTTGTGCACCGAGATGTATAAGGCTGTGGTGTTCAACCTGTGGTACGCCACTTTTTTCTATTCGCAAATAAAAAAGAAGGTTATAAATTTTTTCTTTAGGGAAGAAATTCTTTGTACGTTAAATCCGAAGTCCGTTAAATCGAGGGCCTACCGTATTTCATTTGTAACCTCAACTGTGCTCTAATAATTTTTTTTCCAATGGCTCGACAGCCCCTTGGGGGCCTAGGCCGCCTCAGTTTTCGAGGCTTCACGATCACACTCAGACACACCACACTCGGTAGGACTCCTCTGGACGAGTGACCAGCTCGTCGCAGAGACCTCTACCTGACAACACACAACACTCACAAAGACAGACCCCCGGGGTACGCGAAAACATCTTAAGGGGTACGTAAATTAAAAAAATAATATATTATTTCACGATAAACACTGAATAATCAGGGCCAGATTTAGGTTAGCCACAACAGACCGGACGTAAGGACATGCGATTTGGGTGAGCGCATTTCTCTCTCCCTCTCTCTCTCCTTTATGCTATTCTTATCTGGGCGGCTAGTTTCATTTTATTCCACACAGTGCATATAATTTTGCTTTGCTAAAATACCTTTGTTCCTTTATTAATTTTTATACGATAGACAATAATATATTTGTTATTTAATAGCTTGACTCTGCTTTTTCTCATTTAAAACTTATTATTTAATACATTATTTTGGATGTAATTTATTTAACTTATTTTAGATGTAGATTATAGACTGTGTATAACTTGAATTGTGCACCAACAACTTTGGGGGTACAAAGTTGAAGAGAAATTATATCTGGGGGTACGCGAACAAAAAAGGTTGAATACCGCTGGCATAAGGGACCAGTACCTGACCGTTCTGGCACTGTGCGGTGATACAGGGTCAAGCCTCTTCTTCCAAAGTACACACACTGCAATGTTTGTTTGCCTTACTGTATCTAATCCATAGCAGTCGACTTAAAACACGCACCACATTTCTTGTGCAAGTTATACACTATGTTTTGCTCTTTATAATATCCCGACGTTTTGTTTCAGTCTGTGACTAAACTTGTAAGTCGCTGCTTGAGCACGACTCGCTGATTTTCGAAAGGAAACGAACACCAGGAAGAGTCTGCTCTAGTTAGATGACTAATGATCTGATTTTGTTTACGCAGTTTATAGCTTAGGGCGAAGGCTTGTCTTCTTATGTTGCCAATTATTTACTAATAGGAGCAGAATATGGCGGCAGTAGGAACTTCTTTGGTTCTGTGTTAAATGGCCAAAATTATTGAAAAATGTCAGTAGATAGCAGCAGTGTTCAGTCCGTATTATCAGTTTATCAATTTCAAGTACCTTACGATCCTACAAACGCCTGTCCAAAAGTTTGGAAATTATTAATTTAGTTATTTTTGGGGATCCTGCTTTAACCTTTTAAGGCTTAGTGGTTACTATATGTACCTCCATGTTTAACATTCAGAAATTCTACGTTCTACCCACACAGTGGATTTATGTGTTTTGTGTGGATCTCAGAACAAACAGCGATTATTTCACTGTACAAGCATTAACTGACTGGTTTGTATAACTGAGACGGAGTGTGTTTACTGCGCGGTACGGACTGTATTTATGTGTTTTGTGTGGATCTCAGAACAAACAGCGATTATTTCACTGTACAAACATTAACTGACTGGTTTGTATAACTGAGACGGAGTATGTTTACTGCGCGGTACGAACTGTATTGTATGTGTTTTGTGTGGATCTCAGAACAAACAGCGATTATTTCACTGTACACATTAACTGACTGGTTTGTATAACTGAGACGGAGTGTGTTTACTGCGCGGTACGGACTGTATTTATGTGTTTTGTGTGGATCTCAGAACAAACAGCGATTATTTCACTATACACATTAACTGACTGGTTTGTATAAATGGAGGAACGGAGGGGTGTTTACTTGCGGCTGCGGGTACGGACTGTATTTATGTGTTTTGTGTGGATCTCAGAACAAACAGCGATTATTTCACTGTACAACATTAACTGACTGGTTTGTATAAATGAGACGGAGTGTGTTTACTGCGCGGTACGGACTGTATTTATGTGTTTTGTGTGGATCTCAGAACAAACAGCGATTATTTCACTGTACAACATTAACTGACTGGTTTGTATAACTATGAGACGGTTGTATAGGTGTGTTTACTGCGCGGTACGGACTGTATTTATGTGTTTTGTGTGGATCTCAGAACAAACAGCGATTATTTCACTGTACAACATTAACTGACTGGTTTGTATAACTGAGACGGAGTGTGTTTACTGCGCGGTACGGACTGGATCTTTATATAAAACAGACATCTTTCGTCTTTAAAGGGTTAAAGTACCTTTATTTGAAGTTTTAAATGGCTTTAATTCCGTAAGGCAATTAAGGGTGTTTTCTGAAACCATAACCTCTGCCTTGTAGGTGACTGTCATAATTCAGAACCAATTTGACGCAATCAGTGCCCTCTGTACTTGCACTGAAAGCATAGAACTCATAAAAATATGTTTGTTTTAGAAGATTCAATTATTGTGGGATGTTAACGCGCTGTCATTCGGTATATAGGCACAGACCTATCGAGGTAACCAATGTCTTCAGTGACTGAACGGAGCGGTTCCTTTACGCTGCTTCATCCAAAAGCTAAAGGAAAATCACTTCTTCAAAACGTCAGTTCGTCTTTACCAGTAGACAAGATGTAACAGCCCAGAAGTCTTGAATCTTCACCAACACCGCTGAGAGAACCCAAAACTTACAGAACGTTTCTTTGTTTTTGACCGCACCATGCATCCTTTGAGACGCGATGCCTTCTGTGTTAACGACAGCTGTTTATCAAGCTTGCAGTACGGTCCTATCCAATGCTCCCCGATTTCTGAAAGAGCTTTCCTTTTCGGGAGGTTGAGCAGGTTTCACTGTTTGACCTTGTAAGAGCAACGTGCAGTTGAAAATGAGTATAGAGCATTGGTGTGATGATACTGACAGGGGAAACCGAAGTACTGGGAGGAACACTTGTCCCAGTGCCACTTTGATTACCACAGATCTAGCATGGACTGACCTGGAATAGATCCCGGTCCTTCGCAGTAAGAGGCCGGTGACTGAATACCTGAACTTTGGCACGAAGCTTGACGAATGAACTATATTTAAACGGTATATATGTATAAGGATACAGTTCGTACCGCGCAGTAAACACACTCCGTCTCAGTTATACAAACCAGTCAGTTAATGCTGTACAGTGAAATAATCGCTGTTTGTTCTGAGATCCACACAAAACACATAAATACAGTCCGTACCGCGCAGTAAACACACTCCGTCTCAGTTATACAAACCAGTCAGTTAATGTTGTACAGTGAAATAATCGCTGTTTGTTCTGAGATCCACACAAAACACATAAATACAGTCCGTACCGCGCAGTAAACACACTCCGTCTCAGTTATACAAACCAGTCAGTTAATGTTGTACAGTGAAATAATCGCTGTTTGTTCTGAGATCCACACAAAACACATAAATACAGTCCGTACCGCGCAGTAAACACACTCCGTCTCAGTTATACAAACCAGTCAGTTAATGTTGTACAGTGAAATAATCGCTGTTTGTTCTGAGATCCACACAAAACACATAAATACAGTCCGTACCGCGCAGTAAACACACTCCGTCTCAGTTATACAAACCAGTCAGTTAATGTTGTACAGTGAAATAATCGCTGTTTGTTCTGAGATCCACACAAAACACATAAATACAGTCCGTACCGCGCAGTAAACACACTCCGTCTCAGTTATACAAACCAGTCAGTTAATGCTGTACAGTGAAATAATCGCTGTTTGTTCTCAGATCCACACAAAACACATAAATACAGTCCGTACCGCGCAGTAAACACAATCCGTCTCAGTTATACAAACCAGTCAGTTAATGCTGTACAGTGAAATAATCGCTGTTTGTTCTGAGATCCACACAAAACACATAAATACAGTCCGTACCGCGCAGTAAACACACTCCGTCTCAGTTATACAAACCAGTCAGTTAATGTTGTACAGTGAAATAATCGCTGTTTGTTCTGAGATCCACACAAAACACATAAATACAGTCCGTACCGCGCAGTAAACACACTCCGTCTCAGTTATACAAACCAGTCAGTTAATGCTGTACAGTGAAATAATCGCTGTTTGTTCTGAGAGCCACACAAAACAAATAAATACAGTCCGTACCGCGCAGTAAACACACTCCGTCTCAGTTATACAAACCAGTCAGTTAATGCTGTACAGTGAAATAATCGCTGTTTGTTCTGAGATCCACACAAAACACATAAATACAGTCCGTACCGCGCAGTAAACACACTCCGTCTCAGTTATACAAACCAGTCAGTTAATGCTGTACAGTGAAATAATCGCTGTTTGTTCTGAGAGCCACACAAAACAAATAAATACAGTCCGTACCGCGCAGTAAACACACTCCGTCTCAGTTATACAAACCAGTCAGTTAATGCTGTACAGTGAAATAATCGCTGTTTGTTCTGAGATCCACACAAAACACATAAATACAGTCCGTACCGCGCAGTAAACACACTCCGTCTCAGTTATACAAACCAGTCAGTTAATGCTGTACAGTGAAATAATCGCTGTTTGTTCTGAGAGCCACACAAAACAAATAAATACAGTCCGTACCGCGCAGTAAACACACTCCGTCTCAGTTATACAAACCAGTCAGTTAATGCTGTACAGTGAAATAATCGCTGTTTGTTCTGAGATCCACACAAAACACATAAATACAGTCCGTACCGCGCAGTAAACACACTCCGTCTCAGTTATACAAACCAGTCAGTTAATGCTGTACAGTGAAATAATCGCTGTTTGTTCTGAGATCCACACAAAACACATAAATACAGTCCGTACCGCTCAGTAAACACACTCCGTCTCAGTTATACAAACCAGTCAGTTAATGCTGTACAGTGAAATAATCGCTGTTTGTTCTGAGATCCACACAAAACACATAAATACAGTCCGTACCGCGCAGTAAACACACTCCGTCTCAGTTATACAAACCAGTCAGTTAATGCTGTACAGTGAAATAATCGCTGTTTGTTCTGAGATCCACACAAAACACATAAATACAGTCCGTACCGCGCAGTAAACACACTCCGTCTCAGTTATACAAACCAGTCAGTTAATGCTGTACAGTGAAATAATCGCTGTTTGTTCTGAGAGCCACACAAAACATAAATACACTGTGTGGGCAGAACGTAGAATTTGTGAATGTTAAACACGGCGGTACATAATTCATATTACGCGTGAAATTTGAGGTTGTCGCTGCAGTGAATATTCATGTAGCGGTTTTCTGTTTGTTCTATAAAGACAAATAGCTTAAAATGTACAGAGGTAGGCAGACTACTGAAGGTCGTGGCAAGCTTTGACGCAATAATTTGACATTCTTCTTGTTTAACTGGGGAAGGCCATGAATAATCTCAGACAAATACATTAATCTCGAAACCAAAGTTTCAACCCGAGGCTTCCCGTATAAGAAACGGGAGTGAGTCACAATCGACACTGAAATTTTAAGTGTCAAAACAAATCAAATGAAACGACTGATATTTAAATCACCACGCACATCACCAGACATGTAATCTTCACGCATAAAATCACCATATACAAAATCACTACGCATTAAGTCACCACACACACACACAGCAGCACTACACAAGCGTGGCCTGATAGGTTGCTACAAAAACGTCTCTGCAAATTACTGCTTCCATCTTCAGGGTGTATAATTATAAAAAGTTTCTTTAAGTAATTTGTGACAATACAAATGACAGTTTATAAATCGTGACAGCAACTTGAACAGAGGTAGCTCAGTCAATATAGGGCCTAGCTACAGTAAGAACTACGGCGGTTCGTCCCAGGATACGCCGTCTGGGAAACGGGGTAAAGAGGGGGGACATGAAACTGACAACTGAACACTGCCTAGTGCCGCGGTTAAGAATGCGTGGAGCTACATCGCCACTTCACCATACGTGTTTATAGGGAGATGCTTCATTAAATATTAAGACAGCTTTACGTTACTAAGAGAGAAGCTAATATAAGCTACTTGCGTAGACAGTCTGAGGTAAGCTACATGCGTAGACAGTCTGAGGTAAGCTACATGCGTAGACAGTCTGAGGTAAGCTACATGCGTAGACAGTCTGAGGTAAGCTACATGCGTAGACAGTCTGAGGTAAGCTACATGCGTAGACAGTCTGAGGTAAGCTACATGCGTAGACAGTCTGAGGTAAGCTACATGCGTAGACAGTCTGAGGTTCACCCTGAGGCTGCATTAAGATTACGGCATTGTGGGTTTTAACCCCGTGTAGTTTGGTCGACATATCTGAAAATGCTAACTTACTCTATCCTGCAGACACAGGCAGTAAGTTCCTCCGAAACGTCAGCACTACTTCATACTCTATGGCGTCACACCCCAAATTCACGATGTCACAATTGACACAATTGTCACAGCGTCTAATGTTCACGTGTGCCGCCGTCTTGTCTTGTACGTGGACGCAGTAGTTACTTCGGACCAACGCGATGCTGCAGTGTGCGAGGTCAACTCTGATAATGGCAGCAGCTATCGACCGTGAGAGATGTGTGTTTGAATGGTGCGAACATGAAGGTAAAAGGCGCTTGAAGATCTAGCTGTAGATGGCATGATAATAATAAAATGGATCTTATAAAAACAGGATGTGAGGGTTGGACTGGATTAATATGGCTCACGAGAGGGACAAATGACCGGCTTTCTTATACACGGTAACGAAGTTCCGGGTTTTGTAAAATGCGGAGAATTTGTGGACTTGCTGATAAACTAGCGGTCTGCCCAAAGTACTCCAATCCATGGAGCAAGTTCCTTGCTTTCCACCTACATGCCAGACCGCACGATGTCACGTCCCAGAATATAAAACACAATCTACAAGATTTCATATTCCTTGTTACACCAACGCGCAATTTTTTTCACATTCCCAGATCTTGCCCAGATATCGACCCAGATCGTGCCGTGATATTGACCCAGATCGTGCTCTGATATGGACCCAGATCGTGCCGTGATATAGACCCAGATTGTGCCCTGATATGGGCCCAGATCGTGCCCCGATATGGACCCAGATCGTGCCCTGATATGGACCCAGATCTTGCCCCGATATGGACCCAGATAGTGCCCTGATATGGACTCAGATCGTACCCTGATATGGGCCCAGATCGTGCCCTGATATGGACCCAGATCGTGCCCTGATATGGACCCAGATCTTGCCCCGATATTGACCCAGATCGTGCCCTGATATGGACCCAGATCTTACCCCGATATGGACCCAGATCGTGCCCTGATATAGACCCAGATCGTGCCCCGATATGGACCCAGATCGTGCCCTGATATGGACCCAGATCTTGCCCCGATATGGACCCATATGGACCCAGATCTTGCCCCGATATGGACCCAGATAGTGCCCTGATATGGACTCAGATCGTACCCTGATATGGGCCCAGATCGTGCCCTGATATGGACCAGATCGTGCCCTGATATGGACCCAGATCTTGCCCCGATATTGACCCAGATCGTGCCCTGATATGGACCCAGATCTTACCCCGATATGGACCCAGATCGTGCCCTGATATAGACCCAGATCGTGCCCCGATATGAACCCAGATCGTGCCCTGATATGGACCCAGATCTTGCCCCGATATGGGCCCAGATTGTGCCCTGATATGGACCCAGATTGTGCCCTGATATGGACCCAGATCTTGCCCCGATATGGACCCAGATCGTGCCCTGATATGGACCCAGATCTTGCCCCGATATGGACCCAGATCGTGCACCGATATGGACCCAGATCGTTCTCTGATATGGATCCAGATCTTGCCCCGATATGGACCCAGATCGTGCCCTGATATGGACCCAGATCTTGCCCCGATATGGACCCAGATCGTGCACCGATATGGACCCAGATCGTGCCCTGATATGGATCCAGATCTTGCCCCGATATGGACCCAGATCTTGCCCCGATATGGACCCAGATCTTGCCCCGATATGGACCCAGATCGTGCCCTGATATAGACCCAGATCGTGCCCTGATATAGACCCAACTCTCTCAACTGTACTCAACAAAAATTACCTTGAACATTGATGTTCTGTTGTTGTGACGCTGGGCAGTGAGGCGAGTAGGTGCCGACGATTCGAATGATCCTAATCCTGCCACCTTCAAAACACTAATTGTTCCTCAGTTAGACAAGAAATTTCCCCACGGTTTGTGTAACCCGCAGGTTTGTTATCATGTCCACAAGAGTCCGCGACTTGTCGCCATTCTGAGCCACATAAATCCCGTCCGCGTACTCCCATTCTATTCTTAAGATGTATTTTAATAGTATTTTGCCATTTATGTCTAGGTTTACCAAGTGCTGCCTTTACCATCAGTATCCTGTAGAACTTGTCTTTCCCCCATACGAGCCACGTGTTTCGTCCTTTTGATCACCCGAGTGACACCTGGTGAAGGATCTCAAATCATGACGCTCCTCATTACGCACTTTTTTTCAGTCTCCTGTTACTTCCTCCTTAAACCCGAGTTACGCAGTGTTAATACCGATCATCCAATGAACTCTCCACAATGTACCTCTATAGTTCCCCGCTACCCCTTCATGCCTTTGGCTGCTCTCATCCAAGTTCCAACTTACCATCACATCTTGCACACACGAAAACATAACTCCAAGGGGCACAGGCCTTCTAGAGAAGCTAACAGTTGTTCAGGTGGTTGGGAAATTCCCAGTTTCTCCGGTAACCTCTTACAAAACAAAAACACTGATCCAGGCAACGTTTTGTGTAATGCGAAAGCACAATAATTTGTACTAAAACGCATCGAGATATTATTTAAAAATTCATGTGTTCTCTCAATTACAAAAATCAATCTGTTGTTTACGAAAACAGTCGCTGTTTATTGCGAGAATCGCATGCAACATGAAAATAACTGTGAGCACTGAATGTGGGATAATTTGACGTCACGTCACGTCACAGCAGCTGTGTGTAGCTACCGATGTGCTTTACCGGGTTCAAAAGAAAGCTTCTTTAAAATATGACTCAACTGCGTGATACACTGAGAATCTGTAATTGTTATCGTATTTGTTTCTGTCGCAAGATATGCGATTAATAAATTAAATATACACATAGGGATAGCAACTGCGATGTAACTTTTATGAATTTTCAATCATCCCTGCGTTGTGTAACGTAACTGATTTATCTTGCAGTAAAACTAACAACACTTATAAATAAAACAGCATTTCGACCGTCTGCTCAGTTACTAGGAAGGTGTTCTTATCTGGCGTGTAACGTGAGGTAAACACAGTGTGTAACGTGAGGTAAACACAGGATGCGAGTTTGCAGTACTTACAGCGACATTGCTAACGATGCAAACCATCTGGGGTGTGACCCTGCGTTTTGGGAAGATAAAAGTAAAGTTCTCCCTAGAACGGGCCGTGAAGACGCAGAGGGGGAGTAGAGATATAGCTATACTCTTTCTTTAACCCCGGCACTAGATGGGGGTGGGTGGTCAACGCCACGCCTCGGCCGCTTTACCCCCGGGAATGACCCGGTACCCATTGTACAGGAGGCTGGGTAGGCCCCAGGTCGGGTGCGGAAAAGATCGCCCCCATCGGGATTCGATCCCCGGACCGTGCAGCTCGTAGCGAGTCGCTATAGCTTCAGGGTCAAGAAAGCCAAGAAGGACGGCGTCCTGTCCCTCAACTTGAAGACGTTAATGTCTTTCTGACGTCTGTAACTGCTCGCCCACCGACACGACGCGCGTCTTCGGCAGAGCGCCGTCAGTCGTGGCAACGCGTGAACACCAAATGTCTTGCGGGCTCCGTAACGACAGGGCGTACCTTGACTAACTGAGATGCTTCTCAAGAAGGAGTGTAATCCGTGCAGATTTTCATGGCATCGAAAATTTAGATTGTGTTATTATGGGTTATGACGCCGTGTAGGCGGATATCAAATATTTAGAGATAATGTTTCTATAAATAAGTTTTACCCTGAAGAGAGAGACAGCAGGCTCCGCCGAAACTTCGACATTTATCTAGCAGGCTACACGATCTTGTAACCCGCTGTACCGGAAGCAAAATATTCAATTTTTCTCAAAGACGATGCAAAGCTGAACAAGTTAATTCTTACCTGACAAAGTCCACGAAGACGAACTAAGCTTCAACAGAAGTGCCGTGTGTCTTGAGGTAGGAACCAACGAACTGTCTGCTAGGAACCAACACCGCGTGAGGAAAACGACGAACTGCGTCCCGCTCAGACGCTCCCATTCAAATCGTCGCGAAGTTGACGCGCCTGCGCCCTTAACACCTCTTGCTACTCCCCGCAAACTTGACACAAACTTAGCCACACTACACCTACCTGTAGATCGATAAGCGTAGAAGCAACACTTACCGACTTTATTTCAGACTCCATATAAATAACGCCAACTACGCTCAATAGCAAAACAATAAACAACTTGTTCAGTGCGGAAAGGAGACAAGTCAGTTTCCATACCAGAGAAATTTTCCTAAATAAGATGGCTAATGTGTTTTTATAGTGGTGAAGATCCACGCTATGACATTAGAGCTAAGACACCGCATTGTCTGATAGGTGACTACACGGGTTTCGAAGTAAAATATTGCCTCCATCTTCAGAGTGTAACCTGATTGTACACTACACCTACTTACAATCAAAACCTCCCACCCCATAATATGCAATATCAGAGCAGAAAAATTTAGTTTTGTCATCAATAATTGAAATCACGAAACCCGTTGTCACTTATTTAATTTCACGAATTCCACAATAACTTGGCAATGTAAAGGTGTCAATTAAATGGGCTTGCAGATAATCAGGCTGCACTTAATGCTTGTAACGTAGTACAAGACTGCACGTGGTACAGTCTGTGAAGAAACACACAGACTGCACGTGGTACAGTCTGTGAAGAAACACACAGACTGCACGTGGTACAGTCTGTGAAGAAACACACAGCCTGAACGTGGTACAGTCTGTGAAGAAACACACAGACTGCACGTGGTACATTCTGTGAAGAAACACACAGACTGCACGTGGTACATTCTGTGAAGAAACACACAGACTGCACGTGGTACATTCTGTGAAGAAACACACAGACTGCACGTGGTACAGTCTGTGAAGAAACACACAGACTGAACGTGGTACAGTCTGTGAAGAAACACACAGACTGCACGTGGTACAGTCTGTGAAGAAACACACAGACTGCACGTGGTACAGTCTGTGAAGAAACACACAGACTGCACGTGGTACATTCTGTGAAGAAACACACAGACTGCACGTGGTACATTCTGTGAAGAAACACACAGACTGCACGTGGTACATTCTGTGAAGAAACACACAGACTGCACGTGGTACAGTCTGTGAAGAAACACACAGACTGCACGTGGTACATTCTGTGAAGAAACACACAGACTGCACGTGGTACAGTCTGTGAAGAAACACACAGACTGCACGTGGTACAGTCTGTGAAGAAACACACAGACTTCACGCAGGCGTTCGTTAATACGGTGTCACGGTACATGCGTAAGTGTAATTTCATTTAGGCCATAAGGAAAGTGCGGCCTTCGCTGCGCCGATTTTCACGAAATTCACAATTATCAACAGCATTATGTGCAGATTGCTTGTACCGAATTTTATCCAAATCGGACCCCGGGGGATCGGGTATATGGAAAGTTCAACGAGAAATTCATTTGCGCTACTAAGTAAAGTACGGTTTTCAGTGGGACGATTTTCACGAAAACACAACAATTACTGAAAACTTGTTGTGCGTGTTTCCCGTACCGTATTTTATCCAAATCGGAAGAAATGTGTAGAAAGTATGGGCGAAGGTTTTGTACGTCTGGAAATGAAGTACAACCTTTACTAAATAAATTTACACAAAATCCATAAATGTACGAGGGCATGATAGGTAGAGCTGAGATACTAAATTTCACCCACATCGGTCAAAAATATGCCAGTGACGAGTAGAATTTCTTTAATGGTTTTAAGTACAGGATGGCTTCCAATTAGCCGATTTTCACGAAATTCGAGCTTGCTCCACAACTTTTTGTAAACAATTCCTATACTGAATTTCACGAAACCCTGACAGACTGCTTAATCGCTGATACTAGGACACAGACAGACACGTGCAGACGGACATGGTTTCCACGTAGGCGTTCCGTTCTTACTTCGCAAAGAACGCCTAATGATGTCATGACGTAATGTCCTCCTTAACAAAGCGGTCAATAAGTTTTCTTTGTCTGACGCAAAAGTCCAACTCGGGCGTAGGCCGCCTCATTTTGAGTTTTTTAGATCACACAAAATTAGACACACACACGGTACGACTCTGTACGAGTGATCAGCTCGTCGCAGAGGTCGTTACCTGCGTAATAGACGAACATCCATGACCTCAGCGGGATGCGAACCACGATCACAGCAATCGAGCGGCCGCAGAACTACGCCTTAGACCGAATGACAACTGGGATTGGCTGATCTGCAATTTGGCCATTAGTTATGTAACCTACAGCTGATTACAGCGCTAAAAGAGCCCGCCACTTGACCACGACTTGCGTAACATGTACCAGTCCATACGGCGTCATCCCGGTCCACTCGTATTCTTTTTGTGCTACAGAGAACTTCTGGTTTGAATCAGCTCTCCTGACAGATGTTGGAAATGCCAGAACAGCAAATCAAATCATGAGAAAACCGCTACCTTCCCGATCCCTTCAACTTTATTATCCACTAACCGTCCTGACGTCTGACATTATAGACCGTAAGCTAGTGACAGAATCAGATGGAACAATACAATGTGGAAGTATTGTTCTGCCCAATGTTCCACGATATCACAAAGAACTTTTCTTTAGTTGAGTGTTTTCTGGTTTAGCAAGCTTGTCCTTCTGATGAGAGTGGTTTGAAGCGGAAGATGAGTATCGAGCAGTGGGGGAATTTTACTGACAGGGGAAACCTGAAACTTAAGATGAAAATTAACCTCATTTGCAATTAAAGATCCAGTCCGTACCGCGCAGTAAACACGGTTATACAAACCAGTCAGTTAATGTTGTACAGTGAAATAATCGCTGTTTGTTCTGAGATCCACACAAAACACATAAATACAGTCCGTACCGCGCAGTAAACACACTCCGTCTCAGTTATACAAATCAGTCAGTTAATGTTGTACAGTGAAATAATCGCTGTTTGTTCTGAGATCCACACAAAACACATAAATACAGTCCGTACCGCGCAGTAAACACACTCCGTCTCAGTTATACAAACCAGTCAGTTAATGTTGTACAGTGAAATAATCGCTCTTTGTTCTGAGATCCACACAAAACACATAATACAGTCCGTACCGCGCAGTAAACACATTCCGTCTCAGTTATACAAACCAGTCAGTTAATGTTGTACAGTGAAATAATCGCTGTTTGTTCTGAGATCCACACAAAACACATAAATACAGTCCGTACCGCGCAGTAAACACATTCCGTCTCAGTTTTACAAACCAGTCAGTTAATGTTGTACAGTGAAATAATCGCTGTTTGTTCTGAGATCCACACAAAACACATAAATACAGTCCGTACCGCGCAGTAAACACATTCCGTCTCAGTTATACAAACCAGTCAGTTAATGTTGTACAGTGAAATAATCGCTGTTTGTTCTGAGATCCACACAAAACACATAAATACAGTCCGTACCGCGCATGTAAACACATTCCGTCTCAGTTTTACAAACCAGTCAGTTAATGTTGTACAGTGAAATAATCGCTGTTTGTTCTGAGATCCACACAAAAACACATAAATACAGTCCGTACCGCGCAGTAAACACATTCCGTCTCAGTTATACAAACCAGTCAGTTAATGTTGTACAGTGAAATAATCGCTGTTTGTTCTGAGATCCACACAAAACACAAAAATACAGTCCGTACCGCGCAGTATAACACACTCCGTCTCAGTTATACAAACCAGTCAGTTAATGTTGTACAGTGAAATAATCGCTGTTTGTTCTGAGATCCACACAAAACACATAATACAGTCCGTACCGCGCAGTAAACACATTCCGTCTCAGTTTTACAAACCAGTCAGTTAATGTTGTACAGTGAAATAATCGCTGTTTGTTCTGAGATCCACACAAAACACATAAATACAGTCCGTACCGCGCAGTAAATACACATTCCGTCTCAGTTTTACAAACCAGTCAGTTAATGTTGTACAGTGAAATAATCGCTGTTTGTTCTGAGATCCACACAAAACACATAAATGCAGTCCGTACCGCGCAGTAAACACACTCGTCTCAGTTATACAAACCAGTCAGTTAATGTTGTACAGTGAAATAATCGCTGTTTGTTCTGAGATCCACACAAAACACATAAATACAGTCCGTACCGCGCAGTAAACACACTCCGTCTCAGTTATACAAACCAGTCAGTTAATGTTGTACAGTGAATAATCGCTGTTTGTTCTGAGATCCACACAAAACACATAAATACAGTCCGTACCGCGCAGTAAACACACTCCGTCTCAGTTTATACAAACCATCGAAAAAAAAAAAAAAAAAAAAAAAAAAAAAAAAAAAAAAAAAAAAAAAAAAAAAAAAAAAAAAAAAAAAAAAAAAAAAAAAAAAAAAAAAAAAAAAAAAAAAAAAAAAAAAAAAAAAAAAAAAAAAAAAAAAAAAAAAAAAAAAAAAAAAAAAAAAAAAAAAAAAAAAAAAAAAAAAAATTTTTTTTTTTTTTTTTTTTTTTTTTTTTTTTTTTTTTTTTTTTTTTTTTTTTTTTTTTTTTTTTTTTTTTTTTTTTTTTTTTTTTTTTTTTTTTTTTTTTTTTTTTTTTTTTTTTTTTTTTTTTTTTTTTTTGTACAGTGAAATAATCGTGTTTGTTCTGAGATCCACACAAACACATAAATACAGTCCGTACCGCGCAGTAAACACACATTCCGTCTCAGTTATTACAAACCAGTCAGTTAATGCTGTACAGTGAAATAATCGCTGTTTGTTCTGAGATCCACACAAAACACATAAATACAGTCCGTACCGCGCAGTAAACACACTCCGTCTCAGTTATACAAACCAGTCAGTTAATGTTGTACAGTGAAATAATCGCTGTTTGTTCTGAGATCCACACAAAACACATAAATACAGTCCGTACCGCGCAGTAAACACACTCCGTCTCAGTTATACAAACCAGTCAGTTAATGTTGTACAGTGAAATAATGGCTGTTTGTTCTGAGATCCACACAAAACACATAAATACAGTCCGTACCGCGCAGTAAACACACTCCGTCTCAGTTATACAAACCAGTCAGTTAATGCTGTACAGTGAAATAATCGCTGTTTGTTGTGAGATCCACACAAAACACATAAATACAGTCCGTACCGCGCAGTAAACACACTCCGTCTCAGTTATACAAACCAGTCAGTTAATGTTGTACAGTGAAATAATCGCTGTTTGTTCTGAGATCCACACAAAACACATAAATACACTGTGTGGGCAGAACGTAGAATTTGTGAACGTTAAACCTGGTGGTACATATAGTAACCACTGAGCTTTAGACGGTTAATGCATACCTGTAAATCAAATTAGTATGATTTATGTGAATATTAGCTTTTCCGTAAGAAATCTGTCCTATAGAATTAGAAAATAGTGGCTTGTATAACAATTCAAACGCTATTAACTGTAGCCAGTCACTCAGTCAGTTCTCACACGACCGAACGATCGATATGCATGTGTTCTAATCTCTGATGTACGACTGCTTAAACACTGAGTATTGAAGCTTCGAAACAGGACTATTCAATTTGGCCACAACAAATGTGGGATAAAATGAACAAACAAATACAACAAATCAAATTCTAATTAGCGAGCACAAATGAAGTTATCTGAGCTGCAGTGGCAATTGAATAGACTCATGTACATATAGACATTTCAGAAAACATCTTTCGAACTATTTTACTTAAACCCACAGCCGAATTTGGGTTGTTTTTTAAACATTTAGACGTGCTCGTAGAGTTGCAAGAAGCTACTGTTGGCTTCGTGATGTCAAAAAGACTGACACTGTGTTACACAGACCAACTGGTAACACTGACAGTGTGTTACACAGACCAACTGGTAACACTGACAGTGTGTTACACAGACCAACTGGTAACACTGACAGTGTGTTACGAGTACACAGAGCAATTGGTACCACTGACAGTGTGTTACACAGACCAACTGGTAACACTGACAGTGTGTTACACAGACCAACTGGTAACACTGACAGTGTGTTACGTAGACCAACTGGTAATTTTATTAGCAAAATATTCTCCCTTGATTGTAAGAACTCTACCATTCATACAGACACACTAACAAAAATGAAGATATTCTGTTTGCAGGGTAAAGCGACTGGTACCTACACTAACCACTGTAATATCAAGAGTTTACAGTGATGGGTTGACCCTGAAGCAAGACTCTGAATGTAATCTCCTCCATGGAGCAGGGTCCTTCTTGAAAAACTGAGAGTTCTTCAGCTAATAAAGAAATTCTTTACAATTTGTGGAAACTCGGAGTTTTACTACCGTGTGTTCACAAAGCCCAGACCAAACCAGTCCAGCAGATTGCTTTAAGATTCGTTTTAATATTACCGTCCTCATATCTGCCACGTGCCCCAATTATTTCTTGCTTTTTGGTTTTATATTTAATGGCGTGTACAAATACCGCAACTTGTCATTGTGCAATATCATGGTAGCTGGGGATAAGGTGGTAATATTATCTACCACATTCTAAGACTTTGTTACTTAATGGTCCGAGGATTGTCATTAGAAACGTCATTCACAGACATTAAGTAAGTCAAAACACATGGACCCTGTCAGATCTTCGTTCGTGCCTTCAATGTTGACAGATTTACTGCCACTAACTACGTAAGGCAGCAGTCACAGACTGTCAGACAGGCAGACTGTCAGACAGGCAGACTGTCTGGCCAGCTAAACACGGCCTTAACTAATTTTAACGCTTTAAATCGCGGTTACAACAAGTACCATACTGTTTAGCATTCACAAACTGACTGTTTCCTCTACTTTCCTCGCTATTAACACAATAAACTGCGGTTACTTCAATAACAGTTTGTTCCTTGAAATGGAGAATTTTGTGTGTTTTGGCCTGTATGAACTGAATTCTTCAATATTATTTACGTTATATTTATGGCTAAGTGTGTGGGCCGCGATAGCTCAGTCGGTATAGCGACTTGCTACGGGCTGCACGGTCCGGGGATCGAATCCCGGTTGGGGGCGAGATTTTCAGCACCCGTCCAGACCGGCCCTGGGGCCTACCCAGCCTCCTGTACAATGAGTACCGGGTCATTCCCGGGGGTAAAGCGGCCGGGGCGTGGCGTTGACCACCCACCCTCATCTAGTACCGAGGTTAAAGAAAGAGTAGAGCTATACCTCTACTCCCCCTCTGGGCCTTCATGACCTGTTATAGGGTGAACTTTACATTTTTACCTTATGGCTAAGTGTAACATCGTGCAGTGTAACAAATCTTCAGTGTAACATCGTGCAGTGTAACATCGTGCAGTGTAACAAATCTTCAGTGTAACATCGTGCAGTGTAACAAATCTTCAGTGTAACATCGTGCAGTGTAACAAATCGTGCAGTGTAACAAATCGTGCAGTGTAACAAATCGTGCAGTGTAAAAAATCGTGCAGTGTAACAAATCGTGCAGTGTAACAAATCTTCAGTGTAACATCGTGCAGTGTAACAAATCTTCAGTGTAACATCGTGCAGTGTAACAAATCGTGCAGTGTAACAAGTCGTGCAGTGTAACAAATCGTGCAGTGTAAGAAATCATGCAGTGTAACAAATCTTCAGTGTAACATCGTGCAGTGTAACAAATCGTGCAGTGTAACAAATCGTGCAGTGTAACAAATCGTGCAGTGTAACAAATTCGTGCAGTGTAACAAATCGTGCAGTGTAACAAATCGTGCAGTGTATTAAATCGTGCAGTGTAACAAATCGTGCAGTGTAACAAATCGAGCAGTGTAACAAATCGTGCAGTGTAACAAATCGTGCAGTGTAACAAATCGAGCAGTGTAACAAATCGAGCAGTGTAACAAATCGTGCAGTGTAACAAATCGTGCAGTGTAACAAATCGTGCAGTGTAACAAATCGAGCAGTGTAACAAATCGTGCAGTGTAACAAATCGTGCAGTGTATTAAATCGTGCAGTGTAACAAATCGTGCAGTGTAACAAATCGAGCAGTGTAACAAATCGAGCAGTGTAACAAATCGTGCAGTGTAACAAATCGAGCAGTGTAACAAATCGAGCAGTGTAACAAATCGTGCAGTGTAACAAATCGAGCAGTGTAACAAATCGTGCAGTGTAACAAATCGTGCAGTGTAACAAATCGAGCAGTGTAACAAATCGAGCAGTGTAACAAATCGTGCAGTGTAACAAATCGTGCAGTGTAACAAATCGAGCAGTGTAACAAATCGTGCAGTGTAACAAATCGTGCAGTGTATTAAATCGTGCAGTGTAACAAATCGTGCAGTGTAACAAATCGAGCAGTGTAACAAATCGAGCAGTGTAACAAATCGAGCAGTGTAACAAATCGTGCAGTGTAACAAATCGTGCAGTGTAACAAATCGAGCAGTGTAACAAATCGTGCAGTGTAACAAATCGTGCAGTGTATTAAATCGTGCAGTGTAAGAAATCGTGCAGTGTAACAAATCGAGCAGTGTAACAAATCGAGCAGTGTAACAAATCGTGCAGTGTAACAAATCGAGCAGTGTAACAAATCGTGCAGTGTAACAAATCGAGCAGTGTAACAAATCGTGCAGTGTAACATCGTGCAGTGTAACATCGTGCAGTGTAACAAACCAGTGTTTCAGAGGCAGTGCTTGTTCAGCCAGCTGTGGTTTTCTGCTCCGACTGCCGCCTCAGATACCTCGAGAAAAATTTACCGCATCTGTTCTTAGCAATTGAATATAAGAAATGCTGTGAAGTCAGCCTTGGGACTGGATGATACATTAAGTGCGGAATGTGCGATGTTTGTAGAACGTTTATACAAGAGACATTGCAAATAATGTAGGAGGCGTTAAGGCGGGTGTGTCATAACACTTCGTATATTAGTCGTGGTGGTTAAGGGGGGAGGGGGGGTGTCCGCCACGTAGAAATGCTGAGAGTGCCCTTCGCATATTGACATCAGACGGGCAGTGGCGGAAAGGACAATTTGTGTACAGTAACTGGCTGATAATAACGAGGAGGGAGCGAGAATGTTAGAGTAGGCTAATTGTGTTGGTAAGACGTTTACATGATGTCAGACGTGAGAGCTGCAGCGCTGGTGTAGCTTCTGCCTGTACTGAGGAAATATTTAGTTGGAATATTTTCAGAGCTTAAGAATCAATAAATTAAGTTTCCTATCGGGTACAATAATACAGTGGAATTTTTTTTCCAATGGCTCGACAGCCCCTTGGGGGCCTAGGCCGCCTCATTTTGCGAGGCTTCACGATCACACTTTACACACACCACACTCGGTAGGACTCCTCTGGACGAGTGATCAGTAATTATCACAAGTCATCATGTGATGACATGTTTTAATACCAAATGAACCGGTGACAGTGAGGTGAACCTACTGGTGTACCGTGATGATGGCTGGACCACAGCCGAAACATGTGTAGGGTAAAGTGTAACAGAAATACAAAAAGTGTATTTGTTGGTTGTAATACAGGTAATTGTATCAAACTGCATGTCAACATAACGTGAAGCTTGAAGGTTGGCCGTTTTTACTCGTGTAAAGCTCTGGTCAACTTTGCACGTGTAAAGCTCGAACTACCCACACACAATTTTCAAGCCGGAACAAGATCCACCATAAAAACGACGCCGGCTACTTTTTCCTAAGCCAATGACAATCCACCAAAAATAACAAGTTGCATTATTCATGTGAGTGTCATCGTGCCTGCGCTCCGGTAAGTAGACAAATGAGGGCGCCCGCCATTTCGTTGATGGCGTCGTGACGTTTTGTGACGTATCTTGACTTAACAGCGTTCCGAGAGCGGGAGGGAACTTGCACGTGGAGGCTGATAAAGCTGTGCTTTGGGACAGACTGAAACGAAGAATTTGTAACGTCCTGGGATTGCAGAAGAACACAAAGCCTGCCGCTCCGTCAACTTTGCCCTTTTCACTAAACGTTAAAATGTTAAAACGCAGGACTGTAGTAATTTTCTGTATCAATATCGTTCCAATTAATTTCGCCTTACCTTTGTTTCCATGTTTCAGTTTTCTGCCCTATTAAAACTAACATGTCGTCCGTGCGCAATTCAAGGTGCGCGCGATTGTGTGTATGTGTGTGTGCGTGCGTGCGTGTGTGATGGAGACAGTAGTGCCACTTAATACAGAGTGTTATGTTGGTAACGAAGTTTCGGTAAGTGTGTAACTTTGTTAAGAAGAGTTTTGCGGAATAAAAATGGCGCGGTAGTTAACCAAGTCGTGCAAGTTGCATATTGACTCCTGCAGCCCATAGTAACAGCAGTAATGTTAACAGTTAAGGTTGCGAAATTTCGTACTAACATAACAGCTTTCGTACTAACATAACAGCTCTCGTACTAACATAACAGCTCTCGTACTAACATAACAGCTCTCGTACTAACATAACAGCTCTCGTACTAACATAACAGCTCTCGTACTAACATAACAGCTCTCGTACTAACATAACAGCTCTCGTAGTAACATAACAGCTCTCGTACTAACATAACAGCTCTCGTACTAACATAACAGCTCTCGTACTAACATAACAGCTCTCGTACTAACATAACAGCTCTCGTACTAACATAACAGCTCTCGTACTAACATAACAGCTCTCGTACTAACATAACAGCTCTCGTACTAACATAACAGCTCTCGTAGTAACATAACAGCTCTCGTACTAACATAACAGCTCTCGTACTAACATAACAGCTCTCGTACTAACATAACAGCTCTCGTACTAACATAACAGCTCTCGTACTAACATAACAGCTCTCGTACTAACATAACAGCTCTCGTACTAACATAACAGCTCTCGTACTAACATAACAGCTCTCGTACTAACATAACAGCTCTCGTACTAACATAACAGATCTCGTACTAACATAACAGCTCTCGTACTAACATAACAGCTCTCGTACTAACATAACAGCTCTCGTACTAACATAACAGCTCTCGTACTAACATAACAGCTCTCGTACTAACATAACAGCTCTCGTACTAACATAACAGCTCTCGTACTAACATAACAGCTCTCGTACTAACATAACAGATCTCGTACTAACATAACAGCTCTCGTACTAACATAACAGCTCTCGTACTAACATAACAGCTCTCGTACTAACATAACAGCTCTCGTACTAACATAACAGCTCTCGTACTAACATAACAGCTCTCGTACTAACATAACAGCTCTCCCAGCGCGGTTTTGAATATAAAAACGCAAAGCAATCCCATTACAGACCTGGACAGGCCCTTAGGGTTCCAGGAGGTTGAGGCTCACAGATTTATAGACAATCGGCACATGAAGGTGGTAAGGTTGTCAGCCCTACACACCGGCAGCCTTTACCTCCCAGGAAATACTCCTGGTACTCATTTCTGTTAGAGGCTGTGTCGAACCCAGGGCCATAGTGCGACCGAAAGGATTATGTCAATGAAAAATTCCAATGAAACCATCGGGAATCGAACCCGTGACCTTCCGGCTTGTAGCGCAGTGCCTCAACTGCGAACACACGTCGACAAACGCGGACGGTTTGTTACTGAACCACGGCGGCAAATGGCGACATCAGTTACACAAACTGTGTGTAAATGTTTAATGTAAAAACTGTACTTGAAGGGATTGTGAGGCGCGAAGGCGTCTGCATTGACGTAACCATGTTCTGCCCACAAGAACTGTGCACAAGGCGGTTTAGCCAGAACGGTCTTGTCGCTTCCCATAACACTCGCGTTGGATGAGGGATCACAGTACTTGGTAAACCCACACACACATTATGACGTCACAGTTGACAGACAGCGGACTTGTGATTCGAACTCATTACCTGCACATAGCTGGCACAGCAAGTTTCGTCATATTTAACCGCAAATCAACCCACCCGCGGGTGTCGTATGAATCAAACCAGAAACGCAGGACAGGGAACACAAATATGGTTTCTGGTGTTAATATTCGACGGTAAAGTTCTAAAACAGTAGAATGACGACGATCTATGATTAAGTCTGCACACACTGGTCTCATTTTGCTAATCTGTGTATCGCAGTTGTAACAGATAACTCGAATTTCAGTGACCTACAGCCGAATTAAAGTTGTCCCCGTCTACGACATTGAGGCGTATAGGGGGAGCAGCTGGTCCGCACCACTCACTCGCAACCTACAGTGGTTAGCTTCACGTGCCGACTGTTTTATACGCAGGGAAAGGATCTGCAGTATCTGTCGGCTATGATAGTTGGTGGACCCTGCAGCCAGCCTGTAAGCTGAGGAGATAAAAACAAGTGTCCGTCCCTGTCCGTCTTAGCCACTGTACCGAGTTGTGACCAGTGACTGCAGGGACCTGAAGTGTTCCTTTTACTGTACATTATGTTCAGTTAAAATGTGTACTTATCAAAATAGGTATATATATATATATATATATATATATGTGACAGAGCAGAGGGGCAATATGTGTGTCTGTGTGTATGTGTCTCTGTGTATGTGTCTGTGTGTCTATATCTCTTTGTGTCTGTGTGTCTTTGTGTCTGTCTATATGTCTTTGTGTCTGTGTGTCTTTGTGTCTGTGTGTCTATGTGTTTTTGTGTCTGAGTGTCTATATGTCATTGTGTCTGTGTGTATGTGTTTGTGTGTCTGTGTATCTATGTGTCCTGTGGTGTCTATGTGTCTTTGTTGCTGTGTGTCTATTTGTCTGTTGTGTAGTGTGTCTTTGTGTCTGTGTGATCTTGTGTCTTTGTGTGTCTTTGTGTCTGTGTGTCTATATGTCTTTGTGTCTGTGTGTCTAGTGTCTTTGTGTCTGTGTTTATGTGTCTGTGTGTCTATGTGTCTTTGTGTCTGTGTGTCTATATGTCTTTGTGTCTGTGTGTTATGTTGTGTCTGTGTGTCTATGTGTTTTGTGTGCTGTGTGTCTATGTGTCTTTGTGTCTGTGTTGCTTGTGTCTATTGTCTTTGTGTCTGTTGTGTCTTGTGTCTTGTGTCGTGTGTCTATTGTCTTGGTGTCTGTGTGTCTTTGTTTGTGTTGTGTCTATATGTCTTGTGTCTGTGTGTCTATGTGTCTTTGTGTCTGTGTTCTATGTGTCTGTGTGTCTATGTGTCTTTGTGTCTGTGTGTCTATATGTCTTTGTGTCGTGTGTGTCTTTGTGTCTGTGTCGTGTTGTGTCTAGTGTGTCTATTGTCTTTGTGTCTGTGTGTTGTGTCTGTGTGTCTATGTGTCTTTGTGTCTGTGTGTCTTGTGTCATGTGTGTCTGATGTGTCTTTGGTGTCTGTGTGTCTATGTCTTTGTGTCTGTGTGTCTATAGTTTGTGTCGTGTGTGTATGTGTCTGTGTGTCTATGTGTCTTTGTGTCTGTGTGTCTATATGTCTTTGTGTCTGTGTGTTGTGTCTGTGTGTCTTGTGTCTTTGTGTCTGTGTGTCTATATGTCTTTGTGTTGTGTGTTGTGTCTGTGTGTTATGTGTCTTTGTTTGTGTGTTAATGTCTTTGTCTTGTGTCTTTGTGTTGTGTTCTGTGTCTGTGTTCTATGTGTCTTTGTGTCTTTTTCTTTGTGTCTGTGTGTATTTGTGTCTGTGTGTCTTGGTCTGTGTTCTTTTTTTGTCTGTGTGTATATGTCTTGTGTCTGTGTGTCTTGTGTCTGTGTGTCTGTGTGTCTATTGTCTTTGTGTCTGTGTGTCTATTGTCTTTGTGTCTGTGTTATGTGTTTTGTTGTCTTGTGTTTGTGTCTTGTGTGTCTATATGTCTTTGTGTCTGTGTGTATTTGTTGTGTGTCTATGTGTCTTTGTGTCTGTGTGTCTTTGTCTTTGTGTCTGTGTGTCTTGTGTCTTGTGTGTTGTGTTTGTGTGTCTGTGTGTCTATGTGTCTTTGTGTCTGTGTGTCTATATGTCTTTGTGTCTGTGTGTTTGTGTCTTGTGTGTATGTGTCTGTGTGTCTATGTGTCTTTGTGTCTGTGTGTATGTGTTCTGTGTCTATGTGTCTTTGTGTCGTGTCTATATTCTTTGTGTCTGTGTGTCTTTGTGTCTGTGTGTCTGTGTCTGTGTCTTTGTGTCTGTGTGTTTGTGTCTGTGTGTCTTGTGTCATGTTTGTGTCTGGTTGTCTTGTGTCTTGTGTGTTGTGTGTCTGTGTATCTATGTGTCTGTGTGTCTATGTGTTTTGTGTCTGTGTTGTTATGTGTCTTGTGTCTATGTGTCTTTGTGTCTGTGTGTCTATGTGTCTTGTGTCTGTGTGTCTTGTGTCTTGTGTTATGTGTCTATTGTGTCTTTGTGTCTGTGTGTCTATGTGTCTTTGTGTCTGTGTGTATGTGTCTGTGTGTCTATGTGTCTTTGTGTCTGTGTTCTATATGTCTTTGTGTCTGTGTGTCTTTGTGTCTGTGTGTCTATGTGTCTGTTGTGTCTATGTGTCTTTTGTGTCTTGTGTCTTGTGTATGTGTCTGTGTGTCTATGTGTCTTTGTGTCTGTGTGTCTTGTGTCTGTGTGTCTATGTGTCTTTGTGTCTTGTGTCTTGTGTCTTTGTGTCTAGTGTCTTTGTGTCTGTGTGTTATGTGTCTGTGTGTCTATGTGTCTTTGTGTCTGTATGTTCTATATGTCTTTGTGTCTGTGTGTTTGTGTCTGTGTGTGTGTCTGTGTGTCTATGTGTCTTGTGTCTTGGTCTATTGTCTTTGTGTCTGTGTGTCTTTGTGTCTGTATATGTCTTGTGTCTTGTGTCTTTGTGTCTGGTGTCTATTGTCTTGTGTCGTGTGTATGTGTTTTGTGTCTGTGTGTCTATGTGTCTTTGTGTCTGTGTCTATATGTCTTTGTGTCTGTGTCTTGTGTCTGTGTGTTATGTGTCTGTGTGTCTATGTGTTTGTGTCTGGTGTCTATATGTCTTTGTGTCTGTGTGTATGTGTTGTGTGTCTGTGTATCTATGTGTCTTGTGTCTGTGTGTCTATTGTCTTTGTGTCTGTGGTCTATGTGTCTTTGTGTCTGTGTGTCTTGTGTCTTTGTGTGTGTATGTGTCTGTGTGTCTATGTGTTTTGTGTCTGTGTGTCATATGTCTTTGTGTCTGTGTGTAGTTTTTGTGTCTGTGTATCTATGTGTCTGTGTGTCTATGTGTCTTTGTGTCTGTGTGTCTATTCTTTGTGTCTTGGTATGTGTCTGTGTTATGTCTTTGTGTCTGTGTGTCTATATGTCTTTGTGTCTGTGTTCTTGTTGTGTCTTGTGTGTCTGTGTGTCTATGTGTCTTTTGTGTTGCTGTGTATGTGTCTTGTGTCTATGTGTCTTTGTGTCTGTGTGTCTATTGTCTTGTGTGTCTATGTGTCTTGTGGTCTGTGTGTTATGTGTCTTGTGTCTATGGTTGTTGTGTTCTGTGTCTATATGTCTTTGTGTCTTGTGTCTATGTGTTCTTGTGTCTGTGTCTATGTGTCTTTGTGTCTATATGTCTTGTGTCTTGTGTATTATGTGTCTGTGTGTCATGTGTCTTGTGTCTATGTGTTATGTGTCTGTGTGTCTATGTGTCTTGTGTCTTGTGTCTATGTGTTTGTATGTGTCTTAGTGTCTGTGTGTCTATGTGTCTTTGTCTGTGTGTCTATGTGTCTTGTGTCTGTGTCTTGTGTCTTGTATGTGTCTATGTGTCTTGTGTCTAGTGTCTTATCTTATGTGTCTTGTGTGTCTAGTGTCTTGTGTCTTTGTGTCTACTTGTGTCTTGATGTGTCTGTGTGTCATGTGTCTTTGGTCTGTGTGTCTATGTGTCTTTGTGTCTGTGTCTATGTGTCTGTGCTGTGTCTATGTGTCTTTGTGTCTTGTGTCTATGTGTCTTGTCGTGTATGTGTGTCTGTCTAATGTCTTTGTGTCTTGGTGTCTATATGTCTTTGTGTCTGTGTTATGTGTCTGTTCTATGTGTCTTGTGTTGTATGTGTTTGTGTCTGTGTATCTAGTGCCTTTGTGTCTTATGTCTTTGTGTCTATGTGTCTAGTTGTGTGCTTTGTGTCTTTTATCGTGTGTCTATATGTCTTTGGTCTGTGTGTATGTGTTTGTGTGTCTGTGTATCTATGTGTCTGTGTGTCTTTGTGTCTGTTGTGTGTGTCTGTGTCGTGTGTCTATGTGTCTGTGTCTGTGTATCTATGTGCCTGTGTGTCTATGTGTCTGTGTGTCTATGTGTATGTGCCTGTGTGTCTTTCTGTCTGTGTCTATGTGTGTCTGTGTCTATGTGTCTCTGTGTCTGTGTCTGTGTGCGATATTTGTCCTAATATTGCAGCTACCCCTACAATCTCTTTTGCTTCACAAACTTTTTACATTGAAATGCCTCCACAAAAAACTACCGGCTTGTTTTAAAAATACAAAATATTTATGTAAAGAGCTCCATACATTCACATGTCTCCGTGTTCGCTGGAGAAGTCACGGCGACTCACTCGTACAGCCCACACCTGCAATAGAACAGCCAGCAGTCACGGTGCTTCACTCGTACAGCCTTCACCTGCAATAGAACAGCCAGCAGTCTGCTGCTGCCCTTCAGCTCTTCTCAGAGCTTCGTATTAATTTAATCCCTGATTACAAAAGTTTGTACAATCCATCAGAATATCACAGTTGGGCGCAGACATGGAACGATTAAAAGGCGAAAAACGTGAAATGAAAATCGTTGAATAAAAAGTGGAACGAAGCTGGTGTGAATTGCTTTGGTAAGCTTATTGAAAAAATTGTACTGCTGACTGACGAATTTGGAATATTTAGACTTAAAGAGGATAATATTAAAAAAAGGATTAAAAAGGAGTATGATGGGAAATGGTGGACTGGATTTACGTAGCTCAAGACACGGAAAATTGGCGGCCTTACGTTCCATAAAACTACTTGGAATTTCTTGTGTCACTCAACTATTAGCAACTCAAGAAGGACTGTGCTTAGTTAGTTAGTCAGCTAGTCAGTCAGTCATTTAGATCGTCATTTATTCAGTCATTCAGGCAGTTAGTCACTCATTCATTCATTCATTCATTCATGCACTCAGTCAGTCAGATTTTTATGAAAATCGATGCAGGAATTCTTTGCAAAAAGTTGTCGAACAAATGGGACTTTTGTGACAGTTGGGTCTCTAAGTCCTAACTTACTTAAGCCTGTAAGTCAACTTATGCCCGCATTTTCTACAGTTTTGTTGTGCTTGGATAAAATTCTTCACAGAAAGTATGCAAGGAAAGTCCGACTGATTTAAACTTTCCGTAAAATTCGGCGCAGTGAAAACCGCCACTTTCATGGGGTAGGGGGGGGGGGTTCAAATTACGTCTGTCCGTCACTTCCACACATATTTTGTCACAAAAGAAGCCTCAGGCCTGCAGGTAATAGCGTACACAACGTAGCGTGATTCAGAGCTTATATACGTCTTTGAATGCTCAGCTGTCTCTGTTTAAACATTTACATATTGCTGTCCCACATCAGAGAAAACGCTTTGATTTTTATTACAAGGATTAACCGGTTGATTCTGAATAGGGAAATAACTATTATTTATTCTTAGAACCACATGAAAAACGTACTGTGTGAGGGAAATCAGGGACTTTTACCGTTAATAAAGGGATACTTATGGTTACAACTGGTTTTAATAATCCCAGTATGCGGATATAATCCTCTTTCCTACCGAATTAGTTTTCAAAATTTCCACCGATATAACTTAGGTTTTGTCGTGCCTGTTTGTTAGCGTTGCCACAAAATCCTTCGTTTTCTTCGCCGTAAACTGACAACGTAACCTGAAAGTCCATAGCTAATTAAAACGAACTTTGTAACTTGTTTCGATGCTAGTAATTGGCAGTACATCGTACAAACAGCATAAATTGGCAGTGTATCATACAAACAGCATAAATTGGCAGTGTATCATACAAACAGCATAAATTGGCAGTGTATCATACAAACAGCATAAATTGGCAGTGTATCATACAAACAGCATAAATTGGCAGTGTATCATACAAACAGCATAAATTGGCAGTGTATCATACAAACAGCATAAATTGGCAGTGTATCATATAAACAGCATAAATTGGCAGTGTATCATATAAACAGCATAAATTGGCAGTGTATCATACAAACAGCATAAATTGGCAGTGTATCATACAAACAGCATAAATTGGCAGTGTATCATATAAACAGCATAAATTGGCAGTGTATCATATAAACAGCATAAATTGGCAGTGTATCATACAAACAGCATAAATTGGCAGTGTATCATTTAAACAGCATAAATTGGCAGTGTATCATATAAACAGCATGAATTGGCAGTGTTTAACTAGGTAAAGTATGCATAGATTGGGCAGTGTTATCATAAAACAGGTAAGATTGCATGTTGGCAGTGTATTGCCGTATACATTTAACAGATAAGATTGGGCAGGTTGTATCTATACAAAGTGCATAATGTGGCAGTGTATCATACGTAAACTGCAGGTTAAGTTTGGCATGTGTATCAGTTATACGTAAATGGCATGTATCAAAAAAGGTTTGCATAATTGGCAGTGTATCATTACACAGGGGTATAAGATTGGCATTGTATCATTAACAGCTAATTGGCAGTGTATCATAAGACAGGCATATGGGCAGGTGTATCTAAACGAGTATAAGTTGGCATGTGGTCATGATACGCAAAATTGGGTGTATCATATAACAGCATAAATTGGCAGTGTATGTCTAACAGGATAAATTGGCATGGTTAGTCAGGTGTATGATAACGCATATAATTCAGGTTTCATTTAGGCAGTAAATTGGCATGTATATTAAACAGTTAATGTGGCAGTGTATCATAAAACAGCATACATTGGCAGTGTATCTAACTGGTTAAAGCTAGCATTTCATTTAAGCGGCAGTGTGATCATGTCGTAAACGAGGATTAAGATTTGCATGGTTTGCAGGTATTGTCGTAACAGAGGTAAGATTGCATGGTTGGGCAGTGGTAACTGAGGTTAAAGTTGCATAATTGGCAGGTGTTGTCGTAACTGGGGTTAAGTTTGCATGGTTGGGCAGTGTGTTGTCGTAACTGGGGTTAAGGTTTGCATGGTTGGGCAGGTGTTGTCGTAACTGGGGTTAAGGTTTGCATGGTTGGGCAGGTGTTGTCGTAACTGGGGTTAAGGTTTGCATGGTTGGGCAGGTGTTGTCGTAACTGGGTTAAGTTTGCATGGTTGGGCAGTGTTTCGTAACTGGGGTTAAGGTTTGCATGGTTGGGCAGGTGTTGTCGTAACTGGGGTTAAGGTTTGCATGGTTGGGCAGGTTGTTCGTAACTGGGGTTAAGGTTTGCATGGTTGGGCAGGTGTTGTCGTAACTGGGGTTAAGGTTTGCATGGTTGGGCAGGTGTTGTCGTAACTGGGTTAAGGTTTGCATGGTTGGGCAGGTGTTGTCGTAACTGGGGTTAAGGTTTGCATGGTTGGGCAGGTGTTGTCGTAACTGGGGTTAAGGTTTGCATGGTTGGGCAGGTGTGTGTAACTGAGGTTAAGGTTTGCATGGTTGGGCAGGTGTTGTCGTAACTGGGGTTAAGGTTTGCATGGTTGGGCAGGTGTTGTCGTAACTGGGGTTAAGGTTTGCATGGTTGGCAGGTGTTGTCGTAACTGGGGTTAAGTTTGCATGGTTGGGCAGGTGTTTGTCGTAACTGGGGTTAAGATTTGCATGGTTGGGCAGGTTTGCGTAACTGGGGTTAAGGTTTGCATGGTTGGGCAGTGTTTGGCGTAACTGGGGTTAAGGTTTGCATGGTTGGGCAGGTGTTGTCGTAACTGGGGTTAAGGTTTGCATGGTTGGGCAGTTGGTATGATAGGTTGCAGGTGGGCGGTGTTGTCTAACGGGGGTTAAGGTTTGCATGGTTGGGCAGGTTGTTGTGTAACTGGGGTTAAGGTTTGCATGGTTGGGCAGGTGTTGTCGTAACTGGGGTTAAGGTTTGCATGGTTGGGCAGGTGTGTGTAACTGGGGTTAAGGTTTGCATGGTTGGGCAGGTGTTGTCGTAACTGAGGTTAAGGTTTGCATGGTTGGGCAGGTGTTGTACTGGGGTTAGTTTGCATGTTGGGCAGGTGTTGACGTAACTGAGGTTAGTTTGCATGGTTGGGAGGTGTGCGTAACTGGGGTTAGTTTGCTGTTGGCGGTGTGCGTAACTGGTGTTAAGGTTTGCATGGTTGGGCAGGTGTGTCGTAACTGAGGTTAAGATTTGATGGTTGGGCAGGTGTTGTCGTAACTGAGGTTAAGGTTTGCATGGTTGGGCAGGTGTAACTGAGGTTAAGGTTTGCATGGTTGGGCAGGTGTTGTCGTAACTGGGGTTAAGGTTTGCATGGTTGGGCAGGTGTTGTCGTAACTGAGGTTAAGGTTTGCATGGTTGGGCAGGTGTTGTCGTAACTGGGGTTAAGGTTTGCATGGTTGGGCAGGTGTCGTAACTGGGGTTAAGGTTTGCATGGTTGGGCAGGTGTTGTAACTGAGGTTAAGGTTTGCATGGTTGGGCAGGTGTTGTCGTAACTGGGGTTAAGGTTTGAATGGTTTGGGCAGGTGTTGTCGTAACTGGGGTTTAAGGTTTGCATGGTTGGGCAGGTGTTGTAACTGGTGTTAAGGTTTTCATGGTTGGGCAGGTGTTGTCGTAACTGAGGTTAAGGTTTGCATGGTTGGGCAGGTGTTGTCGTAACTGAGGTTAAGGTTTGCATGGTTGGGCAGGGTGTAACTGAGGTTAAGGTTTGCATGGTTGGGCAGGTGTTGTCGTAACTGGGGTTAAGGTTTGCATGGTTGGGCAGGTGTTGTCGTAACTGGGGTTAAGGTTTGCATGGTTGGGCAGGTGTTGTCGTAACTGGGGTTAAGGTTTGCATGGTTGGGCAGGTGTTGTCGTAACTGGGGTTAAGGTTTGCATGGTTGGCAGGTGTTGTCGTAACTGGGGTTAAGGTTTGCATGGTTGGGCAGGTGTTGTCGTAACTGGGGTTAAGGTTTGCATGGTTGGGCAGGTGTTGTCGTAACTGGGGTTAAGGTTTGCATGGTTGGGCAGGTGTTGTCGTAACTGGGTTAAGGTTTGCATGGTTGGGCAGGTGTTGTCGTAACTGGGTTAAGGTTTGCATGGTTGGGCAGGTGTTGTCGTAACTGAGGTTAAGGTTTGCATGGTTGGGCAGTGTCGTAACTGGGTTAAGGTTTGCATGGTTGGGCAGGTGTTGTAACTGGGGTTAAAGGTTTGCATGGTTGGGCAGGTGTTGTCGTAACTGGGTTAAGGTTTGCATGGTTGGGCAGGTGTTGTCGTAACTGGGGTTAAGGTTTGCATGGTTGGGCAGGTGTTGTCGTAACTGAGGTTAAGGTTTGCATGGTTTGGGGCAGGTGTTGTCGTAACTGGGGTTAAGGTTTGCATGGTTGGGCAGGTGTTGGCGTAACTGGGGTTAAGGTTTGCATGGTTGGGCAGGTGTTGTCGTAACTGGGTTAAGGTTTGCATGGTTGGGCAGGTGTTGTCGTAACTGAGGTTAAGGTTTGCATGGTTGGGCAGGTGTTGTCTTTAACTGGGGTTAAGGTTTGCATGGTTGGGCGGGTGTTGTCGTAACTGGGGTTAAGGTTTGCATGGTTGGGCAGGTGTTGTCGTAACTGGGGTTAAGGTTTGCAGGTTGGGCAGGTGTTGTCGTAACTGGGGTTAAGGTTTGCATGGTTGGGCAGGTGTTGCGTAACTGGGTTAAGGTTTGCATGGTTGGGCAGGTGTTGTCGTAACTGAGGTTAAGGTTTGCATGGTTGGGCAGGTGTTGTCGTAACTGGGGTTAAGGTTGTCCTTTGTTGCACTTTCATCGACATGTCTGAACTTTATACAAGTGTTTTCATAAGATAATTCTAAAGACGCAAGTACTGTGCACGGAAATAAGACAGGCAGAATATGAGACTGCCACTGTTGAATGTCGCACTTTGTTTTGGGCGCAGTAAGACTTTTCAGATGTTACCTTCTGTCTCGCGTTTTGTTACATCGAGTGACTTTTCACCTCACAGCATTTCACACAAAAAAATTGAAGACATCTAAATTTTCATGAAATTTTTTTCAGTTTTCGATATTTCGTATTTGCTTGATAATTCCAAAAGTTGCCAGACAGCCGGTGCAGCTCAGTCGGTATAGTGACTAGACTACGTGCTCGGCAGCAGAGGAATCACAGTTGCAGTCTCTAAATGTATCTCGTATCTAGTGAGTTTAGACCGGCTCTAGGGCGCACCTAGCTCACGTGCCAGAAAACCGTCACCATCAAACGCTTGCTGTTCTTAGTGTTCCAGCTGCTATATGTCACAAGAATACAGGCTTATCTTCTTCCTTAAAGATCGACAGACTTCGATATATTGATTTCAGTCTCTATCATCGATATTTTCACACAAAGGAGCTTGATTGTGTACTGAATGTTAGCTGCAGCCGCGTGATTTGAGTACTTCTTCAGTGTTTTTCATTTTAAACCAAGAATGTCAAAGGCAAGAAGTTGTAAACTTACAGTCGATTATTTTTGTAATGTTTGTGGTTTCTATATGAGCCCAAAGCAGGTGAAACATAACATTGTGCCTGGGACGAAGTTCTGCAGTGTAAAGCATACTTCGGAGTGCCTGTCGGAGACCTGGATAAATTTTGGGCTCCCCATGTGTGTCGTGGTAGCTGCCGATCTACCTTAGAAGGATGGCTGCGTGGGACTAGAAAGTGTATGCCATTTGCTATACCTGGAATTTGGAGAGAGCCTGCAAGCCACCGTATTGATTGTTACTTGTGTATGATTGACATAACGAAGTACACAAACAGCAAAAACAGAAGAAATTTAAAATATTCCAATATAACCGTCATCCATGGCTCCAGTTCCACCCACCGATTCCCAGTCCAACTGAACACTCTTCATATCAAGAAGAAAGAGACAGAACAAGTGATCCTAATGAAAGCTTTTCCGATGAAGATAATGAAGAGGGACCACAGCTTAATTAGGAAGAACTGGATGATCTAATCAGACAGTTGCAGCTACAGAAATCAAAAGCTGAATTTCTTACTTCTCACCTCAAACAGTGGATGTTGCTCCTTCCCACATGTAATATATCTAAATACAGAACTAGTTCCCTCATGTAACATATCTAAATACAGAACTAGTTCCCTCATGTAACATATCTAAATACAGAACTAGTTCCCTCATGTAACATATCTAAATACAGAACTAGTACCCTCATGTAACATATCTAAATACAGAACTAGTTCCCTCATGTAACATATCTAAATACAGAACTAGTTCCCTCATGTAACATATCTAAATACAGAACTAGTTCCCTCATGTAACATATCTAAATACAGAACTAGTTCCCTCATGTAACATATCTAAATACAGAACTAGTACCCTCATGTAACATATCTAAATACAGAACTAGTTCCCTCATGTAACATATCTAAATACAGAACTAGTTCCCTCATGTAACATATCTAAATACAGAACTAGTTCCCTCATGTAACATATCTAAATACAGAACTAGTTCCCTCATGTAACATATCTAAACACAGAACTAGTTCCCTCATGTAACATATCTAAATACAAAACTAGTTCCCTCATGTAACATATCTAAATACAGAACTAGTTCCCTCATGTAACATATCTAAATACAGAACTAGTACCCTCATGTAACATATCTAAATACAGAACTAGTTCCTCATGTAACATATCTAAATACAGAACTAGTTCCCTCATGTAACATATCTAAATACAGAACTAGTTCCCTCATGTAACATATCTAAATACAGAACTAGTTCCCTCATGTAACATATCTAAATACAGAACTAGTACCCTCATGTAACATATCTAAATACAGAACTAGTTCCCTCATGTAACATATCTAAATACAGAACTAGTTCCCTCATGTAACATATCTAAATACAGAACTAGTTCCCTCATGTAACATATCTAAATACAGAACTAGTTCCCTCATGTGACATATCTAAATACAGAACTAGTTCCCTCATGTAACATATCTAAATACAGAACTAGTTCCCTCATGTAACATATCTAAATACAGAACTAGTTCCCTCATGCAACATATCTAAATACATAACTAGTTCCCTCATGTAACATATCTAAATACAGAACTAGTTCCCTCATGCAACATATCTAAATACAGAACTAGTTCCCTCATGTAACATATCTAAATATAGAACTAGTTCCCACATGTAACATATCTAAATACAGAACTAGTTCCCTCATGTAACATATCTAAATATAGAACTAGTTCCCACATGTAACATATCTAAATACAGAACTAGTACCCTCATGTAACATATCTAAATACAGAACTAGTTCCCTCATGTAACATATCTAAATATAGAACTAGTTCCCACATGCAACATATCTAAATACATAACTAGTTCCCTCATGTAACATATCTAAATATAGAACTAGTTCCCACATGTAACATATCTAAATACAGAACTAGTACCCTCATGTAACATATCTAAATACAGAACTAGTTCCCTCATGTAACATATCTAAATACAGAACTAGTTCCCTCATGTAACATATCTAAATACAGAACTAGTTCCCACATGTAACATCTAAATACAGAACTAGTTCCCTCATGTAACATATCTAAATACAGAACTAGTTCCCTCATGTAACATATCTAAATACAGAACTAGTACCCTCATGTAACATATCTAAATACAGAACTAGTTCCCTCATGTAACATATCTAAATACAGAACTAGTTCCCTCATGTAACATATCTAAATACAGAACTAGTTCCCTCATGTAACATATCTAAATACAGAACTAGTTCCCTCATGTAACATATCTAAATACAGAACTAGTTCCCTCATGTAACATATCTAAATACAGAACTAGTTCCCTCATGCAACATATCTAAATACATAACTAGTTCCCTCATGTAACATATCTAAATACAGAACTAGTTCCCTCATGCAACATATCTAAATACAGAACTAGTTCCCTCATGTAACATATCTAAATACAGAACTAGTTCCCTCATGTAACATATCTAAATACAGAACTAGTTCCCTCATGCAACATATCTAAATACATAACTAGTTCCCTCATGTAACATATCTAAATACAGAACTAGTTCCCTCATGTAACATATCTAAATACAGAACTAGTTCCCTCATGTAACATATCTAAATACAGAACTAGGCATGAGGAATTCTAACCCTTCTTCCAAACGGAAGAGAGTTTGTTACTGTTCTGTGGAGACTTTAAGATGCTCGGATTTCTCCTGTGTTTGCAAGGTGGTTATACAACGTAATGCTGCTTCCTTTGTCTTTCGGATAGCTGAGCCAATGACCAGCACTGTATCCAAAAAGTATGGCCTGAGAAGGGACAGTTAATTCCAGGTGTGCACAATGTAATCCACAAGGCTTTAGTTCCAAGAGAGAAAATTTTGCTGCCACCACTCCACATTAAACTGGGACTACTGAAGCAGATTGTTAAGGTTTGGATCCTAATTCTGCTGCTCTGCATCACATTAGAGGAATGTTTCCTCGTTTGGCTGATGTAAACGTGAAAGGTGGCATATTTACTGGACCGCAGATTGGTGTGATGCTTGCATCTCGAGATCTTGAACAAACAGTGACTGTTGTTGAAAGGAATGCTTGGGAGGCCTTCAGAATGTAGCGACATATTTGTTTGGCAAGAATAAGTGCGAAAATTACGAAGAAATATTGGAATATTTGATTGAACAGTATGAAGTACCAGGCTGTAGAATGTCAGTAAAATTGCATTACTGGCATTCGAATCTTCAGTTTTTTATACCAAATCTTGGAGATGTTAGTGAAGAACATGGTGAACACTTCCATCAAGATATTGAAGCTAGTGACAAAAGATAACAGGACGATGGGACGCTGCTATGATGGGTGATTACATCTGGGGGTTGGTTGGTGCTGATGGGTCGTCTTGTTGCAGGTGAAGAGGCACAGCTGCTGATCATTTGTAAATGATTGGTAATGCATGATCAATGTAAATATGTCATGTATTAATGTAAATATGTCATGTATTAATGTAAATATGTCATGTATGAATGTATATATGTCATGTATTAATGTATATATGTCATGTATTAATGTCTATATGTTATGTATTAATGTAAATATGTCATATATTAATGTCTATATGTCATGTATTAATGTAAATATGTCATGTATTAATGTATATGTCATGTATTAATGTAAATATGTCATGTATTAATGTCTATATGTCATGTATTAATGTATATATGTCATGTATTAATGTATATATGTCATGTATTAATGTCTATATGTTATGTATTAATGTAAATATGTCATATATTAATGTCTATATGTCATGTATTAATGTAAATATGTCATGTATTAATGTATATGTCATGTATTAATGTAAATATGTCATGTATTAATGTCTATATGTCATGTATTAATGTATATATGTCATGTATTAATGTCTATATGTCATGTATTAATGTATATATGTCATGTATTATGTATATATGTCATGTATTAATTTATATATGTCATGTATTAATGTCTATATGTCATGTATTAATGTAAATATGTCATGTATTAATGTCTATGTCATGTATTAATCTATATATGTCATATATTAATGTCTATATGTCATGTATTAATGTAAATATGTCATGTATTAATGTAAATATGTCATGTATTAATGTAAATATGTCATGTATTAATGTATATACATGTGGTTTCTACAAATTTTGTGTCATTGGCTTGTTTGTGTAAGTATTATGAAGACTAACAACAATGTGTACTGCATTATTAATAAAATGAAGATTTATGCATGTAATGTGAAGTGTTGACATTACAGGAAAATGAATGTTATATTGGTGATCAGCGTCACAGAATTAAGTAACAAACACAAAAAAAAGGATAAGCAAAAATTCAGTCAAATTTTGTAGCCTAGTGTAATTATTTATTGACTCGAGAGACGTTCTGGGTTCAGTTCAGTTCGTTCACAATTTCTGTTACGATGGCGCAGTCTGATAAGCTGATAAGGCCTTGATTCTTTTTCGACATGTTCAGCTTTGTCCTATCAAGTCAGAGAAATTGCGATATCCGTCTGACGTGTCAGTTGTCTGTGCTAGGATACTTTCGAAAACGTCGATAATTAGATGAAATTAAGGCTCGAATTGGAGCGTAACTCAAAAGGAAGAAATTTATAAAGAATAGCGCGACCTACCTGACATTATACTAATCGTAACCTTATAATCACAGTTGTTACCATGCGTAGCGCATGGCTTAACACTAAACATCTCTGTGTTGTGCATACACAATGAGTTTGTGTACTAAGTATGACTCTCACATTGAGCAACATTACTTCCATAAACAGCATCAGCCCATAAAGACTAATATTTGACTGAATTATACATAGATATGCGGTCCGTACCGCGCAGTAAACACACTCCGTCTCAGTTATACAAACCAGTCAGTTAATGCTGTACAGTGAAATAATCGCTGTTTGTTCTGAGATCCACACAAAACACATAAATACAGTCCGTACCGCGCAGTAAACACACTCCGTCTCAGTTATACAAACCAGTCAGTTAATGCTGTACAGTGAAATAATCGCTGTTTGTTCTGAGATCCACACAAAACACATAAATAGTCCGTACCGCGCAGTAAACACACTCCGTCTCAGTTATACAAACCAGTCAGTTAATGCTGTACAGTGAAATAATCGCTGTTTGTTCTGAGATCTACACAAAACACATAAATACAGTCCGTACCGCGCAGTAAACACACTCCGTCTCAGTCATACAAACCAGTCAGTTAATGTTGTACAGTGAAATAATCGCTGTTTGTTCTGAGATCCACACAAAACACATAAATAGTCCGTACCGCGCAGTAAACACACTCCGTCTCAGTTATACAAACCAGTCAGTTAATGCTGTACAGTGAAATAATCGCTGTTTGTTCTGAGATCCACACAAAACACATAAATACAGTCCGTACCTCGCAGTAAACACACTCCGTCTCAGTTATACAAACCAGTCAGTTAATGCTGTACAGTGAAATAATCGCTGTTTGTTCTGAGATCTACACAAAACACATAAATACAGTCCGTACCGCGCAGTAAACACACTCCGTCTCAGTCATACAAACCAGTCAGTTAATGTTGTACAGTGAAATAATCGCTGTTTGTTCTGAGATCCACACAAAACACATAAATACACTGTGTGGGCAGAACGTAGAATTTGTGAATGTTAAACATGGTGGGGCATAAACTCGGGTTTAGAGGGTTAACCTGTTGCTCTTTGTAATATGGACGTTGTGTTTGTTGAAAGACGCGAAACGAAATTTTAAACTGTAATTAAAAGCAGTACAACCTGTGCTTGTATCAATACCGCAGCGCTCAGAACTTCGGTGCGCCGTGATTAATCGACAACTTCTCCGACTGTGGTGTCTGGCAGTGTAATATAGCTGACATTGGTAGGCGCATTCCTTCTTGCCTGATTGCATTAGAAGCTAAGACATTTCGCAATATATCGAGCACTCCCAATTCCTGGATGCACACAGGCATGTCCACAAATTGTCACTCGATGTTTAAAATAACAAATAATATAAACGTGCCGATCGAAAACTAAGTCCTGTGCGGTGTGACAGTTCGTGTGTTGGTCTCTCTGAATGGCAGCCAACGGGTATAGAGCAGTGACGTCATATTCAGCTTGTCCTATCATAGATCTTTCGCTTCCAGCACTGTTTTGTAGAATTGTATAAAAATTGTAGTCAATATCGACTTATTTTAATAAATATCTCTATAAATCTATAAATATCTCTATAAATATGTCACGGACACCTGTTTAACTGACCGGTCTACACTATGACAGATCACCAGTCGATTGTGAAGAAAGCTCTTCTAACGGTGCTGCTAAAAGGTGATGGTAAAGTTGTCCCTCTACACGCCATGAAGGCACATAGGGGAGTAGAGGTACAGCTCCACTCATTCTTAACCTCGAGACGAGATGGATGTGAGTGGTTAACATCACGCCCCGGCCGCTTTACCTGTAGCAAGGCTCCTCGGTACCCATTGGTGGGTCCCAGTGCCGGTCTGAATAGTTTCAAAGGGAGAAAAATATCTTGCCCCCTACCGGGATTTAAACCCCGGACCGCTCATCCCTTGGCCTAGTTGATACACCGACTACTGCTGGTCGAGAAATTTCCCACCTTTCTGTAACCCAAGATTCTTTACCACATTCAGCTCACCACTGTACTCATCCTGAGTCACCTCAAAGCACACAGCGCGCTCTTTAACAACCATTTTAATATTATCCTCGGATTTGCACCGTATATCCCAAGGTCACCATAGGATGACGGCGTTCTGTAAGTGTGCACAGGAAGATATTTGCACCGTATATCCCAAGGTCACCATAGGATGACGGCGTTCTGTAAGTGTGCACAGGAAGATATTTGCACCTTATATCCCAAGGTCACCATAGGATGACGGCGTTCTGTAAGTGTGCACAGGAAGATATTTGCACCGTATATCCCAAGGTCACCATAGGATGACGGCGTTCTGTAAGTGTGCACAGGAAGATATTTGCACCGTATATCCCAAGGTCACCATAGGATGACGGCGTTCTGTAAGTGTGCACAGGAAGATATTTGCACCTTATATCCCAAGGTCACCATAGGATGACGGCGTTCTGTAAGTGTGCACAGGAAGATATTTGCACCGTATATCCCAAGGTCACCATAGGATGACGGCGTTCTGTAAGTGTGCACAGGAAGATATTTGCACCGTATATCCCAAGGTCACCACAGAATGACGGCGTTCTGTAAGTGTGCACAGGAAGATATTTGCACCGTATATCCCAAGGTCACCATAGAATGACGGCGTTCTGTAAGTGTGCACAGGAAGATATTTGCACCGTATATCCCAAGGTCACCATAGGATGACGGCGTTCTGTAAGTGTGCACAGGAAGATATTTGCACCGTATATCCCAAGGTCACCATAGGATGACGGCGTTCTGTAAGTGTGCACAGGAAGATATTTGCACCGTATATCCCAAGGTCACCACAGAATGACGGCGTTCTGTAAGTGTGCACAGGAAGATATTTGCACCGTATATTCCAAGGTCACCATAGGATGACGGCGTTCTGTAAGTGTGCACAGGAAGATATTTGCACCGTATATCCCAAGGTCACCATAGGATGACGGCGTTCTGTAAGTGTGCACAGGAAGATATTTGCACCGTATATCCCAATGTCACCATAGGATGACGGCGTTCTGTAAGTGTGCACAGGAAGATATTTGCACCGTATATCCCAAGGTCACCATAGGATGACAGCGTTCTGTAAGTGTGCACAGGAAGATATTTGCACCTTATATCCCAAGGTCACCATAGGATGACGGCGTTCTGTAAGTGTGCACAGGAAGATATTTGCACCGTATATCCCAAGGTCACCATAGGATGACGGCGTTCTGTAAGTGTGCACAGGAAGATATTTGCACCGTATATCCCAAGGTCACCATAGGATGACAGCGTTCTGTAAGTGTGCACAGGAAGATATTTGCACCGTATATCTTAAGGTCACCATAGGATGACGGCGTTCTGTAAGTGTGCACAGGAAGATATTTGCACCGTATATCCCAAGGTCACCATAGGATGACAGCGTTCTGTAAGTGTGCACAGGAAGATATTTGCACCGTATATCCCAAGGTCACCATAGGATGACGGCGTTCTGTAAGTGTGCACAGGAAGATATTTGCACCGTATATCCCAAGGTCACCATAGGATGACGGCGTTCTGTAAGTGTGCACAGGAAGATATTTGCACCTAAGCGGAAGGACGTAACAAGTACAGGTACAGCATTACGTGCACACACCACAAAGGCCTATAGGAGAATTGGAGGTACGAATAGCTCCACTCATTCTTAACCTCGGCACTAGATGGAGGTGAGTGGTCAGCTTCACGCTGCGGTCACTTTACCCCAGGGTAAAAGGCCTCTGTTAGCAACTGAACAGAAGGCTCGATAGGCTCCCAGGCCCAGTATGGACGTTTCGTAGAAAAAGAAAATTTCTTGCCCCGGCCGGAATTCAAACCACGAATCATCCAGTCCGTACCGTAATCACTATGCCGACTGAGCTACCCCGGCGTCAGAAAGTAACAGGAGGCTGTAGGAAACTGTATAATGATGAGCAGCACGCTTTGTGCTGCTCAGCACACCTTATTAGGGTGAGAAAATCAAGGAGCACGTGGCTTGCACGTGGCATGCATGTGGTTGTGGTGGGAAAACCTGAAAGAAAAAGACCACTTAGACGACCTAGAAGTAGATTGGGGATAATATTAAAATGGATCTTAAAGAATAGGATGGGCAGTTGTGGATTGGATTAATCTGACTCAGGATAGGAGCAAGTCTAGGGCTGTTGTGAAAACGGTGATGAACCCTAGGGTTCCATAAAATGCGGGGTTTGCTCTAGTTGAGGAGCTGTAGGGTTTTCAAGAAGGACTATGCTACATTTAGTTAGTTATTCAAAGTTCAGCATTTCCATTTTCCCAGCCACAATTTTGTGTGCATTTCTCATCTCACCCAGTCCTGCTCCATAATGAGATGAAACATACAAAATATTAACCTCGTTACAAACTTGCTGAACAGCACAAACCATGGCGTTTTTCACTACATAATTTCCTCCATCCTCCTGTCACTTCCTCTCTCTCTCAGATCCAAATATTCATCTGGTAAGGCCAAGGCCAATCTCAAACACCCTCAGTATACAGCATGTGCCACGACATAATGGGCAAATATCGGGAGTGTGCTCTACAGATCACAGTATACAGCATGTGCCACGACATAATGGGCAAATATCGGGAGTGTGCTCTACAGATCACAGTATACAGCATGTGCCACGACATAATGGGCAAATATCGGGAGTGTGTTCTACAGGTCACAGTATACAGCATGTGCCACGACATAATGGGCAAATATCGGGAGTGTGTTCTACAGGTCACAGTATACAGCATGTGCCACGACATAATGGGCAAATATCGGGAGTGTGCTCTACAGATCACAGTATACAGCATGTGCCACGACATAATGGGCAAATATCGGGAGTGTGTTCTACAGGTCACAGTATACAGCATGTGCCACGACATAATGGGCAAATATAGGGAGTGTGTTTTACAGGTCACAGTATACAGCATGTGCCACGACATAATGGGCAAATATCGGGAGTGTGTTCTACAGGTCACAGTATACAGCATGTGCCACGACATAATGGGCAAATATAGGGAGTGTGTTCTACAGGTCACAGTATACAGCATGTGCCACGACATAATGGGCAAATATAGGGAGTGTGTTCTACAGGTCACAGTATACAGCATGTGCCACGACATAATGGGCAAACATAGGGAGTGTGTTCTACAGGTCACAGTATACAGCATGTGCCACGACATAATGGGCAAATATCGCGAGTGTGTTCTACAGGTCACAGTATACAGCATGTGCCACGACATAATGGGCAAACATCGGGAGTGTGTTCTACAGGTCACAGTATACAGCATGTGCCACGACATAATGGGCAAATATCGGCAGTGTGTTCTACAGGTCACAGTATACAGCATGTGCCACGACATAATGGGCAAACATCGGGAGTGTGTTCTACAGGTCACAGTATACAGCATATGCCACGACATAATGGGCAAATATCGGGAGTATGTTCTACAGGTCACAGTATACAGCATGTGCCACGACATAATTGGCAAATATCGAGAGTATGTTCTACAGGTCACAGTATACAGCATGTGCCACGACATAATGGGCAAATATCGAGAGTATGTTCTACAGGTCACAGTATACAGCATGTGCCACGACATAATTGGCAAATATCGAGAGTATGTTCTACAGGTCACAGTATACAGCATGTGCCACGACATGATGGGCAAATATCGGGAGTGTGTTCTACAGGTCACAGTATACAGCATGTGCCACGACATAATGGGCAAATATCGAGAGTATGTTCTACAGGTCACAGTATACAGCATGTGCCACGAAATGATGGGCAAATATCGGGAGTGTGTTCTACAGGTCACAGTATACAGCATGTGCCACGACATGATGGGCACATATCGGGAGTGTGTTCTACATGTCACAGTATACAGCATGTGCCACGACATGATGGGCAAATATAGGGAGTGTGTTCTACAGGTCACAGTATACAGCATGTGCCACGACATAATGGGCAAATATCGGGAGTGTTCTACAGGTCACAGTATACAGCATGTGCCACGACATAATGGGCAAACATCGGGAGTGTGTTCTACAGGTCACAGTATACAGCATGTGCCACGACATGATGGGCAAATATCGGGAGTGTGTTCTACAGGTCACAGTATACAGCATGTGCCACGACATGATGGGCAAATATAGGGAGTGTGTTCTACAGGTCACAGTATACAGCATGTGCCACGACATGATGGGCAAATATCGGGAGTGTGTTCTACAGGTCACAGTATACAGCATGTGCCACGACATGATGGGCAAATATCGGGAGTGTGTTCTACAGGTCATCTGGAGGAAAAGGTGTCTAATAAACTACAGTTCGCTTTGACAGTTTTGCACTGGCTTAATGTAGAACTGATTAAAAGTTTTATTTTTAAGTCACCTTTATTACTATCATTTTAAACACTTACAGTAACACTGAAGTTTCAAGGTTACTACAACAAATGTTTGAAATGCCCACCATCACTGTATGCACGCTGCCTGTCGTTGTGCCATTGAACGTTGCCACTGCAGGCATCCCAGTTCATTTCTGATACCAACAGCAGCTTCATTTATGGCCGCTACTAACTGATGTCTTCCTTCTTGTTTACCACTGTGACACTCTCCACTTCTTGGAATTCAACAGGAAGAAATCTAATGGGTTGAAGTTGGGTGACTGAGCAGGCCAAGCCACCAGTCCATTTCTGCCAGTATATCTTTCTTCATAATTTTCTTTCAAAATTCCATTCCTTCTGCCGAAATGTTGGTGTCCCATCATGTTGTCACGGCGTTCGTCCTCGTCTTGTTAGAAGCACATCCATTATATACAGAGGGAGTTCATTTTCCAGAAAATTTCTGTAATACAGAGCTGTTACACGTCCCCTGATAACACGTTGTCATATCAGGTTATTGCCTAATACACCTCACAACACGTTAACCGAAAACTGCCCTTGAAAATTGCATTATGTTACCTGGTGTGGTTTTCCAGTGCCCAAGAGTGCAAATTCCTTGTGTTGGTAATGCCATCCCGGGTAAATTGAGTCTCATCTGTGACCAGAATGTCAGGCAGTTATTTGTAGCTGTGGTTGCAGCCATTCACAGAATCATACATGGTTGGCACGATCTACCGGTAAAAGATGTTGTACTCTTTGAAGGTGGTACGGTAGAAAGCATCATGGTTCAAAATTGTACTCTTTGAAGGTGGTATGGTAGAAAGCATCATGGTTCAAAATTGTACTCTTTGAAGGTGGTATGGTAGAAAGCATCATGGTTCAAAATTGTACTCTTTGAAGGTGGTATGGTAGAAAGCATCATGGTTCAAAATTGTACTCTTTGAAGGTGGTATGGTAGAAAGCATCATGGTTCAAAATTGTACTCTTTGAAGGTGGTATGGTAGAAAGCATCATGGTTCAAAATTGTACTCTTTGAAGGTGGTATGGTAGAAAGCATCATGGTTCAAAATTGTACTCTTTGAAGGTGGTATGGTAGAAAGCATCATGGTTCAAAATTGTACTCTTTGAAGGTGGTATGGTAGAAAGCATCATGGTTCAAAATTGTACTCTTTGAAGGTGGTATGGTAGAAAGCATCATGGTTCACAATTCTCTACACCTGTGTCTGTGCTACACCATTCGTCCTGGCTGCGTTGCACTGCTGCCAAAACATCACCTTCTCCATGCCACTGTTGTTCACGTTCTGCATTTGCTCATGGGAAGGTACCAATGTCCCTCAGAATTCTGTGTACAGTTTCAATGTTGTGCGATGTGGGTACCGTTTTTGGTATTCCCCAAGAGCAGCCCCACCACTGCCATTGCAGAAAAGAGGTAAAGTAAAGTTCTCCCTAGAACAGGCCATGAAGGCCCAGAGGGGAAGTAGAGGTATAGCTCTACTCTTTCTTTAACCTCAGCGCTACATGGGGGTGGGTGGTCAACGCCACGCCCCGGCCGCTTTACCCCCGGGAATGACCAGGTACCCATTGTACAGGAGGCTGGGTAGGCACCAGGGCCGATCTGGATGGGTGCTCAAAATCTCACCCCCACCGGGATTCGATCTCCGGACCGTCCAGCTCGTAGCAAGTCGCTATACCGACTGAGCTATCGCGGCCCACGCTATTGCAGAAACCATATATGAAATGGATGTCGGTGTACATATTCTTCATTTATAAGAGTGTTACGCATATTGACTGTCCCAACGTACTACAACACAACGCAGCCACTAGGCAAGACAAGGTACAAGCAACAACTTGATCAAGTTACGTCAGTGCTAGCTCACTTCACTACCTTAATAACCGTGTCAAAACAAATCAGTTTGACATTTTTTGCTACAAATTACCTGCAGAACATGGTCCTGAAGTTTGGCCTTTATGTTGCAGAGCATCCTGTATGTTCTTCTCCTGCGGGGCCCACCCAGCCTGCTACTGAATGAGCACTGGGAATATAGCAGCCAGGGAACGAAGCTGACCACCCAACTCCATCTAGTGCCTAGGTTAAAAATGAATGGAGCTATATCTCTACTCCACCTATATGCCTTCATGGCATGGAGGGGGACGACCTTACCATTTATAGACTACACTACTAGTATCATTCAGTAAGTATGAGATTAAAGATTCTGAATGACAAATTTGCCAGATTTCATCTGTCCGTTAACAATTTTGATTTGCTACTGGCAGCTGCTATTCTCTTTGTACACATCAAATATTTGGCTGAAATGGGAAGGACATAACAGCAAGCATGGGAAACGGAGTTATTTGAAAACTGTTCATGAAGTGAAACATAAAGAATGTACAGTTTTCTTACCAACAGTATAAACTGGACAGCCACTATGGCACCCTGTATATAAACTGGACAGCCGCTACGGCACCCTGTATATAAACTGGACAGCCACTATGGCACCCTGTATATAAACTGGACAGCCGCTATGGCACCCTGTATATAAACTGGACAGCCACTATGGCACCTGTATATAAACTGGACAGCCACTATGGCACCCTGTATATAAACTGGACAGCCACTATGGCACCTGTATATAAACTGGACAGCCACTATGGCACCCTGTATATAAACTGGACAGCCGCTATGGCACCCTGTATATAAACTGGACAGCCACTATGGCACCTGTATATAAACTGGACAGCCACTATGGCACCCTGTATATAAACTGGACAGCCACTATGGCACCTGTATATAAACTGGACAGCCACTATGGCACCTGTATATAAACTGGACAGCCGCTACGGCACCCTGTATATAAACTGGACAGCCACTATGGCACCCTGTATATAAACTGGACAGCCGCTATGGCACCCTGTATATAAACTGGACAGCCACTATGGCACCTGTATATAAACTGGACAGCCACTATGGCACCCTGTATATAAACTGGACAGCCACTATGGCACCTGTATATAAACTGGACAGCCACTATGGCACCTGTATATAAACTGGACAGCCACTATGGCACCTGTATATAAACTGGACAGCCACTATGGCACCTGTATATAAACTGGACATCCACTATGGCACCCTGTATATAAACTGGACAGCCACTATGGCACCTGTATATAAACTGGACAGCCACTATGGCACCTGTATATAAACTGGACAGCCACTATGGCACCCTGTATATAAACTGGACAGCCACTATGGCACCTGTATATAAACTGGACAGCCACTATGGCACCCTGTATATAAACTGGACAGCCACTACGGCACCCTGTATATAAACTGGACAGCCGCTATGGCACCCTGTATATAAACTGGACAGCCACTATGGCACCTGTATGTAAACTGGACAGCCACTATGGCACCCTGTATATAAACTGGACAGCCACTATGGCACCTGTATATAAACTGGACAGCCACTATGGCACCTGTATATAAACTGGACAGCCACTATGGCACCTGTATATAAACTGGACAGCCACTATGGCACCTGTATATAAACTGGACAGCCACTATGGCACCCTGTATATAAACTGGACAGCCACTATGGCACCTGTATATAAACTGGACAGCCACTATGGCACCTGTATATAAACTGGACAGCCACTATGGCACCCTGTATATAAACTGGACAGCCACTATGGCACCTGTATATAAACTGGACAGCCACTATGGCACCCTGTATATAAACTGGACAGCCACTATGGCACCTGTATATAAACTGGACAGCCACTATGGCACCTGTATATAAACTGGACAGCCACTATGGCACCCTGTATATAAACTGGACAGCCACTATGGCACCCTGTATATAAACTGGACAGCCACTATGGCACCCTGTATATAAACTGGACAGCCACTATGGCACCTGTATATAAACTGGACAGCCACTATGGCACCCTGTATATAAACTGGACAGCCACTATGGCACCTGTATATAAACTGGACAGCCACTATGGCACCCTGTATATAAACTGGACAGCCACTATGGCACCCTGTATACAAACCAGGCAGTGTTCCAAATCTTAACCATTTACTTTATACCCTTTTCATTACAATGCCCTTACTTAACTTCACAATTAAAATTTTATTTCAGTCACAACCACAAATGGGCACAGAGCATCTCATTACTTTCTTATTACAACTGTTCACACACAGAATGTAAAGTCAAGGTTCACTGTTAAAAGCAGTTTACTTATTCTTTCTTCCCGTTTCAAACAAATTGCAGTATACTGATTACATTCACAGATCATTATGTTTTGGGAACATAGACACATGTCTCAAGCTGTCAGAGCTATAATACTAGGTGTCACAGAAGTCACTTTACTGAGATTATATACAACTATAAGGAAAAGTTAATTTACAAATCAGTACTTAGGAGTTCTGAATGTTCATTGAACACGGTGCTCAACAATTTTTAACAATTTATGTAGCTCCCCACTGCCACTTTCTTCTAGAGGCTGACTGTAAATAAAGTAGCACTTCTGTGGAACAAAAGAATGATCTCAGCAAACCGACTGTTACGACACTGTATTGCAGGACACTGTATTGCCGACATGACATGATAATCACTTCCCTCATGAACACTGCTGCACACGTTCACTAACAAAACTGTTTCGACTGCCCATATCCTGGCACGACACACTGCAGAACCACAGTATCATATCGTCATACTACACACTATTCCATCTCGTGTTATTTCCTTCACACTTACACAAGACAGTCCAATTTGTAACACTTGCTTCCACTTGCAAAATTCAAAAGCAATGTGCAGACATTCACTGGTTAATAAAATCCAGAAACTAAATATGTACATGTCTGAAGGGTTCAGTCAATCTTCACAGCAGCGTAGATCTTACGGACAAACGCATAGGCGGCAAAAAAGCCGATAGTACCCGTAAGAAGCCAGAATGTCAGTACCATGATGCCTGTGTAGCCAAAGTAGAGCAATGTGGGGATGAACTCTGTGATCTCCAATTTTGTGACAAAGTAGAAAACCGAGTACGCAAACACATAAACTGCGGAACCTCCGGACACAATGAAACTCCGCCACCACCAGTGGTAGTCCTGAAATATTAATGCATTTTTCATTCATTAAGACTTCATTCATCATGACATTTCCAGTCTTTCGAGATGTGACGCGTCATTTTGTAGTTCCCAACATTTCAAAGCATCGTGATCGTAGTGCCTTCAAAATGTCGGCAACTCGTTGCAATGACACAGCATCATATCATAGAAGACAAGAAATTTCAGCAACACGACACAGGAACCTCAAACCTCACATTCATATATATATTTATTTGTGGTCTACTTAACAATGTCAGTACCTCAGACTGTACAGCGTCAAAGGATGAAGTGATGAGTAAACAACGAATCTGAAAGGATGTGGAAGAAGCATTCATGGCCTAATCTGAGTTAATATTCATGCATCTACCTGGAGGGAAACCATGAAAATGTGTCACAACGACAACCAGTTTCTGGACACTGAAAGCAACGAAGTTCTTGTGTGACCAAGTAAATATAAGCTTTACTATAAAGACTACTCCACCGAGTTAGGTACTTCGATTGCTGCAAGATGGGACAAGGTTGAAAAGAACTTATGCACATTTTGTAAAATGTACCTAAATATTATTACAGTTGGCATAAAGGGTATCTAATTAGTAACAAGGCATGATATGTAAAGCAGAAACTCGTAATACAACAAACTTACCTCTCCGCATAACTGGAAATATACCATCACGATTGAAATCTGAGAACACGATATCACAAGGATGATAAATACCAGGAAAAGAAAACCAAACATATAGTAGAACTGGTTTTCCCATATGGCAGTAAAAATGAAGAAGAGTTCAATGAAGACTGCTCCAAATGGCAGTACACCTGCCATCATGGTGCTGCAAGAGAAACATACACTTAAATATACCACTACAAATTTATACAAAAATGCTCACAGAAAAATAATGGCCCAAAACACACTATGAGAAAATTCTCAGTCTGGATAACCGGTCTCAAAGCCAAGATCTAAAAACCCAGGAAGCCGTCATCTTCAGGGTCAAGATAAAGGCACTACAGTCATCCCCCGACGTATGTCATGCCGTATATTGTTCCACACTTACCTTGTCTGCCTCCAGACAAGATACATAAAGCCAAGTGCACACATTTGTATGTATGATGCTGAAAATGTCAAGTTGCTGAACTCCCATGATCAGGAATTCATGCTCAATAATCTTGCTGGAATTTGGAAGCAAAGCGCCCTTGAGAAAGCTGAGGAACCTTACCCTGAGCCTAAGATCAGGACTGTGATGGTTTCATGGGCATGGACTTATTTGAGCTGGCATCAAGATGTTTGACGACACTAATTCGAATAAGCAGCAAGCAGAACTGGACAAGTAATTATGGGGACGCTTGCTTGCTGTGAGGCGATTCTGAAGGAGAAGCAGGTCTGTTCCTCCAGACTTCAGTGCTTGATTTCCTTAAGGCATCTTCAGGGACTCCTGCATCACCCTCTGTACTGCTGGACATTGGAGATGATCCAGATGACCCACCTACAGTTCAAGAGGAAGTGCCTCCTCTTTAAATTGTCATTTCATACTTTTTGTACGGTTTTCATAAGTATGAAATTTTTTTTGGTCAAAATAGATCATCTGAAACCAACCTTCCCATTTAAACACTACATTTATGGGAGAATCAGTCTCGACTTACGTCATCTCCACTAACATTGCTGGGCTTGGAACCACCTAAGACGTAACTTCAGGTTATGACTGTATAATCCTTCAAAATCTTCGTAACTGCTAACCCAATAACAGAGCATCACATCCAAAAGACTTGCGTCTTTAGCAACGACGCTGTGAACATCAAATCTCATATTGCTTAGTGCTGCCTTCTACACCAGCTGACAGTCACTCCTGCTGCAAGTTCACCTGCCACCTGCCTGGTCTCACTTCAAGCTTTGCATCTATTACAGTTTTACCATATATCTTGCAACAAGAAGCTAAGATGCCAAACTAGGATAAAATGAGACAAAATTAAGATGGGAACTCAAAAAATCATCATGTCTCTTATGAAGTCAACACATCTTTGAACAATACACTGGTAGACAATGGACACAGTCTTCTTTTCACTCTGTACAGCACGGTCCTTCTTAAGTAGCTAAGAGTAGTTCAACTATGCCTTTTATGCAACCTGGAAGGTTCACTATTGCGGTCAAAACCCATCAGCACTTCATGTACAATCTACACTAGTCTTGTATCCAATCTTACCTGAGAAGTGGGTTCATGTACCACAGCTGGTCTGGTACCTGACGAGGAATCTGATTGGTTCTAACGGGGTGCTGGAAAGGCTGCTTACGAAAGCCAAAATAGTATCCCAAGTACACCAGCGGTAAGGATATGCCAAACCAGAGACAGAGCAGCGACAGCATGGTTCCAAAAGGAACAGCTCCACTTGAATGTTTTCCCCAGATGAAGAAGTTTAAGAAGAAGCACGTTCCAAACACGAGAGCAGGATACAGTGTTGCCGTCTGCAAGACAACAAGCACACTGTAAGAGAACCCCATAAATTCTACACACCTTCACTGGCGACCTGCTAGTCTCAGCTTAAGACATTGCACGGTGGGTTATAACTTTCATCCCGTATCAGGCCTGCATAAACATTTTTGCCCACAGACTGAAAACTTCATGTCCGCAAAAGACAAACTTTGAGAATGTTACTACTAGGCCCTATTGTGGTTTTGAGCCCACAGTAAGCTGTGGGTTCCCTCTGCCAGCTACCACACTTATGATAATTATATCAGTGGAAAGCGCAGAATCCACACTATGGATGCTCTACGTCAGAAATGCAGTCTATGGCCTTGCCTAGGCGAGAAGAGGCCACTAAGCAACACAGACTGTACACAGCAGCACTGGAAACCAAGCAATCAGCTTATCTTCACCAGCCAAACACTTCATACCAAAATTTATTCCAGTGTGCAATACTGAGCATATTAGCCACGTAATATTGTAATACCGAATACGCGCATGTTCAAAAGTCTGCTAAGTGGATGTGGCATTTCTTACACAATGAAATTACTGGAATGGAGACTGGAGTATAAAGGAAAACTTTCACACAGAAAACTGAATTTGAAAATAAATTGAACCAAAGGTGGGGGAAGAATGTACATTGGTTGCTTGCAATAGAATATGAGTCCGGAGGGACAGGATGGTGTCCATTCTGTTCAACAAGATGGCAGAATTGTGCAACTCCATCATTGTCAGCATGTTGAGATCTGCTGCAGGCCTTGTCATGTCTCAGGCAGTTAGTCGCTGTCCTCTCATGACAAAGGCCCAGTTTCAGGCCCAGGCCAGTCCATGTGGGATTCATGACAAACACGTGCATCATGACTCATTTTCTCTGAGTACTCGTTTTCCCTGCAGTATCATCCACCAATGCTCCATACTCATTCTACATCTACCCAACGCGTATAATGTTTCTCTCCCAGTACTTCAGTTTTCCCTGTCAGTATCATTCCACCAATGCTCCATACTCATCATACACTACCCATTCTGTATAAAGTTTCTCTCCCAGTACTTCAGTTTCCCCTGTCAGTATCATTCCACCAATGCTCCATACATTCATACATCTACCACCACGCTGTATAATGTTCCTCCCATACTTCAGTTTTCCCTGTCAGTATCATTCCACCCTGCCCATACTCATTCATACATCTACCACCAACGCTGTATAATGTTTCTCTCCCAGTACTTCATTTTCCTGTCAGTACATTCCACCAATGCTCCATATCATCATCCATCTACACCACGCGATAAATGTTCTCTCCCAGTACTTCAGTTCCCTGTCAGTATCATCCACCAATGCTCCATACTCATTCATACATCTACCACCACGCTGTATAATGTTTCTCTCCAGTACTTCAGTTTTCCCATGTCAGTATCATTCCACAATGCTCCATACTCATTATACATCTACACCAACGCTGTATAATGTTTCTCTCCCAGTACTTCATTCCCTGTCAGTATCATTCACCAATGCCCAACTATTCATCTATAACTCAGCAATGACAAAGTTGTTAATTATACAGTAAACAAAGACCTGAATGTTTCTTACAAACAAATCCTTCACAATATTTCACACTTTTCCATGTGCGCTTCAGAACCTGTCAACATGTTCTTTGCAATTTCTTTGTACTGTACAAAAATTCTTATCTGCGCAATTTGCAGCTGTCAAATTCTCATTTTTTCTACAGTCCAAAAGGGTGCGTCCTGCAGTCCTCAATAAGAGCATTCCCCTCTTCAGTTGTTCTCATTGTCAATAATTCACAAATAAGCTAGGCTGTATAATCCATATGTGCTGGGGCTGTTATGACAGGCCCATTTGACGCTGCAGTACCATCATCCAACTTCCACTACCACATGCATGTAACGTCACGTTACCGTAATGCACAGCCAAAGTCATGTTAGTACTGACCAGAAACGCTGCTCTCTTCCATTCTCGACCCTTCATAGTCTTATAAAGTCTGGCTGAGAAGTACCCTGCGATGAGACCCATAAAGACGTACAAGAAGATAGCTGCTGTCATAAGGGCACCACGTGAGGCAGGAGACAGCATTCCTAACATTGCAAAAACTGAAACATGGTAATGTACAAAATAGAACCAAATTATGTACTTGGGTTAATTCATGGGAAGGATACAGAGCCCATGCACATATTCTCTTATAAGTCAAAAAAGAAATCAGTAGAATTAGAAACAGATAAAAGCTAACATCAGCACGTAATTTCAATGTTTCTTTCCCTGTGGGTAAAGCAACCAGAGCATCAACGTGACCAATCACCTACTTTATCTACACAATAAGAACTGACGACAGCCACAACGCTATATATCGTACTTCCATTACCATTTTTATTTTAAAAAATTAGTGCCTATAACATAATGATATTTTGAGGTGGTCATCACCAACTATTATTCGGGTGATCAAATCAAGAAGAATGAGGTGGGCGGGGCATGTAGCACGTGTGGGTGAGGGGAGAGATGCACATAGGATTTTGGTGGGGAGACCTGAGGGAAGGAGACCACTTGGAAGACCCAGGCGTAGATGAGAGGATGATATTAAAATTGATCTTCAAGAAGTGGGATGGGAGGGCATGGACTGGATTGATATGGCTCAGGATAGGGACATGTGGCGGGCTGTTGTGAATACGGTAATGAACCTTCGGGTTCCATAAAACGCGGGGAATTTCTCGAGTAGCTCAGGACCTGTTAGCTTCTCAAGAAGGACTGTGCTACATGGAGTTAGTTAGTTAGTTGCTAAATGAAGACTAATATCTTTTGTCTGATTCTGTACTAGTGTGACCAATATGTCAGCAAACCTGCTGTCTTCATTTTCAAGGCAGTAGTTCTCCTACACACTGCTACCTATCTACCAAACTACACAGTGTCACAACCCAAACCATGTGAACATTAAATCATCCCATATAACAACAATTACCATCTCTCAAAATAGGCCCTCATCCCTTAATTCAAGACTGATACGTACAAATAGTAATGAGGGCCATGAAGAAGATCTGAATACCGCTGCCAATGACAGCTGCAAAGAGTCGCGAATATCTCGGTGGTCTAAATACATCTCCATGTACAAGTTTCCAGCCTGTTTCTTCAATAGCCTCATCTGGTCCTTCGTCAGCATTGTAACGTGCAATGTCACGCCTCAGTGTCCGCACCATGATCATCGTCAGAATCCCTGCCAGCAAGGAACCATATCTTAGACACAGAAAAAGACAAAGAAAATATGAAAAAAAAAAAGTCTTGAACCACTTTAACATGAAGGAGTGCACACCGAGAGACAGAGACCAAATTCCACTACATGCATCAAACAGCATGTCCATTCTTACCAGAGAGGAAGAACACGACGACAAGAGAATTGATGATAGAGAACCAATGAATTTGAACATCACTCATGCCAAGGTAAATGTCCCAACGACTGGCCCAACTGACTTCTGACTTCCTCCATTCCACTGAGTACGTGAAAAACAGACGTGTTCCAGACTGCTCATTCACTAGTTGATGCTTTGGTTGTTCAGGGAATGAACATGTGTCATCATCAGAAAATGCCAGCTGTGTGAAATCAACGCTCATGGCTTCAACTTCAAATCCCACAACACGGAATGTCTCCCTGAAAAGAAACACAATACGAATTTACATAATTACTGTAAAGGTAAAACTGTACCTGTGCATGTAATGACAGCACATAAGGGGAGTAGAGGAATAGCTCCACTCATTCTTAACCTTGGCATTAGATGGAGGTGAGTGGTCACACCCCTGCCACTTCACGCCTGGAGAAAGAATCCCCAGTACCCACTGAACTGGAGATTGGGTGAGCCCCAGAGACAGTCTGGACATTATGGAGAAGAATACTTTCTTGCCCCTGCAGGGGCCTTGGGAGTATTTCTTGAGCAGCTGAGCAACTATTAGCTTCTCAATAGGACTTTGATCTGTGGAGCTAGTTACAGGATACATCTAGCTATATGTGTTGGTTATCAATAAACTCTCCAATTTATTATTTTGTGCAGCACTTACGCATTGTGTGTGTGGTACAGCAAAATAAGTTTCAGATGATTATTGATGTAGACAGAAGCTCTATCCACTCCACCTAGCCGATATCCATGTTCATACTGAATCTCAGATGTTTCAGGATTCACTATCTTTGTAGCACATGGAAGGTTATCTACCAGTCTACAAAAGAAAATTTGAGGAAAATAAGGTAAGCAAATTGTACAATCCTTGAAAAGTATTACACTCTACACACAGAAAACTTACGTTATGGAATTTAAAACCTATTTTAATACTCACAGATGAACAAAATATTCATGTCTGATACGACTTGCAACCGTCTGTGATTCTTCTACATTCCAGTTCATAGGGTTTTTGGGGGAATGACAAAGTAAATGACACCGAAGATTCTCTGCCATCTGAACTTCATACGGAGTGTTGACAATTCGATCTCCACGAAGTACTTCACCTGAAAGTCATTGGTTGGTTATGTTGGTAATCTAGATTTCCAAGGATGCATAATTCTGTCTTACAGGCTCTTAATACTTGCCTAAATTTTCAGACTTGTATTTGAAGGTTCCATTTTTTGGTGGACAAAAAGGTAATGAGTAGTACTCATAAGGAAGTTGTGTGTGAGTACTTGTCATTTTCACAGCTTTGACATCAATCCGAGCTCCATATTTAAATTCTACAGGTGCCACTCCAGGTACATAAAACGCTTCCCTTACTTCCAGCCATACACATATCATGAAAAGCAGCACCTTCCACCACCGCCACACCTACAAAGCAGATAATCACCACCTTTTGAACCCATCATATAACAGCTGCCTGTATACTAATTTTACTGCCAACAGTCCAGTTTCCTGACACGGCTTACATATTAACGAAAGCAACTTCAATCATTCGGAACTTTTACCTCTGACATAATGAAATGGTAACTGTTTTAACACCAGCGTTTTTTCAGCAGGTTATACACTTTATGCCAACCTCTTAACAGTTCACAATTATTAAGATCCAAAGTTATAAAACCATGAAACATCCCTGTTAATAAATTCAATAGACTAAGTACAAACTTAAATGACAATTACCATTTTCGGTGTTTAATTAACGATATTTTGCCGACCACTATTCCCCACCCGACAGCACACTACACGAAATTTACAAGATTACGAGCACCATTATCGACTTGCATACAATCGACTATCGAGCGAAAATATCAAACAAGTGTGCAACAACGCAATTTTAAATATCACCAGAGCGGGTCTGACAAAGGTGGTAGTTAAGATCCCCGTTTTCTGTAATATAATTCTGTATAGACTGGTATTGAGGTACCAACGTTTCATAGCAGCGTACTGCCTCCAACTTCAGAGTAGTTTAGGACGTTCAGGGGGACTAAATTCTTCAGCGTTTATTGTTGGTATCAATGAAATGATATCCGTCAGTCAAATTCACACATTGAAATAACGTTAAGGAAGTTTCATGCACTTTCATTCTAGCTTTAAAAGTGTAATTTACAAAACACGTTTAATGAAATCTTAAAGTTGTCTGAAGTCTCTTTGTAATTCATTACTATTTTAACTCGACTCTACTTGTACTACTCGCTACTGGGAAAAAAAATATGGCCAGTGAATAGGTATCCCACGTGGGATTGTGTATTTTCAATCTTATTTTATTGGGAAATGCAATTTATAAGGTTTTTATGATTAATCGAAACGATGGTTCAGGTATGTATGTTGAGGATTAGCATATAACGTGTGCGCTGTATATATTTGTATGCTGTAATGAATGGTTTTATATAGCTCAATTTTTCTTGGTTTCTTTCCCAACATTTTGTTTGTGGTTTGGAAAATGGCAGCACTTTTCACGTTTGACGTTGAGCTTCAGAATAACATTCTGTATTGACATTGGGGTAGTAAAAGTGTTTTATAGTGAAGTCACAAACGAACGATTACTCCTTATGTGTGGCTATGTTTGTATAATTATGTGTATGTTATTTGTAGGCGTTGGATGAAATAATATCCAGAGATTTGCCGCAGGCATTTCAGTTATTGAGAGAAATGAATGAGAGTGTGCAGGAAGTTACACAGTTAGTTGACAACATGCTTGCTCGGGTGAAAAGAGGAGAAGTGTCAACAGATAAAGTGAGTCTGAATTTGTAGTAATAGTACTGAAGTGCATTCCAAGGAATATATTTTGAATCTGGATCAGACTAGTGCCCTCATAAAATGTACTAATATGGAAATGGGTACTGTTAAGTATGCCAGAAGAACTCGAAACACTAAGTAATGTAACAGGAGTGACATGTATGACTCAACATGTTAATGTAATTTGTAACCTATTACATAGTGTTGTAAGATGCAATACAACTGGGGGCAGTGATACTGTTGAGGGTTGCCAGTATTGATGGCATATGTGATATAGCTGACAGTCACAAACTCATTTAAGAAACGTTACAGTGAACTATAGAATGACACGTGGTACAGACATTTTTGAAAGTAATTCAAAATTGTTCAGAATTTAAGACCCTGCCTGCCCCGTGCTGAAGGCATCATTCAGATGAAATTTCGCCTCAGAGGATGGAATACCAACCAGGATATTCATTGCATATGTGTTTGTCACCATAACCTTGGTACAATAAATGTTTTTTAGTACATGTATGTTGTGTGTCAAGCAAGGACACTCCTGTGGACTAAACCCTTTTGTTTTTCTTTTGATTGTTGTTGTTTTCTGGTTGTAATCTTTTGTATTAATTTGTACTGCAGGGTTTGAGTTTTCTAGAAATGAAGTACCACATGCTGCTGAGCTACCTCATCAACTTGACGTATGTGGTTCTGCGTAAATGTTCCGGTAGAATGATTGAAGGAGATCCTGCCATAGGTATGTTATTAGCTTTTCTGTTGACTGTGACCTACATATAAACATTTGCACTCTGTTGACTTGTTTGTGCAATTCTCAAGAGCCTGTGTACTTACATGCTCTGGCTGTGAATTGCGTGGTTCAGGTTTGCTTGCTACTTTAAATTTGTAAGTTTCAGTAAGTTGTGACTGCTACATTTTGACGTGGTTCTATAGGGTGTTTTTTTAATACTTGACTGATAAGCACCAGCCAGACTCTCTAGAGAGTTTTTATTAGACTTTCTGATAGTTATTATCACTGCGATTGTTTGTCTAGCTCCCATCATCGACTGTGAAACTTCGACATGCGGCGTATGACGCAACGCTGGCAGAGCGTCGGGCGGAGTGTTGGGCTGGCGCTTATTGGTCAAGCAGGGAAAAAAACACCATATATTTTATAACTACTAGGTCATCCCACATTTTGCAATGTTAGTTAGGCCTCTGTGACCTTGAATTTCTTAAAAGGCAGATGCTTTTGAGTAGCTGAACAGCTGTTGCCTTCTCACAGAGGGATCTGTTCCATTCTGTTTGTTTTGAAGTCTGATCAACATACCATCCTTTCAAGCATCTTCGTCTAGTTACAAGTACAGTAATCTCTCAGTACGGAAGTAGTTGGGTTTACAGGTTTTTGGTTTTGTAATCGAAGGCTTCCACCATTGTTGTAATGTTGCATAAAATGTACTGGGTTGTTACCCGGTGTCGTTTTTTGGTGTATGACCAACGTTTCGGGATCACTTGTTTGTCCCATCTTCAGGGTCTTGAGGAAAAGGACGCTGGGTAACAACCCAGAAGATTTTATGCAACAAGTTTTTGGTTATACAACGTGCAGAAATTAATAGCTGTTTTTCACTTTGTAAGCCAATTTCTGTATGAGCTCCTTACTATGACAGAGTGATTGTTCTTCGCAGTGCCTGAGCTGTTGGTTCGTGAGTCTTCTTGAATGCACAGAACATTGTGGCATCCCAGAGCAATGTGCACAGAAGGAGCGTCATAGCAGCATCTCATTGTTCTTGTAGCTTTGTTATGACGTTTGTTGTTTGTGGTGTTCTTTGTGCACTGATTAAATATTCAGCAGTTTCATGTATCATATTTACAGTAAGGATGGTACATAATTTTTATGCATTTTTGACACAACCTTAATGATGTGACTGTGCATATGTTGATCGCTACGAATATCATTTGAATACAGTCATTCATTCTGTAGTCTGTCTAATGACAGGTCCGTAGCCTCTTCTAAAGTGAGTTCTCCACATGGTGCGATCTAGTGCTTCCTCTTTCAAGTTCCAGTATCTTCTCTTTTCCTTAAGGTCATCCAGTAGCTGCTTACGTCTTCTCCCTTGTCTTCCCGTCATTTCTCTCCTTCCTTCTAACTTTCCTTCAATCACCTGTTTCAGAAGGCAATTTCTACGCAAGATGTGACCAATCCAATTAGCCTTTCTTCTTTTTATTGTATGTACGATATTCCTCTCCTCCTTGACTCTGTGTAATACTTCTTCATTTCTCACATGATCGGTCCAACTGATCTTCGTAAGTGACAATAATGTGGGAAGTATAAGGCAAAGTCAAAAGGTAAAGTGAATTTATTAATTACTCTGTGTACAACAGTCTGTGACAAATGCAGAGTGTATCATTTCTGAACATAATCACGTCCCTTTTTCTTCAATCCGTAGTGTCTAGCAGTTTACAAGCCTTCTGATCCCGTCTGTGAAGAAAGTTTTGCTTTGTGATTGAAGCCACATGTGCACCACGTCCTCAACTTCGTCACTGGCAAATCTTTGTCCACACGAGGCTTCTTTTATTGGTCCAAACATGTGATCATCTAATGGAGCTAGGTCCAGACTATATGTGGGGCATGGGAGAAATTCAAATTTCAGCTGCCTGATTCCTTCAACGGTAGCTGCTGCAGAATGCAGACATGCGTTATTGCAAGGCAAAAAAGCTCCTTGGACAGCAAACCTCTGTACTTTGTTGCAAATCTCCGACTTCAGCCTTGATTTCAATATTTCAATGTATGATGCAGCAGTAACAGTAGTGCCTTGTTGAACGTAAAGTTCTAGTACCAGCCCATTGCAGTCCCAAAACAAGAGCTGCATCACTTTACCTGCAGAGGCCTGGGATTTGGATTTTTTTTCTGATTCTTATTCTTCTTCAGAGATGCGGGGTGTTTCCACTCCATACTCCGTTGTTTAGAACACGGTTTCTAAGGATGGACCCATATTTCTTTACCCGTGACAATTCATTGTAACAGGTCCTCTCCTTCTTGGCTCTGTGTCTGCAAGAAACCCTCAGATATCCATAAATGAGTTTGTGTTACTACGTTAGCTGTCGTGGTACCATCTTACACAGACTTTGTGATAGCCGAGGTCATGGTGGACAATGGAAAATTCTGAGCCGTACCTAATGCCCACAGTTAATGCAATTTCACTTACAGTAATCTGTCTGTTTTCTTTAATCAGTGTATCCACTTCAGCACGGTGGTCATCTGTTCATGATGTCAAAGGCTGGTCTGATGACTCTTCATTATCAAGAGTTGTGCTCCCACATTAAATCTGTCCTCCCATTCGTTTTTCTGTGCCATGCTGTGTTCGCCATATTGCACTAACATTCTCATATAAATGTCAGATGTTTTCACAACTTCTGACCACAAAAAAATGGATCACAGCTCGCTCTTCTACAGCAGTGAAGTTTGAAAGTGGTGCTGCCATACTTAAAGGAGATTTGTAAACAAACACAACACTAACTGAACCTGACACTGACTCGTCATGACAATGCCCCGTGTGTAGTTATTGAGACAATCGCTAGGTTTTGCAGTACGTCAGTTACAGCGCCTCTACACGCAAATTTACTTTACATTTTGATTCACCTTTGTAAAATGGAGGTAAAAGTAAGGTGAAGGGGGAGTGGAGGGAACATTATGTCATCTTCATGAGTTTTTAACTTGTGAGCAGTTTTTGAGGAATAATTATTTTACTCCTTTTTCCATGCAATGGCATTGTACTTATGTATAGAAATAGTGTTGGGGAAAAGTGTCGAGATACCAGCACCTTGCAGAGTTGAAACAATGTTGTCTGTGTGATGAAATGGTGATTGAAGTTTCTTTTATAAGATTATGATATATTCCAGATCGCCTGGTTGAAATACGCACAGTACTGGAAAAAATGCGTCCTATTGACCACAAATTGAAACATCAAATTGACAAACTGGTGAAGACTGCAGCTACAGGATCTGCAGGGGGGTCTGATCCAAGCAGCTTCTGTGCTCATCCAGAAAACATGATAAGTAAGGCGGAAGAATCCGAAGAAAGTGAATCGGAAGGCGAGGATAATAATGCAGGCAGCAAAGAAGACAAGATAAAGAAGGGAGTCTACGTTCCGCCCAAACTTGCTGCTGTTCACTATAGTAAGTTTTGTACAGTTTGTCTATGTGCATGAGGCCAGTCAAAAAAATAAGCTTACAGTGCATTTATTTTCGGTTCTCCATTTTCAGGTACAATAAGAACTGTTCACACACTGATATCCCACTACTTCTGCATGTAATCCCTGTCACATCTGAGGCATTTATCGCATAATGGGAAGAGCATTTATATTTCCCGGTTGGATAGAAGTCTATATCCTGTATTTTCAGCCATTGTATCAGAGCAGTTTCCACCTTGCAGTCATCTTTAAAATTTCTGGCTGCTGAGATTTTGCTTCATTCTTGCGAGCTGGACGGTCCGGGATCGAATCCCTGTGGAGGCGAAGATTTTCAGCACCCGTCCAGACAGGCCCTGGGGCCTACCCAGCCTCCTGTACGATGGGTACCGGGTAATTCTGGGGGTAAAGCGGCGGGGCGTGGCGACCACCCCCCATCTAGCCCGAGGTTAAAGAAAGAGTAGAGCTGATACCTGTACTCCCCCTCTGGGCCTTCATGGCCTGTTCTAGGGTGAACTTTACCTTTACCTTGGAAACAGATGATTATTGCTTGGCAATGAATTCCCCTGATTATAATCACATCCATTGTAGTGTCTTAGGAAATTTTATGCCATGTAAACATTTTTTGTGACCGATTTCTTAGTGACCTACTTGACCTGCTTCTTGGTATTGTATCAGAAATTATTTTAGCTGTAGGCATGTTTGAGCTTAACACGTTCGTACCCAGACATATGAAACTATAGCCTGGCAGTGCATGCAGCTGTAGAATGTGTATTGTGGAGTGTGACAAGGTGTAACTGGACATCATTGTATTTTGCTCTGTATTCAGGAGGTCCTAGGTTCAGATTTTGGCCCAGCTGTAGACTGTCGTGACGGAAGTGCTTTGTGGCTCTCCACAGTCCATCTGTACATGACAGGATTGTACCTACAATCAGTCCCTGCTCACATCCGTCCACATGCTTTCCAATGTATAAACCGAAACTGCTGACAGCAGTGTTAAATAAACTGTATATAATTGTGTCTCTGGAAATTTCAGTGATTCAGGTTTTTAAAGAAAACCAGTGTAATTTATCATATCAGGAAATCAAAAAGGAATTTCCTGTCTGTCTATCTATCTATTAGTTTGCCAGTGGTCCACCAGTTACTGCTTCTCAGTCGCTTTTCACCATAGTTGCCAGTTTTATTGCGTCGTCAGATGTTAAATTCTTGTTTCATCGCCCTTTTCACTTCCTTTTCCCGCTTTACTTCAGGTTGTCCTCATTGTCGTCTTCCTCCTGGTGACCATGTCATTATTCGCCTAGGTCTCCTGTGATATACGCTGTCACTGGGTTAGTTTTTCTGATGTTGTGAAGGACTGTAGCGGTGCAACACAGGGCTATGTCCCAGGCGTTGTGTACTGTAATGCTTCCATGACAGCTGGCGTGTTCATAGAGACAATAAAATTACTCCTGTATTTACCAAACTATGTGACATCACAAGTTAAGATACTGCAGTCTTACCACTTTCACTGCCAAAGTCGACCACGGTCGATTTAAGTATTTACGTTTTAATGTACCAGCATCGACTTTAGTCGATCTAAAATTTACTTCCTCTTTTGCCTTAAATAGGCCCACGCACACAATAAGCTCTTTCAGGAAACAATTTCACATCTTTATTAATCCCGAGCTGACAACTAGAAAAAATATATGCATTTTATATATGTTGTATATAATTATATTCTTATAATTTATAAGACGACACACTAGTTGTTAACATTCAATAAATCCTTGGCAATTTAACACCCTCGGGGTTTTAAATACCCGGCAGTGAAAGTGTTAATAATCACTGTCCTGTGTCTTTGTTGGTTGTGTCCTGTTAGGACTAGGAAAGTTTAACCTTTACCTGTATGACATTCAGATGGTGATGAAAGTTGGGCAGACAAGCAGCAGCGTGTGATGGAACGTGCCAGAAAAAGAGCCTTAGGCAGCTCAGTGATGCAGGAACTGCAGGAAGAATACTTTGATCGCCCGTCTGAAGTATCGCATCGTGATGCCACCAAGGCCACTCTGGTCCAGCAGCTTCGCCACAAAGAGGAGTAAGTGACAGGACTTTGAAAACCTGCACACACTTAAGCATGACTAGACGTATAAAATATGATTGAGAAGTGGTGCATGTATGTAGTTATGTCAGCCTTCCACATCACCAGCACTGACACTCTCAAATCAGTTTGTGTCACAAATTTTCATTCTGTAATAAAGTATGGAATAATTTTGGGGAGTAATTCATCTAACAGTGAAAAGATACTTACTTTACAAAAGGAAATTTTTAGAAGTATGGTTGGTGCCAAACCTAGAACTCTATGTAGAAGTTTATTTAAGAGATCAGAGAGCTTACTTGTTCCATGCCAATGTACGTATAGTTTCATTAATGAACTTCATTGTAAATAACCAAGAAAATTTTCAAACAAATGCATCTGTACTCAGTATTAATACAAGAAATAAGCACCATCTTCATAGACAAAATACCAACATTTTGGGTTTCATAAAAGTGCTGACTGTGCTGGCATTAAAATTTTAAACAGTTTACCACTTAGTCTCGCAAGTCGTAGGAATGAAAACACAATTTAACCTTTAAAGTACGGGAGATTTAAATCCCAAAGTAACAGCTGACGGCCAGAGTTGTTTTCGCTTTAAATGCCCATTTTCGCACGTGCTGATATCCTTGTATTTCATGCATTTTTAAAGTTAAAAACTTCAAATAAAAAGTACACGCTTAAGAATGAATCCATCTCCCTGTTACGCAAGTTTCAAGAAAGTCCACCTATTTTTACGCAGTTTAGTTGAAGGTCATTTTTTATTTTGTTCATTTTTCACTTTAAGCTTCATTTTCTAGAGTTATTCTTTTCAAATATCTCTTGCTGTAAGTGGAGACACTGTGCTATAAAATATGGAGCTGACTGTACATGTCATCATATTTCCTGAGACGCTGTTTAGGTTTCATTCTTATAATGCGTTTAGTTTTCGTGGTAGTGCTGGCTTATCTGGGTGCTGAGCTTATATGCAATCAGTCGGAGAAGAAAGGAATGCATACAGGCGTTCATTGCTCTGGTTAGTGCAGTATGGGACAAGAGGCAAATGTCCTTCATTCTGCTGTAAGAATTTCTTTGTGACTGTTTTGAGTTTTAGGTTTGTGCTTTTATGTCTATCTTCAACTCAACACGTCAGTCCACTGCCTGTCGTAGCGATAACATGCGATAAGCCAGGCAGTGCAGACGCTTGAATCACGATCAGAGAAATCGGACACTGGCTTATGCAGTGTAAGAGAATTTGGTGACGTGTGTTCCGCCAAAAACAAAAAAAAAAAAAGAACGAAAGTCAAGTGCCGAGAATGCAACACGGTTGTGTGCTACCCCTTGTTTCGAGGTATATCACACCTAACTGCATTTCTGAGGTGCAACTGACAGTAACGTGGAAAGGCAGAACACACAAATCTAAGTAAACATTACTACTGTAATTACTGAACTGATGTTTTTCAGTAGCATTTTATTGATGAAATGTGATGGGGAAAGCAAAAAGGGACCTCTTGTCGGGAGAGTAAAATTTTCAGTACAGGCCAAAAAAGCATGTTAGGTCAAAAATCATCATTTTCTGTTTTTTACACTTTTAAATTATTCATTATGTTCTCTAGTCGATATTCCGGTCCTAAACGCGGTTCTAATACGAAATAACACAAAAAAAATCGATTAAACAAGGTGATGTCAGGCCTGAGAAAAGGGACCTGATGTCGTTATGGAGAAATAACATGGGTTTCGACATCAGGTCCCTTTTCTAAAACTCATAAGTAAAGTGCGTAGTGCTTCAGAAAATGGCTTAAACTGAATTCTAGCGGTGTTTTGAGTAACTAAATGGAGTTTGACCTAAGAGAAGAACGTTTCCTGATTAAAAGCATACCCTTCCCGACAATAGGGCCCCTTTCGTAGTGAAAAAATTTGACAAACTTTGCCCACAATGACCTTCAATTTGTTTCTTTGAATTTTATCTTTATTTTATCACATTACGTATCAAAATTAATGCTGAAATTAACAATAGTTATAACAATATTAAAGTCATGAACAAGACTATCAAAAAATCATATTTGATACGGCTGGAACAACTGCGTAGACGATAACAGCTGCCGCTTATGAAACAGCTGACAGACAGACAGCTGATCAAAACAACGACGCATGTATTGCTGTTGACATTGTTATTATTGTTTAGTTTGTGTCCTTTGTGTTTGCTTGGTTAGTGTTTTCTCTTGAGTTTACAATGGACGAAGATCGAATTTTGAAAAGTTTTAAACAGTGATTTTGGTGTGACTAATATAAGTGATGAAGACTATCACGTTTATGAAGATTATTTCACTGATAGAAGGTTGAGTGATGAATCAAGCGATGAAGAAGCTGAATCTCAAGAGGAAGGTGACCCTATTAACCTATCAGAACTGTCAATATTTGACGATGAAAACTTGGGTGCCTATGATAATATTAATATTGATGATGCAATTATTGCAATAGAACAAAATGAAACCGAGGTAGTAGTAGATGAAAATGATGCTGGAGAAGCCTTAGTAATAGATCATGAGTTTAATGATGTTAACGGCCCTTTTGACCACCAAACAGACCGTAATGAAGTTTTACGATTTTTGGAAAATGGTTGTGGATGTAAAGAGAAATGCTGTAACCAGTTTAATGCTGAGGATTTTGTAGCCATGCTGCAAGAGTGTGCCGAGCTAGATTATTATGATTGTCATGTTAATAAATTGGATCAGATTATTTTGGGTCAACTTCGCTGTTTAACATTAAGTTCTGATACAACAGTACGTACACACAAAATACAAACAGAGAGAAAACAAGCAAGAACAAAATTTTTACTTAAAGGCCTCCCAGTTTGTAAAAACACATTTTTATTTGCTCACCAAATTAAAACTAAAAGATTTAAACGTTTAACAAAAATGTACAATAGTACTGGATTAATTGCTAAAGAGCATGGTAACTCTGGTAAAAGTGCTAAAAATGTTACAAGTTTTTCCAGCGTACAGAATGTTGTTAGATTTTTGAATAATTATGCAGAACAGCATGCTATCATTTTGCCAGGTAAAGTTAGCACTGTTTATAATGCCAACGTTCAACTACTGCCTTCTAGTGATATCAGAATTGAAGTTCATGATATATATAAAAATAGTTTCACAAATGAAATGCCTGGAAAACCTGTATCTACAAAAGTTTTCACTAACATTTGGAGACATTGCTGCCCAGAAATTGTTGTCATGAAACCACGGTCTGACTTGTGTGCACTCTGCAAAAAGTATTACACATCTGGAGCCAAACTGGCATTAGCATCGGAGGATGAGAAAATGGCCAACATGCTTAAAATAAGATCACACCTGGAACTTGTTGCAAAAGAGAGGAAATATTACCGTGATATTGTCAAGGAAAGTAAGAAGACCTTTGCCGATAAAGAACCATGTGAGCCCAATTCCTCAAGTCTCAAAACTAGTGTGCATTACAGATTTGATATGGCACAGCAGGTTCACATTCCAAGCAATCCTTTACAGCCAGGTCCAATTTACTTCCTTGTTCCCTTTAAAATTGGAATTTTTGGTGTAATGTGCGAAACAGTCAATAAACAAGTAAACTATCTCATACCTGAAAGTGTCAGTACAACAAAAGGATCCAACCTGATTGTAAGTCTTTTCCATCATCATTTAGAAAACTACAGTTTTGGAGAAGAAACCATGTTCATTCATGCAGATAATTGTGTGGGACAAAACAAAAACAACATTGTACTGGCTTATCTTGCTTGGAGAATTAGCACAAACAAAAATAAGAAGATTGTTTTGTCCTTCTTGCCAGTAGGCCATACCAAGTTCTCTTGTGATTGGGCCTTTGGCCTCTTAAAGAAGAAATTTAGGATCACTCATGTCTCTTCTGTTCAAGAATTTGCTGAGTGCATTGATAATTCAACACCTACATCAAAGGTGAACACCGCTGTAGCGGTAGGCAACGAAAAAGGAGATGTCTTCGTAAACGTATACAATTGGCTTCAATTTTTCAAAGACAGCAAAGCCAATAAAGTGAAACATATTACATCTTACAATCACTTTGAGTTTTGTGAGGAATTCAAAGGGAAAGTGCACTGCAAGACTGATACTGATGGGAATGAGTTTGTGCATAGAATTTTCCCAGACGAGAGTGCACCTGTGGGATTCCCTGAAGTAGTAATTCCTACGGGGATGACAAGAGAACGTAAGGAATACCTGTACAAACACATTAGACCTTACTGCAAGGAAGAACTCAAGGATGTTGTGTGCCCATCCATAGAAACACTCGAAGATGAAACCGTTCATGAAGAGGATGAGGAAGCTATCCCAGCCCTAGAGCCTCCAGCAAAGAAGAGAAAACGCTCCAAAAGAAGATTAACCTCAAGTTAAAGGACTTGACCTAACAGGTGTTAATTTTTTTCATGTAACAATTAGTATTTTTTTAAAAGGTAACATTCCAAGGATCAATTTAACATAAGTTTTATTTCTTAAACATGTAAAATAAAGAAGTTCTGTGTTATTTAACTTTAAAATGCGTTTTTCTCAAAAATCCCTGTTTCCTCTTAAAAAGTTTAAACATTCATAACTTGGTCATTTTTCACAGTATAAACCTAAATTTTGTATCAAATTGTTCAGAATTTAGTACTAAATTTGAAAATACCAAAAACTCGAATTCGAAAAATCCCGACAAGAGGTCCCTTTTTGCTTTCCGCATCACAAATAATGGGGGTGAAGGGGGTGTGGATTTTACAGAAGGGGCTGTATGAAGGAACAGAGACTTGTTGGAAGGTCCTTTAAGTGTGTGTATTTGCTTCACTTTGCCAATATGAGGAACAATAAGTACTACTGCCTGGCGACATCTGTCAATAATTCGTGACTGCTAGAAAAATTGTAAGTTTGTTAGTAAAAAAAATTCAACCTCATTAGTGATAATTTTAACCAGAATTAAATTTTATACAATTGTTTATGCCTATACAGGCCTTTTAGACAAATATTGTGAAAAAGAGACGTGTAATTATAGATGAAAAAAATTTTAAAAACGACATGACGTTGTGGGGCAGTGTTTTCCCGTTTGGCCATTGAGGGCATTTAAATTCCTGGGACAATGTTTTCCCAGTCGGCCGTAAAGGGTTAAAGTAGCATTAAGAAGATACTTAAATACACACACCTTTTACTCTGGAGTTTTTTATGTTTAAGAATGATTTATGATACTGTATGTGAGATGTGTATAGAATTATTTTGTATTGTACTACGTCTGTACATTTTGCATGTTTCTACAGATACGAGGAGACATATTTTGCATGTTTCTATGGATACGAGGAGACATATTCTGCATGTTTGTACAGATATGAGGAGACATATTTTGCATGTTTCTATGGATACGAGGAGACATATTTTGCATGTTTGTTCAGATACGAGGAGACGTATTTCACACGACTCCCAGCAACAAAACAGGAGCGCCACAGGGATCGCAAAATGACCACGCTTGGTACCTTAGGGGATGAGCTTACCCGCTTCGGCGATCTTCGTGCTCTTGAAGGAGGTGCAGGTGCATCAGGATCTTCAGGGAGTACAAAGAAAAGAAAGCATTTTAAAGGAAAGAAGGGTAAGTGCTGCCATTATTAAGGAGTTCACAGTGTGTGGGGTGTAATACATAAGTGGATAAGTTAATTGTTAAACAGATCAACATTGAACATCACAATTTTCTGCACTTCCAGCTGTCAAGAAGAAGAGATTCCACTGAGCACTGAGTCATGTGATTACATCACCTTTAACAGCTGCTGCATTTCATCTGGACCTGTGTCCAAATCATTTAACGTCTATGTGCAGTTCAGGATGGAAGATAAGGAAGATATGTGGTGAATAGTAATCAGTCAGAAGTCATGTTGAAAAGTGGGACCATTCCAGAGGATTGCCAGAACCGTGTTGCATTTAATTCTGTTCGTAATATTTATTACATTTCATGCGACATATCGGCAGTTTTGCTTCCTTTATAATTTGGGGAATCTCGTTGAATTATTTAAGTTTATAATGACAGTAGGATACTTGGGTAAATAGGATCTGGCAGTCCTCTTTTATTATAACCCATTTCTAATGATTCCTGCGTACTTAAATTTACTGTGTACCGAATTCTTTCATTTCATGTTTGTAAGATAGTTGGGGGGGGAATAACAGTCCTTATGCCTGGAAAGAATTTGCCTTATAATTCTGCAGCTAAATTTCTTACTTCGAAAATAAAATCCAGCCGTAGAGCTCTGCAATGTCTGGTGTGATTTAAATCATATCTTAAGATTCACTTGGAGCTATGCCACTTCCAGATGCATTATTCATAAAGTTCACGTGAAGAATCGGTATTGCACTAATACGCTGGTATACGTTTGTATGTCGGGACAAATTTGTTCTGTTGTTGTTTCTTTGTTAAGCATACTACCTGCGTTCACAGTTTACATACTGTATGTGTGAAATTTGATCATTATGTTTACCTGTCAGAAATGGACTGGAAAATAATGTGCAATAAAAGACTCTTTGCGTCCTGGACTCCGTGTTCATAATGAAATTTAAAAAATTTACAGTGGAAAGAAAATACTTTCATAATATACATTTACTTAAACAGTTACATAACATAATTGTGCCAGTAATAATGTTCTGATCAATTATTTGGGAATACTTAATTACTACGCAACAGGTCACTTTAATATTATAGGATTTTCTCTAAACCCCTGCATGTTCGAAATGTACGTACGCTGTAGCGCAGTGGGTAATAAAACAGACCTGTCGTCACTGGCATCACATACAGCGTGCAACTGTGCACATGTGTAAGTTGGGTGACTTTCCTGTCACTTGGTTCCATGTTGTGACTCCATTCACAAACCAAGCATTTTATATACTTGGATGTTTTTAAAAATACAGAGCTCACAGATAACAGAATTTATAAAAAAACAGATGAAACTGGAAAGAATGTGTTGACAGGATTAGCCCAGACAGGATTGCAAAACATATCTTAAAATATTGATGAAAAAGGAAAGAGGTTTGGGAAGGCATTTGATTTATGGGTTTTTTTTTTTTTTAATATATATATATATATTATTTAATATATATATGTGTGACAGGTCTTAGTATGCCTAGTCTTGGAAATGATCATAGTAACCATAGATGATGTATAATTTGTTCCTGGCACAAAATCAGGATGCCGATGATTATGATGATGATGATGAGGAGAAGGGTAAGTCAGTATAAGATCTTGCATGATCAACAAATTAAAGAAAAATGACATACAACAGAAAATCTGGACTGTTTTTCTGACATTGGGGGTTCGACAATGGGATGGCTGAATGAAATGTTATTTTGTTCCTTCTTTACAAAATAAAATACTTTTTTTGAGATGCAGAATTTATATAAGCATTCCTTGAAGGTGGAATATTCTTTCCAGGCAGGTTCTGAAATAACCTTGTCTTGCTGGAGTCACTTTAAATGTAAATAAGTGACATTTTTGTGGTATTATCGTTGATATCCGTTGTTTGGCCGTCGTAATTTCGCTGTTATGTGTTGGGGGTTGGGACAAGAGCTGAAACTACTGAACTGTTGCATCATTGTTACATCAGTGTCGGCGAGTGACACGAACCATAGGCCTGTATAGCATATATCCATACATACATTGCAATTATGTATTTTTGATAGCCAGTAGACAACATTATTCTTGAGATTGTTGGAGGAATTTTGCTGCATTGACAGTTACTTGTGTTGTATCAGTAATGTTTGTGAACTTTACAATTGATGAAGCGGGCAGTAACTTTAGGTGTGCGCTCAAAAGAAATAGCTTCTTCGTCAGTTTTGTGTACACTGAATATACGTGCCTGCTGTCATAGCAGTAGAAGTACCCGTTGTTTGTCGGACTTTCCTGGTCGGTCAGTATCTCGGTGTACTAGCTGAAGTGTTAAAAGAAGGACCAACACTCAAGAAATTAACGTTTACTCGCGTAAAGAAAAACTGTAAATGAGGATTCAAATCGCATCCAGAAAGCTGGGATAGTGTAGTCTGTGTAGTGAATAGGCTCTGGATTGGACGAACTAGGGTTCATTTCCTGGCAGGACAACACATTTTTGTCTTCGTAACATCAAGATCAAGTGTGGTGCCCACCCAGCCTCTTGAGTGGGTATCAGCGGCTCTTTACCCAGAGGTAATGTAGCCAGGTTGTGAAGCTGACCATTCACCCCATCTAGTGCTGAGGTTAACAATAAGTGGAGCTGTACCTCTGGGGTAAGAGTACAGAGTAAATTTTGTATATAAAATCGTATTCCGACAAATGTACACTGTTTATTATCTGTTATTTAATACAATTTATATTAAAAATAGTCCAACTTGTTTTGAACCATGTCACAGTTCATCCTCAGGGACTCAATTATTTATTACACCAGCTATCTATGTATGGTACTCATTAAAATACAGTATATAAGTTGGTTTGATAAAATTCCGCTGTGTTGAGTTTTGGGGTTAACGGCATCGGGGTTTTACTGTATCATGAAACTAGACATGGTCTTGTTGTATGGTGGAGTGACAGTTTCATGGACTAACAGACAGACACACACCATCATGACTCCATGGAAATTGGCCTTATGATGTCACACAACCCAAGCTCTGTTATAACCATTGCACATATTCATGCCTCTGCATAACTGTGGTTTCTTTCCATACAGCAAGTTTGTTGTGACACTGAAACCCTGTTTTTGGCATTTAACTCGCACATCATTTCAGTGTACACGTGTCGCAGTTGTAAGGGGCTAATTCTTTTGTGCCAGCAGTTGTTGCTTTGTTACTTCCCATTCATTTCTTGTAGATTTTTTAGCCTGCCCACTAGCAGTTAATTCAGGGTTGAGTTCTTTGATTCATTGTTTCATGTTGTTGTTTGAAGGCAAGGCGAACTGATTTTTGTAGTACGTGACCATAAAGTTGTATTGATGTGTCGTCAGGGTCCCATAAACTGACAATATTCATCAATCGTGGTGGCAGATTCACTGCCGTGTGTTACTACCTCATTCTGACAGACACAGTTTTTGTAGATATGCATTAACCATGACAAGGGAAGTGAACACTAACACTTGTCTGCCACCTTCTGTTATAATTCTTTTTAATGAAATGTATAATTATATAATAGCTTTTATTTTAACCAACACATGTACTACAATTGTCGTGTTTTTTACACCCCTACATATGTTTCGACTACTTATTAGTCATCATCAGGGGGATCAAAGTATATAAACACAGACTACACATCACTATAATAGTTGGTTCACATTCAATGTTAAAATAAGATGAACTATGTTCACTGTAAAAACATGTAGCATTTTTGCTTCAGTGGTTAAAATATATGTGCGTTTGTTTTCCTTTTTGGATTAAAACGTTTAAAATTTATTTAAAGTTATTGGCAGCTGGTCTTGTTTCCTTCTCAAATGGCTGGTGAATTTATCTGCAGAGATATAGTACTGAAATTAGTTATAAATTATATTAAAATTAACTGTTTTAGGCTGATTAATATTTTTGTGACATACCTGTGGCGTGTTGTTGTGCCGTGAACATAGTTCATCTTATTTTAACATTGAATGTGAACCAACTATTATGCGTGTTGTTGTGCCATGAACATAGTTCATCTTATTTTAACATTGAATGTGAAACCAACTATTATAGTGGATGTGTAGTCTGTGTTTATATACTTTGATCCCCCTGATGATGACTAATAAGTAGTCGAAACATATGTAGGGGTATATATATGACGACAAAGGTGTAGTGCATATGTTGGTTGAAATAAAAGCTATTATATAAGACAGAATGCACGGTGAATATAATGTGAAATTTGTATAATTATGTGTTAGGATATCTATTAGATGTTGGTGGTTGGGACATCTGTTGTTGGAAAATGTTAACGGTACGATATTTATCTTAACAATACGAGCTTGAATCATTACATTTACTATACCGTGGTGCTGAGCTTATGAAACTCTTGGGCATTATTATGACAGTTGACTGCTTCCAGAGTGAAATCTGGTGGGTCAGGTGCAAGCGATTGTGATAAATGAACCTCCTACGATTCCTACTCGTGTTGAACTGAATGTACGTATTCAGGCTGCCTCTGTTCTACTGTGATTAACTTGCTACAAGATATGAGAAGTATTCCTATATTATTATCATGCTACATATTACATTATACAACTCACTAGTTACATTACAGAAAGGGATATACAGAATTATGATTTGTACATCAGTGGCTTAACTGTGGATTTAGTCCTTGTCATTATGTGTGTTTGGTAGATGTTATAATATTGTTGCTCAAAATGTTATCTGGTATGAGTTACGTGCTAGCATTAGATAATGTCGTGTTTGATGTCCAGGTATATGCTGGGATAAAACTGTTGGCCGACGGAGATGGCGTCTGATTCCAGAATATCAAAACTGTGTAGTTGTATGTCCTCAGCAAGACAAGGTGGGAAGTTGTGGTAAAAGTTGGGTTTCTAAACTGTATTCTTTGGAATTTGCGTTCTCACAACATTTTTTTAGGATTCATGTTTTTTTGGGGGTATGACACTGCGTCATTGCGCGAGTGGTTCCTGATGTTCTGAAGGAATGCAGTGATGCACATCCCCAATTGGCTCACCACCTTCCAAGCCAGCCACGAACTGGTAACTCGACCTTGCAGATGAAGGCATTACATACATTTGAAATGTCAGGAACCACTCGCCCAATGAGACAGCATCATCTGCCACAGACTCGAACCCTCACATACCATTTACTTTGTTGGGAACAAGAGTGTCTAGTTCCCTACACCCCAAGTGTTACCACACTTCTTAGTTGTGCTATGGTGTGTTGTGTAGTGCAGCCTGTAGTACCTGTATTTGCGTATGAATGCTGCAGTCGACTTCAGGAGTAGTAATCTTTGATGTTTGATGCGTAGTTTCTCTTGACTACATGAAGTACTGGGTTCAGAACATTTTTATCACACTTTCTTCAGTGATAGCGTGACTGTGGGGTATGAAAATGATATTAACCAAAGATTGAACACCAAAAAAAAAAAAAAAAAAAAAGGAGATGAAAGCCATCGTCTGTATCGAGTGATCTTTGTATAAAGTTCGAGTAAAGGCGATATGCCTTCCCTGAAACATATGCAGCCAAGACAAACTGCACAAAATTGAGTGATGTCTCTTGTCTGGATAGAGGTCAGCCGTGCGAGTTCATTTTGTTTGTAATGTTTTTTGTCACCTCATTAGATGAACCATTTAATATAAACAAAGTAATGTCAGATGTGTGTTTTTTGCCTTCTTCCTTTCCAGCCTTTTCATTCCCTTTACCCCAGATTTAGTTGTACATTGATCCTTGTTCATATCCAGGTTTCGTGAAAATCCATCACTTCATTCAAAGGTTCATGGGTAAGCGGATGGACACAGTCTACCATAAACCTATATTTCCTTATGAAATAAGTAGGTTAATAAAATGATGTGATTATGTTTTGATAGTTCACAAAGGGATATGCCTTTAGTGCGATGAAGAAGAAAACTGGGATGAATGTTAACGGATACCCCAAAACAAACGTAAGTATCTACATCTATGAAAAAAATTTATTTACAACTGTGAATAATATAATAATAATAATAATAATGCCGTTCTTTGTTGCTGGTATTTTGTGTTTCAGTTATGAAGAGTGTTTGCATACTAATGAATTCCCAGTTCTGCTCTAGATTTTCCTGTCATCTTTGGCATCTTTTTGTTTGTTGAATCTTCAAGCTCACGAGGTTTGTAGTAATGAGGTGCCACTTCAAGTAGCCATTTACTTTCAATCTCTGTCACCTGAAATCAGATCAAAATTCGTAAAGTGCTGCAGTAACGGTGAATATTGTATTGATTCTGTGCGAGATTTCAGGTTCTCACAGCAGTGTTGAAGATATAAGTCATCTGGGATGAGATACTGTGCCGTGTATCTCCTGATGTTTCGAAGGAATGTAGTGGTCCAAGAAGATTAAGGTGCTAACTTCTTACTGAATGTCGGGAAATATGTGGCCAGTGACACGGCGTCACATCCGAGGAGACTTGACATGCCACCTGTTTCAAACTAGTATGATGTCACATCTGTAAAACATGGCTATTTGTCTGACCATAAGATGAACCTCAGGTATACGACTGTCCTCTTCACAGTAGAAAATAATAAGTAAAAATCAATGCTATTACTTCACCATCATGAATTATGCAGGATTAGGCGTAACTGCTAGTACCTAAAACCCTCCAGGTGCAGCTGGGCCCAATATATATTTTTTTTGTGCCATCCAGGTTATCCTTGCCCCAACAATGTATGTCAGCTTTTGTTTTTTACATTTTGATGGTAAACGTGTTCAATGTATATATTTTACTGCAATATCAATACACACTGCTGTGAAAACTTAAAATCTGGATCTCAGTTATGCGGTAACGAGCTCACCTGACGCATGAACTCCTTGGTGGTAAACACAAGCTCATGGTATATCGACCATCGCGGTAGATCTTCAAACATACTGCTGTTAGGATGTATCATCACTGTCTGTTGATGTTTGGCTGTTTTGTATTGCCCACCTTTAGACAGTCTAGCCACATGATAGAAATACCCGGCAGTAATGGCCTGCAAGTACACAAGGTTACACAAAGTGTCCACATAGTGCTTTGTAACTGAGGTTCATTAATTTTACAGCTTAACAGTGGTTAAGTACATCTTGGAGAGTGATTTTTCTGTACAGATAATGGAAATTAATTTGTTCTCTGCAATCCATTTTCAAGACTTGTAGTCAAACAAGATAAAAAAGAACATAAGCCGCGTCCAGACTTGAGCATTCTGCCGCAACGTAACAGCGTAATGAAACGGATTCGCAAGTCTAGATGATGATGCTGTAACATTCGCTCTGTTCGGTTTGCTGCGCAGGCTGATCCACCCTGCTGTCGGTTTTCCAGCGCACATCAAAGGATGTTACGTTACGCCGCTCGAGCAAGTTCGGATGTGTTTCTGTGCTCTCTACGATCTTCGCGTCGAGCTGATACTGGCACTTATCCGCTGTTCTGTTTCAAAGTCAGTGTACGGGGCTACAGTGGAGTGGAAGCAAGAAAATACTTTGGGCTTTATTGTGTTTTATCAAAAAAGTCTGTTCTGTGGGATCCGAACCATCCCAAATATTATAACAAATTACACAAGCATCTTCCCACCAAGAGCAGTGAACAACTGGTGGATCACAGTGTGCAGCCCGTTCGCTGGAATGCGTGCCGTATTGTCCGAACCTACACCTTCGGGTCGAGCAGAACCCTGCGCTGTTACGTTACGCTGTTGCTCAAGTCTGGATGTGGCCTAAGAAAGGTATTTGAATGAAAGTAAACAGCATACACAGTGCAAGGTTGAGGTCCTCACAGCAGTGTTACTTAGGCTTCAGGTCTTCTGGGAGGTGACACTGTCATTGCATTAGTGCTTGCCAACATTTCAAAGGATCGTAGTGCCTTCAAGGCATCTGAAACCACTCACCTGACATGATATCACATCCCAGAAGACCTGACTGTTGATAATCAGTCAACAGCTACAGAAACAAGGACACTCAAAATGTGTTTGATTTGTGTAACACTTTCTGTATGAAGCAGAAAAAATATTCTGACAAGGCTGCAATATTTTAGGTGTAGCTAACCCTGTAATTACACACTCGGTACTGAACAAATAACCTGTTAGTGCGAGACTGGCAGATTTAATTCACAAAACTTCAACTGTATGTTGCCAAATCAGATGAGGACCAAGAAGCTGAATGTATGTGTGTTATTACATGTCGTTACGTATTACCTTTCTGATACCAACAGTGTCACCTGCTCCTGAAACCAAATCTATCTCAACACGTGCCATGAGCCCTGCCAACTGATCACGCACATCACGTGCACGTTTGAGAGAACGATGCTGCAAGAAATTTTCATAGCACCACTGTGTGGAGAAGTCGGAGTCAGCCCAGCGTGTGTAAACATTGAGCAACATCAGATGATCACCGCCTGGTGTAAAAAAGCCACGTCTTGCCGCATCAGCATGGATGATCTTATCCTTGGGTCTGTAGAAAATGGCGCCATTCACGGATAGCATCGCAGCTATAGTCAGAATCTCTTCTGAGCACTTATATCTGCAATCACAGAATGCCACAACTTATTCCAGTGTATTGTCTGTTCTTGCTCGGTTTGAACTTTTAGGAAGATTTTAAAAGCAACTTACCTGAAATTATAACTCCAACAAAATGCACATATAGCTAACAAATATATGATTATATTATCATATATATTCTTCTACGTGTTTCAGCTACGGTTAGCAATCCTCAGGGATGTAGGAGAGTATATATGGTAATATAATCATATATTTGTGAACCATATGTGATTTTGTTGGCATTATAACATTTTTAATGCATGGAATATGAATAATATTGCATGCAATTAATATCACATTCATTATATGTGGACAGTAGTACAGAGATACATTTAAAGCTGTACATTGTATTTGGTCATATATAGCATGTTTTGTGCACTTTTGTGACCAACAGCACATCTCTAACAGCTGGGGTGCATAAAATGTGTGAGGACTACAGTTGCAAGTACAGTTTTACACTTTATATTGAATTTAGGACAAATATGTCTATGTAATAGTGTGAGAAGAAAGTGTGATTTTCATTCTTTAATGCAAAATTTAAAAAGAAAATCTTCACAAACACCTGCTTGAAGATGTACTATATTCATATTTATTTAACCAAACAGTTGGGGGGGGGGGGGGGGTAAATATATGGTACACAGTTTTTCTTTATTTTCATATCTAAAGTTGGGGGTGCATAATTTATGCAAATAAATATGGTATATGTCAGTGCTGATCAAAACGTGATTACAAGAAATGATGGATGCATTCGGTCATAAAAGTGAATGACAGTTGCATTACATGTGTTCAAACTCATATAATTTTTATGTCTAGTGAGATATAATTTTTTGGTACAGTTTTTAGTGGATTCCTCTGCATGTACTAGGATTTTTATGTTTGTTGCAAATGAATGCGCTAGACACATCTGTTAACTGTATACATGTCGAGGTCTTACTTTTCTGAAGCAAGGATCATTTTTGCCATCATGGGATCAACAGGAAATTCAGCCATTCGACGGCCCAGTTTTGTTAGTTCTCCAAGATGATTGAGTGCCCCAAGTGCATATAACTGCTCCAAGGCCAATACCTGCCATGAAAGAATATGGATATAAGTACAGTGCTCTAAGGAAACAGAGCATTTACTTCATATTACCTTGTATCAAAATTATCTTTCATGTTCTCATCTGCAGAACTGACTTTAACCTCTCATCGGGGACATTTAAATGGCCTGCTGCAACACGATGAGTGGTCGTGCAAAATTTGAGATTGTCACATGTGACGACTGAAGTCATCTGGGATGTGACACTGTGTCAGCGAGCGAGTACTTCCAAATACTTCAGATCCCTCGAAATGTCAGGAAACACCCAGCAACACCACACCACACCCCAGAAGACTTGAATCTTCTTCTGCAGTGGCCATTAAAGTCAGCACTGTGGCTCCTTTAACCCTCCATTTTCTTACAAATCAACAGATAAAAACACAAAGACAGGCAACTGCCAAGTATGGACCAACATACAAGCCAAGGGTCTGATCTGACATTCCAACACAACAGATTAAGGATTTATTTGTACAATTAAGTAAAGTAAAGTTCACCCTAGAGCAGGCCATGAAGGCCCAGAGGGGGAGTAGAGGTATAGCTCTACTCTTTCTTTAACCTCAGCGCTAGATGAGGGTGGGTGGTCAACGCCATGCTCTGGCCGCTTTACCCCGGGAATGACCTGGTACCCATTGTACAGGAGGCTGGGTAGGCCCCAGGGCCGGTCTGGATGGGTGCTAAAAATCTCGCCCCCACCAGGATTCGATCCCTGGACCGTCCAGCTCGTAGCAAGTCGCTATACCGACTGAGCTATCACAGCCACTCCCCCCCCCAATGGCTCGACAGCCCCTTGGGGGCCTAGGCCGCCTCATTTTTCGAGGCTTCACGATCATACTCAGACACACCACACTCGGTAGGATCCTCTCGACGAGTGTCAGCCCGTCGCAGAGACCTCTACCTGACAACACACAACACTCACAACAGACAGACATCCATGCCGTAGGTGGGATTCAAACCCACAATCCCAGTAAGCGAGCGGCTGTAGGCCCACGCCTTAGACCGCGCAGCCACTGGGATCAGGCATTTGTATAATTAGTCATGTTAAATATAGATAGTCAAATTTTAAATCAACTGTTACTCTCTACAGTACTATAAGTATTTTAAAACTAATTAAATATAATGTCATGTCATATATTTGAACAATAAAACAATGACTACCCATCTTCCACAGTGTGATGCTGTAGTGTTTCAAAGGAAAATATTTGCTGCTTCAATCTTCAGGGTAGAAGAAAATTTCTCTGAATATTCCATCCTACACACTGCTGGCTATCAGATTTCACAGCATCACATAACAATTTTCTTACCAGTGTCTCATGCGGTGGAGGATCCAAAAAGTCGAAATGCACAAGGTCATTAATTCCAAGAGCCTTTAATGTGAGCACAGCATTTCCCAAATTAATGCGTTGAATCTCCGGTACTGTGTTGTCTTCTAATTCATGTTTGTATGCCCAGGCCGTATAAAGACGGAAACACTTGCCTGCAGCGACACGACCTGCCCGTCCTGCTCGTTGATTTGCAGAGGCCTGGAAATCAAAGTGCTTTGAAAGTTCAGCCCCACATTCATTAAAAAAATACAGAGACAGGAGCATGTGGCACTTCAGTCACATGACAGCTTCCCACAAGTGGTGCAAAAGGTGAGGTTTAAAATTCTTAATTGGTATTTTAATTTTGCAGCTGTATTCTATTTATTTATGGTGTAGTTAATGATGCTGTCAGTAGCTCGCACTGAAATAATAAAAGGAAAGGAGATACAAGGAAGTAGTCGTGGGAATTCTGAGGTTTTCTCAGTCGTGTAATGGATTCCAGTCAGGTCTTAATCACAATCTTGCACTGAATTCAACCACACATAAACAAACTGCATGTGGAAAAATTTCTAGTACTTAAATATTCTAATGTCTTAGGCAGAAAAACTTCACAAGTAGAAAATTCATAATGAAACAGCAGCTTATACGATCATTGTATGCACCGTTTTATAAAATGTCTGTCATACAAAACATGTTATGAAATGCATGCATAACAATTTGGGAACATTTGTTTAATGAATCTGAAAGTAGTAAGATTTACAGACAAATTATGATCGACGTACAGTACGTTTCATTTTCCTTTTATGACTTCTGTTTGGAACATATTTTCACTTCAGTAAATATTTCTAGTGCATTACACTGAAGATTCATACAGGAACACGTGGAGGTCTTCATGTAAACTGTCCATTCTCACTGTCTTACTTTAACAAAATTTGTTAAAAGATTTTAGTAAGACTCCCCAGTATCAAACTGCACAGAAATTCTTGTACCAGTTCTTGGGATGTTGTGTAAGAACAGCCATGCTGCAGCCAATAGGCACATTTGTGATAAAGTTCCATGTAAATCATTTTTTATACTGCAGCATGCGACACCGTGCAATCTGGTGGAAATGTACCCGACTTTTGGAGGAACATTTTGGTTTCATCTTCAAGGGTAATTGTTTTATTACTCTGCACAGTGTAAAAATAATTCTTTATTTTTAATTTATAGTCTATTTTATTTTGAATATAATACAAGATGTCACTGAATTTCAAAGCAGTTTGCCATACCTTGCTGATAGGCACTATTATAAGTGACTCCATGCCTGTACGGGAATTAAAATTGTTCTGCTTGCAAAATCCTGGATCTATCACGTAAATGATGTTATCAATGGTGAGAGAAGTCTCTGCAATATTAGTTGCCAGTACCACCTGAAAGAGATACCAAACATACAAACATCTGTGATTACAGGCAGCTGATGATCGCACAGTCACTAGTTCCCTCTGTCCAGTACATTACTGTTTCAGTGTACACTGCTGTCAGCTTCAAAGTAACCATTACTTTGCACAGGGAAGTAAAGGAAGGATGTATCACGGCAATGTCTGCCTTCTGGGATGTAAAGTTGTGTATTCTCAATAAGTAGGTTCCTCTGAAATGTAGTTACAGATTCACGATCCCTTAATCGAAACCCTTAGGCCAGACGTCTTTCAGAATCAGAATTTTCCAGATTTTAGAAAGGCAATATGGTGCATATATCGTATTATGCAACATCCCAGGCGGGGTCTGGGGCAGCACCCCATAATCAAACACATTAAACACATTACTATTTCTGCAGCGAAATGTATGAATATTCACACTAAGCGGGGTAAATAAAGACTACAAATAGGTTCACAGGTTTTTTATATACTGAGTGGTGCGGGTCAAAACTTTCGGTTTTCAGATTTCAGAATTGCAGATAAGGGACTGTGGACCTGTAACTAATCTACCCAAACTACATGGTGTCACATAATCTACCCAAACTACATGGTGTCACATAATCTACCCAAACTATATGGTGTCACATCCCAGAAAACTATAATCTTAGCAAAACATAGTTAAAATGCACTAACACTGGTTAAAAGGTCAAACTAACAGAGATTAAGCGATAAAAACTAACCCACTCCAAGGGGCAGAGCCCTTGGCAAGATTACAGCCATTCAGCTACACAAATACACCACCTTTTATGAAACCAGAAGATATCCATTACCATTTTCATAACAGCCTGCCACATGCCCCTATCTTGATTCAGTCCATATCCTCACACACTATTTCTAAGATCAATTTTAATATTATCCTATACCGAAGTGCTCGCTTCCTTTCCAGGTTTCTCAGTAAATTTTATATGTATCTGTTACCTTTCCCAGCATGCTACATGCCTTGCGCACCTACTTGCCTTAGTCACCCTAAGGTATTTGGAATTAAATTTAGTAAATAATTTAAATGCCATAGAGTGTCCCTCCACTTACATGGTCTTTATGTTTTATAACAAAAAAATTAAATAACAAAAAGTTCATACAAAATTATTTTAATGCGAAGTTCACACAAGCTGGGGGACACCTGTATGACCTAATGACCTTGTTTAATGCCTTACTTTTCTTGCATTTGGGGGAGTTGGCTGGAAATATACGGGCCTGCATGTCACTCGGCAAGTTGGAATAAACCGGCAGGATGACGAGCTCTCTTATCTTGGAGCCCAGACGGCGTGATCGTTCCTGCAGCAGCTCCTGGCAGGTCTCAATCTCTTCTTGACCAGTAAGAAAGACTAATATATCTCCTAGTGGCTGGGTTGCATGTATCTGAAGTATCGATACCACACAGGCATCAATATAGTCGGCTTCTGGAGCCTTTGTGTAGTAAATATCAACAGGGAAACGACGACCTGCAATAAAAAGTGCCGATAAAATCACAAGTTGTGATCCAACGAGTTGCGCTTTAGTAATTCGTATTTCAGGCAGTGGGCAGCTGGATGACCAGGGTCCATCAGCAGCAAAGGCAAACATATTTTTTCTTTCATCACTGCATCCAAAATTTTTGGGTTCACCCAGCCTCCTAGGCAGTTTGTACTGGCAGTTCTGTCCCAGCGGGAAACAGGCAGACCCAACCTACCTCTGGCTCAGAGGTTACAAATGTGTGAAGCTGTACCTCCATTCCTCAACACATCTTTGTGGCAGGTTGCCAAAGTTCAGACAGTTTCTATACTTAAGGCATGTTTCGTGGATAATTTCCCATATCCTGCTTGTCCATTCTGAGGTTGAACCACATGGATATTTTGTAGTTTAAATTTGTTATAATGCTGGTCAAAACAGTAACTGAATAGTGGTAAATCGGCCAGTTGATTTGCTGCACTTGTCAGTCTGCACACATCAACTATTCCCTACACGAGTCGATTTTAATTAAATCTGAAACACTGGAAATTCTTGAGAACCACTTGTCTTTTGGACTTTGTCCATCGTCTTTAATGTGAATATAAAATATAAAATTCACTACGTTTCGGAAGATGGCTCTTCTTCCGTCTTCAGGCGATGCCTACTCAGATGGGTCCTATTGATCAAGCTAGTCTCAATTACTCGTCCAGTGACTGAAACTAGCTTGATCAACAGGACCCATCTGAGTAGGCATCGCCTGAAGACGGAAGAAGAGCCATCTTCCGAAACGTAGTGAATTTTATATTTTATATTCACATTAAAGATGATGCACAAAGTCCAAAAGACAAGTGGTTCTCAATGTTATATACCGTCGTCAGAACCTTTTAGAAGTCACTGGAAATTCTTATCAATATGAAAACCAACAAGGAAGAAAATATAAACAAAGCCTAACACTGATGGCACAGTCATTCTGTTATTGCCTCTATACTTTCAGTTCATGAATGCTAAACGTCCAACATTCACTTATGAATAGTGTACAAGTAAAATGGACGCAGCAGGTAAGTACAGGCCACAAATATAGAATGTGATAGAAATCAGTACCATGGTCGAATTATGAGATGATACAGCATTGAGATCAAAAAGACTTGCAGAAAAACGGTACTGTGCACAAAATGTGTGTTTGACTCTTCACTACAACTTTTGTTTGAAACATTTATCCCTGCCAATTAATATTTAATGAATTATGCTGAAGATGTACACAGAAATGTGTGTGTGTGTGCATCCATTGTTATTTGACCAGGTTTAACCAAAACTTAAATCTGTTGTCAGATTTTAGTACAACGCCTCAATATAACATTTCATGAAAATTATTTAGGAATTTTCTTGTTGATGCATACAGATGGACAAGCAGGCACAGTGAAGCTACAGGATACTGCATACAGATGGACAAGCAGGCACAGTGAAGCTACAGGATACATTCTGGCACCTTTAAATTGCATATCCCTGGTAATATTGACTGCTGGTTTAATTCCTGAAAACCTGAATCTTCAACAACACTGCTGTGGGAACCTCAAATCTCACAATCTTGTATTTGGGTAAGTAAGGTACATTACATGCAAGAATATCTCACATACCTGGTATTCTAAATATAGGTGCTTCATCAAAGAAATCTGAAAATTTCTGTGCATCAAGCGTTGCACTCGAGATAAGAAGTTTAAGGTCAGGTCTGAATCTTGCAATATCCTTAACAAGGCCGAACAGAATATCCGTGTGCAGAGTCCTTTCATGAGCTTCGTCAATGATCATAACACTGCAAGAAACATGTGTAGTGAATAAGAAACTAATGAACTTACAATCTTACTTTGATGCATCACTCACTGTACGCATATGTGTAATCCTTCCATAAAAAATCAACACCTACACATGAATTATGGTGTACAACAAATTTACTGCTGGGTGAACCCCAAGTTGCATATCAGTTTGCTGATGTTTTGTGATGGAAGGCATCACGTAGAAGCATGGTAAATAAGCTGTAATATACATTTACTGTATTGTAAAGTTTTCTCCTCAGAAAACCCTCTAGAAATTGGTTGTATACGAAATTTCTAATTTGCATGTGTTGACTGTTTCTTAAAATATATAAATTTTAGAAGTAACCATACTGTTCAGTATTAGAATTACTATATACATTTTTCATTACTCTGGTCTGAAGGCAGCCAGCATGTCTCAGTATAGTGATTGGGCTATGGGCTGGATGACTGAAAATCAAGTTCTGATTTCTCATAAAGGAAGACTTTTATTTTTTTCTTCCCTACAGCGTCTAGGTCAGTTCTGGGGAATCACACAACATCTTATTCAGTGAGTAATGGACACTCTTTCCCCAGAGGTGTGAAGCTGACCACTCACCTCCACTCCCCCCACAATCTCTCCGAGGTGCAGGGCTTGATTAAGCGCAGACGTAACTTGACATGCACTCTAAACATCTCTGTTACTGTCTGCCTGTCTTCCTACATACCTGTATGACTGGAGGTCAGGCTCAGAAAGAAATTCTCTGTGGAGTGTACCATCAGTCATATATTTGATGACTGTCCGCTCCGAGGTACAGTCCTCAAATCTGATACTATAGCCGACCTGTGAAAAGAAATTATGAAAAATACATTTCAGATAATCAGTGACACACATATTCTCATCCTGTACATAGCTCATATCCAAGAAGAACACAGTCAGCCAACAGCATTTACAGGTAGTCCTCAATTTGCGCCGATTCAGAATAACGCCGATTTTGAAACCAGATCAAAAAGTGAAAAAAAAATATATTTTACTATTATTTATAACATTTTACAATTTTTCTCGTACTGCTTCTTATACTAAATCGTAATTCTTACATCGCTGATGTAAGAGGAAGAGGAGGAAAGAGAGGAAGAAGAACTTCCTCTACGTGAAATGAAGACAAGCGATCTCCAGCGCATCCTCTCAGACATAGATAAACTCACTGAAGAGCACTGCGAGATGGACCACGACTGGGAGAGGAGTGCTACAGCGAAGAGGAGCGTTATGGCATCCGTGAGGCCTTATCGTGAAATTTTGATAGAAAGAAAGAAGGAATCACGACAGTCCACACTGCAGGCTTTCTTTAAAAAATGTGATCCTCAACCAGGGACTTCGTCAGAGAACTAACGCTGCTTCATTACGCCATTGCCGGTTGTAAGTGTACAAAATATATTTTTTAAATCCCCTTTATTATATTTACGTTATTTCAGAGCTTTAAACGCAATGCCATTATATTACTCGTCGATGTTTGTGTGCCAGGAACGCATGTCATTGACTTCCTATTAATTTACATTATAAAATCGTTTCAATTTACGCCGATTCCGATTATGCCGGTTCATCCAAGAACGCATCCCCAGCGTAAATCGAGGTCTGCCTTTACTAGTGAAGATATATGTACAAGATTTTTGGTTGTCAAAGCAGTGCTGCTGAAGATTCAGATCTGCTGTGATGTGACACTGTGTTCCCGGTCTACTGGAGCATCACACTCCCTTCATCTTCAAAATTCTTCTTGGACTGCTCAACCCACTTCAAACTACTGTGCGTTGATTTCATTATGCTCTTTTATCACTTGTGCTGGTTGATGTTGATATCTTCTTTACTGTCAGATATTATAATTTTTGTGCTTTTGTCTTTGGGACCTGTTTTCATGTAGTTTTGATTTCAGTGGTTAGTTCTTGTAGCTTACTGTGTTGCAGTTTTGCTGTGGGCACACTCTGTCTGGTTACCGCTTGCACAGCTGTGTGTGCCTATGCCTACGCATTTTGCTGTAATAGTGCCATCTGCTTACCGGGATCTCAGCGTTCCCTCTACCAATCAATAAATCAAACACCACATGTGGAGTTGCGACATTTTGTTTGTTTACAATATTACCGTTATTGTATTGTCTGCACGATACTTTTCTAACACTGAACCCAAATCTTGCCCCTGCATGTTCTAGCAGCGCAAGCATAGGGCCATATTTGTGACCTGTTTCTAATGTGTGTCGTGTGTAACTGCATTTGTCTGTGTTATACTTCGTACCCCTTATATGTTCTTTATGTGGGCCGAGATAGCGTAGTCGGTATAGTGACTCGCTATGGGCTGGACGATCTGGGGATCGAATCCCGGTTGAGGCGAGAATTTTCGCAGCCGTCCAGACCGGCCTGGGGCCTACCCAGCCTCCTGTACAATGGGTAACAGGTCTTTTTCCCGGGGGTAAAGCGCCCGGGGTGTGGAGTTGACTACCCACCCCCATCTAGTTAAAGAAAGAGTAGAGGTATACCTCTACTCCCCCTTTAGGCCTTCATGGCCTTCTAGGGAGAACTTTACCTATACCTATATGTTCTTTATATCTTTCCTAAATATTCTGCTTGTCTGTCCTATATACCTACATGGTTGCACATGTTGTATGTATTTCATTGTATATCCATCAGTATTTTGGAACCTGTTGTGATGTTTTCTCTTAAATCCAGTTATCTGCCTGTGAATCTTGGGTGAAAACCAATCAGAATAATGCTACAAAACAGGGTGGAGTGCATGGCATGGGTCAACTATAGAGTCATCTACTTTCCAGCACATTCTGGTCTGGTCATGTGGTTCAGAATTAAACTCACCAGTGTTGGCCAAGTATTAAGTACAGTATGCAGAGGATGAATTCACAACTCTGACAAATGTGAAGACCAAAGGTTCCTAGTATTGTAAAAGTAAAGGTAATGACAGAAAACAAGTCGCATGAAGAAGCATCTAGGATTATTCCACACGGCATTACCTCATTACCAAGCTTAACTCCCATCTCCTGGGCAACACGAGCTGACACACTCATGGCTGCCACTCTACGTGGCTGTGTGCAACCAATCTTCTTCTCGTCACGTGTAAACCCAGCTTCATACAAGTACTGTGGAATCTGGGTCGTCTTCCCAGATCCTGTCTCGCCTTCTATGATCATGATCTATAAGAACAAGTTAAATAATAAAGGGTCACTGTCTTACCTGACAGCTGTCGGCTGCCACTTTGTTGGTCCATTTATCATATTAACTGCCCTCATGCACAGCACAGTAGCAGCAGGACGTGACAAACAATACGTGTCAGATAAAATAATGACCCTGCGGATACAAACACACAACTTGCTCATTAGTTTCCTGTTTCCCACTACAGACCTAGTAGAGATCACTCAAAATATTACAAAATTTAAGGCACCTGTCTTCTGGGACATGATGCCCAAATGATGGTAATCTACATGTCACCACCTTGGAGACCCTCAAATGTCACGCTGTAGAATTTACTCCATGCTCGCGCCAGTACATACAGCAGTCACCGCTGTTAAATTGATGTGCAGGCACTGCTATGGCGCTTCTGGATGCAACTCAGTCTCTCATTCCAAATCTTGGCTCTTTAATTACATGAGTGAACTTCTAATTTCCCAGTTTCGGTGGTATTTGTTCTTTAAAGTTTCAGCTAGCGCATATTAAGATACTGACTAGGAAAGCAACTACATCCCAGAGACTAACCTGATGATCTTTGATTGCCTGTATAAGATCATCCCTAAAAGGAAAGATGGGTAAACTTCTTCTTGTTTCTTGTAGGCTCAGTTTTTTCTTCTCTGGTTCTGTTAGTTTTGGTTCATTATCTGCCTGCATATGGGAAAAAAAACACTGCATTTAATTAACATATGTAACATAAAGACAGGACAGCAGATACATAAATAAAGTCATTATGTTTATAGGGTGTACCTCTAGCCAAGTCATGAATGCCCACGTTTTCAACACAAGCCAAAACTGCCCTCCAAAATAAAAGTCAGTTAAAGGATTTGACACTGAAGTCGATGTGGGAATTTGTGATCAGCACTGAAGGTTTCAGAGGTCTTCAGTCTTGTGACAATGCTTTCAGTAACCCATAGCCACTCCCTTCCCAGTCCTTTCCTCAACTGATTCAATGCTATATTACCGATGTGTTTTTCATCAGATGTGGACTCGCTAGCACTAAGCAGTAAGTGCTAACAATGGATCCATTTTATAGTTCAAAACGGCCTGCCTTTTATGTACGTGGGGGTCTGTTGACATCTGTGTTGTGGGATATCGTCTTTATTGATTTTCTGTGTCTGTAATTGTACATGCCAGGAATATTCTGAAATGTCCAGTATGTACTGAACATGATGAATTGTCATCTTTTGTTTACAAAGTTCCCTGATAATTTTAAATACTTGGAAGTCACATACAGTCTGCTCTGTCAGCAGATCAGTGGGTGTGCTTTGCTTAAACATCAGCCTGATGAGATATCATGTTCACAGGGCAGAAGGGACTCAATCTTACGTCTTGGTCTGTCCTCGAGCCAGGCATCCTCAAGGTCTGAATGAATTCAATCTCATCGTCTAAAACCAGCTCATATTCTTGGTTTTTGTCGTTAGTTTTATCCTTATCACGTGCACCGAACCGGAACACAGCTGATGACATCTGTTCCTCCTCCCATTTGCGCTGCTCATAATGTGGTGCCTTCTCACGCTCATCCACTTCCACATACTTCTCATCAGCCTGTCCCTGGAAAACAGGATATGGCATTACTGTAGCGACTGACTGTGGTGACATCTTGCTATTACAAGTGTATGTGAAGAGATAACAGAAAGTTTTAATTCATTCTCTTGTACAAGCCCTCTGTTTCTTGTGAGACATGAAAGGTAAAGTTCACCCTAGAACAGGCCATGAAGGCCCAGAAGGGGGCATAGAGGTATAGCTCTACTCCTTCTTTAACCTCGGCTCTAGATGGGGGTGGGTGGTCAACGCCACACCCCGGCCGCTTTACCCCCGGGAATGACCCGGTACCCATTGTACAGGAGGCTGGGTAGGCCCCAGGGCCGGTCTGGACAGGTGCTGAAAATCGATCCCCAGACCGTCCAGCTCATAGCAAGTCGCTATACCGACTGAGCTATCGCGGCCCACTGTGAGACATGAAATACTGACCAAAAAAACTTGTCAGCACTTGAAAAGGGTGGAAGCAGAAGGGATGTATAATATGTCAGTGGATGCCATAGTAATATTTGTGAATATTATGTTGTTAATACTGACGTGGTATGGTAAGGAATCTCTACCCCGTGAGATCTGGCATTCTCACAGGGGCAATGCTGAAGACTGAAGTATTCTGGGCGAGGAGTTCCTGATGTTTCAAAGGATCATAATCAAGTAGTCCACAAAGAGTGGACTAATTCATTAACTAACTCCATGTAGCACAGTCCTTCTTGAGAAGCTAACAGGTCGTCAGCTAGTCAAGAAACTCCCCGCGTTTTATGCAACCCAAAGGTCCATTACCGCATTCACAACAGCCCGCCACCTGTCCCTATCCTGAGCCATATCAATCCAGTCCATGCCCCCCATCCCACTTCTTGAAGATCCATTTTAATATTATCCTCCCATCTATGCCTGGGTCTTCCAAGTGGTTCCTTCTTTCAGATCTCCCCACCAAAATCCTGTATGCACCTCTCCCCTCCCCCATACGTGCTACATGCCCTGCCCACCTCAATGTTCTTCATTTGATCATCCGAATGATATTTGGTGTTGAGTACAGATCATTAACAAAGAGTGGACAGCTTAACTTTAAAGTTGAAGGCACTATGATCCTTCAAAATATTCGAACTACTCACCCAATGACACAGTGTCACATCCCAGAAGATTTGAACCTTAAATCAAGGGGGGAGGGGGGGGGTGTAGCTTTATTCAGTTTTATTTCAGTAAGAGATCCATGAAAGCAGTGCCCTTGTCCTCAAAATCCCAGAGAAATTCTGTCAAATGTTATTTGTGTTTTTAAATTACCATAGACATGATAAGTATATGCATACGGCACCTTTTTTATGTCTTCTGGCATATGATAACGTTGAATTTTCTCAAGTTCGCGTGCTTTCTCATGCTCCTTTGCTAATTGCAGCAGCTTCTTCTTATGTTCACGTTCCTTGCGTTCCCTTTGTGTTAGTCTAAATTAAAAAGCAATAAAAGAATATTGAGAGTCAACAAATTTGCAACAGATAAATTCAGACATGGAACACTATAACATTGCAATGGATATACTTACTCTTCTTCCTGAAACAGATATTCATCATCAATGATATCTGCCTCTAATTCTGCTACCTTATCTTCCTTCCTTTTCTCCAAGTACTTTCGTCTTGATTCTATTCGCAGCTTTGGAATAATTTTAGAGCGGTCCTCTGCTTCAAGTTTCAGTCGTTTGGCTGCTTCTTCATAAGCTCGTTTCTCTGAAAGGTAATTATGGTCATCCACATTTTAAAATCCATACTGGTAGGTGTACTTTATATCCCAATCATTAACTTAAAAAATGGGAGGGTACTCACCTGAGCCTGATGACTGAGCAACACTTCGTGTCTTCTCTTTATCTTTCTCTTTAAGACGATCAGCAAATTCATCTCTTTCCTGTAAGTCTCTAAGCCTCTCTTTCTCAGTACTATCATCTGAATCGGAATCAGACTCATATCTGCTCCTTGGATGGTGCTTTGACTGTCTGTCCTTATGACGCTTTGTCCTTATTCTGTCATGGTCATTTCGGCCTTCAGCATGATCATATTTTGAAGAATTACTTGATTCACCTCTGGATTTTTCACCATGACGTCGACCCATTTCTGGCAACTATGGTAACAACATTGTATTGTGATGTCTTGCACAAAGAACATTACCAAGTACTTCAGCTTCAAAAAGTTTGGCAACTAAATAAGATAACCTACAGTAAAACTTTATGTTATTTTCACCGTACATTTTTATTGTATAAGACTATATATAACCTACAGTACTCTTCGAAAAGAGTTCAGTTCTCCAAATGTAATATTTTATGATGGAGGAATTTTCTGTGATTTTGATTGTGTAAATCATGAAATTTTGTCAGCTAAATGGCATTCAAGGTATAAGTGCAGACTAGTTCAGATCCCATTTAACAAACAGAAAGTTCAAATAAAATCATGTAATGCAAGTCAGAATTGTTTTTATCCAGCTGGGGAACATTAAGACGTCGGGGTCCCAAAGAGTCAATTCTAGAGCCTTTATTGTTCATAATATATAAATGAGTTTCCCCCCAGAATGAGTTCCTTATCATAACCCATAATATTTGCTGATGACGCTCGTGTCATAATATCTAGTAAAATTAATTAGTAATATTCCACGTTCTAATGTCATTCTGGCAAACTTCTGTATTCATGGAATGTGTGTATGTATATACTAAAATCAATATCTGATTTTCAAGTTGCACGGTATACGCTTCATATACTGACCTTAACTGACCTCTAGTTCTCCAAAAGATTTGGAATTGTCTGCAAGTCAGCCTCCTCACTATTACGCTCTGTTGGCTTGTTTATAACCCATATTATAACGTTCTCAACATTTTCACTTACAGGCGTTCAATACTGTCTTGTGACGTTAGGATACCAAAAATTAACCTGCAATAGTCGAGCACAGCTTCAATCGCGTTAACAAATCTGGCTTTCTCAGTGCCAATAGGTTGTTTGATTATAGTGCTTGCGTTTTGTATGGTACACTTAGGAATTATGAGGCAAACTGACAAAATCTTAGATAGAAGGCATGTACAACTTACCTTCGTCGAACCTACACAACCACAATGTTGTTACAGTTTCGGCAACTAAACAAGGTTTGGGGAAATGGACAGGAATGTTTAGCATCATGTGCACAGGTCTATCACGTTGGTATCATTTCATTGTTACCAATATGTAGTAATGCCACTAAATGATACTAGATAATCTGTGGCTATATGGGCTGAGTTCTCTATATTAACAAACATTGTCTAAATAATTTCGCATTGATCAAAGAAACAGCTCTGAAACGTTCGGAACAAAACCATGTACTCCTAAACTCTAAAATAATGTTAATCAGTTGGACAGGTTCATGTTAATTTGGTTTCGTTCAAAGGTTATGGCTCATTATTACCAACTTGAGACACAATTTTAAATAACGTTGATACTTTTTTCATGTATTCATCTAATATTGGAAAGAACGTTACACGGCTGGATTTTTGTGGTAGTGCACCTTTCAATATCCCGAAATTTTGTTTCGTGATAACGAATACTGAAGCTCATACGTGCCTTGTGGGATATTGAACAACTTCCTAGTTAGGATAACGACTAGCGGCGGACTTTACGAACACAGTGTAAATATTAGGAGGGTTCTTGGGCTGATCCATGGTCTTGAGGACCTGTGAGCGTGTGAAGTATTGAGAAGTAAAGGCTTCTGGCATATGTCGCTGCGTCAGGGGATACTGGGATCCCGACGTTTCAAAGAAACGTATTGCTTTTATCTACATCGAAACGTCGGAATTCGATTACCCTGTGACGCAGCGTCATATCCCAGAAAGGAATCCTCAGCCACGCGGCTTGGAAAACCTCAAGGTTCGTCTGACGATTTACTTAGCTTGGTGCAGCTGTGTGGCAGGGGTTTACTTTTACGATTTTAAGTTCAGTCGTTCCTGTGGTCAGACTGACTAGATGCCCATTGGAGGGGAGGAACACGGCAAAGTTCGCTGTTTGGCAATAGCTAAACAGCGCGAGGCAGTTGTGGGGGTCGTCAAATCGTGGGACTTCCTCACGCGGCCTGAGTACACATATAATTACTAACAACTGGTAGAAATAACTAAGGAAATATGTTTTCATGTGACCTGCTACTTATTTCAAACTTTGTTAAGCTTCCGAGTGTGTCATGGTATTGTTCTAACTATTACCAACAAAGTGAGAGTTTGAGGTTCTCACAGCGGTTTTGGTAAAGCTTCAAGTCTTTTTAAATATGCTGCCGCATCAATCGACACGGCGTCATATCCCAGACAATCTTTGTCCCCAACAAACAGTGCAAGCCAAAAATGTCGCCTTTGTTGGCGGTCAGGGTCAGCGAAATATGAGTCATAATGATGTCAGCGACTGTCAGGATCATCCCCCTACCAAACCTCGCAATGCATTGCCAACATGTCTCTTAATAACCCCACCCACCATATTATTTAACGTACTTTATACTTCTTCATACAATGGACACCTAGCACAAAGATTCTTATGCACTGTACGTACTAAAAATTTAAAAATGCGTTTACTTTGCCTCGTATTGTGTGAGATTAAGGAGACATATTGTTTTTAGTTCGTAACCTGTAGTTAGTAACATTACATCTTGTCATATTGGTAGACTGTCATGTAGGCCTGTCAGGAAAGATGGCGCTGGTTGGTGGAAATGTGGAGGTGGAAGGGTTTTCATCGAAAAAGAAGACTGAGGGCGATAATAAAGAAAATTTATGGTATGTGTAATAAGCTGAATAGAATTCAGAGTACCACCAAACTCTTTCTGTAGTTGTTACCTTATGGCGAAGAGAAGACTGTCAATGGCGTGAACTTTCTCACGGTTGTCTTGATATGGACCCCATCTTAGACAATTTAGCACGAATATTCTTTGTTTGTATTCCATATAATGAACTAAAATTGTTTAACATAACTAGTATCACGTAATGACGTCATATGTATGTCAGTTTCAGTTGATACACGAGTTTTATTGGTACAGTGCCCGGTGCCATATTGATTTTATATGTTAGAATAGAAAATAATTAAATTTATTCAGATTTCGTAGATCGTTTACAGCAAAAAGCCAAGGGTACAGGGATTGTCACGTATGAACACAATATCTAGTACCAATATTCATAAATAAATCCAAGTTGCAGCCTTGTTCAGAATAAATGTGCCATGCCCACTGGTTATTAACTAGTTTTATATTATTATTATTTTTTTATTACTATTAGGTTCTGTATATTATGTAATACTGATACACTCTTATAACTACGAAATTTATGTGGGTATATATTCTGCACCAGTTGCCAGAGCTTATACCTACAGTGCTGTTATTTTAAATGACCCCATTTTCTGGTCACCTCCCATTAGGTTATGTTATACACCAAACCTACTCACCAGTTCGTTCCCACAGTGCTTGTTGGACAGATTGTGAGGTCCCTGTGACTCACCTGCATTTGCTATGCTGATTTGTGTATGGAACATATGCTAGATACAATTTCTACAGGATGTATCTTCATAAATTTAGACACTGCTTTCAGGATGTGCCATTTTTACAAGGGAAAACAATATATATATATATATATATATATACATGAAAAGGTTTTGGGTGACAGATTCCGTTTTAGACAGAGAACATAGAAGACATGCTAAGGTACAGGTAGATGAACTTGGTGCTAGATTGGAGACATTTCCATGAGAACGTTTTGTGTGACTCGCACAGCAAATGGGTGTGTCTGCATCATCACTATGAAATACAACAGAACTTCTGTACTTGCATCTATGTAAGACAGATGTGTTTTCTTGAATTCTGTGACACAAATTGTGAAGCAAACCTGAATTTTGAGGCGGTGGTTTCAGGGGGTGTATACTGGAGAAGTTGACCCCACACTTGTTCTGTCTAGTTACAAAGCTTGCTCTCACCTCCGTGGATACATCCCTCTTAGGAAATGGGTATTAGTTTGCATGAAATCCTATGTTAACCTGTGAATGCCATTACATGTTATTAAGTACCTTGTGTGATGTGCTATCAGTGCAACTGGGATTGTTGGCCCCATTTTTGTGAGATTATAAATTCTCACCTTTATGTACCACATATTCTGACAGTGTACAGTAGAACCTCGATTATCCAAAATAAAGGGGGCGGACCCGATTTCGGATAAGCAATATTTTGGATAATTCGGTTTGACATGATAAGGTGCAATAAAATAACATTAATTCAGAAACACGTCTTATGTTAATAAAATTTATGGCACAAGAAAGTGTATGATATTTACAGATACAATACAACACTACAAATTTCTACGAAACAAATCTGATAGTTTAGTTCGAACTTTTTTTTCACAACGTTTTTTGGCTGCAATGTCCCTCCATTTGGCATTTTAGACGAATGTTCTTCGAGTTTCGATTTCTGTTTTACCCAATCTCAAACCGTTGATATGCCAACACCGAAATCCGCCGCGACGTTTCGCAAGATCTTGCCATTTTTAATTCGTCTCACAGCCTCCTGTTTCTGTTCAGTTGTTATTACAACACGTTTTCTTTTAGCCGACATTGTTTGGAATCACTGTTAAATGAAATTTTAAAACTACACTGTCAGAAGCGCGCACACGTCAATTTGCCACTTGTCCGCACCCTTCAACTTTTCATGACAAACTGACGGGGAGAGGCTCAGAGGTGTCTCGTGGCAGGCAGTTCTGGGAATCGCAGCGCCTGACAGGCAGTTCAGTTAACCCGAGTTTCAGTTAAGTGAAGTTCGGATAACCGAGGTTCTACTGTAATTTGGTCACCTGTCCAATTGTGAGAGAAAAAATGCTGTCTCTTAGCAAGACAATGCTGCAGTTTACGCTGCAGATGACGGCACTTTTAGTATGGTGACTAAGACCTAATATGAATTGTAGTGCCCAGCTGTACCTTGAATTCAATAAAAATTGTTTCCGGTGTAATATGTCATGATTCCCGTGATCAGTCAAATATTGTCACTGTGCTTTAAATGTAAACATCACTGTGTTAGTGTATCATGTATGTCGTTTTGTATGGTATTAGAACATACTGTTATCATTTGTAAGAAATTGTTGGGATATTGTATTTTGAAACCTCGTGAATAACTTTTCTTTCAGGTCAGCTATATTAGGAGAAGTTCAGACAAGAGGGAATACAAAGTTGCCATCATATAAGTCTGTGGTAGTCTTAGGTGAGTCTTGCTTTCCCTTTTACTCTGGGGAGAAGGGGCACAGAACATCATAAAGGCACATTCAATCTGATACGTAACCATAATTGAAGTTGAGTCGTCTTGTAATCTCAGACCTGTTGAAATGAACGTAATTTCCTAAAGTGAAATGACTTCATTATCAGTGTAAAGTTCTGCTGCTGGATAGAGTGGCTAAACACAGTGGTTGAAACATGTGGTGGCTGGGATAGCATAGTTGACTCAGTGGCTGGAGTATGGTCTGGATGATCCAGGGTTCATAGTTGACTCAGTGGCTGGAGTATGGTCTAGATGATCTAGGGTTCATAGTTGACTCAGTGGCTCGAATATGGTCTAGATGATCCAGGGTTCATCGTTGACTCAGTGGCTGGAGTATGGTCTGGATGATCCAGAGTTCATAGTTGACTCAGTGGCTGGAGTATGGTCTGGATGATCCAGGGTTCATAGTTGACTCAGTGGCTGAATTATGGTCTAGATGATCCAGGGTTCATAGTTGACTCAGTGACTGGAGTATGGTCTGGATGATCCAGGGTTCATAGTTGACTCAGTGGCTGGAGTATGGTCTGGATGATCCAGGGTTCGTAGTTGACTCAGTGGCTGGAATATGGTCTAGATGATCCAGGGTTCATAGTTGACTCAGTGGCTGGAGTATGGTCTGGATGATCCAGGGTTCATAGTTGACTCAGTGGCTGGAGTATGGTCTGGATGATCCAGGGTTCATAGTTGACTCAGTGGCTGGAGTATGGTCTGGATGATCCAGGGTTCATAGTTGACTCAGTGGCTGGAATATGGTCTAGATGATCCAGGGTTCATAGTTGACTCAGTGGCTGGAGTATGGTCTGGATGATCCAGGGTTCATAGTTGACTCAGTGGCTGGAGTATGGTCTGGATGATCCAGAGTTCATAGTTGACTCAGTGGCTGGAGTATGGTCTGGATGGTCCAGGGTTCATAGTTGACTCAGTGGCTGGAGTATGGTCTGGATGATCCAGGGTTCATAGTTGACTCAGTGGCTGGAGTATGGTCTAGATGATCCAGGGTTCATAGTTGACTCAGTGGCTGGAGTATGGTCTGGATGATCCAGGGTTCATAGTTGACTCAGTGGCTGGAGTATGGTCTGGATAATCCAGGGTTCAATTCTGGACGTGGCAGGAGATCCTGATCTTCCCCGAAATGTCTGGATTGTCTCTGGGTCCCAACAAGCCTCCTGTTCAATGGACACTGTAGGTTCTATCCCTGGGGTGTAAAGGAGGTGGGGCATGCACATGATACCTCCATCTAGTGCTGAGGTAAAGAATGTACTCCCTGTATATGCCTTTGTGGTGTGGACAGGGCCGACCTGACCTTCGCTTGGAATGTGTCTTGTTCATGATGCATGGTAGCATGTATTTTGTGATTAGAATTAAGTTAAGTTGGCACTGAAACAGGTAATTATTGGCATGGTACTTTGCAGACCGAGGGGTATGTCAACTGGAAGAGGCTCAGAAATGCTACCTCAGGTGATTTTATTGTTGTTGCTTAGGGTTAGTGTTGTGTACAGTCTAGAACAACCTGATTGAAATAATACTTTGCCATTTCTGTTCGATGATAGGTGTATGAAGTACAGTCTGTGCTGTGCCCAGGCAGGCACTGTTACGTTCTACAGTGTGTATGTTCATATTACCGTTAAACTGGTACCCAAAGTGATGATTCATAAAATGCCATCTTGGTACACTAGAGGACAGAAGTAAATGTTGCTTTATATGAGGATTCTCTTCCTGTGGGACATGACACTCCGTTACTGGATAATCGATTCCCAGTGTTTTGAAGGAATGTAGTGTATTTCTTTTTGGATCTCCAGGCCCATGAAGATGAAGGCAGTATGTTCCTTCAGAATGTCAGGAATGGATTACCTAGTGACACGTTGTATGCCAGGAGAATGGGAATGCTTAACCACGCCACTGTGATAACCTCTAACCTTCCTTTACGATGTTATTTGTGACATGTTTTGGCCAGTCAGAAACAACATTGTAAACAAGTACAGAAAGTTTAAATATAGTCCTCTAGTTTACACAGATGGTCGTGTATTAATGTTATTGTAAATTTGTGCACAGTGAATATGAACGTTTTCAAAGTAGTGACCAGGTGTTTTACTGAAGTGCAGTTTGAATGTTTAATACAGTAGAATCCTAAATGAGGTTTTTAATTTTAAGATTTTTCAGATTTTCGGTTTTATGTTTTGTGGTCCTGGCCAGAACCCTAAATAACAATGTATAATTTTTCTTGATGTAAGGTTTCTTGATTTTAGGCTTTCACTACAGTTGAGACACAAAAATTTGGTCCCTACACCATTTTGGATCCTCAGTTTTGGGTTTGTGTTTACAGCTTTGCAGTTTGGGTTGTGTAAATAATGCCATGGAAGAGAAGGGTTGATGTCAGAATTGACTGTGAACTGCCACGGCAATGTGCTGTCAGTTCTCAGGAGTTAGTACGTGTGTGTGTGTGATTGGTTGAAAAGCCCTTAACGATAGTCATTTACACATAATAACATTTGTAACTGAACACTGTCGTCAGTTGATTATGAATCATGGATATAAGCTACCCTAGGATTGGTCATAATACACCATGCTGACAGAAGAATGGACACGTAGAATGTCTCGTGCAGTGAAACCCTAATTCTGTTTTATTTTTGCAGTTTTTTTCTTCATGTCCCATAAAATAAAAATAAAAATACAAATGTTAGATGGATTGAAGGTAAACATCATTATGTTTAAATTTAGAGCGAATATAATGTTTCTGTAACCACAGTAGTAATTTTCTGGTTGATTTGAACACAACCCCCATTTAAGATTTTTCTGAATTTAAAGTATAAAAAACCTGTCCCCCAGACAGATCTTGCATGTGGGTTCTACTGTATTTATTTAATGTGTTTTAGGTGATAATGAGTCCGGAAAGACAACTTTAATAGCCAAACTTCAGGGTGTAGAAGATCCAAAGAAAGGGTCTGGTTTGGAGTATGCTTACATAGATGTTCGAGATGAATACAGAGATGGTAAGTTATTTGAAAGTAGGAAGAGTTGCGAGATTTTAGATTCTCACTGTGGCGTTGCCGATGTTTTAAGTATTTTGGGATGTGATTCTGCGTCCCTGGGTGAGTGACTCTGGACGTTTCGAAGGATTGTAGTGCCTTTAATTTCAGGGCGAAGCAGTCCAAGGAGAATGACTGCTTGACACGAAGGCAGTATGAACCTTTGAATCGTCAGGCATTACTTACACAGCGACATGGTATAACATCCAAAAGTCATGGGTCTATATGAAGAGTTGCTTACTTGGTGAAAGGCTGTGTTTGATCTGATCTGTGTCTATTCTGGAGTGAGATGTTTGTACACAAATGTAGAATTTTGGATGTGGCTGTCATTTTTATTGTGCTTGTATGTAATGGTGGCTGAACTGTGGGTTTAATTTCGTGACTTTAATTTTTTGTGTGATTTGGTTGATGTTATTGATTTAACTACCGTAGTCTTAGATGATGAACGTTAATCTCTTGCAGTAATTTGTTGTGTTGCCTCTGACTTAACAGGTTTTGATATGCTGTCATTTGTCATTCTTATTCCAGTCTTTGAATTTATCACCAACTGTCACTAAGTATGTGTGTCTGCCATCTACTAGCTGAATGCATGAATTGTTGTCAGCTTTGGTAGCTCAGGTAATTTTCTTAAAGAGAGGTATTTTTTTCTACTAAATTTTGCAACTTCCCTAACCTGTTTAGATGCAAGCAAAAATAATGTGCTTGCTGGCTGACGTAGATTGAAGTCTGGGAATGCTTGTTATCTTTCGGTGCAGGATTTTCTGTCTTCCAGTTTGCTGTCCAAAAATACAAAGATTAAGATATACAGAACTGTAATTTTGCCTGTTGTTTTGTATGGGTGTGAGACTTGGTCTGTCACACTGAGGGAGGAACATAGGCTGAGGGTGTTCGAGAATAGGGTGCTGAGGGGGGATATTTGGGCCTAAGAGGGACGGGGTAACAGGGGAGTGGAGAAGACTACATAACGAGGAACTTAATGATCTGTACTCATCACCAAATATTATTCGGGTGATCAAATCAAGAAGAATGAGGTGGGCGGGGCATGTAGCACGTATAGGCGAGGAGAGAAGTGCGTACAGGATTTTGGTGGGGAGACCTGAGGGAAGGACATCACTTGGAAGACCCAGGCGTAGATGGGAGGATAATATTAAAATGGATCTTCAAGAGGTGGGATGGGGGGCATGGACTGGATTGATATGGCTCAGGATAGGGACAGGTGGCGGGCTGTTGTGAGTGCGGTAATGAACCTTCGGGTTCCATAAAACGCAGGGAATTTCTTGACTAGCCGAGGACCTGTTAGCTTCTCAAGAAGGACTCTGCTCCATGGAGTTGGTTAGTTAGTTAGCTTGCTGGTTGACATGCTATAGGAAAAGTACACGCAAGGCATTAATATAGTTTTTGTTTCTTTCAGATCACACTCGACTCAGTGTCTGGATCTTGGATGGTGATCCCTCTCATGCACATCTGTTGCGATTTGCACTGTCAGAGGAGAGTTTTCCACACACACTTGTTATGTTTGTAGTTGCCATGACAACACCATGGGGTGTTTTAGATCAGTTGCAGACATGGGCTACCGTGTTGCAAGACCACATTGACAGGTTGAAAATTGATGTAGATGACTTACAAGATGCCAGGCACAAATGTAAGTATTCTGTTCTTGGGGTTGTTGCTAAAACGGATTGATTTTTTAATCCATGCTTTTCTTCTGTGCGTCTTGTTCATGGTGCCATCTTTATTGTCCTTACATGCTCTCAGTATGCCTAAACCAATAGGGATAATAGAGACTGGCTAATTGCAAAAGTAACAAACATTAATAATGTTGCATATGCTAAATTTCTAGATGTAAAGAAATGGCAAGATTATGTGGAACCTGGAGATGAATTAGAACAAGGGTCACCAATGAGGAGGACGTCTCGAAATCTAGATGAAGAAGGTGGAGGAGATGTTCTGCCTCTAGGGGATGGTGTACTTACACGGAATCTAGGATTAGATGTGGTTGTAGTTGTTACAAAGGTAAAGGGACATCGTTTGAAGTAATTTGTATATATATGAATCTTTTAACCCATTTAGTATTGCCAAATAACTGAACTTGTTCCACCATTTTAGCGGTACAAACTGAACAGTTTTGTAAACAAGATCTCTTGGATCACTGGTCTAGTGATTGAGATTAGCTTGGCCTACAGGAACCTACTTACTGGGTACTGCCCATATATATATAGTCTCCGCCTTCCCGAAGAGCAGAAGCAGACAAGCTTCTGAACATTCTGGTCTTCTGAGATGTGACTGTGCCACCAGGTTAGTGTTTTTAACATCTTGAAGGAACGTAATGCCTTCATCTCCAAGGACACTCTGCTCCTTCAAAGTTACGGGAACACGAACCCTGTGACACAGCGTCACATCTCAGAAGACCTGAATCCTCCATAGAACCGCTATGGAAACCTCAAATCTCAAGTTTTGTTCAATTTGTAATACTGACATGACTGACATTAGTTCAGAAATCCAGCAATACTAATTGTAGTGTCACTGTCAGAATTCTTTAGGGTTGGTTTTTGAGTCAACATTTAACACATTCACTGCCAAAGTCGACCATGGTCGATTTAAGTATTTACGTTTTAATTTGCCAGCGGCGACTTTAGTCGATCTAAAGTTTACTCTGCTCTTTTGCCTTCAATAGGCCACACACACAATAATTTCTGTCAGGAAACCATTTTACATATTTATTAATCCCTAGCTGACAACTGGAAAAAATATATAATTTTATATATAATTATATTTTATAATTTATAAGATGACGCACTAGTTGTTTAACATTCAGAAAATCGCTGGCAATTTAACACCGTCGGGGATTTAAATGCCCGGCAGTGAATGTATTAACATGAAGAAATTTATGTGAAGTGAAAGGTTATTATATTAGTGTGGCAGTTGGAGTTGAAAGTTGCTATTGGAAAGAAATTGTTTTTGCAGACGGATTATATGTTGACACTAGAGAAGGATTACGACTATCGTGACGAACATTTCGACTTCATGCAACAGTGGGTTCGCCGGTTCTGCCTTCAGTATGGAGCAGCGTTGTTCTATACATCAGCTAAAGAAGATAAGAACTGTGATCTACTGTACAAATACCTGACATACCGTATTTATGGCTTTCCCTTTCGAACTCCTGCACTTGTGGTTGAGAAGGACGCAGTTTTGATGTAAGTAATGGAGCATGGAGTGTAATATTGAAGTTATATTGGCAGTGACTGTATTCTGGAATGTGGCCATGTAAGATTCGAGGTTCTTACAGTGGTGCTGCTGAAGATGTTAAAGTTTTGAAGGATGCAACATTGGGAACTTCTTATCCAATGACAAGTATCACATCTCAGCAGCCTTTGACATCATGTAGTTTGCTATATAGGTACAGACATGGCTGAGTAAACGGCTTCTTCCATCTTTAGGGTATTTGTCAAAACAGCAGGTTTCTCTGAAAGGTTGGTAGCTATCTGCCAGACTCCCTGACATCCAAACCCAAATGGCAGTAATGTTCAAGGAGTGGAGTATTTGCAAACTAGCCCTTTTGAGATATTATCTATTGTTATATTTTAGGGTTCCAGTGTAACAAATTGGTACTTTCGAACAAACTTGATGTACTGATATTAGCTTAAGCTTACTAGTAACTCTTCAGATGTATTGAGAGTTCCTTACGTACTGTAACAAAGAAAATCCAGGATTCCTGCAAGATGCCATACAGTACAATATGCTGCTGATGATGATGACAATGATGAAAGTAAGCTTTATGAGTTATGCTTGGAACTCATTGGTATTCAAAACTGCAAATTTTATTCAGGAATTACTGTATCATGTTAACTAATTTATTGTCTGTTGCAGTCCATCTGGCTGGGATAACATGAAGAAGATAAGCATATTATATGAGAGTATGCAGAGCATGAAGCCAGATGACTACTACAGAGACGTCATTGTACAGCCTGCACTTAGAAAGGTAATGAATGGGCAAGGATGTGGAAATAAGCAGTCATGGCCTATCCCTGCATTTGCCTGAAGGGACTGCAGAAAACCAGTAGTTCCTATCATTAGTCAGTGTATTCCAATCCTCATCTTCACACCGTTTTTTTTTCCCAGATCAATTTTAACAATATCCTACCAAATACATGTACCTGTTGTAAGTGCCCTCTTCCTTTCATGTCTCCTGACTGACATTTTAGGGCATAGCTCAAGGTAGATACAGCACAACCTCGATTATCCGAAATAAAGAGGGCGGACCCGATTTCGGATAAGCAGTATTTCGCAGAATTCGGTTTGACGTGATAAGGTGCAATAAAATAACATTAATTCAGAAACACGTCTTATGTTAACAGAATTTATGGCACAAGAAAGTGTATGATATCTACAGATACAATACAACACTACAAAGTGTACGATATCTACAGATACAATACAACACTACAAATTTCTACGAAAATAATCTGATATTTTAGTTTGAACTTTTTTTCACAACATTTTTTGGCTGCAGTGCCCCTCCATTCAGCATTTTAGATGAATGTTCTTCGAGTTTCGATTTTACCCAACTGAAACCGTTGATATGCCAACACCGAAATCCGCCGCGACATTTCGCAAGATCTCGCCATTTTTAATTCATATCACAGCCTTCAATTTCTGTTCAGTTGTTATTACAACACGTTTTCATTCAGCCAATATTGTTTGGAATCACTGTTAAACGAAACGTTAAAACTGCACTGTAAGAAGCACACATGTCAATTTGCCACTCGTCCGCACACGTCACCTTTTCACAACAAACTGACGGGGAGAGGCTCAGAGGTGTCTCGCGGCAGGCAGTTCTGGGAATTGCAGCGCCTGACAGGCGTTTCGGTTAACCCGAGTTTCAGTTAAGGAAAGTTCGGATAACCGAGGTTCTACTGCAATTTATCAGAGCACAGATCATGACATGTAATTGAGAGCAAACTCAGAAAATATAACTTTGCTATGCAGGGTCCATAATGCTTGATTATTATACACCAGCTGCAGGTTTTATATTCCCAGCCAAAATTTGACCACAGAGGTGTCATGAAGTGGAATTAGAAAACAGAGACATGGTCCAATATAGTCTTCTCGGGCGCACAGCCGCGTCAATTCGTTTGAATACAACGTTTCGGGGACTAGCTCCGTCCCCATCCTCAGGCAAAACTGATTTAACATACAACTCGTCTGTCCCGTGTTTTTCTACGTGCCACGGCAGGGAGAATCAGACAGGTTTGTAGTGCCCAAACAGTTGAGTTGGTGGGCGGGCTGTTGACTGTTGTGCTCCCACGCCTCACTGCGAGGTCCTTATCTGCAGCCCGCAATACGTCAGATAAGGACCTCGCAGCGAGGCGTGGGAGCACAACAGTCAACAGCCCGCCCACCAACTCAACTGTTTGGGCACTACAAACCGGTCTGATTCTCCCTGCCGCGGCAGGTAGAAAAACACGGGACAGACGAGTTGTATGTTAAATCAGTTTTGCCTGAGGATGGGGACGGAGCTAGTCCCTGAAACGTTGTATTCAAACGAACTGACGCGGCTGTGCGCCCGAGAAGACTATATTGAATCATGTCGCCGTGAAAGTTTTAAAACATGGTCCTTAGTGTTCAGCTGTGATGTCTGTAGGAGATGAAAGCTTTGATTACAGAGCATCCTTATTTTGCTTGTAGCCTGTGACCCGAGAATCGGAAATGCAGGCAGAAGACGAGCAGTCATTCCTAACAAGGCAATTGCAACTTATGCAGCAAGGTGCCCCAAGTTTGCGGCAGGATTCTTCTCCAATGAGAACGCCAGCTGGAGTACAAAAGACGGGGGACAGACGGAGTAGTTGTTCACCTGGAGTACAAGGGCAACTTGGCTCACCGAAAAAGGTTGTGTACAATCTCCTTAGAGCAGTGTGTGCCGCGGCATTGAAGTTGTGGCCCTTTAGCTGTGCTGGTGTTTCATTAACACAGGTCTTCATATGTCTTCATAAGTAATTGTACCAAGGCATCATATCTAGTGACATCTTGTGGGCATCCTGTCTAGTGATCTTCATACTGCTGGTTTAAAAATTGCTTTACACATCTTGCTAATAGGCCACAATTTTGTGTTGAAATTTGAATTGCTTTTATACTGTGGGTTCAGGTCTTCTGGGATGTGCCGTGTTGTTGGGTCAGTGGTTCCGAATGTTTTGCCTTCAAAACATTGGGAACTATGCACCTAGCAATGTGGCATCACAGCATCACATCTGAGAAGACTCGAGTCCTCAGCAACACCGCTGTGAGAACCTCAAATCTCAGACTTTATACTGCGTATGACAGTCAATGACGTTGTGCTGAGTTTGGTTGTACAACTTGTCAACAGATTGATGGAACCAAACCGGGTGTGGCTGGCAGTGGAGAGGGTGTGCTTGCAAACTTCTTTAATTCCCTTCTGCATAAGAAAACTGGAACTGGATCACCAGCACCCAAAATGTCAGGTGATGATTGTGAAATTTTAAAAATGTATAACTTGACTACGTAAACAGCAGGGTCTCGATAGCGAGTGCTTAGAGGTAATGAAACAGCAGTGAAATAACAATTCTGTTATTGGACATGGTGAATTCAAATCACATAACTTTTGGCTGCGAGATAAATGTGTCGGAGGACTACAAATTTTATAATTTAATGTAGTGAAACTCTCTTAAGATGTTGAGAAGTAATTGGTTTCTGGACCTTGTCCATCGTCCGGAAATCTAAAATAACTATGTTTCGGAAACTGGATCTGCTTCCGTCCTCAGGTGAAGGGGGACACCTACTGGGTCCCTTAGACCGAGCAAACTCAATCACTTAGTTCTATCCAATGGACCCAACAGAGTAGGTGTCCCCTTCCCCCTTCATCTGAGGATGGAAGCAGATCCATTTTCCAAAACATCGTGTTATCTAGTTATTTTAGATTTCCAGACGTTGGACAAGGTCCAGAAAGCCATTAGTTCTCAGTGTTACATACCGTCGTCAGAACGTTTTAGAATTTTTCTCTTAAGACGTTTCTGGAAAAATTCAATAGCTTATTAAGGGAGGAAAACATGTTAAAAGCTTAAGCCTGAAAAATATATTATTTTTTAATTCTGTATTTGAACTGACATTCCCTTTACTAGAATATTATTCTGTATAAACTTTGCATTATATGATTAAGCCCCCTTCTTTTTGATTGGCTCGTCTATTCAAACCACCCACTGGACCCTATTCCTATATAAGCACATTTCTCACCTCCTGACATCCTTTCCTCGTTCACCTCGAGACCTTGAGGATGGGACAGACAAGTAGTCCCGAAACGTTGGTTTCTTACTAAAAACGACGCCCGGTAAAAACCCAAAAGATTTTGTACAACATCTCATGATGTCGTACATAAATTCTGGATTCGGGTGTTCTCGGATATGATGCCGTGTCTTTGGGTGAATGGCCCCTCCAATGCATCTTGATTGGTTTGCCTACCCCCACATCCACCCACTTGCTGTACACATGTAGTGCCACACTTCCTCCGTTCGCTGTTCTTCTCGGACTGCCTTAACCTTTGAAGATGAAGGCACCGTGGGCCTTAAATTTCAGAAACTGCTCATCCAGGTACACAGCATCATGTCTGAGATGAGCTGAATCCGTAGCACTGCCATTGCGGGAACATCAGATTTTGTTTTTTATTTAAATTTATTTAAATAAACACCAACAAAATGCACAACTTTCAGGGCGCAAACAGCTCCCTATATCATGTTACTATCCAGATTTTGTATTTAAGTTATGTGAATAATGTTGAGGAAGATGAATTACCCATGTAATGTTTGTAGGTGACCTGATAAATGATCGACCCCACACGTCTGTCGACAAGGCAGTGATGCGCTCAGATGCAGCAGCTGAGCTGGACCGACTAACTCGAAGCAAGAAGCCATCGGTACCGCCAGATCAAAATTCGTCAGACTGCTGAGTCACCAGTCTGGGCCCAGGTGGGACAGATGTCTGGTAGACTGACCGTTGGACAGGGTCGTCAGTAAGAATGAAGAACGAACCTATGAGCCTGCATTAAACCTTTGACTGCTGAATGTGTCTTAGCCCACGGGCTCATCGGGGGTGTACATATACTTCGAAATATGTGTCAGATGATGAAGTATGTACAGTCTGTCTCTGAGCACATAGATCTCGCCAGAGAAATTGTGTAAGTTAAAGATTGGGATGTGCTGGGTGAAGCAGTGGTCTGCATTCTGCACTGTGGCGGAGCAGTCAGAGGGTTAAGGCCACATGCTGTATGGGTGAAAATAGATTTTTGTTTCTGAAGTATTTTAGGTTTGATTTATAATTACCTCGACTGTTTTCACTACCTACCCTTTTGAAAATGATAAATTATTCTGCCGGGATTTATAAACGGCTCTGTTGTTGAACTTTACGTATTCAGTGCATCACATAATAATGTATTGCAGTTCAGTGTATACTGCAACGGACTTACACATTTCTCCTGATGTTAAATCATACAAATTTGAATTACTTTTCTTAACAATGTGGCATCTGTAGAGAGGGTAGGTGGTAGTATAGTTGGTGGATTTTGGTCAGCCCTAAAATAATATCCAGACACTGTGTACAGTAACTGTGGCCTTACCGTAAACTAACGGCCGGTCGCTGTGCAATAGTAGTGCAACGGTATGCGCAAGCGCCTGCCTATTGGTGTAATTAATTAAAGCTGCTAACGGACCCTCTTTGTGAATACTATCATAATTAAATATTTTTTATTTATTTTTTCATCCCTGTAATGTAAACATATTGTTGAGTAACAAACACCCTTATGGCACAAGACTTCCACAATTGAGCCATGGTTTATTATGTAGGATTTCCATCATCAGACACAGGAAGGATATATATAGATATATTTATTGGCAGATTGTATGACCCCAAAGAGACTAATATTGCTAATTTCTCTATTATAGAAGTGTGTAAGGGTGTGCGTGTGTGTGCGCGGTTATTGTGCTGTACAGTTTAACCCATGGCTTGTTGTTAATCTGAGTCTTTTTATGAACAAAGATTTTTAAACACAAATCAGATTGTCACACAATTCAAGAGAGCCGCTACCAGTTTGAGCAATAGTAGTACAAATTTAAATATTTTTTTTTTCATTTTTTGCATATGAAATTTATATTTTAGGTTAACGATTGAACTTGTGCTCTTGAAAGTGGTTTTCCAGATCACCACTCCTTTAAAGATATTCAGCCACTTGTTTACATAAACAAGAATTTGAGATCTTTTTTTTTTTTTCCTTTTCCGAAACTTAGTAAAATGTGCAGCTATAGAAAAGCAGTGCTGTCTTGTATATTTCTTTTATATTTAACCTCTGTGTGTACGGCACATGGAATTTCTGATGTCACTTGAATGTAATACCGTTCTTGCATAGATTGCATCACATCAAAGTGTAACAGGCTTCTTGCTTCTCTGTAATCCAGGACATTTGATGGTAGTTAAGTAATTTCATGATATAAATTTTGATATCTTGTGAATGCTGTACTTTGAACCTTGGCGAGAGTGTTGATGGAAAACTGCAATACTGTTTAAAGGATGACATGAATTATAACCCCTGTGTGCGCATTTAAATACGCTGCTGCTGTACACGTGCTCGTCTGTTGTGACCCCACGATAGCAACACAGATAATAGTAAATGGCCATAAGCTAGGTAAATTATACAGAAAGGCCACCTGTGTACCACCTGTTAGTTGAAATCTGTGGTCTTCTGGGTAATTACACGGCATCGTGTGGTAATTATTTACCGACGTTTCGGGACAACGTGTCGGTCCCATCTTCACGGGTCAAGATTCCGAGTAGGAATCTCGGAATCTTGACCCGTGAAGATGGGACCGATACGTTGTCCCGAAACGTCGGTAAATAATTACCACATGATGCCGTGTAATTACCCAGAAGACCACAGATCTCATCAACATCGCGGCGGAAGCCTGAAAGTGAAAATGAAATGCCAAGAATAATTAAAAACTGTCATGGGCAAGACGAAGTGTCAAAGATGGACGGCCATTACCTGTTACAAGTCTCATCCAACACAGTCACATATTTGGGTTTGTACTGTTAGCAGTACATTAATTACTGTGTATGGAAACAAATGGCTGCCTGTGTAGGAGTTGTAATTGTACAGGGTCCTTACTTTATGTGTCAACTGTCATTTGTCACTTCTGGCTGCTACTCTGCTGCATGTGGAGAGTTGGCCGAGTGGGATCAATAAGATAAATGAGCCAACAGGAAGTGGCAACTGACAGTTGTGAGATAAAACAGTGACCCTGTATTACCTCGTGATTCCAACAGCAAATCTCGGTTTGCTGAATTTGCATTTTAGGTAATCAGGCTTTGTCTTACATACAGGCAGCTGTCACTACTTCACTGAGTGCGTAATTAAAGGAAAATAATAAGACACGGTTGTGCAGGAGTGGCCTTTATTTCTGTGCGCCACAAATAAGTAACCACTGTTTGTAATTATATCCCTGTAACACGCTGTAGATGAGGGCCGTTGTGTGTGGGAGGGTATGTATTATTATACCTTGCTGTTTAAATTGTTTTGAGTAATACCAGCTTATCAAAATATTTGTGGCAATATTTCACTTTATATGCGATTTAAAAAAACGAAACCTACAGTGTTGTAATTCATATTTTTTCGTTTATCAACAGTGTTGTAAGCAGTTGATTTGGTAGCTGATGTACACAGTATTATGAAGACTGGAATTAAAAAAGAAAAATCCTTACACACACGAGGCACACATTATTTACAAGAATGCACATGGACGAGGGTGTTTGGACGTAACAGGGAGGGCATGACAGGTGGATCAAGAGAACTATAACGTGGAGCTTCATGATTTGTACTCTTGGCTGAATGTCATGATCATCAAATGAAGGAAGATGAGGTGGTGTTGCATGTAGCACGCATGGGAAACGATGCATATAACTTTAATAATGTTTTACACCAACCAAATAACCAAATAGGTGCATTTGGTTGGTGTAAAACAGTATTAATGTTCAAAAATGCACGGTGATATTAAAATAAAGATGCATATAACTGTTTGTCAGAAAACCTGAGGCAAAGAGACAATTTGAGGACATTGTTAAAATGGATCCTAAAAGAACAGGATAGGAGTGTGTGGATGGTATAGTGGCAGGCTATTGTGTAAACAGCAGTGAACATTTGGGTTCCATAAACTGCAGGGAATTTGTTGATAGCGACTGCCGCCATTTCAGAGACTGCTTCATGTACTTCATTTCATTACTATAACTGTATTAATAATGATTACTTTTCTCCTAGGCTATGAATGATAGAACTCTTTCAGTTGTTCATCTGTGGGTTTGACAATACAATGATCACGGAGATTCACCACCCAACCAGGTTCAAGTCCTAGAAATATTTGTCTTGGATCTTTTCTTTGGATGAGCATAGCATAATCAGGATCATTTTCCAGTACTGGTAACTGATAACCGTACTTCTGTGCTAACACGAGACGCTCCCAGGACATCTTCTCAGGATCTGCCAGGTAACCACGATTAGCTGGGTTTGTGTAGTATTCTATTGCGTCCTGAGGTGGCAGCATACGGCGTGGAATTGCCTCTCCTGTAACACGATTTATGTTACTTATAACATTAATAAGTTTTATTACTGTTTAGCAGTCATGTCTTTAGAAATGTCATGCCTATCAGCAGGATGACTTTCCAGACTTCTTCTTTAAGAGACATTAAGAATGTATGGGAATGCATTAGTAATCGTGTGGCAACTAGTATGCAAACTGCTGTGGTGTCGCTGGACATTTAAATGCCTGCACAAACGTTAGACCGTGGTGCAAGACTTGTTAAGAATTTCATGATGTGTCACCATCTGGTTGCGACTAGCACAAAGACAGGTTTTGTCTCTTGGGGAAAATTGTTAAAGGTTAAAGGTAAAGCAATCCCATTACAGGCCTTGACAGGCCCTTAGGGTTCCAGGAGGTTGAGGCTACCAGATTTATAGACAATCGGCACATGAAGGTGGTAAGGTTGTCAGCCATACGCACCGGCCGCCTTTACCCCCCCAGGAATTATTCCTGCTACTCATTTCTGTTGGAGGCTGAGTCGACCCCAGGGCCATAGTGCGACCGAAACGATTATGTCAATGAAAAATTCCAATGATGCCATCGGGAATCGAACCCGCGACCTTCTGGCTTGTAGCGCAGTGCCTCAACCAACTGCACCACCACGTGCCTCTTAACAGAAATGAGTACCACGAATATTTCCTTGGGGGGGGGGGGGGGGGGGGTAAAGGCAGCCAGTGCGTAGGACTGACAACCTTACCACCTTCATGTGTCGATAGTCTTGAAGTCTGGGAGCCTCAACCTCCTGGAACCCTAAGGGGGAAAATTGTTACTTTTCATATCTTCATTCTTCATACCTCTTCTTCCCTTTTTTGTCTTTCCCCCATATTCCTTTTCTATATGTCTATTTATTGAGCCTGTTGTCATTCATCTCCCCCTTCTTTCCGTCCTCTTATTTATATTAAAGAAATTTACATAAATATTGCTCAGGGGCTTTTGTAACTAAGAGATGTTCAAGTATGTATCAGTATGTTATTGAATGGCCAACAGTTCATGCTATTTGTCAGATAATAACTACATCCTCTATGAGCAAACAGAGGTGCAAGACTTCAGGTTCTCACAGTGGTGTTTCAGAGGATTCAGGTCTTCTGGGATGTGACACTGTGTCATTGGTTTAGTGATGCCCTGTTTCAAGGACCGTGACGCCTTCAAAACCTAGCAAATACAGCGTCAAATGCCAGAGGGCATGGATCGAATCTGCTGAAACAGTACGTGGCTTTTAAGATGACGGTGACAGGTGTATGGTGTACAGTCTGGCACCAGTCCACTTTTGCCACTTACCTTTCTTGAAAAATTTCTCTGGATTGATCACTGCCCACAGGCTGTGCACATCATAATAAGCTGTAGTAATGACACCACCATTTCTCTCGATGGCTGCGATGACTGGTTCGGATGCCCACTGCACTTCTATGTTCACTTTTGCTTTGAAAATATTTGCTCCCTGCCAAACAGATGACAGCACCTTAACGCTTTCACTGCCAAAGTCGACCATGGTCGATTTAAGTATTTGCGTTTTAATTTGCCAGCGTCGACTTAAGTCAATCTAAAATTTACTCTGCTCTTTTGCCTTAAATAGGCCACACACACAATAAGTTCTTTCAGGAAACATTTTACATCTTTATTAATCTCTAGCTGACAACTAGAAAAAATATATGCATTTTATATATAATTATATTGTATAAGTTATAAGACGACGCACTAGTTGTTTAACATTCAATAAATCCTTGGTAATTTAACACCCTTGGGGATTTAAACACCCGGCAGTGAAAGTGTTAACAGCAGGTCCTATACAGCCATGTGTGTGTTTTGTTTAGCTGTAGCGCTGAGGTGTGGACGCGGTCCCTTCGTACCAACCCCTGATAGATGAGTATGAAGCATTTGTAGAGTAATAATGTATAAGGGAATGTTTATGTGTTTGAGAAAGACTGTCCCCAGTGCCACTGGAATGCAAACATATTGTAAAGAGATCTGAGCTTCTCGCAGCAATGTTGCTGAAGATCGCATCAGTGGCCGAGTGGTTCGCTATGTTTCAAAAGCGTTATGATTTTTGAAAACTTGTCTGAGCAGATTGGTGTACTGGGAATACCGTGCATGCATATGTGAGATGTACCCCATTTGAATTTTTGCCCTGTCTAAGCATGATGTGCGGCATATACCACTGCGGCCGATTTCGACAGATGCGTAACGTGCATGTTAACATGAAAATCATGTACAGTCATAACAGTAACGGTCACATAATATATGTGCATGAAACTGATGTAACTTTTAGGCAGCCTTCACATGCTGTACAAAATGAAGGGGTCTTTGTAAGTCTGTCTGTTTGTTTATTTCATCCTGCAATTTAACTGATGGATATGGGTGAAATGTCATATTTAATTTTGGTTCATTTGGACTCGTACATTACGTACGCTCATACCTAACAGCATGGAACAGAGTCCATTATCCTGTTTAATTTGATTTCCATATGTAATTACAGAAATACAATTTACAGATTTAAATGAACTTACAGTATGTGTATGTAGTGTGATAAAAATGTTTTTCAAACATTTAATGAAATTAAATTTTGGCATGGAGAATGCTGTTCTGCATTGTCCGTTATGCTTCACGTTTACGAAGCGCTTACAGCATGTAACTACAACTAGTCGCAATATGAGGGGAGCCAGGATAGCTCAGTCAGGTGGTGGCTGTGCTATGCGGTGGATGGTCTGAGGTTTGGTTCCTGGCAGGGGTAAGAGAGTTTTTATTTCTCCAAAACATCCAGTCGGGCACTGGCGCTCACCCAGCCTCCTATTCACTGGGTACGGTGGCTTCTTTTCCCATGGCATGAACCAGCTGGGGCATAAAGATCACCATTCACCATCATCTAATGATGAGGCTACAAGTGAGCAGAGCTATACTTGATACTCTTGAGCCTTGATGGTGTGGACAGGAACAACTTTGCCTTTACCTTTGGAAAAAATGTATGGAAGTCTATTGAGGGACACACAAATTGTTTGGTGTGTGTGAGAGACAGAAAGAAAACTGGCCATATATAAATGCTATATAAAATGATTTGTCGACATAAAAGGAACGCACATAAGGACACAGAGAAGGGCTTAGGAATTAAAATTTAAAGGGAAGAGATATAAAGGTAAAGTTCTCCCTAGAACAGGCCATGAAGGCCCAGAGGGGGAGCAGAGGTATAGCTCTAATCTTTCTTTAACCTCGGCACTAGATGGGGTGGGTGGTGAACTCCGCGCCCCGGCCACTTTACCCCTGGGAAAGAGACCCGGTACCCATTGTATAGGAGGCTGGGTGGGCCCCAGGGCCGGTCTGGACAGCTGTGGAAAATCTCGCCCCCGCCGGGATTCAATCCCCGGACCATCCAGCCTGTAGCGAGTCACTATACCGACTGAGCTATCCCGGTCCTTGAAGAGATATAAAAGGATAAATTGCGGGAAGAGTGGGCAACTTATTAACATTGATCTGTACGGAACAGAAATTATGCCAGAAGACAAATTCTATAATCTATATTCCAGTATCTGTAGTTTGTCTTACCTCATCTGTCAATTGAATGCCAAAATGTTTATGAAGAGGATCTATTGTGTATAGTCCAGTGTTGCAAATTACTGACAAATCAATTGGCTGTGAGATATCCAGACGATCTGTGTCGATCATTTTCTGGAGCTGTAGTAGGGAGAGAGGTGGGTACTCCCGTCGTAAGCTGAACAAAATAAATTGCTTGTCATTATATAATCCTGTAGTTCAGAGGTAACTGCCTCCATCTTATTGTACAACATGCAAATACATACTGATGTCCCTTATAATATGGCTCATATGTGAATCGGAGATAGAAAGGAGTGTTTCCAGTTTCATAGCCGAGCCGCATGTAGTTCTGTCGTTGCCCTGAACCCTTATTACCGGCACCATGCTTGTCACCTCCATGCTGTCCTTGGCCTCTTTTTGGCTGTACAGAAAAGACATTAATGTGTTCAAATATTAGGAACAAATGCAAAATTTCTTGCACATGTGTAGAACAATCTGTCTTCTTGAAAACAACAATCTGCACATCAAAATTATGCCTCTTGAGGTTCACACATCTGAACCAAAAACATTCCATGAATAAATCCTCACTTCATAATACTACATACACTAACAAAAACATGTAGATGATTCGTGATTTCAGGCTCCTGCCATGGTGTAAATGAGATACAGTCAACCCTCGCTATTCGCGGGGGTTAGGTTCCTAGAAAACCCCGTGAATACAGAACTTTTTCACTTGCACTTGCACTATGCTTGGATGCCATTATTAATTACAAAAATAATAAAAAACGAGAGCCGCGAGAACAAGGAAGCAGCTTGCTGGAGCCCATCTGCGATGCTGCGCGGTAGCCGTCTCAAAATTTTTTGCCTGCTGCACATGGCCGTGAACAGCCGCGAGGTGCCCGCGAATGGCAAAAAATGGGTTACACTTTATTTCGCGCGAATGAGCGAACACGGAACACGTGGAGAGCGATGATTGACTGTATTTGCTATTCTGGGATGTTACGCAGTGTACATTGGTAGTTGCTTACGGACATTTCGGGACCCTTGAAGATGGGACCGATGTTGTCCTGAAACGTCAGTAAATAACTACCAATCTACACTGCGTAACATCTCGGAACAGCAAAGATCTCATGTAAAGGATTCATCTTTTGGGATGTAGCACTGTGTCAGGTGAGCGGTTCCTGACACTTCAAAGGATTGTGGTGCCTTCGAAACATCGGAAATCAACAATCGTCCAATGACATGGCGTTACATCCTAGGAAACGTGTATCATCAGAAACACTGCTGTGAAAACCTCAAATCTTGCAGTGATAGACATAGCATCAAATGAAATCATATCACGTCATCAGAGGGGCAGATATTCAAACGTCTTGGAATCTTTCTCTAAAGAATGAAGGTAATACAAAAGCAATACTGCAACTGGTTTCTCTTAAATATGACGTAACAACAGTTCAGCAACAGACAACCAACAAAGAATGATTACTGACAGTTTCATATTTACTACGAAACAGAGTAACGTCATGTAGCTGACAGCAAGGAATATTGAGAAATATGGAGGGCAGCGGACATCCCACTTGAAGACGGTAACAGAGCAGCACTGTATGGGACCGAGGGAAGCAGAAATGTTGGCAGACTACACTTCTACACAGAAAAGTGGTAAGACTACTTTCTGGGCTGTAGTCTGAATGACTGGCTGTGAAACTATCACAGCCAGAGCAGGCCTACGGCTTATCAGTGGGTACCCCTTGTCTGGAGACCTGTCCCAGATGATGGCTGAATATTGACTTAAACCACTCTTCTGCACCTAATGCTGTGGTGAAGAGTGTTTTAAGGACTGGAATGTTTTTACAACGTCTTACTTTCGACGTGTAGTCATAACAGAGTAACACGCACCGACTCGATTTTTCAACATTTTGCTCTTCAGTGACGTCAAACATTACTGATATGCGACATTCACGATTCCGCCGTGTAGTTGAGGTGTTCGCTCTTCTGGGTTCGTATACAGCGTTGGTTGGTAAGAATTCAGAATAGCGAACACATCATTCGTATTATTTACCCTTATTCGTGTTCCTGGATTTCTTCGGATGTTCGCCAAACAAACACGAGGAAGTGTTCTTAACATGGCAAAGGCCTTTTCCGCGCCTTTCTTCCCCGCGAAACTCATTATTCCTACGATTTTCTACTACCACTCTGCTTGGTTACAACACGGGTAACGAATCATAAAAGAAGAAGAAACAACGACGAGGTTATACTGTCACAAACCTTAGCCTTATGAAGGACCGGAACTAGGCTTCAACATTTCCGCTTTGTAGTCAGTTGCACCAACTACCTCAACTTTCGAAAATTACTTTCCAAGGAAATTAATTTTCCTCTTGGCGTGTTGTTGATATTTATTATCTGTAATAATTCTTGTTTAGTTGAAAAATGAGACTCTGTAGTTTGACCATCGCTTAATCCGGTTAATCTTCTTTATAGGTACCAAACGTCCTTGTCGTTATCATCGGGAATAAAACACATATTGTACATTTTACAAGGAATAACCGCACTCGAAATTCCACAAGGAAAAAGGTGTTTACATATTTTGCTGGAGCACGAAAATGGCAGGAAGTCAGTTAAGTCAGAAAGATTATTTGAAGAAATATTTATCGTTTAACACCGACGACAAAAAAAAGAAGAAAAAGAAGAAACCTGTGAATGCTTCACATGAAAGGTAATGTATTTTGGTAGGTGTGTGAGATAGTGTGTTAAGCCAATGTGGAATCTCATAAATATTGAGGTTAGAATGGATTTCACGGCAGTAACTATGAAGATTATTGTCATGCCCATGCAGCTTGGAATATAGGAACCAACGTTTCGGAGGAACATGATGCCTCCATCTTATGGATAGACCCTGGACGCTGGAGGCAGTACGTTCTTCCGAAACATTGGTACTTAACCTACCAAGTTACACGGCGTCAAATCCGTAAAGGTAGTAATCGTCATTCGTGAGATTATGTTACGAAAGATAAGTTGTGAGATATGCAATTAAAAATCAAATGATATAAATAGTGTTGCAGTAAACATCCAAGCAGACAAATATTATGCTAGTTACAGGTTCATCTCACCTGCATGCACATACACCATTGAACATAAAGCAATATCTGCTTGAAAGGCCTCATTCCTAAAACAATACATTTGTTTCTTCAAGGTTTCGTGTAGTGGATGATGACATAGATATAAATAATATGCGACCGCTCGATGAAGATGAGTTGGATTTGTATAACCTGGCAGAAGATGCACCACAGATTGCAGGGATTATTGATGAGCGTCCTGATTCATTGCGGTCTCTTGAAGAATTTCGTGGATCCAAGAGGTGGAAAGTCATGTCTGATGAAAATGGCATTGAAGATATTAAAGTAACTGCGATAGAGAGTGTGGGAAAACAAGTAGTTACGTCATCATCGAGGAATTGTGGAAAGTCAGACTTATCTCCTCAAAGAGGATATGATTCTACTAGAGAAAGTAAAAGGACATGCAGCACACGTATTGATTTAGAGAGTGACTTTGATGTATCACCCCCTAGGAAATCAAGGATAAGTAGTGATTCAGATGTTTCTCCTCCAAGAAAGTTACAGGCAAAGAGGGGTTCGGATGAATTAGCACCTAGGAAAAACAACAAAGGAAATGATTCAGATTCCTCACCTCCGAGGAAATATAAACACAGTTTAACATTGTCTCCCAAGAGAAGAAATACAGCAGCATCTCCAACTATGAAAGAAAAAAACAAAAGAGACTTGTCACCAGTCAGGAAAAACAAAGAGAACAAAAATTTATCTCCAATCAGGAGGAAAACCCATGATTCAGATTTGTCACCTGTTAGGAGAAGTAAAAATGAAGCAGAAAAATCTGTGTCAGGACTGAGAAAAACAAAGTGTGATGTATCACCACCAAAAAAAAACAACCACCATTCTGATTTATCACCACCAAGAAAATTCAGAAGATCAGAAGAATATGATGGGATGTCTCCAAGAAATTCAAGGAAAAATGACAGTAAAACTGACAGAAATCAAAGACGATATAGTGATGCAGACCCATCACCTCCTAGGAAAACCTCAAAACATGGTTCACCATCTGTACAGTCAAGGAAAGATAGTTCAGGAGCATCAGCATCTGTCAGGATATTAAAGAATGATGTGTATCACTCTAGAACATCTGATAAATATGAACATTATGAATCAGTTCCAGTAAAATCTAAACAAGGTGACTTTAGAGAATCTAGCAGACAAAATAAGGACCGTTCAGTTGTAATGGGATCTGTTTCACCGTCAAGACATTGTGATAGGAGTGAGTCACCACGCAAGAAAGACAGGCTACGAAGTTCACCTGAATTGTCATCCAGAAAGTCGAGAAGCCATGCACATTCAGTGAACAGTTCAGATAACTCACCTGAAAGACTTTCTAAAAGACAAAGAAATGTGTCATCACCTTTAAGGAGTGATTCTCAGGGAAAAAGAGGACATGAAGATAAAGGAGATAAAATGAAAGGCAAAATGGAGAAGACATTGGATGGCAAAAGAGCTGGTTTACAAGCTGCTGAAGAACTTAGACAAGAGATTTCTGACTTCAAACAAAGAGAGGACGAATTATTTGCTCAGGTTAGTGTCATAACAATATAATGCTTATGTTCTAGGTTAGGGTCATAACTGTATAATGCTATGCAATAGAGTACAGTGACTATACAGTGCTTGGGTTTGTGACTAGCATTGTAAGTACAGTGAGAGGTTTAGGTTAGTACAACTATACAGTGCTTGGGTTTGTGACTAGCATTGTAAGTACAGTGAGAGGTTGTAGGTTAGTACAGCTATACAGTGCTTGGGTTTGTGACTGGTATTGTAAGTACAGTGAGAGGTTGTAGGTTAGTACAACTATACAGTGCTTGGGTTTGTGACTAGCATTGTAAGTACAGTGAGAGGTTGTAGGTTAGTACAGCTATACAGTGCTTCGGTTTGTGACTAGTATTGTAAGTACAGTGAGAGGTTGTAGGTTAGTACAGCTATACAGTGCTTGGGTTTGTGACTGGTATTGTAAATACAGTGAGAGGTTGTAGGTTAGTACAACTATACAGTGCTTGGGGTTTGTGACTAGCATTGTAAGTACAGTGAGAGGTTGTAGGATAGTACAACTATACAGTGCTTGGGTTTGTGACTAGTATTGTAAGTACAGTGAGAGGTTGTAGGATAGTACAACTATACAGTGCTTAGGTTTGTGACTAGTATTGTAAGTACAGTGAGAGGTTGTAGGATAGTACAACTATACAGTGCTTAGGTTTGTGACTAGTATTGTAAGTACAGTGAGAGGTTGTAGGATAGTACAACTATACAGTGCTTAGGTTTGTGACTAGTATTGTAAGTACAGTGAGAGGTTGTAGGATAGTACAACTATACAGTGCTTAGGTTTGTGACTAATATTGTAAGTACAGTGAGAGGTTGTAGGTTAGTACAGCTATATAGTGCTTGGGTTTGTGATTAGTATTGTAAGTACAGTGAGAGGTTGTAGGATAGTACAACTATACAGTGCTTAGGTTTGTGACTAGTATTGTAAGTACAGTGAGAGGTTGTAGGATAGTACAGCTATACAGTGCTTGAGTTTGTGACTAGTATTGTAAGTACAGTGAGAGGTTGTAGGATAGTACAACTATACTTTGCTTGGGTTTGTGACTAGTATTGTAAGTACAGTGAGAGGTTGTAGGATAGTACAACTATACAGTGCTTGGGTTTGTGACTAGTATTGTAAGTACAGTGAGAGGTTGTAGGATAGTACAACTATACATTGCTTGGGTTTGTGACTAGTATTGTAAGTACAGTGAGAGGTTGTAGGATAGTACAACTATACAGTGCTTAGGTTTGTGACTAGTATTGTAAGTACAGTGAGAGGTTGTAGGATAGTACAACTATACAGTGCTTAGGTTTGTGACTAGTATTGTAAGTACACTGAGAGGTTGTAGGATAGTACAACTATACAGTGCTTAGGTTTGTGACTAGTATTGTAAGTACAATGAGAGGTTGTAGGTTAGTACAGCTATACAGTGCTTCGGTTTGTGACTAGTATTGTAAGTACAGTGAGAGGTTGTAGGTTAGTACAGCTATACAGTGCTTAGGTTCCAGGTTATCATGAATTGTGCATTTCCTAGTTTTGAATGTTATAACAGTAGTGCTTAGGTTCTATGCTAGCAGTGGAACTTAGCAGTACAGTAGAACCTCGGTTATCCGAACTTCGCTTGACTGAAACTCGGGTTAACCAAAACACCTTTTTTTAACGCGATTCCCAGAACTGCCTGCCGCGAGACACCTCTGATCCTCTCCCCGTCAGTTTGTTGTGAAAAGTTGACTGGTGCAGATTGTATCTGTAAATATCGTACACTTTCTTGTGCCGTAAATTTTATGAACATAAGACGTGTTTCTGAATAAATGTTATTTTTATTGCACCTTATCACGTCAAGCCGAATTTCCGAATTATCCGATGTTTTGCTTATTCGAAATCGGGTCCGCCCCCTTTTTTTTTCACATAATCGAGGTTCTACTGTATTTACATTTTGTGAATACAGATGTTGTTCCTTCACTTTCATAAAAATTACTTGTACTAATTGCATGTTTACTCTTTCAGTTTGTCATATCTCTGCTTCCACTAAGACCATAAGAGACGAATAGTTATGTTTATTTATTTTGAATGGATTAGGGTAAGAGAGACTGTTTGTAGGAATTGCCTGAATATAGGAAGCACAAACAGTTATTTCTGTTGTGCCCGTGTGTTGTTGTAGGAAAGCAGCTTTTTGCTATGTACCTTCAAAATAAGATTAAATTTAAATTTGGTGTTACTAATTTATTTATAACTTTTTGCTTTATTTCAAAGTGTTACCATGGTGCTTGGTTATTTATAGATGGGTGATGAAGTGTCGGGGAAAGGAGCTGCAGTTGTGATGCGAGATCGTAAGACTGGCAAGCGACGGAACTTGGAAGAAGAAGCAAAACAGAAGCAAGAAGAAGATGAGAAAACGGCGCAGCGTCAAGAAAAATATTCAAAATGGGGTAAAGGGTAGGTACATGCAATACAGATAACTGTTGGGGTTCGTTGTGGATTCATTTCTTTAAGATTATGATCTTGTGGGATGTGACTGTGTCTGGTTTGGTTGATAGATGGTACATGTACCACACTACACAGTAGCATGGACCACAAGATCATAAACTTAATGTTCACTGCCACAGAACTTCAATCAAACCATCATGAACATCCGAATCATTTTCACTGTAAAATACCTGTTTTGTTCAAAGAACTTATGAGATACCGGTAATAAAAATATGAAATAACCCTTATATAAGTTTTAAAACTTTCGCAGCGACATGATTCAATATAGTCTTCTCGGGCGCACAGCCGCATCAACTCGTTTGAATACAACGTTTCGGGGATTAGCTCCGTCCCCAAAACGTTGTATTCAAACGAGTTGACGCGGCTGTGCGCCCGAGAAGACTATATTAAATGAAATAACCCTAACAAGCATAAAAAGCATGAAATTTTATTTTTAGCAAAATAGAAACACTTTTTTTGGGAGCACAAAATGCGTTCAATGATTGAGGGAGGGTCTCATTCCGTAATGCACAGAGCATACTCAACCGTACTTTATGAAAGACAGAGTTTGACTGAGCTGAGAGCGATCTGCAGTAGCAGGAGCATGGGCAAAGCCAACTTGCCAGCCACGTGGTCTCATCTCGATTTGTCAGGATCAGCGACAAAAGGTTGAAACAATTGTATTAAAATGGGTGATCACAACACTTGAAGTGAAGCACATTACGGTTCACAGACTTGGAGATTATTATGGTTTATTTAATGACACTCTTAGTAGGACAGACTATGTACTGTCTAATGGTATGTTTAGTGAATAATGAATTGGAAAGGATGTGGAAGGAATTGGTTGTGACATAATCTGTGGTACTGTCCAGGCATTTGCCTGGATACACTGGAGAAACACAACAACAACCTTAGGATATCTGGTCTACACTGGAGAAACACAATAACAACCTTAGGATATCTGGTCTACACTGGAGAAACACAATAACAACCTTAGGCTATGTGGTCTACACTGGAGAAACACAATAACAACCTTAGGCTATGTGGTCTACACTGGAGAAACACAATAACAACCTTAGGCTATGTGGTCTACACTGGAGAAACACAATAACAACCTTAGGCTATGTGGTCTACACTGGAGAAACACAATAACAACCTTAGGATATCTGGTCTACACTGGAGAAACACAATAACAACCTTAGGATATCTGGTCTACACTGGGAAACACAATAACAACCTTAGGATATCTGGTCTACACTGGAGAAACACAATAACAACCTTAGGATATCTGGTCTACACTGGAGAAACACAATAACAACCTTAGGATATCTGGTCTACACTGGAGAAACACAATAACAACCTTAGGATATCTGGTCTACACTGGAGAAAACAACCTTAGTCAGGATATCTGGTCTCAGGACTAAGGTTTGAGCACTGGACCACGTGTGTATAGTGCAGGAGTGCCACTGATGTGACCACAACATTTGGTTGTGCAGTGGAATTCACATTTACATATCTAACATTTTATTGGTTAGTGGCTTCTTCACATTGTATCTGAAATGTTGAGTAACTGTGTATAATTACAGTCTCGGTTACAGTAAGTGTCACATAAATTTGTGTTACAGTAAGTGTCATATAAATTTGTGTTACAGTAAGTGTCATATAAATTTGTGTTACAGTAAGTGTCATATAAATTTGTGTTACAGTAAGTGTCATATAAATTTGTGTTATCAATGCTGCAGGTTGAAACAGGTAGAGGAACAAATGGAGAATTTGCAGCAGGCCCTACATGTGGTGTCAAAGCCATTAGCTCGCTATGCGGATGACAAAGACTTGGACCAGCATTTGCGTAACCAGGAACGTGAAGGGGACCCCATGTTGGAGTATATACGCAGCAAAAAGACACAGGACACGACAAGAAGTGAGACGCTTCGCTGTTTTCTTACTTTAAGGCCACTGTTAATTTTTTGCGTACTTTCCGTGAAATGAAGAAAGTAAGCCTATGACATCACCATGTCTGTGCACATGTGTGTTTTATGCTTCAGGTAAAGGTAAAGGTAAAGGTAAAGTTCTCCCCAGAACAGGCCATGAAGGCCCAGAGGGGGAGTAGAGGTATAGCTCTACTCTTTCTTTAACCCTGGCACTAGATGAGGGTAGGTGGTCAACTCCACGCCCTGGCTGCTTTACCCTGGGAAAGAGACCCGGTACCCATTGCATAGGAGGCTGGGTGGGCCCCAGGGCCGGTCTGGATGGGTGCGGAAAATCTCGCCCCCACCGGGATTCAATCCCTGGACCGTCCAGCCCGTAGCAAGTCGCTATACCGACTGCGCTATCGCAGCCCACCTTTGTGTTTCAGACTGCTTGTTATTAAGGATTCAAATCTTGTGGGATCTGATGCTGTGTCATTGGGTGACTGGTTTTGAGTGTTTTGAAGGATCAGCTTGCCTTCATTTTGAAGGGCGAAGCAGTGAAGGGACAATGATTGTTTGAAACATCACCACTCGCCCCTGACACCGTCACATCCCAGAAAACTTGAACACTAAACAATGCCACTGTGAGAATCTCAAATCTTGCGTAGTTAATTTGTTAATGGAATATCAGTATGTAATTGAGAAACATAAGGTGATTTGAAATTTGAAAAGGACATTCTGATATTTTGACTTCTTTCTTTGACATTTACATTTTTATGTGGGCTGTTTTGCAGCCAAGCCTCTGTCATCTATTTGCCTGTCCTCTCAAAGCTGCTGCTCCAACATCTCAGTTTCATCCCATTTTCTTTCCTTCTGCAGGACATCTTTCTTAACCTCATTATTTATTTTATTTCAGGTAAACCAAAATATGAAGGTTCTTTCCTGCCAAATCGATTCGGTATTCCTCCAGGGCACAGGTGGGATGGTGTTGATCGCTCTAATGGCTATGAAAAACAGTGGTTTGAGCGACAGAACTCACGTCGAGCAATCGAGGAGGAAGCATATAAATGGAGTACATCAGACATGTAATATTCATGTACATACCCTGCCAGAAGTTTAGTGCCTTCCTCTTAAAGGTAGTCAATGCTTTATATTGATAGTGTGCATTTTGTATAATGAAAATGAGTTTAAATCTGCTGTCATTTCCATATGCTTCTTTGGCACTTTGGCAGTGAAGAGTTGCAACATTGTTAGATATGCCATGTCTGTCTGTCTGCCTGCCTGCCAGTCTCCCTGTCTGCATGTAGCCACTTGAGAACCATGTGGCAAAGGTTTTTGAAGTTTTATACGGGATACTTGTACGGAAGTTTGCTGTCACAGTCCCTAAGTAAGTGTTAAAGATGCCGTCAGTTGCCAAGATTACGTAGTGTTGGTGATACATGACTGAATGAGTATGGAGCGTTGATGGAATGATCCTGATGGGAAACCTGAAGTACTTGAATTAGCCTACCGCAGATCCCACGGTGAGAGGCCAGCGACTAATCATCTGAACCATGGCACAGCTATAACATTTCAGTTTTGGTTGAAATTAGATGACAAAAGCGGTAACATTACGTCAAGATCTGTATGCTGCATAAAATCTTCTGGGTTGTTACCTGGCGTTGTTTTTTGGTATATGACCAACGTTTCAGGATCACTTGTCTTTCCCGTCTTCCTCAAGACCCTGAAGATGGGACAGACAAGTGATCCCGAAATGTTGGTCATATACCAAAAAATGACGCCGGGTAACAACCCAGAAGATTTTATGCAACATTAATCACGGCGGAAGCCTTCAATCACAAGATCTGTATGCATTTGTCAGTCCATCTTGAGAGCAACTCGCTGAGTTTTTGTCAGAATGAGAAATTTTTGCAGCAAAAGTTGTCACATGTCCAGTATACTATATCTGTATTTTATGGTTTGTGAGTCAATTAAACAAGGATTTAGTTGTTCTGGGAAATGGTGTTGTGCCGCTGGACAAGTGGCTCCTCGTGTTCGTAGGAACATAGTGCCTTTGAAATGTCAGGAACCACTCACCCCTCTACACTGTGCCGTATCCCAGGATACCTGAATTCTCAGAAACAGTGCTGTGAGAACCTCAGATCTGACAAGATTAAACAAAGTGGAAGGAACACACCATAATTGTCATGCTGTGCATAAATTTACTTACTTGTGAGGGTGAAGGTGTTAGAAATTTAACAGTTTAAAGGCATTTGTAGAACAGGAGAATGCATTTCTGTGGTCAGAAATGTTTGGTGTCTGTTTTTGCTCAAGTGATTCATTGTTTTGTTGCAGCTGATTTTGCAATGTCTTCAGGACGAGGCGGCCGCAGAAGCAATACCAGTAATGGTTATCAAATTTTCACCAAGATTTCAATGAAACAGTCATTTCTGTTACAAAGAGTTTAATTATTGGCACACTGTACCGTCAGTGGTATAAAATTATCATTCATTTTATAGACAGTTCTTAGATCATGCATTTTGAATAATCATCTTTATTGACTAAAGCAATAAAGCGAACTACGACATCCGTCTGACACGATATATATCTTGAGGTATAACCCAATTACAAGTGACATGTTGAGCATTGCAATCCCACGATATACACAAAGTATTTTAACAAGTTTATTGTAAAACGGTTATACTTTTTAATATTAAAACTATATTTACGATCCCACTGGCCGTGCGGTCTAAGGCAGGGGTCTGCGGCTGATCGCTTACTGGGATTGTGGGTTCGAATCCCACCGGGGGCATGGATGTCTGTCTGTTGTGAGTGTTGTGTGTTGTCAGGTAGAGGTCTCTGCGACGGGCTGGTCACTCGTCGAGAGGAGTCCTTCCGAGTGTGGTGTGTCTGAGTGTGATCGTGAAGCCTCAAAAAAATGAGGAGGCCTAGGCCCCCTAGGGCTGTTCAGCCATAGGAAAAAAAAATGTATTTACAAGTAATATATTTACAAACAATAATTATAAATCATGCCAGCATAATCTGAATATTGACATTCAGTTAGTAGTTCTGCAGTTATATATGTCAATTTCCTGACACGTGCCAGATCTGCGAAACCGATCTCAAAACTCGACACTGCTTTGAGCCTAATCAATTTGACAAGGGAAGTTTTCTTCACCTATATATGTACTTTCTACATTTATATTTGACTTACACAATTGGAATTATGAATGCATGTAACAAGATTGGGATCGCAGCCTTGAAAGTATATCGATTGCAGCTGTAAAATTTTATATTCTTATTTATTTTGGCAGCCTGATTATGGCTTGTTGAAAAGCTGAAACGTGTAGCTGGGTAATACCTCAAAATAAGTGTTGTGTTAAATGGCTGTGGCGGTTGGTTTTATTGCTTTAGTGCTTGTAACACAGCGGGATTAATGACCTCAAGAACATCTTTTGGACCCGAGTAATATTGCTTTATATATGCTAGACATTAGCTTTATTGTACATAAGTAATGTAATATATTTGTATTGTATTTGTATGAATACAAGTTATTATTCTGCCATTTCACGATCTTCCGTACTTGTCATCAGCTGTCACGTTCGTACGCATTGCAGGAAAGCATCTGGGGTTTTTCCACTTTAAAAAGGTGTACGGTGTACGTTCAGTGCGCACTATGTGCGTAATATTACAAAGCAAGTGTGTGCTGAAGCAGTATTGTATAAACTGAGTAATGAAAGAAATAACACATGGTTAACTGCGTTCAGTAAAATGGATCTTCAATTAGTGGGATGGGGGGACATGGACTGGATTGATATGGCTCAGGATAGGGACAGGTGGCGGGCTCTTGTGAGTGCGGTAATGAACCTTCGGGTTCCATAAAACGCGGGGGTTTTCTTGACTAGCTGACGACCTGTTAGCTTCTCAAGAAGGACTCTGCTCCATGGAGTTAGTTGGTTAGTTAGTTTAGTTAGTTAGTTAGTTAGTTTAGTTAACTGCTTCCAGGCCAGTGCAGCTCAGGTGTTCCTGTTGTCTGAGTTTATAAATCTTGTTTATAGACATTTGGCAGGACTCCTTGGACACGTGGTCAGCCTGTCACACGGCATTCTGTTACACACAACACGTGGTCAGCCTGTCACACGGCATTCTGTTACACACAACACGTGGTCAGCCTGTCACACGGCATTCTGTTACACACGACACGTGGTCAGCCTGTCACACGGCATTCTGTTACACACGACACGTGGTCAGCCTGTCACACGGCATTCTGTTACACACGACACGTGGTCAGCCTGTCACACGGCATTCTGTTACACACGACAACACAGACCAAAAGAAGGCAGACATGCAGTAGGCTCTCAATGTTTGTGACTGACCTCGACAGATATACCGTCGTGAAGAACAGTGGAATACACTTTCAATGTAAGACGTCTGTTTGGTTCCAAGAACTTGCGCACTGCCACCAATAAAGATATAAAGAAACTTAAAAGATAAATTCTAAAAGGTTCTGACGACGGTACGTAACATTGACAACTAATTGGTTTCTGGACTTTGTCCAACTTCTGGAAATCTAAAATAACGACGTTTCGGAAGCTGGATCTGCTTCCGTCCTCAGGTGAAGGGGGAGGGAGACACCTACTCCGTTGGGTCCCTTAGATGAGCTAACCTCAATCACTGGACCTGTCAATTTCCAAAATCCTGGCTTCATCCCAGTCTACCCTATGACCCTCTTCAGAGGCATGCTGGACTAGTTTTGATTGTTTTAGATGACCTTCTTTGAGATTGTGTCTGTTCCTGGAGCCGCATGGATAGAGGTCCAGTGATTGAGGTTAGCTCATCTAAGGGACCCAACACAGTAGGTGTCTCCCACTGCCTTCACCTGAGGACGGAAACAGATCCAGCTTCCGAAACGTCATGTTGAGGTTAGCTCATCTAAGGGACCCAATACAGTAGGTGTCTCCCTCTCCCTTCACCTGAGGACGGAAACAGATCCAGCTTCCGAAACGTCATGTTGAGGTTAGCTCATCTAAGGGACCCAACACAGTAGGTGTCTCCCTCTCCCTTCACCTGAGGACGGAAACAGATCCAGCTTCCGAAACGTCGTGTTGAGGTTAGCTCTGTCTAAGGGACCCAACACAGTAGGTGTCTCCCTCTCCCTTCACCTGAGGACGGAAACAGATCCAGCTTCCGAAACGTCGTGTTGAGGTTAGCTCTGTCTAAGGGACCCAACACAGTAGGTGTCTCCTTCTCCCTTCACCTGAGGACGGAAACAGATCCAGCTTCCGAAACGTCGTGTTGAGGTTAGCTCTGTCTAAGGGACCCAACACAGTAGGTGTCTCCCTCTCCCTTCACCTGAGGACGGAAACAGATCCAGCTTTCGAAACGTCGTGTTGAGGTTAGCTCTGTCTAAGGGACCCAACACAGTAGGTGTCTCCCTCTCCCTTCACCTGAGGACGGAAACAGATCCAGCTTCCGAAACGTCGTGTTGAGGTTAGCTCTGTCTAAGGGACCCAACACAGTAGGTGTCTCCCTCTCCCTTCACCTGAGGACGGAAACAGATCCAGCTTCCGAAACGTCGTGTTGAGGTTAGCTCTGTCTAAGGGACCCAACACAGTAGGTGTCTCCCTCTCCCTTCACCTGAGGACGGAAACAGATCCAGCTTCCGAAACGTCGTGTTGAGGTTAGCTCTGTCTAAGGGACCCAACACAGTAGGTGTCTCCGTCTCCCTTCACCTGAGGACGGAAACAGATCCAGCTTCCGAAACGTCGTGTTGAGGTTAGCTCTGTCTAAGGGACCCAACACAGTAGGTGTCTCCCTCTCCCTTCACCTGAGGACGGAAACAGATCCAGCTTCCGAAACGTCGTGTTGAGGTTAGCTCTGTCTAAGGGACCCAACACAGTAGGTGTCTCCCTCTCCCTTCACCTGAGGACGGAAACAGATCCAGCTTCCGAAACGTCGTGTTGAGGTTAGCTCTGTCTAAGGGACCCAACACAGTAGGTGTCTCCCTCTCCCTTCACCTGAGGACGGAAACAGATCCAGCTTCCGAAACGTCGTGTTGAGGTTAGCTCTGTCTAAGGGACCCAACACAGTAGGTGTCTCCCTCTCCCTTCACCTGAGGACGGAAACAGATCCAGCTTCCGAAACGTCGTGTTGAGGTTAGCTCGGTCTAAGGGACCCAACACAGTAGGTGTCTCCCTTCACCTGAGGACGGAAGCAGATCCAGCTTCCGAAACGTTTTGTTGAGGTTAGCTCTATCTAAGGGACCCAACAGAGTAGGTGTCTCCCTCTCCCTTCACCTGAGGACGGAAACAGATCCAGCTTCCGAAACGTCGTGTTGAAGTTAGCTCTGTCTAAGGGACCCAACACAGTAGGTGTCTCCCTCTCCCTTCACCTGAGGACGGAAACAGATCCAGCTTCCGAAACGTCGTGTTGAGGTTAGCTCGGTCTAAGGGACCCAACACAGTAGGTGTCTCCCTTCACCTGAGGACGGAAGCAGATCCAGCTTCCGAAACGTTTTGTTGAGGTTAGCTCTATCTAAGGGACCCAACAGAGTAGGTGTCTCCCTCCCCCTTCACCTGAGGACGGCAGCAGATCCAGCTTCCGAAACGTCGTGTTGAGGTTAGCTCGGTCTAAGGGACCCAACACAGTAGGTGTCTCCCTTCACCTGAGGACGGAAGCAGATCCAGCTTCCGAAACGTTTTGTTGAGGTTAGCTCTATCTAAGGGACCCAACAGAGTAGGTGTCTCCCTCCCCCTTCACCTGAGGACGGCAGCAGATCCAGCTTCCGAAACGTCGTTATTTTAGATTTCCGGACGATGGACAAAGTCCAGAAACCAATTAGTTCTCAAACTTACAAAAGCATGAAAGTTTATTTTGTAATAAAATACAAACATTTTATTGAAGTGTCTTCTTCTTCTTCCTTAGCACCACAGCCCGCGGTCGGCCTTAGCTGCCTCTGCAAGTCGCCTCCACTCTCCACCCGAGGCTCATCATGACGTTTCGTAACACGTTTTTTCCGAGATAGGGTTGTTGGCCCTATGCTCAACCCCCACCTTGGAGGACTGGGTTTGTAATCAGGGTTCCTTCCCCTAGGGAAGCTGGTTTTACCCACCTACAGATGCCCCCCTCCCCCTTGATTTTCTGTCAGGGTTTTCCTTCCCTTAGCCCAATGCTCCCGTTTTAAGGCGCCGGAAATTCGCATTTCGTCCTTCTCTCTCAGCTACACTCTGAGCTCTCACCTCAGAGCGTATTACCAGGGCCACCATTTGGAGGTGAGAGATAGGACTTGCTGACCCAACCCCATTACAGGGGGGCATTTCCTGATATTTAATGATGTATACCTATGGACATCGGTATGCCCCACCAGGACCCGAGTCAGCCTTTTGACCCCTTTATTGAAGTGTAAAATACATTAGTTTGCTGGAGGAGACTGTAATTGCATAAGGTACAAAGTAATCAACGTTACCTGGCGTGCAAGTTACCTTAAAGCCGTAGGTGACAGGACGCTAGTGGCACTGACAGTGCGGGTCGGGTCGTGTGTAGTGCTAGTGGGAGTGTAGGCAAGTCAGCAGACTGCGGCTGTCACCCGGTAGATCGGTCGGGTCGTCGTATGTAGTGCTAGTGGGAGTGTAGGCAAGTCAGCAGACTGTGCGGCTGTCACCCGGTAGATCGGTCGGGTCGTCGTATGTAGTGCTAGTGGGAGTGTAGGCAAGTCAGCAGACTGTGCGGCTGTCACCCGGTAGATCGGTCGGGTCGTCGTATGTAGTGCTAGTGGGAGTGTAGGCAAGTCAGCAGACTGTGCGGCTGTCACCCGGTAGATCGGTCGGGTCGTCGTGTGTAGTGCTAGTGGGAGTGTAGGCAAGTCAGCAGACTGTGCGGCTGTCACCCGGTAGATCGGTCGGGTCGTCGTATGTAGTGCTAGTGGGAGTGTAGGCAAGTCAGCAGACTGTGCGGCTGTCACCCGGTAGATCGGTCGGGTCGTCGTGTGTAGTGCTAGTGGGAGTGTAGGCAAGTCAGCAGACTGTGCGGCTGTCACCCGTAGATCGGTCGGGTCGTCGTATGTAGTGCTAGTGGGAGTGTAGGCAAGTCAGCAGACTGTGCGGCTGTCACCCGGTAGATCGGTCGGGTCGTCGTATGTAGTGCTAGTGGGAGTGTAGGCAAGTCAGCAGACTGTGCGGCTGTCACCCGGTAGATCGGTCGGGTCGTCGTGTGTAGTGCTAGTGGGAGTGTAGGCAAGTCAGCAGACTGTGCGGCTGTCACCCGGTAGATCGGTCGGGTCGTCGTGTGTAGTGCTAGTGGGAGTGTAGGCAAGTCAGCAGACTGTGCGGCTGTCACCCGGTAGATCGGTCGGGTCGTCGTGTGTAGTGCTAGTGGGATGTAGGCAAGTCAGCAGACTGTGCGGCTGTCACCCGGTAGATCGGTCGGGTCGTCGTGTGTAGTGCTAGTGGGAGTGTAGGCAAGTCAGCAGACTGTGCGGCTGTCACCCGGTAGATCGGTCGGGTCGTCGTATGTAGTGCTAGTGGGAGTGTAGGCAAGTCAGCAGACTGTGCGGCTGTCACCCGGTAGATCGGTTGGGTCGTCGTGTGTAGTGCTAGTGGGAGTGTAGGCAAGTCAGCAGACTGTGCGGCTGTCACCCGGTGGATCGGTCGGGTCGTCGTGTGTAGTGCTAGTGGGAGTGTAGGCAAGTCAGCAGACTGTGCGGCTGTCACCCGGTAGATCGGTCGGGTCGTCGTGTGTAGTGCTAGTGGGAGTGTAGGCAAGTCAGCAGACTGTGCGGCTGTCACCCGGTAGATCGGTCGGGTCGTCGTGTGTAGTGCTAGTGGGAGTGTAGGCAAGTCAGCAACTGTGCGGCTGTCACCCGGTAGATCGGTCGGGTCGTCGTGTGTAGTGCTAGTGGGAGTGTAGGCAAGTCAGCAGACTGTGCGGCTGTCACCCGGTAGATCGGTCGGGTCGTCGTGTGTAGTGCTAGTGGGAGTGTAGGCAAGTCAGCAGACTGTGCGGCTGTCACCCGGTAGATCGGTCGGGTCGTCGTGTGTAGTGCTAGTGGGAGTGTAGGCAAGTCAGCAGACTGTGCGGCTGTCACCCGGTAGATCGGTCGGGTCGTCGTGTGTAGTGCTAGTGGGAGTGTAGGCAAGTCAGCAGACTGTGCGGCTGTCACCCGGTAGATCGGTTGGGTCGACGACGTCCTGTTGGCGCCGATGAGCCTCTACTCCATGAGGCGTCCTGGCGCGCATGCAAGGGTGGCCACTAGCTGTGCCCAGTGGGAGAGGTGGGGAGGGGAGCATGGGACCAGCGCGCCGGTCCCCGCTTGTATTAGCTATCTGAAAAATATCGACGTTGGCCGATAGCCTTTCGCATCCGGGAGGTCCCGTGTTTGAATTGCGGCCCTCCGAACGGCTTTCCTGGGCCTTTACGGCAGACGCTCGGCTGTTGCCTTACATGTACACACACCACCGCCTTCGCGTCGTTCCCAATTCGTTATTCGCCGTTAATCCCAATATTCGACGCTACGTAGGCTGTGTGGTTACCAAACTGTGGGTCGCGGCCCTGAGAATTCACACAACTTTACAGCAAGTCTTGCCCCTACATATAGCGCTTGGTCTGTTGTTATCTTCTGCTGCTACATGCATTATTGTGATGAAAAAAAATGTGAATTCACTCAGGCTTACATCGGTTTGAGATATAATAGCGTATTGTCGTTATTAGTAAGTCTCAAACATTGCTGTCATAATGTTCGTAGGATCTTGTAGCGTGGGGAAAATAAAGGTCATTAAATTGGTACGTGTTAGAAGTAAGTTTCGTATGCTATAAAATTGGCCCATATATTGTACACTGTCCATCTTCTCGTTTTGTCCGAGGAGACATAACGTTTCGGAAGCTGGTCTTGCTGACATCATCACGCAAAAAATACGAAACTTCTTGTGCTGGGCCTATTAGACTGACCTGATCTAGGTCTCCCATCAAAAAGACCCTGCGAAAGATGTCCGGCACATGTCCGTTTAAGTCCGTTTTTACCAGCTTCACGACGTCCCTCAGCTCCGATGCGTTGATTGGCAAGTCATGACTGCAGGTAGAGCCCTCGTGGGGTCACGTGTAAAGCAGAGCTGTAACCCGTGCGCAAGTGACCTAGTGTTTGATACAAGGTCAAGATAAATTTTTCGTTGTGCTTAATTAAGCATCGCTTCATGAAGACATACGAAAAAATGGGTATATACCTCCACTCATTCTCTTTCGCCACTGGATGGAGGTGAAAGGTTAGCTTCGCGCGCCGACCGCTTTGCTACAGACGGAAGCGCCTATCAACTTCCAACAAAGCAATGCTTGAGATCTTCGCTCCTCTGGGGTATTACGCAGTGTCGAGTGGTAATTCTTTACCGACGTTTCGGGACAACGTATCGATCCCATCTTCAAGGGTCAAGAAGTTATCGGGCTTCTTGACCCTTGAAGATGGGATCGATACGTTGTCCCGAAACGTCGGTAAGGGATTACCACTCGACGCTGCGTAATACCCCAGAGGAGCGCAGATCTCATCAACATCGCGGTGGAAGCCTGAAGTCACGTAAATGGATATGGGCGAGGATTAAACAGAAAAGTACTTCCAAATTGTTTTAACGGCTAAAACAGCCCGAGAATAATGGGCGTGCTAAGGCAGAAAACACATTTCCTCCACTCTTAACCACAATTTGTTGCGTGATGTTATTGTAACAGGTAATAGTGCGAAGTTTGTTTGCGTGCACGCTATACGCCTCCGTCTCTCTAGCCAGTATAAGGAGAGACAGCATACGCAGTCCATGCTGACATAGTAAAGACAGAGAAAAGCTACCATTTCGAAACTATTTTTGTATATTCAGTTAACTCGTCTCTTAGCCGGGGGGTGATGTATCGATATCACCGCCATCTACAGGCTTGTAATTGTACGAAAGGCTGTCAGTATTTGTCCATCATCAGTCGCTTTGACATCGAGGCTCTGCGTATTTTATCGTACGTATTAGTTGTTCATAATTGTGATCTTGCTAGGCATGTGAAGCTTATATTTTTTGTCTTATCTTAAAATGCGGTATTGTTAAAAGTCAGCATAAAATGTAATATTGAAACTGTTAACATAAACGATACCTGTTCACGAAGAAACGTTTTCTTATTTAGTGAAAAAAAACAGCTCGAAGCAGACTGCATTCTGATCATAATTATTGAGTGTCGCCGTGTGATTTAGCATATGTTAATTTGAAGTGTGTGCTGTGTGTCAGAACTGATATATATATACTGTGATGTGTGGTGGTAAAGAGAAAAGAGACTTTGAACATTTTCACGTAGATTGAGACAATTATGACGGCCATTAGACAGCAAGACTCGATACAGATGTTTGTTGTGACGTAATCTGTTCGTGTGTAATCGTAGTCGCGCGATATTGTTCGGCAGCAGTTTGTGGATACGTTACAAATCCTGTATTATACTTCCCAGTTACTCGCTTTCGTCTTACTGGGTCTGCAAACGACTGACTGTTCTGCTAAATAGTTAGCAGTTGAGGTTAACAATGGGTTGCACTACAACCAAAGAAGCGTTACAACCTGTTGAAGACAGCAGCACAACAACACCAACTGACCCGCAACAGAACCAGACGAAAACTGTCAACAAAGCAGCAAAAGCTGTTCCCGGTATCGGTAAGTACATTTGTTGCTTATTTAAACAAAGTAGGCTTCGCCATATTATTGACATCAGTCGCTATGCAATATGGCGAAATTAGAAGCTTCGTCGAATAACTTTAAGCGAGGTAATCACATGTAACGGAATTAAGAATTTTTAACTGGTGCAATGAAATTAGATTTTAATGATACGACATTAAATTAGTTTTCATGGTGTTGTAACCATTTAACCGTAGGGACAACTTTACTCCAGTTTGACTATGTTCTTGGAAAGCAAAACATACAGTTCGTGTATAAATAAGCATTGCACTCGTATTCTGGATTTTTATGTATGAAGTTAGAGTTGCATTGTCATGCAGCAGTGTAATTATAAATACATCGCCTAAACCTCATTAAGTATTTAAAAATTGAACGCTAATTTAAATGTAAATATACAGTGTGGGGTTTGGTGTTCCTCAGTGGCTGTGAAGGCTGCTGTGTGCCCGGAATTAGCGGCGTGGATTTTGGTAGAAACGTATCGAACCTGCTACCTTTATTTTATTAATCTTATTAATTTCACCATATTAAATTTATTTATTTTGCACTTTTGATTTTATTTGTGACCAGTTCAATATTACCCCTCCCCCCAAATTTTCCACTCTCTACTTCCGCCCTCTATATAACTGTCTCCTATTGGGCCGTTTCTCCGTTCGTATATCATAACCATTTTCTTTCACGCGTGGCATATTCTTCCACCCTGAAAGTTGAAATAGCAGGTTCCTCCGAAACGTTGGTGTCAGTCTACCAAACTACACGGCGTCACATCCTAGAGGATAGCAGCCGTCTCATCTATACAGTGTTGTTTTTTTTTAGCGCAGTTGAGGCTTCTATTTTATTACTCACGTGTGACCTACGTGACGTTGCGGCAATGGGTAAAGGGTTCCCGAATTTTTGAAGGAACATAGTGTCTTCATCTTCACGGATATAGATTTCATTTCGAAACTCAAGACACTTGAAGGCGAAGACACGACGTTCCTTCGAAACGTCGGGAACCGATTACCCATTGTTGCAAAGTCACACCCCAGAAGAACGAGACCTTCAATCTCACCGCTGTGAAAACCTCCAAACGCGCCTGCAGCCTGTTTGTTGGTCCTAAGGGCGTAACAAGGACGGAAGTAGGTGTTTTCGTTTTGTTCGGTTGGAAGCACTGCATAGACAACCACAGCGACGACGGCAAACAGAAGACGAAGTGCGTGATTTTGTGAACGCAGGTGTCGTGCGTGTTACTGGCACAATGCAAGTGCAGTGGTGGGGTTTGTGAGCCTCTGTTTGTAGCACGGGGCACGTGGCGAAGGTTCGTTTTAATGCGCTGCACGCCTTTGTGGAGACCAAGACCACGCCACAGTCATACTTAGGGGGCGTAAATGATGTTCTGCCCGCGTTGTCTACATTTTTCATCCGATTTGGATAAAACTCAGCACAAGCTGTTTCTACAAACATATGCTGACTGGAACTTCGTGAAAATCGGCGCAGGCAGGCCGTACATTTGTTATGGGCGTAAATGACATTACGTGTACACGTGTAGGAAATTGTGACTAAAAAACGCCTTGGCGAAGTGTGTGTACTGCGTCAACGAATACAGCATTTGCAGTCTTGTTTCTGTTGTTTTGTACAGGTAGCAGGATTATACTGGAAGTATATTGAAGGAGGCACATGGGACTGTTGAAGGAAGCACATGGGACTGTTGAAGGAAGCACATGGGACTGTTGAAGGAAGCACATGGGACTGTTGAAGGAAGCACATGGGACTGTTGAAGGAAGCACATGGGACTGTTGAAGGAAGCACATGGGACTGTTGAAGGAGGAACATGGGACTGTTGAAGGAGGAACATGGGACTGTTGAAGGAGGCACATGGGACTATTGAAGGAGGCACATGGGACTATTGAAGGAAGCACATGGGACTGTTGAAGGAAAGACGCGAAACTATTGACGGAAACACGCGAGACTATTGAATGGAGCATATGAGACTATTGAAGGCAACACGCGAGCATACTCGTATGAAACAAAATGAGATTCTTAAAGGAAACAAACGAGACTAATGAAATGAAAAAGTTATTGAGGTAAAGTAAGTACTTGGGTCGGTCGTTGGCAAACTGATACTAAAGTAAGTACTTGGGTCGGTCGTTGGCAAACTGATACTAAAGTAAGTACTTGGGTCGGTCGTTGGCAAACTGATACTAAAGTAAGTACGTGGGTCGGTCGTTGGCAAACTGATACTAAAGTAAGTACGTGGGTCGGTCGTTGGCAAACTGATACTAAAGTAAGTACGTGGGTCGGTCGTTGGCAAACTGATACTAAAGTAAGTACTTGGGTCGGTCGTTGGCAAACTGATACTAAAGTAAGTACTTGGGTCGGTCGTTGGCAAACTGATACTAAAGTAAGTACGTGGGTCGGTCGTTGGCAAACTGATACTAAAGTAAGTGCGTGGGTCGGTCGTTGGCAAACTGATACTAAAGTAAGTACGTGGGTCGGTCGTTGGCAAACTGATACTAAAGTAAGTACTTGGGTCGGTCGTTGGCAAACTGATACTAAAGTAAGTACTTGGGTCGGTCGTTGGCAAACTGATACTAAAGTAAGTACGTGGGTCGGTCGTTGGCAAACTGATACTAAAGTAAGTACTTGGGTCGGTCGTTGGCAAACTGATACTAAAGTAAGTACTTGGGTCGGTCGTTGGCAAACTGATACTAAAGTAAGTACGTGGGTCGGTCGTTGGCAAACTGATACTAAAGTAAGTGCGTGGGTCGGTCGTTGGCAAACTGATACTAAAGTAAGTACTTGGGTCGGTCGTTGGCAAACTGATACTAAAGTAAGTACGTGGGTCGGTCGTTGGCAAACTGATGCTAAAGTAAGTGCGTGGGTCGGTCGTTGGCAAACTGATACTAAAGTAAGTACGTGGGTCGGTCGTTGGCAAACTGATACTAAAGTAAGTACGTGGGTCGGTCGTTGGCAAACTGATACTAAAGTAAGTGCGTGGGTCGGTCGTTGGCAAACTGATACTAAAGTAAGTACGTGGGTCGGTCGTTGGCAAACTGATACTAAAGTAAGTGCGTGGGTCGGTCGTTGGCAAACTGATACTAAAGTAAGTGCGTGGGTCGGTCGTTGGCAAACTGATACTAAAGTAAGTACGTGGGTCGGTCGATGGCAAACTGATACTAAAGTAAGTACGTGGGTCGGTCGTTTGCAAACTGATACTAAAGTAAGTACGTGGGTCGGTCGTTGGCAAACTGATACTAAAGTAAGTACGTGGGTCGGTCGTTGGCAAACTGATACTAAAGTAAGTACGTGGGTCGGTCGTTTGCAAACTGATACTAAAGTAAGTACTTGGGTCGGTCGTTGGCAAACTGATACTAAAGTAATTACGTGGGTCGGTCGTTGGCAAACTGATACTAAAGTAAGTACTTGGGTCGGACGTTGGCAAACTGATACTAAAGTAAGTACGTGGGTCGGTCGTTGGCAAACTGATACTAAAGTAAGTACTTGGGTCGGTCGTTGACAAACTGATACTAAAGTAAGTACTTGGGTCGGACGTTGGCAAACTGATACTAAAGTAAGTACGTGGGTCGGTCGTTGGCAAACTGATACTAAAGTAAGTACTTGGGTCGGTCGTTGGCAAACTGATACTAAAGTAAGTACGTGGGTCGGTCGTTGGCAAACTGATACTAAAGTAAGTACGTGGGTCGGTCGTTTGCAAACTGATACTAAAGTAAGTACATGGGTCGGTCGTTGGCAAACTTATACTAAAGTAAGTACGTGGGTCGGTCGTTGGTAAACTGATACTAAGTAAGTACTGGGTCGGTCGTTGGCAAACTGATACTAAAGTAAATACGTGGGTCGGTCGTTGGTAAACTGATACTAAAGTAAGTACGTGGGTCGGTCGTTTGCAAACTGATACTAAAGTAAGTACGTGGGTCGGTCGTTTGCAAACTGATACTAAAGTAAATACGTGGGTCGGTCGTTGGTAAACTGATACTAAAGTAAATACGTGGGTCGGTCGTTTGCAAACTGATACTAAAGTAAATACGTGGGTCGGTCGTTGGTAAACTGATACTAAAGTAAATACGTGGGTCGGTCGTTGGTAAACTGATACTAAAGTAAATACGTGGGTCGGTCGTTGGTAAACTGATACTAAAGTAAATACGTGGGTCGGTCGTTGGCAAACTGATACTAAAGTAAATACGTGGGTCGGTCGTTGGTAAACTGATACTAAAGTAAATACGTGGGTCGGTCGTTGGTAAACTGATACTAAAGTAAATACGTGGGTCGGTCGTTGGTAAACTGATACTAAAGTAAATACGTGGTCGGTCGTTGGCAAACTGATACTAAAGTAAGTACGTGGGTCGGTCGTTTGCAAACTGATACTAAAGTAAGTACGTGGGTCGGTCGTTGGCAAACTGATACTAAAGTAAATACGTGGGTCGGTCGTTGGTAAACTGATACTAAATTAAGTACGTGGGTCGGTAGTTGGCAAACTGATACTAAAGTAAGTACGTGGGTCGGTCGTTGGCAAACTGATACTAAAGTAAGTACGTGGGTCGGTCGTTGGCAAACTGATACTAAATTAAGTACGTGGGTCGGTCGTTGGCAAACTTATACTAAAGTAAATACGTGGGTCGGTCGTTGGTAAACTGATACTAAATTAAGTACGTGGGTCGGTCGTTGGCAAACTGATACTAAAGTAAGTACGTGGGTCGGTCGTTGGCAAACTGATACTAAAGTAAATACGTGGGTCGGTCGTTGGTAAACTGATACTAAATTAAGTACGTGGGTCGGTAGTTGGTAAACTGATACTAAAGTAAGTACGTGGGTCGGTCGTTTGCAAACTGATACTAAAGTAAATACGTGGGTCGGTCGTTGGTAAACTGATACTAAAGTAAGTACGTGGGTCGGTCGTTGGCAAACTGATACTAAAGTAAGTACGTGGGTCGGTCGTTGGCAAACTGATACTAAAGTAAGTACGTGGGTCGGTCGTTGGCAAACTGATACTAAAGTAAGTACGTGGGTCGGTCGTTGGCAAACTGATACTAAAGTAAATACGTGGGTCGGTCGTTGGCAAACTGATACTAAAGTAAATACGTGGGTCGGTCGTTGGCAAACTGATACTAAAGTAAATATGTGGGTCGGTCGTTGGCAAACTGATACTAAATTAAATATGTGGGTCGGTAGTTGGCAAACTGATACTAAAGTAAGTACGTGGGTTGCAGTCGTTGGCAAACTGATACTAAAGTAAGTACTTGGGTCGGTCGTTGGCAAAACTGATACTAAAGTAAGTACGTGGGTCGGTCGTTGGCAAACTGATACTAAAGTAAGTACGTGGTCGCAGTCGTTGGCAAACTGATACTAAAGTAAATACGTGGGTCGGTCGTTGGCAAACTGATACTAAAGTAAATATGTGGGTCGGTCGTTGGCAAACTGATACTAAAGTAAGTACGTGGGTTGCAGTCGTTGGCAGACTGATACTAAAGTAAGTACTTGGGTCGGTCGTTGGCATACTGATACTAAAAGTAAGTACGTGGGTCGGTCGTTGGCAAACTGATACTAAAGTAAGTACGTGGGTCGCAGTCGTTGGCAAACTGATACTAAAGTAAATACGTGGGTCGGTCGTTGGCAAACTGATACTAAAGTAAGTACGTGGGTCGCAGTCGTTGGCAAACTGATACTAAAGTAAGTACGTGGGTCGCAGTCGTTGGCAAACTGATACTAAAGTAAGTGCGTGGGTCGCAGTCGTTGGCAAACTGATACTAAATTAAGTACGTGGGTCGCAGTCGTTGGCAAACTGATACTAAAGTAAGTACGTGGGTCGCAGTCGGCAAACTGATACTAAAGTAAGTACGTGGGTCGCAGTCGTTGGCAAACTGATACTAAAGTAAGTACGTGGGTCGCAGTCTTTGGCAAACTGATACTAAAGTAAGTACGTGGGTCGCAGTCTGGCAAACTGATACTAAAGTAAGTACGTGGTCCAGTGGCAACTGATACTAAAGTGTACATGGGTCGCAGTCTGGCAAACTGATACTAAAGTAAGTACGTGGGTCGCAGTCGTTGGCAAACTGATACTAAAGTAAGTACGTGGGTCGCAGTCGTTGGCAAACTGATACTCGCATATCTGGCGCAGTGTACATGGCCCCTACAGACGTAAATATTATTATTATGGTCACCATCAGTATTATTACTACTCGCTACAATTTATACTCAAATGTACAGTCAAAACCTACCACATCTCGTTTCTTTCCTGCGTTTCCTTGTCCGTGTAATTGCCTGGTGTTAGTGTGTTTGTGTATTTGTGTATTTGCGTGTTAGTGTGTTAGTGTATTTGTGTATTTGTGTGTTAGTGTATTTGTGTATTTGTGTGTTAGTGTATTTGTGTATTAGTGTATTTGTGTATTTGTGTTAGTGTATTTGTGTATTAGTGTGTTAGTGTATTTGTGTATTTGTGTGTTAATGTGTTAGTGTATTTGAGTATTCACCTCTTCTTGCTAGTTTTAGAATTGGCTCCGTATTGTTAAGCCTCCAAGCAAACACACAGGAATTGAACTGAATGATTATCCTCATCGCTGTAAATTAAATGCTGCTTGTCTTAAATATTTACTCAAATATCTACATAAAGTCTATTACTAGACAACCCCCCCCCCCCCCGGTCGTATAAATAAGACGCCATTGCCGGTTACGCAGCATTGTTCATGCAGAATAACCAACATTATGCAGCTACTGGTTAAGGAATTAAGTTACTGTCGTGTAAGGTTTGGGGTTCTTACAGCGGTGTCGTTGAGCAGTCAGGCCTTTAGGATGTGACGTTGTGACGTGTCGTGTGGGTGAGTGGTTCACGGCATTCGGAAGGAGCCACGCACCCACACGACACAACGGTATATTTCAAAATAATACGCTATGTAACTTACGAACGTGTTGAGAATGGGAATTCAAATAATTTCCAAAATTTGTAGAGCAGTACTTGCACATGTCTGCCTACATATTGGTGGTCGTACGGGATAAATTGCGTAATGAATGTCTTTGGGTGTTTCCAGTTAGGTTTGCAATACGAAACTGTGCAGTTGCGTTTATGTACTGTAATAACGGCGATTTAGCTTCTGTCTGCCCGCCGTGCGGTGCAGATTAGCCCATCAGACAAGAATGAATATTTATGGACTGTCTTATTCTGCTGAGCGATTATTTCGCGGTAATTTCTTGGCACAATTTCAGTATACATTAATCAACCTGTCACATGGTCTTAAAAATGAAACAAATTTCAAAGGCCGAGTTTGTAACCTAACGATAGGATGAAGTTTTTGTGACCTCTTTGTGTCTAACAAACCTCGGCCGTCGGGACTGAGGTTAACTGCGAAGAAACTGTGAGAATCATGTAATGCTGTGAAAATTACAGGCATGTGAGATCTTGGGGAAAGTGTGGCGATGTGGATGGAGAGAGAATTACAACAAAAGAGACTTTAAACAAAAGAAATGGCACCAACTTTACAGCCAGCTTATTTTTGTACGTTGATTTTTTGTTGATTGTTGGTTTATTTTAAAATTGGATTTAACTACGGGAGTTCCTCCCCTATGGTTAAAGCAGTCGGAGTGTAAAGCTGTACTGTCACTTGTGTATACAACCAAGTTCAATAAGGTGTGGAGCTATACCTCCGTTTTCCTTTCCTTTAACCCCAAGGTGCTTCATTAGGCAGAGCGACAGCTTTCTGCCACGTAGACTCTGGTAATATGATTGTGTATGAATAATGCGTAAAGGCTGAAGCAGCGAAGAGCTATTTCACTCACAAAATACTATTACGGTGATCAAAGTATGGGCGGTGAATTGGTGGAACATGTAGCACGTGTGGTTGAATTTATAATTTGGTCAGAAAACTTGAAGGAAGAAATAACTTGAAAGACCTAGGCGTAGATGAAATGGTGTTAAGTAGATTAAAAACAGGGTGTGAATGTGTGGGCTTCATTTGCCTGTCTGAGGAGAGAGAGAGAGAGAGAGAGACCAGTGCCAAGTTTTTGTGACCACATTAGGGAACTTTTGGGGGAGGGGGAGTTTTTGTACTAGTTGAGTCACTGTTAAGTTCCCAAAAGACTGCATCTGGGGAGTGGCTTACGAAGTGACCTGTGGCTTACGAAGTGACCTGTGGCTTACGAAGTGACCTGTGGCTTACGAAGTGACCTGTGGCTTACGAAGTGACCTGTGGCTTACGAAGTGACCTGTGGCTTACAAGTGACTGTGGCTTAGAATGACCTTGCTTACGAAGTGATCTGTGGCTACGAAGTGCGTGCTACGATGACTGACCTACTTTAAAGTTGTTATTATAATTCGTGATGGCTGAATATAACCACGGAGTATCGGAGATTTTATGCTACGGGCTCAGTTTCGAACCGGGCCTTCGAGTACAAAGCGTAACTGCTCGCACCGTTCATTCGGCGGGACGCATATTGTCTTAACAGGGGATCGATGTGTTCTGGAGTCTCTACAGTTCAGCGCCATAGCTGTCAATTCGTACCGGCACGTGCAGCATTACTGGCACGCGACGTTTAAAGGTTGTGTCAAGACTGCAGCCGATCTCAGTGGCCGTGCGGTCTAACGCGTGGGTCTGCGGCCGCTCGCTTGCTGGCATTTTGTGTTCGAATCCCTCCGGGGGCATGGATGTCTGTCTGTTGTGAGTGTTGTCAGGCACAGGTCTGCGTCGGCTGATCACTCGTCGAGGGGAGTCCTATCGAGTGTGGTGTGTCTGAGTGTGATCGTGAAGCCTCAGTTATGAGGAGGTCCTGGCCCACTAGTGGCTGTCGCGCCATGGGAAGAAGAAGAAGAAGAAAACAAGACTGCAAGTGGTATTCCGTGACGTAGGACATATACTTTACCAAGGAATTTTTACTTTCAAAATGTCACGGTGTCACGGTACACGCGCGAGTGTAATTTGATTTGCGGTCATAAGGAGAGTCCCTGCGTCGGTTTTCACAAACGTCACGTTTGGCCGACAACAATTTGTAAAGAATTCCTGCACCAAATATTATGAATATCCGATAGTTAATATACGGGTAAAAGGACATGGGCTTCACATGAGGCGTTCTTTTTTTTTTCAGATCGTAAAAAGGCCTAACAAGTAGTTCTGAGCAGAAGTGATCAATCTACTCTGCTGTCGTCGACATTGCTGGTTCTGATTTGTGTGGTTAAATTCGTCGGACATAAACTCAAACGTCAGCACCGTGTCGATATTTGCAGTCGATGACCATATTTGACCATATTTGACCATATTTGTCAAAGGTCTGTTGTCATATATATGACTGCAGTACCTCAACAAAAGTAGTTGTAGTGTCCGCCATATTGCTAGTTGAAATTAAAAAGTGCTGCGTTGTTGTTGTTGTCGTTGTCGTTGTCGTTGCCTCCAATTGCACAAGTATCAACCCAAGTTCTTTTGAAAATCGGTGAACTATTTCGAAAGTTGAGCTCAGACCGAGAGAGAGAGAGAGAGAGAGAGAGAGAGAGACAGGATGGTAATCTCCTGTGCTTAGTTGTAGGTGTTTTGTGCGAAAAAAATCCTAATGTGGGGACCACGTCCTTCTGTCTGTCTGTGACCTAATATCAGCTATTAAACGGTTTATCGATTTTGTGCGAATTTCTTTACACAGAAGTTGACGAGGAAACATGATTTTGGTGAGAATCGGCGTATTGACACAGTAATGGTGTGCTGAGGGCTGTACATGAATTTATGCCCGTAATTCACATATTTCTGGACCGATTTGTGTGAAATTTGGTGTAGAATATTTCACCTAATGGGGGTTGAGAAGTTGTGAATTCCCTGAAAATGGGCAGAGTGAAATCCATGCTTAACTAACGAGCGTAAATGGAAAATTTCCCGCATTTTATACATTAAATACGGATACAATTCGGTACAGTAAATGTCCGTAAAGAGCTGGACGGTCCGGGGATCGAATCCCGGTGGGGGCGAGATTTTCAGCACCCGTCCAGACCGGCCCTGGGGCCTACCCAGCCTCTTGTACAATGCGTACCGGGTCATTCCCGTGGTTAAAGCGGCCGGGGCGTGGCGTTGACCACCCACCCCCATCTAGCGCCGAGGTTAAAGAAAGAGTAGAGCTATACCTCTACTCCCCCTCTGTGCCTTCATGGCCTATTATAAGGTGAACTTTACCTTTAAATGTCCGTAAAATGTATTGGTTGTTTGTGAGTGGCATGAAAATAGGCGCTGGGAAGCCCGTAATTTGCTTATGGGCGTCGTGTGACATTTTGAGAGTAAAAAACGGCCTGCTAAGTCCCCTGTTCAGCGTCGTCACGCAGTACACGGTCTGCGATCATGTTATCCGTTAGGGAAGGAAAGGAGAATGAAAGAAAATTGTGATACTAAATGAATAGGCCTGAGCTGTTGATCCTGTGACGAGAAATCAATTGTGTGTGTGTGTGTGTGTGCGTGCGTGTTGGCGTGTGACCTAAATCTTTACTGTCACTGGGTGGCTGTCCGTTACAGCAGCCAAGGATGGCCCTAACGCACCAGCACACATTTAACATCTCTTTTATCCTCGTATTTTGTGGCTACTCCTGCAGTTCAAGGACTTGCCTTGCCTCGAGAGTGTGGTGAAGTTCAAGTATTTGGAAACGACACTCACAAAGCGGAAACACGTCACAAAGGAAGTAAAAGCAGATTAAATTCTGTGCTAGCCTTACAGAAGTGAAGACTTTGTTACGTGATGTTTTATAGGAAAGAAACTTAGCGTCTTTTTCTGTGGTGAAAACATCAGGTTGTTGGAGACGGGCGTGCTGAGGAGATATTGGTAAATTGAAGGAAATAACTGGAGAGAAATACATAACGAGGAGCTTTATGATTTGTAGGTTTTATCACAAAATAAAGGGTGAGCAGTTGAAGGAGGATGAGGTGGGTGCGTCATGTGATGTACGTGGAGACATATGACATGCGTAGAGGATATTTGTAGGAAAGCATGAACGAAAGAGACCACTTGCAAGACCTAGGCATAGATGGGTATATATTAAAATAGGTCTTAAAGAAATAGGATGTGAGGGCGTGGAATGGATTTAGCTAAATTCTAAAAGCTTCTGGCGACTGTATATACCATTGAGATCCAATTGTGTTTTGGACTTTGTCCATCGTCGTGGATAGAATATATAAAAATATAAAATCACGACGTTTCGGAGGCTGGTTCTTCTTCCGTCTTCAGGTGATGGGAGGAGAGACACCTACTCAGATGGGTCCCTTAGACCGAGCTGATCTCAATTACTGGACAACCTCAGCCAGTAGAACCATAGCTATATGAGTACCTGACGTCAGAATGTGTCTGAGGAAGATAACAGATAAACAAGCATTAAAAACTGTTGTATACAAGAACAGGTGTCTCCCCTCCCATCACCTGAAGACGGAAGAAGAACCTGCTTCCGAAACGTCGTGATTTCTTGTTTTTATATATTTTATCCAGGACGATGGACAAAGTCCAGAAGACAGTTGGTTCTCAATGGATTTAGCTAGCTCAGGATGATGTCCAGTGGCGGAATGTTTGATAAGGTGACGAATCTTCGGTTTCCATAAACTGTGAAGTATGTCTTGACTAGATGAGCGTCTGTCAGATTGTAAAGAAGGGCTCTGATCGATAGAATGACGTTGCCTGCTGTATGGAGCAACAAAAGAGCCACGTGTCCATCTCTTTCTTGGTCTTGTCAGTAAATATTTTCTTTAGGCGGTATCCCAGGTCTTGGGCAGATTGTTACCTGCAGTTCGCCATTCATAAGGAAGCAGCCTGACCTTCTGTGTAAATGCGAGGGGCGGTACAGAAAGTAAACACCGCCCATTTTTGGAATTGATTACCTACGGCACATCACGTGACAGTTATCACGTGACAGTTATTGTACATTTTTGCAGGATCGAAGAAAAGTTCATGGCTAAAATTCGCAACTCGTGTTGAATTGTGTCTTGTTATGTTGGTGCTGAGGAAGGTGCAAAGATTTGTTCACGGTCCTACATGAGCCTTGTTATTATTGTGGAGGTATAACTCCGCTGATTTAGCCTTCGGCACTATGTAAGAATGAGTTATTATTGTCACACTCCAGCCGTTTTACCCCGAGGTAAAATTTCCGGCACTCACTGGATAGGAGGCAGTTTCACCCTGGAGCCAGCCTTTGGTGGTGACGAAAAGCAGAACGTTGACTTGCACCGGAAATCAAACTCGATCCTCCGGTCGTCCATCCCATAGCTTAGTCACTGTAATGACTGTAAAGGATAAAAATAAACAGTTCTGAAATCTGAAGATGGAAGTTTTGTTGCCGTAATTACGATACCGTAGCCCAACGTCACTCAGGTCACACGGTTGATGCCTTAAAGCCGTACAAAGTTCTTTTAAATTCCAGCGCGAGCTCTACGCAGTTCCTATGTCTAGCTATGAATTCCTCAAATAGCACAAATAACACCTCACTGATCCGCTGTTTTGCAGCACTGCCTTCACTGTGGACAGTCTAATACGATTATTTCATGCCATTAACTGGAAACAAATTATTGAAAGACTTTTCGATATAATAAGCAGTGTTTCTTCCGAGAGAGGAATTCTTATCGGCAAAAGTGGAAGCTACATTAGCGACTGAAACGAAGGTTCCATTTGACTGCTTCATAACCACGGATTGTTTTCATGGTTATATATATATATATATATATATATATATATATAGTTGCGAAAATGATTAAAGTGTTAAGGTGTGGTTAATTGTTAGCTGGTTATTACTGGTTATTTTGTCAGACTTAAGAGGTGACGGACCGCGCGCTGTTGTCTGCACGTAGTGCTAGTGGCTGGTGTCGAGCGGGGACTAGTGTAATGACGTCACTAAAGAGATGCCGGCCGGCGGTTTGCACAGCACTGAACAACGTGCGTGGCCGTGGTTGTACTTAGTTTGCTTACGTAACAACTTGGGGAAATTTCACTGAGAGGCTCGTCCTAAAAGGCTTCAGCTCGACGTGAAATGTGGATCTCAGTACAACATGGTGGCCGCTGTAGCTTGCGTTTGTCTACTCAAATACTGCAAGAAAGGCCGTTGAATGTGTAGTACGAGGGTTGTGCAGAGAGTGTAGACACAACACTGGCGGGAGGGGAAGTGAAGTCACCGCAGACCGTCCTCCAGCCAGACATCCCGCTCACAGCCCAGACCGATCCCACTCACAGCCCAGACCGTCCCGCTCAGCCCAGACATCCCGCTACAGCCCAGACCATCCCGCTCACAGCCCAGACCATCCCGCTCACAGCCCAGACCGTCCCACTCCAGCCAGACCGTCCATACAGCCCAGACCGTCCCGTCACAGCCCGACCATCCGCTCACAGCCGACTCCGTCACAGCCAACCATCCGCCACACAGACCGTCCCACTCACAGCCCAGACCGTCCCGCTCACAGCCCAGACCGTCCCGCTCACAGCCCAGACCGTCCCGCTCACAGCCCAGACCTCCCGCTCACAGCCCAGACCGTCCGCCCACATGCCCAGACCGTCCCGCTCACAGCCCAGACCTACCCGCTCACAGCCCAGACCTCCGCCACAGCCCAGACCGTCCCGCTCACAGCCAGACCGTCCCGCTCACAGCCCAGACCGTCCCGCTCACAGCCCAGACCGTCCCGCTCACACCCAGACCGTCCCGCTCACAGCCCAGACCTCCCGCTCACAGCCCAGACCATCCCGCTCACGCCCAGGCCGTCCCGCTCACAGCCCAGGCCGTCCCGCTCACAGCCCAGCCGTCCCGCTCACAGCCCAGACCGTCCCGCTCACACCCCAGACCGTCCGCTCACACCCAGACCGTCCCGCTCACAGCCCAGACCGTCCCGCTCACAGCCCAGACCGTCCCGCTCACAGCCCAGACCGTCCCGCTCACAGCCCAGACCGTCCCGCTCACACCCAGACCGTCCCGCTCACAGCACAGACCGTCCCGCTCACAGCCCAGACCGTCCCGCTCACAGCCCAGACCGTCCCGCTCACAGCCCAGACCGTCCCGCTCACAGCCCAGACCGTCCCGCTCACACCCCAGACCGTCCCGCTCACAGCCCAGACCGTCCCGCTCACAGCCCAGACCGTCCCGCTCACAGCCCAGACCGTCCCGCTCACAGCCCAGACCGTCCCGCTCACAGCCCAGACCGTCCCGCTCACACCCCAGACCGTCCCGCTCACAGCCCAGACCGTCCCGCTCACAGCCCAGACCGTCCCGCTCACAGCCCAGACCTCGCTCCCAGCGATTTCCATTTGTATTTGCATTTAAAGAAACCTCCGGCCGCCCAGAAGTTTCACGAAGACGAAGAGGTGAAAAACGAAGTCACTGCGTGGTTGCGTGCACAGGCGGCGGAGTTCTGTGACATCGGGATACAAAACCTCGTACCCAGGCTAAACAAATGCCTTGACAAAGGTGCTGATTATGTTGAAAAATAGCTAAAGGTATGTGTTAAGAGTTTATTCACTCGATTTTGTTAATAAATATTTTAAAAAAAATTATTGCTTTTGTATCTTTACTTTCTGGACGTCCTACGTATATGAAGTGTCGTCCTCACTTCACCCTGCAGATGGAAGCATCTTATTCCTCCGAAACGACTACACCGCATCATAACCTAGAAGACACACCGCTGTGAGTACCTCAAGTCTCACAAGAAGTTAAGTTTTAAGTTTTAAAATAAACATAATTACACGCTGTGCAGCGCCCTGTTGGTGGTTCCTCGGTAGTTTAATTGGGCACCAAAATCAATGACGTATGTAGGACACAAGTTGGCCGTAAAGTGGCCGTATCGACTTCCCACGGCAGTCGATTCCTTTTCTGTCTGCTTCTCCAGCTCGGCCTAGGACAGACGGACTTTTCTGCCAACTTCCCCTCTCCTATGTTTGTCAAGTTCGTGACGAAAGCCAAACACAGCCAAGTCCCAAGTGGATAGAAGACTCGACGTTCAATCTCGTAGAAGCTTTTCTCGGGGAAAAATAGGGGTAGGAAAATATTTGTTAGCTAATATTTCGAATTTTAAAAGTTTTATGGGCCTATGAGGCCTTTAAACTATCCATGCGGTTCTTCTGTTGACAGAAGTAACTTTTGCATAAAAATATATGAGTGTCTCTGGGAACAGAAGCTTTATTCAGTAGAAACCCTGCATCCGCTAGGACAGCGGTATTCAACCTTTTTGTTCGCGTACCCCCACATATAATTTCTCTTCAACTTTGTACCCCCAAAGTTGTTGGTGCATAATTCAAGTTATACACAGTCTATAATCTACATCTAAAATATGTTAAATAAATTACATCCAAAATAATGTATTAAATAATAAGTTTTAAATGAGAAAAAGGAGAGTCAAGCTATTAAATAACAAATATATTATTGTCTATCGTATAAAAATTAATAAAGGAACAAAGGTATTTTAGCAAAGCACAATTATATGCACTGTGTGGAATAAAATGAAACTAGCCGCCCGGATAAGAATCGCATAAAGGAGAGAGAGAGAGAGAGAGAAATGGCGCTCCCAAATCGCATGTCCTTACGTCCGGTCTGTTGTGGCTAACCATAAATCTGGCCCTGATTATTCAGTGTTTATCGTGAAATAATATATTTATTTTTTCTTAATTTTACGTACCCCCTAAGATGTCTTCGCTTACCCCAGGCTGAATACCATTGTGCTAGGACATCCTATGATAGCCGTTGTGTTCCGAGACACCGTAACGTCACGTGCTGTACTGGAGCGGTTTGGGTCCGGTCTAACTGCTGTGTAAAGTAAACATAGTGTTAATATGTGAGCTTTGAGGGGTTTCAAGCGGTGAGTATTAAACTGCGGCCTTTTTTTTTGCATTGGTGCATATAAAAATATATTTATTCAAAAATGTTTTAATTACAAATTCAATTTGGCTGAAAATGCGACCTCATTTATTTTACAGCCCCAGGTTTATCAAAAATGTTAAGATAAAATGTATTTTTGTGTGGAATATTTAAATCCCTGTATAGTATGTGTTATTACTATTTATGTAAGTGTTACGTGTATATGTGAGACGTCGTGGCGCCTTTGACGACGACTGTACCGCAATATTTGCACGTCGCTTTAAAGGCCGTAGCTGCCTTACGTCTTGGCAACATGAAGCCGTACATTTGATAACACTCGTGTGTTCTCTGTTAGGTCCGCTATAGCAAACATAAGAATTATACTTTATTATGTAACAATATTGACGTGGATTCAATAACACTCGTGTGTTCTCTGTTAGGTCCGCTATAGCAAACATAAGAATTATACTTTATTGTGTAACAATATTGACGTGGATTTCATAACACTCGTGTGTTCTCTGTTAGGTCCGCTATAGCAAACATAAGAATTATACTTTATTATGTAACAATATTGACGTGGATTCAATAACACTCGTGTGTTCTCTGTTAGGTCCGCTATAGCAAACATAAGAATTATACTTTATTATGTAACAATATTGACGTGGATTCAATAACAACTCGTGTGTTCTCTGTTAGGTCCGCTATAGCAAACATAAGAATTATACTTTATATGTAACAATATTGACGTGATTCAATAACACTCGTGTGTTCCTGTTAGGTCCGCTATAGCAAACATAAGAATTATACTTTATTATGTAACAATATTGACGTGGATTCAATAACACTCGTGTGTTCTCTGTTAGGTCCGCTATAGCAAACATAAGAATTATACTTTATTGTGTAACAATATTGACGTGGATTTCAAAACACTCGTGTGTTCTCTGTTAGGTCCGCTATAGCAAACATAAGAATTATACTTTATTATGTAACAATATTGACGTGGATTTCATAACATCAGTGTGTTCTCTGTTAGGTCCGCTATAGCAAACATAAGAATTATACTTATTATGTAACAATATTGACGTGGATTCAATAACACTCGTGTGTTCTCTGTTAGGTCCGCTATAGCAAACATAAGAATTATACTTTATTTGTAACAATATTGACGTGGATTTCAATAACACTCGTGTGTTCTCTGTTAGGTCCGCTATAGCAAACATAAGAATTATACTTTATTATGTAACAATATTGACGTGGATTAATAACACTCTGTGTTCTCTGTTAGGTCCGCTATAGCAAACATAAGAATTTACTTTATTATGTAACAATATTGACGTGGATTTCAAAACACTCGTGTGTTCTCTGTTAGGTCCGCTATAGCAAACATAAGAATTATACTTTATTTGTAACAATATTGACGTGGATTTCATAACACTCGTGTGTTCTCTGTTAGGTCCGCTATAGCAAACATAAGAATTATACTTTATTATGTAACAATATGACGTGGATTTCATAACACTCGTGTTTCTCTGTTAGGTCCGCTATAGCAAACATAAAATTATACTTTATTATGTAACAATATTGACGTGGATTCAATAACACTCGTGTTTCTCTGTTAGGTCCGCTATAGCAAACATAAGAATTATACTTTATTATGTAACATATTGAGACGGGATTCAATACACTCGTGTGTTCTTGTTAGGTCGCTATAGCAAACATAAGATTATACTTTATTATGTAACAATATTGACGTGGATTTATAACACTCGTGTGTTCTCTGTTAGGTCCGCTATAGCAAACATAAGAATTATACTTTTATTATGTAACAATATTGACGTGGATTCAATAACACTCGTGTGTTCTCTGTTAGGTCGCTATAGCAAAATAAGAATTATACTTTATTATGTAACAATATTGACGTGGATTCAATAACACTCGTGTGTTCTCTGTTAGGTCCGCTATAGCAAACATAAGAATTATACTTTATTATGTAACATATTGACGTGGATTCATAACACTCGTGTGTTCTCTGTTAGGTCCGCTATAGCAAACATAAGAATTATACTTTATTATGTAACAATATTGACGTGGATTAATAAACTCGTGTGTTCTTGTTAGGTCCGCTATAGCAACATAGAATTATACTTTATTATGTACAATATTGAGTGGATTCATATACACACTGTGTTCTCTGTTAGGTCCGCTATAGCAAACATAAGAATATACTTTATTTGTAACAATATTGACGTGGATTTATAACACTCGTGTGTTCTCTGTTAGGTCCGCTATAGCAAACATAAGAATTATATTTATTATGTAACAATATTGACGTGGATTTCAAACACTCGTGTGTTCTCTGTTAGGTCCGCTATAGCAAACATAAGAATTATACTTTATTATGTAACAAATTTACGTGGATTTCATAACACTCGTGTGTTCTCTGTTAGGTCCGCTATAGCAAACATAAGAATTATACTTTATTATGTAACAATATTGACGTGGATTCAAACACTCGTGTGTTCTCTGTTAGGTCCGCTATAGCAAACATAAGAATTATACTTTATTATGTAACAATATTGACGTGGATTCAATAACACTCGTGTGTTCTCTGTTAGGTCCGCTATAGCAAACATAAGAATTATACTTTATTATGTAACAATATTGACGTGAATTCAATAACACTCGTGTGTTCTCTGTTAGGTCCGCTATAGCAAACATAAGAATTATACTTTATTATGTAACAATATTGACGTGGATTCAATAACGTAGCAATTTTGATCCCTGCAGCAACTTCAGTATCAATTGACCGTTTGCTGTGTGCGCAATATTTAGCTGATTGACCTCGGCCTTCTGTGCCAGGCACTTCAAAGGGCCTTGTTCCGTGACGTATATAATCAGGTTGCTGGAGAAGACAGCTAATCTTATAGAGCAGAATCAGTTTGCTTCCTCGCTGTTTGCACTCTTTCTTGCTTCCTCGCTTCTCAGAACGTTTCATCTCTCCTACTCATGTGGCCGAATGAGAAAAAGGACGAGAATGCAGGAGAGGAAAGGCGATGTATGTGATAGAGAAATATTGGCTGCGCTTGTTGCATATAGAGCGCGGGGCATAATAAGAATTTATGACAGAAAAAAAAAAGTTAGGGGAAAAGAACTGGGCGAAGAATTAAGGGGAGGAAATACAAAAATTAGGACTGCCGTATGTCTCGTGAAGCGAAGCATATAGCGATGTAACTAGGGTTTCTGGAGCTCCAAGACATCACTTATTTGCTGGTATTAATCCAAACAGATCTTCCGGATTGCTATGATGAGTATCAGGGCTATCGATTTTCGACGTTTCGAAGGAACCTACATCTTAAAGGGTCAACAGGTTCTAGGTTTTCTAGGATCTCTTAACACTCGAAGATGGAGTAACAACCTAGAAGACATGAATTATCATTATCCTCATTATCCTCATTATCAACAGGAACCTACCGCATACATCTTAAAGGGTCAACAGGTTCTAGGTTTTCTAGGATCTCTTAATACTCGAAGATGGAGTAACAACCTAGAAGACATGAATTATTATTATCCTCATTATCCTCATTATCAACAGGAACCTACCGCATACATCTTAAAGGGTCAACAGGTTCTAGGTTTTCTAGGATCTCTTAACACTCGAAGATGGAGTAACAACCTAGAAGACATGAATTATCATTATCCTCATTATCCTCATTATCAACAGGAACCTACCGCATACATCTTCAAGGGTCAACAGGTTCTAGGTTTTCTAGGATCTCTTAACACTCGAAGATGGAGTAACAACCTAGAAGACATGACTTATCATTATCCTCATTATCAAGAGTCTGTGAACTCGAAATCTTGCAGACAAACTCCTTTCTACAGCACTAGGGATTGAAACACAAGGAAGGCTGAGAGAACTGTATTGACGTCTGTATAAAGAACGGGAGAAGTGGCGTAGTGCGACTGGAGGCAGGATTTGGAAACAGCGAGGCATAACAAGAGGATTTAAGGAGGAAGGACGGGCTGAGGATATCAAGATGTATGTCTCAAATGTTCAGAGACGAAAAATTGCAGAGAGGGAAACTTACGTAGTAGGTGGTTTCTTTTGTGAAGAGCCCCGCAGCAGATGCTACGGACGCACCGCAGCCTTGAGGCTTATTGTGCAACACTGTGATGAAGATTGATTTTTTTTTTTTAGTTCTTCCAAGTAATGGAGCACCTGTGGAATGAAACTGACAGGGGAAAACCGAAGCACTCGGAGAAAAACCTGTCCCAGTACCACTTTGTCCATCACAAATCCCACATGGACTGATCCGGGATTGAACCCGGGCCTCCTCGGTGAGAGGCCGGCGACTAACCGCCTGAGCCATGGCACGTCCTTAGTATGTGGTTGAATATGAAGGATGTGGCTTATTGGAAAGTTTTGTCTTGTACGCATGTAATGCAGACAATATATTGCAAAAGACGTGTTTGAAACTGTGTGCAAACAGGAAAGTTACAGGAGAGTGGAAGACTGACGGAAGGACTTAAGCTTGCGACCTGGAAATCGCTGAAGGATGTTAATGAAATCAATTTATGAGAACAAGCGTTGTTTAGTTTTCGGTTTATTGGCCATAACTAATGGAGAGCTGGAGCCGGCCATGTTAAATTTGGTGCGTCGTTAGAACATAAAGCTGGACTTTTTTTTTTTCCAATGGCTCGACAGCCCCTTGGGGGGCCTAGGCCGCCTCATTTTTCGAAGCTTCACGATCACACTTAGACACACCACACTCGGTAGGACTCCTCTGGACGAGTGATCAGCACGTCGCAGAGACCTCTACCTGACAACACACAACACTCACAACAGACAGACATCCATGCCCTAGGCGGGATTTTTTTTTGCTTGTCCGGGGTTTTTCCCCTTTGATCCATTTTTGTACTGTTTAATTCCTTTCGTCCTTCTGTCACTTTACGTTCCATGCTACCGTCCTTACAACAAACACAAAACAGACATCCATGCCCCCGGTGGGATTCGAACCCGCAATCCCAGCAAGCGAGCGGCCGCAGACCCACGCCTTAGACCGCGCGGCCACTGGGATCGGCAAAGCTGAACATTAGGTATGAAATATTTTGTTGTGACTTAAAATTGCAGATATGACGAAGGTACGAATGTTTGAGGTTATGTGCGACAAATATTAACGTGTACAAGAATATGTGTTTAATTGATGTGTTGACGCAGATAAAATTAAAAAAAAGCGGTATTAGTAATACAATTGTAGTCCCACAAGTGTGGTTTGTTTTTGTACTGAAATGAAAACTTCGAAAGTTTGAAAAAAAAAAAATGGCGACATCAGCGTGTACAGCCCGCGACGCAGCAGCAAGTGTTAGCAGCGTCTACTGTGCACAGTGCAACGGCAGCGCAAAATGCCGTCGACCAGTGATGTACGAATGACAAAGCACTGCCTGCCGAACCGATGTGCTTTAAATTAGCTTAAAAAAATTTAAGTTTTCCATTTGACTCGCCTCCGTAGAAACCCTTGCAATAGAGAATTGAGCTTTGTGAGTTCTGCTGTTTTATATGCAGCACTGAATGTTCTGACGGCGTGAGTCTTCTCGAAACGTCGTAAACTTTCTACCAGACTACACGGTGTCACACCCAGGAGGCAGTATTTTCACTTTGAGAACGTTAAATGTCACGTGACCACTTGCCGTCACCCAGTGTGCAGACCGCAGCCTCGAAGTGCTTGACAAGTAGACCCACTTGTTAGAATTGTACCGATATTTGAGGCAGACGGAGTAGAGAAAAATACGTCAAGTGTTGTAATGGAAAGGAAAGGACGGGGGTAGTTTGGAAATTAGGAGAAATTAGAAGGGGAGTGGTTAAAGGAAGCTCACATAGGCTGAGGTGGTTCGAGAATAGGGTGCTGAGGGAGATATCTGGTCCTGAGAGGGATGGGGTAACAGGGGAGTGGAGAAGACTACATAGCGAGGAACTTAATGATCTGTACTCATCACCAAATATTATTCGAGTGATCAAATCAAGAAGAATAAGGTGGGCGGGGCATGTAGCACGTATGGGTGAGGGGAGAGGTGCATATAGGGTTTTGGTGGGGAGACCTGAGGGAAGGAGACCACTTGGAAGACCCAGGCGTAGATGGGAGGATAATATTAAAACGGATCTTCAAGAATTGGGATGGGGGGCATGGACTGGATTGATATGGCTCAGGATAGGGACAGGTGGCGGGCTGTTGTGAATGCGGTAATGAACCTTCGGGTTTCATAAAGCGCGGGGAATTTCTTGACTAGCTGACGACCTGTTAGCTTCTCAAGAAGGACTGTGCTACATGGAGTTAATTAGTTAGTTAGTTAGTTAGTTAGCTATCCGCCGTGTTCATGTGATGAAGATGTTAAGATACACCGTGGAGTGTAGCGACACAAGAAGGTGGAGAACGGGATTGTGTGAGAATGGTTGGATGTGGACACGGAAGGACACACGGCAATAATGTGGACACGGATGGACACACGGCAATAATGTGGACACGGAAGGACACACGGCAATAATGTGAACAAGGAAGGACACACGGCAATAATGTGGACAAGGAAGGACACACGGCAATAATGTGGACACGGAAGGACACAAGGCAGTAATGTGGACACGGAAGGACACACGGCAATAATGTGGACACGGAAGGACACACGGCAATAATGTGGACACGGAAGGACACACGGCAATAATGTGGACACGGAAGGACACACGGCAATAATGTGGACAAGGAAGGACACACGGCAATAATGTGGACAAGGAAGGACACACGGCAAAAATGTGGACAAGGAAGGACACACGGCAATAATGTGGACACGGAAGGACACAAGGCAGTAATGTGGACACGGAAGGACACACGGCAATAATGTGGACACGGAAGGACACACGGCAATAATGTGGACACGGAAGGACACACGGCAATAATGTGGACACGTAAGGACACACGGCAATAATGTGGACACGGAAGGACACACGGCAATAATGTGGACACGGAAGGACACACGGCAATAATGTGGACACGGAAGGACACACGGCAATAATGTGGACACGTAAGGACACACGGCAATAATGTGGACAAGGAAGGACACGGCAATAATGTGGACACGGAAGGACACACGGCAATAATGTGGACAAGGAAGGACACACGGCAATAATGTGGACAAGGAAGGACACACGGCAATAATGTGGACACGGAAGGACACGGCAGTAATGTGGACACGGAAGGACACACGGCAGTAATGTGGACACGGAAGGACACACGGCAATAATGTGGACAAGGAAGGACACACGGCAATAATGTGGACAAGGAAGGACACACGGCAATAATGTGGACACGGAAGGACACAAGGCAGTAATGTGGACACGGAAGGACACACGGCAATAATGTGGACACGGAAGGACACACGGCAATAATGTGGACACGTAAGGACACACGGCAATAATGTGGACAAGGAAGGACACACGGCAATAATGTGGACACGGAAGGACACACGGCAATAATGTGGACACGGAAGGACACACGGCAATAATGTGGACACGGAAGGACACACGGCAATAATGTGGACAAGGAAGGACACACGGCAATAATGTGGACACGTAAGGACACACGGCAATAATGTGGACAAGGAAGGACACACGGCAATAATGTGGGCACGTAAGGACACGGCAATAATCAACTGTACACTCAAACACAAGTAAGAAACTGCTTGGACACTACTGCAAGCCAACAATTAATCAGAAACCAGGACCCAAAGATGTACAAATTTTAAACATTTTTGAAGTAAGTTTTTAAGCCTTTAAAATTTAAATCAAATATTTTTAACATCAGATTACGCATTAAAGATATAACAAGTACAAGTTACAATATTCATTGTAACTTGTACTTGTTATATTATTTCATATTTTGTGAGATCTCAGAAGTTTTACACTTTTAACTTGTACAGAGGTTTCTTGTATGGCACATATGGTGATGGTCTGAGGACTGGAACATGTGTGTGTATGGCACATGGTGATGGTATGAGGACTGGAACATGTGTGTGTATGGCACATGGTGATGGTATGAGGACTGGAACATGTGTGTGTATGGCACATGGTGATGGTATGAGGACTGGAACATGTGTGTGTATGGCACATATGGTGATGGTCTGAGGACTGGAACATGTGTGTGTATGGCACATATGGTGATGGTCTGAGGACTGGAACATGTGTGTGTATGGCACATATGGTGATGGTCTGAGGACTGGAACATGTGTGTGTATGGCACATATGGTGATGGTCTGAGGACTGGAACATGTGTGTGTATGGCACATGGTGATGGTATGAGGACTGGAACATGTGTGTGTATGGCACATATGGTGATGGTCTGAGGACTGGAACATGTGTGTGTATGGCACATATGGTGATGGTCTGAGGACTGGAACATGTGTGTGTATGGCACATATGGTGATGGTCTGAGGACTGGAACATGTGTGTGTATGGCACATATGGTGATGGTCTGAGGACTGGAACATGTGTGTGTATGGCACATATGGTGATGGTCTGAGGACTGGAACATGTGTGTGTATGGCACATGGTGATGGTATGAGGACTGGAACATGTGTGTGTATGGCACATATGGTGATGGTCTGAGGACTGGAACATGTGTGTGTATGGCACATGGTGATGGTATGAGGACTGGAACATGTGTGTGTATGGCACATATGGTGATGGTCTGAGGACTGGAACATGTGTGTGTATGGCACATATGGTGATGGTCTGAGGACTGGAACATGTGTGTGTATGGCACATATGGTGATGGTCTGAGGACTGGAACATGTGTGTGTATGGCACATATGGTGATGGTCTGAGGACTGGAACATGTGTGTGTATGGCACATATGGTGATGGTCTGAGGACTGGAACATGTGTGTGTATGGCACATGGTGATGGTATGAGGACTGGAACATGTGTGTGTATGGCACATATGGTGATGGTCTGAGGACTGGAACATGTGTGTGTATGGCACATATGGTGATGGTCTGAGGACTGGAACATGTGTGTGTATGGCACATGGTGATGGTATGAGGACTGGAACATGTGTGTGTATGGCACATATGGTGATGGTCTGAGGACTGGAACATGTGTGTGTATGGCACATATGGTGATGGTCTGAGGACTGGAACATGTGTGTTTATGGCACATATGGTGATGGTCTGAGGACTGGAACATGTGTGTGTATGGCACATATGGTGATGGTATGAGGACTGGAACATGTGTGTGTATGGCACATGGTGATGGTATGAGGACTGGAACATGTGTGTATATGGCACATATGGTGATGGTCTGAGGACTGGAACATGTGTGTGTATGGCACATATGGTGATGGTATGAGGACTGGAACATGTGTGTGTATGGCACATGGTGATGGTATGAGGACTGGAACATGTGTGTGTATGGCACATATGGTGATGGTCTGAGGACTGGAACATGTGTGTGTATGGCACATATGGTGATGGTCTGAGGACTGGAACATGTGTGTGTATGGCACATATGGTGATGGTCTGAGGACTGGAACATGTGTGTGTATGGCACATATGGTGATGGTCTGAGGACTGGAACATGTGTGTGTATGGCACATATGGTGATGGTCTGAGGACTGGAACATGTGTGTGTATGGCACATGGTGATGGTATGAGGACTGGAACATGTGTGTGTATGGCACATATGGTGATGGTCTGAGGACTGGAACATGTGTGTGTATGGCACATATGGTGATGGTCTGAGGACTGGAACATGTGTATGGCACATGGATGGATGAGGACTGAACAGTGTGTGTATGGCAATAGTGATGGTTGGACTGGAACATGTGTGTGTATGGCACATATGGTGATGGTCTGAGGACTGGAACATGTGTGTTGTATGGCACATATGGTGATGGTCTGAGGACTGGAACATGTGTGTTTATGGCACATATGGTGATGGTATGAGGACTGGAACATGTGTGTGTATGGCACATATGGTGATGGTACTGAGGACTGGAACATGTGTGTGTATGGCACATATGGTGATGGTCTGAGGACTGGAACATGTGTGTGTATGGCACATATGGTGATGGTCTGAGGACTGGAACAGTGTGTTTATGGCACATATGGTGATGGTCTGAGGACTGGAACATGTGTGTTTATGGCACATATGGTGATGGTATGAGGACTGGAACATGTGTGTGTATGGCACATATGGTGATGGTCTGAGGACTGAACATGTGTGTGTATGGCACATATGGTGATGGTCTGAGGACTGGAACATGTGTGTGTATGGCACATATGGTGATGGTCTGAGGACTGGAACATGTGTGTTATGGCACATATGGTGATGGTCTGAGGACTGGAACATGTGTGTGTATGGCACATATGGTGATGGTCTGAGGACTGGAACATGTGTGTGTATGGCACATATGGTGATGGTCTGAGGACTGGAACATGTGTGTTTATGGCACATATGGTGATGATCTGAGGACTGGAACATGTGTGTGTATGGCACATATGGTGATGGTCTGAGGACTGGAACATGTGTGTGTATGAGTGGATATTAAATATATTAATATAACTAAATTATTTGTACCAACAAATGCACTAAGACAGGTTTTTTCACTGTTCTCTTTATTATTACGATGCCCCAATACGCATTTCGGCAGTTATTCTGCCGAAATGCGTATTGGGGCATCGTAATAATAAAGTAAACAGTGAAAAAATTGTCTTAGTGCATTTGTTGGTATAAAAAATTCAATTATAAAAAGATGCACGGTGAATATAAAGTGAAACATATTAATATAAGTTGTGCTGAACGGAATTTATTGTGTAGTTTATTTAACAAAATATTTAGAAAACAGTAAAGTGTAAATGGCGAGATAAAGTGAAGAAAATATAACGCCACCAGTGCATAATATGGAGGCGAAAGCTGCACTGTGACAACCGGGTGTTAATGCGTGCTTGGTTTCACGAACCGCGTGTTCTTTTATTTACTGAAGGCCCCCGCAGCAGATGCTACGGACGCACCGCAGCCTTAAGGCTTACTGTGCGACCCTGTGATAAAAATGAATGTTTTTTCTGCTTTTCCATTTAACGGAGCACCGGTGGAATGAAATTGGCAGGGGAAGAACCGAAGTACTCCGAGAGAAACCTGACTCAGTGTCACTTTGTCCACCACAAATCCCACATAGACCGACCCCGAATCGAACCCGGGCCTCCGCAATGAGAGGCCGGCGACTAACCGCCTGACCCATGGCACGGCCCAACCGCTTGTTTAGAATTGATCTCATTATTATTACTATTTATTATTATATTATTATTATTATTATTATTAGGCGAGATAGAGTAGTAGGTACAGCGACTAGACTACGGGCTGGAATGTCCGGGGTTCGAATCCCGGCAGGGGTAAATATTTTTCTCTTATCTCAAAGGTCCAGACCGGCTCTGGGGCCCATCCAGCCTGATATACAATGGGTACCGGGGTTCTTTAGTGGGGGGGGGGGGGAAGAGGTCGGGGCGTGAAGTTGACCACTTATCTCCATCTAGTTCCGAAGTTAAGAATGAGTGGAGCTGTACCTCCACATTCCCTCTATGCCTTCATGGACGTTACAGGGACTTTATAATTATTATTATTGCTGCTAATTACACTGCTCAGGAAGTCTGTTTATTAACGTTACTGCACTGTCTAGAGGGAACTGAAAAAATACAACGTTAATTTTTGAGTTGGATTCGCGCTGCGGTAAATGGCAGTCGCGTTTTGCCATTCGTATAAAGTGTGTGTCTCTCTCTATCTATCTGTCTGTCTGTCCGTCGGGATGTGAATCAATGCGTGGGTCGTAATGACAGCTGTTTGTAAATCGGTTTTGCAGCAGGTAACAAGCTGTTACCTGTCGTATCCAATCAACACTCCATATAAAACACTGCAGCAAGTACAATTTTTTCGAACGGAATCTGAATCTGATGTACATCTGCTGTGCAAGAGTGTAATTAACACAAATCTGATGTACATCTGCTGTGCAAGAGTGTAATTAACACAAATCTGATGTACATCTTCTGTGCAAGAGTGTAAATAACACAAATCTGATGTACATCTGCTGTGCAAGAGTGTAATTAACACAAATCTGATGTACATCTGCCGTGCAAGAGCGTAAATAACACAAATCTGATGTACATCTGCTGTGCAAGAGTGTAATTAACACAAATCTGATGTACATCTGCCGTGCAAGAGTGTAATTAACACAAATCTGATGTACATCTGCTGTGCAAGAGTGTAATTAACACAAATCTGAAGTACATCTGCTGTGCAAGAGTGTAAATAACACAAATCTGATGTACATCTGCTGTGCAAGAGTGTAATTAACACAAATCTGAAGTACATCTGCCGTGCAAGAGTGTAAATAACACAAATCTGATGTACATCTGCTGTGCAAGAGTGTAATTAACACAAATCTGATGTACATCTGCCGTGCAAGAGTGTAAATAACACAAATCTGATGTACATCTGCTGTGCAAGAGTGTAATTAACACAAATCTGATGTACATCTGCTGTGCAAGAGTGTAACTAACACAAATCTGATGTACATCTGCCGTGCAAGAGTGTAATAACACAAATCTGATGTACATCTGCCGTGCAAGAGTGTAATTAACACAAATCTGATGTACATCTGCTGTGCAAGAGTGTAAATAACACAAATCTGATGTACATCTGCCGTGCAAGAGTGTAATTAACACAAATCTGATGTACATCTGCTGTGCAAGAGTGTAATTAACACAAATCTGATGTACATCTGCCGTGCAAGAGTGTAATTAACACAAATCTGATGTACATCTGCGTGCAAGAGTGTAAATAACACAAATCTGATGTGCATCTGCCGTGCAAGAGTGTAATTAACACAAATCTGATGTACATCTGCCGTGCAAGAGTGTAAATAACACAAATCTGATGTACATCTGCCGTGCAAGAGTGTAAATAACACAAATCTGATGTACATCTGCCGTGCAAGAGTGTAAATAACACAAATCTGATGTACATCTGCCGTGCAAGAGTGTAAATAACACAAATCTGATGTACATCTGCCGTGCAAGAGTGTAAATAACACAAATCTGATGTACATCTGCTGTGCAAGAGTGTAATTAACACAAATCTGATGTACATCTGCCGTGCAAGAGTGTAAATAACACAAATCTGATGTACATCTGCTGTGCAAGAGTGTAATTAACACAAATCTGATGTACATCTGCTGTGCAAGAGTGTAACTAACACAAATCTGATGTACATCTGCGTGCAAGAGTGTAAATAACACAAATCTGATGTACATCTGCCGTGCAAGAGTGTAATTAACACAAATCTGATGTACATCTGCGTGCAAGAGTGTAAATAACACAAATCTGATGTACATCTGCCGTGCAAGAGTGTAATTAACACAAATCTGATGTACATCTGCTGTGCAAGAGTGTAAATTAACACAAATCTGATGTACATCTGCCGTGCAAGAGTGTAATATTAACACAAATCTGATGTACATCTGCCGTGCAAGAGTGTAAATAACACAAATCTGATGTGCATCTGCCGTGCAAGAGTGTAATTAACACAAATCTGATGTACATCTGCCGTGCAAGAGTGTAAATAACACAAATCTGATGTACATCTGCCGTGCAAGAGTGTAAATAACACAAATCTGATGTACATCTGCCGTGCAAGAGTGTAAATAACACAAATCTGATGTACATCTGCCGTGCAAGAGTGTAAATAACACAAATCTGATGTACATCTGCCGTGCAAGAGTGTAAATAACACAAAATCTGCTGAATGTACATCTGCCGTGCAAGAGTGTAAATAACACAAATCTGCCACCAACTAGTTGCACAATCAACATTTAAACCAACAAATGCACTTTATTTCTTAAGTATGTCCAATAACCCTACACATGTTTCGGCTGCAACAGAGCCATTATCAGCGGTTCAAGGTCACATTCACTTCAACATTCACCAATCCATTTGGTATCACCACTTGCTCATCAGGGTTCAAGGTCACATTCACCAATCCATTTGGTATCACCACAAGTGGTGATACCAAATGGATTGGTGAATGTTGAAGTGAATGTGACCTTGAACCCCTGATGATGGCTCTATTGCAGCCGAAACATGTGTAGGGTTAATGGACATTCTTAAGAAATAAAGTGCATTTGTTGGTTTAATTGATGAGTGTTACCAAAATGCACGGTGAACAAAACGTAAAATAGTTGCACAATGTTTTTATATTTATTATACAAAGCTCCTACATGTTTCGGCCTTATATCCTGGCCATCTTCAGGGAGCTACAAGTTTGGCCGAAGTGTAAAGCGTGTATGACAACTTGTCACAGATAATTATCCATTAATTTAACTGTAGCTCTTAGCACTGCGCAATTATTCTTATAAAAACAACTTTACTGCGTGCCGCATAACAATTTCATTACTGTGTGTGGAGCAAGCAAACTGCTGTTACCTCCACTGGCAGGCATCTGTCTACGAACTGCTTCCTTTTAGCATTCAAAGGCTAATTAATTTGTGTGTTTCAGAAGGGAGTTGTGTGTTGAATTAAACATTAAAGTGACGATGGATTCACTGTGACCCATTTACAGTACAGAGAGCGCCTGTGTGTATTTGGGTAACAAAACTTTACTGACTTTTGGGTCTGTGGATACAATTTTTTTTTTTATTTCTTCTGTTCACTTGCTTTAAAGCTCGCCCACATTTGCTACTCTTGACGTTTGACCTTAACCTTTACCTTTCTTGCCACACCTCTTTTTTTGCAAGTAATTGGAGGTGCTTTTTCCTGGTTGAAGGGAGACCGTGGAATGAAAATTAAGTCAGTATGTTATGCTTTATGTTATTTGTACCGTACATTTATGTTATTTGTACCGTACATTTATGTTATTTGTACCGCACATTTATGTTATTTGTACCGTACATTTATGTTATTTGTACCGTACATTTATGTTATTTGTACCGCACATTTATGTTATTTGTACCGTACATTTATGTTATTTGTACCATACATTTATGTTATTTGTACCGTACATTTATGTTATTTGTACCGTACATTTATGTTATTTGCTCACAGCCTCAAGTTCGCCTGGCATCGGCGGCAACTTCTCCGACCCTTCAGTTTGGCGTGAAATCTAAACGGACTGCTGCAGGCGTTACCAAAGTTTGATGCGTGTTTTAATTAAGTTAGCACGCTACGAAGATACTAAGTTACTCACGCACTCACGCATGCGCGCACATACATTTATTACCTTCGATAAAATCTATGAATTGCGTGGTGTACAATACGAATGTATAAACTGCTTAGATCGAGTTAAATGACAGATATGACGCAGCATTGTTTTGTGTGTCTAGAGATACCAACAGGAGACATTATGGCACTTCTAGGACTAAAACTGGAAAGTCTGGACCTAGAAACCACTTCGGAGACCTATGTAGACATGGGATAATAATACTAAAGTGGATCTTAGTGGAAGAGTTTGTTAGCGTGTGTTGGATTCAACCGGCTTATGACGTGTTCTTGCGAGTGAGGCCATTATTACTTATGTTTGATGAAAGGTGGCTAATATTTTGACCATTTGAAAGCCTATGGGCACTAAAGACGGGCTTTTTTTCTGTGCAGTGGGAAGTTGCACATGTTCTGGTTAAAAGCCGTAGAGTTGTCTCTGTACACGCCATGAAGGCGTATAGGGGGTAGAGGTTTAGCTCCATTCATTTTTAACTCTGCGTACTCACTAACTTTCCGCTTTACTGCAGGGGCAAGAACCCCGGTACCCATCGAATAGGAGGCTGGGTGGGCCCCAGAAGGCTGGGTGGGCCCCAGAATCGGTATATATATTTCCTGCCTCTGCCAGGAATGGAATCTCGGATTATACAACCCGTACCATAGTCACTATACCAACTGAGCTATTACGGCTCCAGACATATTCAGGTTAACAAAGGTAAAGTTCTCCCTAGAACGGGCAATGAAGGCCCAGAGGGGGAGTAGAGGTATAGCTGTACTCTTTCTTTAACCTTTTCACTAGATAGGGGTGGTTGGTCAACTCCACGCCCCGGCCGCTTTACCCCCGGGAAAGAGACCCGGTACCCATTGTACAGGAGGCTGGGTAGGCCCCAGGGCCGGTCTGGACGGGTGCTGAAAATCTCGCCCCAACCGGAATTCGATCCCAGGACCGTCCAGCTCGTATCAAGTAGACAATATAGAATGGTTGGTTCTCGTGTTTTGTAGATAGACGGGGTGTGTTGTCAGTCGTTTGTGCAGTGTTGTCAGTACGTTTGTGCAGTGTTGTCAGACATTTGTGCAGTGTTGTCAGTAGTTGTGCAGTGTTGTCAGTACGTTTGTGCAGTGTTGTCAGTACGTTTGTGCAGTGTTGTCAGTACGTTTGTGCAGTGTTGTCAGTACATTTGTGCAGTGTTGTCAGTACGTTTGTGCAGTGTTGTCAGTACGTTTGTGCGTGTTGTCAGTACGTTTGTGCAGTGTTGTCAGTACGTTTGTGCAGTGTTGTAGTACGTTTGTGCAGTGTTGTCAGTACGTTTGTGCAGTGTTGTCAGTACGTTTGTGCAGTGTTGTCAGACCGTTTGTGCAGTGCTGTCAGTCCGTTTACGCAGTGCTGCAGTTTGTATTTCTTGGCACTGTTCTCCGAGACGCGGCATCTCGACGCACCCAAATTGTTGGCTAGGAGGAGCAGAGGGTGAAAACGTAGTCTCTAATATGGGAGTGTTCGACCCCCCCAGAAACGGGGATGAATGAATGCTGTGCATGTAAACTAGAATCGAAGACTTTGTATTTTGTGTGAAAGTGACGGACATATTAGTGTTCAAGTTCGTAATATTTATATTGGATCCATAGTGTATGTGCTCAAGAAGGACTCTGGTCCATGGAGTTAGTTAGTTAGTTAGTTAGTGTGTATGCACCGACTTGTCCCTTTGTTTGTGTACTGTGTACATTAAAGTAGTCTTTGCTAAAGCAATAAAATGGCTGTTTGTGTTACCCACAGCCTTACGAACGGCTGTTTGTTTTGTATAATTTGTCTCTGTGGCTCCTCATCGCTTTATGCATTATGCTGTTGCCAAGGCACGAAAACATCAGGTCACTTAGATCGATTTTGCACTGTAGCAGTCGGTTAAGTTCATCTATCAGCCAGACCAAAAACATTTATGGGTGCGTGGAACTTGCGTGGGGAAGGCAAGATGCGTATTATATATAGTACCTTGGTTGAAAGCCCACTTGGGAGACAGGGCTGTTTGTAAACAAAATGGTAGCTTTGAGAACAAATTGTCTTTTGGACTTTGTCCATCGTCCTGGATAGAATATATAAATATATAAATTCACGACGTTTCGGAAGATGGCTGTTCTTCCGTCTTCAGGTGATGGGAGGGGAGACACCTACTTGGATTGGTCCCTTAGATAGAGCTAATCTAGGTCCAGTGATTGTGACCAAAGCAATAGTGCACAAAACTAGATTAGCAACTTTTGTACACAGTAGAAAAGTGTAAAAAAAGTCAAATAGTTACAATGTAGGCAATTGTTTGTAGTATTTTGTTGGTCTGAGTGTTGCAAATTGTTTATCACTTGCGATGCAATGTAACGTTTGCATCAGGCCGACTGATGAACAATATATACGTATGTTTATATTACCTATGTTATTACTTAATTAGAGTTATTTTATAGACCTAGTTACTGGGTATGAGAGACCTGTGTTACCTTGTTACTGTTACCTGTACTGTTACCTGTACTGTTACCTGTTTTTACTGTTGTTACCTGTACTGTTACCTCATTCCTACTGCCTGGAAGAATTTGTGTCAGTTGTATTGTGTGTAAGATTGGCGACGGTTTCTGAGACACGATTATCTTTGTGCTTTAACATCGTACGCACTTCTTTCTGCGTGTTATAGACGTTTGTATTTGACACAAGTTTGCATTAGATCATGACATGTTTTGCATCTTTGGTTTTGTCCTATTTATAATCTGTAATTTGTAATGGTATGTTTTGTGACGATGGGTGTGCGGACGTGACAACGTAGGGAGGCACGGTTTAAATTGGGTATTTGAGAATTTAGGGCACTGAAGAGGGGAAAAGAAAGTGCAAGACGCCCCGTATGCAGAGACCAAGAGAATGATAGTGTGTGTTGTTGAATTGCTGGAAATACAAAGATAGAGAGAAAAACATTTTAATTGTTAGCGGTTAAATGTGAGGATGTAGCTTGTAAGAAATTAATTAACTGTGCTTCGTAAGACTGTGGAATTGAGAAATGTAGGTAAAGTTTTGTATAAAATAAATTGTAATTGGGAAGACAAAATGAAGGAAATGGCACAGAGGGTCGTGGAAGAGAATGAAGGACTTCAAATAAGAAGTGATATAAATTATATAGAATTATGGTTTAATGTACTGCAGAAAGCATTGTGTTGGCAGTGACAGTGCTTAGTAACACGTAATTGAGACGAGACAAATCAATACTATTGTAGGTGAGCAGTTAATAGGTGTACTATAGTCGTATTATACACCACTGTTACTGTCACAAGGCACTGTCAGTGGCCTATGTCAGCAACACGCGGTCTCCAAATGATTGCAGTGTAGGACTTTGAATTTGTAATAGCTTTATAATTCTACAGTGCGTTTCTTTCTTCTTGTCCCTGGGCACGGAGTGTATTACGGAATGTCCAGGCGGATGCAGGATTTTTGTGAAAGAAGCTGTCGCGCTCAGGAGCAAGATAAATGAGACATCCTGTACATTAAATGAGTCTTGTTACTAGACTTTTTTTTTTCAATGGCTCGACAGCCCCTTGGGGGCCTAGGCCGCCTCATTTTTCGAGACTTTACGATCACACTTTTTAGACACACCACACTCGGTAGGATTCCTCTGGACGAGGGATCAGCTCGTCGCAGAGACCTCTACCTGACAACACACAACACTCACAAGAGACAGACATCCATGCCCTAGGCGGGATTCGAACCCACATGTTACTAGACTTTATTTTGTTAAATGTAGTTGTACGTTTAATGAGGTCCAAAGCATTTCTTATTCAATGTAGTGCTGTTTTTTTAAAGGAGCTTTATTTGGCGGAATTTCTGTTATTATCACGAAAAGTGCATAGCTTAACAAAATAGGTGTGTTGACATAAAGTGTGTATCTTTGTTTGTCTAGACGTTTTGTTCGAAATATTGTCAGCTGCGATAAACAGTTGGTTAGGTCGAGAGGAGGGCAAAGCTCTTGCAAGTTTCCGTTAAGTCTGTCCGCTTTTATCAGAACCTGAATTCCGTGAACACGTTCAGCAGAAATACTCCATTTATCAAAATTCAATTAAAATCCTTTAAGCGTTTCTCCAGTTGTGACATGCGGAAATTGGGCTGACGCTGCTATAAGAGCCGAATTTTCGTTTTTTTTTTTATTGCGAAAGCATTAGAAAGGACTGTAAAATTTACTGGCCTATTTTTTTTGGTTTCAGGAGTAAAACAAATGGTTTCGGACACACCTGAAGCCAGTGCCTTACTGTCTTGTTTATCGTAGTAACTGTGCAGGGAGACTATTTTCATCCATGAAGACGCATTAGATTTCGGAACACACTGACAGTTGTTGTGGTAACGTTACATGTGATCTACATGGAAATGGAGTTATAATTGCATAAAGACTATTCCCTTAACATCATTTTCATATAATACGTATAATTTTATCCCATATAAATCATACGCCCTTAAAGTCACAGCACCTTTAAGGTATACTGTCAGACTTTCTCTAAAATTAGCAACAACGCCTGAAAGTGGATTATACGAACTTCGCAAGAGTAAGTTCTTATTGTTACGAAGTTGATGTGACAACAATGCAAGACGCGAAAACACAGCAACATGCACATCAAACACTCTGAGTTCTTGTGGTTTCAGCATCTTAGAAATAAATTACATCTATGATCTTCGATCTTCGTCTATTCAGTAGCAATTTATTTGGTTAGAATATCAAATTTTTCAATTTACTTTAGATTATGTTTTAGTCTACCTGAAGGGAAGAGACCATTTGCTTGACCTGAATGTAGATGGAGTTATAATATTAAAGTGGATCTGAAAGAGAAACTATTAGGTTTGGGACTATATTTGTATAATCTATTAATTAAATTATAGTTAATTTGTAACGTTCATTTTTATTCCAATATTGCAAATAATTATTACAGAGATTAAGATATACAGAACTATAATTTTGCCTGTTGTTTTGTATGGGTGTGAGACTTGGTCTGTCGCACTGAGGGAGGAACATAGGCTGAGGGTGTTCGAGAATAGGGTGCTGAGGGGGATATTTGGGTCTAAGAGGGACGGGGTAACAGGGGAGTGGAGAAGACTACATAACGAGGAACTTAATGATCTGTACTGATCACCAAATATTATTCGGGTGATCAAATCAAGAAGAATGAGGTGGGCGGGGTATGTAGCACGTATGGGGGAGGGTAGAGGTACATACAGGATTTTGGTGGGGAGACCTGAGGGAAGGAGACCACTTGGAAGACCCAGGCGTAGATGGGAGGATAATATTAAAATGGATCTTCAAGAAGTGGGATGGGGGGGCATGGACTGGATTGATATGGCTCAGGATAGGGACAGGTGACGGGCTGTTGTGAGTGCGGTAATGAACCTTCGGGTTCCATAAAACGCGGGGAATTTCTTGACTAGCTGACGACCTGTTAGCTTCTCAAGAAGGACTGTGCTGTATGGAGTTAGTTAGTTAGTTAGTTAGTTAGTTAGTTAGTTAGTTAGTTAGCTAGTTATTGCAAATAATAACAGTTATTTTAATCCCTTGAACGCCTAACTAATACAAAACAACATTTCCTTGTACAAATAACACTTGTACTGTTAACAGTTGGTTTGCCGCCCCGTTAAGTGGCCCTTATGCAGTGTGCTGCCTTATACTTGAACATAATCCCACCACCATAAATATTCGCCGTATAGTGAGTCCGGAAGTGCCTGTGTCTCGACATTTGCTAGTATTACTGTGCATTCATCACACATTTTCAGATACTCCGTGACACTAGCAACAGGAACACACAGGCCTGTGTCTCAGCCACGCAGTTCGCCGTGACACTAGCAACAGGAACACACAGGCCTGTGTCTCAGCCATGCAGTTCGCCGTGACACTAGCAACAGGAACACACAGGCCTGTGTCTCAGCCACGCAGTTCGCTGTGACACTAGCAACAGGAACACACAGGCCTGTGTCTCAGCCATACAGTTCGCTGTGACACTAGCAACAGGAACACACAGGCCTGTGTCTCAGCCACGCAGTTCGCCGTGACACTAGCAACAGGAACACACAGGCCTGTGTCTCAGCCATGCAGTTCGCCGTGACACTAGCAACAGGAACACACAGGCCTGTGTCTCAGCCACGCAGTTCGCTGTGACACTAGCAACAGGAACACACAGGCCTGTGTCTCAGCCATACAGTTCGCTGTGACACTAGCAACAGGAACACACAGGCCTGTGTCTCAGCCATACAGTTCGCTGTGACACTAGCAACAGGAACACACAGGCCTGTGTCTCAGCCACGCAGTTCGCTGTGACACTAGCAACAGGAACACACAGGCCTGTGTCTCAGCCATGCAGTTCGCTGTGACACTAGCAACAGGAACACACAGGCCTGTGTCTCAGCCACGCAGTTCGCTGTGACACTAGCAACAGGACCACACAGGCCTGTGTCTCAGCCATACAGTTCGCTGTGACAGTAGCAACAGGAACACACAGGCCTGTGTCTCAGCCATACAGTTCGCTGTGACAGTAGCAACAGGACCACACAGGCCTTTGTCTCAGCCATACAGTTCGCTGTGACACTAGCAACAGGACCACACAGGCCTGTGTCTCAGCCATACAGTTCGCTGTGACAGTAGCAACAGGAACACACAGGCCTGTGTCTCAGCCATACAGTTCGCTGTGACAGTAGCAACAGGACCACACAGGCCTGTGTCTCAGCCATACAGTTCGCTGTGACAGTAGCAACAGGAACACACAGGCCTGTGTCTCAGCCATACAGTTCGCTGTGACACTAGCAACAGGACCACACAGGCCTGTGTCTCAGCCATACAGTTCGCTGTGACAGTAGCAACAGGAACACACAGGCCTGTGTCTCAGCCATACAGTTCGCTGTGACAGTAGCAACAGGACCACACAGGCCTGTGTCTCAGCCATACAGTTCGCTGTGACACTAGCAACAGGAACACACAGGCCTGTGTCTCAGCCACGCAGTTCGCTGTGACAGTAGCAACAGGAACACACAGGCCTGTGTCTCAGCCATACAGTTCGCTGTGACAGTAGCAACAGGAACACACAGGCCTGTGTCTCAGCCATACAGTTCGCTGTGACAGTAGCAACAGGAACACACAGGCCTGTGTCTCAGCCATACAGTTCGCTGTGACAGTAGCAACAGGAACACACAGGCCTGTGTCTCAGCCATACAGTTCGCTGTGACAGTAGCAACAGGAACACACAGGCCTGTGTCTCAGCCATACAGTTCGCTGTGACAGTAGCAACAGGAACACACAGGCCTGTGTCTCAGCCATACAGTTCGCTGTGACACTAGCAACAGGAACACACAGGCCTGTGTCTCAGCCATACAGTTCGCTGTGACAGTAGCAACAGGAACACACAGGCCTGTGTCTCAGCCATACAGTTCGCTGTGACAGTAGCAACAGGAACACACAGGCCTGTGTCTCAGCCATACAGTTCGCTGTGACAGTAGCAACAGGAACACACAGGCCTGTGTCTCAGCCATACAGTTCGCTGTGACAGTAGCAACAGGAACACACAGGCCTGTGTCTCAGCCATACAGTTCGCTGTGACAGTAGCAACAGGAACACACAGGCCTGTGTCTCAGCCATACAGTTCGCTGTGACAGTAGCAACAGGAACACACAGGCCTGTGTCTCAGCCATACAGTTCGCTGTGACAGTAGCAACAGGAACACACAGGCCTGTGTCTCAGCCATACAGTTCGCTGTGACACTAGCAACAGGAACACACAGGCCTGTGTCTCAGCCATACAGTTCGCTGTGACAGTAGCAACAGGAACACACAGGCCTGTGTCTCAGCCATACAGTTCGCTGTGACAGTAGCAACAGGAACACACAGGCCTGTGTCTCAGCCATACAGTTCGCTGTGACAGTAGCAACAGGAACACACAGGCCTGTGTCTCAGCCATACAGTTCGCTGTGACAGTAGCAACAGGAACACACAGGCCTGTGTCTCAGCCATACAGTTCGCTGTGACAGTAGCAACAGGAACACACAGGCCTGTGTCTCAGCCATACAGTTCGCTGTGACAGTAGCAACAGGAACACACAGGCCTGTGTCTCAGCCATACAGTTCGCTGTGACACTAGCAACAGGAACACACAGGCCTGTGTCTCAGCCATACAGTTCGCTGTGACAGTAGCAACAGGAACACACAGGCCTGTGTCTCAGCCATACAGTTCGCTGTGACAGTAGCAACAGGAACACACAGGCCTGTGTCTCAGCCATACAGTTCGCTGTGACAGTAGCAACAGGAACACACAGGCCTGTGTCTCAGCCATACAGTTCGCTGTGACAGTAGCAACAGGAACACACAGGCCTGTGTCTCAGCCATACAGTTCGCTGTGACAGTAGCAACAGGAACACACAGGCCTGTGTCTCAGCCATACAGTTCGCTGTGACAGTAGCAACAGGAACACACAGGCCTGTGTCTCAGCCATACAGTTCGCTGTGACAGTAGCAACAGGAACACACAGGCCTGTGTCTCAGCCATACAGTTCGCTGTGACAGTAGCAACAGGAACACACAGGCCTGTGTCTCAGCCATCAGCAGTTCGCTGTGACAGTAGCAACAGGAACACACAGGCCTGTGTCTCAGCCATACAGTTCGCTGTGACAGTAGCAACAGGAACACACAGGCCTGTGTCTCAGCCATACAGTTCGCTGTGACACTAGCAACAGGAACACACAGGCCTGTGTCTCAGCCACAGCAGTTCGCTGTGACACTAGCAACAGGAACACACAGGCCTGTGTCTCAGCCACGCAGTTCGCTGTGACACTAGCAACAGGAACACACAGGCCTGTGTCTCAGCCACAGCAGTTCGCGTGACACTAGCAACAGGAACACACAGGCCTGTGTCTCAGCCAACAGTTCGCTGTGACACTAGCAACAGGAACACACAGGCCTGTGTCTCAGCCACGCAGTTCGCCGTGACACTAGCAACAGGAACACACAGGCCTGTGTCTCAGCCAGCAGTTCGCTGTGACACTAGCAACAGGAACACACAGGCCTGTGTCTCAGCCATCCAGTTCGCTGTGACACTAGCAACAGGAACACACAGGCCTGTGTCTCAGCCACGCAGTTCGCTGTGACACTAGCAACAGGAACACACAGGCCTGTGTCTCAGCCATGCAGTTCGCCGTGACACTAGCAACAGGAACACACAGGCCTGTGTCTCAGCCACGCAGTTCGCTGTGACACTAGCAACAGGAACACACAGGCCTGTGTCTCAGCCACGCAGTTCGCTGTGACACTAGCAAAGGAACACACAGGCCTGTGTCTCAGCCATACAGTTCGCTGTGACACTAGCAACAGGAACACACAGGCCTGTGTCTCAGCCATACAGTTCGCTGTGACACTAGCAACAGGAACACACAGGCCTGTGTCTCAGCCATACAGTTCGCTGTGACACTAGCAACAGGAACACACAGGCCTGTGTCTCAGCCATGACAGTTCGCTGTGACATAGCAACAGGAACACACAGGCCTGTGTCTCAGCCATACAGTTCGCTGTGACAGTAGCAACAGGAACACACAGGCCTGTGTCTCAGCCATACAGTTCGCTGTGACACTAGCAACAGGAACACACAGGCCTGTGTACTCAGACCAACAGTTCGCTGTGACACTAGCAACAGGAACACACAGGCCTGTGTCTCAGCCATACAGTTCGCTGTGACACTAGCAACAGGAACACACAGGCCTGTGTCTCAGCCATACAGTTCGCTCGTGACACTAGCAACAGGAACACACAGGCCTGTGTCTCAGCCATACAGTTCGCCGTGACACTAGCAACAGGAACACACAGGCCTGTGTCTCAGCCACGACAGTTCGCGCGACCACTAGCAACAGGAACACACAGGCCTGTGTCTCAGCCATACAGTTCGCTGTGACACTAGCAACAGGAACACACAGGCCTGTGTCTCAGCCATACAGTTCGCCGTGACACTAGCAACAGGAACACACAGGCCTGTGTCTCAGCCATACAGTTCGCCGTGACACTAGCAACAGGAACACACAGGCCTGTGTCTCAGCCATACAGTTCGCCGTGACACTAGCAACAGGAACACACAGGCCTGTGTCTCAGCCATACAGTTCGCCGTGACACTAGCAACAGGAACACACAGGCCTGTGTCTCAGCCATACAGTTCGCCGTGACACTAGCAACAGGAACACACAGGCCTGTGTCTCAGCCATACAGTTCGCCGTGACACTAGCAACAGGAACACACAGGCCTGTGTCTCAGCCACGCAGTTCGCTGTGACAGTAGCAACAGGAACACACAGGCCTGTGTCTCAGCCATACAGTTCGCTGTGACAGTAGCAACAGGAACACACAGGCCTGTGTCTCAGCCATACAGTTCGCTGTGACAGTAGCAACAGGAACACACAGGCCTGTGTCTCAGCCATACAGTTCGCTGTGACAGTAGCAACAGGAACACACAGGCCTGTGTCTCAGCCATACAGTTCGCTGTGACACTAGCAACAGGAACACACAGGCCTGTGTCTCAGCCATACAGTTCGCCGTGACACTAGCAACAGGAACACACAGGCCTGTGTATCAGCCATACAGTTCGCTGTGACACTAGCAACAGGAACACACAGGCCTGTGTATCAACCACACAGTTCGCCGTGACACTAGCAACAGGAACACACAGGCCTGTGTATCAGCCACACAGTTCGCCGTGACACTAGCAACAGGAACACACAGGCCTGTGTATCAGCCACACAGTTCGCCGTGACACTAGCAACAGGAACACACAGGCCTGTGTCTCAGCCACGCAGTTCGCTGTGACACTAGCAACAGGAACACACAGGCCTGTGTCTCAGCCACGCAGTTCGCTGTGACACTAGCAACAGGAACACACAGGCCTGTGTCTCAGCCACACAGTTCGCTGTGACACTAGCAACAGGAACACACAGGCCTGTGTCTCAGCCATACGGTTCGCTGTGACACTAGCAACAGGAACACACAGGCCTGTGTCTCAGCCATACAGTTCGCTGTGACACTAGCAACAGGAACACACAGGCCTGTGTCTCAGCCATGCAGTTCGCTGTTGGCAGCACTGTTACTCCCCAGACAAAAGTCCATAGCGTGATAAGTTCGAATAAAAACTTGTAGCGCCGCCCATATCGCCATTTTGCATCACGTGATCTTGATATTAACCATTGGGAGGTGAATTCTTAGTAAATGGATATGCTTTATTATACAGCAAGGATAAGAGGCAATTGCGAGCGCTAAACAAGCCTTCTTGTACAGTTACAGGTACAGTGTGTCACAAAGTAATGCCACACGTGTACTGTACGGCGTTAGGCGCGTGACTAACAATAGGAGAACTTTGTAAACGTGTGTCGTTACTGCTTTGATGGGAAGGGCAATAATTTAACAAGAGAACGAGGTCCAAATTTGGCTTATTGTTATAGACCAGCGGTCGCCAACCGGTGGTCCGCGGACCACTGATGGTCCGCGAGAAAATTTTGGTGGTCCGTGGAGAAATTTGGACATTATTTGTAATTTTTATGTTTATTATACTTATGTCAAACAAGCAGCAACAAATATCACACTAATAATTTTGTTTATATTAAACAAGTGCATTTCATATTAATAAAATGTAACTTTTATGATCATTATTTTATAGATGTTTGTACCTTTTTAAAAAAAAATCATTTTAGTGGTCCGCGGGATTCAAAATTGTGAGTTTTGTGGTCCGTGAGGTCCGAATGGTTGGCGACCGCTGATCTAAACTACATGAAGCTCGGAGCGACGCGTGGTAACTAGGAAAAGGTAACTAGGCAAAGGTAACTAGGCAAAAGTAACTAGGCAAAGGTAACTAGGAAAAGGCACCTTGCAGCTAGACACAAATCTCAGTTTCAATTTTTAACCAACCAATGCACCATTTATTCTCTCATTTCCATCTACATTACAGAGGCGAATAAAGGAATTTGTGCCTTGTTCTTTAGTACAGTCCCAGATTGCATACTTCGCAGTCTCAAGTACCAAGATGACGACTATGGAAAAAAAATCGCTCATTATTTTGAGAATCATATAAAACGAGCCTTGATAGCTCAGTAATATAGTGACTAGACTACTAGATGATCATCGAGGAATCGTCTTTCGGTTCCGGGCAGAGAAAGAGTGTTTTTCTCCGTTCCGAAACCACCCCGAATGTCTCTGGACCCCACCCAGCCTCCTATTTAGTGGGTTCCGGGGGGCTTCTTATAGTGCGGAGGATAAGAATAAGTGGAGCCTTGACAGCGTGCACACGGTCAGCGTTACGTTTAAATTTATTATATAAAACACTGACAGACACTGTGTAGATTAAATATAGTGTTTAATGTAAAAGCACGTGGTATATATAATTACCAATGTGTTTTGACGTGTTAAAGGAACATAAGTCCGTTCTGTGTCGAAAGGGAAGTGGATGTTGTGAGAAGTTGGCGACGTCAGAAATACATTGCGAAAATGGTTATGGTGAAATGATGTAAGGAAAAATCGAGGAAAAGTTGTGAGTGTAGAATAGTTTGTTTTATTGAACACTAAGGAAAATGTATTTTGTAGCTATAAACTTTATATTTAGAGCCTATAATATAGTAAATGGTGCAGAAAGAGAGCACCGTCTTAGGCTGATCGTGTGCACTGGTTTGAGGCACTTTACTTGCTAATGTCAATGTCAGATCTGTTAACACCAATTCTTCAGTAAAATTAGATTCAGAGGAAGTCGAACGTGAAGTGAAGTCTTTTGAGATCAGCTCTTAAAACAAACTTTCGATTTTCTCTTACCTCCGTTTTTACGTTCTGCTGCCCTTTACCTGACGACATGCTTACAGTCAGCTCACCTGTTTCGGACGTCCGCCATTATCTTCCTGATATCAGTAATGCAACACCATCTTCCCTTATCGTGGAACACTGAGCGTTGTGTGTGTGTGTGTGTGTGCGTGCGTGCAACTTTATATTTTTTTAGTCGCACCTCTTTCTACCGTGGGGCCGCGATAGCTCAGTCGGTATAGCGACTCGCTACAGGCTGGACGGTCCGGGGATCGAATCGCGGTGGGGGCGAGATTTTCAGCACCTGTCCAGACCGGCCCTGGGGCCTACCCAGCCTCCTATACAATTGGTACCGGGTCTCTTTCCCGGGGGTAAACCGGCCGGGGCGTGGCGTTGACCACCCACCCTCATCTAGTGCCAGAGTTAAAGAAAGAGTAGAGCTATACCTCTACTCCCCCTCTGGACCTTCATGGCCTGTTCTAGGGTGACCTTTACCTTACCTTTAACTCTTTCTAACTACTAATTGTAGGCGTAGGAGTTCACTGTTTCACGTGATCACACACATGGTCACATACACACTCGGTAGGACTCCCCTGGACGAGGGATCAGCCCGTCGCAGAAGGCTCTACCTGACAACACACAACACTCACAACAGACAGACATCCATGCCCCGGCGGGATTCCCGAAATACGAGAAAGTGCGCCTTAGACCGCGCGGCCACTGGCATCGGCTACAACGTTATATGTGGCGTATAAAGACGGGCAAGTGTCCCAGACGTGAACAAACAAAACACAGTGTGTGCCTGTTCACAATGAACTGCAAATGTTGCCCTAACAACGTGAACCGATTGGTCTTTGTAATGGAGGCTCAATGTGGCCTTTCTTATGGGATTTTGCGCGGCGTGGGTTGGTAATTGGTTACTGACGTTTCGGGGTAGCTTGTGGGTCCCATCTTAAACGTTAAGCAGTCCAGGAAGACTCGATGTGCGTTCTGTGAATTGAGAAGTGGACTTGAAATGTTTCGTGGACAAGGTCCATGCCGGAAACAGAGGGACGTTTGGTTGATGGTATTAAGAATAATGACAAGGGAAATTCATTCACTAGATTTGGGGGTTTCACGGCGGTGACTATACAAATTGACGTTTTCCGGCATGTGACGCCGTGTTATCGTGTGAAGTTCATCAATATTTCGGAGAAGTACAATACTTCCACCCGAAACGTCGGTGAATTTGTAGTGTACCGCACACCATGACATCTCAGAAGACGATATTCTTCACAAACAACTCAGTACTTTTTTAATGCTTTGTGTTGCTTTTTACTGTGTGATTGCACTACTGCCAACATTAACACAGCAACACACCGTAAATGTACTGCAGAAATGAATGAGGCATGAGCGGAAGAAGGAACCGGAAGTAGAAAATAATTTGAAGGTAATTTGTTATCGTAAAACAGAACTGCAGGGGCAACCGTTACTGAAGTATTGATAAGTTACTACAGTAAGTGTACTATAATCGATTAAAATAAATATCTGTAGTATTTGAAATTCTAAAATTTATGTCACTATAATCACTCAAACTAGTAAAGTTTTAACTTCATACTGCAGCAGTAGTACCAACCGATTTCATTCTTGGACAATAATGTATAACTATCGGCTAAATTGACAACTAACCATGTATTAGAATAGGACACAGCGAGTGTGGCACAGAAGTTAACAACTGTGCTATTAACTAACTAACTATAACTAACTCCATACAGCACAGTCCTTCTTGAGAAGCTAACAGGTCGTCAGCTAGTCAAGAAATTCCCCGCGTTTTATGGAACCCGAAAGTTCATTACCGCATTCACAACAGCCCGCCACCTGTCCCTATCCTGAGCCAGATCAATCCAGTCCACGCCCTCCCATCCCACTTCTTGAAAATCCATTTTAATATTATCCTCCCATCTACGCCTGGGTCTTCCAAGTGGTCTCCTTCCCTCAGGTCTCCCCACCAAAATCCTGTATGCATTCTCCCCTCACCCATATGTGCTACATGCCCGCCCACCTCATTCTTCTTGATTTGATCACCCGAATAATATTTGGTGATGAGTACAGATCATAAAGTTCCTCGTTATGTAGTCTTCTCCACTCCACTGTTACCTCGTCCCTGTTAACTGTGTTACTAAATGTAACATAAATGTAGCTACTAGTTTGGTGGTCAGTACAATACGGTATTTTGTAATGCAGTGTAGGAGCAGATTCTGCGAAGCTTTACACTTGTGTTCGTATAGGAACTGCTTATCTTCACTGCAGTAATTACAGCACCAACTTTTCTGAAAATTGTTCGCGAACAGATATATGCCACCGTCATTCGCAATCCTTAGCCACACAGCATTGCTACCTTTGTATTGTCTTCTGTTTACCCGGAAACTCTGAAAGGATTAATGACATAACTCCGTTTTAATAGCCTTCGAAGTAAGGCGAATGCAAGGAGGGGTAGTGTTCCCCTCTCCTAAGACGAAGAGGGGAATTGTCTTCTTACAAGCTATCTTGGGAAAAGTGGAAAGCTGTATCAGAAATGTGCTGGACCCTTAAAGCACTTCAATTAAGATACTGGACTTAACAGAGGAGTTTTCCTATCGAACTGTGAGTTTTAAAGCGGACATAGTCACAATTCAAATAGCCTTCTTAACCGGAACTTACGACTGTTAAAAAACTTTACTTTTGCTTGAAAGTTCTTGGGTTGTAGCCCGGCGTCAATTTTTGGTGTATAACCAACGTTTCGGGAACACTTGTTTGTCCCATCTTCAGGGTCTTAGGTAAAAAGGATGCCAGGAGGTAAGGAAAAATGTGTTTATATAGGAGTGGGGTCCAATGGGTAGTATTGAATGGACGAGCCAATCAGGAAGAAGGGAGAGATGTGGTTGTTGTGATAGGTTCCTTACCTCGTGGCATCCTTTTTTACCTAAGACCCTGAAGATGGGACAAAGAAGTGTTCCCGAAACGTTGGTTATACACAAAAAATTAACGCCGGGTAACAACCCAAAAATTTTTAAACAAAATTACGACCACGGAGGAAGACTCCAATTACATATAGCTGTACTCTTGTTGGACGGAATTTAGAAGTAATGTTCTGTTTAGCTCTCGAACAGTGAACTCACCTGATAGAAGTCACTTTATCTGGGAAAAATGAAGTTTTTCTAAACAATATTTAAAAATTATTTCCTCTTTATGCATATGTTTCTTAAGCCGGGATTAGACGGCGCGCTGCTCGTCGAGTGACGTGACGTCATTTGCTCGGCCAACAGATCGGAACAGAAAAGACAATCTGGCTACACGACGCGGCGCAGCTCGGCAAATGGCGGACCAGCGGCCTTGTTCGAGTAGGTTCGGCTCGGCTTGTGGAATAACGCGTCGTGTTGTTCTATGAACTTAAAAATGTCCTCGTTTGACCACTCCATTCTAGCCAATACCAACTGTGGGACAGACACTTTCACTCTTCGCGCACTCCGACAGCAGAAAACAAAGACCAGACCTAAGTGTATACAGACTTGGACGAGACTGGCTTGGCGCGTAGACTGCAAGCGCCGTGTAGCGGCAAAGCTGCCCGCGCCGAGTCCCTTTGAGGATCGTGAAAAAACCGCTTCTGCGGCGATCCAACGAGCCTCGCTCGCCCAATCACAAGCCGCGCCTCGCCAGGCCGGATACACGGCGCGTTTGAATACGATTCTTTGTCAATGACGTCAGTTATGACATAAAACGAGCCGAGCCACGCGCCGTCTAATCCCGGCTTTATGATTCTCACGATAAGCAGCGATTATTTCTGTAAACAGTAAGAACTGCTTTGTCTATGTTATGGCGTACTGAGTGCCTTCTGTCATGCAGGAACTGAGTGCCTTCTGTCATGCAGGAACTAACTGAGTGCCTTCTGTCATGCAGGAACTAACTGAGTGCCTTCTGTCATGCAGGAACTAACTGAGTGCCTTCTGTCATGCAGGAACTAACTGAGTGCCTTCTGTCATGCAGGAACTAACTGAGTGCTTCTGTCATTTAGGAACTAACTGAGTGCCTTCTGTCATGCAGGAACTAACTGAGTGCCTTTTGTCATGCAGGAACTAACTGAGTGCCTTCTGTCATTTAGGAACTAACTGAGTGCCTTCTGTCATGCAGGAACTAACTGAGTGCCTTCTGTCATGCAGGAACTAACTGAGTGCCTTCTGTCATGCAGGAACTAACTGAGTGTCTTCTGCCATGCAGGAACTAACTGAGTGCCTTCTGTCATGCAGGAACTAACTGAGTGCCTTCTGTCATGCAGGAACTAACTGAGTGCCTTCTGTCATGCAGGAACTAACTGAGTGCCTTCTGTCATGCAGGAACTAACTGAGTGCCTTCTGTCATTTAGGAACTAACTGAGTGCCTTCTGTCATGCAGGAACTAACTCTTTTATATAATTTGCATCAATTGCGGTCTCCACAGGCCGTGCCATGAAACAGGCTGTTAGTCGCTAACCTCGTACTGACGATGCCGGGCTTCGATCCGAGGTCATTTTATCTAAGTCTGGTGGTCAAGTTTTATCTCCGAGCACTTCGACGTTCCCTGTCAGTGTCATTCCATGCTCAGTTGTACTTTAATACTACTCTTATTAGAAAGACAAACGGACGAAGCCTGTAACCTGTCCTTGTGAAAGATACGAACATTGTAGGGACTGAATTTTTATACATTGTTTAGAGGAGCCTAGCTGCAAACAGTTGAAAGAGTCTAGAGATGACTTTAATGGAAGCCAATATATACAGTTTGTTCCGCATAATGCAGTTCAGCAGTGTAAGAAGGCAGCAACACAGTTCTATTGATTGCACGCAGCAAATTTTATCGCGATGAAAGCTTCCAATTGTTGATGGCACCAGCAACATACCACACGGCTCCTCGCCCATTGCTGCCCTCTATAATGATAGCTAACGTCACGTGATCAACAGTTACCGCTGATGGAAGGATTCCTTAAAGTAAATTATAACTTAGAGACAAGAGTACCTGTTCTTCGTCCGGGATTTGGTTCCTTTACTTGTCAATACAAGTAGTTAAAACTTTCAAGACGGCGGACTGTGCCATGGTTTAGGTAGTTATTTTCCGGCATGTGACCGCAGTGGCCTGCATTCGGTTCTGGGCCAGTTTGTGTGGGATTTGTGGTGGACAAAGTGACACTGTATCAGTTTTATCGGCTTTTTTCTGTCACTATCATTCGACTGACTGACCTACGGGTGTGAGGATGATTAAGAAGCGTAAAGTTGTTATCCGTGGCTCACAGTCAAGGGCTACATCACCTTAGCAATGAGCATCTGAAGAAAACAGCGACAAATTTCCAAAGCAGAATACAGTATTTTGCGTACCGATCACAGACACGTCAGTTTGACCATGGCGGGATCTGTCATTGTCCACATGAGGGTTGGATTAAACTGGCAAATAGGTTTTTGTTGAACACGAACAATTTAACTTTTGTTTGCATATTAACCCTTTAAAGGAGAGCTGTAAACATGTGCAGCACGCACACACACACACACACATGTGCAGCACAACACACACATGTGCAGCACACACACACACACACACACACATGTGCAGCACACACACACATGTGCAGCACACACACACATGTGCAGCACACACACACACATGTGCAGCACACACACACACACCATGTGCAGCACACACACACACACAATGTGCAGCACACACCCCACACACACACAATTTGCAGCACACACACACACACACACATGTGCAGCACACACACACATGTGCAGCACACACACACATGTGCAGCACACACACACATGTGCAGCACACACACACACACACACATGTGCAGCACACACACACATGTGCAGCACACACACACACACATGTGCAGCACACACACACACACACACACACACATGTGCAGCACACACACACATGTGCAGCACACACACACACACATGTGCAGCACACACACACATGTGCAGCACACACACACATGTGCAGCACACACACATGTGCAGCACACACACACACACATGTGCAGCACAACACACACACACACATGTGCAGCACACACACACATGTGCAGCACACACACACACATGTGCAGCACACACACACACACACATTGTGCAGCACACACACACATGTGCAGCACACACACACACACACACACACATGTGCAGCACACACACATCACAACACACATGTGCAGCACACACACACACACATGTGCAGCACACACACACACACATGTGCAGCACACACACACACACACACACATGTGCAGCACACACACACATGTGCAGCACACACACACACATGTGCAGCACACACACACATGTGCAGCACCCCAACACACACACTGTGCAGCACACACACACACACACATTAAGGCTGAAAAGTTTTTGTTTTGCCCACAGAGCGTACTTACGTCTTTAGTGATAAGTCCAATATTTGCAAGTCATATCAGTGTGTACCGCGCTTCTCAATCGAACGCCGCAAACCGTTCGATTTCTTGTAATGACCCGCTGACCCGTCACCCCTCCATGTTTCCGGTCGATGTTCAGCTGTTTGTTACACCAGCTGCTGACATCCGTTCGTTCTTCGTATTTCTCTATCACTCCTTTCTTTTGTGTAGTCGCCTCAGTAATGCAGTTCTGTCGTACTTCTGAATGCCCTCAACACAACCATCACTGTCAATGAAGTATCTTGAACTTCTCGTCTTTTTAATAATGAAAATATATACGTCTGGTTAACGTAGAATTTATTTTCTTTCTTTTTTTGGAATTGTTAATAAAATATGTAGCATTAAGCACTAATTTTGTTGAATACGTGTAGTTACCGGGTAAGAATTGTTGCAATTATATTTAACTCGAAATTCAGGAAAACAAAGTCATTATACTCGTAGCATTAAGTAAAAAATCTGAATTCTGACATTCTGATTCCAAATCTGGCCGTAAAACTGTTGACGTGATGTTGTAGTCACTAACAAACTGTTGACTTGATGTTGTAGTCACTAACAAACTGTTGACTTGATGTTGTAGTCACTAACAAACTGTTGACGTGATGTTGTAGTCACTAACAAACTGTTGACGTGATGTTGTAGTCACTAACAAACTGTTGACGTGATGTTGTAGTGACTAACAAACTGTTGACTTGATGTTGTAGTCACTAACGAACTGTTGACGTGATGTTGTAGTCACTAACAAACTGTTGACGTGATGTTGTAGTCACTAACAAACTGTTGACGTGATGTTGTAGTGACTAACAAACTGTTGACGTGATGTTGTAGTCACTAACAAACTGTTGACGTGATGTTGTAGTCACTAACAAACTGTTGACGTGATGTTGTAGTCACTAACAAACTGTTGGCGTGATGTTGTAGTCACTAACACACTGTTGACGTGATGTTGTAGTGACTAACAAACTGTTGACGTGATGTTGTAGTCACTAACAAACTGTTGACGTGATGTTGTAGTCACTAACAAACTGTTAACGTGATGTTGTAGTCACTAACAAACTGTTGACGTGATGTTATAGTCACTAACAAACTGTTGACGTGATGTTGTAGTGACTAACACACTGTTGACGTGATGTTGTAGTGACTAACAAACTGTTGACGTGATGTTGTAGTCACTAACAAACTGTTGACGTGATGTTGTAGTCACTAACAAACTGTTAACGTGATGTTGTAGTCACTAACAAACTGTTAACGTGATGTTGTAGTCACTAACAAACTGTTGACGTGATGTTGTAGTCACTAACAAACTGTTGACGTGATGTTGTAGTCACTAACAAACTGTTGACGTGATGTTGTAGTCACTAATAAACTGTTGACGTGATGTTGTAGTCACTAATAAACTTTTGACGTGATGCAGTCACTAACAAACTGTTGACGTGATGTTGTAGTCACTAACAAACTGTTGACGTGATGTTGTAGTCACTAACAAACTGTTGACATGATGTTATAGTCACTAACAAACTGTTGACGTGATGTTATAGTCACTAACAAACTGTTGACGTGATGTTGTAGTCACTAACAAACTGTTGACGTGATGTTATAGTCACTAACAAACTGTTGACGTGATGTTGTAGTCACTAACAAACTGTTGACGTGATGTTGTAGTCACTAATAAACTGTTGACATGATGTTATAGTCACTAAGAAACTGTTGACGTGATGTTGTAGTCACTAATAAACTGTTGACATGATGTTATAGTCACTAATAAACTGTTGACATGATGTTATAGTCACTAATAAACTGTTGACATGATGTTATAGTCACTAACAAACTGTTGACGTGATGTTGTAGTCACTAATAAACTGTTGACATGATGTTATAGTCACTAACAAACTGTTGACGTGATGTTATAGTCACTAACAAACTGTTGACGTGATGTTGTAGTCACTAACAAACTGTTGACGTGATGTTGTAGTCACTAACAAACTGTTGACGTGATGTTGTAGTCACTAACAAACTGTTGACGTGATGTTGTAGTCAGTAATAAACTGTTGACATGATGTTATAGTCACTAAGAAACTGTTGACGTGATGTTGTAGTCACTAACAAACCTCGCTAACGGCAGTTCTCTATATACACACTGCGATAGTTCTCGTTTGCACAACTCCTTGTTCCTGTGTCAAACTTACAACAACGGCTTGTGTCAGCCAAATGTGTTTGGCCATATCAGGTTACATATTGATATATAGAATACAGTACTGGAAGTATCAGTATTTACTCTTTTTTATTTAGCAAGTTAGTAAGCAACCACTAATACCACCAATACTGTATTCTGCCCTGATGATGGCCAGATAATTTTGACCGAAACATGTCATCCCTGTAAGCTTTACACGGGAATGAAATGTTGCGCAAACTGGAAAGTATTTTCGTTTAAATTATTTCACGCAATGGGATGTCTTTTACGAAGGTTTCCATATAGAATTAAAAAAATAACCGTTTTTAGTTTATAGCACTAGATGGATGCCTCGTGTTACAGTGTGGTGCTTCATGCGTCAATGAGAATTTGTTACCGTTATTTAGTATCGTTGTAGCAAGTTGCGTAACAGGAGTTATGTACGGTCACAAGGCCCTCGGTCTGTGTTCGTGTTGCCAAAGTAGAGCAAAGCAACGTAAACCGGTTATTTTTTACTAACTAACTAACTAACTAACTAACTAACTCCATGTAGCACAATCCTTCTTGAGAAGCTAGCAGGTCGTCAGCTAGTCAAGAAATTTCAGCGTTTTATGGAACCGCAAGGTTCATTACCGCACTCACAAGAGCCCGCCACGTGTCCCTATCCTGAGCTTATTTGTTACTATAAGAACAAATTAAAATCGCCGACAGCCTGGCCGTTCAAGAGATCGCCAGATGCAAGCCAAAACAACGCCAAACGGAGTCTGGGGAACGTTCGTAGAACGTTTGGTCACTTAAATTTGTCGATGTCAAAGAGAAACAATGTTGTTAGGGGTAACGTGACAGGGGGATTGCTTATAGAAGATGAAAACTGTGCGTGTTCCGAATATTTGGCTGCTATTTAAATTATCAGCACACCGTATTGCTTATAGAAGATGAAACTGTGCGTGTTCCGAATATTTGGCTGCTATTTAAATTATCAGCACACCGTATTGCTTATAGAAGATGAAACTGTGCGTGTTCCGAATATTTGGCTGCTATTTAAATTATCAGCACACCGTATTGCTGATAGAGGATGAAACTGTGCGTGTTCCGAATATTTGGCTGCTATTTAAATTATCAGCACACCGTATTGCTTATAGAGGATGAAACTGTGCGTGTTCCGAATATATTGGCTGCTATTTAAATTATCAGCACACCGTATTGCTTATAGAAGATGAAACTGTGCGTGTTCCGAATATTTCGCTGTTATTTAAATTATCAGCACACCGTATTGCTTATAGAAGATGAAACTGTGCGTGTTCCGAATACTTGGCTGCTATTTAAATTATCAGCACACCGTATTGCTTATAGAAGATGAAAACTGTGCGTGTTCCGAATATTTGGCTGCTATTTAAATTATCAGCACACCGTATTGCTGATAGAAGATGAAAACTGTGCGTGTTCCGAATATTTGGCTGTTATTTAAATTATCAGCACACCGTATTGCTTATAGAAGATGAAAACTGTGCGTGTTCCGAATATTTGGCTGCTATTTAAATTATCAGCACACCGTATTGCTTATAGAAGATGAAAACTGTGCGTGTTCCGAATATTTGGCTGCTATTTAAATTATCAGCACACCGTATTGCTGATAGAAGATGAAAACTGTGCGTGTTCCGAATATTTGGCTGTTATTTAAATTATCAGCACACCGTATTGCTGATAGAAGATGAAAACTGTGCGTGTTCCGAATATTTGGCTGTTATTTAAATTATCAGCACACCGTATTGCTGATAGAAGATGAAAACTGTGCTTGTTCCGAATATTTGGCTGTTATTTAAATTATCAGCACACCGTATTGCTTATAGAAGATGAAAACTGTGCGTGTTCCGAAATATTTGGCTGCTATTTAAATTATCAGCACACCGTATTGCTTATAGAAGATGAAACTGTGCGTGTTCCGAATATTTGGCTGCTATTTAAATTATCAGCACACCGTATTGCTTATAGAGGATGAAACTGTGCGTGTTCCGAATATTTGGCTGCTATTTAAATTATAAGCACACCGTATTGCTTATAGAAGATGAAACTGTGCGTGTTCCGAATATTTGGCTGCTATTTAAATTATCAGCACACCGTATTGCTTATAGAAGATGAAACTGTGCGTGTTCCGAATATTTGGCTGCTATTTAAATTATCAGCACACCGTATTGCTTATAGAAGATGAAACTGTGCGTGTTCCGAATATTTGGCTGCTATTTAAATTATCAGCACACCGTATTGCTTATAGAAGATGAAACTGTGCGTGTTCCGAATATTTGGCTGCTATTTAAATTATCAGCACACCGTATTGCTTATAGAAGATGAAACTGTGCGTGTTCCGAATATTTGGCTGCTATTTAAATTATCAGCACACCGTATTGCTTATAGAAGATGAAACTGTGCGTGTTCCGAATATTTGGCTGCTATTTAAATTATCAGCACACCGTATTGCTTATAGAAGATGAAACTGTGCGTGTTCCGAATATTTGGCTGCTATTTAAATTATCAGCACACCGTATTGCTTATAGAAGATGAAACTGTGCGTGTTCCGAATATTTGGCTGCTATTTAAATTATCAGCACACCGTATTGCTGATAGAGGATGAAACTGTGCGTGTTCCGAATATTTGGCTGCTATTTAAATTATCAGCACACCGTATTGCTGATAGAGGATGAAACTGTGCGTGTTCCGAATATTTGGCTGCTATTTAAATTATCAGCACACCGTATTCAGTGAACACTAGCGTATTTCTTACGTGCTAATAGACGAGATATGAAAATTTTATGTTCGCGCTTACCATCACACCTGCCGGGAATCAAACTCGGTTGCACTAGCTCACAGTTCTCCCGCAATGAGGGTGAAGTGTAGTTAATATGTGTTGCCTTCAGGCAAAGAAAACAGTGTAGTATTGGGGTATAGCAACACATAGCCTGATGTTTGAGGCAGCAGGTTCTTCTGAAACGTCGGGCCATATCAACAAGCCTATTTGGCGTCACATCCCACTAGGTTAAACTGCATATAAATAATATAGTGTTTTTATCTTTCCCTGAGCAAGCAGGCTTTGTAATATAAAAAACCTCCATATGCCGGGACTTCCCGTAACAGCCGCCGTGTTTAGGGACAGTATAAAAGAAACACCCTGTATGTACAAATTACTCTCCACGTCCGATTAAATACAGCGCGTGTTCATTACGAAGACCAGCAGTTTGGTGACGTTCAGGATGTAACCGCTATTTATTTTTGCACACATACAAAACGCACAACACTGTGTGGGTAGAGCGGAGAGTTCCATAATGTTAAAGCAGTGTTAGTTGTGCGCTTCACCGTCAGCACTGTGCTTTAGGGATCGGCAAGGTGTCGGCAAGCCATGGCCTTGTCAGCTTTCAGCTCTGAAATTTATAAGCTGGGCGGCTGATTTAGGACACTTTTACATGGAGACGAGTAGAAGATATTGAGAAAGAAATGAGGGATGAGACCGCAAATACTGTATACGTACATATATACGTACATATATAGTACATATATACGTACATATAGTACATATTACGTTCACTATTAGACATATATACGACATAATAGTACATATGTACGTACATATATACGTTAATACATCTTGGTACTATATATACTACAATATATACTACATTATACGTACAAATACGTACATAGTATTCGTCATTATAGTAGCGATTTTACGTATCATATTTATTACATATTTACGTACATATTACTATATATACGTACATATATACGTACATATATACGTACATATATAGTACATATATACGTAAATATATAGTACATATATACGTACATATATAGTACATACATACGTACATACGTACATATTTGTAATCTTGTTTCACTGATGTAAAAAGATATATACAGGGCATACACAAAATAATGGTGCGGTTTCAGCAGTGAATACTGTTGAAACAGCACCATTCTTTTGTATATGCCCTGTATATATATATATTTCAAATACACTACGGCATTATAGCAAAACGCTGGCTTCTCTTCAGTGAATAGCGATGTTTGTCTATTCATTGCATTCTTTTATCTTACATTTTAGTGGATTTTTTTTAAGGTTGGTGTCCCTGTGATCCTCTGAATGTCTGCTTTGAATTTTGAAGAAAAAATGCCTGCTGTATGATGCGAGTATTTGTTAACATGCCGGGAATAAAAATTTAATTTTTTTGAAAGATGTAAGTGGATAAGGTTTTGTTCGCTTGTGTGTTTATGCCGTGGGCCCAGTTTCATTTCAAAGGCCTTTTCATTGGAAAAAGCGTCACGAAGTAATTTTCTATCCTTTGAAGTTTTGTATTGAGTGAATCAAGATAAACCTTTCTATGCACAGTGAATGCGAGATACATGTTGTATTTCATCAGATACATGTTGTATTTCATCAGATAATTGTGCAGCAGATTTGCCCTTTCCTCTTATGAAGACGTCTCTTTCAGCCCGCAACTGCAGAACGCTGCTCAGTCCGTCTCTCCACGCAATATCGCCATATTACAACCAGCTTCATGAACAACATTTGATATTGATATTGGATAAACATTTGCTTCGACTGTAATCCGGACAAAATTACACTACTGTACTTTAATTTATATATATATATTATTTAATATATATATATAATACCGTGCATTTTGATAATTAATTAATTTTATTTCAATCCAACAAATGCACTACACTTTCTTTCAATCTTTTCTTGCCGCTACATATGTTTCGGTCGCCGTCGGTGGACTAGTGGTTAGCGTGCTCGCCACTGGGCCCAAGGTTCGCGGGTTCGATCCCGATTTTTAAGGGTGATAAAAATCCGTAACACCACTTCCTTCGGAGGGGAAGTAAAGCCGTCGGTCTCATGTCGTAGATTTACGGCATGTAAAGAACCTTACGGCATGAATAGAACTAGTAGTGCCCGTCGGCAAAATTCAGCGGCCATTTCTCACCGAAGTCTCCTGACTGCCTGCCAGATGGCTCTGATAGTCACATCAGGATTGAGTGGAACTTGTGCGGTCAGTGGGCGACCAGCCCACTGACCCGCTACATCAACGCACATGACCATAGAAACCTCCGAAAGGAGGCCCCCAATGCTCCGCGATTGGAGCGACATGGGGACTAACTAACTAACTAACTGACTAACACTAACCAAACTAACATATGTTTCGGCACATAGAGTACAAAATACACCACAGGCCGGTTAACAACACTACAAAAGGACAAGATCAAATGTGATCGAACAACTATATACATATCGAGCTGTCTAACAACTATATACATAGCGAGCTGTCTAACAACTATATACATAGCGAGCTGTCTAACAACTATATACATAGCGAGCTGTCTAACAACTAGTGTACATAGCGAGCTGTCTAACAACTATATACATAGCGAGCTGTCTAACAACTATATACATAGCGAGCTGTCTAACAACTATATACATAGCGAGCTGTCTAACAACTAGTATACATAGCGAGCTGTCTAACAACTAGTATACATAGCGAGCTGTCTAACAACTATATACATAGCGAGCTGTCTAACAACTATATACATAGCGAGCTGTCTAACAACTAGTATACATAGCGAGCTGTCTAACAACTATTACATAGCGAGCTGTCTAACAACTATATACATAGCGAGCTGTCTAACAACTATATACATAGCGAGCTGTCTAACAACTATATACATAGCGAGCTGTCTAACAACTAGTATACATAGCGAGCTGTCTAACAACTATATACATAGCGAGCTGTCTAACAACTAGTATACATAGCGAGCTGTCTAACAACTATATACATAGCGAGCTGTCTAACAACTAGTATACATAGCGAGCTGTCTAACAACTATATACATAGCGAGCTGTCTAACAACTAGTATACATAGCGAGCTGTCTAACAACTAGTATACATAGCGAGCTGTCTAACAACTATATACATAGCGAGCTGTCTAACAACTATATACATAGCGAGCTGTCTAACAACTATATACATAGCGAGCTGTCTAACAACTATATACATAGCGAGCTGTCTAACAACTAGTATACATAGCGAGCTGTCTAACAACTAGTATACATAGCGAGCTGTCTAACAACTATATACATAGCGAGCTGTCTAACAACTATATACATAGCGAGCTGTCTAACAACTATATACATAGCGAGCTGTCTAACAACTATATACATAGCGAGCTGTCTAACAACTAGTATACATAGCGAGCTGTCTAACAACTAGTATACATAGCGAGCTGTCTAACAACTATATACATAGCGAGCTGTCTAACAACTATATACATAGCGAGCTGTCTAACAACTAGTATACATAGCGAGCTGTCTAACAACTATATACATAGCGAGCTGTCTAACAACTAGTATACATAGCGAGCTGTCTAACAACTATATACATAGCGAGCTGTCTAACAACTAGTATACATAGCGAGCTGTCTAACAACTAGTATACATAGCGAGCTGTCTAACAACTAGTATACATAGCGAGCTGTCTAACAACTATATACATAGCGAGCTGTCTAACAACTATATACATAGCGAGCTGTCTAACAACTATATACATAGCGAGCTGTCTAACAACTATATACATAGCGAGCTGTCTAACAACTAGTATACATAGCGAGCTGTCTAACAACTATATACATAGCGAGCTGTCTAACAACTAGTTACATAGCGAGCTGTCTAACAACTAGTATACATAGCGAGCTGTCTAACAACTATATACATAGCGAGCTGTCTAACAACTATATACATAGCGAGCTGTCTAACAACTAGTATACATAGCGAGCTGTCTAACAACTAGTATACATAGCGAGCTGTCTAACAACTAGTATACATAGCGAGCTGTCTAACAACTAGTATACATAGCGAGCTGTCTAACAACTATATACATAGCGAGCTGTCTAACAACTAGTATACATAGCGAGCTGTCTAACAACTAGTATACATAGCGAGCTGTCTAACAACTAGTATACATAGCGAGCTGTCTAACAACTAGTATACATAGCGAGCTGTCTAACAACTATATACATAGCGAGCTGTCTAACAACTAGTATACATAGCGAGCTGTCTAACAACTATATACATAGCGAGCTGTCTAACAACTATATACATAGCGAGCTGTCTAAACACACATTCTAGTACTACAACTATCTTCAATTCTAAATTTAATGATTCGCTTTTAATAAAAAAAACACAGAAGAAAGATAAGCTAATTACTCTGTACATAACGAAAGCGATATTTAGTGCTGTGACTTACAGTAATTGTGTGTTGCGAAAGTGAGTGAAAAACAGTTGTGTGTATTGAAGATTGTGAACTGTCGACGACCCCCCCCCCCCTGAGGATGGCACAAGGTGTGCCGAGACATATGTAGGGACAAGAAATTATTGAAAATAAGTGTAGTGCATTTGTTGGATTGAAATAAAATTAATTAATTGCACTACTGTATTTTTCTGTATTTTTTATTTATTACATTCTTGCCACGATAAGTCGGTCCCTGTCACCACGATAAGTCGGTCCCTGTCACCACGATAAGTCGGTCCCTGTCACCACGATAAGTCGGTCCCTGTCACCACGATAAGTCGGTCCCTGTCACCACGATAAGTCGATCCCTGTCACCATGATAAGTCGATCCCTGTCACCACGATAAGTCGGTCCCTGTCACCACGATAAGTCGGTCCCTGTCACCACGATAAGTCGGTCCCTGTCACCACGATAAGTCGGTCCCTGTCACCACGATAAGTCGGTCCCTGTCACCACGATAAGTCGGTCCCTGTCACCACGATAAGTCGGTCCCTGTCACCACGACAAGTCGGTCCCTGTCACCATGACAAGTCGGTCCCTGTCACCACGATAAGTCGGTCCCTGTCACCACGATAAGTCGGTCCCTGTCACCACGATAAGTCGGTCCCTGTCACCATGACAAGTCGGTCCCTGTCACCACGATAAGTCGGTCCCTGTCACCACGATAAGTCGGTCCCTGTCACCACGATAAGTCGGTCCCTGTCACCACGATAAGTCGGTCCCTGTCACCACGATAAGTCGGTCCCTGTCACCACGATAAGTCGGTCCCTGTCACCACGATAAGTCGGTCCCTGTCACCACGATAAGTCGGTCCCTGTCACCACGATAAGTCGGTCCCTGTCACCATGACAAGTCGGTCCCTGTCACCACGATAAGTCGGTCCCTGTCACCACGATAAGTCGGTCCCTGTCACCACGATAAGTCGGTCCCTGTCACCATGACAAGTCGGTCCCTGTCACCACGATAAGTCGGTCCCTGTCACCACGATAAGTCGGTCCCTGTCACCACGATAAGTCGGTCCCTGTCACCACGATAAGTCGGTCCCTGTCACCACGATAAGTCGGTCCCTGTCACCACGATAAGTCGGTCCCTGTCACCACGATAAGTCGGTCCCTGTCACCACGATAAGTCGGTCCCTGTCACCACGATAAGTCGGTCCCTGTCACCACGATAAGTCGGTCCCTGTCACCACGGCATGGCGCGTCCTCAGGTTGCGGATGGAGGAACGGCCTGCTGATATGGAGGGTAGCTGTGAATACATTGAATAAGCAGTCGCGGACAGCAGACAAGGGGTGGTCCTCCAACTTGGGGTTTGGACGAGGTGCTAACAACTCCTCACCATAAAAAATTACCAAGTTACGGATCATTTGACAAAGCCTCGGACCTAGACTTATTCTTTGGTATAACTTAGATGTGGCTCAGGATAGAGACAGGTGGCGGGCTCTTGTGAGTGCGGTAATGAACCTTCGGGTTCCATAAAACGCGGGGAATTTCTTGGCTAACTGAGGACCTGTTAGCTTCTCAAGAAGGACTCTGCTGTATGGAGTTAGTTAGTTAGATAGTTAGTTATTACGTTCTTGCATTTTGTTTCCATGAAGTGAAATTTCTCAGCTGATATCAGGCGTCCGCGTGCCGCACGACATGGAGGCAAGAGCCGTAAGTTTCCTGTGCCACTTTAGTTATTACGCCACAAAAAATGGGCGGTTATGAGCTTCAAAAGAGTTGCTGCCGAGCGAAGATTCATATCGTTATACCGCTTGTAGATATTGCGTAACAAACAATGTTAATATCTGCAGTAACCTGCTCGCCAGAACCTCCACGCCCTGTCTTCAGGAGGTAAGAACTCATAGAATGATTTCAATTAAATATATTTCTAAAATGTAAATATTGTCTTGGAAATATAAATAGACTGCATGCGCCTCAATCGAAACATTGTCTTTCGCAATGTCACTGGTAGATGGCAGGAGGTTACAGTAATGAGATCTGTGGAACAGACCGACATCTCGGAGCGGATACTTTTATTGAGGTGTCTCGTGGTTTTCTTCAGTCCCTGCAGGCAGATGTTTGGAAAGTACTCGTATTACGTCACTACCGCTTCCTTCCATATCTTCTGCAATTCATCATTACATGTCGTTTCGTTCTTCGACGCTATAATGGCTCAGTTATACAGTAGTCTGTCTTACGACAGGTCCGTAGCCTCTTCACTCTGTAGTCTGTCTTATGACAGGTCCGTAGCCTCTTCACTCTGTAGTCTGTCTTACGACAGGTCCGTAGCCTCTTCACTCTGTAGTCTGTCTTACGACAGGTCCGTAGCCTCTTCACTCTGTAGTCTGTCTTACGACAGGTCCGCAGCCTCTTCACTCTGTAGTCTGTCTTACGACAGGTCCGTAGCCTCTTCATTCTGTAGTCTGTCTTACGACAGGTCCGCAGCCTCTTCACTCTGTAGTCTGTCTTACGACAGGTCCGTAGCCTCTTCATTCTGCAGTCTGTCTTACGACAGGTCCGTAGCCTCTTCATTCTGTAGTCTGTCTTACGACAGGTCCGCAGCCTCTTCACTCTGTAGCCTGTCTTACGACAGGTCCGCAGCCTCTTCACTCTGTAGTCTGTCTTACGACAGGTCCGTAGCCTCTTCATTCTGTAGTCTGTCTTACGACAGGTCCGTAGCCTCTTCATTCTGTAGTCTGTCTTACGACAGGTCCGTAGCCTCTTCATTCTGCAGTCTGTCTTACGACAGGTCCGTAGCCTCTTCATTCTGTAGTCTGTCTTACGACAGGTCCGCAGCCTCTTCACTCTGTAGCCTGTCTTACGACAGGTCCGCAGCCTCTTCACTCTGTAGTCTGTCTTACGACAGGTCCGTAGCCTCTTCATTCTGTAGTCTGTCTTACGACAGGTCCGTAGCCTCTTCATTCTGTAGTCTGTCTTACGACAGGTCCGCAGCCTCTTCACTCTGTAGTCTGTCTTACGACAGGTCCGTAGCCTCTTCATTCTGTAGTCTGTCTTACGACAGGTCCGTAGCCTCTTCATTCTGTAGTCTGTCTTACGACAGGTCCGTAGCCTCTTCATTCTGTAGTCTGTCTTACGACAGGTCCGTAGCCTCTTCATTCGGCAGTCTGTCTTACGACAGGTCCGTAGCCTCTTCATTCTGTAGTCTGTCTTACGACAGGTCCGTAGCCTCTTCCAAAGCGAGTTCTCCACAGGGTGCGATCTAGCGCTTCCTCTTTCAATTTATAGTATCTTCTCTTTTCCTTAAGGTCATCCAGTAGCTGCTTATGTCTTCTCCCTCGTCTTCCCGTCATTTCTATCCTTCCTTCTAACTTTCCTTCAATCACCTGTTTCAGAAGGCAGTTCCTACGCAAGATGTGACCAATCCAGTTAGCCTTTCATCTTTTTATTGTATGTACGATATTCCTCTCCTCCTTCACTCTGTGTAATACTTCTTCATTTCTCACACGATCGGTCCAACTGATCTTCTCCATTCTTCTCCAGCACCACATTTCAAACTTTCCAGATACTTCCGATCCACTTTCCGAAGTGTCCACGTTTCAGCACCACACATTATACAGTGTGTTAAACAGATGGCTAATACGAATGTATGAAATACCTTTGTCTCATCAGTTTTATTGAGAATTCCATAAAATTCAGGGCATTTATTTCCCATCTGAGCGACCATTAGCTTTCTCAGAATTCTGTTCGGTTTAATGACATGTATTTCTCATAAACTTTTTTAACAAAGTAAAAATCGACGCGAACAAACGCCTCAGGAGACTGCAGTAAGAATTTTGACCGCAATGAAAACCTTACATCTAGTGTAACACTTTTGTTCCCTCAAAGCCTATCACACAATCGCTGTTTTCCTCAGGGCAGTTGTCTGCTACACGCGAACCTTCTATGTCAGTCTATGTGTTACGAAACTGCTTATCTCGAAATAGTAACCGCGTCGTGTTACAGTAAGTGAAAACTTTATATAAGGACTTGAATTTTTGAAATTGATCTAGAAGATACGTGGAAAAGCTTTAACAATTTAATGGACGGCCTGCTGTACCACGTGCTGCTGACACACTGTGTTCGTGTATGTGTATGATTGTCACAATAAGCAGCGATTATATCCCTAAACAGCATTAACTCTTTGGTCTATTTTTTTTTCAGTATTTCAACCAACAAATGCACTTTTATTTTCGTATTTTGTTCAATTAACCCTACACATGTTTCGGCCGTAACTCGGCCATCATCAGGGGTACATTGATGATGGTCGAGTCACGGCCGAAACGTATGTAGGGTTAATTGAACAAAATACGAAAATAAAAAGTGCATTTTTTGGTTGAAATACTGAAAATTAATGTCACGATTCACGGTGAACACAAAGTGAAATTCTTTGGTCTATGTAGTGGAGACGGACTTTTTAGGGTAACATAACATTTTGCCTTTCGAAACTTCCTTAAAAGAACTTCGTACTTCAAACGTAAGACGTCAGTCTGCGTATAACCAGTCCCTGTGAAAGAACAAGACCTACTATTAAAATTTAATTATTTAATTACTGTAATTGTTGTCACAAGATGTCACAGAAACTACCAAATGCGTGTGTTAATTAGAAAGCCTTCAGAAATATGTACAGTTCGCGTTTTCATTTCCTGTTTTGGGTCTGCTTCGATTTACTTCGGGCTTAGAATGCACTGATCTGCTACTAGATGGCAGCAGCTGATGTGTGAATCTCGACTCTTGTTCTGTAGATGGAACTGCAGTCGCTAGTTGTGATAATAACGATTTTCCCCTGTTTATCTGGAAAAAGAATGGACGGAAACGTATCTATCTGCGTGGGAGCTTTCGTCGCTTGGCTTGAAAGTTACAATAACTGCTTGGCAGTCTTACAGGAAGGAAGCGTTGCCTGTTTTGACAGCAGCGATTGTGTCAAGCCTCTATCGACACTAGATAAATGAGCAAAGGTGTTCGAGGGAGGCGATTGGTATTGCGGTCTTCAGGCTTCTTAAAGTGAGAAGCAGTATGCAGCACTGAAACATTTGGTACTTATACATACCAGACTGTACGGTGTCATAACCAAGAGCCCACCAGAATACTTCCACCCTAAGCCGCGTTCCCAGGATTGGTGTGTTTGACAAATTGCTTTGTAGATAGAACCAAGTGAATAATTGTCATACTGTTCCAACGACTGCTGTATTTGACAAACATTTATAGTCCAATACACTTGACAGACGTTTGTCTGGTCACTGTGGCCGCGTTCCCACGACTCGTGTGCTTGGTCAGTCGTCGTACCGAATGATAAGTATGAACAATTCGTGGGAACGCGACAACAAGGCTCGACTTGGATCAGTAAAAGCCATTGATCATTCATTTGACTTTACCACAGTCATTGTTAAAGGGACAACTTCGCGTTATTTGTACAGGTGAACAGTTCCCACAATGTGGCAAGTACTCACAAGTGACAAGTGTTTGTCAAATACGCGATTGGTGGGAATGGTCTACTGTGTTTTTATTCCCAGGAGGAGGAAGAATTTTCTTTCGTCCATCGAGTACAGACCAATTCTGGGGATCACCCATCCCCTATTAAATAGGGATAAAACGAACGGTCCGTGAAGCTAACCACTTGTCTATATCTAGTGACATGATCAAGAATGCGTGGAGCTATATTCTCCTCCTCCATACACCTTCATGTTGTGGTTCTTTTAAGCACAGGGGCAGTTATATCGTCTTACCGTACATTTCTCTGGTTAAAAATATCTGAAGAATGGCATAGGGATTTCAATGTGTGTGGGTTGGTATGACTGACGCACACAAGCGCTTCGAGACAAGGTAAGGCGGTACGAACGTAACTTCCGTGTCCTGTAAGTCGCAGACAATGCCTCTTATTCCACTTCCGGTGTACTGCGACCTCCACTCGCTTTGTACATCAGTCTGGTTACCTTGGCGACGCAGTTGACACTTTCCTCTGCGGATGATTCTTTGCAGAAAGTTGTTTGATCCCACTCGAACTGTAAACGCTCAAACAAATACTGAGATTCGTTTGACGTTACGTTCTCCGTCCGTCTTAACTATAAGCTTCAATCTTTAACCAACAAATTCACCTTTTATTCTCTCATTTCCATCCACCGTACATATGTTTCGACCGTATTTTGGTCATCGTCAGGAGTATACAGTGATACCTCGGCTAACGGGTGACCCTGCTAACGAATGTTTCGGCTAACGAAGATTTTTTTCGCTGTTTATCGGACTCGGCTAACGAATATGGATTCGGTTAACGAATGTTTTAGTGGATGCTCGCGCTAACATAAAGCAGCAAACATGAACGGTCGGGCCTTTCCAGGTTAATATATTTTCAGTATAATAGTGTAAAGATCGTCAGTTTTTCATTCTACTTTCCATTCTCCTTCGTCCAATTCGGCAGCTGTTCATCTCAGCTTTGGTGAGTTTTGCCGTTTTATAGTGTGCTTTTTACTATTTTATAAAACTTATCTTAAATAGTGGCAGCATCCAGAACGAATTAAACGATTTTCTATAGAAACCTACGGGAAATCACGTTTCGGCTAACGAAGATTTCGGCTAACGAAGATTTCGACTACGAAGATTTCGCTAACGAAGATTTCGGCTAACGAAGATTTCGACTAACGAAGATTTCGGCTAAAGAAGATTTCGGCTAACGAAGATTTCGGCTAACGAAGATTTCAGCTAACGAAGATTTCGGTAACGAAGATTACGGCTAACGAAGATTCGACTACGAAGGTTTCGACTAACGAAGATTTCGACTAAAGAAGATTTCGGCTAACGAATGTCATTCCGGAACGAATTATCTTCGTTAGCTGAGGTATCACTGTATAATGTTCTACGTTAATACCTGAATGAATGAGTGAACAGTGAAGTGACTATATTAGTATACCCCTGATGATGACCAAAATACGGTCGAAACATATGTAGGTTAGATGGAAATGAGAGAATAAATGGTGCATTGGTTGGTTAAAAATTGAAACTGAGATTTGTGTCTAGCTGCAAGGTGCCTTTTCCTAGTTACCTTTGCCTAGTTACCTTTTCCTAGTTACCACGCGTCGCTCCGAGCTTCATGTAGTCTAGATCAGCGGTCGCCAACCATTCGGACCTCACGGACCACCAAACTCACAATTTTGAATCCCGCGGACCACTAAAATGAATTTTTTTTCAAAAGGTACAAACATCTATAAAATAATGATCATAAAATTTCCATTTTATTAATATGAAATGCACTTGTTTAATTATAACAAAATTATTAGTGTGATATTAATATATAATGAATGTAGTGAATATAATGAAACAGTATAATAAACATAAAAATTGCAAATAATGTCCAAATTTCTCCACGGACCACCAAAAGTTTTTCGCGGACCACCGGTTGAGGGACCGCTGATCCAGATTATCCCTTTTGATCGAAAGACCAACAAATTACAATTTGAACTCGCTAATCTTAACAGTAACCAGCAAACCACAGTTTCACGGCCCTTGTGTCAGTCACTTCTCACAACTCTCCCCTATTTATTTTTATAATACGTCAGAAAGACGAGAAAGTGAAGTCTGGGAACAATCTAAGTCAGCGGTATTCAGCCACTGACCTAACATATCGGAGGCTAATAAAAAGCAGAAGGTTAGCCTGGCTCGGATATGTTGCGGGAATGGAAGGAAATAGGGTAAATAGAAGAGTGATGGAATGGAAACTGATGGGAAGAGGATGACAGGGAGACCACGGAAACGATGGATAGACGAGGTAGAAGAGGATGTGAGGACGATGGGAGTGAGAGGCTGGAGAAGAATTGTGAAGGGTAGGACAGAATGGAAAAAATTCATCGAACAGGCTAAGACCCACACAGGGTTATGACGCCATAAGAAGAAGATAAGACCTAACATATCGCATGTCGCTTTAATATTCTGACTTACCGGCGCGTATAACGGAAGGGAGAAATCACAAATACACATAAAATTTTAGAAAAAACCGAAGGGAATACGCAAACGATAGTGGTAAAGAAATAATGATAGTGATGTTCCAAAATTGATGTGTGGAGACGTGTGGATGCAGCTGGCTTACGGTGAAAACCATTTGCGAGGTCTAGTGGAAAGGGTAATGAATTTGTTTACATTTACATTGTACCACAATACGGTACATTTACATTGTACCACAATACGGTACATTTACATTGTACGACAATTACATGTACACAATACGTACTTACTATTGTACCACAATACGGTACATTTACAGTACCACAATACGGTACATCTAGACAAGAGTACCTGGAAGCAATAGAAAGAGACAACGAAGGGGAGACACAAGGGAGAAGTGAGAAACACTTTAACTTGGGGAAGGGGTGGGGGGGGGGGAAGAAAAATGTCACTTAGGTAAGTGGTATTCAACCCTTTTTGTTCACGTACCCCCACATATAATTTCTCTTCGACTTTGTACCCCCAAAGTTGTTGGTGCATAATTCAAGTTACACACAGTCTATAATCTACATCTAAAATAAGTTAAATAAATTACATCCAAAATAATGTATTAAATAATAAGTTTTAAATGAGAAAAAGGAGAGTCAAGCTATTAAATAACAAATATATTATTGTCTATCGTATAAAAATTAATAAAGGAACAAAGGTATTTTAGCAAAGCAAAATTATATGCACTGTGTGGAATAAAATGAAACTAGCCGCCCAGATAAGAATCGCGTAAAGGAGAGACAGAGAGAGAGAATGGCGCTCCCAAATCGCATGTCCTTACGTCCGGTCTCTTGTGGCTAACCCTAAATCTGGCCCTGATTATTCAGTGTTTATCATGAAATAATAGTTTTTTTTTTAATTTTACGTACCCCCTAAGATGTCTTCGAGTACCCCCGGGGTTACGCGTACTCCAAGTTGAATACCACTGTGCTAGGTTACGCCTTTGGGGGTGTGACGCTGTATCGCTGTGTTAGTGTTTGCTGACACTTCGTAGGGAACTAACGCCTTCATCTGTAAGTGTTAAGGCGTTTATAAAAGAACTCAAGCCTTTAGATGAAGGCACTACATTTCCCCAAAACGTCGGCGAGTACTCACCCAGCGTCACAGCACCACATCCCAGAAAACCCGAATTCTAAAAGCACCATGTTTATTGGTGTAACGAAAAGACAGTACAACGAATCCGTCAATGCACGGAAGGACCCAAACTAAATCCATTCCTTTTATCTGTGTCTTTAAAATCGTACTTTTCCTTCAGGTTCCTGAACTAAAAATGTATCTGTATTACCTTTCCCACGCCAGCTAAATGTCTTGCCCATCTAATTAAATTTATGAACCGACAATAGGCCTGTTTATTGAACGGGGATAATTAGGAAGCCATTTGTGTATGCTCGTTTCGTCGTCTTTCTATTAGTTTTTAGTAGGTCCAGATTAGTTTTTCGTAGGTCCAGATTAGTTTTTCGTAGGTCCAGATTAGTTTTTCGTAGGTCCAGATTAGTTTTTCATAGGTCCACATTAGTTTTTCGTAGGTCCAGATTAGTTTTTCGTAGGTCTAGATATCCTTCGCGCTTGGAATTATGGCAGATGATGCTTTGGGCATGTGTGTGGGCATTAGCGGTGGCGTTTCCTGGAATCGGTTTGCACGTGCTGTGAAATTTGAATTGAAGTATGAAAGTTTTTATAAACTGATGCTGTAAGATTCTGTGTTTTGATACGCCTTAACGAGCGTAGAGTTTTGTATAGCGATATAATCAGGAATCGCGAGCTGTAAATACAAGAGGCGTGTAATTCAGTGAACATCACCAGGAAGTCTGTTGCTTTGCTCTCAGTAAAGGTCACGAAAGTTAACCTCCCATTTTAACTGTACGTAGCTAACGTTCAGAAATCCCACGCTGATTTCATACGAAAAGATTTGTGTTCTTCATATTGAGTGAACTTTTGAAAACTGTCCAGCAGCTGTGTTCACTGAATACACAGTTGTTAACTGAATGAATGAGTTACATGTGCCAGTGATACTGCGTTATCATCACAGTTACATGTGCCAGTGATACTGCGTTATCATCACAGTTACATGTGCCAGTGATACTGCGTTATCATCACAGTTACATGTGCCAGTGATACTGCGTTATCATCACAGTTACATGTGCCAGTGATACTGCGTTATCATCACAGTTAAATGTGCCAGTGATACTGCGTTATCATCACAGTTACATGTGCCAGTGATACTGCGTTATCATCACAGTTACATGTGCCAGTGATACTGCGTTATCATCACAGTTACATGTGCCCAGTGATACTGCGTTATCATCACAGTTACATGTGCCAGTGATACTGCGTTATCATCACAGTTACATGTGCCAGTGATACTGCGTTATCATCACAGTTACATGTGCCAGTGATACTGCGTTATCATCACAGTTACATGTGCCAGTGATACTGCGTTATCATCACAGTTACATGTGCCAGTGATACTGCGTTATCATCACAGTTACATGTGCCAGTGATACTGCGTTTATCATCACAGTTACATGTGCCAGTGATACTGCGTTATCATCACAGTTACATGTGCCAGTGATACTGCGTTATCATCACAGTTACATGTGCCAGTGAATACTGCGTTTATCATCACAGTTACATGTGCCAGTGATACTGCGTTATCATCACAGTTACATGTGCCGTGATACTGCGTTATCATCACAGTTACATGTGCCAGTGATACTGCGTTATCATCACAGTTACATGTGCCAGTGATACTGCGTTATCATCACAGTTACATGTGCCAGTGATACTGCGTTATCATCACAGTTACATGTGCCAGTGATACTGCGTTATCATCACAGTTACATGTGCCAGTGATACTGCGTTATCATCACAGTTACATGTGCCAGTGATACTGCGTTATCATCACAGTTACATGTGCCAGTGATACTGCGTTATCATCACAGTTACATGTGCCAGTGATACTGCGTTATCATCATATACATGTGCCGTGATACTGCGTTATCATCACAGTTACATGTGCCAGTGATACTGCGTTATCATCACAGTTACATGTGCCAGTGATACTGCGTTATCATCACAGTTACATGTGCCGTGATACTGCGTTATCATCACAGTTACATGTGCCGTGATACTGCGTTATCATCACAGTTACATGTGCCAGTGATACTGCGTTATCATCACAGTTACATGTGCCAGTGATACTGCGTTATCATCACAGTTACATGTGCCAGTGATACTGCGTTATCATCCAGTTACATGTGCCAGTGATACTGCGTTATCATCACAGTTACATGTGCCGTGATACTGCGTTATCATCACAGCTACATGTGCCGTGATATGTTAACACATGACAATCTGTTAAAGAAACCCGATAAAACTAGATTATTTTTTCTGGTTTCGCCAAAATCTTCAATGCATCTGACTATACGGTCGATTGTAGGGTGACTGATAAATGGTGAATTGGAAAGGATTTGGAAGGAGGCGGTCGTAACCGAGACACTGTTGTGACATTTGTTTGGAGGGACTGAAGAAGAACACTGCCAGTTTTTTGTGATATCTAACAGAAGGATTTTATACGACTACTAACAAGATATTCTGTGTTAGCTGTTTGGAAACTTGAAATTCGTCTAAATATAAAAGCAAATTCAGACGCCTGTCATTAAGAGTGCCAGACTTAATGCTGCTGAGAGAAGTGATCGTTCGTTGTGAGAATAATGTGACGCAGATCAACACAGTGTGTGTCCAAAATGTACTTGGTTTTAATGTCAAAGCAGTTGATGTATATAATTACAAATATACTTAAAAGGTGGGCCGTGCCATGGCTCAGACGGTTCGATCCCTGATCAGTCCATGTGGGATTTGTGGTAGACAAAGTGGCACTTGAACAGGTTTTTCCCCCAGTACTTCGGTTTTCCCCTGTTCAGTTTCATTCCACCGGTGCTCCATTACTTGGAAAAATAAAAAAAACCTGAATATCTTTCTCTCATCTTTATCACAGGGTTACACAATAAGCCTTAAGTCTGCAGTACGTCCGTAGCTTCTGCTGCGGGGCCCTTCTAAAAAAAAAGTTCAGTTACAAAGAGCTGTAGAATTCTTATTAGTACGTTGGTTCAAGTTTGGAGCTTCTCCGCATGCGGGATGTCCCCATCGATTGTTCCAGAAAGTAGGTCTGGAAGAGAACAGTGTCCCATGTTTCAGGCAGCCTCCTTAAGCTCTGTATGTACCGTGGGCCTGCAATCAGCTGTCAGGCCGAGAGCTCAGACCGCTCTTTACCTCTGCTGATAAACGTGACTCACAAGTACAGGCTGTGACGTCACAAACACTACTTTATTTGCCCAATTCTCTTTACTTTGCTCGCTGCCTGCAGATGGACCGTTGTAGAGTTTCTTCCGTTAGTCTCCCATCCTGATATTTGTACCAGCACTTCTCTCCCTCGGGACTTCTTCCTGTATTGATGAGCTCGTGGCCGGCTGAGGAGATGTTTCCTGTGGGACGTTTAAATGGAACTGCTGTGCCACCAGCAGCAGTTGGCATCACAACGGCGCGTATAAAGACAGATTATAAAAACGTACGTATTACCGTCTTGTGCAGAGTATCGTCTGATACGTTGTGTGCAACTATACTAAATTTTGTCTGCATTGGTCGTTTTATTTGAAATTCGGTAACAATAACGAATTCATGGTTATGTCTGCCTGTCTGTCTGTCTGTCTGTCTGTCTGTCTGCTTGTTAATTACTTTGTCTTCACCGCAACAGTGGCATAACTGCATATGGTCATGTGCGTTGCTTTGGGTAACTCTTTATCTGCAATTTGTGGTGTTGAACCGAACTAGACCTCATCAGATGTAAAAAGTAATTCCTCTGTTCTGTCACGTGATGTCACTGCCTTCTGGACACCGAAGCTGCGATGCTCTGTGACTCTTGCCGGTTCTCCAGACGCATCTCAATACACAGTGACCAACCCCTTCATGATAATAACACCCTCTCAGCCAGTCAAGAAATCCTCGCCCCATACGAATCCTAAAGTTTCATTACCGCATTTCCAAGATTCGGCCACTGCAAGTTATCTTGGGACAGACAACTCCAGTGAGGAATGTTACAGCCTCGCCCTGACCTATCTTAATGCAGATAATTTCTGTTTGTCCAGTGTTTCATAAGAACTGCCATATCGATGGATTTTCTAAGCTTTAAAATTTGGCCCTGATTTAATTCTTCATACTTCGTGGACCCACACAACCCTAGAAGGTGAAGACACTAGATGCCTTCGAAACGTCAGGAAACTAACCCAGTGACAGAGCGTCACATTCCAGAAGATCTGAATCCTCAACAAAAGCGATCTGGAAACCTCAGCTGTTGCAAACAGAAACATTACTTACCGCGTTCGACAGAGCGCAGCACTTGTAGCTTTGTTAAGTTTTGTTTGCCAAACGTTTTGTAATTTTGTAGAGCAAAATTATTATTCAGTTAGAACAAATCATGTCTATTATGTCAGTTGTTCGTTATACATGAAAAGCGTGATGTAAATTTTTACGTGAATGCAGAATATACGTGCATGAAATGCACGTATATTTTAAGTGACCTAACAATTGTATTTTGTGTCTTGAATTCCTTTAATTTGTCTTATACTTGAGTCGTAGCCTGAAATGGCGACTGGTACTGCAACTGTGACAGTTACCTCTGATGTAAAGCGGAGACATGTGCAATTGTGGTGACGTCAGATATGCAACTACCTCCTAAAATTTTGTGAAATTTATGTAAAGCCTTTACGAAACGTACTTGTCTACGCGAAGTTAGTTATTTCGGAGCTAAATACATGTAATTACATTTACAATGCCCAGGTACATCTGACAGTGCCTCACCTCGTTGAACAATTGCTTCATACAATACGTAATTATTGAGCTAGGATAGCCAGTTGAACCCCAAACCAGCACTGGTTTCCACCCGGCCTCCTATTAAATTGGTGCCAGGGTCTCTTCGTACGTGGTAAAGCGACCGGGGCGTGAAAGTGACCACTCACCTTCATAATTATGAGTAGGGCTATACCTGCACTCGAGAGCACACGCTGGCGCAGTTGGTTGAGGCACTGCGCTACAAGCTGGAAGGTCGCGGGTTCGATTCCGATGGTATCATTGAAATTTTTCATTGACATAATCCTTTCGGTCGCAGTATGGGGTCGACTCAGCCTCTAACAGAAATGAGTACCAGGAATATTTCCTGGGGGTAAAGGCGGTCGGTGCGTAGGGCTGACCTTACCACCTTCATGTGCCGATTGTCTATAAATCTGTGAGCCTCAACCTCCTGGAACCCTAAGGGCCTGTCCAGGCCTGTAATGGGATTGCTTTACCTTTTTTTTATACCTCCACTCACCCCTACGCCAATATGGCACGCCTACAGACAGCATCCTTCTGACACAGATGGTGTCCATGTACCAAAAAGCACGGTGTTACTGACGTCATTCACAAGACGGTGCTGTTGCTACTAACGCAGCAGATAATCCCACTGCTGTATCAGAGCTTCAGTGAGATGCTGCAGCCTCACCACTGACGTCACACTGAGCTGTGAACACATTTTTTACGACTAGCCGTTCTGTATCAGTTTATTGTTGCTAGCCCTTGGGAATCCAGCGAGTGTTCCTTTTGCTGGTATCGATCCAGCCGCACAGTAAACCTGGCCCTTTTTGAAGTTAAAATTTCAACAGCGAGCATTGAAATTACAGTCTTGCTGGTGTGATGACGAGTAGCTTGATACGTGCATAATACACGTGTACTTGATACGTGCATAATACACGTGTACTTGATACGTGCATAATACACGTGTACTTGATACGTGCATAATACACGTGTACTTGATACGTGCATAATACACGTGTACAGTGATAGCTTGATACGTGCATAATACACGTGTAGAGTGATAGCTTGATACGTGCATAATACACGTGTACAGTGATAGCTTGATGCGTGCATAATACATGTGTACTTGATACGTGCATAATACACGTGTACAGTGATAGCTTGATACGTGCATAATACACGTGTACAGTGATAGCTTGATACGTGCATGATACACGTGTACAGTGATAGCTTGATGCGTGCATAATACACGTGTACTTGATACGTGCATAATACACGTGTACTTGATACGTGCATAATACACGTGTACAGTGATAGCTTGATACGTGCATAATACACGTGTACAGTGATAGCTTGATGCGTGCATAATACACGTGTACTTGATACGTGCATAATACACGTGTACAGTGATAGCTTGATACGTGCATAATACACGTGTACAGTGATAGCTTGATACGTGCATGATACACGTGTACAGTGATAGCTTGATGCGTGCATAATACACGTGTACTTGATACGTGCATAATACACGTGTACTTGATACGTGCATAATACACGTGTACAGTGATAGCTTGATACGTGCATAATACACGTGTACAGTGATAGCTTGATGCGTGCATAATACACGTGTACTTGATACGTGCATAATACACGTGTACAGTGATAGCTTGATACGTTCATAATACACGTGTACAGTGATAGCTTGATGCGTGCATAATACACGTGTACTTGATACGTGCATAATACCGGTACAGTGATAGCTTGATACGTGCATAATACACGTGTACAGTGATAGCTTGATACGTGCATAATACACGTGTACAGTGATAGCTTGATACGTGCATAATACACGTGTACAGTGATAGCTTGATGCGTGCATAATACACGTGTACTTGATACGTGCATAATACACGTGTACAGTGATAGCTTGATACGTGCATAATACACGTGTACAGTGATAGCTTGATACGTGCATAATACACGTGTACAGTGATAGCTTGATACGTGCATAATACACGTGTACTTGATACGTGCATAATACACGTGTACAGTGACGTTTGGGTGTTAAATGAAAAAGAATGTCAGCAATTAGAAAGAGCACAAACGAAATTTCTGAGGTCGCTTTTGGACTGGCAAGATTAGACCGTTAAAGGAATACAACAATTGGAGAAAGACTAAAAGTAGAACACGTATTAAACGGAATTCAGAGCTAATAAAGATTAGGCTAGATATTTTAAAAGGATGGAACACTTACGAATACCGAGGATAGCACTGGAGTACCAACCAAAAGGCAAACGTGACATAGGTCGACCAAAAAGAAGATGGAGGACCAACAGTATTTTCAAGATTGAGTTTTCACAGGACAGGATTTAGTGTGCTACATATGTTGATGATGGTGATGGTGATGGTGATCCGTACGCACATACGTACAAACTAACTAACTAACTAACTGCATGTAGCACAGTCCTTCTTGAGAAGCTAACAGGTCGTCAGCTAGTCAAGAAATTCCCCACGTTTTATGGAACCCGAAGGTTCATTACCGCACTCACAACAGCCCGCCACCTGTCCCTATCCTGAGCCATATCAATCCAGTCCATGCCCCCCATCCCACCTCTTGAAGATCCATTTTAATATTATCCTCCCATCTACGCCTGGGTCTTCCAAGTGATGTCCTTCCCTCAGGTCTCCCCACCAAAATCCTGTACGCACTTCTGTCCTCGCCTATACGTGCTACATGCCCCGCCCACCTCATTCTTCTTGATTTGATCACCCGAATAATATTTGGTGATGAGTACAGGTCATTAAGTTCCTCGTTATGTAGTCTTCTCCACTCCCCTGTTACCCCGTCCCTCTTAGACCCAAATATCCCCCTCAGCACACTATTCTCGAACACCCTCAGCCTATGTTCCTCCCTCAGTGTGACAGACCAAGTTTCACACCCATACAAAACAACAACAAAATTACAGTTCTGTATATCTTAATCTCTATACTTTTGTACAGCAAACTGTAAGACACAAGATCTGCACCGAATGATAACAAGCATTACGTGACTTCAATCTGCTCTTAATTTCTTCCTGAATGGAATTTTTATTTGTTACGGTTGTTCCCAAATATTTGAACTTTGCCGATGTTTCAGTTCCTTCGAAATCAACTACGTCTGACAGTTGAAGCAGGTCATGCCCAACAATCAACTACGTCTGACAGTGGAAGCAGGTCATGTCCAACAATCAACTACGTCTGACAGTTGAAGCAGGTCATGTCCAACAATCAACTACGTCTGACAGTTGAAGCAGGTCATGTCCAACAATCAACTACGTCTGACAGTTGAAGCAGGTCATGTCCAACAATCAACTACGTCTGACAGTTGAAGCAGGTCATGTCCAACAATCAACTACGTCTGACAGTTGAAGCAGGTCATGTCCAACAATCAACTACGTCTGACAGTTGAAGCAGGTCATGTCCAACAATCAACTACGTCTGACAGTTGAAGCAGGCCATGTCCAACAATCAACTACGTCTGACAGTTGAAGCAGGTCATGTCCAACAATCAACTACGTCTGACAGTTGAAGCAGGTCATGTCCAACAATCAACTACGTCTGACAGTTGAAGCAGGTCATGTCCAACAATCAACTACGTCTGACAGTTGAAGCAGGTCATGTCCAACAATCAACTACGTCTGACAGTTGAAGCAGGTCATGTCCAACAATCAACTACGTCTGACAGTTGAAGCAGGTCATGTCCAACAATCAACTAGTCTGACAGTTGAAGCAGGTCATGTCCAACAATCAACTAGTCTGACAGTTGAAGCAGGTCATGTCCAACAATCAACTACGTCTGACAGTTGAAGCAGGTCATGTCCAACAATCAACTACGTCTGACAGTTGAAGCAGGTCATGTCCAACAATCAACTACGTCTGACAGTTGAAGCAGGTCATGTCCAACACCTACTCTAACCTGTACTACTCACGATGTGCATCCCAAATTTAGTCAAAGCGATTGCAGGGTGAGGAAGAACAACCGTGTTGTCTGCTGTGTAATATCAATGCATTGGTCCCATTGCTTAACTAGACCTAAGCACCACAACGAAGACTAAAGAAGGACTGGAGGTGTAGCTCCACGCACTGTCGATGTCGGCACTTGATTGAGGCCAGTGGCCAGAATCATGCTCTGACCACCGTGTAATTCAGATATAATTTTTATGCACCCTGTTCCGAAAGATACCGGGTCACCGCTTCCACGTAGCTTTCTCACGGTCCGGTGACGTAACATGACTGAGGTGGCTACAGCGTTCGAACTGGGGGGGGGGGGGGGGGGCGTGGTATTCAGGAGTATAGAAATGCAGCCACCGTAAAGGTCAGCCTCGATCTTATGCAGCCTGCATGGATGTGTGCACATTTGATTGCACGTTGAGGAAAAGGAAGGCTGAGACGTGGAACTGGGCGGTTAGGGAAGGCTATATGCGGACGTATAATTAACCGTAAGGACAAGTGGTTACTATATGTACCACCATGTTTAACATTCACAAATTCTACGTTCTGCCCCCAAAGTGAATTTATGTGTTTTGTGTGGATCTCAGAACAAACAGCGATTATTTCAAGTGTTACTAAATTACTGACCTGTTTATAACATGAGACGGAAGTGTTCGTTACTGCCCTACAGATGTATTTATGTGTTTTGTGTGGATCTCAGAACAAACAGCGATTATTTCACTGTACAACATTAACTGACTGGTTTGTATAACTGAGACGGAGTGTGTTTACTGCGCGGTACGGACTGTATTTATGTGTTTTGTGTGGATCTCAGAACAAACAGCGATTATTTCACTGTACAGCATTAACTGACTGGTTTGTATAACTGAGACGGAGTGTGTTTACTGCGCGGTACGAGCTGTATTTATGTGTTTTGTGTGGATCTCGGAACAAACAGCGATTATTTCACTGTACAGCATTAACTGACTGGTTTGTATAACTGAGACGGAGTGTGTTTACTGCGCGGTACGAGCTGTATTTATGTGTTTTCTGTGGATCTCGGAACAAACAGCGATTATTTCACTGTACAGCATTAACTGACTGGTTTGTATAACTGAGACGGAGTGTGTTTACTGCGCGGTACGAGCTGTATTTATGTGTTTTCTGTGGATCTCGGAACAAACAGCGATTATTTCACTGTACAGCATTAACTGACTGGTTTGTATAACTGAGACGGAGTGTGTTTACTGCGCGGTACGAGCTGTATTTATGTGTTTTCTGTGGATCTCGGAACAAACAGCGATTATTTCACTGTACAACATTAACTGACTGGTTTGTATAACTGAGACGGAGTGTGTTTACTGCGCGGTACGAGCTGTATTTATGTGTTTTCTGTGGATCTCGGAACAAACAGCGATTATTTCACTGTACAGCATTAACTGACTGGTTTGTATAACTGAGACGGAGTGTGTTTACTGCGCGGTACGAGCTGTATTTATGTGTTTTGTGTGGATCTCAGAACAAACAGCCATTATTTCACTGTACAACATTAACTGACTGGTTTGTATAACCGTGTTTACTGCGCGGTACGGACTGTATTTATGTGTTTTGTGTGGATCTCAGAACAAACAGCGATCATTTCACTGTACAGCATTAACTGACTGGTTTGTATAACTGAGACGGAGTGTGTTTACTGCGCGGTACGGACTCAGTATTTATGTATAATGCAGGATAATTTTTATCTTAAAAGGTTTCAAATAACTTCAGATTACTGTTTTTCAGGATGTGACGTCGTGTGATCTGGTAACTGTGTACCAACTGTTGCTCGCACCTTCCCATCAATGTAATATTAACCCTGTGCGTAATTAATGACCTATTAAAGCCATATACAAGATCACACAATTTTAACCAACAAAATACACACTTTTTATTACACACATACAACTTCTTTCTACAATAAGTTGTATGTTGTTATACAAAGTGTGTATTTTGTTGGTTAAAATTGTGTGATCAGATAAAATGCACGATTGAACAGTATAAAGTTCATACACAACAGTCCATGCATAATTCCAGGCCCTCTTTACCTGGGCACTGGACGAAAGCGTGTGGTTATCGTTAGGCCATCCGCTTTATGCATCGAATATGAGGACGTGGCCGGCAGTCAGTGTGGGCTCTTCCGAGAAGGAAAAACGTGTGGGACCGAAACCGTCTCCAGGCTACGGTCTAGTTTTTATGCCGACAAAGCTGTCCCGGCTCTTCTTCACGGTAGAAGAAGAAATAATTCATCCAGGGTTTGAGCATGCACAATGTAAATGAGTACGCGCTAATAACACACAATATCTACATAAGTGTGCTGGCATTATACTCCTTTGTCAGATTAACTCCCTGATGATGGCACCTCGGTGTCGAAACATGTGGGAGTTTTACAAGAGTTTTATCCTTCTGAATGTATTTTTATTAAGTTTATGTGTAATAATAACACGCTGTATTATCTCAGAAATTGCCAGCGTCTTTCAAGTTACACTTTTTTTTTTGTGGAGGAGGGCCCCGCAGCAGATTATACGGACGCACCGCAGCCTTAAGGCTTATTGTGCAACACGTGATGAAGATGGTTAGTTTTTATTGTTTTTTCTTATAATGAAGCACCGGTGGAATGACATTGACAGGGGAAGTCCGAATTATCCGGGGAAAAACCTGTCCCAGTGCCACTTTGTCCACCACAAATCCCACATTGACTGACCCGGGATCGAACCCTGGCCTCCGCGGTGGGAGTACACATTAAAAAAATGACTCAGCAGGTTAGATGACAGCTGGTATCAAAGTTGTGTCTCCGTAACGCCGATCACTAGGTAATTAACACCGCGCCACCAGGGAAATGTTGAGGTTATGGCTGAGAAATCGGACATAGAGCGAGTACTTCATTTGAGGTGCTTCAGAAAAGCTACAATAAAGTGAAGCAAGTTAATTATTTCGATCCCGGGGTCCATATGGGATTTGTGGTGGACAAAGTGGCTACTGGGACAGGTTTTTCCCCGAGTACTTCGGTTTCCCCCTGTCAATTTCATTCCAACGGTGCTCATTGATTGGAAAAATAAAAAAAAACTCTATCTTTCTCTTCATCTTCATCACAGGGTTGCACAATAAGCCTTAAGGCTGCGGTGCGTCCGTAGCATCTGCTGCGGGGCCTTCACCACAAATTAATCATACTACTAGACCTCTTGGACTAGGATTCTATTCAAAAGTGAAGTAATATGTAATAGTTCTGCACGGAACACCCTGTATTGTAAAGGAAACAAAAACGAACTCATTAAAACTTCCAGTGCCACTTGTAATAAACACCGCGTCTTGTAAGGTGGAGAATGTCGGCTTTGGAAAGCGTCTTCTACCAGTGCTGTCTCTTAAATGGATTCAGTTGACAAATCGTAGTTGTTACTGTCTTGTGCAGTGTTTTTTTCCCTCTCCAATACTGTGCTGTGTGTCTTCCTGTGTCACTATCTTTAAACCTGTAACTGTCTAACGTGCATTTGGATATATGGCCAGGCACTTCGAATCGAAGGAAACTTCATGTAATACACAGGCAAATACACTTACAGAGTGCATGTGTAGTTGAAGGGGACATTAGGTTGACATATATACCGCATATGTGTAGTTGAAGGACATTAGGTTGACATATATACGCATATGGTATGAGACATAGGTGACATATACATATGTGTAGTTGAAGGACATTAGTGTTGAACATATTATATACCCATATGTGTAGTTGAAGGACATTAGGTTGACATATATACCGCATATGTGTAGTTGAAGGACATTAGGTTGACATATATACCGCATATGTGTAGTTGAAGGACATTAGGTTGACATATATACCACATATGTGTAGTTGAAGGACATTAGGTTGACTATTACCGCATATGTGTAGTTGGATTAGTGACAACGCATATGTGTAGTTGAAGGACATTAGGTTGACATATATACCGCATATGTGTAGTTGAAGGACATTAGGTTGACATATATACCGCATATGTGTAGTTGAAGGACATTAGGTTGACATATATACCGCATATGTGTAGTTGAAGGACATTAGGTTGACATATATACCGCATATTATGGATGTGCTTGTATGAGGCAAGACGGCCATGGACCAAGGCAGAGGTTATAAGATTTTTTTTTGCGTGGTGAAGGGCCCCGCAGCAGATGCTACGGACGCACCGCAGCCTTGAGGCTTCTTCTGCAACCCCTGTGATGAAGATGAGCAGTTTGTTTACCAAGTTTTACAATTAATGGAGCACCGTGGAATGAAATTGACAGGGGAAAACCGACAACTCGGAGAAAAACCTGTCCCAGTGCCACTTTGTCCACCACAAATCTCACATGTACCGACCGGGATCGAACCCGGGCCTCCGCCGTGAGGGGCCGCCGACTATCCGCCTGAGCTATGGCACGGTCGAGGTTATTAGATTAATGGCACCAGACTGTACGGCAACAGAGAGCGGACAAGAGATAACAGATACAAAAGAAGAGACATATTTGAAACATAAAGTAGTAAATTACAGAGAAATGATATGGATTACTTTTTGGGAATGAAAAGAGGTAAGTTAATATTGTAAAAAAAGGAACACGTTCAGTGGGAAGACCAAGACCAAGATGTGAACAGCTGCGTAGGAAGTCTCTTTACAGAGAGGGAAGGAAGAAAAGGGGCGGCAGTTAAGGGGGGGTGGGAAGGCAGGAATAAACGGCGAGGTTTTGTTGCCAGACGACGAACATGGATTGGCAACTTCTCAGAAAGAATACGAAAAACGAGGTGGTTATGTGTGTTTCGTGTTGAAAGCAGAGTCCTGTTTCAGAGCTGCCGTATGGACATTAATGGACGTGGCGTGGACTCACGTGTGTGCACGTGTTCGGTGTCACAGACACACTCTTTCTTGAACTTACTTCACTCTCTTTTTCGCTTTACTTTCTGTTTCTATTCTAATTTATTTTGATATTTAATTTGCACTTTACCTGTTATTTGTGCTTTGCATTCGTTCTCATGTTTTGTCTTATGTCGCGTGTTTATTCTAATCCCCTTTGTCTTTTGGTTTCATTTTCTGCTATGCTTCTCCTCTATTCCGCTTTCTGCAGAATTGAAAATATTCTGTGTTATTTTATATATTTTACTTTGAAATTTTGCCCTTATTTCTTATTTCTTGTTACTGTTTTTATCTCTATGCTTCTTATTATCTGCATGTCACTTTCTCATCTCCTTCTGCTTATCTTTCTATCAGTTGGTCCCTTCCTTTATAATTGCATTCTTTAATTTCCTACTTTCTCTCCTCTCCACTTCGTTTCCTCCTTCTATAACTTCACTTTATTTTAACCCTTTGTCCCTCCATTCCAACTCATGCAGAGATAGCTCAGTCAATATAGTGACTTAGGCTATGGGTTCGACGTTCGGGGAATGGTGGTTAGATTTCGCCATTTGCGAGCTATTTTGTGTTCCCCAAAACGCCCAGACCGGTTCTGGGCCCCACCCAGTTTCCTATGCAGTGTTTTCCGGGGTTCTTTCCCCCCATGTTATAGCGGCTGGGTCATGAAAGTTGGCCACTCCTCTCCCTTTAATGCCGAGTTTAAGATAGCTTGCAGCTGCGCCCCTATTGCCGACGCGTGACGTCAAATGCTGCAGCGTCCAATATTTCACCAGTGGCCTCAACTGGCAAAGAACCCAGGACCACTGCACTATCACAGTATTAAGCTACTCATTACTTTCATACATTTCGTGTACGTAAGAACTTTAACGTCGACAGGTGGGGCATTAATTGGAGTCGCTGAATAACGCCAGAAGTTTCATCGGAAGCAAGTAGCAACATTTCAGAAGCTCTTACGCTGTTGTAGCCGTAAGCACGTTGAGCTTTATAGCACGATATTAAGTGAGGATTTCACAGTCTTGCAAGCTGTATCGATCTGTGTAGTTCAGAGGGGCTTAACGTCTTTGCCAGAGCTGTGCCAAACACCTCTCGAAGGGCACTTCCACATCATTGGCTACCTGGGGCATCTTGGTGCCAAATTGTGTGCAGACTAAATGTCACGTCTTCATATTCAGCTCTGCTATGCATTTTGTCTGGTTAACGTCTGGGTTCGTATGTGTGCTAATGACGTAAAAGTGAGTATGTGTGATAAGGATGTAAAAGTGAGTATGTGTGATAATGACGTAAAGGTGAATATGTGTGATAATGACGTAAAAGTGAGTATGTGTGATAATGACGTAAAGGTGAGTATGTGTGATAATGACGTAAAAGTGAGTGTGTGTGATAATGACGTAAAGGTGAGTATGGTTGATAATGACGTAAAGATGAGTATGTGATAATGACGTAAAAGTGAGTATGTGTAATAATGACGTAAAGATGAGTATGTGTGATAATGACGTAAAGGTGAGTATGTGTGATAATGACGTAAAAGTGAGTATGTGTGATAATGACGTAAAAGTGAGTGTGTGATAATGACGTAAAAGTGAGTATGTGTGATAATGACGTAAATGTGAGTATCCATATTTAAACTCGGCCAAACTAAGTGCTTAGAACTGGTTTCTTGAAAAGCTGATAATAGTGCAGCTGCTTAAGGAATTCCCTGAAATTTATGGAGCCTGAAGCTTACCTTTAAAATAGTCTGACATTGGTGCTAATTCTGAGCGATACGGATCTGTTTAACATGCCGACCTGCTTACTTATCCATTTTAATATTATCCTCTTATCTGTGCATCTGCCTCGCATCAGGCGTCTTTCGTTAGGACTTTATGACAAAACCTACGTATGGATTTTTCATGTCCCATGCGTTCTACGTGCCCCACCTCTCTCATCTTCCTTCATTTGATAGCCGTAACAATACATATACCTGATTAAGAGCGCATGTTGTGAAGCACTTCATTATGACACACCCTGTATCTCTTTCTTATGCTCAAGTGCATTGATCGTAAAATTGTCGTTTTTATTATGTATAGCTCAACACCTCAACCCTTGTAAGTACAGTGGTAAATAAATGTACCACTTGCTCGCATTAAAGAGTTCACATTTTGCCCTACAAATTGCATTTAACTTTACTGATCACCAAATATTATTTGCGTGATAAAATAAATGAGGATGAGATGGGCGGTGCATGTGGCACGTATGGGTTACAGTAGAAATGCATACAAAAATTTGGTGGGTAAACCCGAAAGAAGAAATAAACGTAGATGGGAGGATTATATAAAAATGCATGTTAAAGAAAAAAAATGGAGGGACGTGGATTGGATTAATGTGGCTCAGGATAGGGAAAAGTGGTGGGATTTTAAGAACACTGTAATGAAATTTCTGTTTCCACAAAATTCCGGGGATTTCTTGACTAGGTGAGGAACTATTAGCTTCTTGCAGAGGGCTCTGTTCCATGGAGTTAGGTAGCATACGTATTTTTCGCAAGATTCTTACAACGAACAGCTATTATTTTCCCAAGCACAATTAACCGAGGAAAATGTTCTGTGTTGTGTCTTAGGCACGGACGGAGCTGTTATGCTTATTAGTCAGGAAAATTGTTGATCTTCAGACGCTGAAGGTGCACAGCCGGTGCAGTACGGACAGGCTATGTGCAGGAAACTTGCTCGCGCCAAGACTCCGCGGATCCGACGGCCCTGAATGTAGGTCAAGGCAAGCTCGTCGCATGCTGTAGCCTTGTTTTCGCCCGTACGTAATTACATAGAACTCAATTTGAAAAGAACGCCTTGTCAAGTGCAGATAACACTCTTCTGGGGCGTGACGCAATCTAGTTTGACAGCTACGTAAGCAAAATTTTGGAATAACCGACTGTGTCTACATTCAATTCTCTGGAGCATTTTAATTAAGCTGTGGCTTAAGTTGGTGTGTTTTCTAGATTGAAAAGTAATCTCTGAGAAGAGCTAAACACTTTATTATGCAGTGGTAACTCTATGCACCACATTTTTTAACTTTAAATAAAGCAACATAAAACAATTTCACACTGTTGACACCGTGCATCTTCGTCATATTAAATTAAGTTTAAACCAACCGATGCACACTAAAACCACTCTTTAAGTAGCTTTATTATAAAATTGTTAAAATTGTACCCCTACACGTGTTTCGATCCTAGGATCATCGTCAGGGGGGTTTTTCTTGCTAAAAGCTACAGTCACTTCAACACATGATTTAAAATATTCTATCTGCACTTTGAAACATAAGTTAAAATCTTGTCAATAGATTCGCTAAAAGTTGTAAAATTATAAAAGCACTGTAGATGGTAGATTGTGGAACTGCTGGCGTGTGGTATTAAAAGCATATGAAATGTTTTTTCGTGGAGCGGAGTGTACTACGTGTCGTGCGGTGTGCTACGGTGGAGTCAACTTAATTCAACATAAAACAATGTTTGTAATGGGGACGTGTTGTGTTTTCTGTGAAGTAAACAACAGCTTTTATTACTTGCTTCAAATTCATGTTAAAGTAATAAAAATAACATGCCCTATGTACATTATGTAACAGAAAAGTCGATGTGACTTTTAGCCATTTAAAGCAAGACGGTAAATTGATATACCACACGTGTTAACATGCAGAAAGTCTGGATTTTATCCACAAACAGTATTTATTTGCTCCGTATGATTCTGACAATAAGTTGCGACTTATCCCCAAACAACATCGACTGGACGGTATTTCTGGTGGAGACTGTACATGCTTACTGTGAGGTACGAACTGAATATTGATAAGCCTTTAAAGATCCATTTTATCAGAGCGCAATGCTCGGCCGTGTTCGGAATGAGCGGGCTGTGCTCAGACGCTCGTTGCACTCACTGCAGTGGCCAGACGGTATTGATGTGTTCCTTCAGTCCAACCACACCGCAGTTTTGTCCTCCATCTGCAAGTCACTATGATACAGTAAGAAAGACAAAATTTTCACTGTTCATAATCTTTAGTCTTAACTCACCGTGCATTTTTATTATTTTAGATATATACCAAGAAAATGCACAAATTAATAAAGGTGCAAGTTAGCTCCTTATCATAATTTTACCCAACGCGTTTCGGCTCTTTATGAGCCATCATCAGGGGTTTTTCTTATAAAAAGTGCTTTTCAAATGCTGGATCATCAACAGATCCAGCATTTGAAAAGCACTTTTTATAAGAAAACCCCTGATGATGGCTCATAAAGAGCCGAAACGCGTTGGGTAAAATTATGATAAGGAGCTAACTTGCACCTTTATTAATTTGTGCATTTTGTTGGTATATATCTAAAATAAAAAAAATGTCACTGTTCAGTTAAGCGTCGCGCAATTAAACCAGTAGGGATATGGCACTATAGCTTCATGCGTTGTGATGATTTGTGTGCTTCAAGCTCTAGCCGCTTTAGTCCTAGGAACGTGTCCCGTAGAGTCCTTATTTTATCTGACAACTCTCGTTTGTCACTCCCCACTGCTACTCCGCCGCGCGTGTGGGTGGTCGGTTGAGCGGGCTACGTTAATGCGATAAAGGAGTCGACAGGAAGTGACAACCAACAGTTGTGAGATAAAATAATGACGCTATCTATGAAACTGTGTGGACCGCAGAGGCACTCTAAGTGGTGGCAAAATGAAAGTACACACCTTTGCCGAATATCCAAATTACAGTTATCCGTTTCATGAACAATTTACCGACTGAGCAATGCATCTTGCAAGTTACATTAGTGTAGCACTGTAGTGTAGTTACTTCACATTAGTGTAGCACTATAGTGTAGTTACGTCACATTAGTGTAGCACTATAGTGTAGTTGCGTCACATTAGTGTAGCACTATAGTGTAGTTGCGTCACATTAGTGTAGCACTATAGTGTAGTTACGTCACATTAGTGTAGCACTATAGTGTAGTTGCGTCACAGTGTAGCACTATAGTGTAGCTACGTCACATTAGTGTAGCACTGTAGTGTAGTTGCGTCACATTAGTGTAGCACTATAGTGTAGTTACGTCACATTAGTGTAGCACTATAGTGTAGTTGCGTCACATTAGTGTAGCACTATAGTGTAGTTACGTCACATTAGTGTAGCACTATAGTGTAGTTGCGTCACAGTGTAGCACTATAGTGTAGCTACGTCACATTAGTGTAGCACTGTAGTGTAGTTGCGTCACATTAGTGTAGCACTATAGTGTAGTTACGTCACATTAGTGTAGCACTATAGTGTAGTTGCGTCACATTAGTGTAGCACGATAGTGTAGTAACATTTACATTAGTGTAGCACTATAGTGTAGTTGCGTCACATTAGTGTAGCACTATAGTGTAGTTACGTCACATTAGTGTAGCACTATAGTGTAGTTGCGTCACAGTGTAGCACTATAGTGTAGCTACGTCACATTAGTGTAGCACTGTAGTGTAGTTGCGTCACATTAGTGTAGCACTATAGTGTAGTTACGTCACATTAGTGTAGCACTATAGTGTAGTTGCGTCACATTAGTGTAGCACTATAGTGTAGTTACGTCACATTAGTGTAGCACTATAGTGTAGTTACGTCACATTAGTGTAGCACTATAGTGTAGTTGCGTCACATTAGTGTAGCACTATAGTGTAGTTACGTCACATTAGTGTAGCACGATAGTGTAGTAACATTTACATTAGTGTAGCACTATAGTGTAGTTGCGTCACATTAGTGTAGCACTATAGTGTAGTTACGTCACATTAGTGTAGCACGATAGTGTAGTAACATTTACATTAGTGTAGCACTATAGTGTAGTTACGTCACATTAGTGTAGCACTGTAGTGTAGTTACGTCACATTAGTGTAGTATTATAGTGTAGTTACGTCACGTTAGTGTAGCACTATAGTGTAGTAACGTTTACATTAGTGTAGCACTATAGTGTAGTAACGTTTACATTAGTGTAGCACTATAGTGAAGTTACGTCACATTAGTGTAGCACTGTAGTGTATTAACGTTTACATTAGTGTAGCACTATATGTATTAACGTTTACATTAGTGCAACACTGCAGTGTAGTTACGTCACATTAGTGTAGCACTGTAGTGTAGTAATGTTTACATTAGTGTAGCACTATAGTGTATTAACGTTTATATTAGTGCAACACTGCAGTGTAGTTACGTCACATTAGTGTAGCACTGTAGTGTAGTAACGTTTACATTAGTGTAGCACTATAGTGTATTAACGTTTACATTAGTGCAACACTGCAGTGTAGTTACGTCACATTAGTGTAGCACTGTAGTGTAGTAACGTTTACATTAGTGTAGCACTATAGTTATTAACGTTTACATTAGTGCAACACTGCAGTGTAGTTACGTCACATTAGTGTAGCATTGTAGTGTACTTAAGTAATGAAATTCTTGGAAATCTGTGTAGAAAATTCAGGTGCGATTATAACCTGACAACAATAACGGTACATTACATAAAGACCTATGTACATTTATGGTATATCTCGCTGAATTCTTATTAGAATGAGAAATGTTTCAGACAAAAGTTGTAGAGAAAATGAAAGCACACATTTGAATTCACTAACTTTTTTCGAAAATCGTACCATTTATGACATAATGTGGAAAAATATGTTACAGCCAGACAGGCCACAGATGATAATATATACGGCGCATGCGCTTTACATGCTGCATAACTAAGGCTGCAGACACACACTCACAATATGTGACACTGTTGTTAACAGAAATAAGAACATTCTCTAGCTCGAAAACAGTGCAAAGGGGATCTGTTGTTGCATGTCGATGGCAACTGTGAACACTTCTACATTGTTGACAGCTATATCTACGCCAATAACAATAGAAATGGAACGTCTTGTTGCGTTTCCATGACAACAATTGTTATGCGAACACGCGACAATATTACTTTGTAATTACTTTGTCTATCTTTTTTATTTTCGAAATACGGCTCACGCTGAAATGTAATTTCCTTAAACAATTTTCACGAAACTAGCAAATGTTCAACTGAATTACATTCACGCTTCTTATATCGATTTTCACTCAGATTGGATAATAAATGTGAAAAATACGGGTAGATATTTATGTACTTTACTAAGTAAAGTGTGACTTTTGCTGCATCCATATTTATAAAACTCATACCTACTTAACAGCATTACTTTGAGGCGTTCTATACCGAATTTCACCGAAATCGGTCAAGAAATATGAAAGCACAGGTAGAAATCCATTTACGCCCTTAAGTAAAGTATGATCCACTGAGCCAATTTTCGCCAAAATTGCCTCCGCTTGACAACATTTTCCAAAACACTCCTATACCAAATTTCACCAAAATCGGTCAAGAAATATGAAAGCACAGGTAGAAATCCATTTACGCCCTTAAGTAAAGTATGATCCACTGAGCCAATTTTCTCCAAAATTGCCTCCGCTTGACAACATTTTCCAAAACACTCCTATACCAAATTTCACCGAAATCGGTCAAGAAATATGAAAGCACAGGTAGAAATCCATTTACGCCCTTAAGTAAAGTATGATCCACTGAGCCAATTTTCGCCAAAATTGCCTCCGCTTGACAACATTTTCCAAAATAATCCTATACCGAATTTCTTGAAAATCTGCAAAAGTCTTTAGGGGCGCGCAAATAGAGGGTCGGAGGAGGTTTCCACATAAGGCGTTTTTTTTTTAACTTGGCAAAGAATTCCTATTAACATTTGTTAGAATGTCTCTGTGGTTGAACTAACGGGAAGAATTATACCGAGCATCCGAGTGCCCCGGAGCTGCCCGGGGCCGCCCGAAGTATGCCGAAGTTGCGGCCGGGCCAGGGTACGAAGCAGCAGCGGTAGTTCAGTCTTGCCAGTTTGAGGCCGGACGTCATAGGTGTTGTGTGCTGCGCTGTCTGTCGGCTACAGGTGCTACCACTCCCTGTGATGTAAGTAGGTCTCTGCATGGCCTTCATTGCAGCTTCTTATTCACTTAAAACCTTCAACAACACTGGTTATTATATGTACCACCTGCATTAACTCTAATATTTCAGCATTGTAGTCGCGTATTATTATTCTTGCTCCGTCCGTTAGCGTCATTAACCTGCTGGTCTTCGTAATGAAGATGCAGTGTGCCTTGTGTGAGTTAAGAACGGATTCTTTAAATATGATTCAGAGTAATTTCAGTTTCAAATGGTTGACACCAAACGTAACTTCGTCTTCTGAAGATTGACTTTAGACGTGAAGGCTGTTTGAATGCCGATCTTTATAATATTACATTTCAGATGCAAAATGAACCCACATACCCATGATTTATAAATTGCTTTAATTGTAACTTTACTCCATTATTTTATTATTATTATTGTAATTGGCCTTCTGGCTGTTGATTCGGCACATTAATAAACCAGAATTGAATTGAATTGAATTGAATTACACATATATCTGTACATTTACAAAAGAATACAGCTTTAGAATTTTCAATAATTTTGAAAACATTTTAAATATTTAGCTCCAAACATTTTGCGATAGCATATCCGAGCTTTGTCATTCACGAAAAGTTCATTTTATAGCTATTCCTTATTCTGTAGTAAAATTGATTGCTCGCCTCCATATAGTTGCCGAGGTTAAGAATGAGTGGAGTTTTGCCCTCTTTTATATACCATCATGTAGTGCAAATTGACAGCTTACGGTGACATATTTGACTTGTTTTAATTTAGTGATAGCGAAGTACTAAACTATACTATCACATTGACAACAGCTAGTCTTGTTATATGAACTTGCAGTGGGGGAATATAGGGGCCCCTCGTACGAACCATTAAAATTGCTTGAATTAGTAAGTTCTAAAGGCAATTCTTTTTATTCGTGTTGACTGTTTGGACTCACAGAACTGCTACATCGACTCTCATCCAAGAATCGGCCTTTCCTTCTATACCTGGAGCAATCTATTTTTTTTCATTCCGTTCAGTACACAGAGATGATTTCGCAATCCTTTCCTATGCATCATTTCTGCATGTTTTTATGATTTTCTCACACTTTTCCTCGTATTTGGGTCTTGCAATCTGTCAATATACCTGAGACTTGAGTGTTTAAATCTTAGCACTTGCCTAAGAAATGTAGTCTCATTTATTTTCGAAAGTTTTTGTTGCAACAATTGTTGATGCTGTCAGTCTGCAGTTATATTCACAGAGGGCATAATTCGGTTTGGTGTCAACAATAGACAAATGACATCAATATTTGTCACTTATTAACGTAATTTTTGAAAAGTGTTTGCATACTTAATGCGATAATTGAATATTCATCGATTTGTAATTGACGATAGTCTTGCAAAATCCGCGATGTTCCGTAACGTTGTATTGCTCCGTGTTAACGCTGCTCTTTTGGGAGTAAATTGATTTACGTGAAAGCGATTTAATTGTTGCGACTAATGAAAAATAATGGAAAAAAAAGGACATTATACCTGAAGGAACATAAGGCTACAGGAAAAGAGAACGAAGTGTAAAAATATTTCTTACACAACACTGAAGTTTCTTATGAAACAGGACGTAACAACTGGTCGTTCTTTCGCAACTGATTTGCATATATTTTTAATATTACATTTGATTAGCATTTCTATAAAGATTTTTTAATTTTTTTTGTAGTGGGGGTTTGAAAATTTACTTTGTAAAAATAGTTACCTTATTTAACGATACTTAATTATTTTAATTTTAATAAACACATTCAAAAGTAATTACAAACTACCCACTTTACTTCTTTCGTAATCTTTATGTTATAGCCTATAGATCCTATTTCGAGTCTTATCACTGATCCATCTTCTTTAGGTCTCCCAACTCTTCTTCTTCTCTGAGGTCTGTATTGTATTGCTTTGTTGCCCTGTGTTATTTACAGCTCGGCTGTCCCATGCCTTCTGTATTTTGTGCACCATTCACCACGTCAGATACACCAAATTTCTAATCATTTACCTGTTTATAAAATTCATAGAACTAGATCAAGGAAGGTGAGTTAGGCGAGACCTGTAGCACGCATAGGAACGAAGAGAAACATGTACAAAATTTAGGTCGGAAAAACTTAAACAAAGGAGATTACTTGAAAGACCTAGTCATAGATGGGAAGATAATATTAAAATTAAAGAAATGGGAAGAGAATATATGGATTGATTTGGCTCAGAATAGGGACCAGTGGCGGGGTGTTGTAAAAACGGTGTGATATTAATTTTCACTAAACGACAGAGAATCTGTCGACAGGGTGGGAAACTATTAGCTTGTCGAGAAGTATTATGCTGCTTGAAGTTAATGTAACTGGATCTATACTTGTACGTGTATGTAGGACCAAAATAAACACTTTGTTAGAGCTATAAACACGAGCAGGTTTATGCCACAACACGCTCTGTAAACTCTGTTTGTTTAGTTGGCCTCTCAGCTCGCAACTCTTCACATGTTAATGGTAAGTACATCACAGAAGATAAGTTTCGTACATCGTTCGATCGGGAACATGAGACACTGCTTCGTTAATTGTGTCATACAAACGACGGAATATTTCAAACATAGCTACTTACTCATTAGCTTAGTCTTTCAAATTATAAAGGCAAGTTACTCTTTTGATTTCAGGCTTCCGCCGCGATGTTGATGTAATCTGTGGTCTTTTGGGTGATTACACGGCGTCGTGTGGTAATTATTTACCGACGTTTCGGGACAACGTGTCGGTCCCATCTTCACGGGTCAAAATCCAAGAAGGAAAGGAAAGGAAAGTCTTGGATTTTGACCCGTGAAGATGGGACCGACACGTTGTCCCGAAACGTCGATAAATAATTACCACACGACGCCGTGTAATCACCCAAAATACCACAGATTACAAGTTACTGTTTTCACTATTTCAATTTTCTGTCACAGTAAACACAACACTTGTCACGTGCACTGTTTCTCTTTACTATATGTTTCGGCCGCGTACGCCGGCCATCATCAGGTAGAGTTACAGGATCATAAAATGAAAAATGTTTTGAGGTGCAGGTGTCCCCTTTACAGTTAAAATATATAAAACCATATAATTACATATTATCCCTATAAGGAATAATATGTATTTCTGTATTTTAATATTTAAAATTATCTGAGTATTGTTATTAAAATACTGGGATAGAAGAGATCTCTATTTTACAGTAAATATGTAGTGGATAAATTCGGTAACAGGCTGTGTTTGACGCAATCTTGTTTTTGATACATTTTTGCTATTTACATTGTAATGATGTCTGCTGTAGGGAACGTTCTTGGAAGACTTCTTTGTTCACAGAACACCCTGTATTCTAGCGAAAGTTGTAAGGCTCTGTGGTATGTTTATTAAAAGTAGGACTCTGTGTATTTTCTCCTGTGAAGGTAGTAAGGTGTAGAACTTATGTTATATTTATACAGCGTGTATATGTTTATGCTTGTGATTTTCCGTCCGTACAAACGTTATTGAATTCGGAGCACAAATCTGTTGACGAATAATTTTTGTTTAAAACGTTTTGCCAATAAAAACAGACTCCATCAGAAATACATAACCTGTATGACTTTACAATTATAGCGCGTACTCAGGCATTTCATCCACTCCAGTTCGATTTTATAACATGTTTTGCTCCTGCTTGTAACTACTAATACGTCAGGAATTAAGATTTATGGTAAGACAAGAAGCAAAGTCCATTATGTACATGATTGTGGCCATTGTTACCGGTTACACGTCAAACGCAGTATAACTGTCTTACTGACTTTTCCAAACGTATTATTAAGTTACAGCAAAACTGAAAATTTTCAGACTTGTCCGGTGTTACGTTATTTCAAAGTTTTCCCTGAGGTCACCTCTGTAACGACGAGCATTTACCCAACCTGCCAACGTCTCTCACGCCTCCCTACGCACACGCACCCAGTTCAAACGCACAGTGCACGTAGGTGTGTCCTGTAATATCTCACAACAAGCAGCCACTGTACCTCTGTACTGTTGCGACCGTCGGCCTGCATATTCGAGACGCATGTGTTTACTGCGCGGTACGAACTGCAGAATTATATATTTAGATAGTCAACCAGTGTTTGATTTTCACAATATTAACACCGTGCATTTTCTAATCAAGTAATCAATCAACAGTCACCCCACACGCACAGCCTTGAAAAGACATACACAGTGGCATCACATCACACATGAAATGGAATACGGAGTCGAATAAAACTGCGCCAGTAGTTCCGTAAAAAAGTGAATATTACGAACAGCCCAAAACTTTTAAAAAAACATTTTTAAAACAGTTTTTTAAACATACATCTACGTGAGATTTTAAGATTCCAATAGACTACAGTACACATCGTACAATTTTAAAAGAGTTTTGAACTTCATTCACCTATGGCTTTTTATATTTTAACAGACTATTGTACATATTATGTATTTGTTTTTAATATGTAAATAATTGGTAGCACACGACAACCCCTGAAGATGGAACCTTAGAGTTCCGAAACACGTGTAGGGTGAGGGGTAACAGGCCAGAATAAAATTGGTCAATATAGTGCATTAGTCGGTTTTATTACAGTGTTTGAATGTTCACGCTAAGAGTCCCACGGCACATCTCGGTACTGGTATATGCTAAAGTGATTTATTGGCTTTATTGAAACGACGCCTGCAAGTATGCAGCCCGGTTTTTCCTCTACTTTAATTTCTAATGTAACTGTTTGATATAGCATCATCACACAAACTGGGGTACAAATTAACATAAAATACGACAAATTTTATATTAGTCTCACCGTGCGTTTTTACGATCAATATTCACATTGTGTTGGTCTTTTAAATATTGAACAAAATGCGACGTTTGAGATTCTTATTCGACTGCTTGAGCTTTCAAGATCAAAGCAACACGTTCCTTCGAAACGTCGGGAACAACTTATGCAAAGACGTAGCGTCATATCCCAGAAGACATAAGTCCATGCTCAATATCAGAATGACTATACTCCTCGCCCCCCCCTCCTCATTTTGGGAAAGCGTCAGTTTGTCACTTCGTTACTGAACGTTACACATTAGTTGTAATGGCCGAGAAATCTTTTGAACCTGGCGCGGACAAACAGTGTGCAGTCGGCCTCAGTATCAAGAAACTTTATTTAGCTTATGGAGAACTTGCTGTGCGTGTATCACAGTGCGTCATTCATTGTGCAGTCTGTCTTACGACAGGTCCGTAGCCTCTTCATTCTGCAGTCTGTCTTACGACAGGTCCGTAGCCTCTTCATTCTGCAGTCTGTCTTACGACAGGTCCGTAGCCTCTTCATTCTGCAGTCTGTCTTACGACAGGTCCGTAGCCTCTTCATTCTGCAGTCTGTCTTACGACAGGTCCGTAGCCTCTTCATTCTGCAGTCTGTCTTACGACAGGTCCGTAGCCTCTTCATTCTGCAGTCTGTCTTACGACAGGTCCGTAGCCTCTTCATTCTGCAGTCTGTCTTACGACAGGTCCGTAGCCTCTTCATTCTGCAGTCTGTCTTACGACAGGTCCGTAGCCTCTTCATTCTGCAGTCTGTCTTACGACAGGTCCGTAGCCTCTTCATTCTGCTAGTCTGTCTTACGACAGGTCCGTAGCCTCTTCATTCTGCAGTCTGTCTTACGACAGGTCCGTAGCCTCTTCATTCTGCAGTAGTCTGTCTTACGACAGGTCCGTAGCCTCTTCATTACTGCTAGTCTGTCTTACGACAGGTCCGTAGCCTCTTCATTTGTCAGTCTGTCTTACGACAGGTCCGTAGCCTCTTCATTCTGCAGTCTGTCTTACGACAGGTCCGTAGCCTCTTCATTTGTAGTCGTCTTACGACGGTCCGTAGCCTCTTCATTCTGCAGTCTGTCTTACGACAGGTCCGTAGCCTCTTCATTCTGCAGTCTGTCTTACGACAGGTCCGTAGCCTCTTCATTCTGCAGTTGTCTTACGAAGGCCCGTAGCTCTTCTTTGCATCTGTCTTACGACAGGTCCGTAGCCTCTTCATTCTGCAGTCTGTCTTACGACAGGTCCGTATGCCTCTTCATTTGAGTCTGTCTTACGACAGGTCCGTAGCCTCTTCATTATGTAGTCTGTCTTACGACAGGTCCGTAGCCTCTTCATTCTGCAGTCTGTCTTACGACAGGTCCGTAGCCTCTTCATTATGTATCTGTCTTACAAGGTCGTAGCCTCTTCATTCTGCAGTCTGTCTTACGACAGGTCCGTAGCCTCTTCATTCTGCAGTCTGTCTTACGACAGGTCCGTAGCCTCTTCATTTGATGTTTACGAGGTCCTTAGCTTCATTATGTAGTCTGTCTTACGACAGGTCCGTAGCCTCTTCATTATGTAGTCTGTCTTACGACAGGTCCGTAGCCTCTTCATTCTGCAGTCTGTCTTACGACAGGTCCGTAGCCTCTTCATTATGTAGTCTGTCTTACGACAGGTCCGTAGCCTCTTCATTCTGCAGTCTGTCTTACGACAGGTCCGTAGCCTCTTCATTCTGCAGTCTGTCTTACGACAGGTCCGTAGCCTCTTCATTCTGCAGTCTGTCTTACGACAGGTCCGTAGCCTCTTCATTCTGCAGTCTGTCTTACGACAGGTCCGTAGCCTCTTCATTCTGCAGTCTGTCTTACGACAGGTCCGTAGCCTCTTCATTATGTAGTCTGTCTTACGACAGGTCCGTAGCCTCTTCATTATGTAGTCTGTCTTACGACAGGTCCGTAGCCTCTTCATTCTGCAGTCTGTCTTACGACAGGTCCGTAGCCTCTTCATTATGTAGTCTGTCTTACGACAGGTCCGTAGCCTCTTCATTCTGCAGTCTGTCTTACGACAGGTCCGTAGCCTCTTCATTCTGCAGTCTGTCTTACGACAGGTCCGTAGCCTCTTCATTCTGCAGTCTGTCTTACGACAGGTCCGTAGCCTCTTCATTATGTAGTCTGTCTTACGACAGGTCCGTAGCCTCTTCATTATGTAGTCTGTCTTACGACAGGTCCGTAGCCTCTTCATTCTGCAGTCTGTCTTACGACAGGTCCGTAGCCTCTTCATTATGTAGTCTGTCTTACGACAGGTCCGTAGCCTCTTCATTCTGCAGTCTGTCTTACGACAGGTCCGTAGCCTCTTCATTCTGCAGTCTGTCTTACGACAGGTCCGTAGCCTCTTCATTATGTAGTCTGTCTTACGACAGGTCCGTAGCCTCTTCATTATGTAGTCTGTCTTACGACAGGTCCGTAGCCTCTTCATTCTGCAGTCTGTCTTACGACAGGTCCGTAGCCTCTTCATTCTGCAGTCTGTCTTACGACAGGTCCTTAGCCTCTTCATTCTGCAGTCTGTCTTACGACAGGTCCGTAGCCTCTTCATTCTGCAGTCTGTCTTACGACAGGTCCTTAGCCTCTTCCAAAGCGAGTTCTCCACAGGGTGCGAACTAGTGCTTCCTCTTTCAATTTCCAGTATCTTCTCTTTTCCTTAAGGTCATCCAGTAGCTGCTTACCCCTTCTCCCTCGTCTTCCCGTCATTTCTATCCTTCCCTCTAACTTTCCTTCAATCACGTGTTTCAGAAGGCAGTTTCTACGCAAGATGTGACCAATCCAGTTAGCCTTTCTTCTTTTTACTGTATGTACGATATTCCTCTCAGTGCATAATAAATCCTGCAAGACTGTGCCGCAGTTACGATGTCTGGTGATGACAGAAGTAAATTGAAACACATTCATGAATAAATGAGCAGATTAGATTTCGGCGTTTGTGGTCTTTATTTTATGTGACAACTGTCAGTTTGTACGGCCTGTCGGCTGGTTTATAGTACGTGCGTCCTGTCGGCTGGTTCATAGTACGTACGTCCTGTCGGCTGGTTCATAGTACGTGCGTCCTGTCGGCTGGTTCATAGTACGTGCGTCCTGTCGGCTGGTTTATAGTACGTGCGTCCTGTCGGCTGGTTCATAGTACGTGCGTCCTGTCGGCTGGTTTATAGTACGTGCGTCCTGTCGGCTGGTTCATAGTACGTACGTCCTGTCGGCTGGTTCATAGTACGTGCGTCCTGTCGGCTGGTTCATAGTACGTGCGTCCTGTCGGCTGGTTTATAGTACGTGCGTCCTGTCGGCTGGTTCATAGTACGTGCGTCCTGTCGGCTGGTTCATAGTACGTGCGTCCTGTCGGCTGGTTTATAGTACGTGCGTCCTGTCGGCTGGTTCATAGTACGTACGTCCTGTCGGCTGGTTTATAGTACGTGCGTCCTGTCGGCTGGTTCATAGTACGTGCGTCCTGTCGGCTGGTTCATAGTACGTACGTCCTGTCGGCTGGTTTATAGTACGTGCGTCCTGTCGGCTGGTTCATAGTACGTGCGTCCTGTCGGCTGGTTCATAGTACGTGCGTCCTGTCGGCTGGTTTATAGTACGTGCGTCCTGTCGGCTGGTTTATAGTACGTGCGTCCTGTCGGCTGGTTCATAGTACGTGCGTCCTGTCGGCTGGTTCATAGTACGTACGTCCTGTCGGCTGGTTTATAGTACGTGCGTCCTGTCGGCTGGTTCATAGTACGTACGTCCTGTCGGCTGGTTTATAGTACGTGCGTCCTGTCGGCTGGTTCATAGTACGTACGTCCTGTCGGCTGGTTTATAGTACGTGCGTCCTGTCGGCTGGTTCATAGTACGTGCGTCCTGTCGGCTGGTTCATAGTACGTACGTCCTGTCGGCTGGTTTATAGTACGTGCGTCCTGTCGGCTGGTTCATAGTACGTACGTCCTGTCGGCTGGTTTATAGTACGTGCGTCCTGTCGGCTGGTTCATAGTACGTACGTCCTGTCGGCTGGTTTATAGTACGTGCGTCCTGTCGGCTGGTTTATAGTACGTGCGTCCTGTCGGCTGGTTTTATAGTACGTGCGTCCTGTCGGCTGGTTCATAGTACGTGCGTCCTTTCGGCTGGTTCATAGTACGTGCGTCCTGTCGGCTGGTTTATAGTACGTGCGTCCTGTCGGCTGGTTCATAGTACGTGCGTCCTGCTAAGACCGTGACATGCTTAGCCTGAGGGAATTTAAAATTGCAGGCTTGCATTGAAGTGTGTATATGTGTGCGTCACGTGTTCACATAGGTACATGCTGCAGCCATTTCACCCTCATTCGTTTTACGATTACTAACAGATACCTTGAAGAATTGATATTCTTGAGAAGCTACTAGTTTGTCACCTATCGAAGAATTTAAGCATATCTTTAGGAGCCCAAATACTTATTATTTTCAACAGCTTGCTATTGGCCCTATCCTGATCTAACTCCAAGCAAAAAATTCCTTTTTTTTTAAAGAAATGATAGTTTCTGAGTTAGTCAAGAAATTCCTCACATTTTATGGAACCCGAAACTTCATTGCCATATTTATAACAGCCCGCCACTTGGCCATATCCTGAGCCACATTAATCCATTCTCCGCTCTCCCCATACTATTTCTAGAAGACCTATTTTAATATTATCCTCCCACTTACGCTTAGATCTTCCAAGTTGTCTCTTTTCTTTCAGATCTCCCCGCCAAAACCCTACATACATTTATCTTCTCCCCACATTCGTGCCACGTTCCCTGCCTATCATTCCTGTTGATATGTGATATATGACATGATAGTGTATGTTGACAAAGGCCATTGTGCTGATCCAAAATTAATCTAATCCACAGCTTCCTCCCCTATTTCTTTAAGAACTGTTTTAATATCATCCCTTCTCCATTTTCATGAACTAACAATATTGTACAGATGCAAAATACAGACTCTCAATATGCAGTACTGTAAGTCCTGGCTATTGTCGTTCCTCAGTTTCAGGCACTAACAATATTGTACAGATACAAAATACAGACTCTCAATATGCAGTACTGTAAGTCCTGGCTATTGTCGTTCCTCAGTTTCAGGCACTAACAATATTGTACAGATACAAAATACAGACTCTCAATATGCAGTACTGTAAGTCCTGGCTATTGTCGTTCCTCAGTTTCAGGCACTAACAATATTGTACAGATACAAAATACAGACTCTCAATATGCAGTACGGTAAGTCCTGGCTATTGCCGTTCCTCAGTTTCAGGCACTAACAATATTGTACAGATACAAAATACAGACTCTCAATATGCAGTACGGTAAGTCCTGGCTATTGCCGTTCCTCAATTTCAGGCACTAACAATATTGTACAGATACAAAATACAGACTCTCAATATGCAGTACGGTAAGTCCTGGCTATTGCCGTTCCTCAGTTTCAGGCACTAACAATATTGTACAGATACAAAATACAGACTCTCAATATGCAGTACTGTAAGTCCTGGCTATTGCCGTTCCTCAGTTTCAGGCACTAACAATATTGTACAGATACAAAATACAGACTCTCAATATGCAGTACGGTAAGTCCTGGCTATTGCCGTTCCTCAGTTTCAGGCACTAACAATATTGTACAGATACAAAATACAGACTCTCAATATGCAGTACGGTAAGTCCTGGCTATTGCCGTTCCTCAGTTTCAGGCACTAACAATATTGTACAGATACAAAATACAGACTCTCAATATGCAGTACGGTAAGTCCTGGCTATTGCCGTTCCTCAGTTTCAGGCACTCGTCTGACATCAGCACGCTCTGTGGTTCCCCCAGACAACTACGAATGCCGTGTGTTGCTGTTAATCCTGTCGGCTACAAATCACAATCGATACTAAACCCACAGTAGCATCTGACACAGCGAAATGTTGACCGGATCACACATACACACATCTCATTTCCTGTTAATTTGCCCATATCCTAGTGATAACTCGTGTGGACACCAGCAGCTGTCTCTAAAGCACATTTAATTGCTTGAAATCGTATTTCAATTACTTTACACCCGTTAATATAATCGTTAATTTTGATGTTAGCGTGAGTAATCGTTGCTCAGCTTAGGTCAAATGAAACCGAACAGTGATGGCTCTTTGTCTTATGTGTTAATTAATTAATTAGAGGCTTGCTTGCCTGCCTCGGTAAGCCAGAGGGCAATGTCAACGGGCGACGTGGCTTGTGGCGGGGTTAGCGTTGTGTATAAGGTCAAAAGGGGTGACGTCACACTGATGCGGGCAAGTAGCTTGAGAAATTAAATGTAAATATTACAAGCTTTACAGCACAGTAATTACATTATGTACTGTTTAACTTAACACTACATTTCGTAGCACACAGTGCGTTTGTGCGTGTCTTGAGATTCTAACAACAAGAATTATGTTGTTATGTTTTTATGTTGTTGTATGTTGTTATGTTGTAATGTTACCGTATCAAGTACATATTACAATCACATCGCGAGGTGATGTAATGTTATTTTGTGCAGGCGCAGCATTAGGTGAATACAACACTTACAGTAACGACCGATAAAGCAACATTCTTGTACAAAAGAGGATATAATTAACATAGTTATTGCTTCCGAAGTGTTTCGGCTTCTGAACAGTCGTCTTCAGGGACACATTACTAAGTTAACAACGACATTACTACGAGAGAGATAAAAATGGTTTATAGCTGCCCTCAAGTGTACACACACACACACAACTGTCCGATACGTACCCAGCCATAAAATCCAGTTGTACACCGCAACACACGTGTCTCTCCGCCACGTACTCTTAACATGCCTAAAGGAGCTAAACTTCCACGAAAAGGAGAACGTACATTTGAATGTGCTTCATCCACCATGTTAGTATTTGATAGACAGAACCTAAAAATTGTTTTCGATGCAGCAATTATCAACCACAATTTATCTACCATATGTAGACCTAATTATCGAAACCGTCTTTTATGTACACAATAAGAATAGCCCACCATTATTAGGCCTACCTATCCTGAGCCAGATGATTCCAATTCAGACCCTCGTGTCCTGTTCCTTCACCACTGCATTCATTCATGTCGCCTTCCTCCAAAAGCCTGTAGCAACATCTCATCCCTGTCCATGACGAAATATGACCCATATGTACCTCCAGAAAATATTTGGTGAGTTGTACCCATTATAGCTGGGATAGCTCAGTTGTTATAGTGACTAGGCTACGCGGTGGACGAGCTAGGAATATTGGTTCGCTTCGCGGCAGGTGGTAAGAAATTTATCTGTCCGCCAAAAAGCTTCCGGACCGCGCTATAGAGTCCACCTGGCCTCATATTCAATGGGTAAAGCAGGATTACATCCAGAAAGTCCCCATCATTTTGCATGACAACCTTCAGCGCGAGACTCACAAACCTTACAGCCCTCCTTCTTCAGTCACATGACTGCAGCTGCTACGTAAGCAGACCAATACTGGCACCTCCACCACTCTGACTGCACAAACACACTGATCTACGCGCACACGACTTCGCGCACTCTCCTGACTTGTGACATTCAACCTGGGCTCGCTAACGTTACCTGCGCCTGAAGCTGGAGACTTTGTGGAATTACTCCTGCTGTACCGAACATTATTTCCCAGTGTTAAAGCTGTTGGGGTATGAAAGTGACCACTTACCCAAATATAGTGCCGAGGCTACAGTTGCATGGAACTATACCTCCATTGCCACGTCTCCGTGACGTCTGCAGAGACAACTGTGCCTTACTCATCTACTATTCTCTTTGCAGTAAGCTATTGCATTTGGCTGTCATGTATGAATTATTAGGACAAGCGTTTACTGCAGCATCGTTTTCTATAGCTTGCTTACAGAAATTTGTTATTGCTGTCTTTTGTTATGAATTTGAGGACCTCGAAGGAAATTCAAATGCTTCTGAAGCTCTAGACACACACAGCTGTATTGAAGCTGGTGTCAGGTGTCTTGTTAATGTAATGGATGGGACGGAATGGAATAACAGCTGCACGTAATAATCGGTCTCGATATTTTATTACCAGCAAGAAGAAGTACCTGTTCTTCGTCCGGGGTATGGCAGCTTTCCTTCTCAGTGCCTAGTATGCAGAAAATAGAACTTTAATAAAGGACAAGTAATACACAGATTAAAAAGTTAACGTTTTTTCTATTGAAGTACCCCGCTGTGTTTGTTCTGTCGCCATCACGTAGCAATTATGCAGCTCTAAAAGATTAACTTCTGCAGACCCAACATCTGAGAAAGCTGTTACCGGACAGTTTGGGTTCGAGTCCTTTCTTCGTCTTGTAGACACCCTAGTTTTATTTTTGGCAAACAGTTAGAACATCAGGCGTAGGAAGACGCGACTCCCAAAAGGAAGGTCAGACCGGCAGCCATAAAAGGGGGTAGGGGAGAATAGTCAAGAAACTAAAAGGATTTGCTGGCTTTTGTCAATTCCCGGGTTATTCAAAAATTTAGAAGCAGACTCTTTGTTGATAAACCTTATACTTGAAATGAACCTTCATAAAATTTAGTAGCGATGTTACCAGCTGTGTGTCATAAACAGCCATTTGTAGAACGAAAACTGCGAAGATTGGGATCAACTAGTTGTAAAGAACACAAGACAGGGTCGGTTGTTCATCTGGTGGAGTTTAGGGAAACAAATTAGCTGTCCAACAAGATTGTCGGCTTCTGCTGAACTAAATATAATAAACGAAAACCGTTGCTAAAGTTATCATATTGCAGAAGTGAATTGTATTGAGTGCTACGAAATAATAATAATTGGGAAGTGTTTAACTACCAATTGAAATTTCTTTGTTTAATTTTGGAGTGCAGCGTGGAGTGTAGGACGGTAGTCTGTTAACGTTCCACACGACAATAATCCCTGACGATAAGACATCGTACCTACCGAACTTGACTAGTTGATTACCACGTCTGTGTTTCCGTTGCCTGCGGAAAATCACATCTAGAGACGCTGACTCTAGAAAGGACGGTAACAAAGCTTTGTTTCGAAAACTCAGACAGCTAAGTACTATTGGAAGACCTCAGATGATGTGGGAGAATAGCACAAGTGGATGTTCAAGTAATAATTTGTGAGGATATAGAGTGGATTAATCTGGCTAAAGGTGGCCGGTTTAGGTTAAATATTTGATAAATGTTCCAGTTTGTATTGCGATTGGGGAAGCTACTGGCTAGCTAAGCGGCTGCTGCGGGGAGTTAATTACTGACGTCTTACGATTGACGTTTCGGTGGTAAGAAACTAAAGGGACGAGATTACGTTGAACGTGTGAGAGGATAATATTAAAGTGGATCTTAAAAACGGGCTGGAGGATGCGAGTGTTAATTTTCCGCAGCGGCGTGGATGAGGCGTCCGTCCTCCTGAGATAAGACGCCTTGTCATCGAGTAATTGGTTCTTTAGGTTGTCTCGAAACGTCTGGGTCTATGCACCCATTGACACGACTTCATATCCCCGAAGAACGGGTACCTCACGGTGGAGGATATTGATTGGATATATGTGGCTGAGGATAATGAATATCAGCGGGTTCTTGTGTTGACACTATTGAGTCGTCAGTTTCTATAGACTTATAAGTGAGGTGCTGTGGAAGTTACACGGCTAGGTTTTACGAATTTGTAGTTTGCAGATTGAAACTTGTCAATGTAGACTGCTATTAAAACAGGCAGTGCAGTCGTCATGTAGACTGCTATTAAAACAGGCAGTGCAGTGGTCAATGTAGACTGCTATTAAACAGGCAGTGCAGCGTCAATGTAGACTGCTATTAAAACAGGCAGTGCAGTCGTCAATGTAGACTGCTATTAAAACAGGCAGTGCAGCCGTCAATGTAGACTGCTATTAAAACAGGCAGTGCAGCCGTCAATGTAGACTGCTATTAAAACAGGCAGTGCAGCCGTCAATGTAGACTGCTATTAAAACAGGCAGTGCAGCCGTCAATGTAGACTGCTATTAAAACAGGCAGTGCAGCGTCAATGTAGACTGCTATTAAAACAGGCAGTGCAGTCGTCAATGTAGACTGCTATTAAAACAGGCAGTGCAGCCGTCAATGTAGACTGCTATTAAAACAGGCAGTGCAGCCGTCAATGTAGACTGCTATTAAAACAGGCAGTGCAGCCGTCAATGTAGACTGCTATTAAACAGCAGTGCATGCCGTCAATGTAGACTGCTATTAAAACAGGCAGTGCAGCCGTCAATGTAGACTGCTATTAAAACAGGCAGTGCAGCCGTCAATGTAGACTGCTATTAAAACAGGCAGTGCAGCGTCAATGTAGACTGCTATTAAAACAGGCAGTGCAGCCGTCAATGTAGACTGCTATTAAAACAGGCAGTGCAGCCGTCAATGTAGACTGCTATTAAAACAGGCAGTGCAGCCGTCAATGTAGACTGCTATTAAAACAGGCAGTGCAGCCGTCAATGTAGAACTGCTATTAAAAACAGGCAGTGCAGCCGTCAATGTATACAAGAAGCTGACACAAAATAAAGGTCAAGTCACAATATTCAGTCCAACTAAATGCACTATAGTGTATCCAGATATTTTGTATTACAATAGCTTGTTGATCAATCTTACTTGTTTCGATCCCTCGTGGGTTCATCATCAGGGATTTATATCAAAGTAATACTTCACAAAACTGAGAATCAGTTGGTTTCTGGACTTTGTCCATCGTCCTGAAATCTAAACTCACGACGTTTCGAAAGCTGGATCCAGTGATTGGGGTTAGCTCGGTCTAAGGGACCCAGTAGGTGTCTCCCTTCACCTGAGGACGGAAGCAGATCCAGCTTCCGAAACTTTTTGATTTTAGATTTCCGGACGATGGACAAAGTCCAGAAACCAATTAGTTCTCAATGTTACGTACCGTCGTCAGAACCTTTCAGGATATATTCACAAAACTGATCTAGCAATTCATATCAGGTAAGATGTAGGCGTTTGTTGTGCAATGGATGTTGGTACGCTACGTTCTGGTGGCTGCCGACGTGTGTAAGGAAGGCTAAGGAGTTACCAGTGAAGTCGTGCGGTCTGCCATCACGGTATCTGCAATGACGTAACGTTACGTAGTGGCGGCAGTGCGGACCGCACTGAGAACTTTTGTATGCTTGACAGTGGAGCTTGTCACTGGCATTTAATAAAGTACGTAACGTTACGTAGTGGCGGCAGTGCGGACCGCACTGAGAACTTTTGTATGCTTGACAGTGGAGCTTGTCACTGGCATTTAATAAAGTACGTAACGTTACGTAGTGGCGGCAGTGCGGACCGCACTGAGAACTTTTGTATGCTTGACAGTGGAGCTTGTCACTGGCATTTAATAAAGTACGTAACGTTACGTAGTGGCGGCAGTGCGGACCGCACTGAGAACTTTTGTATGCTTGACAGTGGAGCTTGTCACTGGCATTTAATAAAGTACGTAACGTTACGTAGTGGCGGCAGTGCGGACCGCACTGAGAACTTTTGTATGCTTGAGAGTGGAGCTTGTCACTGGCCTTTAATAAAGTACGTAACGTTACGTAGTGGCGGCAGTGCGGACCGCACTGAGAACTTTTGTATGCTTGAGAGTGGAGCTTGTCACTGGCATTTAATAAAGTACGTAACGTTACGTAGTGGCGGCAGTGCGGACCGCACTGAGAACTTTTGTATGCTTGACAGTGGAGCTTGTCACTGGCATTTAATAAAGTACGTGGCTTGGAACTCGGCCGGTCATCAGAAGCTCTTTTCCATAAGGTACTGGGTTGTCAGCGATGCTGCTGAAGTCAGTGTCTTCTGCTATGTGACGCCGTGTTAATAGTCACGGACGTTTCGAAATATAGTAATGTCATCTCCAGGGTCAAGCCGTCTTACGGCGTTTCGTGAATCTGACCGTGAAAGTGACTTAATGAAGTGGAGCTGCTTGACACTGAAGATGGAGGCATTACGATACAGCGAAACGTCGATAACTTGTTATCGAGCATCACAACATGTCTCAGAATCTTTGAAATTTCCCGACAGCTGTGACGAACTTTCTCAGCCAGTCTTTGTATTATTGGAAGATAGACAATACCGCCGTATTTATGGAAGGAGGTTTTCCGAAACGTCTGAAGCGTGTTCAGAAAACGCATGCTGTTACAATCCAACGACCTTGGCACTGAGGACGTCAGGCTCTGACAAATCGACTGAAGTTTTTTCCGCTTTACGAGGTGTTGATATGCATTTTGTTTCCTCGTGGTAATTATTTGTGTAGGGCAGTAAACAGGCAACGCACTGCCTCCTTCTTCATGGTGGAAGTGGAAGAAGTGTGTTCTTGTGTGATCGTTAGTAAGCACGCAGCACATTGCGCGGACTGCAGCCGTAACTTAGGGAACAGTCAGCCGGAACTTTTACCACCGTGGAAACTTGCAGTGTTATTTGTCTATACATCCGTTTTATCTCTGTTTCTGCTTCTCTTTTTATCCTTTATTACATTTGCCCTTCAATCTTCTTCTTTCGTACTCTCTTATGTCATTAAGTTACGTAATTACACCTAACGACGCACTAACACAATGAAGCAGTCCTTGACAAGCAAATTGTTCCTCAGTTAGTAGGACATTCCTCACATTTTAAAAGAGCACAAAGTTCATTACCGTGTCAACAACAGTCAGCCAGTTGTCCCTAAATGAGCAATATTAATCCAGTCCAAGCCCTTCTACCCTATTTATTTGAGACATATTTTAATATTATCCTTCTCTCTGGACTTAGGTCTTCCAAGCTCTCTTTTTCCTTTAGGTTTACGCAACAGAAATCTGTATTTGTCTTTTATCCCATTCGTGCTCCATGCCCTACCCATCTAATCCTCATTGATTTGATCGTCATTATACTATTTCGTGCAGAGTACAGATCGTGAAGCTCTTCACTATGTAGCTGTCTCCCGTCTGTTCTTAATTCCTGCTTCTTAGTCCCAAATCATTTCCCCATCGCCCTACTCTCGAACGCCCTTAGCCTGTGTTCTTGTCTTAATGTGACAGACCAAGTTTCACACCCATGTATTACAACAGGCAAAATATACTTCTGTGTATTTTAGTATTTGTGTATTAAGCCGCTTTCACATTAGTAAATGTTTTTGTTGTGTGTTGAATGTGAAAATTTAGCGCACAAATTTTCGCCGCGAGGTAAATGTCCTTGCTACATAAAACTTTACGTCGTGCGCTGTGCGTCTGCGATCAACACGTGCGTTTGTTAAAAGAAAGCACTGCACATTCACAGACACGTCCACACACGTCCACACACGTCCACACACGTCCACATACGACCACACACGTCTACACACGTCCACACACGTCCACACACGTCCACCACATCCACACACGTCCACCACGTCCACACATGTCCACACATGTCCACACACGTCCACCACGTCCACACACGTCCACACACGTCCACATACGACCACACACGTCTACACACGTCGACACACGTCCACACACGTCAACCACGTCCACACAGTCCACACACGTCCACACACGTCCACACACGTCCACACACGTCTACACACGTCCACACACGTCCACACACGTCCACACACGTCCACACACGTCCACATACGACCACACACGTCTACACACGTCGACACACGTCCACACACGTCCACCACGTCCACACACGTCCACACACGTCCACACACGTCCACACACGACCACACACGTCCACCACGTCCACACACGTCCACACACGTCTACACACGTCCACACACGTCCACACACGTCCACATACGACCACACACGTCCACATACGACCACACACGTCTACACACGTTCACGCACGTCCACACACGTCCACCACGTCCACACACGTCGACACACGTCCACACACGTCCACACACGTCCACACACGTCCACACACGTCCACATACGACCACACACGTCTACACACGTTCACGCACGTCCACACACGTCCACCACGTCCACACACGTCCACCACGTCCACACACGTCCACACACGTCCACCACGTCCACACACGTCCACACACGTCCACACACGTCCACATACGACCACACACGTCTACACACGTTCACAGCACGTCCACACACGTCCACCACGTCCACACACGTCCACCACGTCCACACACGTCCACATACGACCACACACGTCTACACACGTTCACGCACGTCCACACATGTCTACACACGTCCACCACGTCCACACACGTCCACACACATCCACACATGTCCACACACATCCACACATGTCCACACATGTCCACACACGTCCACACACGTCCACACATGTCCACAGACGTCCACACACGTCCACACACATCCACACATGTCCACACACATCCACACATGTCCACACACGTCCACACACGTCCACACATGTCCACAGACGTCCACACACGTCCACACTATTGCTATATTTCGGCGCAAATCTCTTTGATGCTTTGAAAAAAACCGATAACGAATGGATCGTGTGCGTTGATATGCGGCACGCACGTCCACACTAAGATAAATGTGTTAACGCACGCACAAGTTTGTGTCAAATACAACACACAACAAAAATATTAATAATGTGGAAGCGGTTTAAGATCGTTATATCAAGAGCTGGTGTTATTTGCCTGCCACCAGTTAGCAGCATGACAGTGGTGGTGACATTTTCGGGATCGGGAAGGAGGCGGTTCTGTAACGCTATACGGAGCTGTCACGTGACATACCAAGAAACATTAACATTCAATAAATCCCTGGCAATTTAACACCCTCGGGGATTTAAATACCCGGCAGTGAAAGTGTCAAACAGCTATTGCGTCGTCTTATAACTTATAGAATATAATTTTATATATATAATTATATATATATATATAATTATAAATAATTTTATATAAAATTGTATATATTTTTTCTAGTAGTCAGCTCGGGATTAATAAACATGTAAAATACGTTTCCTGAAAGAACTTATTGTGTGCGTGGCCTATTTAAGGCAAAAGGGCAGAGTAAACTTTAGATCGACTAAAGTCGACTCTGGCAAATTAAAACGTAAATACTTATATCGACCACGGTCGACTTTGGCAGTGAAAGTGTTAATACCAGAGTAGCCTGGCCCAGGCAGAAGTTCGAATATTGTACCCACATGGTAGGATTAGAAGCCTCACCACTGTGCTAACCCGCTGAGTCTCCATGTGACATTTGTACAGCGTGTAGGAATAACAGCTTGTATCTGGAAGTTGCTGCGGCCACAAATATCGGTACTTGGACATCCGAGTGGCGTTGTGAATGTGACAGCCGTCGAGCGGTGGCAGATGACCAGCTGTGACGCCATCCCGTCTATTTATAGCACACGTATCCCTTTCACGTTACATCCACATTGACCGCCCTGCAACGCGGGTCATCTCTGGAGGTAATGAGAGTTGCATAAATCAGAGGCAGGGATCGCTGTTACCATGGCAGCAAGGGCCCGTGGGTGTTTGAAATGAAAATATCATGAACTGCGAGCAGATAGCGAGGTCAGTATAGTGGACAGGCTACAGGATGGACGACTGAAAGAACTTGGTTCGACTGCCGGAAGGGTCAAGAGATCTTTCTCTTTAAGTAGTTCTGATCAGATCTCGAGCACTCTCAGCCTTCTATTTAATGGATATCGGTGGACCGTGTCCTCGGGAATAAGACGGCTGGGACGTGAAGGTGACAAGTCATCTCCACATAATGCTGGCGTCAAGAATGAGTGGAGATATATCTCAACTCCCTGATGTGCCTTCCTGACGTGCACAAGGCCAACTTTTCTTTCGTTTATGTCACTGACTGGATGCAGTAGTCTACATGCTACACTTACTGCAATAGCAACACTGGATACCTTCACAAGTGTCCACCGTTTGGATGCAGTAGTCTACATGCTACACTTACTGCAATAGCAACACTGGATACCTTCACAAGTGTCCACCGTTTGGATGCAGTAGTCTACATGCTACACTTACTGCAATAGCAACACTGGATACCTTCACAAGTGTCCACCGTTTGGATGCAGTAGTCTACATGCTACACTTACTGCAATAGCAACACTGGATACCTTCACAAGTGTCCACCGTTTGGATGCAGTAGTCTACATGCTACACTTACTGCAATAGCAACACTGGATACCTTCAGAAGTGTCCACCGTTTGGATGCAGTAGTCTACATGCTACACTTACTGCAATAGCAACACTGGATACCTTCACAAGTGTCCACCGTTTGGATGCAGTAGTCTACATGCTACACTTACTGCAATAGCAACACTGGATACCTTCAGAAGTGTCCACCGTTTGGATGCAGTAGTCTACATGCTACACTTACTGCAATAGCAACACTGGATACCTTCACAAGTGTCCACCGTTTGGATGCAGTAGTCTACATGCTACACTTACTGCAATAGCAACACTGGATACCTTCACAAGTGTCCACCGTTTGGATGCAGTAGTCTACATGCTACACTTACTGCAATAGCAACACTGGATACCTTCACAAGTGTCCACCGTTTGGATGCAGTAGTCTACATGCTACACTTACTGCAATAGCAACACTGGATACCTTCACAAGTGTCCACCGTTTGGATGCAGTAGTCTACATGCTACACTTACTGCAATACCAACACTGGATACCTTCAGAAGTGTCCACCGTTTGGATGCAGTAGTCTACATGCTACACTTACTGCAATAGCAACACTGGATACCTTCAGAAGTGTCCACCGTTTGGATGCAGTAGTCTACATGCTACACTTACTGCAATAGCAACACTGGATACCTTCAGAAGTGTCCACCGTTTGGATGCAGTAGTCTACATGCTACACTTACTGCAATAGCAACACTGGATACCTTCACAAGTGTCCACCGTTTGGATGCAGTAGTCTACATGCTACACTTACTGCAATAGCAACACTGGATACCTTCACAAGTGTCCACCGTTTGGATGCAGTAGTCTACATGCTACACTTACTGCAATAGCAACACTGGATACCTTCAGAAGTGTCCACCGTTTGGATGCAGTAGTCTACATGCTACACTTACTGCAATAGCAACACTGGATACCTTCACAAGTGTCCACCGTTTGGATGCAGTAGTCTACATGCTACACTTACTGCAATAGCAACACTGGATACCTTCACAAGTGTCCACCGTTTGGATGCAGTAGTCTACATGCTACACTTACTGCAATAGCAACACTGGATACCTTCAGAAGTGTCCACCGTTTGGATGCAGTAGTCTACATGCTACACTTACTGCAATAGCAACACTGGATACCTTCACAAGTGTCCACCGTTTGGATGCAGTAGTCTACATGCTACACTTACTGCAATAGCAACACTGGATACAATCTATGGTCTTTTGGGTAATTACACGGCGTCGTGTGGTAATTATTTACCGACGTTTCGGGACAACATGTCGGTCCCATCTTCATGGGTCAAGATTCCGAGATCTTGACCCATGAAGATGGGACCGACACGTTGTCCCGAAACGTCGGTAAATAATTACCACACGACGCCGTGTAATTACCCAAAAGACCACAGATTACATCAGCATCGCGACGGAAGCGTGAAAGCAACACTGGATGCCTTCAGAAGTGTCCACCGTTCTGTCTGTCCTCAACTCCTTGACCCAACTGCTTTACTGTAAATCTCTTTTGTCATTCTGTGTATCATATAGACATGTAATTCCGTGCTATACATTCCAGCTTGCTGTCAGATAGTTCCTCAGCTACCCCCATAACCCAGTGTAATCTCGCTCCCAGCAGCCAAGCCTTTCTGCCACTTTCCACTAAATCAGTGGTTTACCTCGCATCTTCTGTGTTTCTGATTCTCCAAACCCTTTGATCAGTTACTACTCCATACTCCCCGTCTTAATTTTTTTCTTTTGTCGATTATTGTAGAAAGGCTAAAGTAATTTTGAAAACAGACATTCATCTAAATTACATGCAAAAAAAGTGAGTTCATACCTCACAGAGAACACAGTCTATGTCCATTACAAAAAGGAACGAGTAATACGATCTAGGGAAATAATCGCTACTTACTGTGAGAATCGTATGAAATGAACATACGCATCGTGCGTGCAGAACGCACAGTTGTTACATCGCAGCGTGTGTTACGGGTACTTAGCACTGATTTGTTAAATGGCTAAAAACTGGAAATGCGTGAATCGAGCTTCTCCTGTTTTTAACACAATCCGACTTGCCCGCGATGCACCTCCACCTGTAAAGCTCGCTTTTCAATAATTGGCATTTTTGCGCTGTATGTGAGAGATCCCGGGTTCGAGTCTGACCCGGAGACTCAGCCCGATATTTTGCGTGATTTTCCTCATTTTCTCCAAGAGAGTGCCGGCTTAATGCCTTAAAGCAAGCAACTATCCCTTTCTTACCCTTTCCAATTCATTGTTTATTGTCGTCCTAACATTCAGTGCTACATAGACTGACATATTGGTGACGTCGTTAAATAAACGACAAATAAATAGACGAACCACCCATCGGGCTTGTTCATGCTGCCAATTGCTGGACATAACTTGTGCATAGAAACGTGACGTTGCATTGCGATCAGTTTCGGTTGTGGTGTAATTATACTTCGTCACGCTGTGTGTTTAAAACGTAAAAACGCATACAGAAGTGTTTAATAAAATAATTTCCCTACATATTTTAACAAATGATGCAAACTGTACACGTGAAATTAAATCCAGAGTTGCCATGGCAAAAACAGCATTCAACAAGAAGAAAAATCTTTTCACCAGCAAACTGGAATTAAATTTAAGGAAGAAACTAGTAAAGTGCTACATTTGGAGCATAGCTTTGTGTGGTGCTGAAACGTGGATACTTGGAAAGTGGATCAGAAGTATCTGGAAAGTTTTGATATGTGGTGCTGGAGAAGAATGGAGAAGATCAGTTGGACCGATCGTGTGAGAAATGAAGAAGTATTACACAGAGTGAAGGAGGAGAGGAATATCGTACATACAATAAAAAGAAGAAAGGCTAACTGGATTGGTCACATCTTGCGTAGAAACTGCCTTCTGAAACATGTGATTGAAGGAAAGTTAGAGGGAAGGATAGAAATGACGGGAAGACGAGGGAGAAGACGTAAGCAGCTACTGGATGACCTCAAGGAAAAGAGAAGATACTGGAAATTGACAGAGGAAGCACTAGATCGCACCCTGTGGAGAACTGGCTTTGGAAGAGGCTACGGACCTGTCGTAAGACAGACTGCAGAATGAAGAGGCTACGGACCTGTCGTAAGACAGATTGCAGAATGAAGAGGCTACGGACCTGTCGTAAGACAGACTACAGAATGAAGAGGCTACGGACCTGTCGTAAGACAGACTGCAGAATGAAGAGGCTACGGACCTGTCGTAAGACAGACTGCAGAATGAAGAGGCTACGGACCTGTCGTAAGACAGACTGCAGAATGAAGAGGCTACAGACCTGTCGTAAGACAGACTACAGAATGAAGAGGCTACGGACCTGTCGTAAGACAGACTGCAGAATGAAGAGGCTACGGACCTGTCGTAAGACAGACTACAGAATGAAGAGGCTACGGACCTGTCGTAAGACAGACTGCAGAATGAAGAGGCTACGGACCTGTCGTAAGACAGACTACAGAATGAAGAGGCTACGGACCTGTCGTAAGACAGACTGCAGAATGAAGAGGCTACGGACCTGTCGTAAGACAGACTGCAGAATGAAGAGGCTACGGACCTATCGTAAGACAGACTACAGAATGAAGAGGCTACGGACCTGTCGTAAGACAGACTGCAGAATGAAGAGGCTACGGACCTGTCGTAAGACAGACTACAGAATGAAGAGGCTACGGACCTGTCGTAAGACAGACTACAGAATGCAGAGGCTACGGACCTGTCGTAAGACAGACTGCAGAATGAAGAGGCTATGGACCTGTCGTAAGACAGACTGCAGAATGAAGAGGCTACGGACCTGTCGTAAGACAGACTACAGAATGAAGAGGCTACGGACCTGTCGTAAGACAGACTGCAGAATGAAGAGGCTACGGACCTGTCGTAAGACAGACTGCAGAATGAAGAGGCTACGGACCTGTCGTAAGCCAGACTACAGAATGAAGAGGCTACGGACCTGTCGTAAGACAGACTGCAGAATGAAGAGGCTACGGACCTGTCGTAAGACAGACTGCAGAATGAAGAGGCTACGGACCTGTCGTAAGACAGACTGCAGAATGAAGAGGCTACGGACCTGTCGTAAGACAGACTGCAGAATGAAGAGGCTACGGACCTGTCGTAAGCCAGACTACAGAATGAAGAGGCTACGGACCTGTCGTAAGACAGACTACAGAATGAAGAGGCTACGGACCTGTCGTAAGACAGACTGCAGAATGAAGAGGCTACGGACCTGTCGTAAGACAGACTGCAGAATGAAGAGGCTACGGACCTGTCGTAAGACAGACTGCAGAATGAAGAGGCTACGGACCTGTCGTAAGACAGACTGCAGAATGAAGAGGCTACGGACCTGTCGTAAGACAGACTGCAGAATGAAGAGGCTACGGACCTGTCGTAAGACAGACTACAGAATGAAGAGGCTACGGACCTGTCGTAAGATAGACTGCAGAATGAAGAGGCTACGGACCTGTCGTAAGACAGACTGCAGAATGAAGAGGCTACGGACCTGTCGTAAGCAGACTGCAGAATGAATGAACATATTTTTAGTGTGATTTTCTGGAATTCGTTGGGAATTAAATGAGTGAAGTTCTAGTTGCATCGTCTGGTTTCAGGCTTCTCTTTTGGCTTCAGTGACGTGGAAGTACCGCTAGACAGAGACGCCGCGGCGTCACTGTTACGGTCCGCAGAATCCCCGAGCTGTGTATGTAGCAGGATCGATATCAGTACTTTCTGTACAGCGATACTCGATTTATCGAATTTCGGTACTTGTGTTGATACTATTGGTGTAGTTGGTGTGGAGGGTGTTCGGTTTTGGAGTGTTGTGCAAACACCGATGGAAACAGCTGCACTAGCTGGGGCACAAAGCGTGCTGAACTTCAAAAGTGGGACCGGCGTAGCTCAGAATGTTGTGATTAGTCGACGAAGGGCTCGTGGTACCATTCGCAGCATGACGTTTTTATGTTCGGCACTGCGTCCAGACTGGCTCTGCTGTTCGCTTAGTGAAGCAACAAATGCTTGAAGCTAGCTACTCAAATGTTTCTGGTAAGACAGATTAAAAAAAAGGAACGGAGCCGTGCCTCCACTCCCCGTAGCGTTCATGGCGAGATAATCAAAGTCACAATTTTAACTTTTACGTAAAAATATAAACATTGCAATAATATAGGCCGCTAACGTTCGGCAATGTTAGATGCATAAATACATTTTTGATAAGCTTTGATGTAAGAGAAGACACGTGGGCAGATGAAAGTGTAGCTTTATAAAGTTATATTTGGAGAGATCTGCGCTGTTCTGGGATATTACGCAGCGTCGTGTGGTAATTGTTTACAGACGTATCGGTCCAATCTTCACGGGTCAATAGTTCGAGTAAACAATTACCACAAGACGCCACTTAATACCCCAGAAAAGTGCAGATCTCGTCAACATCGCGGCGGAAGCCTGAAATAACGGTTATCCTTGAAGGATTATAATGCGTGGAAGTGAAATTATTTGAAGCGAAATATGACAGCTTCCAAACGTATCTTTTCTTTGAAGCATCCTCAAGTGTAATCAGGCCATTAAGGTATAATTATTTATGGACTAATTACCTTGAGGATTAAGTCGAAACAATTGCCTGTGTCATGGCTCAGGCGGTTAGTCGCCGGACTCCCATCGCGGAGGCCCGGGTTCGATCCAGGGCCAGTCCATGTGGGATTTGTGGTGGACAAATTGGCACTGGGACAGTTTTTTCCCCGCGTACTTCGGTTCTTTTCCTGTCAATTTCATTCCACCGGTGCTCCGTTACTTGGAAAAATAAAAAAAACCGATCATCTTTCTCTTCATCTTCATCACAGTGTTGCACAATAAGCCTTAAGTCTGCGGTGCGTCCGTAGCATCTGCTGCGGGGCCATTCTCCAAAAAAAAAAAAAGCGACACAATCTTTCGAAACGTCGGGAACCACTCACTCAGCGACACAGCGTCACAATCCAGAAGACTTTAATCCTCATCAACAAAGTTGTGAGAAGCTCAGATCTCGTGAAGTAACGTAATGGCCGTGATTTGGATCTCAAAACTGCGCTCTAATGAAACGAGGAACACAGTAAATACGAACAGAGTTTAAGACTGGAAGACTAGACAGTCTGTCAATGTCTGTGATTTGCCTCCACCACGAAGTGCATCAGAAGTGTTCTCAAAATATAGACTGGCCCTTTTGAGTGTCCTTCATCACGGTAGTTGTCAGCTGCAGGTTTTCTATGCGATAAAACGTTTCTGCTCAGGGACACGATAAAGGGGCGGTCTGTCTGTCTGTCCCTTATTGTTGACAGCTTTGTACCGTGGAGCCTTCCTAAACGTGACCCTGTGTGAGGTCCATTATTGGTTAATGTTCATCAGCTGTGAGCGTTTGTTGAGTTTGGGCGTGGTATGCATTGCGTTTCGATGTCATCTTTAATTCTCACCAAACCTGACCTTTGAACAAATCTGGGCGTGGCTGTCGGTGGAAAGACGAATATAAATTAGTAAGTCGATTTTAAGTATCAGCTTGTTAGAGAGGTCAGAGGTAAGGAACTGTGCGGTGTTTTGCGTGGGGGTTAGGCTGTGACACGTGGCTGACGTGTGTTCAGTGTTCTGTCAATGATCGGTATTCACATTTTAAAGACTAAGATCAACCTGAATTATGTTTAAAGACTCAGTTCGTACCGCGCAGTAAACACACTCCGTCTCAGTTATACAAACCTGTCAGTTAATGTTGTACAGTGAAATAATCGCTGTTTGTTCTGAGATCCACACAAAACACATAAATACAGTCCGTACCGCGCAGTAAACACACTCCGTCTCAGTTATACAAACCAGTCAGTTAATGTTGTACAGTGAAATAATCGCTGTTTGTTCTGAGATCCACACAAAACACATAAATACAGTTCGTACCGCGCAGTAAACACACTCCGTCTCAGTTATACAAACCAGTCAGTTAATGTTGTACAGTGAAATAATCGCTGTTTGTTCTGAGATCCACACAAAACACATAAATACAGTTCGTACCGCGCAGTAAACACACTCCGTCTCAGTTATACAAACCAGTCAGTTAATGTTGTACAGTGAAATAATCGCTGTTTGTTCTGAGATCCACACAAAACACATAAATACAGTTCGTACCGCGCAGTAAACACACTCCGTCTCAGTTATACAAACCAGTCAGTTAATGTTGTACAGTGAAATAATCGCTGTTTGTTCTGAGATCCACACAAAACACATAAATACAGTTCGTACCGCGCAGTAAACACACTCCGTCTCAGTTATACAAACCAGTCAGTTAATGTTGTACAGTGAAATAATCGCTGTTTGTTCTGAGATCCACACAAAACACATAAATACAGTTCGTACCGCGCAGTAAACACACTCCGTCTCAGTTATACAAACCAGTCAGTTAATGTTGTACAGTGAAATAATCGCTGTTTGTTCTGAGATCCACACAAAACACATAAATACAGTCCGTACCGCGCAGTAAACAAACTCCGTCTCAGTTATACAAACCAGTCAGTTAATGCTGTACAGTGAAATAATCGCTGTTTGTTCTGAGATCCACACAAAACACATAAATACAGTCCGTACCGCGCAGTAAACACACTCCGTCTCAGTTATACAAACCAGTCAGTTAATGCTGTACAGTGAAATAATCGCTGTTTGTTCTGAGATCCATATGAAACACATAAATACTTTGTGTGGGCAGAACGTAGAATTGTTGAATGTTAAACATGGTGGTACATATAGTGACCACTGGGCTGTAAATTAGACGGAATTAGAAATATAGCAGTAACATAATTTTGTATTATATAGGTATGTAACGGACCTACTGTACATCTTTGTCATCGTAATAAAGCTCTGGTTGTAAATATAGGTAGATATTTCGACAAAGTTACATATAAGTAGCTCAGTAAGGCACACGGTTTGTAAACAATGTCTGTATTGAAGGGCTACAGTCGTGACAACGCGGTATCAATCAGTACGGAGCCTCAACGAAAGAAAGATTGCCTGAATAAATAAGTATTATACTATATAGTACTATACGTATAATGTTACTGTCATATACAACTCAATACATACTACTCACTGTTTATTAGCTGTTTTCAACAATTGGGCTTTGCTATCTTCAGGCGAAAACACCTTTCGTGTAAAATGTAAATTTACAAACCCGTGTATTTTTTTCTGTTTCACAATGTTAAGGACGATATCTCTGGAAGGTAACAAGTAAGTGGAGAAATGAGAATTACCGGTTGCTGGCACTGGTAGCGAATTTGTGTGACACTAATTGTTTAGATACAGGGAGTTTCATAAAACGCTAACTCAGCTATTTGCTGCAAGGTGTTGCTTTCCATTCCAGTGGACTTTCTCGTGACTAGCCACATTTACAATAAGTCCATTTGGGCCGTGGCATGGATCAGACCTGTTACTGAGGAGGTGCGGTATCGATGCCATGCCAGTCTTTGTGGGATTTGTGGCGGACCAAGTGGCCCTGGGGCATGTTTTTCTTCGAGTACTGATGTCTGCCCTGTCAACATCATTCCACCCATGCACAGCACACACTCGTTCGTCTATCACGGACGCTAATTCCAGTGTACAGCCTTATTGCATGACCGTTCCTAATATATTTCCATTTTTTTCTGCCTCTACAGAAGCACTTTTCTGGAAGGAACGCGACACAGTTTTAGCAGCTTGCATCATCGTTAAATAACACATTTAATACTCTTAATTGACGGCATTTCGACGAAGGAAATGAGTTCAGTTAATAGTGTTTACGTGACAGCTGTGTATTGTGAGGATTATATGAAAGACATGACAACACTGTGTGTGTGGCGAAATGCTGAGTTATTGATTGTTAGAGAATGTGGTGCATGTAGAAACACATGCTGTGACGGCTTGGTGACTGACAAGAGCCATATCGTGGGATTCGTACTGTCGCTTACTGACGAGAACAACTCTGACATTGACAGCGTGGATTCGGGTCTCCTGTCTCCCTTTCCCGGCTGATATTTTGGATAAAACATATTGGTCATGTGAAAAAAAAAATAATAGGCGTCTATGAGTGCAACACATATTTTTAACACGACTGTACTTGATTCCAAAGTATTTTAACGTAAATACGTCGTTTAGTATGCAAAAACATAACGTTAAGAGCGGCCAAGGTCATAGCTGTTCTCATGAGTAAACACTGCAGACATTTTGGCGGCTAGAAACGCAAAGGTTCAGTTGAGGTTACGCATACGGATTGCAGGAAGCCGCATGGGGTGAACACGGCCTGCAGAGACGTAGCTGCGGTCTGCGAGTTAGTTCATGGAGTGCGTGTTACAGTACTGGACTCTGGAGTGTGATACTGCCTTTGTGTCACGCTTATGTACTTAGCAGATTATACGGTAATGTCCGCTTTATATAACTTGACTGCTTCAACAAACAATGGAGGCGTAAAGTTAAATGTGACTGTACTAACACAATGTAAAACACAGCAACAGAAACTATTTTGAGGGATTTGAGGTTTTAAAAGCGGTGTTAATGAGATTTACATTTTTCTGTTATTCGAGACCGCGTCGCAATGTGATTACCGACGTTTCGAAGGAACATTACCGTCATCTTCAAATTCTATCTCGAAACGTCGGTATCCGATTACTCATTGACACAGAGCCATGTCCTAGAAGAACGGAATCCTCGAGAAAAGTTTTATTTTACGTTAGAATTTATGTTGGCAATACGGAAATAGATGTCAGTACGAAAGTATGACTTAACATGTTTTGTGTAGTGGCAATGCTGTGACACGCCTAACATGGCTGCTGCATTGGCAGAATGCACCAAAGTGCAGCAGCGATCTGTGGCCAGATTTTTGGGTCACACTGTGAAATTTAGATACGTTTATGAGCAGTGGGGGGGGGGGGAGGAGTGACGTAATTTGTTGTACTGTTTTTTTTCCTATGGCTCGACAGCCCCTTAAGGGCCTAGGCCTCCTCATTTTTCGAGGCTTCACGATCACACTCGGACACATCACACTCGATAGGACTCCTCTGGACGAGTGATCAGCCCGTCGCACAGACCTCTACCTGACATCACACAACACTCACAACAGACAGACATCCATGCCCCCGGCGGGATTCGAACCCGCAATCCCAGCCATTGAGCGGCCGTAGACCCACGCCTTAGACAGCACTACGACTGAGATCGGCAGTTTGTTGTACTATTTTGTACTATGTTGTACTATTTTGTACTATGTTGTACTATTTTTTACTATGTTGTACTATTTTGTACTATGTTGTACTATTTTGTACTATGTTGTACTATTTTTTACTATGTTGTACTATTTTGTACTATGTTGTACTATGTTGTACTATGTTGTACTATTTTGTACTATGTTGTACTATTTTGTACTATGTTGTACTATTTTGTACTATGTTGTACTATTTTGTACTATGTTGTACTATTTTTTACTATGTTGTACTATTTTGTACTATGTTGTACTATTTTGTACTATGTTGTACTATTTTGTACTATGTTGTACTATTTTTTACTATGTTGTACTATTTTGTACTATGTTGTACTATTTTGTACTATGTTGTACTATTTTTTACTATGTTGTACTATTTTGTACTATGTTGTACTATGTTGTACTATTTTGTACTATGTTGTACTATTTTGTACTATGTTGTACTATTTTGTACTATGTTGTACTATTTTGTACTATGTTGTACTATTTTTTACTATGTTGTACTATTTTGTACTATGTTGTACTATGTTGTACTATGTTGTACTATGTTGTACTATGTTGTACTATTTTGTACTATGTTGTACTATTTTTTACTATGTTGTACTATTTTGTACTATGTTGTACTATTTTGTACTATGTTGTACTATTTTGTACTATGTTGTACTATTTTGTACTATGTTGTACTATTTTGTACTATGTTGTACTATTTTGTACTATGTTGTACTATTTTGTACTATGTTGTACTATTTTGTACTATGTTGTACTATTTTGTACTATGTTGTACTATTTTGTACTATGTTGTACTATTTTGTACTATGTTGTACTATTTTTTACTATGTTGTACTATTTTGTACTAGTTGTACTATGTTGTACTATGTTGTACTATTTTGTACTATGTTGTACTATTTTGTACTATGTTGTACTATTTTGTACTATGTTGTACTATTTTGTACTATGTTGTACTATTTTGTACTATGTTGTACTATTTTTTACTATGTTGTACTATTTTGTACTATGTTGTACTATGTCTGGACTTATTGGAGAAAAACTGCTTTAAATTTCCAGTGTGGTGTTAGTGTGTTCAAGTCGTTACATGATGCTGTGATGACAGTAACACTGCGTGTGACACTAGTGTACACTGCAGAGTGTGATGGATCCTCATTTATTTGTTGTTAGTAATACAGTAGGCCCTCGATTTAACGGAATAACTGGGGGGAAGGGGTTTCCGCTATTGCCGAAAGTCCGTTAAATCGATTATATTTTAAAAACATATATTAATAACGAACTTACAACGTACAGGGTGTATCAAAATGTTATTATAATGTATAACTATCAATAAAATATTATTATAATGTACATTGAGTAATTTATACACGTCACTAAAACAACTGTTACAAATATAAAAATAATTTTACGACAGGAACCAAACTTTGTTTTGATTAAACACGTCAAAAACTAAAAAAATTTCCGTTAAATCCGAAGTCCGTTAAATCGGGGTCCTTTAAATCGAGGGCCTAATCTACTGCCAAAAATTTCAGTCCTTATTGGACCATCTTCAGGGCGATATCCACCTAACAGTGGCAAATACTGACGGGTTTTGGATTATTAAATACATGAATTACAAATACGGCACGTTGAAAGCTTCGTAGGGAAGTCAAACAGATGTGCTACAAGACCGAGCGACGCTGACGTCTGTGCAAGCGTGCGCGCTAACGACTTGCACAGATCGATGAGTTCAATCAGCATCACCCAGTTCAGTCACTGGCACTGCTGCATCGTTTTCTGGGATGTTCCGGGTTCAAGTCTCGGCCCTCACAGTGACTACCCTGCTGAACTGTATCGTAACTTGCGTCAGTCTCTCCAGGCAAAGCTACGGGTTAGCGCCTGCAGTTACGACGCCAGCGTCGCCTTCCACACGCCTTCCAATTCACTGTTCGTCAATCTTCCTGTCGCTCTATGCTGCAGTCCGAGCTGTTGACAGCGCCCTTGGACAAATTGCAACGTTTGAGATTGGAGGTTGTCACGGATGTCACCTACAGATTACTGTGTTCTGGCAAGTGACGCCGTGTACTTTAGTACTTTTGAAATTGATAGTGTTAAATTCTTCCTTCAAGCTGGACGCAGCGGTTCATTCAGAAGTATACAGTTGTCTGCACAACTACACGGCATCACTTTCCAAAATGGTCATCTTAAAATCACAGATAAATAAATAAATATATATATATATATAAATCCACCTTATATAATTCTCCTCGTGTAAGTGAATGAGTCACATGGTGATTGCCATGTCAAACGCTGTTACCTTGTTGTGTGTTCTCTGTCTGGTATGCATTGAGGCCGAAGAAACAGTTAAGCATCATACAGTGAATACTAATACTAAGATGCACGGTGAACACAAAGTAAAATTAATCATACAGTGTTCTCTGTGAGGTACGCGCTCAGACATACAACACAATGTAGCACAACTAGATGGCAGCTCTCTGATAAAGGAAATTAACGCTTAGTTTGAACTAAGAATATAGAACGACGGAAATTAACACTTAGTTTGAACTAAGAATATAGAACGACGGAAATTACCGTTTATTTTGAACTAAGAATATAGAACGACGGATATTAACGCTTAGTTTGAACTAAGAATATAGAACGACGGAAATTAACTCTTTGTTTGAACTAAAAATATAGAACGACGGAAATTAACGCTTAGTTTGAACTAAGAATATAGAACGAAGGAAATTAACTCTTTGTTTGAACTAAGAATATAGAACGACGGAAATTAACTCTTTGTTTGAACTAAGAATGTAGAACGACGGATATTAACGCTTAGTTTGAACTAAGAATATAGAACGACGGAAATTACCGTTTATTTTGAACTAAGAATATAGAACGACGGAAATTAACGCTTAGTTTGAACTAAGAATATAGAACGACGCAAATTAACGCTTTGTTTGAACTAAGAATATAGAACGACGGAAATTAACGCTTAGTTTGAACTAAGAATATAGAACGACGCAAATTAACGCTTTGTTTGAACTAAGAATATAGAACGACGGAAATTAACGCTTAGTTTGAACTAAGAATATAGAACAACGGATAAAGAAGAGCGTGGAGTAGCGCGTGAATATTATGTTAGCCGTCATATGACGTCACGTGGCTCTTAAATATATAAATAATACCTGAAGGTGGTGCTGTAAAGCAGCGGTGTGTGCTGTCACTTGCAATGATCAGTGGCGCAGAAGGTAGTGATGATGTAGCTGTTAATTAGTGAAACTGATCAATGTGGATCGTGCGGCAGTAAGTACGGGGCCGATCACAGCGAGATCAGTGCAGAGCTGCGGGACTGACTGCAAGTGCTGAAGGTTCGTCTGACTGTCACACTTCGCTGTCGACAGTGCTTAAACAAATACAGACAACAAAACATTATCAACAACAAAATAAGCTGCTGTCAACAAGCTACATAGAACAAAGCGATAGACAGGCCCGAACAGCTGGTCATTAGCACAGTGTCAGTCTCCACGAGGCATTATCCCTGACCTGTCGTTACCTGATTGGTCAGTAAAAATGTCCGTCTGTCTAATTTGTTGCTAGACGGCCGGAACCGGCGTTTTAGTGCAGAAGTGACGTACATCCACATACATTTCTTGCATAGAAACGTCATAACATGCGGAGCGGTGCAGATAACTGAGTGAAATGTGCAGTTGTTACATTTGTATTGGTCAAAAAAGAAATTCGTATATTCGCCAGATGTATAAAACGAAAGAGTGTTTCTTTCAATTTTTCAGCGAATTGTAAGTAAATTATCGGCTGCATCTCACTGCGGAGGCCCGGGTTCGGTCCCAGGTCAGTCCATGCGAGATTTGTGGTGGACAAAGTGGCACTGGGACAGGTGTTTCTCCCAGTACGTCAGTTCTCCCCTGTCAGTATCATTCCACCAATGCTCCATACTCATTCATACATCTACCACCAACGCTGTATAATGTTTCTCTCCCAGTACTTCAGTTTTCCCTGTCAGTATCATTCCACCAATGCTCCATACTCATTCATACATCTACCACCAACGCTGTATAATGTTTCTCTCCCAGTACTTCAGTTTTCCCTGTCAGTATCATTCCACCAATGCTCCATACTCATTCATACATCTACCACCAACACTGTATAATGTTTCTCTCCCAGTACTTCAGTTTTCCCCTGTCAGTATCATTCCACCAATGCTCCATACTCATTCATACATCTACCACCGACGCTGTATAATGTTTCTCTCCCAGTACTTCAGTTTCCCCTGTCAGTATCATTCCACCAATGCTCCATACTCATTCATCCATCTACCACCGACGCTGTATAATGTTTCTCTCCCAGTACTTCAGTTTTCCCCTGTCAGTATCATTCCACCAATGCTCCATACTCATTCATACATCTACCACCGACGCTGTATAATGTTTCTCTCCCAGTACTTCAGTTTCCCCTGTCAGTATCATACCACCAATGCTCCATACTCATTCATACATCTACCACCAACGCTGTATAATGTTTCTCTCCCAGTACTTCAGTTTTCCCCTGTCAGTATCATTCCACCAATGCTCCATACTCATTCATACATCTACCACCGACGCTGTATAATGTTTCTCTCCCAGTACTTCAGTTTCCCCTGTCAGTATCATACCACCAATGCTCCATACTCATTCATACATCTACCACCAACGCTGTATAATGTTTCTCTCCCAGTACTTCAGTTTCCACTGTCAGTATCATTCCACCAATGCTCCATACTCATTCACACATCTACCACCAACGCTGTATAATATTTCTCTCCCAGTACTTCAGTTTTCCCCTGTCAGTATCATTCCACCAATGCTCCATACTCATTCATACATCTACCACCAACGCTGTATAATGTTTCTCTCTCAGTACTTCAGTTTCCCCTGTCAGTATCATTCCACCAATGCTCCATACTCATTCATACATCTACCACCAACGCTGTATAATGTTTCTCTCCCAGTACTTCAGTTTCCTCTGTCAGTATCATACCACCAATGCTCCATACTCATTCATACATCTACCACCGACGCTGTGTAATGTTTCTCTCCCAGTACTTGTTTCCACTGTCAGTATCATTCCACCAATGCTCCATACTCATTCATACATCTACCACCAACGCTGTATAATGTTTCTCTCCCAGTACTTCAGTTTCCCCTGTCAGTATCATACCACCAATGCTCCATACTCATTCATACATCTACCACCAACGCTGTATAATGTTTCTCTCCCAGTACTTCAGTTTCCACTGTCAGTATCATAACACCAATGCTCCATACTCATTCATACATCTACCACCAACGCTGTATAATGTTTCTCTCCCAGTACTTCAGTTTCCCCTGTCAGTATCATACCACCAATGCTCCATACTCATTCATACATCTACCACCAACGCTGTATAATGTTTCTCTCCCAGTACTTCAGTTTTCCCCTGTCAGTAACATTCCACCAATGCTCCATACTCATTCACACATCTACCACCAACGCTGTATAATGTTTCTCTCCCAGTACTTCAGTTTCCCCTGTCAGTAACATTCCACCAATGCTCCATACTCATTCACACATCTACCACCAACGCTGTATAATGTTTCTCTCCCAGTACTTCAGTTTCCCCTGTCAGTATCATTCCACCAATGCTCCATACTCATTCATCCATCTACCACCAACGCTGTATAATGTTTCTCTCCCAGTACTTCAGTTTCCCTGTCAGTATCATTCCACCAATGCTCCATACTCATTCATATTTCACCGGCGCTGTATAATTTTAGCAACTGTCAGCGTGTCAAATAACTCACAATAAGAAAATCCCCTGCTGAACGGTGAGGACTGTTCCTTCGTGAACAATGGTTTAATGAGACTGCTGCTTGTAGCAGGACTGTGATACTCTGCCCTGTGACAGTCCCATCTTACTCATTACCAACAAAGGACGCTGTGTCAAGACGCTGACGCAGCGTATTTTCCACACTGACCGTACGCAAGTGCTACAGAAGCGACGCCCGTCAGGCGAACATGTTGCAGTCAATAACTAAAGAGACCATAAAAATTCAACAGCTCAGCGAAAAATTAAATTAACCATAACGTAACAGCTCAGTCGATAAATAATGTTTCCATAAAAAATTACTGTCTTTGTAGATAACTAAACTGGCCATAAGAAATCAGCACCTCATCACGTAAAGAATGTGGCCATAGCAATTCAACAGCTTAGCCGGTAACTAAAGTAACTATGACAGTTCAACAGCTCATTCGGTAATTAAAGTGGCCGTAAAAATTCAACATCTCAGTCGATAATTAAAGTAGCCATAAAAATTCAACATTTCAGTCGATAATTAAAGTAGCCATAAAAATTCAACATCTCAGTCGATAATTAAAGTAGCCATACAAATTCAACATCTCAGTCGATAATTAAAGTAGCCACAAAAATTCAACACCTCAGTCGATAATTAAAGTAGCCATAGAAATTCAACATCTCAGTCGATAATTAAAGTAGCCACAAAAATTCAACATCTGAGTCGATAATTAAAGTAGCCATAAAAATTCAACATCTCAGTCGATAATTAAAGTAGCCATAAAAATTCAACATCTCAGTCGATAATTAAAGTAGCCATAAAAATTCAACATCTCAGTCGATAATTAAAGTAGCCACAAAAATTCAACATCTGAGTCGATAATTAAAGTAGCCATAAAAATTCAACATCTCAGTCGATAATTAAAGTAGCCATAAAAATTCAACATCTCAGTCGAAATTAAAGTACCACAAAAATCAACATCTGAGTCGATAATTAAAGTAGCCATAAAAATTCAACATCTCAGTCGATAATTAAAGTAGCCATAAAAATTCAACATCTCAGTCGATAATGAAAGTAGCCACAAAAATTCAACACTCAGTCGATAATTAAAGTAGCATAAAAATTCAACATCTCAGTCGGATAATTAAAGTAGCCAAAAATTCAACATCTGAGTCGATAATTAAAGTAGCCATAAAAATTCAACATCTCAGTCGATATTAAAGTAGCCACAAAATTCAACACTTGAGTCGATAATTAAAGTAGCCATAAAAATTCAACATCTGAGTCGATAATTAAAGTAGCCATAAAAATTCAACATCTCAGTCGATAATTAAAGTAGCCATAAAAATTCAACATCTCAGTCGATAATTAAAGTAGCCATAAAAATTCAACATCTCAGTCGATAATTAAAGTAGCCACAAAATTCAACATCTGAGTCGATAATTAAAGTAGCCATAAAAATTCAACATCTCAGTCGATAATTAAAGTAGCCAAAAATTCAACATCTGAGTCGATAATTAAAGTAGCCATAAAATTCAACATCTCAGTCGATAATTAAAGTAGCCATAAAAATTCAACATCTCAGTCGATAATTAAAGTAGCCAAAAAATTCAACATCTGAGTCGATAATTAAAGTAGCCATAAAAATTCAGCATCTCAGTCGATAATTAAAGTAGCCATAAAATTCAACATCTCAGTCGATAATTAAAGTAGCCACAAAAATTCAACACTCAGTCGATAATTAAAGTAGCCATAAAAATTCAACATCTCAGTCGATAATTAAAGTAGCCACAAAAATTCAACATCTGAGTCGATAATTAAAGTAGCCATAAAAATTCAACATCTCAGTCGATAATTAAAGTAGCCAAAAAATTCAACATCTCAGTCGATAATTAAAGTAGCCACAAAAATTCAACACCTCAGTCGATAATTAAAGTAGCCATAGAAATTCAACATCTCAGTCGATAACTAAATTAGCCATCACAATTCAACAGCTTTCTTCTCCACATCGCCCTTTCTATAACAAAGACCAGTTGGGCCCGGGGGCGGAAGTAAAGTTACTACACACACATGTCTGTAGATAGAGAGAGAGAGAGAGAGAGGACGTGTTTATCTTCCTGTAACGATACTGTCCGTCTCACAGTATGTAGAGTGAGACAGTAGGATTATTACTGAATAAAAAATTGGAACGAAATCTGGAAGGAAGCCGCCTTGTTATAATTTGATGCGTCATCAATTCAACGTTTGAGCCTGCACCAACATGAAATTCGAGGTGGCACAACATGACATTTGAGGTGGCACAACATGAAATTCGAGGTGGCACAACATGACATTTGAGGTGGCACAACATGGCATTCGAGGTGCCACATGACATTCGAGGTGCCACATGACATTCGAGGTGCCACATGACATTCGAGGTGACACAACGTGAAATTCTATGTGGCACAACATGGCATTTGAGGTGGCACAACATGCCATTCCATGTGGCACAACCTGACATTCGAGGTGGCACATGACATTCGATGTGGCACAACATGACATTCGATGTGCCACATGACATTCGAGGTGACACAACGTGAAATTCTATGTGGCACAACATGGCATTTGAGGTGGCACAACATGAAATTCGAGGTGATACAACATGCCATTCGATGTGGCAAAACTTGACATTCGAGGTGGCACAACATGTCATTCGATGTGGCACAACATGACATTCGAGGTGGCACAACATGTCATTCGATGTGGCACAACATGTCATTCGAGGTGGCACGACATGACATTTTAGGTAGTAGACAGGAGCGTAGTATTAAACTGGAGTGAGCATGTGACACTGAAATGATGTAGCATAAGGTCTAATGGTGACCTATAATGAATACGATAATGACCCTTCCGTGTCTGTAGAAGCAGCCAATGTCTTGACCAACTTGTCTCATGACTGCGTTCACACCGCCAGCCTCTGCGGTGCCAATGTATCAAATTGACTTCCTACCTCTAGCAACACATACCGATCCTGCGTTCAAGTATCGACACTGGAAGCCCATTTCGGAAATGTTTTCCATGGTCGGTGCGCAAATATGCCTGAATTATACCTTCAAATTTTCACACGGCAGTTTCGTTCCATAATGTGTATAGTAAAGTGCAGTAGTCGCTCTATGTTAAAGGTTAGAGTAATCTTCCATATTCCAAAAATACGAGGCAAATACAGATTGCGAAGAATAGAGACCTTACTGTGTGCAGCTGTAGGCACAGTAGGTCATCAGCAGAGGTTAGAAGCATGTACTGTGTGTGTAGACCTTACTGTGTGCAGCTGTAGGCACAGCAGGTCATCAGCAGTGGTTAGAAGCATGTACTGTGTGTGTAGACCTTACTGTGTGCAGCTGTAGGCACAGCAGGTCATCAGCAGTGGTTAGAAGCATGTACTGTGTGTGTAGACCTTACTGTGTGCAGCTGTAGGTACAGCAGGTCATCAGCAGAGGTTAGAAGCATGTACTGTGTGTGTAGACCTTACTGTGTGCAGCTGTAGGCACAGCAGGTCATCAGCAGTGGTTAGAAGCATGTACTGTGTGTGTAGACCTTACTGTGTGCAGCTGTAGGCACAGCAGGTCATCAGCAGAGATTAGAAGCATGTACTGTGTGTGTAGACCTTACTGTGTGCAGCTGTAGGCACAGCAGGTCATCAGCAGTGGTTAGAAGCATGTACTGTGTGTGTAGACCTTACTGTGTGCAGCTGTAGGCACAGCAGGTCATCAGCAGAGGTTAGAAGCATGTACTGTGTGTGTAGACCTTACTGTGTGCAGCTGTAGGCACAGTAGGTCATCAGCAGAGGTTAGGAGCATGTACTGTGTGTGTAGACCTTACTGTGTGCAGCTGTAGGCACAGCAGGTCATCAGCAGAGGTTAGAAGCATGTACTTGTGTGGAGACCTTACTGTGTGCAGCTGTAGGCACAGTAGGTCATCAGCAGAGGTTAGGAGCATGTACTGTGTGTGTAGACCTTACTGTGTGCAGCTGTAGGCACAGCAGGTCATCAGCAGAGGTTAGAAGCATGTACTGTGTGTGGAGACCTTACTGTGTGCAGCTGTAGGCACAGTAGGTCATCAGCAGAGGTTAGGAGCATGTACTGTGTGTGGAGACCTTACTGTGTGCAGCTGTAGGCACAGAAGGTCATCAGCAGAGGTTAGAAGCATGTACTGTGTGTGGAGACCTTACTGTGTGCAGCTGTAGGCACAGTAGGTCATCAGCAGAGGTTAGGAGCATGTACTGTGTGTGGAGACCTTACTGTGTGCAGCTGTAGGCGCAGTAGGTCATCAGCAGAGGTTAGAAGCATGTACTGTGTGTGTAGACCTTACTGTGTGCAGCTGTAGGCACAGCAGGTCATTAGCAGAGGTTAGAAGCATGTACTGTGTGTGGAGACCTTACTGTGTGCAGCTGTAGGCACAGGAGGTCATCAGCAGAGGTCAGAAGCATGTGCTGTGTGTGTAGACCTTACTGTGTGCAGCTGTAGGCACAGTAGGTCATCAGCAGAGGTCAGAAGCATGTACTGTGTGTGGAGACCTTACTGTGTGCAGCTGTAGGCACAGCAGGTCATCAGCAGAGGTTAGAAGCATGTACTGTGTGTGTAGACCTTACTGTGTGCAGCTGTAGGCACAGTAGGTCATCAGCAGAGGTTAGGAGCATGTACTGTGTGTGTAGACCTTACTGTGTGCAGCTGTAGGCACAGCAGGTCATCAGCAGAGGTTAGGAGCATGTACTGTGTGTGTAGACCTTACTGTGTGCAGCTGTAGGCACAGTAGGTCATCAGCAGAGGTTAGGAGCATGTACTGTGTGTGTAGACCTTACTGTGTGCAGCTGTAGGCACAGCAGGTCATCAGCAGAGGTCAGAAGCATGTACTGTGTGTGGAGACCTTACTGTGTGCAGCTGTAGGCACAGTAGGTCATCAGCAGAGGTCAGAAGCATGTACTGTGTGTGTAGACCTTACTGTGTGCAGCTGTAGGCACAGCAGGTCATCAGCAGAGGTCAGAAGCATGTACTGTGTGTGGCAGATCGGAATTATGTTGAAAAATGACACAGCTGTACCTCTGAACTAAATTAGCTGCGACAATTTTTACGTTTGACATTTGACTCGCCACGTGTGACGTGAACAAACGTCAGGCCTGAATAATTACCTGCTCATTTAACTTAGTGTGTTGTGTGAAGGTTTGTTGAAATGAGCCACACAGATGTTGCAAGAAGTGTCGGCGCCATCTCTGGCGCAACTCTGCATCAGCACTGTAATGCTCTGACTGCTTGCGACGTGGTCACGGCAATAGGCGTCATGTTTCGGAGATCCCAGTTCAGATCCATGTTTAGATCATGTTCGGGTGACTCGATATTCTGATTTTGATTGTTCATGTTTCTTGTCAGTCCCTCCAATAAATACCCTCAGGATATGTCCAAAATTGGCCTAAAACCCCCATGTTAAAAGCGCTGTTTAATAAACGAGAAAAATACATGTCATAGGTGGACTTTCTGGACGACCAAAAATTTTGTGTTAATGTTTTAAGGCAAAGGAAAATTGTATGTTTGAATGTCATAAAGACGTATAGGGGGAAAAAAAGTGTAACTCCACTTATTCATAGGTTTGATACTGTATGGTATCGATGTTCATGGAAAATAAATTGAATTATGAGGACCCTTATATATTTGTTCGGCTGTTTATTTTTTTTTAAAGTTTATTAATTCTACTGACGTCATAGATCCATAATGTATATTAAACAATATATACGCGACAATTTACTGACAGGTGAATATTAAATTTAACCAGCGTTTTCAAAGTCATAGAATATTTTTTGTTTTGTTTGCAAGACAGCCATTAACAAAATGCCACACAAGTGCCTGTAATGCACAAAAAACGGTGTTTTATTGCTCGCTGCAATATAATTGTCCCATAAATAAAGAACTTTAATTCACACTGTTACTTCGCACAATGCAGTACTATTGTTCGCGGCTTGGCTTTGTGGCCGTTTTATGGTCCACAGTATTCACACAGTGACGCAGCTTGTCGCCGTATTAACACGGGCTGACGTCACATCGTTAATGTATGCGAGAAATCTGTCTGAAATCCTAAATATCAAACTATACATAAATCTAATGATATCGTTTTCGTGTTGTAATATTCTGGGGTAGGACACCGCTTAGCTAGCCTTTCGTAGCAATATGCTGCAGGCACAATAATGGTGTAGGTTTGCACACACAAACACCTCTTGTGTTCCCCTCAGCATCGACGAATCTGCTTTCTACTTGTTCAACTTAGCGGGTTTAAATACTACTGGCCACGTGACGTCATATGAACAGCCGGCATAATATCTACGCGCTGCTCCAGCGAAACACGATAAACAGAACGAAACCAATCTATAAGGCCACGGTCTTGGAGAAAAAGTGAGAGAAATGTTTGAGGTTATGAGAATAGCCTTGGAGGAATAGCGAAAATTACACAAATATTACTTCAGTTAATGTCGTTAGCATTATCCAGGCAAAGAACAGACGGATGAGTAAATTTTATTTTAGTTTTTGTTCGGGTTACCTTACAAGTAGCTCAGATATTTTTGATCGTTATTGGCTAGTAGCACAAAAACATTAACATTCACAAATTCTACGTTCTGCCCACACAGTGTATTTATGTGTTTTGTGTGGATCTCAGAACAAACAGCGATTATTTCACTGTACAACATTAACTGACTGGTTTGTATAACTGAGACGGAGTGTGTTTACTGCGCGGTACGGACTGTATTTATGTGTTTTGTGTGGATCTCAGAACAAACAGCGATTATTTCACTGTACAACATTAACTGACTGGTTTGTATAACTGAGACGGAGTGTGTTTACTGCGCGGTACGGACTGTATTTATGTGTTTTGTGTGGATCTCAGAACAAACAGCGATTATTTCACTGTACAACATTAACTGACTGGTTTGTATAACTGAGACGGAGTGTGTTTACTGCGCGGTACGGACTGTATTTATGTGTTTTGTGTGGATCTCAGAACAAACAGCGATTATTTCACTGTACAACATTAACTGACTGGTTTGTATAACTGAGACGGAGTGTGTTTACTGCGCGGTACGGACTGTATTTATGTGTTTTGTGTGGATCTCAGAACAAACAGCGATTATTTCACTGTACAACATTAACTGACTGGTTTGTATAACTGAGACGGAGTGTGTTTACTGCGCGGTACGGACTGTATTTATGTGTTTTGTGTGGATCTCAGAACAAACAGCGATTATTTCACTGTACAACATTAACTGACTGGTTTGTATAACTGAGACGGAGTGTGTTTACTGCGCGGTACGGACTGTATTTATGTGTTTTGTGTGGATCTCAGAACAAACAGCGATTATTTCACTGTACAACATTAACTGACTGGTTTGTATAACTGAGACGGAGTGTGTTTACTGCGCGGTACGGACTGTATTTATGTGTTTTGTGTGGATCTCAGAACAAACAGCGATTATTTCACTGTACAACATTAACTGACTGGTTTGTATAACTGAGACGGAGTGTGTTTACTGCGCGGTACGGACTGTATTTATGTGTTTTGTGTGGATCTCAGAACAAACAGCGATTATTTCACTGTACAACATTAACTGACTGGTTTGTATAACTGAGACGGAGTGTGTTTACTGCGCGGTACGGACTGTATTTATGTGTTTTGTGTGGATCTCAGAACAAACAGCGATTATTTCACTGTACAACATTAACTGACTGGTTTGTATAACTGAGACGGAGTGTGTTTACTGCGCGGTACGGACTGTATTTATGTGTTTTGTGTGGATCTCAGAACAAACAGCGATTATTTCACTGTACAACATTAACTGACTGGTTTGTATAACTGAGACGGAGTGTGTTTACTGCGCGGTACGGACTGTATTTATGTGTTTTGTGTGGATCTCAGAACAAACAGCGATTATTTCACTGTACAACATTAACTGACTGGTTTGTATAACTGAGACGGAGTGTGTTTACTGCGCGGTACGGACTGTATTTATGTGTTTTGTGTGGATCTCAGAACAAACAGCGATTATTTCACTGTACAACATTAACTGACTGGTTTGTATAACTGAGACGGAGTGTGTTTACTGCGCGGTACGGACTGTATTTATGTGTTTTGTGTGGATCTCAGAACAAACAGCGATTATTTCACTGTACAACATTAACTGACTGGTTTGTATAACTGAGACGGAGTGTGTTTACTGCGCGGTACGGACTGTATTTATGTGTTTTGTGTGGATCTGAGAACAAACAGCGATTATTTCACTGTACAACATTAACTGACTGGTTTGTATAACTGAGACGGAGTGTGTTTACTGCGCGGTACGGACTGTATTTATGTGTTTTGTGTGGATCTGAGAACAAACAGCGATTATTTCACTGTACAGCATTAACTGACTGGTTTGTATAACTGAGACGGAGTGTGTTTACTGCGCGGTACGGACTGTATTTATGTGTTTTGTGTGGATCTCAGAACAAACAGCGATTATTTCACTGTACAACATTAAGTGACTGGTTTGTATAACTGAGACGGAGTGTGTTTACTGCGCGGTACGGACTGTATTTATGTGTTTTGTGTGGATCTCAGAACAAACAGCGATTATTTCACTGTACAAGATTAACTGACTGGTTTGTATAACTGAGACGGAGTGTGTTTACTGCGCGGTACGGACTGTATTTATGTGTTTTGTGTGGATCTGAGAACAAACAGCGATTATTTCACTGTACAGCATTAACTGACTGGTTTGTATAACTGAGACGGAGTGTGTTTACTGCGCGGTACGGACTGTATTTATGTGTTTTGTGTGGATCTCAGAACAAACAGCGATTATTTCACTGTACAACATTAACTGACTGGTTTGTATAACTGAGACGGAGTGTGTTTACTGCGCGGTACGGACTGTATTTATGTGTTTTGTGTGGATCTCAGAACAAACAGCGATTATTTCACTGTACAACATTAACTGACTGGTTTGTATAACTGAGACGGAGTGTGTTTACTGCGCGGTACGAGCTGAGTGTTTAAATATAATTCTGGTTAATCTTAATATTCAAAATGCCTAACGTGCATTTTATTTAAATCACCAGGAGCACCATTACGTCACTCTTTGCCTCCTGATAGTGCAACATCGACGTAAAGCACATGTCATCTAATCTCGGACTCAGTAAAAGCGAACTACAGTACCAAAACCAGTTCCAATTACTATGTACAGAATTAAACCGCTAAATGCAGTAAATACACACGACTGATCGCTAGAAATACATGCTCTGTTGTATTTAATTCACTAATTGTATATCACGTTGTGAAGGTAGGATAGGTCCCAGGGCTCAGGGCATTGGAAGACATTGGCCCTAAAATGGGATGCTTTGTTTAAATGGATCTACATGGCCGACAGTAATAGCTACACCGCCTGAAATCGAACCCCAAACTGCGTTCGTGAAGTCAGTCAGTGTAAAGTAATATTACGTCATATACAGCCTTCACAGAATGATGACGTAGTATTTTATTTTGACATCAGTACGGCACTTTGCGATGCACGGCACGTGAGAACGCTATTAGCTGTGTGCAAGGAGCAGTTCAGTGTGCGTGCTTGCGGCCAGAAATATATTAAGAACTAAGCAAATTAGGGAACAGATTTTTATAGCTTTAACCTTTAAAGTACGGCAGTAACTGTATGCTTCACCTGCTTTAGGACAAAATATCTACGTTCTGCCCACACAGTGTATTTATGTGATTTCAGGCATCCGCCGCGATGTTGATGAGATCTTCGCTCTTCTGGGATGTTACGCAGCTTTGAATTGTAAAGGATTACCATTCGATGCTGCGTAACAACCCAGAAGAGCGCAGATCTCGGTGTATTTATGTGTTCCGTAATATTTTCAAAATAAATTAGTGTGTGAAATTTGGTCTGTCACACTGAGGGAGGAACATAGGCTGAGGGTGTTCGAGAGTAGGGTGCTGAGGGGGATATTTGGGCCCAAGAGGGACGGGGTAACAGAGGACTGGAGAAGACTACATAACGAGGAACTTAATGACCTGTATTCATCAGCAAATATTATTCGGGTGATCAAATCAAGACGAATGAGGTGGGCGGGGCATGTAGCACGTATGGGGGAGAGGAGAGGTGCATACAGGATTTTGGTGAAGTGACCTGAGGGAAGGAGACCACTTGGAAGACCCAGACGTAGATGGGAGGATAATATTAAAACGGATCTTCAAGAGGTGGGATGGGGGGCATGGACTGGATTGATATGGCTCAGGATAGGGACAGGTGGCGGGCTGTTGTGAATGCGGTAATGAACCTTCGGGTTCCATAAAACGCGGGAATTTCTTGACTAGCTGACGACCTGTTAGCTTCTCAAAAGGAGTCTGCTCCATGGAGTTAGTTAGTTAGTTAGTTAGTTAGCATTCTTCCCTAAACAGCATGAACTGGTGGTCTTTGTAATACAGTACCAAGGGCCTACATAAATAACCCCCCCCCCCCAAAAAAAAAACATCTCTTGGGGTCCTTCTCCACGTCCGCTACATTCCGCCTGTTGGGTGAAGCCTAGGCTCGTCTCCTCAACAGAGCCACTTAAGCGTTGCATCTAGTTTCGACCAGGTTTTTTGACTCCCTTCTCCGGGTAACCGCGCTAGTATTTCCTGAAATGCCATGTCTCGTGTGATCATCTTATGTCGAGACAGAGGGTGTTGTTTTACGGTACGTGGTGCCACTGACGTCACAGGTTTCGACTTTAGAACCCAATCTTCAGCATGTGTTCGTTACGTGGATTTACTAGTACATAATAATAATAATAATAATAATAATAACCATGGCTCGACAGCCCTATATGGGCTCGGGCCTCCTCTTTCCGAGGTTACTGGGTCGTGCGCATTCGTGGCAGTTGGTGACTGGCCAACTGGCCGCGCTGCTGTTCTATCGATCCTGATGTGACCGCCAGAGCCATCTGGCAGGCAGTCAGGAGACTTGGGTGAGAAATGACCGCTTGAATTTTGCTTGCGAGCACTACTGGTTCTATTCATTCCCGTAAGGTTCTTTTACATGCCGTAAATCTACGACATGGGACCGACGGCTTTACTTCCCCTCCGAAGGCTTTACTTCCCCTCCGAAGGAAGTGGTGCTCCGGATTTTCATCATCCTTAAAAATCCATCAGCCTCGGTCGGGATCGAACCCGCGAACTTTGGGTCCAGTGGCGAGCACGCTAACCACATAGTTTGTTTCATTTAACGGCGCTGATAGTGGCTAAGCTGTGCCACTATCAGCGAACACTGAAATACAAATACACCTGTCAGCGGGAGAGAGAGCCAACGGTCAGCGGTAGCCGAGGCCTCCACCCGGACCAGATATTGATCAAATTCGTTAAAACAAAAGCCACAGCAAAGACGCACAATCACAGCGAGAATTCATCGAAATTGTCACACAACAGCGCAACCGAAACCTTGATCGAGCTGGCGTCTGACTTACGTCGCGTGCCACTGTTTGTCACGGAACAGCTGATCAGTGCGTGCTTTGTTATGTGTTCGTATTCTCGTATTTAATATTAAACAAACTCAGTGGTTATTTGCTATGTAATTGTTCTTATTGCATTCAAAATACGAAATGAAATGACTGCTTACCTTTCTCCAGTCCAGTGCCCACGCTCATGCTGACTGCAGAAGCCACTGTGCGCTGTAACACAGCTCTGTTGCACTCTTTTTGTCTGCGCGCGCACTGCTTGTGCCTACAGTCGTGTCCATGCTGCACACACATAAGCTCTTCATGTCCAGCTCCATATGACGGTTATTATATCTTATAACAATCAAACACCGGGAGTACTGCGCTACAAGCCGGAAGGTCGCGGGTTCGATTCCCAATGGTGTCATTGGGATTTTACATTGACTTAATCCTTTCGGCCGCGGTATGGCCCTGGTGTCGACTCAACCTCTGACAGAAATGAGTAGCCAGGTTATCTCCTGGGCGGTAAACACGGTCGGTGTGTAGGGCTGACAACCTTACCACCTTCATGTGCCGATTGTCTAGAAATTCTGGGAGCCTCAACCTTCTGAAGCCCTAATGGTCTCTCCAGCCCTGTAATGGGATAACTTTTACAATGAAGCCTAAATAACAGACCTTCACTGTGTTCTGGGGGACCCAGATTCATATCTCAGCCCTGTGACCGGCTCTTGACACACAGATGTTCCCTGATCTGTGTCGTAGTGCGGCATAGTGGCTCAAATTGGGTCACGGTCGTTTGAATTTCACTGTTCACTGATACATGTGTCTGTAGACTGTGTAGATTGCGAGCTGCTGATGGCGTTGGGAAATAAATAATGTAAAAAGTACAAACGTTTGGGTACACAGTTTTAAATTAACCTTATACAGATCAAGATCTACCTAAATTATATATGCAGATCCAGCTCGTACCGCGCAGTAAACACATTCCGTCTCAGTTATACAAACCAGTCAGTTAATGCTGTACAGTCAAATAATCGCTGTTTGTTCTGAGATCCACACAAAACACATAAATACAGTCCGTACCGCGCAGTAAACACACTCCGTCTCAGTTATACAAACCAGTCAGTTAATGCTGTACAGTGAAATAATCGCTGTTTGTTCTGAGATCCACACAAAACACATAAATACAGTCCGTACCGCGCAGTAAACACACTCCGTCTCAGTTATACAAACCAGTCAGTTAATGCTGTACAGTGAAATAATCGCTGTTTGTTCTGAGATCCACACAAAACACATAAATACAGTCCGTACCGCGCAGTAAACACACTCCGTCTCAGTTATACAAACCAGTCAGTTAATGCTGTACAGTGAAATAATCGCTGTTTGTTCTGGATCCACACAAAACACATAAATACAGTCCGTACCGCGCAGTAAACACACTCCGTCTCAGTTATACAAACCAGTCAGTTTAATGCTGTACAGTCAAATAATCGCTGTTTGTTCTGAGATCCACACAAAACACATAAATACAGTCGTACCGCGCAGTAAACACACTCCGTCTCAGTTATACAAACCAGTCAGTTAATGTTGTACAGTGAAATAATCGCTGATTTGTTCTGAGATCCACACAAAACACATAAATACAGTCGTACCGCGCAGTAAACACACTCCGTCTCAGTTATACAAACCAGTCAGTTAATGCTGTACAGTGAAATAATCGCTGTTTGTTCTGAGATCCACACAAAACACATAAATACAGTCCGTACCGCGCAGTAAACACACTCCGTCTCAGTTATACAAACCAGTCAGTTAATGCTGTACAGTGAAATAATCGCTGTTTGTTCTGAGATCCACACAAAACACATAAATACAGTCCGTACCGCGCAGTAAACACACTCCGTCTCAGTTATACAAACCAGTCAGTTAATGTTGTACAGTGAAATAATCGCTATTTGTTCTGAGATCCACACAAAACACATAAATACAGTCCGTACCGCGCAGTAAAACACACTCCGTCTCAGTTATACAAACCAGTCAGTTAATGCTGTACAGTGAAATAATCGCTGTTTGTTCTGAGATCCACACAAAACACATAAATACAGTCCGTACCGCGCAGTAAACACACTCCGTCTCAGTTATACAAACCAGTCAGTTAATGCTGTACAGTGAAATAATCGCTGTTTGTTCTGAGATCCACACAAAACACATAAATACAGTCCGTACCGCGCAGTAAACACACTCCGTCTCAGTTATACAAACCAGTCAGTTAATGTTGTACAGTGAAATAATCGCTGTTTGTTCTGAGATCCACACAAACACATAAATACAGTCCGTACCGCGCAGTAAACACACTCCGTCTCAGTTATACAAACCAGTCAGTTAATGCTTGTACAGTGAAATAATCGCTGTTTGTTCTGAGATCCACACAAAACACATAAATACAGTCCGTACCGCGCAGTAAACACACTCCGTCTCAGTTATACAAACCAGTCAGTTAATGTTGTACAGTGAAATAATCGCTATTTGTTCTGAGATCCACACAAAACACATAAATACAGTCCGTACCGCGCAGTAAACACACTCCGTCTCAGTTAACAAACCAGTCAGTTAATGCTGTACAGTGAAATAATCGCTGTTTGTTCTGAGATCCACACAAAACACATAAATACAGTCCGTACCGCGCAGTAAACACACTCCGTCTCAGTTATACAAACCAGTCAGTTAATGCTGTACAGTGAAATAATCGCTATTTGTTCTGAGATCCACACAAAACACATAAATACAGTCCGTACCGCGCAGTAAACACACTCCGTCTCAGTTATACAAACCAGTCAGTTAATGTGTACAGTGAAATAATCGCTGTTTGTTCTGAGATCCACACAAAACACATAAATACAGTCCGTACCGCGCAGTAAACACACTCCGTCTCAGTTATACAAACCAGTCAGTTAATGTTGTACAGTCAAATAATCGCTGTTTGTTCTGAGATCCACACAAAACACATAAATACAGTCCGTACCGCGCAGTAAACACACTCCGTCTCAGTTATACAAACCAGTCAGTTAATGTTGTACAGTCAAATAATCGCTGTTTGTTCTGAGATCCACACAAAACACATAAATACAGTCCGTACCGCGCAGTAAACACACTCCGTCTCAGTTATACAAACCAGTCAGTTAATGCTGTATAGTGAAATAATCGCTGTTTGTTCTGAGATCCACACAAATACACTGTGTGGGCAGAACGTAGAATTGTTGAATGTTAAACATGGTGGTACATATAGTAACCACTGGGCTTTAGAGGGTTAAGGACACTTCAGCTGTAGCATTGTTAGATACTGGACATTGTGTACATAAGACGTTCCTACTTACAACGTGTTCAACAGGCGAGAGGACTGAGTCTTTGTGTTGCAATTTTAGAATTACGTGCACTGAAGCGAACGCAAACAGAAAGAAAGGAATTTAAGACAGAAAATAAAAGGAAAAACTCTGTGACAGGATGAAGAAGAACATGAGGGGAAAAAAGTGTTGACATAGTGACGATGCAAACACTTTGTCGGATGACATTTACGTGGTACTAGAAGAAAATGGTGAGGACCTGCAAACAGGAGGAAAATATAACTGGCATTTAGAGAAGATTATTGTAATTTGTGTTGCTGGAGATGTACAGGCCTGTTTTTGTAGCCCCTTGGAATTTTTCGTACTTAATTCTTGAAACAAAATAAAAACAAAAATAAGAGGGGGGTTTAAGTATTTTAGGAATAAGTGGGTGAAAGTAATGCCGTGTCAAGTGATCCTTCCATCTAATGACCTACCGAATTCCTAAAGACCCTCTTCGTAACTGAAATCCTTCTGAAGCACCTTACAGCTTTACTAAGTTTACATTAATTAGCAAGCTTTGTCGTGTTTGCATATTATTATTTTTCATGGAAATTTTATTCCCACCTTTTAAGAGTGTTTCCATATTTAATCTCGTTCCCATACACGTTACCTAGTAACTCAATACTTCCAGTGTCTTCACTCTTTCTCGACTGTAAACATCGTCAGATCGATACAGATTTCTCACAGAAAACGATGCAAGTTAGATTCACAGTGTGAATTTGTTTTAACAAGAACGGCACCTTGCCCGATGTACTCTGTAGCCGGAGGACTGGACTGCCTGCCTTTGACTATTTGCAGGAGTTCTGGTTCCTTCCCCAGTAGCTGAGAAGTAGCATCACGCCTCACCCACACCGTTTCGTGTGACGGCAGGGGGCGCGTCGTCGCCGCTATTCAAATTTGCCGTGAGTCGGGGTCCTCGCGGTTTTGTGCAGTCTTGTAGTTTCCTAGGTTCTGCTGACCATATTCTGTGTGTGTCTGTTCCTTCAGCTAGCAGACGCCCGTGACGTCTAATAAACACGTTTCTTTTTTGTGGTGAAGGGCCCCGCAGCAGACGCTACGGACGCACCGCAGTCTTAAGGCTTATTGTGCAACCTTGTGATGAAGATGATAGTTTTTTTTCGTGTTTCCTTGTAATGGAGCACCGGTTGAATGAAATTGACAGGGGAAAACCGAAGTACTCGGAGAAAAACCTTTTGTCCACCACAAATCCCACATGGACTGATACGGGATCGAACGCCTGAGCCACGGCCAAGCCTCTAATAAACACACAACGTGAAATTTTTTTCATTTTAAGTTTCCAAACATTATTTCTTACTGCCTAACAAACTATAGGTGTCCCTTTTATCTTGTCCCCGAGCACGGCAGGTCTATCGCATAGAAAGCCTGTATCCGCCCGTAGACCCCGAGACAGCTGTTGTGATCAGGGACACGATAAAGGGGACACTGCAGGTAATTAACACATTTGCGCAGACGAGCGTGTTGCAGTAGGCTATATGTGCAGAGATTAACGGTACAGTTACTGTATGCGGTCCGATTAACGGTACAGTTACTGTATGCGGTTCGATTAACGGTACAGTTACTGCATGCGGTCCGATTAACGGTACAGTTACTATATGCGGTCCGATTAACGGTACAGTTACTGTATGCGGTCCGATTAACGGTACAGTTACTGTATGCGGTCCGATTAACGGTACAGTTACTGTATGCGGTCCGATTAACGGTACAGTTACTGTATGCGGTCCGATTAACGGTACAGTTACTGTATTCGGTCCGATTAACGGTACAGTTACTGTATGCGGTCCGATAACGGTACAGTTACTGTATGCAGGGTCCGATTAACGGTACATGTTACTGTATTTGGTCCGATTAACGGTTACAGTACTGTATGCGTCCGATTAACGGTACAGTTACTGTATTCGGTCCGATTAACGGTACAGTTACTGTATGCGGTTCGATTAACGGTACAGTTACTGTATGCGGTCCGATTAACGGTACAGTTACTGTATGCGGTCCGATTAACGGTACAGTTACTGTATGCGGTCCGATTAACGGTACAGTTACTGTATGCGGTCCGATTAACGGTACAGTTACTGTATGCGGTCCGATTAACGGTACAGTTACTGTATTCGGTCCGATTAACGGTACAGTTACTGTATTGCGGTCCGATTAACGGTACAGTTACTGTATGCGGTCCGATTAACGGTACAGTTACTGTATGCGGTCCGATTAACGGTACAGTTACTGTATGCGGTCCGATTAACGGTACAGTTACTGTATTCGGTCCGATTAACGGTACAGTTACTGTATCGGTCCGATTAACGGTACAGTTACTGTATGCGGTCCGATTAAGGTACAGTTACTGTATGCGGTCCGATTAACGGTACAGTTACTGTATGCGGTCCGATTAACGGTACAGTTACTGTATGCGGTCCGATTAACGGTACAGTTACTGTATGCGGTCAGATTAACGGTACAGTTACTGTATGCGGTCCGATTCCTCGTTCCCGATATATTTTTTGTTTAATTACGTGAGTACATTTTAATTTGTAGTTGATGTCATTCCTTATTTAATGTTTATATATGGCGTTGGATGGCTTGCTTTCAAAAAACACTTCTGTCTGATTATGACAAGCATTAAGTTCTGATTACGCAATAAGTAAGGATAAAGCGTAAATACGAATAAAGTTCTTTGACCTGCACTGCCGTCACTAACCGCCATCTTAATAACAAAAATTGTACCCAGCACTCGCGGTCCGCGTGGTGCACTTTTGCAATATCCACTAGATAACTCAAATGTCGTTAAAGTGGACTTACGTCGTTTGGAAATAAGTTCCTCATACTGTGATACTGAGGCAGTAAGCGAACATGTCCCGGACGAAGAACGGGTAGTCATGTTGTAGCAGTGTTTACTATGGGCGAGGAAGGTCAACTTAAAATGGCGACATGTTGCCTCAGACTGCAAATGTCTCGTTGTGTGCCGTGCAGCTCGAGAGGAAGACCAATCGCATTACGTCACAAAGACGATTGTGTTTGTACAGCCACCGGCAGAGGCGCTGACTGATGACCTATCCTACTAACATTTGACTGACGTGTTCCGTGGAACTGATAAGGAAAAAGTAACATCTGTGACATCCAGCCTCGTACAAAGACTGTGTAGCGACGTTATATGAATTGCGGGGCTTCCAGTTTTAATTTAATGGGCTTCTGTTTTTTTGAAGCACAAATCAATACAGTTCACGCAAGACTCTTCCTTCTACCTAGCAGGTATTTGTATTTGGGAGGTCCTGGTTCGAATCTTGACCTAGACACAAACTACCGTAATTGATATTTATCGGTTTTTCTGTAGGTTTTACAGGACATCCCTGCTAGCACTTTAAAGCAGGCCACGACCGCTTGTTTCCGCATCTCTAATTTCACTATCGCCCAGTCATTGAACGCTGCAGTCAGAGTTGCTGGCAGCATCGTTAAACTACAGATGAGGCAGACTGAACTATTTTCTTCCGCATCATATTGTAACTCGAGGCTGTTGTGTTACTCCGAAGTTTCGACATTCAATTTTTTTTTAAATTTAACTTTGCATCTAATTCAGGGTCTACCCACGTCTCTCTTCCTTCTAGATTTTGACTCTGTTAGCAGTCATACATTCGTTTTTCCACCGCAGTCGCTATTTCTGTACTGCTTATGGTCTCACCGTGCCGTGGTTCAGACACTGGTACCGACAGACAGTGTAGTTACCGAAGTAATTGTTACGTGTCGCTTGTTTCAGACATCAAGCTAGACGATCCAGAGACTGAGAAGGCGGCCACAAAAATCCAGGCTGTATTCCGGGGTCACAAGACGCGTCAGAATATGAAGAGCGGCGACGTCGAGGCAGCTCAAGATCTGAATGCAGAGTTCAACCCCAACGATGAAGGTAGGTCGTGTTATTGTGAACACAAGTCAGATGAGAGCAGCAGTGTTAATGGTCAGATAGAGGTAACTGTTGGTGGAACTGAAGGCAGAATGTGAACACAAGTCACATGAGAGCAGCAGTGTTAATGGTCAGATAGAGGTAACTGTTGGTGGAACTGAAGGCAGAATGTGAACACAAGTCAGATGAGAGCAACAGTGTTAATGGTCAGATAGAGGTAACTGTTGATGGAACTGAAGGCAGAATGTGAACACAAGTCAGATGAGAGCAGCAGTGTTATTGGTCAGATAGAGGTAACTGTTGGTGGAACTGAAGGCAGAATGTGAACACAAGTCAGATGAGAGCAGCAGTGTTATTGGTCAGATAGAGGTAACTGTTGGTGGAACTGAAGGCAGAATGTGAACACAAGTCAGATGAGAGCAGCAGTGTTAATGGTCAGATAGAGGTAACTGTTGGTGGAACTGAAGGCAGAATGTGAACACAAGTCAGATGAGAGCAGCAGTGTTATGGTCAGATAGAGGTAACTGTTGGTGGAACTGAAGGCAGAATGTGAACACAAGTCAGATGAGAGCAGCAGTGTTATTGGTCAGATAGAGGTAACTGTTGGTGGAACTGAAGGCAGAATGTGAACACAAGTCAGATGAGAGCAGCAGTGTTAATGGTCAGATAGAGGTAACTGTTGTGGAACTGAAGGCAGAATGTGAACACAAGTCAGATGAGAGCAGCAGTGTTATTGGTCAGATAGAGGTAACTGTTGGTGGAACTGAAGGCAGAATGTGAACACAAGTCAGATGAGAGCAGCAGTGTTAATGGTCAGATAGAGGTAACTGTTGGTGGAACTGAAGGCAGAATGTGAACACAAGTCAGATGAGAGCAGCAGTGTTATTGGTCAGATAGAGTAACTGTTGGTGGAACTGAAGGCAGAATGTGAACACAAGTCAGATGAGAGCAACAGTGTTAATGGTCAGATAGAGGTAACTGTTGATGGAACTGAAGGCAGAATGTGAACACAAGTCAGATGAGAGCAGCAGTGTTATTGGTCAGATAGAGGTAACTGTTGGTGGAACTGAAGGCAGAATGTGAACACAAGTCAGATGAGAGCAGCAGTGTTATTGGTCAGATAGAGGTAACTGTTGGTGGAACTGAAGGCAGAATGTGAACACAAGTCAGATGAGAGCAGCAGTGTTATTGGTCAGATAGAGGTAACTGTTGGTGGAACTGAAGGCAGAATGTGAACACAAGTCAGATGAGAGCAGCAGTGTTATTGGTCAGATAGAGGTAACTGTTGGTGGAACTGAAGGCAGAATGTGAACACAAGTCAGATGAGAGCAGCAGTGTTATTGGTCAGATAGAGGTAACTGTTGATGGAACTGAAGGCAGAATGTGAACACAAGTCAGATGAGAGCAGCAGTGTTATTGGTCAGATAGAGGTAACTGTTGGTGGAACTGAAGGCAGAATGTGAACACAAGTCAGATGAGAGCAGCAGTGTTATTGGTCAGATAGAGGTAACTGTTGTGGAACTGAAGGCAGAATGTGAACACAAGTCAGATGAGAGCAGCAGTGTTATTGGTCAGATAGAGGTAACTGTTGGTGGAACTGAAGGCAGAATGTGAACACAAGTCACATGAGAGCAGCAGTGTTATTGGTCAGATAGAGGTAACTGTCGGTGGAACTGAAGGCAGAATGTGAACACAAGTCAGATGAGAGCAGCAGTGTTATTGGTCAGATAGAGGTAACTGTTGGTGGAACTGAAGGCAGAATGTGAACACAAGTCAGATGAGAGCAGCAGTGTTAATGGTCAGATAGAGGTAACTGTTGGTGGAACTGAAGGCAGAATGTGAACACAAGTCACATGAGAGCAGCAGTGTTAATGGTCAGATAGAGGTAACTGTTGGTGGAACTGAAGGCAGAATGTGAACACAAGTCAGATGAGAGCAGCAGTGTTAATGGTCAGATAGAGGTAACTGTTGGTGGAATTGAAGGCAGAATGTGAACACAAGTCAGATGAGAGCAGCAGTGTTAATGGTCAGATAGAGGTAACTGTTGGTGGAACTGAAGGCAGAATGTGAACACAAGTCAGATGAGAGCAGCAGTGTTAATGGTCAGATAGAGGTAACTGTTGGTGGAACTGAAGGCAGAATGTGAACACAAGTCAGATGAGAGCAACAGTGTTAATGGTCAGATAGAGGTAACTGTTGGTGGAATTGAAGGCAGAATGTGAACACAAGTCAGATGAGAGCAGCAGTGTTAATGGTCAGATAGAGGTAACTGTTGGTGGAACTGAAGGCAGAATGTGAACACAAGTCAGATGAGAGCAGCAGTGTTAATGGTCAGATAGAGGTAACTGTTGGTGGAACTGAAGGCAGAATGTGAACACAAGTCAGATGAGAGCAGCAGTGTTAATGGTCAGATAGAGGTAACTGTTGGTGGAACTGAAGGCAGAATGTGAACACAAGTCACATGAGAGCAGCAGTGTTAATGGTCAGATAGAGGTAACTGTTGGTGGAACTGAAGGCAGAATGTGAACACAAGTCAGATGAGAGCAGCAGTGTTAATGGTCAGATAGAGGTAACTGTTGGTGGAACTGAAGGCAGAATGTGAACACAAGTCACATGAGAGCAGCAGTGTTAATGGTCAGATAGAGGTAACTGTTGGTGGAACTGAAGGCAGAATGTGAACACAAGTCAGATGAGAGCAGCAGTGTTAATGGTCAGATAGAGGTAACTGTTGGTGGAACTGAAGGCAGAATGTGAGGTCACTGCTGTTTTGCGCCTGCAGCTTGTGTGGTGTTTACTTTAAGAAAATGCCGGGTGAAGAGTAGGTGGGTAATTTGTGCGTGATGGAAGAACACGAAGAAACGCACTGCTCTTCGTTTTATTTACGTTGCTTTCCGCGTGCGTGTAATGTGGCTGGCCGCCATATTATTCACGCGTTATTCCACGGCCTGTTTTATTGGTCCGTTCTTTATTGTCAGAGCAAATTGAGCATTAATTTAATCAAACGGAGTGCTGCCCTTTGGTTGAGCTCAACTCACTGCTCAACAGTGGTTCTGCCCCAGCGCGTACCTCACAGAAAACACAACACCGGTAAACATAGCAACCAGGGTGTGTCTTATATCCAGATTGTACAGCGTATAATTTTATTTTGTCTTCATACAGAACAGGGTCAGTATTGAACAGGGTCATTATTGAACAGGGTCATTATTGAACAGGTGCGAATGCACGCAGTATTTACTGACCTATCTTAACATACGCAATTGTATCAATCGAAATGTAAAGAAAAGCTGTCGAATAGCTTAGCCTTTGTACGTCTGTCTGTCTGTCTGTATTTATCTGTGTATGTATGTATGTACGTACGTCTGTATGTATGTATGTATCTATATATGTATCTATGTATGTATGTACGTATGTATGTATACACACGTACTCCATCTCCATCTTGTGTTCGGTTCACGCACTCTGCACCACAGTTGAGTGTCATTACACGCACATTACGATATCATTTGCCGTCTTGCTATTCTCTAACAGGAACACAATGTTTATTGTTCAGTCGCACGCACAAACAGCCGCACGAGCTCACGCAGCACGCAGCCACTGTCAACATTACGCAACACGCAGCACTCCAGAATGTTCAATCACTTACCAACATCCACCTCCACCGTTTCCCCACTTACATCTAACCATACACACAGTTTCCCAATTTTCTCGTCCCCCTCAAACCCCCCCCTCACCCCACCAATATCTCAAACACGCTGTGCCACCTCTCATTGCTATTACGATCTTCTGGAATGTGACGCCGTGCAGTTTGTCGATAGACACCAACATTTCAGACAAGCCTATTGTCTCTCTCTTGTACTCTAAAGATGAACGTAATAGGAGCCTCCGAAGTGTTGTTAACAGTCTACCAAACCATACGGCGGTAATTTTGGAACTCCGTGTAGGTCCAGGCTCCTGTCTCATCAAGCATCGTTTCAACTTGCTTGCTTTGGTAAGAAGACGAATTGGTTTGGGCTAGAAGTGGTCGAGTGTGGGTAAGCAGGGGGGGGGGGGGTGGCGACAAACAAGCAGTGACAAATGACGTCAGATTGTAAGGTCAGTTCGAGCACAACAATGCGAGGTCATGAGCGTGGTGCTGACAGGTAATTCTGCAGCTGAGTCGGTGTCGAGGTGTTGGCACAGTGCGCTGCAGTCTGCTTCGTTAATATCTTTGAAGCTACAGAAATGAGTGACGGCAGCGAACATACACGGCGTCATGTCCCGGAAGACTGAAATATTAACATAAATAGGATTATTAAACTTGTATTGTTACCTCTCAGTTGGAAGGAAAATAAGCTACGAAATATTAAGTTGTTGTCTTGTCGAGAGATTGTTGGGGCTCCTGCCGTAGCAGTAAGGCGGCCGGGACATAAAGCTCATCACTCGCCACAAGACGGGGATCACGTGTCGAGGAGAAGAATGCGTACGTGTTCACTTACCGTACGTCCGCCGTTTAAACACGAACACTAACTTGAATTATATATAAAGACTCAGTCCGTACCGCGCAGTAAACACACTCCGTCTCAGTTATACAAACCAGTCAGTTAATGTTGTACAGTGAAATAATCGCTGTTTGTTCTGAGATCCACACAAAACACATAAATACAGTCCGTACCGCGCAGTAAACACACTCAGTCTCAGTTATACAAACCAGTCAGTTAATGTTGTACAGTGAAATAATCGCTGTTTGTTCTGAGATCCACACAAAACACATAAATACAGTCCGTACCGCGCAGTAAACACACTCCGTCTCAGTTATACAAACCAGTCAGTTAATGCTGTACAGTGAAATAATCGCTGTTTGTTCTGAGATCCACACAAAACACATAAATACAGTCCGTACCGCGCAGTAAACACACTCCGTCTCAGTTATACAAACCAGTCAGTTAATGCTGTACAGTGAAATAATCGCTGTTTGTTCTGAGATCCACACAAAACACATAAATACAGTCCGTACCGCGCAGTAAACACACTCCGTCTCAGTTATACAAACCAGTCAGTTAATGCTGTACAGTGAAATAATCGCTGTTTGTTCTGAGATCCACACAAAACACATAAATACAGTCCGTACCGCGCAGTAAACACACTCCGTCTCAGTTATACAACCAGTCAGTTAATGCTGTACAGTGAAATAATCGCTGTTTGTTCTGAGATCCACACAAAACACATAAATACAGTCCGTACCGCGCAGTAAACACACTCGTCTCAGTTATACAAACCAGTCAGTTAATGCTGTACAGTGAAATAATCGCTGTTTGTTCTGAGATCCACACAAAACACATAAATACAGTCCGTACCGCGCAGTAAACACACTCCGTCTCAGTTATACAAACCAGTCAGTTAATATTGTACAGTGAAATAATCGCTGTTTGTTCTGAGATCCACACAAAACACATAAATACACTGTGTGGGCAGAACGTAGAATTTGTGAATGTTAAACATGGTGGTACATATAGTAACCACTGGGCTTTAAAGGGTTAAATACACCACCAAGGTTGTGACTCGCTTATTGCTTGGTGATTTCTGTGCGCTCTGCACTTTTTTCACAAAATGTCTGTGGCAGTGCACCAACTTTAGTGTCCAAAACGTCCAACAAGTTCCCGGACTGCTCCCTTAAATTATGAAAGTTTAGTGGTGTTGCGTGTCAGATGACAGTGAGTGCAGCTGTACGAAATGGAAGTTTTAAACTACCAAGAACCTGGCACCAATTTTTAAATTGCGGGCCTTACTTTCCTTCACCAGTGCTAAGATTTCGTGTAAAGCAGCTCAGGTCCAATTAAATTACTTCACCTGCTTGTAGCTTATTTTATGCCAGCCATTTGCAATGAAATGCGAAATGATTTTATGGTGGTATTTTCAGTTTATAGTCTTTTGACACCGTGTAGCTTTGTAACGTACCTAAAGTGATATATTTCCGGCGGGACACTATCAACACCTGGCGATCTAATCCACAATAGTTTAAGAAATAAGATAGCAAACACTCCGATGCCGGGAACTTCATTCTGGCTTCGACTTTTGCATGACACGTGGGTAGCAGACTTCCACGTGGTCACCATTGACATTTAAGAATTTTTTTTCCCACCGTGGCAACAAGGATCGTGACCTGGGATAGAATAAATTGGTGTCAAGTGTGTAGTCATGAGGTATCACCTTGCTTCACGTCGGCGTCTGTTGCAAATCGCTTGCAAGCCAGGTGCTTCTTAAGGAGTGCAAAACACGTGTAAATCACCGAGCACCATACCATCAACAGGGCTTGTGATTGGTTACGTCGCTATGGCGTGGAGGTGACGGTCCACCCTCCCTGTAATATCAGCAGTAGAAGTGCCTTATCAGCCTGATTACACCTGAACAAACCAGACTAGAGCCAAGCCAACGTAATTTCACTCCGAGAGAACGTACAACCGAAATATGGTTGACTTTCTACAGCGATGAAACGTCCGGACAGCACAAGGCCCGGGTTCGATCTCGGGTCAGTCCATGTGGGATTTGTGGTGGACGAAGTGGCACTGGGACAGGTTTTTCCCCGAGTACTTCGGTTTTCCCCTGTCAATTTTATTCCACTACTTCGAAAAATAAAAAAAACCGATCATCTCTCTCTTCATCTTCATCACAGTGTTGCATAATAAGCCTTAAGGCTGCGGTGCGTCCGTAGCTTCAGCTGCGGGGCCATTCACCCCCCCTCCCAAAAAAAAAGTTCTGTGGCCCGACGCAGGCGTAACTACGTATTTACATTCTGGGAAAGAGGTAAATTGCTAAACGGTTTTGAACCCCAGTGGTAACTTGACCTACCACCTGTTTCAGCATTTAAGTGTCTCCGCCTCGCCCACACAGTACTTATGTACATTGCACAGTCAAGCATAATTAGCAGATCTGTATGCAGTGCAGGTGGCCTATGCTTGCTGACAGGCAGGAGGTGACTTCTTAAATACGTATTAAGATAGGCGAAGGTCACCGTAGAACAGGCCAAGAAGGCACAGAGGGGGAGTAGAGTTATAGCTCTACTCTTTCTTTAACCTCGGCGCTAGATGGGAGTGGGTGGTCAACGTCAAGCCTCGGCCGCTTTACCCCCGGGAAAGAGACCCGGTACACATCGTACAGGAGGCTGGGTGGTTCTCGGGGTCGGTCTGGACGGGTGCTGAAAATCTCGCTTGTACCGAGGTTCGAACCCCGAACCCTCCAGCCCGTAGCGTGTCGCTATACCGACTGAGCCATTCCGGCCGCTGAATTTCATACTTTGAGCAATAAATGTAGTCTGTCAGTACCTCCTATGTCTGTCAGTACCTCCTATGTCTGTCAGTACCTCCTATGTCTGTCAGTACCTCCTATGTCTGTCTGTACCTCCTATGTCTGTCAGTACCTCCTATGTCTGTCAGTACCTCCTATGTCTGTCTGTACCTCCTATGTCTGTCTGTACCTCCTATGACTGTCTGTACCTCCTATGTCTGTCAGTACCTCCTATGTCTGTCAGTACCGCCTATGTCTGTCAGTACCTCCTACGTCCCATGCATGTATGTAAGTTACTGAAACTGGTCACGTGACGTCGTTAAGACCAGACACGTGCTACTTATGTAACAAGCCAGATAGATGCTGTAAGTGCAGCTTGTAAAAACGTCTGCTCTCCGGTATTAACGATACACGTTGTCAGTTTGTCAGCTGGCTTGTTACATGTGAACGTTTTACATCATCATTTCCGATTCTTCTGTGATCTCAGTTTACACCCACAGTGCAGGAGTCGACGTAGCTCAGTCACTATAGTGACGCCAAGGGCTGATCGACCGGAATGCAATTCACGGCAGTACATATTTTTAACTTCCGTCGTCACTGCATCGCGAGAGATCGAGATGAGCGTACTGAGGAAGGCACCTGGAGTGGGAGTGACTGGAAGACGAAGAAAACTGAGTAATTATCAGCTTCATGATTTGTAGTGTTCAAAAAATATCGTTAGGTTGATCCAATCAATAAGGATGAGATGGGCGGGGCGTGTGGCACGTATGTGGGACAAGAGAAATGCGTACAGGGTTTTGGTAGGGAAACCTGAATTTAAGAAACCTCTTGGAATATTAAGGCATAGACGTGGGGATAGTATTAGTGGTAAGGTAAAGGTCTCCCTAGAAGAGGCCATGGAGGCCCAGAGGGGGAGTAGAGGTATATCTCTACTCTTCTTTAACCTTGGCACTAGATGGAGGTGGGTGGTCAACTCCACGCCCCGGCCGCTTTACCCCCGGGAAAGAGACCCGGTACCCATTGTACAGGAGGCTGGGTAGGCCCCAGGGCCGGTCTGGACGGGTGCGGAAAATCTCGCCCCTACCGGTATTCGATCTCCGGACTGTCCAGCTCGTAGCGAGTCACTATACCGACTGAGCTATCGCGGCCCACAGTTTTAACATAGATCTTAAGGAAACAATATGGGAGGGCATTGAGTGAGTTCAACTGACTCAGAACAGTTACAAGTTGTACGCTGTTGTGAAGAATGTAATGAACTTTGTAGTTCCATAAACTGCGGGGAATTATTTGACTAGCGGAGGAACCCTTAGTAAAGACCCTAATGCATGTAGGTAGTCGGTTGCTTAGTTTTGAGGGAAACACAAATTTTGAATTGGGATATTGAGGTGAGAGGCTGTGGCCTTCTTTGTGGCACGTGTCTGTAAGCTGCCGCACAAAACGTATTGTGCATGAGCTGCTATTGACCCGTCCTTGACCCTTGATCGTGTGCTGTTTATGTGACGAGGATTAATACAATGCTATCGCGCCCAAACAGAAACTGTGAGTTGGACAGAGGAGATAACGGGGGGGGGGGGGGGCACAGAAACAGCGCTACAGGGGGCACGCACAGAAATTGGACTGAACACAAGAATGAAACTTTCATAAAGACGAAGTGAAAATTGGAATATGGTGTTGTAGATTGATGGTAGTTAAATGATGGTGTGCAAGGAAACAGAATGGAGATAATAATTGTACAATTTAAAATAGTGCACACAAAATAGTGCACACAAAATAGTGCACACAAAATAGTGCACACAAAATAGTGTACACAAAATAGTGTACACAAAATAGTGTACACAAAATAGTGTACACAAAATAGTGTACACAAAATAGTGTACACAAAATAGTGCACACAAAATAGTGCACACAAAATAGTGCACACAAAATAGTGTACACAAAATAGTGTACACAAAATAGCGCACACAAAATAGTGCACACAAAATAGTGCACACAAAATAGTGCACACAAAATAGTGTACACAAAATAGTGTACACAAAATAGTGCACAAACGAAACAATAATACAGCTAACACGATACGATTATGGATAAAAGTGAATATGCGAGGCAAGATTGAATAATCAGTCTAAAACAACTGTTTTTATTTAAAAGCTACATGTTTCAGTCTAGATATCCACCATCATCAGGCTAAAAAAACAATTAAAAGGCAGTTACAAGATGCAATATACAAAACATTATCATATACATATACATATACATATACATCATCACAAAACATGATAATGTTTTGTATATTGCATCTTTTAACTGCCTTTATTTATTTTTTTTAGCCTGATGATGGTGGATATCTAGACCGGAACACTTTTAAATAAAAACACAGTTGTGTTACACTGACTATTTAATATTTTTTGGATGTTTTTCTGAAGACACAACGGGATGAATTCTCGTAGTTTAAAAGTGAATGTACTCAGTAGACTGTAATATCATGCATAGTAACGCCACAAAACACAACTGCACACTGTAATATCATGCATAGTAACGCCACAAAACACAACTGCACACTGTAATGTCATGCATAGTAACGCCACAAAACACAACTGCACACTGTAATATCATGCATAGTAACGCCACAAAACACAACTGCACACTGTAATATCATGCATATAACGTCACAAAACACAACTGCACACTGTAATATCATGCATAGTAACGCCACAAAACACAACTGCACACTGTAATATCATGCATAGTAACGCCACAAAACACAACTGCACACTGTAATATCATGCATATAACGTCACAAAACACAACTGCACACTGTAATATCATGCATATAACGTCACAAAACACAACTGCACACTGTAATATCATGCATAGTAACGCCACAAAACACAACTGCACACTGTAATATCATGCATAGTAACGCCACAAAACACAACTGCACACTGTAATATCATGCATAGTAACGCCACAAAACACAACTGCACACTGTAATATCATGCATAGTAACGCCACAAAACACAACTGCACACTGTAATATCATGCATAGTAACGCCACAAAACACAACTGCACACTGTAATATCATGCATAGTAACGCCACAAAACACAACTGCACACTGTAATATCATGCATAGTAACGCCACAAAACACAACTGCACACTGTAATATCATGCATAGTAACGCCACAAAACACAACTGCACACTGTAATATCATGCATAGTAACGCCACAAAACACAACTGCACACAGTACCAGAACAAAAATTGTCGAGGGCAACCAACAGTGCTTTGTGGATGAAATAAGATGAAGACAAATGCACTTTTTGATAATGAAACAACATAGAACAACTTATTGGATCCAAGTAAGTGAACGAAATGTGACTCAATTTAAATAACTGTTATTAAATACTTTAAATTTTAAATTTTCAAGATCAGTATTGGCTAAATATTACAAAATATGATTTTATTGACACTGAGGATCGTTTGTTAACTAACAGAAAGGCGTCTCTTAAGTTTTGTAGCTGTAAAAAAGAGTGATAAACGGCCAGAGTTGGTGCAGTTTTACAAAATTATGTTAGTTAATTACCGTGTTCACAACAGCTCTTCACTCTTCCCTATCCTGATCCAGAATAATCCAGTCCACACCCTCCCATCCATTTTTAATATTATCATCCATCTACACCCACGTCCCAGTGTTAATTAACCCAGTGTTAATTAAAGTAATATTCTGTTACGTAAAATTGAAGCGATTTTTTTTTGTCGTCCTCTTCTACCTACTCCGGTTTTCCCGTGTCAGTGTCGAGGTTTGTAATTCCTTTTGATCACATTGAGAGACACACCACAGTCGGTAGGACTCCTCTGGACGAGGGATCGGCTCGTCGCAGAGACCTCTACCTGACAACAACACACAACTCTCACAAGAGACAGACATCCATGCCCCCGGTGGGATTTTTTTTTTTGGTCTGTCCGGGGTTTTCCCTTTTTGATCCATTTTTTTTTGTACTGTTTAAATCCTTTCGTCCTTCATGTCACTTTACGTTCCAAATTACCGTCCTTACAACAAACACAACACAAACATCCATGCCCCCGGTGGGATTTTTTTTTAATACTAATTCCTGGGTTTTCCCCTTTGATCCATTTTTTGTTCTATATTAATCCTTTTTCGTCCTTTCATGTCACTTACGGTCCACAACCGTCTTTTTACAACACAACACAAACATCCATGCCCCGGTGGGATTCGAACCCACGATCCTAGTAAGCGAGCGGCCGAAGACCCACGCCTTAGACCGCACGGCCACTGGATGGAAGTGATGTTACTGTTGCTATTTCTGTGCTCAGAACAATGCCTGTAGGCTGCTGCGAGCCACAAACGGAACAAAGCAAAGTGTGGGCGGTGTAGAACACTGCCAATAGCAATGTGCACAAGGGCCGTTAGGACAGTTTTTGTTCTGTCCTCCTCTATTCTTCATTCTTCCTGTCCTTTAGTTTCGGCAACTAAAGGACTATTTCTTCCCTTCTACCGTCTTCATTAAGTCTCCGCAGAGCTGTGCGTGTTACGTCAATAGTATTGTGCGCTGGTACTGTCTCACTCCGTAAGGCAGAATGGAAATGTGGTGGCTGTCTTTGAAGTGAATTACATGATTTCAAATTCTCTCACGTTGCAAAATATTTAACTACTGCAGAATGAAAGTTTTGTAGGGAATAACAATTGACTGCAAAGGCGATGTAATACAATTAATTGCTACGAATGCATTTAATTTTTTTCTTGTGACAGCATTGTTGGTGTGTAAAAAGATCCAGCAGTTTTCACATAACATCTATATTGTAACACTGTAACACTATAACACTATAACACCATAACGCTGTAAGACAATAACACTATAACCCACTGTGACAGTAATTCATAGCTATTGTCTTTGTGCTGTTTCCAGTTCACTCCTGTCTAGAGTGCCAGACTATACAAGTCGCTGTTTCTGTAGCATTGCACTTTGCAGGAAATAGTCCGGCGGATTGATATGTAGGCTGCACACGGCTTCCACAGTGTTTGTGTCGCCGCAGAAATGTATATATATATATATATTATGTATATATGTTATATTATGGACTGGCAAGTGGTTTATACTCGGTGGCAGTGGTACTACAGTGACAGTGGTACTACAGTGACAGTGGTACTACAATGACAGTGGTACTACAGTGACAGTGGTACTACAGTGACAGTGGTACTACAGTGACAGTGGTACTACAATGACAGTGGTACTACAGTGACAGTGGTACTACAGTGACAGTGGTACTACAGTGACAGTGGTACTACAGTGACACACAACACAGAATAAACACAACACTCAAAACAACACACAGCATACAAACTTACAAAAACAATACGAACACACATTCTACAAAAAAAGAGTAGCTAAACTAACAAAAAAAACCTAACGTAGATTTTGAAGACCAAAATAAATGTAAATAGTATCAAAAATTCAGTTTATATGTAATAGAAAACACAATTCTCTTCTATTACAAAGAGGCCCGGTCAATGTGTTTAGCAAACCAATAAGTTAATTGCCACAATCGCAACAAACACACAAATACATTCTGAGGAACGACGGAGGGGTTTTAAATGTAAAAGCAGGTGGTACGTATAGTAACCACTGTATTTTAAATGTAAAAGCAGGTGGTACGTATAGTAACCACTGTATTTTAAATGTAAAAGCAGGTGGTACGTATAGTAACCACTGTATTTTAAATGTAAAAGCAGGTGGTACGTATAGTAACCACAGTATTTTAAATGTAAAAGCAGGTGGTACGTATAGTAAACAGATTTTAAATGTAAAAGCAGGTGGTACGTATAGTAACCACTGTTATTTTAAATGTAAAAGCAGGTGGTACGTATAGTAACCACAGTATTTTAAATGTAAAAGCAGGCGGTATGTATAGTAACCACAGTATTTTAAATGTAAAGCAGTGGTAGTATAGTAACCACGTATTTTAAATGTAAAAGAGGTGGTACGTATAGTAACCACTGTATATTAAATGTAAAAGCAGGTGGTACGTATAGTAACCACTGTATTTTAAATGTAAAAGCAGGTGGTACGTATAGTACCACTGTATTTTAAATGTAAAAGCAGGTGGTACGTATAGTAACCACTGTATTTTAATGTAAAAGCAGGTGGTACGTATAGTAACCACTTATTTAAATGTAAAGCAGGTGGTACGTATAGTAACCACTGTATTTTAAATGTAAAAGCAGGTGGTACGTATAGTAACCTGTATTTAAATGTAAAAGCAGGTGGTACGTATAGTAACCACTGTACTTTAAATGTGAAAGCAGGTGGTACGTATATAGTAACCACTGCATTTTAAAAGGTCAGATCCGACTTTTCGCTGTCAGTGCCATATTAATAATTTGTCTATCGCAATAGCCGCACTATTACACCAGCTGTCTCCCTCAGTGATATGTGAAGTCACTAAAACTGTAATCAGCCCGTAATATTTTGTGGTCCAAAACGTAACATTGTTTTCCCAGAATGTCAGCTTTATCAGCTGAAGCCTCGGCGTGGGGGTTTCCGGTGACTGGTGGCGAACAGGCGGCTGAACCAATTACAGCACTGGTACCAAACTACACGGTGTCACACACAAAGGTCATAGTTTTGTTTGAAGTATGGTCAGTAAGTGATAACGGCCAAGGCGCCGTGTGCAACGTGCGTCACGGCGGAAACAAATGATGCGGCTGTCGTGATTAATGATCGGCGGCGATAGACCTGTGCAATAGCACCAGCCGGCAATTACAGATATTTGGTGCTTAAACGTTACTATTGTGACATATGTAATGGCACAGTAGCTGCGTATAGTTATGTGTCATGGCACAGTAGCTGTGTATAGCTATGTGTAATGGCACAGTAGCTGTGTATAGCTATGTGTAATGGCACAGTAGCTGCGTATAGTTATGTGTCATGGCACAGTAGCTGTGTATAGCTATGTGTAATGGCACAGTAGCTGTGTATAGCTATGTGTAATGGCACAGTAGCTGCGTATAGTTATGTGTCATGGCACAGTAGCTGCGTATAGCTATGTGTAATGGCACAGTAGCTGCGTATAGTTATGTGTAATGACACAGTAGCTGCGTATAGTTATGTGTCATGGCACAGTAGCTGTGTATAGCTATGTGTAATGGCACAGTAGCTGTGTATAGCTATGTGTAATGGCACAGTAGCTGCGTATAGTTATGTGTCATGGCACAGTAGCTGTGTATAGCTATGTGTAATGGCACAGTAGCTGTGTATAGCTATGTGTAATGGCACAGTAGCTGCGTATAGTTATGTGTCATCGCACAGTAGCTGTGTATAGCTATGTGTAATGGCACAGTAGCTGTGTATAGCTATGTGTAATGGCACAGTAGCTGCGTATAGTTATGTGTCATGGCACAGTAGCTGTGTATAGCTATGTGTAATGGCACAGTAGCTGTGTATAGCTATGTGTAATGGCACAGTAGCTGCGTATAGTTATGTGTCATGGCACAGTAGCTGTGTATAGCTATGTGTAATGGCACAGTAGCTGCGTATAGCTATGTGTAATGGCACAGTAGCTGCGTATAGCTATGTGTAATGGCGCAGTAGCTGTGTATAGCTATGTGTAATGGCACAGTAGCTGCGTATAGTTATGTGTCATGGCACAGTAGCTGTGTATAGCTATGTGTAATGGCACAGTAGCTGTGTATAGCTATGTGTAATGGCACAGTAGCTGTGTATAGCTATGTGTAATGGCACAGTAGCTGTGTATAGCTATGTGTAATGGCACAGTAGCTGTGTATAGATATGTGTAATGGCACAGTAGCTGTGTATAGCTATGTGTAATGGCACAGTAGCTGTGTATAGCTATGTGTAATGGCACAGTAGCTGTGTATAGCTATGTGTAATGGCACAGTAGCTGTGTATAGCTATGTGTAATGGCACAGTAGCTGTGTATAGCTATGTGTAATGGCACAGTAGCTGTGTATAGCTATGTGTAATGGCACAGTAGCTGTGTATAGCTATGTGTAATGGCACAGTAGCTGTGTATAGCTATGTGTAATGGCACAGTAGCTGCGTATAGTTATGTGTCATGGCACAGTAGCTGTGTATAGCTATGTGTAATGGCACAGTAGCTGTGTATAGCTATGTGTAATGGCACAGTAGCTGCGTATAGTTATGTGTCATGGCACAGTAGCTGTGTATAGCTATGTGTAATGGCACAGTAGCTGTGTATAGCTATGTGTAATGGCACAGTAGCTGCGTATAGTTATGTGTCATGGCACAGTAGCTGCGTATAGCTATGTGTAATGGCACAGTAGCTGCGTATAGTTATGTGTAATGACACAGTAGCTGCGTATAGTTATGTGTCATGGCACAGTAGCTGTGTATAGCTATGTGTAATGGCACAGTAGCTGGTATAGCTATGTGTAATGGCACAGTAGCTGCGTATAGTATGTGTCATGGCACAGTAGCTGCGTATAGCTATGTGTAATGGCACAGTAGCTGCGTATAGTTATGTGTAATGACACAGTAGCTGGTATAGTATGTATGGCACAGTAGCTGTGTATAGCTATGTGTAATGGCACAGTAGCTGCGTATAGTTATGTGTCATGGCACAGTAGCTGCGTATAGCTATGTGTAATGGCACAGTAGCTGCGTATAGTTATGTGTAATGGCACAGTAGCTGCGTATAGTATGTGTCATGGCACAGTAGCTGGTATAGCTATGTGTAATGGCACAGTAGCTGGTATAGCTATGTGTAATGGCACAGTAGCTGCGTTATAGTTAGTGTGTCTGGCACAGTAGCTGCGTATAGCTATGTGTAATGACACAGTAGCTGCGTATGTTATAGGATACTCGTATAGTGTGTAATGGCACGAGTAGCTGTTATAGCTATGTGTCATGCTACAGTAGCTGCGTATAGCTATGTGTATGCACAGTAGCTGCGTATAGCTATGTGTAATGGCCACAGTAGCTGCGTATAGCTATGTGTAATGCACAGTAGCTGCGTATAGTCCATGTGTAATGGCACAGTAGCTGCTGTATTGTCATGTAGTAATGCTACAGTAGCTGCGTATAGTATGTGTAATGCACAGTAGCTGCGTATAGCTATGTGTAATGGCACAGTAGTGGTATAGCATTGTATGCAGTAGCTGCTATGCTATGTGTAATGGCACAGTAGTGCGTATAGTATGTGTATGCACAGTAGCTGCGTATAGCTATGTGTAATGGACAGTAGTTGTGTATAGCTATATGTAATGGCACAGTAGCTGCATATAGCTATGTGTAATGGCACAGTAGCTGCGTATAGTTATGTGTACTGGCACAGTAGCTGCGTATAGCTATGTGTAATGGCACAGTAGATGCGTATAGTTATGTGTAATGGCACAGTAGCTGTGTATAGCTATGTGTAATGGCACAGTAGCTGCGTATAGCTATGTGTAATGGCACAGTAGCTGCGTATAGCTATGTGTAATGGCACAGTAGCTGCGTATAACTGTGTGTAGTGACACAGTAGCTGCGTATAGTTATGTGTAATGGCACAGTAGCTGCGTATAGTTATGTGTAATGGCAGAGTAGCTGCGTATAACTGTGTGTAATGGCACAGTAGCTGCGTATAGTTATGTGTAATGGCACAGTAGCTGCGTATAGTATGTGTAATGGCACAGTAGCTGCGTATAGCTATGTGTAATGGCACAGTAGCTGCGTATAGCTATGTGTAATGGCACAGTAGCTGCGTATAGCTATGTATAATGACAGTAAATTCTTTACCGAAGTCAACTGGGTACGTTAATAGTAATACTGTACTACTACTACTACTACTACTACTACTACTACTAATAATAATAATAATCTACTATTTTTGGCTCCATGTTCCGCTGTCGAACCTCCTTCTGTGTTCCGTTTGTCAGCTGTACTTGTGCTGTGTTGGACGTTCTTCACGAGGCAACAACAAAACAGTATGGCGACCCTGTCCGTCCGTCCTTCTGTTTGCGATCTTGCATTATCAACTAAACCGTTACTTGCATTTTAATGAAACTTGGTATAGGAGATTTTCACAATGTGTTTTCCACCAAACGGGAGTTTCGTGAAAATGGTCTCAGTGACCGTTATGATTTCGTAAGCGCTTTTCACATTTCTTGATACACTTTAGTGAAATTCGGTATAGAAATATAGACGTAAGTCCATAGAGCATTTGTGAGTGTTTTGAAGATTCCAAACAAAATGACTCTTTGTGATTTTCGTGAAAAGTGATACAGGAAAGGCCTACGTTTTGATGACCTAAATGAAATTACACTCACACGTGTAACGTGACACGTGTCACCTTGTGACATTTTGTGAGTAAAGGACGCCTTGGTACAATCTGAGTACAAACTCTCGTAGCACGCCGTTTGCAGTTTTAATTCATATTGTGATCCTCTGCCTTGTGACATCGTGCAGTCTGGTAGGCGGTTGTCGCATCTCCTACGCTCTAAATAGACAAATTGTATTCATTTTAAATACTTTGGTACCAAAATATCAGACTTTAGGTGTTATACCCCAAAATACCCCAAAATACCGCAAAATGAAATTTCACCTTTAAAAATTTATATCTAATATATATCATTTAAAAATATAACCTTTTCCCTTCCTGACCCTTATTATGCACCTAACAGAAAACACATAAAATTGTTACCGAATTTATTCCTTACTCTTCTCAATATGTAAAGTAGCCACAGCTGTTAAAGCGATGTGCTGATCTGGGGGGGTCGAGGCTGGCGGTTTTGTTCGAACCAACATTTCTGATATTTTTTTTTAATTATGCGAGTAACAGTTAATTAATTTATTTATTTCTGTTTCAGCTACTGCTCATTAGGGTACTCAAAACGGAAGCACATCCCGGGCGATGAAATTATATCTGCGTCGTTACGTATATAAATGCTTGTGTCGGTTTGTAACAAACAGCGCCATAATAAATGTTCCCATACATTTTGTACCCGCTTTCTGAACCCTTAGCTCGCGCCGTGCCCCCCTCGCGCCGTGCCCCCCTTTCATTCTCCCCAATTGCTGTTTATCTGACTTTTTGTTCTGTATCGTATGCTTTGTGTTGCTGCTGTTATTATCTCTGTCCGCGCTGCCGTTTGTGCAGGTGTTGTGCTTGGTAGCTTTTTTTGCAATAGGTGATGCAATAGGCGATGCAATAGGCGATGCAATAGGCGATGCAATAGGCGATGAAATAGGCGATGCAATAGGCGATGCAATAGGCGATGCAATAGGTGATGCAATAGGCGATGCAATAGGCGATGCAATAGGTGATGCAATAGGTGATGCAATAGGTGATGCAATAGGCGATGCAATAGGTGATGCAATAGGCGATGCAATAGGCGATGCAATAGGTGATCGCAATAGGCGCATTGCAATAGGCGATGCAATAGGTGATGCATAGGCGATGCAATAGGCGATGCAATAGGCGATGCAATAGGCGATGCAATAGGCGATGCAATAGGTGATGCAATAGGTGATGCAATAGGCGATGCAATAGGCGATGCAATAGGCGATGCAATAGGCGATGCAATAGGCGATGCAATAGGCGATGCAATAGGCGATGCAATAGGCGATGCAATAGGAGATGCAATAGGCGATGCAATAGGCGATGCAATAGGAGATGCAATAGGCGATGCAATAGGCGATGCAATAGGAGATGCAGTAGGCGATGCAATAGGCGATGCAATAGGCGATGTAATAGGCGATGCAATAGGCGATGCAATAGGAGATGCAATAGGCGATGCAATAGGCGATGCAATAGGCGATGCAATAGGAGATGCAATAGGCGATGCAATAGGCGATGCAATAGGTGATGCAATAGGCGATGCAATAGGTGATGCAATAGGCGATGCCCCCACGGTTGCCCCAGTTCGCTCTTTACGGGCGCTAACTTCGCTGTCAGTGTTTCCTCCGAAAGGAATTGAGCACAAAAGCTGACAGTTGCTGATTAGTCTGCCAGACACAGAGCTTTGTACAGTTTATTGTACTGAGCTGGAAGGGCGTGAGTTCGGTACCAGCCACTGATCAAACTATCCGTCAACAGCCTGCAGCGCCACCATTCCTCCGACGCTGGGCGTCGTTCACAGTATACTGACTTTATATATCATTGCATATATTCTGAAAAAAAAAACGCCGCTCTGCTCTGATTGTGTGAACCAAACGCATAAGATAGTTTGTGAACTCTGAAAGGAACAGAACATTTGGAAAATATATGTTAATGTGATAGGATAACATTAAGGTGGATCTAAGAAGTGGGGAGAGACGACGTGCTTTTGATACATGTGGCTGAGATGTGACAGATGGTGGGTTGTTGTGGAAAGTTACGTAAATGACGGGGAAATATCTTGATCAGTTGAGCGACTTTTATTGAAAAAGGATTAGCTGCACGGGGTTAAACACATACATACATATTCCACCAGCCACTTGTCACATGTCAGTGCACCAGCCACTTGTCACATGTCAGTGCACCAGCCACTTGTCACATGTCAGTGCACCAGCCACTTGTCACATGTCAGTGCACCGGCCACTTGTCACATGTCAGTGCACCAGCCACTTGTCACATGTCAGTGCACCAGCCACTTGTCACATGTCAGTGCACCAGCCACTTGTCACATGTCAGTGCACCAGCCACTTGTCACATGTCAGTGCACCGGCCACTTGTCACATGTCAGTGCACCGGCCACTTGTCACATGTCAGTGCACCGGCCACTTGTCACATGTCAGTGCACCAGCCACTTGTCACATGTCAGTGCACCGGCCACTTGTCACATGTCAGTGCACCGGCCACTTGTCACATGTCAGTGCACCAGGCCACTTGTCACATGTCAGTGCACCAGCCACTTGTCACATGTCAGTGCACCAGCCACTTGTCACATGTCAGTGCACCAGCCACTTGTCACATGTCAGTGCACCGGCCACTTGTCACATGTCAGTGCACCAGCCACTTGTCACATGTCAGTGCACCAGCCACTTGTCACATGTCAGTGCACCAGCCACTTGTCACATGTCAGTGCACCGGCCACTTGTCACATGTCAGTGCACCAGCCACTTGTCACATGTCAGTGCACCAGCCACTTGTCACATGTCAGTGCACCAGCCACTTGTCACATGTCAGTGCACCAGCCACTTGTCACATGTCAGTGCACCGGCCACTTGTCACATGTCAGTGCACCGGCCACTTGTCACATGTCAGTGCACCGGCCACTTGTCACATGTCAGTGCACCGGCCACTTGTCACATGTCAGTGCACCGGCCACTTGTCACATGTCAGTGCACCGGCCACTTGTCACATGTCAGTGCACCGGCCACTTGTCACATGTCAGTGCACCAGCCACTTGTCACATGTCAGTGCACCAGCCACTTGTCACATGTCAGTGCACCAGCCACTTGTCACATGTCAGTGCACCAGCCACTTGTCACATTCAGTGCACCGGCCACTTGTCACATGTCAGTGCACCGGCCACTTGTCACATGTCAGTGCACCGCCACTTGTCACATGTCAGTGCACCAGCCACTTGTCGCATGTCAGTGCACCAGCCACCTGTCACATGTCAGTGCACCAGCCACCTGTCACATGTCAGTGCACCAGCCACTTGTCACATGCCAGTGCACCAGCCACTTGTCACATGTCAGTGCACCAGCCACTTGTCACATGTCAGTGCACCGGGCCACTTGTCACTTTGTCAGTGCACCGCCACTTGTCACATGTCAGTGCACCAGCCACTTGTCACATGTCAGTGCACCAGCCACTTGTCACATGTCAGTGCACCAGCCACTTGTCACATGTCAGTGCACCAGCCACTTGTCACATGTCAGTGCACCAGCCACTTGTCACATGTCAGTGCACCAGCCACTTGTCACATGTCAGTGCACCAGCCACTTGTCACATGTCAGTGCACCAGCCACTTGTCACATGCAGTACACCAGCCACTTGTCACATGTCAGTGCACCAGCCACTTGTCACATGTCAGTTACACTACGTATGATGTGACAGTAAAAAGACTGCAGTCTGACGCAGTTCGTACACATTACCAAGGCGTTCATTACTTCCAAAATGTCGTAAGGTCTCACGGTACACGCATAAATGCACCGTAAGTAAAGTACGCCCTTCCCAGCGCCGATTTTCGCAAAACTCAAAAATCAGATCTCTTGTACCGAATTTTACCCAGATAGGTCAATATAAAAGTTATTTAGTCTGCACCGTAACTTGTTCTTCACTGCACTGATTTTCGCGAAGCTCAGAACTACCAAGGTCAGTAATGGGCGATCTGACGACAGGTGTTGTCTGCACGTACAGCATTATTGTTTATACTTCGTAAAGAACGCCTAACAAGAGGAATTATGCTAATCCAGAAACGTCACGGAATTCCAAGTTTGCGCTCGCCCACAAAGGGTGCCGGGGGGGGGGGGGGGTAAAGCGGCCGCAGCGTGAAGTCGGCCACGTACCTCCATCTAGAGCCAAGGTTAAGAATCGGTGGAGCTGTACGTCTAGTCCCCTTTATGCTTTCATATCTTGGCCAGGGCAAGTTTACGTGTACAATTATATTCACATAATGTGATGGTTTTAAATGGCTTATGTGCTTCACTGAATATTCGTGAATGTGTTGTTTGCTGACCTGGATATTGCATTAAAGCGATGTATCATGTTTAAATTAAGCCGATAAACATAAACAGCACTAAGCCATTTATGTTTATGATGGAGACTGAATGTTCACTGTGCGGTAGGAACTCAGGAGTTAAATATTATTTGCATAAACGTTAGACTTAAAGGTTAAAGGATCTCTATCGCCATTCTTGTAGCTAGCTGCATGCCCATTATCGGCCGGAAACTCGACCCCGCTGCACTGTTTCAATTCAAAGGATGAAACATGAAACATGCACACATGGCGGAGGCGAGAGACGGGCGGATCGATAATCGATAGTCGTTCTTTGCTGTGTTCTTGTGGGTTAAGTCGTGACATGGCCCACTGACAGACTACAATAACGCTGATTCCGCTCCATACACAAGCTGCAGCGCCCGCGGCAATAATTGATAGCTCCTGCAACAATACTGGATTCAGTAAAATTAATTTAATGGCATAATAATATTCGAACGTTGCTCACAGATAACTGCATACAGCACAATGTGCTTGATATTGCATTAATGGACACAACTGATATTGCTGTCCGTAACACGGAGGTTATTTAAGTGGTACAACCAAATGTAGTAGCATCTTAAATTGACGTACGAAATTAAAAGCTGTGGCGTATTGAACAGCTGACAGCAGCATCAGTAATCCTGTAGGCAGCTTCCGTATTGCTGGAGCGACTGGACAAGAACTGGGAAATTCTAAACCTGAAAAAAAAAGGATAAATGCTAAAAGGTTCTGACGATGGTGTATAGCATTGAGAACTGATTGGTTTCTGGACTTTGTCCATCGTCCGGAAATCTAAAATCACGACGTTTCGGAAGCTGGATCTGCTTCCGTCCTCAGGTGAAGGGGGAGGGAGACACCTACTCTGTTCGGTCCCTTAGACCGAGCTAACCTCAATCCCCATCACCTGAGGACAGAAGCAAATCCAGCGTCCGAAACGTCGTGATTTTATATTTCCGGACGATGGACAAAGTCCAGAAACCAATTAGTTCTGAAAGAACGAGTCTGCAACAAAGCCCAAAGACCAGCAGCGCTTGGAACATGCCACATATGGTATATATATATGAAGCCTCCATGTTTAATCCCGCTTCTACCACGAAGATGGAGACACAAAATTTCTCCGAAACCTTGCTGTCTGTGTACACGGCATTACATAGCAGAAAAAAGCAATATTAATTGATATAGCGTTGTGGGTTGTGACACCGTGTAGCCTGGTGTGTGGGTAGCAGTGTTTTGGAAAAACACACTACCTGCGCATGCAGGGGATGAATGGACTTCGAGGGATAAAAAAGGATAAGGGGCTCAGTGTCCATTTTTCACTCCCATTTCATCCTGAAGAAAGAGGCACTATGTACCTCCGAAACGCTGTTACCCACTTGTTAAAGTGTACATTGATGTAACGCTGGATGCCTTACGTATTACACCGTCTGTCCGCCTTCCTTAGAACGAAAGTTTAATTTTGACAGCTTTAAAAGCCAGGATAGCGTGCAATTACATAGTAATGCAGTGTCTGGTTGAACAGCGACAGTTTGCGGGTTATGAAGCTTATTTGCGGGATTTGTGACGTTCATAAGTGTTGTGTGGGCTAATTGGAGCTGCATTATATTTATATTAAGTGGACAGGATAGCTCAGTCGGTATAGCGACTCGTTATGAGCTGGACGGTCTGGGGATCGAATCCCGGTGGGGTGAGATTTTCAGCACCCGCCCAGACCGGCCCTGGGGCCCACCCAGCCTCCTGTACATGGGTACCGGCTCTCTTTTCCGGGGGTAAAGCGGCCGGGACGTGAAGTTGACCACCCATCCCATCTAGTGCCAGGGTTAAAGAAAGAGTAGAGCTATACCTCTACTCCCCCTCTGGACTTTCATGGCCTGTTATAGGGAGAAATTTACCTGTTATATATATAAAGATTCAGTTCGTACCGCGCAGTAAACACACTCCGCCTCAGTTATACAAACCAGTCAGTTAATGTTGTACAGTGAAATAATCGCTGTTTGTTCTGAGATCCACACAAAACACATAAATACAGTCCGTACCGCGCAGTAAACACACTCCGTCTCAGTTATACAAACCAGTCAGTTAATGTTGTACAGTGAAATAATCGCTGTTTGTTCTGAGATCCACACAAAACACAAAATACAGTCGTACCGCGCAGTAAACACACTCCGTCTCAGTTATACAAACCAGTCAGTTAATGTTGTACAGTGAAATAATCGCTGTTGTTTGAGATCCACACAAAACACATAATACAGTCCGTACCGCGCAGTAAACACACTCCGTCTCAGTTATACAAACCAGTCAGTTAATGTTGTACAGTGAAATAATCGCTGTTTGTTCGAGATCCACACAAAACACATAAATACATTTCGTACCGCGCAGTAAACACACTCCGTCTCAGTTATACAAACAGTCAGTTAATGTTGTACAGTGAAATAATCGCTGTTTGTTCTGAGATCCACACAAAACACATAACAGTCCGTACCGCGCAGTAAACACACTCCGTCTCAGTTATACAAACCAGTCAGTTAATGTTTACAGTGAAATAATCGCTGTTTGTTCTGAGATCCACACAAAACACATAAATACAGTCCGTACCGCGCAGTAAACACACTCCGTCTCAGTTATACAAACCAGTCAGTTAATGTTGTACAGTGAAATAATCGCTGTTTGTTCTGAGATCCACACAAAACACATAAATACAGTCCGTACCGCGCAGTAAACACACTCCGTCTCAGTTATACAAACCAGTCAGTTAATGTTGTACAGTGAAATAATCGCTGTTTGTTCTGAGATCCACACAAAACACATAAATCAGTCCGTACCGCGCAGTAAACACACTCCGTCTCAGTTATACAAACCAGTCAGTTAATGTTGTACAGTGAAATAATCGCTGTTTGTTCTGAGATCCACACAAAACACATAAATACAGTCCGTACCGCGCAGTAAACACACTCCGTCTCAGTTATACAAACCAGTCAGTTAATGTTGTACAGTGAAATAATCGCTGTTTGTTCTGAGATCCACACAAAACACATAAATACAGTCCGTACCGCGCAGTAAACACACTCCGTCTCAGTTATACAAACCAGTCAGTTAATGTTGTACAGTGAAATAATCGCTGTTTGTTCTGAGATCCACACAAAACACATAAATACAGTCCGTACCGCGCAGTAAACACACTCCGTCTCAGTTATACAAACCAGTCAGTTAATGTTGTACAGTGAAATAATCGCTGTTTGTTCGAGATCCACACAAAACACATAAATACAGTTCGTACCGCGCAGTAAACACACTCCGTCTCAGTTATACAAACCAGTCAGTTAATGTTGTACAGTGAAATAATCGCTGTTTGTTCTGAGATCCACACAAAACACATAAATACAGTCCGTACCGCGCAGTAAACACACTCCGTCTCAGTTATACAAACCAGTCAGTTAATGTTGTACAGTGAAATAATCGCTGTTTGTTCGAGATCCACACAAAACACATAAATACAGTCGTACCGCGCAGTAAACACACTCCGTCTCAGTTATACAAACCAGTCAGTTAATGTTGTACAGTGAAATAATCGCTGTTTGTTCTGAGATCCACACAAAACACATAAATACAGTCCGTACCGCGCAGTAAACACACTCCGTCTCAGTTATACAAACCAGTCAGTTAATGTTGTACAGTGAAATAATCGCTGTTTGTTCTGAGATCCACACAAAACACATAAATACAGTCCGTACCGCGCAGTAAACACACTCCGTCTCAGTTATACAAACCAGTCAGTTAATGTTGTACAGTGAAATAATCGCTGTTTGTTCTGAGATCCACACAAAACACATAAATACAGTCGTACCGCGCAGTAAACACACTCCGTCTCAGTTATACAAACCAGTCAGTTAATGTTGTACAGTGAAATAATCGCTGTTTGTTCTGAGATCCACACAAAACACATAAATACAGTCCGTACCGCGCAGTAAACACACTCCGTCTCAGTTATACAAACCAGTCAGTTAATGTTGTACAGTGAAATAATCGCTGTTTGTTCTGAGATCCACACAAAACACATAAATACAGTCCGTACCGCGCAGTAAACACACTCCGTCTCAGTTATACAAACCAGTCAGTTAATGTTGTACAGTGAAATAATCGCTGTTTGTTCTGAGATCCACACAAAACACATAAATACAGTCGTACCGCGCAGTAAACACACTCCGTCTCAGTTATACAAACCAGTCAGTTAATGTTGTACAGTGAAATAATCGCTGTTTGTTCTGAGATCCACACAAAACACATAAATACAGTCCGTACCGCGCAGTAAACACACTCCGTCCTCAGTTATACAAACCAGTCAGTTAATGTTGTACAGTGAAATAATCGCTGTTTGTTCAGAGATCCACACAAAACACATAAATACAGTTCCGTACCCGCGCAGTAAACACACTCCGTCTCAGTTATACAAACCAGTCAGTTAATGTTGTACAGTGAAATAATCGCTGTTTGTTCTGAGATCCACACAAAACACATAAATACAGTCCGTACCGCGCAGTAAACACACTCCGCCTCAGTTATACAAACCAGTCAGTTAATGCTGTACAGTGAAATAATCGCTGTTTGTTCAGAGATCCACACAAAACACATAAATACAGTTCGTACCGCGCAGTAAACACACTCCGTCTCAGTTATACAAAGCAGTCAGTTAATGTTGTACAGTGAAATAATCGCTGTTTGTTCTGAGATCCACACAAAACACATAAATACAGTCCGTACCGCGCAGTAAACACACTCCGTCTCAGTTATACAAACCAGTCAGTTAATGTTGTACAGTGAAATAATCGCTGTTTGTTCTGAGATCCACACAAAACACATAAATACAGACCGTACCGCGCAGTAAACACACTCCGTCTCAGTTATACAAACCAGTCAGTTAATGTTGTACAGTGAAATAATCGCTGTTTGTTCTGAGATCCACACAAAACACATAAATACAGTCCGTACCGCGCAGTAAACACACTCCGTCTCAGTTATACAAACCAGTCAGTTAATGCTGTACAGTGAAATAATCGCTGTTTGTTCTGAGATCCACACAAAACACATAAATACAGTCCGTACCGTGCAGTAAACACACTCCATCTCAGTTATACAAACCAGTCAGTTAATGTTGTACAGTGAAATAATCGCTGTTTGTTCTGAGATCCACACAAAACACATAAATACAGTCCGTACCGTGCAGTAAACACACTCCGTCTCAGTTATACAAACCAGTCAGTTAATGCTGTACAGTGAAATAATCGCTGTTTGTTCTCAGATCCACACAAAACACATAAATACAGTCCGTACCGCGCAGTAAACACACTCCGTCTCAGTTATACAAACCAGTCAGTTAATGTTGTACAGCGAAATAATCGCTGTTTGTTCTGATATCCACACAAAACACATAAATACAGTTCGTACCGCGCAGTAAACACACTCCGTCTCAGTTATACAAAGCAGTCAGTTAATGTTGTACAGTGAAATAATCGCTGTTTGTTCAGAGATCCACACAAAACACATAAATACAGTTCGTACCGCGCAGTAAACACACTCCGTCTCAGTTATACAAACCAGTCAGTTAATGCTGTACAGTGAAATAATCGCTGTTTGTTCTGAGATCCACACAAAACACATAAATACAGTCCGTACCGTGCAGTAAACACACTCCATCTCAGTTATACAAACCAGTCAGTTAATGTTGTACAGTGAAATAATCGCTGTTTGTTCTGAGATCCACACAAAACACATAAATACAGTCCGTACCGTGCAGTAAACACACTCCATCTCAGTTATACAAACCAGTCAGTTAATGTTGTACAGTGAAATAATCGCTGTTTGTTCTGAGATCCACACAAAACACATAAATACAGTCCGTACCGCGCAGTAAACACACTCCATCTCAGTTATACAAACCAGTCAGTTAATGCTGTACAGTGAAATAATCGCTGTTTGTTCTGAGATCCACACAAAACACATAAATACAGTCCGTACCGCGCAGTAAACACACTCCATCTCAGTTATACAAACCAGTCAGTTAATGCTGTACAGTGAAATAATCGCTGTTTGTTCTGAGATCCACACAAAACACATAAATACAGTCCGTACCGTGCAGTAAACACACTCCGTCTCAGTTATACAAACCAGTCAGTTAATGCTGTACAGTGAAATAATCGCTGTTTGTTCTGAGATCCACACAAAACACATAAATACAGTCCGTACCGCGCAGTAAACACACTCCGTCTCAGTTATACAAACCAGTCAGTTAATGTTGTACAGTGAAATAATCGCTGTTTGTTCTGAGATCCACACAAAACACATAAATACAGTCTGTACCGCGCAGTAAACACACTCCATCTCAGTTATACAAACCAGTCAGTTAATGCTGTACAGTGAAATAATCGCTGTTTGTTCTGAGATCCACACAAAACACATAAATACAGTCCGTACCGTGCAGTAAACACACTCCGTCTCAGTTATACAAACCAGTCAGTTAATGTTGTACAGTGATAATCGTCTGTAAATTTCTACTGTCTGGAATTTTAGAAAATTTCTTTTTAATAACTTAAGCGCTGACTGTTGGTCCCAAGCACAACATCTTTATTAGGGGTTCACTTGTACACTATCAAGAGCGCTTAAAAAATTACAGTTTGATGTTTGCTGTAAGAAAGATTAGTGATCGGGGAGAAATGAAGTGGTGGGTGTTGTGAGTGTTGTGAGTGTTGAGTGTTAGAGAAGAGTTTGCTGACGTAATGGAAGGCGAACGATCGTCTTTGGTGAAAGAAAATTACGTCACTATATTGAAGGAAAGTTCGGAGATTGGTCTAAAACCAACATAAGAAAGCACTGGGGGGGGCTAATTGAAACATGAGGCCCTCTGGCTTGAAGGATGATACAGCCGGAAACAGATGGCTCTGTCCAAAACTGCGTCAAGTGACGGTGGAAATGACGTCATTTATTAATGTTCTGAGTTTGATTTACGGGTCTTAATATTTGTCTGTTCTGTCAGGAAACGTTACAGTAATGTGGCGTTGACATATGGCGCTGATGGGAGATGGGAGATGTATGTATGTATGTATGTATATTGTTGGGAAAGTGTACGAGGGCTGGCGTTGGAGACTTGCGTATGGCACAGTGTGTTATATGTCAGTTTTAATAAACTGGTTTTTAAAAAGCACTATAAACTTTTAATTTTTAATATCTTAATATCGATTCATATAAACAATTTCTATACATTTCATACTCTGGGAACTTAAAGGCATATTTATTTTTGACTATTAGATGCACAGAGTGTTATTGTTTGTAATCTGGTCACTTTATACGTGTTGAATTGTGACATGTATAAAGAACTTTTATTGTGACACCATATATTGTAAATTTGGATGCAGATAGCAATTGTAGCGCTCTGATATGTACACCCTGAAGATGGCAATATATTTGAAGAAACATATACTTACCAATATTCTTGTGCATTTGTTGTTTGATTTAGATTAACCGGTAATGTTTTTAGGGAAATAGTAGATGTTGTGACAATCATATAAAACACAAATAAAATGCGTGGGTAAAATTACAGAGTTAGTACCACTTTAAAGCCCAGTGGTTACTATATTTACCGCCACGTTTAACATTAAACAATTCTACGTTCTGCCCACACAGTGTATTTATGTGTTTTGTGTGGATCTCAGAACAAACAGCGATTATTTCACTGTACAGCATTAACTGACTGGTTTGTATAACTGAGACGGAGTGTGTTTACTGCGGGGTACGGACTGTATTTATGTGTTTTGTGTGGATCTCAGAACAAACAGCGATTATTTCACTGTACAGCATTAACTGACTGGTTTGTATAACTGAGACGGAGTGTGTTTACTGCGCGGTACGGACTGTATTTATGTGTTTTGTGTGGATCTCAGAACAAACAGCGATTATTTCACTGTACAACATTAACTGACTGGTTTGTATAACTGAGACGGAGTGTGTTTACTGCGGGGTACGGACTGTATTTATGTGTTTTGTGTGGATCTCAGAACAAACAGCGATTATTTCACTGTACAGCATTAACTGACTGGTTTGTATAACTGAGACGGAGTGTGTTTACTGCGCGGTACGGACTGTATTTATGTGTTTTGTGTGGATCTCAGAACAAACAGCGATTATTTCACTGTACAGCATTAACTGACTGGTTTGTATAACTGAGACGGAGTGTGTTTACTGCGCGGTACGGACTGTATTTATGTGTTTTGTGTGGATCTCAGAACAAACAGCGATTATTTCACTGTACAGCATTAACTGACTGGTTTGTATAACTGAGACGGAGTGTGTTTACTGCGCGGTACGGACTGTATTTATGTGTTTTGTGTGGATCTCAGAACAAACAGCGATTATTTCACTGTACAGCATTAACTGACTGGTTTGTATAACTGAGACGGAGTGTGTTTACTGCGCGGTACGGACTGTATTTATGTGTTTTGTGTGGATCTCAGAACAAACAGCGATTATTTCACTGTACAGCATTAACTGACTGGTTTGTATAACTGAGACGGAGTGTGTTTACTGCGGGGTACGGACTGTATTTATGTGTTTTGTGTGGATCTCAGAACAAACAGCGATTATTTCACTGTACAACATTAACTGACTGGTTTGTATAACTGAGACGGAGTGTGTTTACTGCGCGGTACGGACTGTATTTATGTGTTTTGTGTGGATCTCAGAACAAACAGCGATTATTTCACTGTACAACATTAACTGACTGGTTTGTATAACTGAGACGGAGTGTGTTTACTGCGCGGTACGGACTGTATTTATGTGTTTTGTGTGGATCTCAGAACAAACAGCGATTATTTCACTGTACAGCATTAACTGACTGGTTTGTATAACTGAGACGGAGTGTGTTTACTGCGCGGTACGGACTGTATTTATGTGTTTTGTGTGGATCTCAGAACAAACAGCGATTATTTCACTGTACAACATTAACTGACTGGTTTGTATAACTGAGACGGAGTGTGTTTACTGCGCGGTACGGACTGTATTTATGTGTTTTGTGTGGATCTCAGAACAAACAGCGATTATTTCACTGTACAGCATTAACTGACTGGTTTGTATAACTGAGACGGAGTGTGTTTACTGCGCGGTACGGACTGTATTTATGTGTTTTGTGTGGATCTCAGAACAAACAGCGATTATTTCACTGTACAGCATTAACTGACTGGTTTGTATAACTGAGACGGAGTGTGTTTACTGCGCGGTACGGACTGTATTTATGTGTTTTGTGTGGATCTCAGAACAAACAGCGATTATTTCACTGTACAACATTAACTGACTGGTTTGTATAACTGAGACGGAGTGTGTTTACTGCGCGGTACGGACTGTATTTATGTGTTTTGTGTGGATCTCAGAACAAACAGCGATTATTTCACTGTACAACATTAACTGACTGGTTTGTATAACTGAGACGGAGTGTGTTTACTGCGCGGTACGGACTGTATTTATGTGTTTTGTGTGGATCTCAGAACAAACAGCGATTATTTCACTGTACAACATTAACTGACTGGTTTGTATAACTGAGACGGAGTGTGTTTACTGCGCGGTACGAGCTGAGTCTTTATGATTCAGGATAAGTTTACTTTTTAAACGATTACTGTCTAATAGCCCGATATAGCATGCATAAAGTAACCGCTGTGCCTAAAGTGTTAGTAATAAACTCAACATTTTATTGACATCTTACTCAGATTACAGAATCGTAAAATTCTGAGTGAGGATGTAGTTTCATGGCCCGTTGTGGTGCTGGCAGCCAACACAGTCTGCCGTGTAGTATGTGTAACGACGCAGTGTCGGCTGCACCTAAGCCTCCCTCAGGTAGAATGCCTGAAGACGTTCTTGCGTTTACACACTTCCTCTTCCCCCGCTCCATCACATTTCCCCTATTCTTCTACGCTTTCCTTCATATTCATCCACAACTTTTATTGTATCCGACAAGACAGTAACATGACAGTTTAATGTACACCGATGTCAACATGCAAATACAGAGTGCCGCAATAAAACACAGACACGTCACTAGCTGTACATGTTTATTCAATTAAGCAATCAATACTCACCATCAAATACACACATTGCTATGTACTTGAATGGTTTTAACACTGACTGGCGGTAATCTATATGTCTGTACGTCTGATCGTACAGTACCGGGAATATTTTCTGAGGGGGTAAAGGCGGACGGTGTGTAGGGCTGACAACCTTACCACCTTCATGTGCCGATTGCCTAGAAATCTGGGAGCCTAAACCTCCTGGAACCCTAAGGGTCTGTCCAGGCCTGTAATGGGATTGCTTGACCTTTACCTTTACCTTTTGCGTCTGATCGAATATGTAAGTCTACAATTAGTGCGTAGAATTTTCAAATCACTGCGATATCAGATATTTTTAGAGCGGTGTTGCTGTAGATTCAATTCTTCTGAGATGTTACGCCGTGTTGTTGGGTGTCATAGTTTCCGACGTTTCGTAATACCTTCATGTTCAGGGACTGTTTGACCATAAACATTAAGGCACTGCAGTCCTTCGAAACGTCGGGAACTATGACCACCCCAACAACACGGCGTAACATCTCAGAAGACTCTTCATTTAGTGAATGATCATGAAATGGGTGCTGCATGTAGCACGCGTTGAAGTGAATGTTACGGATTTTCCTTCGGGAAGACTGAACGACAGACTGTATTTGAAAGACGAGAAAGAGCAGGTATAATATTAAGGTGTGTCTGTCAATGCACTTGTGCTTATCTCACGTAACTCATTATAACGGCGTGACTTTTACTGTCACGGGCACAAGTGTAGCTGACTTTTGTGAATGTCAAAATTGTTTATGGCGCTGTGTAATCTGCTAGAAGTCTACCGACGTTTCAGAGGAACCTATACCTTTTTACACACGGCGCCACATGCAGCATATACACATATTTCTATACAAGTACAATAAAATTTCGTTTATCCTGCACTGTATTTAGCGGGAAGTTCGCTCAAAAGCAGTTTGTTGCATAAAGTCCATTGCGATTTGTTGATGACGTAACGAGCGAGAGAGAGAGATAACTGCAACGTTTGGTCTGTCGCACTGAGGGAGGAACATAGGCTGAGGGTGTTCGAGAGTAGGGTGCTGAGGGGGGTATTTGGGTCTAAGAGCGACGGGGTAACAGGGGAGTGGAGAAGACTACATAACGAGGAACTTAATGATCTGTATTCATCACCAAATATTATTCGGGTGATCAAATCAAGAAGAATGAGGTGGGCGGGGCATGTAGCACGTATGGGGGAGAGGAGAGGTGCATACAGGATTTTGGTGGGGAGACCTGAGGGAAGGAGACCACTTGGAAGACCCAGGCGTAGATGGGAGGATAATATTAAAATGGATCTTCAAGAAGTGGGATGGGGCAAGGACTGGATTAATATGGCTCAGGATAGGGACAGTTGGCGGGCTGTTGTGAATAGCGGTAATGAACCTTCGGGCTCCATAAAACGTGGGGATATTTCTTGACTAGCTGAGGAACTGTTAGCTTCTCAAGAAGGACTGTGCTACATGGAGTTAGTTAGTTAGTTAGTTAGCTAGTTAATATGACTAAGCTGTGCTGTTGTGAATGCGGTAATGAACCTTCGGGTTCCATAAAACGCGGGGAATTTCTTGACTAGCTGAGGAACTGTTAGCTTCTCAAGAAGGACTGTGCTACATGGAGTTAGTTAGTTAGTTAGTTAATATGGCTAAGCTGTGCTCTTGTGAATGCGGTAATGAACCTTCGGGCTCCATAAAACGTGGGGAATTTCTTGACTAGCTGAGGAACTGTTAGCTTCTCAAGAAGGACTGTGCTGCATGGTAGTTAGTTAGTTAGTTAGTATTAATATGGCTAAGCTGTGCTCTTGTGAATGCGGTAATGAACCTTCGGGTTCCATAAAACGTGGGGAATTTCTTGACTAGCTGAGGAACTGTTAGCTTCTCAAGAAGGACTGTGCTACATGGAGTAGTTAGTTAGTTAGTTAGTTAGTTTAATTCCTTCATCAATACCACGCTTACATTCATGTTCATACGGCCCCTTCTAACTATCCATTATATAAAACATACTTGCCTGCAGCAGTGGCCTATGTCGTCCTTACCTTCAGCATGTCGCCTTTAGATGCAAGCGGCAGGTGCATTAAGGCATATAAATTGCGCCCCACACTACGCCCCTGAGCTACCTGACGTCATCTATGTCACATCTCTTGACAGCTCAGTTATCCAGCTCATATCGCCTCAAACTGTAACAACAGGGTGTACGTGAACACCTTGACGCTCCGTCGGCAGTACTGTGACGCCATGTAGGCTAGTCAGAACTTGACGTTTCGGAAGAACCTGCTCTTTCCGTCTTCACGGTGGAAAACCAAAGTTAAATTATTTTTTGAGGCAATTCATCCCCGTTGTGTTTTTTAAATAATCTAAGATATATAAGAAATTTAGCCGAAAACATCAAATGTATTTTTTAAATTTAAATTAGAATATATTTAGTTATGATCATTTGAATTAAAAATGTGTTGGTTGTTTTGAATTTCTTATATTATATATATATATATATATTATATAATATAATATATATATATTATCCTAGACTGAATTATTTTTTCGTCCGTAATTAACTCCAAAGATCAAAGTCCACGAGAAGCTGATAGTCGATGAGCTTATCAAGAAATTTCTCGCTTGTTTTGGACACGAAACTTTAGATATTTCTTCATTGGACAGCAGTCTGAGACACGTGACTCAGTACACACTCACATTGGACAGCAGTCTGAGGCACGTGACTCAGTACACACTCACATTGGACAGCAGTCTGAGACACGTGACTCAGTACACACTCACATTGGACAGCAGTCTGAGACACGTGACTCAGTACACACTCACATTGGACAGCAGTCTGAGGCACGTGACTTAGTACACACTCACATTGGACAGCAGTCTGAGGCACGTGACTCAGTACACACTCACATTGGACAGCAGTCTGAGGCACGTGACTCAGTACACACTCACATTGGACAGCAGTCTGAGGCACGTGACTCAGTACACACTCACACTGGACAGCAGTCTGAGACACGTGACTCAGTACACACTCACATTGGACAGCAGTCTGAGGCACGTGACTCAGTACACACTCACATTGGACAGCAGTCTGAGGCACGTGACTCAGTACACACTCACACTGGACAGCAGTCTGAGACACGTGACTCAGTACACACTCACATTGGACAGCAGTCTGAGGCACGTGACTCAGTACACACTCACATTGGACAGCAGTCTGAGGCATGTGATTCAGTAAACACTCACATTAGACAGCAGTCTGAGGCACGTGACTCAGTACACACTCACATTGGACAGCAGTCTGAGACACGTGACTCAGTACACACTCACATTGGACAGCAGTCTGAGGCACGTGACTCAGTACACACTCACATTGGACAGCAGTCTGAGACACGTGACTCAGTACACACTCACATTGGACAGCAGTCTGAGACACGTGACTCAGTACACACTCACATTAGACAGCAGTCTGAGGCACGTGACTCTACACACTCACATTAGGCAGCAGTCTGAGGCACGTGACTCAGTACACACTCACATTAGGCAGCAGTCTGAGGCACGTGACTCAGTACACACTCACATTAGACAGCAGTCTGAGGCACGTGACTCAGTACACACTCACATTAGACAGCAGTCTGAGGCACGTGACTCTACACACTCACATTAGGCAGCAGTCTGAGGCACGTGACTCAGTACACACTCACATTGGACAGCAGTCAGAGGCACGTGACTCAATACACACTCACATTGGACAGCAGTCTGAGACACGTGACTCAGTACACACTCACATTGGACAGCAGTCTGAGACACGTGACTCAGTACACACTCACATTGGACAGCAGTCTGAGACACGTGACTCAGTACACAATCACATTGGACAGCAGTCTGAGACACGTGACTCAGTACACACTCACATTAGACAGCAGTCTGAGACACGTGACTCTGTACACACTCACCACACTTCTTTGAGATACTTTTTACTATTATCCTGTATATCCTTTTTTATGGTATACAACAGGAACTTAATGTGCTCTTCCTCTTCTGTCATTTTCATGCTACATGTCTTGGTTAGCTCATCCTCCTTTTTATGACCCTGACTATGTTCACAAAACAATAATTTTTCTCACCTTTTAATTTTCACCACCGCCATGTCACGATTGCATCGAACTGTTTCGATCGCCAGGACCTTGTTTATTTTTGTTCGGTCGTGTTACGCAGGGCTGCCACTACCAACACCTCGTTCCATTAATTCTCACGATCCACATCAGCTGCATTCTCTCCCTGCTCTAAAAGCTCTCCACTCCTGTTCACAGTAATTCTTTATACTCTCCCTCAGCACTTCGTGTTATAATCTTGGTTTGTTTTCCTATTTGAATCTTATCTTACACAAAAATTTACCCTAATTTTTCAGCTCTATAATCTTAACACAATAGATTAATTCCTTACATGCTACACTCACACAGTAACATTCTGTTACTGCAGAGAATACACTCACGCAGTAACATTCTGTTACTGCAGAGAATACACTCGCACAGTAACATTCTGTTACTGCAGAGAATACACTCGCACAGTAACATCCTGTTACTGCAGAGAATACACTCACGCAGTAACATCCTGTTACTGCAGAGAATACACTCGCACAGTAACATCCTGTTACTGCAGAGAATACACTCACGCAGTAACATCCTGTTACTGCAGAGAATACACTCACGCAGTAACATCCTGTTACTGCAGAGAATACACTCACGCAGTAACATCCTGTTACTGCAGAGAATACACTCACACAGTAACATCCTGTTACTGCAGAGAATACACTCACACAGTAACATCCTGTTACTGCAGAGAATACACTCATGGAGTAACATCATGTTACTGCAGAGAATACACTCGCACAGTAACATCCTGTTACTGCAGAGAATACACTCGCACACAGTAATATCCTGTTACTGCAGAGAATACACTCGCACAGTAATATCCTGTTACTGCGGAGAATACACTCACGCAGTAACATCCTGTTACTGCAGAGAATACACTCGCACAGTTATATCCTGTTACTGCAGAGAATACACTCACGCAGTAACATGCTGTTACTGCAGAGAATACACTACACAGTAACATCCTGTTACTGCAGAGAATACACTCATGCAGTAACATCCTGTTACTACAGAGAATACACTCACACAGTAACATCCTGTTACTGCAGAGAATACACTCACACAGTAACATCCTGTTACTACAGAGAATACACTCACGCAGTAACATCCTGTTACTGCAGAGAATACACTCACACAGTAACATCCTGTTACTGCAGAGAATACACTCACACTTTCACTCTGAAACTTACGCAAAGGAATTGAGATATTTCACGTGTAAAAGTATGTTTCCTTAACAACACCTGTCATCCAAAATTGTAAGCTTGAAATCTTTTCTGTTTGATTTATCGACAGACATACATAACGCCGTCGAACTGCGACAGGATCCGTCTGGCAAGTGCGAGCAACTTCTGCAGAACTCAGACCGCGGCTTGTGGGCCGTCGTCTGTACTTTGTTCGGGTTAGAATGTTAATGGAAACAAAAGTTGTGCTTTTAAAACTAACTCATGCAAAACTGTCCTTCCTGAGAAGCTGATTGTTTCTCACCAACTGAAAAAAGCTCCTGCCGATTCTACAAAACTGACTTTTTGTAACTGTTTACAACAGCCAATCACCAGTCCCTGTTCTGAGCCACATTAATCCAGTCCGCATCCTCCCACACAATTTATGTTATGCCCGTTTTAATATCATCCTTCTATCTACCTTACGTCTCCAGAGTGCTTTATTTTTTTCAGGTTTCGTGGCTGAAGGGTTACTCCTGTACTCTTCACCACGTGTCATTAGCGTTGTCTAACCAGGTGAACGGATGGACGGGTTATGTAACACGCATGAGGTACACGAAAATACCTACATAGGTCGGGAACTCGGATGGAAGCAGACAACTTGAAAGACCTAAGCGTAGGAAGGAGGATAATATTAAAGTGACATGACATAAGTAGGATAGGTGAGCGTGCGGACAAGGGGTGGGTAATGAAGATATGGATTTCGTACAAAAAACAGGCAATTTATTGACTAACAGAGCAAGTACTCTCTTCCGACATATGCAGGATGTTTCATAAATCCCTCCGGGATTTCGGAGGTCTGTATCCCAGGAGCCAAATCACACACGGGGGATGAGAGCATGTCAGTGAAAAGATTACATATCCAAGTTTTGAACCTACCTTACAAACTTTCAATATGTCCCCCGTTGGTGACTCGACAGACGTCAATCCTGTAATCTAGCTCCTGCCACACACGTTCCAACATATGAACGTCGATGGTAACAACTGCATCCATAATTCTTAGCCGAAGCTCCGTTAAATCTCTTGGTAAAGGAGGCACGTAAACACGATCTGTACGATACTTGGTTCGAAAACCACGTTGCACTGTTACAATTGACTGGGTTTTAGCAAATTGCAGGACACAAAAAGCTTTCTGTTCACCTTAAAACGCCATGTTTGCACACCACTGCCTCCTATCGGAGAAACGGGTAACTACGCCATCGCATCTGTCACGAAAAAAACTTTTACATTTCCTCTATCCGTTGGCATGCTTTCATCTCTTATATGTGGGTTTGCTACTGCACGGCCAAGCCTCTAAATCCCGGATGGACTTATGAAACACGCTGTACTATTATACTGTATGGAGTTACCTGTTTTTTATGTGAGTGATGATTTGTCTCCTCGTGTGTGTCCGTAACAATAGCCTGTTAACAAATCATTCGATTTTCATTAAACTCCCTACAAATGAACGCATTATGGCCATTTCGGCTATCCCACATATATATTTATTAACTTCATGCCATCGAAAAACCCATCATGGGTCTCGTGCAAACTTCTGGGAGGAAGAGACTTCAGCGTTACGTAGGCTATTTTCGGCATCAAAAAATTGTGTTTGATAATACAGGGTGAGTTAAAAAAGTTAACACATATGGGTTTTTTTTATTTTGCTTATTTTGTTGTTTCAGAAACACTGACATGTTAGCCAGGCTAAATTTGGAGCGACGAAGGTAGGTTGCAGATTGGTAGACCTCCATGCAGGCTGCGATCTCAATTCGTTGCTTCAGAGTAAGTCTGGTTGACATAGCTGTGCGTCTCAGTCAGCAAAACTTGCAAAGTAGAAACCCATACCAACGTTAACATTTTTTGATCATCCTGTATTATGTCTCAGGCGGATATTTGACTTCTGATAACAAAACTTATAATGAAGAAACCCATACCAACGTTCACATTTTTAGATCACCCTGTATTATGTCTCTGGCGCATATTTAACTTCTGATAAAACTTATAACGAAGAAACCCATACCAACGTTAACATTTTTAGATCACCCTGTATTATGTCTCTGGCGCATATTTAACTTCTGATAACAAAACTTATAACGAAGAAACCCATACCAACGTTCACATTTTTAGATCACCCTGTATTATGTCTCTGGCGCATATTTAACTGCTGATAACACTTTAAGTTACCTGTGTATAGACCTACATTAACATTATAAGTCACTGTATTTTTCCCACATGGTCTGTTTATGTGTTTTGAAAAAATTTCCATATTAACAGCAATTAATCTCCTAAATAGCTTCAAATGGTTTTTTTGTAAATGGGAATTTGTGTTTACTGTGGGGTATGGATTGAATTTTTGTATTTTGTTAAAAGAACTCGGTGCCTCAAGGGTTATATCTTGTATTTCACGCACCATCATTCATCATCATACCTGTCATCATCCTCATCCAATATATCTTTTATTAAACATTACTGAAGTTTAATATTGAAAATTTGATTTAACTACGTCAATCAGAGTTCCGCTCACTTTAATGAAAAGTTTGTCTACTGCCTTTCATATTATTACAGAAGCTACAACGAACAATTAAACAATTCAACAATACACAAACTCAGTTCCCACCTCACACAAAAAACGAGCTGCCTCTATAAGCTTTTGCCTTAAGAATTATATAAAACTTATTGTTGTGAGTAAAATGCGGAACATTGTTATGTTAACAACAATGTGTTATATACAGTTAACACTTCTGTTGGTCGAGATCTGTAGATAGCGCCAGGGGAAACCAAAATGTTCTTTGTTATAACCGACTGGCAGTGCTGCAGTACTGACTGAAGAGCGCCTTGCGAGCTGTCAGAGTGAGAGGAGATCAGCATGAGTCTCGTTCCATTGTTGACCTAACTTGACATCTAAATTTCCTTTACTTTACTTTACTAAACACTTTACTTTACTAAACACTTTACTTTACTAAACACTACTTTACTAAACATTTACTTACTAAACACTTACTTTACTAAACACTTTACTTTACTAAACACTTTACTTTACTAAACACTTTACTTTACTAAACACTTTACTTTACTAAACACTTTACTTTACTAAACACTTTACTTTACTAAACACTTTACTTTACTAAACACTTTACTTTACTAAACACTTTACTTTACTAAACACTTTACTTTACTAAACACTTTACTTTACTAAACACTTTACTTTACTAAACACTTTACTTTACTAAACACTTTACTTTACTAAACACTTTACTTTACTAAACACTTTACTTTACTAAACACTTTACTTTACTAAACACTTTACTTTACTAAACACTTTACTTTACTAAACACTTTACTTTACTAAACACTTTACTTTACTAAACACTTTACTTTACTAAACACTTTACTTTACTAAACACTTTACTTTTCTAAATAGTTTAATTTACTTTAAATTACTTTCCTAAGTGGTGTCTTATCGTTATGATCTTCATTGGACATTCTGTACTCATTTTTCTCGTTGCGGTGTGCTACGTGCACTGTTTATCATTGTAATAGCATGTGGCGAAGGGTACCAATTAGCTGTGTACATACTGCAGTATAACCAACTGCGGTGCGGTGTGTGCTACGTGCACTGTTTATCATTGTAATAGCATGTGGCGAAGGGTACCAATTAGCTGTGTACATACTGCAGTATAACCAACTGCGGTGAGGTGTGTGCTACGTGCACTGTTTATCATTGTAATAGCATATGGCGAAGGGTACCAATTAGCTGTGTACATACTGCAGTATAACCAACTGCGGTGCGGTGTGTGCTACGTGCACTGTTTATCATTATAATAGCATGTGGCGAAGGGTACCAATTAGCTGTGTACATACTGCAGTATAACCAACTGCGGTGCGGTGTGTGCTACGTGCACTGTTTATCATTGTAATAGCATATGGCGAAGGGTACCAATTAGCTGTGTACATACTGCAGTATAACCAACTGCGGTGCGGTGTGTGCTACGTGCACTGTTTATCATTGTAATAGCATGTGGCGAAGGGTACCAATTAGCTGTGTACATACTGCAGTATAACCAACTGCGGTGCGGTGTGTGCTACGTGCACTGTTTATCATTGTAATAGCATGTGGCGAAGGGTACCAATTAGCTGTGTACATACTGCAGTGTAACCAACTGCGGTGCGGTGTGTGCTACGTGCACTGTTTATCATTGTAATAGCATATGGCGAAGGGTACCAATTAGCTGTGTACATACTGCAGTGTAACCAACTGCGGTGCGGTGCATCATACAGTGAAGTAGCCAATTCCTTTCTGCTCTAACCTGACGGTATTTGTTTTGTTATGTTGGCAGAACTGTGTCACGCCGCTACTAAGATTCAGGCGTCTTTCCGAGGTCACATGGCAAGGAAACAAGCGCCTCCAGCGGCAGAGGAAGACAAAGACAAACCCGAAGACGACCTCAGCAAAGAGCTACAGAAATTAGACGCCAAGGTAGGCTGACCTGCTGTACCTAGCTAGTGTTAGAGGCTGACTATGTGCAGATGGCGAGCTTGGAACCGCTGAGCTCTGCACGGAGTTGTTGACGCTCTGTACAAGACTGTACAAGACTGTGGAGGTCTTGTTCACTGCTCATAAATGTCTTCTTGTGCTTTTTTATCGAGCAGATTGGCTGGACAGTTAGAGTGTGACTTGGTATTAAAAGGTGCCCGGTTTGAATACCGGCAGACACCAACTATCCTAAACGGGGAATTTTTGGCTTTTCTTAGTTTGGGTTGGTACTGATAACTCGACTACGACCGCTTCCTTCCACATCCATTCCACTTCATTTTTCACTATCATTCAGTCATTCGACATAGCACACCTGTGAGTTACCTACAGCTTTGTTCAGCGATCAACATCTTTGTATTTTACGGATCAAGATCTTAGCGTGTTTCGCTTTAGAATCAACTTCTCGCACCATCAATATTGCAGATATTGGTAAAAAAAAAAAGTTAGGAAATTTCCGCAGAACGTAACACAAGGTTTATAGAAAGAATATTTTGAGGATACTGGGTATCAAATAGGGTACCAAACTTTTGGGTACCGTACCAAATAATCACAGTCGAACTCAGTTCATAACGTCATGAAAGGAACTGAATATTTTGTGTCGTTATAAACGAGTGTCGTTATAACCGAAGACTATAATGCTATGGTTAACAGTCACGAATTAATTCGTACCACAGGAAATCTGACTCTATAGGCGAGGTGTCGTATAAACCGATATCGTTATAACCGGGTTTGACTGTAATTATTGCATTTACCTGTTCACTGTTTTCACATAGAGACAGTTCCGTTTATAACGTTAGATATAGCATCAGTTTTGAGGATTCCCAGTTTCCTGTACTGTGCGTCTACAAACTTGCTAGCAATGTGGACTGAGCTGCAGTTAAAATGCATCGTCACAGCGTTAGGCAATAAATGTTACAAGCGCTGATATTATCTTATAGCTGAAGTGTATTGGAAAAAGGTCACAGTCGAAATGAGGACAGACAGTATGAGCCATTGTTATTAGTGGAAAGGGCAGAAACTGCGCGACGTCAGGCTCCACAGGACAGAACGAAGCTCAAATTTTATTGCTCGATATTCCAGAATGGATCTTCCAAGGGACCCAACGGTGTGGGAGACATCTGACCCTTAAGATCGTGGTAAATGTTTTACGTACCGCCAGGTATAACCCCAGGAACTGTAATGCCACATATACACTATTGCTTGTGTATTTTGTGTGGGTCTCAGAACAAACAGCGATTATTTCACTGTACAACATTAACTGACTGGTTTGTATAACTGAGACGGAGTGTGTTTACTGCGCGGTACGGACTGTATTTATGTGTTTTGTGTGGATCTCAGAACAAACAGCGATTATTTCACTGTACAACATTAACTGACTGGTTTGTATAACTGAGACGGAGTGTGTTTACTGCGCGGTACGGACTGTATTTATGTGTTTTGTGTGGATCTCAGAACAAACAGCGATTATTTCACTGTACAACATTAACTGACTGGTTTGTATAACTGAGACGGAGTGTGTTTACTGCGCGGTACGGACTGTATTTATGTGTTTTGTGTGGATCTCAGAACAAACAGCGATTATTTCACTGTACAGCTTAACTGACTGGTTTGTATAACTGAGACGGAGTGTGTTTACTGCGCGGTACGGACTGATTTATGTGTTTTGTGTGGATCTCAGAACAAACAGCGATTATTTCACTGTACACTTTAACTGACTGGTTTGTATAACTGAGACGGAGTGTGTTTACTGCGCGGTACGGACTGTATTTATGTGTTTTGTGTGGATCTCAGAACAAACAGCGATTATTTCACTGTACAACATTAACTGACTGGTTTGTATAACTGAGACGGAGTGTGTTTACTGCGCGGTACGGACTGTATTTATGTGTTTTGTGTGGATCTCAGAACAAACAGCGATTATTTCACTGTACAACATTAACTGACTGGTTTGTATAACTGAGACGGAGTGTGTTTACTGCGCGGTACGAGCTGATTGTGTTTTGTGTGGATCTCAATAAGAAAACACATTATTCACAGTACTAACATTAATGACATGTTTGTATACTGAGAGAGTGGTTACTGGCGGAACGGACTGTATTTATGTGTTTATGTGTGGATCTCAGAACAAACAGCGATTATTTCACTGTACAACATTAACTGACTGGTTTGTATAACTGAGACGGAGTGTGTTTACTGCGCGAAGTATCTGGAAAGTTTTGAAATGTGGTGCTGAGAAGAATGGAGAAGATCAGTTGGACCGATCGTGTGAGAAATGAAGAAGTATTACACAGAGTGAAGGAGGAGAGGAATATCGTACATACAATAAAAAGAAGAAAGGCTAACTGGATTGGTCACATCTTGCGTAGGAACTGCCTTCTGAAACATGTGTTGAAGGAAAGTTAGAAGGAAGGATAGAAATGACGGGAAGACGAGGGAGAAGACGTAAGCAGCTGCTGGATGACCTTAAGGAAAAGAGAAGATACTGGAAATTGAAAGAGGAAGCACTAGATCGCACCGTGTGGAGAACTCGCTTTGGAAGAGGCTACGGACCTGTCGTAAGACAGACTACAGAATGAATGAATGAATTTCCAGTTAATCTTAGTCTATGTTAATCGAAAATTTCAGGCCTAAAGTTTATCTAAGTATACACAAATACATTTCGTGCCTTGCAGTAAAAAAGCACAGTTACAAAGCCAAGTGTCTACTGGCAGTTACGATGTACTTACGACAGCCTGACGGTCGCTCGGTACTGTACAAGTTATACGGAGCACAAAAAAGCTGAGTTTTTCTTAATGATAAGCTTGGTGGTAAAAATGGTGACGGCTGATTTTTGAATGGGTAATGATGTGCCTTAGAGAATGGGAGAGGGAAGCTACCGATAACTTGTGTTTCGAAAATGTGAGGATGAAAGATGTGTAAAGCATGGGTCAAGAGGAGGAAAGCCAGGGGCAGGGGTAAGAATTAATCACCTGCGAACTCTTTTGTCTCCTGTTCCCCCCGCTCCGCGCCTAATTATCTGTATTTGGGTTAAAGAATTTCAATAGAGAACTTCTGATTTTAGCAATTTCTTTGTCTTAAGAGAAATTCTTACAAGATAAGAAGAAAGTCGATGAAGTTTGAAACAAACACTGAATTTAAAACTATTCCCTTTGTTTGTACGTCAAACTGCCGTCTTTTTGTGTACACGGCAGGAACACCATTTTTTCTCCCCGTTCAATAAGACATCAAGATGTGAGAGATAATGGCTACAGGCATATCAAGTGGCAGTTCAAATACTGTTCTGTAAAGCGCTCGTGCTTTCAGAGAGACAGCCTTACGGAATTTCGTGCTTCTTGCTAAGCTCTTCACTTTATGCACGATGAGCAATGCTGGTGACTTAGTTAAGTTCATTGAGGTAGCTCAACGTGCTGTGAAGCCAGTTTATAAATCTCTGTAGATTAACGTACAGATATTGGGGATGCTTTGTAATGGTGCAGAGTAGTGCAGGGTTTAGTGCAACAGTGTCGGTGTGCTCAGAGTTGGCATTGATTTTACATTAGCAGTCTTTGTCATGCCGCCGCTCTCGTCTGCTGAGTCCAATGAATGCTAGACAACTGTAGCAGGCTCTCGTGATATATGTTTATTTTGGGGTTGGTAAGTTGGTAGCAGGCTCTCGTGATATATGTTTATTTTGAGGTTGGTAAGTTGGTAGCAGGCCCTCGTGATATATGTTTATTTTGGGGTTGGTAAGTTGGTAGCAGGCTCTCGTGATATATGTTTATTTTGAGGTTGGTAAGTTGGTAGCAGGCCCTCGTGATATCTGTTTATTTTGGGGTTGGTAAGTTGGTAGCAGGCCCTCGTCATGTCTCTTTATGTTTGGGTTGTTTATTTGTGGTCCACGCTTCAGCTTCACACTCCGCCCATTTTACCCCTCAGAAGACATTATGCTGTAAAATGGATACGAATCTGTGTGGGTGTTGTGGAAAATAGAAAATATTCTTGGCCCTGCCAGAAATCGAACCCCTGTTACCAGACTGTAACCCAAGTGCCTAGTCACTATACTGACTGAGCTACACCGACTCGCGGTGTTACAGACTGAACGTGGTACTGTAGCCAGATATGCAGCAAATAATTAAGGGTGTTGAGTGTCTGAACATTACAGTTGAGGCTTTCTGGACTGGGTGTCCTGCAGTTGGTAGGTGCCTGAGTGTTAGCATAGCACACAGGGGCAGCACGTTGGTGTCCTGCAGTTGGTAGGTGCCTCAGTGTTAGCATAGCACACAGGGGCAGCACGTTGGTGTCCTGCAGTTGGTAGGTGCCTCAGTGTTAGCATAGCACACAGGGGCAGCACGTTGGTAGGTGCCTCAGTGTTAGCATAGCACACAGGGGCAGCACGTTGGTGTCCTGCAGTTGGTAGGTGCCTCAGTGTTAGCATAGCACACAGGGGCAGCACGTTGTTAGGTGCCTCAGTGTTAGCATAGCACACAGGGGCAGCACGTTGGTGTCCTGCAGTTGGTAGGTTCCTCAGTGTTAGCATAGCACACAGGGGCAGCACGTTGGTGTCCTGCAGTTGGTAGGTGCCTCAGTGTTAGCATAGCACACAGGGGCAGCACGTTGGTGTCCTGCAGTTGGTAGGTGCCTCAGTGTTAGCATAGCACAGAGGGACAGCACGTTGGTAGGTGCCTCAGTGTTAGCATAGCACACAGGGGCAGCACGTTGGTGTCCTGCAGTTGGTAGGTTTCTCAGTGTTAGCATAGCACACAGGGGCAGCACGTTGGTGTCCTGCAGTTGGTAGGTGCCTCAGTGTTAGCATAGCACACAGGGGCAGCACGTTGGTGTCCTGCAGTTGGTAGGTGCCTCAGTGTTAGCATAGCACAGAGGGACAGCACGTTGGTAGGTGCCTCAGTGTTAGCATAGCACACAGGGGCAGCACGTTGGTGTCCTGCAGTTGGTAGGTGCCTCAGTGTTAGCATAGCACAGAGGGACAGCACGTTGGTAGGTGCCTCAGTGTTAGCATAGCACAGAGGGGCAGCACGTTGGTGTCCTGCAGTTGGTAGGTGCCTGAGTGTTAGCATAGCACACAGGGACAGCACGTTGGTAGGTGCCTCAGTGTTAGCATAGCACAGAGGGGCAGCACGTTGGTGTCCTGCAGTTGGTAGGTGCCTGAGTGTTAGCATAGCACACAGGGACAGCACGTTGGTAGGTGCCTCAGTGTTAGCATAGCACAGAGGGGCAGCACGTTGGTGTCCTGCAGTTGGTATGTGCCTGAGTGTTAGCATAGCACACAGGGGCAGCAAGTTGGTGTCCTGCAGTTGGTAGGTGCCTCAGTGTTAGCATAGCACACAGGGGCAGCACGTTGGTGTCCTGCAGTTGGTAGGTGCCTCAGTGTTAGCATAGCACACAGGGGCAGCACGTTGGTGTCCTGCAGTTGGTAGGTGCCTCAGTGTTAGCATAGCACACAGGGGCAGCAAGTTGGTGTCCTGCAGTTGGTAGGTGCCTCAGTGTTAGCATAGCACACAGGGGCAGCACGTTGGTGTCCTGCAGTTGGTAGGTGCCTGAGTGTTAGCATAGCACACAGGGGCAGCAAGTTGGTGTCCTGCAGTTGGTAGGTGCCTCAGTGTTAGCATAGCACACAGGGGCAGCACGTTGGTGTCCTGCAGTTGGTAGGTGCCTCAGTGTTAGCATAGCACACAGGGGCAGCACGTTGGTGTCCTGCAGTTGGTAGGTGCCTCAGTGTTAGCATAGCACACAGGGGCAGCACGTTGGTGTCCTGCAGTTGGTAGGTGCCTCAGTGTTAGCATAGCACACAGGGGCAGCAAGTTGGTGTCCTGCAGTTGGTAGGTGCCTCAGTGTTAGCATAGCACACAGGGGCAGTACGTTGGTATCCTGCAGTTGGTAGGTGCCTCAGTGTTAGCATAGCACACAGGGGCAGTACGTTGGTATCCTGCAGTTGGTAGGTGCCTCAGTGTTAGCATAGCACACAGGGGCAGCACGTTGGTATCCTGCAGTTGGTAGGTGCCTCAGTGTTAGCATAGCACACAGGGGCAGTACGTTGGTATCCTGCAGTTGGTAGGTGCCTCAGTGTTAGCATAGTCCACAGGGGCAGCACGTTGGTGTCCTGCAGTTGGTAGGTGCCTCAGTGTTAGCATAGCACACAGGGGCAGCACGTTGGTGTCCTGCAGTTGGTAGGTGCCTCAGTGTTAGCATAGCACACAGGGGCAGCACGTTGGTGTCCTGCAGTTGGTAGGTGCCTCAGTGTTAGCATAGCACACAGGGGCAGTACGTTGGTATCCTGCAGTTGGTAGGTGCCTCAGTGTTAGCATAGCACACAGGGGCAGTACGTTGGTATCCTGCAGTTGGTAGGTGCCTCAGTGTTAGCATAGCACACAGGGGCAGCACGTTGGTATCCTGCAGTTGGTAGGTGCCTCAGTGTTAGCATAGCACACAGGGGCAGTACGTTGGTATCCTGCAGTTGGTAGGTGCCTCAGTGTTAGCATAGCACACAGGGGCAGTACGTTGGTATCCTGCAGTTGGTAGGTGCCTCAGTGTTAGCATAGCACACAGGGGCAGTACGTTGGTATCCTGCAGTTGGTAGGTGCCTCAGTGTTAGCATAGCACAGAGGGGCAGCACGTTGGTGTCCTGCAGTTGGTAGGTGCCTCAGTGTTAGCATAGCACAGAGGGGCAGCACGTTGGTGTCCTGCAGTTGGTAGGTGCCTCAGTGTTAGCATAGCACACAGGGGTAGCACGTTGGTGTCCTGCAGTTGGTAGGTGCCTCAGTGTTAGCATAGCACACAGGGGCAGCACGTTGGTAATGCTCTAGCAGACTACATGGCTCCATAACCCAGATCACAGTACGAATCCTTACTTCCGTGACCACGTCATATCAACTCTACAAACTGCTGTTTCTGTCGCCGAAATTTTCCATCTCGTCTCTTCATCCTCCTCTTCTGTCCCAGGCTCTCACTCTGTGTCTTTGCTGCCTTTCCGCAGTGCTGTGTCCCCCACGTCCATCTTCCAACCTCTGTCCTCTCCACTAGACCTAATGTCGTTTCCGCTTACATGACATGTACCTCTGCCTCACACTTACATGACATGTACCTCTGCCTCACACTTACATGACATGTACCTCTGCCTCACACTTACATGACATGTACCTCTGCCTCACACTTACATGACATGTACCTCTGCCTCACACTTACATGACATGTACCTGTGCCTCACACTTACATGACATGTACCTCTGCCTCACACTTACATGACATGTACCTCTGCCTCACACTTACATGACATGTACCTCTGCCTCACACTTACATGACATGTACCTCTGCCTCACACTTACATGACATGTACCTCTGCCTCACACTTACATGACATGTACCTCTGCCTCACACTTACATGACATGTACCTCTGCCTCACCACTTACATGACATGTACCTCTGCCTCACACTTACATGACATGTACCTCTGCCTCACACTTACATGACATGTACCTCTGCCTCACACTTACATGACATGTACCTCTGCCTCACACTTACATGACATGTACCTCTGCCTCACACTTACATGACATGTACCTCTGCCTCACACTTACATGACATGTACCTCTGCCTCACACTTAATATGACATGTACCTCTGCCTCACACTTACATGACATGTACCTCTGCCTCACACTTACATGACATGTACCTCTGCCTCACACTTACATGACATGTACCTCTGCCTCACACTTACATGACATGTACCTCTGCCTCACACTTACATGACATGTACCTGTGCCTCACACTTACATGACATGTACCTCTGCCTCACACTTACATGACATGTACCTCTGCCTCACACTTACATGACATGTACCTCTGCCTCACACTTACATGACATGTACCTCTGCCTCACACTTACATGACATGTACCTCTGCCTCACACTTACATGACATTGTACCTCTGCCTCACACTTACATGACATGTACCTCTGCCTCACACTTACATGACATGTACCTCTGCCTCACACTTACATGACATGTACCTCTGCCTCACACTTACATGACATGTACCTCTGCCTCACACTTACATGACATGTACCTCTGCCTCACACTTACATGACATGTACCTCTGCCTCACACTTACATGATATGTACCTCTGCCTCACACTTACATGACATATACCTCTGCCTCACACTTACATGACATGTATCTGTGCCTCACACTTACATGACATGTACCTCTGCCTCACACTTATACATGACATGTACCTCTGCCTCACACTTACATGACATGTACCTGTGCCTCACACTTACATGACATGTACCTCTGCCTCACACACTTACATGACATGTACCTCTGCCTCACACTTACATGACATGTACCTCTGCCTCACACTTACATGACATGTACCTGTGCCTCACACTTACATGACATGTACCTCTGCCTCACACTTACATGATATGTACCTCTGCCTCACACTTACATGACATGTACCTCTGCCTCACACTTACATGACATGTATCTGTGCCTCACACTTACATGACATGTACCTCTGCCTCACACTTACATGACATGTACCTCTGCCTCACACTTACATGACATGTATCCCATCTTGCCTCCACACTTACATGACATGTACCTCTGCCTCACACTTACATGACATGTACCTCTGCCTCACACTTACATGACATGTACCTCTGCCTCACACTTACTGACACTTGACCTCCTCACACTTACATGACATGTACCTTGCCTCACACTTACATGACATGTACCTCTGCCTCACACATTACATGACATGTACCTCTGCCTCACACTTACATGACATGTACCTCTGCCTCACACTTACATGACATGTACCTCTGCCTCACACTTACATGACATGTACCTCTGCCTCACACTTACATGACATGTACCTCTGCCTCACACTTACATGACATGTACCTCTGCCTCACACTTACATGACATGTACCTGTGCCTCACACTTACATGACATGTACCTCTGCCTCACACTTACATGACATATACCTCTGCCTCACACTTACATGACATGTACCTCTGCCTCACACTTACATGACATGTACCTTTGCCTCACACTTACATGATATGTACCTCTGCCTCACACTTACATGACATGTACCTCTGCCTCACACTTACATGACATGTACCTTTGCCTCACACTTACATGACATGTACCTCTGCCTCACACTTGCCCTCTTCATTTATCCATTACAGCCATTCCATCTCAGTGCTCTATTTTCTACACTTTTTATCAGTAATGGTGCCGGGTTAGCTCAGTCGGTACAGCAACTGAGCCACGAGCCCGTCAGTCCGGGGTTCGATTTTGTGCAGAAGCAAGAGATTGGTTTTGGCCCAGAACCGTCAAGACCGGCTCTGGGGCACACACAGCCTCCTATCAGTGCGTACAGGGGACTGTTTCCGGGAGTAAAGCGGCCGGAGCGTGAAGCTAACTACTCAACCTCCATGTCGTGTCGAGGTTAAGTGTGAGTGAAGCTATGCCATGAAGGCCTAAATGGGGAGACCTTTACCTTTACCATATCCGTAATAAAATAGTCCCTTTCTTCCAATAATGTTTCTTTCCTCTTTCTGTTTTCTCTTGTCACCTGAAGATTGAATTTGAATGAAGCTTGCCTTCACTACCTCTGAGGTTCTCACAGCGGTGTTGATGAATATGACGTGTTGTAGGGTGGCGAAGTGTTACTAGTGTTTCGGACGAACATACTTCCTCCTTCTTCAGTGTTTACTGAAACATCTGTAAATCTCTACCAGGCTAAACAGCATAACATCCATGACGACAGTGACATTGTTTGTCATCTCTGGAAGAACCTCAAATGTGACGTTTGCCAACGAATGCGAATTTATTTATTCTGGTAACTAATGTGACGTGACTTTGTGTGTCTGTGCTTCGCACACACGCACACAGCACACACACACACACAGACACACACACACACACAGACACACACACAGACAGACACACACACACACAGACACACACACAGACAGACACACACACACACAGACACACACAGACAGACACACACACAGACACACACACACAGACACACACACACAGACACACACACACAGACACACACACACAGACACACAGACAGACACAGACACGCACACACACAGACACACACACACACACAGACACACACACAGACACAAACAACACACACACAGACACACCACACACACAACACAGACACACACACAGACACGCACACACACACAGACACACACACAGACAGACACAGACACGCACACACACAGACACACACACACAGACACACAGACACACACACACACAGACACACACAGACACAGACACACACAGACACACACAGACACACACAGACACACACAGACACACACAGACACACACACACACAGACACACACACACACACAGACACACACACAGACACACACACACACAGACACACACACACAGACACACACACACAGACACGCACACAGGACACGAGTTAAGATGGCGGATGACTGTGATCAGTGTGTGGAGAACGCTCTGAATATACTTCTCAGCGTAACTGAAAAAAGCGGAAACCTAAGGAATGACTTAAGGAAAGACATCCTAAAAGCGGTAAGTGAACTAAGAATTACATTTACTAAGCTTAAAAGTGAGTCAGAAGAGAGGGGAAAAGTGATTAACAAACTAGAAGGTGAGGTTAAGAAGCTTGGAGATCAGTGCAGGGCCGCTTCAAACAAAGAAGCAGTAGCGACGGGGAAGGTCGCGCCATCTTTTAGCGGCAAGCGTAACTACGCCGCCGCTGTCCGAGGAGATGGAACAGGAAACATCGAAAAGAGATACAAGCTTGTTTTAAGGTCTAAAGTCAACGAATCTCCTGAGGCAATGAAACAAATATTGAAACGTAAGATTGACCCATCGCAACTGAAAGTTGGAGTCAGTTCCTTGAAAACCCTAAGAGATGGGAGATTGATAATAGAGGCCGGAAGCGAGAATGAAATCGCTCTACTCGGCAAGAAGATTGAAGAGCAGTGCAGCCAACAGGTGGAAGTGAATGTCCCCAAACTCCGTAACCCATACGTGATTATCTACAACGTTCCAGAGGAGATATCGCCTCAAAACGCAGCTGAAGTAATAAGGTCACAAAATGAAGAACTTAATATAAATGAAAATTCAATTAGACCAAAATTCATAATGACAAATAGAAGAAACACCAGAAATCTAGTGGCGGAAGTGAGTCCAGAAACTTGGAGAACTTTAGTACAAAGAAAGCTGAAGATCGGGTGGCAGATATGCAATGTGGAAGACTTTGTGAAGATCAACAGATGTTTTAAATGCAGCAAGTTCAACCACAGAGCGACCGACTGCAAGGGAGAAGAAACTTGCCCTCTCTGCGCGGGGAAACATCAGCTGAAGGAATGCAAAGCAACAGAGAGAGAGCTAAAGTGCACCAACTGCATCACTCACAACAAACACAATACTGGCGTGCACATAAGTGAAAATCATTCATCCCTAGATAAAAGCTGCCCTTGCTTACAGTCGATGATAAGAAAGTACAGACAAAATACGGAGTACTAACATGGCAGGCACTAAAACATCATTTAACCGCTGTGATTTGACCAAAAAAATTTACGTCGGAAATACTCAACTTAATTTCATACAGATCAATTTACAACACTCCAGAACAGCTACAGATAATTTAATGCAAGTAATAAATCTCAAAAGTGCAGATATTGTTATCATTCAGGAACCTTACATTATACATAACAAGGTTGCAGGAATCCCTAGAGATTACACAATATTCACTCACGGAGACACAAAAATTAGAGCTGCAATTTTAATTGCGAATAAAAAGATTGATGCGATTTTAATAAGTCAACTGTCTAATGGAGACGCTGCAGTTATAGAAATTATCTACGGCAGTCTAAGGTTCTACGTAGCTGGCATGTACCTGGACATTGATATTGATATCAACACTTATCTAGGTAAAATTGACGAAATAACATCTTTCACAAAAGGAGCAGGTCTGCTGATCGCCATGGATAGTAATGCTAGATCAAAGACGTGGCATGACACAATCACCAATCCCAGAGGAAGGATCATAGAAGAATATTTGTGCTCGAAACAGCTCTACATCATGAATGAGGAGAGTGAAAACACAACATTCGAAAGTAAAAACGGGAAGAGCAACATAGACTTAACAATAACTAACAGTACATTACTGTCAAGAATCAACCAATGGGAATGTGGTGAAGAGGAAAGCTGCTCGGATCATCGATTTATCACCTACAATATTAAACGAAGACCAGATCAAACAACAGAAGTTACATTCCACGGCACAAAATACATCGTTAAGGAGGAAAAATTAGAAGACTTTAGTAAAGTAATAAAAAATAAATTTTTCCAACAATTAGCCACTACAACAAATAATTGTAAAACAGAAGAAATAGACGATGAACTGAGTAGACTGGCGCGCGCGGAAGTAGACCCCGAAATAACTGTGAAGCAGTTTTGAAGAAAACCTAAAAACAGCGTGCAAAACATGCTTTAGAGTTTCTAAACCAACAAAGAAAATAAACGATAGAAAATCGTTCCCCTGGTGGACTAGCGAACTGACGCTGATGAGGAAAAGGGCAAATGCGCTAAGAAGACGATACCAAAAAACAAAGCACAATCAAGAACTGAGAGAACAGCGAAAAACACAATATATGGAAGAAAAGAAAAGTTACGAAAAAACAATTAGAAAAGAGAAAATAGAATCATGGAAACAGTACTGCAGCCTCACACCAGCAAACAATCCCTGGAACGCAGTTTATCGCCTAGCAACCGGGAAAACAAGATGCACCCCGCAATTGACTACTCTGAGGAAACCGGACGGCACAGCCACACTAGATCTCAAAGAGACAATGAACTACATGCTAGACCACTTCGTACCTGAAGACACAGAAACTGAGGACACCGAATACCACAAAATCGTCAGAAAGCGAAACAGCAGTTATATAGCAGCACAGAACGACAGGGAATTCACACAGCGGGAACTAAAAGACATCCTAGAAAGAATGGATCCAAGGAAAACACCCGGAGAAGATGGTGTCACAAGTAAGATCTTGCTTAAAGTATTTGAAAACTTTCCGAAATACATGACGGCCATCTACAATAGCTGTCTAACACGAGGTACCTTTCCTGAGCAATGGAAGAGAGCAACAATAGTGCCCATAGTGAAACCAGGAAAAGAAAGAGGCTCAGAAGTTACAAAATTTCGCCCGATCAGTTTATTGAACACAGGAGGGAAAGTC